>CM070548.1:39651242-41015053 GCA_036346405.1 Phyllostachys edulis | reverse complement strand
AATGTAAGATGCAAGAAGATGCATCCATTGAATGTACTTGACCGATGTATATGGTTGTAATGGACTAATGACCTGTTTTATATGTTGCAATGGACTCAAACATGTTGCAATGGACTGAACTCGACATCAGATATATGTTGCAATGGAGTGAAACATGACCGATTGCAATGGACTAATGACCGACATCAGATATGTTGCAATGGATCAAGCATGAAACATCTCGCATCTGCCAGATATGGTTGTAATGGACTTGACTCGTTCTATATGACCGATGCTCGGACGACATCGCTTGCTTGTTGGTGAGGTACTCCGTAATCAAGATGTGATCATTTTAATGTGCGGTTTGAATTCTAAGTGTCATCGATTATCATAGGTGATGTACTCTTGTTATCATAGGTGAGAGGATTGTTCCATGAAGCAAACACTTGGTCGCTTGATTGGCATTGAGTCGCAGCTATATAGCACCAAGCAAAATCATGAGTCATGACATGGTTTCGACTAAAAGGCGCAAATGCACTGCGCCCTTAATAAGTTTAGAGAAGTGCCAATGTACAGCTTCTTTGAAATTACGAGAGTTCAAGGAATGGTGTATGTACAGTTACAAACACAATGCATTGCTAGATAACAAAGCTCCACCGCTAATTGTGAGATGGACAACAAATCGGGGAAAAGCATTGTTCCTCCTGCATTGTGAGATGGACAAGAAATCGGGCCATACTCAATTTCTCAATAGTTGTAAAACATGTTGGTCAGAATTTGCGGACAATATTTGCAACACTTTGGATCGTGTCAATATTTGCGCATAATAAGCTCTGTCGCATATAGTTGTAAAAATATTCCTCGGAGAAGCATTCAACACAGAACAGTTAACCTACAACACGGGGCATACCAATGGATCGCCTCCGAGGTTAAACTCTATTACACCATTTTTCTTTTCATCAAACAAATAAAAACCCGGATCGTAACCACGTGAAAACGGGAGCCTTGAACAATGCCGGTGAAGTTATTCTCGAGAAGCATTCAACACAGAACAGCTTAACCTACAACACAGTAAGGCATACCAATGGATCGCCTCACACCGAGGTTAAACTCTATTACACCATTTTTCTTTTCATCAAACAAATAAAAACCTCGGATCGGAATACGTGAAAATCGGGAGCTTTTGAACAATGCGGTGAAGCTATTCTCGAGAAGCATTCAACACAGAATGCTTAAAAATCTGCTCGAGCATAAGGTAGTAACATTGAGAGGTCAAATTCACAACCAACAGCTTCAAAATATCAAAATATAAGCAATTAATCTCTAGATTCAAGATCTCAATGGGCCATCAAAGGACCATGACAATCATAGAAATCAAAGATCACAGTCCATACAACATATTACAACTCCATTAAGCATTGACCAAACAAAACAAATATAACAACTAATGCTTGGGGTCGTCCGCATGTTTAGCCACCTCCTTTGCGCCACCTACAAAGCAAATATTAATGCTAAGTACTAGAAGCACATATCCAGTAACTTCTCTATTAGACCGTATCAAGTGCTGCTTATTAGGTGAGACAAAACCATGGTTATGGACTTCAACAAATGTCCCTAATCTGAACTTATTGTCCTTAGTCCGTTTGATACCAAACATGGCCTCACAACCGCATCTACTCAATTTGGACTCATATGACCTCTTCACCGTGACATCCACCTTGTCCTTACCTTTCTCATCCTTCCACCCGTTCGCACAATAGTACCGCCCATTGCAACACCCCATTCCTAATCGTCCGTCATCCAATACTTAACAGAGAAGCTCGCAACATGTGCGTATGCTTTGTAAAACTCTAGGGTCAAGGTCCTCGTCTCAAAAATCATCCCCTTCGCAGTGTCAAAGACTCAAGAATTACCGGTGTGGATGACGATCCTCGCACGAAGAATCGACAATTTAGCCCTAGAACGATGTTAATCACGCAAAATAAAAATTGAGCGCACACTCACGCAGTAATGGAATGATAGCTGCCTTTAGAGGGTTTACAATCCGATATCGCAATGAGAGAGTGTGCATCGCCATTTCGAGGGTTCTGGATAAGGCAAAGCTCTCGGCCGCATGAGAGTCGCTATATCTTCCATTTCGCTCCATACGCTACCGCACATCAAACCAATGCAATCCACAATCAAACACGAGTTCATATCAATTTCGACGGATCTATCATTGATCAAATGTAGTCGTTGTTTTATCTAATCTAGTCATTGAGCATGTTGTACAAGAACTTGTACTAATTCACAAGTATCTAACAAGAACATGTACTATAACTGAAAAGCATGTCCTATAACATTCATTTGTGCTGAGATTCTTCTATGCAATATTTCAGCAGTGGATCGTAGCACAAGAAATGTAATTGCAGTATCAATTTTTCATGAATACCATTGTTCATATCTATCCCAGATCTAGTACCAAATTTTCATGAATAGCATTGTTCATGTCTATCCTGCATCCAAAGAACAAAGTTCGATGTAACATGACTTGCAATGGGGAATAACCATGAACCAACCGGATCTACCAACACTATCACGCATCAAGTCGATATGAGTTCATACCTTCGGTTTTGGGGAGGATGTCAACCTGACGAAATTGAAAGAGAGGAAGAAGACCCGTGGATCCCCTTGTCGCCCCTTGTCGCCAGGTCCTCTCGCCGCCCCCTTGTCGCCAAGGTTGCCGCGGCGGCGAAGGCAAGACCTCTCGCCTGGGTGGGTAGAGAGGAAGGAAACGGAGAGGTGGAAGGAGAGGCTTGGATAGGGCCGACCTCGGGGTCCAGAGCTACGCCATGAGCTCAAGTAGGGCGCATTTAAAATGGCGGCTTGAGGAGGCAGCGTTGCAGTGGCGGCGCCAGCTCTCCGCGCTCCCATGGCCGACTGAGGGGTTCGGGGGATGCAGGGAGGAAGAGAAGAAACGCGGAAGCTCGGCGGGTCGCCTGGGACACGCAAAATTTTGGGCTCGCAGAGCGCCAGCAGAATGGGTTTGATCGCGGCGTCTGCCGAGATCGACAGGTCCACAAAGGTCTGTGCATATGTGCACCAATTAGAGTGTGTTCACCGGATATGTCGCGTCAAGGGAGCTTTGGAGTTCTTTTATTTGCGCAAAGCCAAGTTTGAAATAGATGAGTAGTAGAAAAATCCTGAGACTTAGCATTTTTAACAAATCAGTTTTCATAAATGAGTTTTCATTTGTAAAGTACTAGCGGAGGTCCCACCTCCTATTCCATTGAGTGGCTCCATCCACTCAATTCTTGGGTATTCCCATAATTACCACTGGTCCCCGACCAGGCCTTTCTCAAATCCCTAGGGTCCCACCCTATCCTTCCTTTCTTTCACAAATGGTTTTATGAAAACAAAAACTATATCCGGCAAGTTCTCAGCACCGCTCTTGACCGTGAGCATGGCTATCTAGATAGTTTTCTTACTCTACAGAGTTCGCACACTTTACCCACAAGAGGTAATCATCTTGATATATACACATGTTTCCTTAGACATGTGAATCAAGGGGAGATTACCACAAGGCCTTTACAATGCTCAACCTCAACGCACTCCATCCGCTCACTAAGGTTTCCACCACCTCCAGCCCCTCCCAAGGCTCTCCGAGAGGCCCTCTTGTGCCAATGTGGTTCCCTGTGGCTTGCTTCTCCAGGCTATCCACCGCAATCAACCCAACTAGCGGATCTCGTCGAGACGAGCAAATTAGTCACCAGTGTCGCACTCCATTATAGACTTGTGGTTGTGCTATTTTTACTTGAGAGGTCATCACCAGATTCGGTCCTTGACTGACTTGGGTGGTACATCCACATACCAATCAGCTCTCGTGTTCCCAAGACCGACCACTCTTTCCAGCCACCCAAGTCGAAAACAGTTATCAAGTTTTATTTATTTTGGAAAATAACCATTTACTTCAACATACCGGCAAAGCTCCCACTTTATCGCCCAAATCATTTTCCAAAGTTTTTAAGGATTGTGGTCGAGCAACTTAATGCTCATGATGACAAGTGTATCTAAGCATGGCTAAGCATGACACTTAGATACGCACTTATTAACTAGTATGTAATCCATCAAGTCTAGGGTGACAAATGATAGTGTCCAAGTTCAAGGGTTGGAAGTTTATACATAATTACTTTTAAGGCATTAACTATGAGCTAGACCAATTTAGCTTGATAAAACATAGCAATGCAATTTCTTAATTTAAAGCAACATAATTTGCAAAAGGTAGGTGCAATATGGTCAAAGTGTTGACTCACCTTGGTCATTGTCCTGATAAAGCTCTACATCCTGATATTCACCCTTCTCGACATCCTGGTAATAATCTTGCTCAACGTGTTGATAATCATCCTGTTCAATAGCCTGACCATCTTGATCTTGTTGGGATTGTGGTCCCATCACAGTGTTAGAGTCAAACTACGCAGACTACGATCAAACCCAATAGTAACTAAAAACGACCAAATGAAATTCAATAAGTCCAACTTTATGCAAACAAACGAAACACTTCAAACGGGCACAAAACGTTCCTAACGACAACTCAACAATACGACTAGGCCATATCTTTAGATATGGCGTGGAAGAATCCCTGGTCGACTAGGCCTACATGTCTGTAAGCCCTCTCGACTAGAGACTAGTCGTAGAAGAATTCACGACCAGGTGGTGGTCGCAGAAAGGCTTACTACCATAGGCTGATTGTGGGAGGACTTACGCTTGGGGAGATAGATGTGGAAAAGCTTACGACCTTCTACCATATGGATAAGGGTATACTCACGAGAAGTGAAAGGATATTGCTAGAAATTTTAGATAAATAAATAGAGGGGATTATTGGATTCCTCGACAATGCTCATCAGTGTTCATGAGAGTAACACTGCATTTACATATAACTAATAGAAGTTTATGAATGTAATACTTGCATTTAAGTAAAACCAAAGAAGCTGATAGAGGAAGTACTTTAGACCAAAGCTGTAAATCTAATATGGAGGAGAGAACATCCATAGGAACATTCTTCAATGTTTACCCAGATGGAAGAGATTACCTAGTGAGGTACTACTCTCATATCTACTCTTGGATAACCAGGGTTCCTGTTGGAATTGGGTACATATGTGTAAAGGCCCAATTCATTATTGTAATCCCAAAGAATGCAAATCCTTAGACCAAAAGTACTAGACCAGTGTGGTTAAATTAATCTGGTTGAAGCCGTAGACCATTGTGGTCGAAGGCATAGACCATCAAGGTCAAAGACTTAGTGGTCGAAGGATCCGTAGTGGGTGTAGCAGCTATAGTGTCGTAGGGTCAGTGGTGGTCGTAGGATTATTGGTGGTCGTAGGGGCTACAATGTTGCAAAAGGATACGACTAGGAGGTCGTGGAAATACTGTAACTAGGGAGGTCGTTGTGGTCGCACCACCTACGACCAGGTGGTCGGAACTCTCCGCCACTAGCCCAAACTCTTACGACCAGGATGTAGTTAATCCTCCCCTCCCTACGACTACGAGCAGCTCTCGTAACTTTCAACCAACACCCGGGATGAACAGTACTCAGATGAATAGTGTTTGGGTGACAGTACTCGTATGAGCAGTACTCGGATGAATAGTGGTCGGTGAACAGTGCTCGAGGCGGAAAAAAATACGCGATTGGTTTCGGGAGCAATTGCTCCACTTTTTGGTTTTATTGCTTTTCTCAACTCTCGACTTCTTACATCGATACAAGACTCTTATATAGGCTTGAGTACAAGGACTCAACACCAGACTTGGACACATTTTCTACGAGTATGTCTCGGACTCATCTATTAACTAACTTCGACTCAAAATAGGATTGAATAAAACCAATACATGGAGGATTAATTCCAATAGTCGTGACCAAGAGGGTGGTCTTTTCAAAATGGGAGGTCATGACCAAGGGGGTGGTCTCGATTACGAGGGTGGTCTTTGTAAAAAGGGAGGTCTTGAGAGTGTTAAGTCGTGTGTAGTCGAATGAGAGAAGTATTCGACTACACAGTAGCGATTGAAAGAACAAGGGCTTGACTGCTTTGACGCAATCGAATCGAACCAGAGCAAGAGCCAGAGGAAGAACCAGAGAAACCTTAGAGAAAGAATAGGGTAGCTCAACTAGGAGGCGTATCTGGCCATTAGGAACATACTGGCACAGAGATAGTGGAATGAGTTGGTCGGAGTTGAGCCGTCGTCGGTGGACCAAGACAAGGAGAGAAACTCCGCGCTGCAGGAGCGGCTTGAGGAAAAAGGGGTGGTCTTCAATCTTGATTAGCGCCATGGGGTGCAAATGGTCCTTCAAGGAGGTCTTGCAAGATCCGATGGGTTTGGTGATGAAGGCTGCGGACGGGTGGCGCTGATGAGATGATGGCTGAGGCGGGCTAGAGCTCAAGCTCTCTTGGGAGAGGAAGGAAGTGAGACTAACACTTGGAATGGCAAGGGAGAGCACTATGGGGCTTGGAGCAAAATATGTGCATGCACCTCGGCACATTCGGAGGAGGAGGGTGGCTGTGGGACGGTAGGGCGGTGAATGACATTCGAGGATGGCTATTAATGGCCGATGGACAGCACCAGGCCGTGGCTTTGACCCGGCGCACGCAACGCACGATTGAGAGGCACGACTGCCCCGTCTTGACCACTGCTGGTCGGAGGAACAAGAGAGTGGTGCACAGAGCGGCGTGTCGGATCGGATTAATGGCGATCAATATTTTAACTAAAGGAGGTAGGGGAGAAGGAAGAAAAATTAGATAGACTTAAGAAAAGGCAATTTGACGGGATGGTAGATAAAGTCACGGGAACAGAGGAGATGCAAAATGTCCTTAAGTAAAGCTCAAAGATGCAGGCAAACGAACGACAATAGACATTATACAAAAAAGTTTTTAAAAATCCCTCATTTTTACAAATATGAGTTTTTGGGTTGTTACACTAGCTCACACAGTAAACAAGCATGGTACCACAACCATAATCGCACAACTTTATTAATAAATATTAGAGTTGATTACCAGAAAGGCTTACAAGCCAACAATATAGAACACAGCGGAAGACGAAGAGAAAGTAGTAGAGCCTAGCTAATCTGCCACAAGCAATCGACTGGGGTAGCGGCCTAGTCGTCGAAATCTTTAGCATATGCAAAGTCCTTCTCCTCTGAACAAAATTTTATTACGCAAGAGTGAGTACAAATGAATGTACTCTGCAAGTTACACCCAATAATAGAATTATAATGCATGCAAGGTTATAACAAAGGAAGGCATATATGGCTATTTTGCATAAAACAATGTTTCTTTCCAAATACTTGTACTAAGTTCCAAAGCAGTTATTCTATAACTAAAATTCATTTTCTAAATTCTCAAGTTTTTATAGTCAAATAACATTCATCATCGAGTAGTGAAGTATACCCTCCTATCATAAGGCTACTCGCCCAAATCCCATTTGGATAGAAATCCAAAACCATTTGATCAAGTATTTTGAAATCAAAACCAAAATATAACTTGGAGTGGCTTTGCTAGCATGTCCATGACCGTGGACACGGCTATTCGCATAGTTTTACACTCTACAAAGTTGTACAACTTTACCCACAAGACACGAATTCTCTAGTTTGTTTGGCATCCGTCGATACCACCACTCACTACCTTCGGTAAGTACTCTAGAGCACGTGACATGGCCTTTACGAAGCACCATCCCACCATAGTCTCACCTCACTAAGGTTTCGCCCCCTTGGATAGAAACCTGTCGGGTTCAGGCCCCCTCTTGCGCCAGGTGGGAATACATAAAAGTAGGTCATAAAGACACCCACGCAACCGGATGGCACGACCACGGTGAAACGTTGCAAATTAGTTAGTCAGGTCCCTCCCATTCGAGACATGTGGTAGTACAATGTGGCTTAGCAAGATGCGGCTCGAATACCAGTCCTTAATTGACTTAGGTGACTTTCCAAAATAACCCCTGGGCCTTGATCATAGAAATGAATCGATCCCATGCATAAACATGCACCCATCCAAACATCCATTTCGCCCAAGTCCAAACCAAGTTTTCAGTTTGTTTTGTTTTTCAAAAACAACCATTTGCACAAATTTCCATGGCAAACCAATGCCATGGCTTTAATTTCAAACCGAAGTTGAATATTTAGCTAAATTCCCCAAATCAAACCTTTTTGGTCTAAGCATGATTAGGCACAATTTTTCCATTAAAGCATCTAGTCAGTACTATTGTATTAACCAGAGTTTTATCTAAGGCGACAAGGTGTGAGGGATTAATGTCCAAGAATAGTCAAGTACGAGATCAGTATGTAAACCATCAGTATTGTGATAATCCACTCTCTAGCAATTGTATAATTCTATACTCCAATATCAATTAATCCAATATCCACAATATCAGTCTATTTCTATTATCCAACTTCCATCGATCCAACATTCAACTATACTCTACAATCCGATATCCATCAATCCATTATTCCCTTATAAATTATTTCTAATAATTCAACATCCATCAATCCAGTGATTATGCAATCCTATAATCCAATTTCCGATAATCGATATCCAATAATTATCTATTTCTACAATCCAATCTTCGATAATCCAATATCAACAATTATCTACTTCTAGAATCCGATATCCAATAATTATCGATTTCTATAATCCAATCTTCGATAATCCAATATCAACAATTATCTACTTCTAGAATCGATATCCAATAATTATCTATTTCTATAATCCAATCTTCGATAATCCAATATCAGCAATTATCTACTTCTAGAATCGATATCCAATAATCATATATTTCTATAATTCACCATCTATAAATTCAAAAATGATATATTCTAATAATCTAGCAAATATATACTTGTATAATCCAACCAAGATGTATTTCTATAATCCAATCAAGATTTATCTCTATAATCCCACCAAGATTTATTCCTAAAATCCAACATTCACTAATCATTTATTTCTATATTCCATATTCGTCAATATTGCATTTCTAGGGTTCAATCTCCAATAATCATTCAATCCTATAATCCAACAATCAACAATTGTCTAATTATATAATCAATATCCAAGAATCATGTATTTCTGCAATCCAACTTCCATGCATCGTATATTGCTACAATCCAACAAAAGGTATTTCTTATAATCAAACATCAAACAATGATGTATTCTTATAATCCAATCCATTCGATCTCTAACCCCTAAATACATCACAATCGGAAGGATTCTCTATATTGTCTATCTTGACAATAAATGGCTATATATTGGAATCGAATAACTATAAAGCATAAAACAAGGATTTAAATTACTTGAATTTAAATAGCATGCAATAGTAATTTAAAACAGAATTTAAATAATTAAAAATATTGGGATTCAATTATGATCAAAGATGTAACTTGCCTTGCTTATTTAGTTGTTATTCGAAAACGGTGTTGAAATATGGAGAAGTGTCAAAATCCAGTCCTCCGCGGTCGTCGTAATCTATACGCGAAACGAGCCAAATAAATATAACAAATCTAAATAAATACCAAAAATAATAAAATAAATACCAAAAGGAAGAAACCGCCTTTAGATGAATTTAGGAATAATAATCGGTGGAATCGGACATCGTATGAAGGAGAACGAAAATTCAGAAGTTCGAGAATCACATGAAATAATAGAAATTGGAAGGGGAGAGAAAATCAAAAGAATGTTGTGCTGATTTTTGTTTGTAAAGAACAAATGGATTGGGAGGGTGACCATGGGGGTCCATGTGGAGATGAGAGAGAGATGGAAAGAGAGGGACATGAGGGGATGAAAAAAGGGCTCCACATGTCATAGAGTCAAACAAAGTGAGAACGAAAGGAAGAAAGAAAGAGAAACAGGGAGCACAAATTGGAGCTCTAGGCGATGCCCGGCAAGGGGAAGGATGGCGGCCAGTGGGGACCGACAAAATGGAACCTCACGGACATGGCGAACCCAAGGGTGGCGGTGGCATGAAAGGCGCACAACCGACGCGGGCGCAAGGAGGCGACAAAGCTCCGGTGAACTGATAGTGCTTTGGAGAGAAGGAAGGGAGCACGGCGTAGAACGTCACGAGGCGAACTCAACGGAGTGGACGACGTCGTCGGGGAATCAACGACGGTGGCGGAGCACGACGAAGAAGGAGGTTCGCCCAGCGGGAGAAAAAGCTTGATTGCAGAGAAACGAAAGGGAGAGGGAGGGGCGAATTCGGGGAGGTGGAGGAGGAAGCTGAGGGGCACGCCGTGACGCGGTCGATGCTGCAAGGCGATGGCCATAGAGGGAGAATGGAGGGGGGTTTCTCACGGTCGGCTCACTGGAGCTTTGGTGGGGCTCGGTTGGGGAGGAATGGAGGAAGGAGGAGGGAAGGGGTAGAGGAGGGCTTGGCGGTTCTTATAGGCAAGAATAGGAGAGAAAGGGGAGCCTCGATGAGGAGAGGTGGTGGCCGGCCGGCATTGGAGAAGGAGCATGGGGCAAGGGATGATGGTGCCAGGGGATGGAGGTTCAATGGGAAGAAAATGGAGGAAAGAGAGAGGTCCATGGGAGAAGATGACCAGCGCTAGGGAGAAAAGAAAAAAAAAGGAGGAAAGAGAAAAAGGAAAGGGAATAAAGAAAATCCAAAAATCCAAAAATCCAAGAAAATTTTATAAAATAGATTGGAACCTGAATAAATCAAATAAAATAGTTGTGGATTTTTTTTGAAGTTTATTTTAGCCATTTAAAATATTTTTCCTTCACAAATTCAATTTAAGCTTTAAATTAAATCGAATAAAATCCAAATAGTTTCTTATATTTTTAAAGCTTCAAAATGACTCTAGAAATAGAATAAAACAATTTTATTTAATTGGGGTTTATTTTATTCATGTTTAAATTTTTTTATTTTAAATTTCAAATTAAGCTTTAATTAATCAAAAAAAAATCAAATGGTGATTTTTATTTAGAAAACTTCGAAAAGGCCTTAAAATCAAATAGATTAGCTTTGAAATAATAAAATTACTCCCAACTTAAAGTTGGCTTTTATTTTGCACATAACTATTTTTTATTTTTGAAAGACAGGAAAAACCTTTTAAGTACCGTAAGATTCATGGAATTAATTATGTTTTCCTTTTAACTTTAAATCCAAGAAAATCTCGTAAACACAATAAATTTTATTTTTGACTTTTTATTTTAAAGGAATTTCAGGAAAAGAAATAAAACACTTTTAAATTTCGTAAAATCTAATAAAATAACATTTTATTAATTTTAAATTGGTAATGTAACTTTGAGATGTTACACTAGGACGCCCATCGGCCTCACTAGCAGAGCCACAGGGACAATAGGGACCATGGGTGCCTTCCTCTTGTCCACCATGCGCTTGGCTTGACCGTCTGAAAGATGTCGTTCGGGCTGCCATGGTCTCCATCGCCAGATTTCCCATGTCTTCCTTGCTCTAGGGCATGTAATATTTCCAACGGTGGAAGACGTTGGGTGGCATTATGAGTTCAAAGATGTACTTCGCTCGGTGAACGCCCTATCATACTTGTTCGTAGTCGATCCATTGGAAGAAAAAGCAACGCCATCATCTACCATTATGCATAGCTGAAGTTAGCGATATGTGAAATGCAATGTACAATGAGAAAAAAAATTGATATGTGTGTGAGATTCTCTTACACGGATATCCCCACACATGTAGTATGCCTAGGCGACGGCCACCTGTGTGTGGATCAATGATGTGCACCGGGTTACCATAGTCGCACTATGGGCATGGAAACTCTGGAGGTACAGGCGCATCCTTCATTGAATGATTCGGGTAGGTTCCCGCCTTCCTGGCAAGCCACTTCCACTTCCGTATCATCTCCATATACCCTGACATCTCCAAGCAAGACCTAATGTTCTCCTCTAGCTCGCTCCGTTTTCCCTCCTTCCTCTCTGTTATGCAAAACAAGTTGGAGTGGAGTGTTGGCTGTGGTGATGTAGTGCTCTGCTCTAACTCTCTTATCCCTCCTTTTATAAGCGGATAGGGTGTAGAACCGAGTGTATAAATTATGGCGAATGGAAGGGTGGGATGGCTAGTGAGTGATGTCTACTCACTGTGAAAGGTTGGTCTGTGTTGTCATTTCGGTGTAAAAAGGTGGCGTGGTAGGGTGTGGTCAATTCGTCCTGAAAAGGTGGGATGGCTAGTGAGTGATCTACTCACTGCGAAAAGCTGGTCTGGTGGTCTTTTCGGTTTAAAAGGGGTCATGGCAGTGTGTGGTCAATTCAGTCTGAAAAGGTGAGATGGTTGGTGAGTGATGTCCACTCACTGAGAAAAAACTGGTCCGGGTTATCATTTCAGTCTGAAAATGTGATGGCAGGATGATGTCAAATCTTTCTGAAAAGGTGGGATGGCTAGTGAGTGGTGTCTACTCACTGTAAAAAGCTGGTCCGGATTGTTATTTCGGTATGAAAAGTTGGCATGGCAGTGTGTGGTCAATTCAGTGTAAAAATGTGGGACAACTGGTGAGTGATGTCCACTCACTGAGAAAAGCTGGTCTGGATTGTCATTTCAGTCGAAAAAGGTGGTATCGCAGGATGACGTCCATTCAGTCTAAAAAGGTGTCGTGGCAGGGTGTGGTCAATTCAGTTTGAAAAGGTGCTATAGGCTAGGACGAAGGTGGGGTGTTCTGGTATTGTAATGTGAATTGAACCTGGCTTGATAGCTTAATTTCAATTTTGTATGGTAATGTTCTTATATTGTAATGTGAATTGAACATGACTTGGTAATTGAGTTTCATTTTGCTACTGTAATGTTATGCAAAATATAGTACTTAGACTAATGTTGTTGTTATATTGTTTTAGTGTAATGTTCTGGATCTATGCTCAATATTGTAATGCGATTGTCCCTTGTCATGTTGTGTCCATAAAAATCTAGTTACTGAAAGTTAAAGACCTCTTGCAATTCATACAAATCTTGTACAACATAAGCGCACAGCATCCTGTATACACACACATACTGTATACAATCTAATTACATACGAACTGATACAAAGTAAGTACATGCGCGATGCAAAGAAGTACAATGCTACACTACAGGCTACAATATGGCTCACTTGTCTGAGCCGCTCTGTGCTCGCTGCGTCCGCATCCTGCGTTGAACATGACTTATGGGGTACGTCAACCAGTCCAAAGAACACGTCTCTATGCGGAGAAAGTAGGGAGACCGTTGAGTCGGTTGAGGTGCTTTAGCAAGCTATGTCTGGCCAAGCTGGTCACCACCTGCAAGCATATCACTAACCCACGCATGTAAGAATCCCCTAGAGCCTTGGCCCCGCAGTTATGACGTACTAGCGGCCCATGGTGCGGCGGAGCACTGGCCATGATGGCACGATGTACCAACAACCCTGAGTGTGGCGGAGCTCTATCTGGGCTGGTACGCGGTAGTTGCGTGCTCGTCAAGCTGCTGCGATGTGTCGCCGTGGTACTGCTGACTGTAGACTAGGGGGCACCTTGGGTGGTACGATGCAACTCCGGGGATCGTGTAGCCCTCCCAGGAGTAGCTGGGAAGACCACTTCTTGATCAATTGATTCATCGTCACCCCCATGCCCAACCTGGTTTGAAAAGTTGAGTTAGTATGTAACAACGAATATTATGACTTAACGAAAAGTAATGCAACTACGAACCAAAGTAGGCATTCACGTGGCGCATACCGAGCAATGGGAGTACGCTCCACCTTGCTCGACCAGTGTAGAGGATGGTGCAAGCACATCGTGCTGCTAAAAAGGTCCAAGTCAGTACAACGAGGTACAATAAGAACACAACATGTCTATAGTATCATGAACTCACTATGCCTGCAGTGAGTCATACAATAACTTAAAAAATTCATAACTTTCATTCTAAATGTCCAAAAATTATGAACTTGGACTCCCTAGAAACATCATAAAGTTATCTACATTATTCATGGAGATAATCAACTGACCAGATTCATCCATCTCTAGACCCTAATCATAGAACTAGGCTCGCGCCCGAATCCAGAAACTGAACAGGCACTTAGACTTGAAAAAATCATAACTAATTCATTATCCAACCAAAAATTGTGAATTAATACTTTCCAGAAAGCCAAAGCAATTCTCCACATATCTCTAGGAGACCCTAACCTCTAATTCTGTCTTGAACTACACAAAAACTAATGAACAAATAGGGTACAGATTACTTATTCCAATCACAACAGTTCAACGATTCTCTAATCGACAGCAATTAAGAAACTAAATGATCCAAACAGCGAGGAGATGATCATTACCCTTGAAGACACTAATGACACTCGAAGAAAATCCCCCACGAGCACTTCCTCTTCCCTCTCTCCCTTAGACGGCACCACACGAAGGAGGCTCCCTCCTTCTTTTTCCTTGGCCGCCAACAATGGAGAAGCACCGGAGGAGAGGGGGCACCACCATGGAGGAGAGGGGCATGCTACAGTGGTGCCGTGCTATAGTGATAGTGGCGCTACAGTGCCCCTGGGCGTGCTACAGTGCTTGGGTGTGCTAGGGATTAGTTTCCCCACATGGGCCCAAAGTGCTATGGGCCGAAAGTCCGAGTTCTAAAAAATCCTCCAAAGTTCTCAATTTTCTTTCTAATTATATTTAATTTTAGTACTAATCACTTATTTATTTTATTTTTAAACGGGATATTACGAAATATTGCATCGCATGATGTCAAGAATGAATTTTGGAATTAAAAGAAAATCCAATAAATAGGAATAAAGACTAATAGGTGGGACCCTTGGTCTATGGACATAGACCAAGTCCACAACTCGTCTATGTTCTATGGCTCATGGGTCTGTGGCACAGTAGATCTAACAAGTGGGGTCCACATATCAATGATTAGGTTTACCGTGGGACGAAGTTCACGTGGGATTGATCTGGTGTGGGTGCGAGAGTGGCTGACTTAGCGCTGACGTTGTTGCCACGCAAGCAAAAGATGATGTTGCCGATGACGTGGATGACGGCGGTGACGGTGGCGCTCGGGTCCGAAGGTCACCGACGTTCTGAGCTACGGCGGAGCGAATGGTGGTGCGCAACATGTAGTTGAGGTGATAAGGAACTCGACGATGTGCTCACGGTTGTGAGAGGATGACAGAGTTGGTCGGTGACGAGGTCAAAGTGGCGAAGGCGTTTGGTTGTCAACACGATCGGAGCTCCGGTGATGCTCCAACGTCTTCAAGGCAACGGGGATGTAGATCTCCTCCTTGCGATCTCAACAGAAGCGGCGGGGAGGCCTGAGCTGCACTAACGACAAAGGAAGACGTCATCGAAGTTCTCGGTGGTGGCTTTGCTTCTCTAAGAGATTTCGGCAACTAGGGTTAGGGCTTTTGCTCAACAACGGTACGACTAGGATGTAGACGGTAAGGGCTACCTCCCCCTTTATACCCTATCGGTCAGAAGAGTCCAGAGCACAAACGCTAAGGAAATGAGGCAGCGGTGGAGTCCAAGCTGTGCCCGAGTTGGAGACGAAGAATAGCAACCTTGGTGGGCCCACATGTTAGCGATATTGGCTCAAGCAAGTCCGTGTCGGAAACGACACGCGTGCGGCTGACGCGTGGGTCCGGGCACGTTTGTGGCAGAAGAGAGAGGAACGAGCCAGAAAGAGAATAGGAATGGGACGGAAAGAAATTTCAGAGGTTTTATATAAGTTTTCTATTTTAGAAATACCAGAAAATCCAAATAGAAAATTAAAAATAGAAAATGAACTCGAACAAATTCTAAAAACACGGAAAATATTTCCCAAAGACAAAGAACTCAAATAAAATAGTTTTGGAATTAATTGATGTTCTAATTAGTCACATTAAATTGTTTTGACATTTGAAAGTCTCATTTAAGCTTGATCAAATTCAAATAAAATTTGGTAAATTTTTCCAAAGTACTAAACTACTGAAAAGGTTTTGATTGAAACTCAATTATTGGGATGTAACACTGGATAACCAACCAGATTAGCAACTTTTGACAACAACAGATTGGGCGAGACGGATACATCCTCCACAACTAGGTGGCTAATGAGGCTTGCCACATATACAGAAGTCACATTTCAATGCCGATGTTGCGGCTCACTCAGCACCCAAGTGTGGTCGATCATCACCGTGATCGTGAAGGTCGTGCCATAGCCCTTCGCCTTTTGAGTACTGACCTTGACAGGGTAGCATTCCACTGCACACTTCACTTTGTAATGGATTGGGTTAGACCGGTGCACCATGTACAAACAACATATCGACATGGCGTACCGTGTTATAGCTTGCTGCACAGCCACCTTGCTTGAAAAGTGCTACCCAACTAATAGGGTGTCAGCATTAAATCCCCATTTGGACACGTCTTCTAGTGGTAATACAAGCGACCACACTGTGAGATCATCCAGTCTAGATGAAACATAAGGCACCTTCGTTGACACAATTCCACCAACCGAACCACCACCCCTGCACCCTAGGGTGTGTCCTCCTCGCTACCATGCGAGCCTAGATCAGCATCCTCATCGGACTATGATTCAGTTGGCTGGTTCAGCAGAAACTCGTGGTAGTCAATGCAGTCGGACCACCATTCCCCTACCCCCTCATTTTGAACAAAATTCTCCACAAGTCTTTCGTGAGAGTCTTCCTCGAAAATAGCACATTCCATGCTCTCGTCTTCACACACCGCCTGTGCTTCCTCGCTCTAGCTGGCACCAACATCATCAAGATTTGCTGGCACCCTATGTACAAATTGCACATACACCGTCGGTCTCCCATATATTGCCGCCTCAGCTTTTCAACAATCTACATGTATTGGCCCATGCAATGCTACCATTCACCGATGTAACTCCCATACGCCATGTCCTCCACTATTTGTGCAGGTGATCGCCTCAATGACAAGCTTCTTCTTGGTTATCTCTGTGTCGAGCTCCCACCGGATGCAGCTCCTCAGCTCATGAATATTCATCGCATCCAGGCCCTCTGCCCGGACCACCTTGAACTGGCATCTTGACATGTCCAACCCACCCAGTCCGCCCTATATGAAAGCGTCGCCATAAAACACAAGCATGTTTTGCATGTTTGACATTACCTAAAGTCACAACAACCCAATACACTTTAATATGCAGGTTACCAGCAATTTACCATTCTTTACTGCCTACGAATATGTCAAACCCGGGAACGAAGAATCCCAGATTCTATGTTTCATACACTAGTCTAGGAATAGCTAGTGTACACAGTCAAACAAAAGTGATAGCAAAATCATATCATGCATTTATTAATTGATATTTAGAGTTTATTACAAAAATTCAACACAAGGTCAAATATAAAGAAACAGTGAAAGCAAACTAAATAGGTAGGCCACACGATTCGCCATAGGCAATTGTCTGGGGGCGTAGCCTAGTCGTCCTGATCCTCACCGTCTTGATAATAATCTTCACCTGAATAAATTTTATTCAACAAGAGTGAGCACAACCTCCATACTCGCAAGTTACACCTAATAACAGGATATAATGCATGCAAGTGTAATCAAGTGAGGCTAATAGGGTTCATTTTGCATAAAGCAGTATGTTCAGTTTTAAATACTCATACTAAGTTTTAAGGCAATTTTTAATCTATAACTAAATTCAAGTTTTAAATTGACAATTTTATAATGGATGGCCTCCATACATGAATGGTGAAGGATACCCTCCTATCACATGGCTGGCTGCCCAATTTTACCACAAGGATTAACCATCCTAAAATTATTTGCTAAAACCATTTTAAAATCAAATCAAATTCTAACTTGGAGTGGCTTTGCTCAGCATGTCCATGACCGTGGACACGGTTATTCGAATAGTTTCTACTATGCAGAGTGTGTACAGCTTTACCCATAAGTGATAATCATCTTATAATGTCAAACATGACATGCTTCCGAAGGCATGCGACTAAGTGATTATCATGAGGCTTTTACAATGTTCTACCCCAAAGTTAATATGTCCGCTAGGGTTTCACTTCTATTGGGCTAACCACCCACTAGAAGCCCCCTCTTGCGCCAAGTGTACCACTGTCTAACCGACACCCGCACATCAACATGATATAAACAACAATGAGGTATTACGAATTAATAAGCCTAATCTGTCCCATTCCAAACATGTGGTAGTACGGTGGAGCTTAGCAAGATGTGGCTTGAAGACCGATCCTTAACTAACCTGAGTAATATTCCACAACCTTGGACTCGATCATTGAAATGAATCGATCTTGTGCATTGACTTGCACCATACCAACATCCATTATGCCCAAGTCTAAACCATTTTAATTTATTTCACAAGTAAAAGCATTTTCCAAAATTTCTATGGTAAGAAAATACCATAGACTTAATTTGAATCAAATTTAAATACTTTGGCTAAACTTCCCAAATTCAAGATTTTGGTCTAAGCATTGTCTAAGCATATAATCTTTCAAATTTTATTTTATTTTGACTATGGTGACAAGGGAATGAAAATTCAAACATCAATATTGGCCATACAAATGAAAAGGACTAAGTAGGAATTTTAAACATGAATTTAAAATAACTGAATAGAATTATGCATACAATAATAATAATAATTTAAAACAGAATTAAATAATTTAAAATAATAGGATCAACATGGTCAAAGGTATAACTTGCCTTGCTCAATTTCGTCTTTCGTCAACTACCTAAAATTCTTCGGATTCGTTAAATCTATACGTGAAAATAAGCAAAATTCAAATAAACACAAATTAATTCAAATTAACTCCAAATTAAATAATTTTGGTTTAGTTCTCTAGATCTTGGATTTATATGAATTTATAAATTTGAATCGTCAAAATCGGAGTTTGTATGAAGGAGAACGAACCCCTGGAAGTTTAAACCCTAAAGAAATTCTAAAATTTAGATTTTATTGGATTACCGATTAATTTTTCTAAAGGAAATTTTCTTTATTACGCATGCTGACGTCATTGACCGAAAATCAATTAATCGGTCAAAATATTTTCCAAAAGGAAAGTATATTCTATCTATGACATCCGGGCCCATGGTCAAAGACCAGGTCCACGGCTGGTCAATGGTCTACGGTAGACCCGGCGCATGGAATAGCAATGCGGGGGGGTACGCTACCGGGCAAGATCCGGCCGACACGGTAGCCACATGGATGCTGACGGGATCCTAGGGCTGATGTGGCGCGTGCATGGCAGTGATGTGGCTGAGCCACGTCAACCCGTGATTGGTGGCGCTCCGACGACGAGCTCGCCGGTGCTCTGCACCACGGTGAGCCTCGTGGGTGTGTGCAATCGCGAGAGGAGGTCAAGGCGATCTTGGTGATGACCAAATTAGCAGTGGAGCATGACGGTGTGGCCAGCGGTGAGAGATTTAGCGACGGCGGGTTCTAGGGCTACGACGCGAAGGAGCTCTGGGATACTTGAGCCGAAATGACGCGCGACGAGGTAGGCGGTGATGAGGTGGTGCCAAGGTGGGTTCAGGCGGCCGAGTGTCGTCAACGGTGAGGAATTCAGTGGCGGAAGGAGCCAAGCCAAGGCTTCAACTCCAAAATCCAAGCACTAGAGGAGAGGAGAAGGGTGGTGGTTTGAGGTGGTGAGGTGAGGAGGTCAAGGCGAGCGAGGCGCCAAGCGAGCTCGAGGTGGCGTCTTGGCGCAAGAAGGTCTCACGACAGAGGCACGATTAATGTGATTTAGGGCCGAGATGGAAAGGAAAGGGCCGCGTTAAAAGTGGAATTGATACAACATTTAAATGCCGATTTAATACGGGAGGATTCGGTGATTTGATCTGACTTTGGAAGGTTTTTGAAAGTGCGATAATGGCGGATGCAGCGGGTTTGAAACGAAGACAAAGGAAAGGAAGGCGAAGGTGACGCGGCGTTGCGGGCCCCACTTGTCGGCGAGACCGAGAGAGAAAAGGAAAGAGAGAGAGGATGACAGGTGGGCCCACGTGTCAGTGAGATGGAGAGAGAGATACGCGTGGTGGAGCGGGCCGAGCGGGCCGCGTGCACAAAAAATAGGAACGGGCCGGGGAAGATTCGGCCCAAAGAGGTTTTCCGATTTTAATTTGGTTTAGTGTTTTAAATAATTCTGTTAATGCATATTGGCTTTAGAAAATAGCAAATAAAGTCCGAAAATTATGGAAAAATTCATAGAAATTCCCTAAGACATTTTGGACTTAAATAGAATATTTCCAACTTATATTTGGCAATTAATTTTGCAATTAATTTATTTTGTCTATGAAATAAATAAGAAAAAGTTTTTAAAATTTAAGAAAACCCAGAAAAAATAATCAAATTTTAATTTTCACTAGAAATTGAAAATTGGGCTATTACAGAATAAAAGAAGCTACCAAAGAATTCACATGTTTTTCCTACATTTAGGCAATATGTGCTACACATTCCCAACATTTAACATGGTTTTGTGTACACAAACCACACCATTATTTTCACACAATATATGATACACATTTTATTTGTACAAACTACCAAAATTTCTACAAAATATGTGCTAAACATTTTATTCCTGCACAACCACATGAATAGTATGCAGTACTTAATCTACATCTTCTTTTTTTTTGACCAAAAATAGTAGGGAGATCCCTACTGTATATATTAAATAAATAAATAGTAAACAAACAAGTAGAAAAAAGAAAACAACAGCAAACAAGTAGGGGGAGAAGAAAAGAAGGAAAATAGAAACTGAGACGCCTCACAATTAGGCCGAGCTAGGAAACCGAGGTCCCTTGCAGATTTCGCATAAAGTTACCAGTAAAAACAGGTTACAAATTCGATCTAGAGGTAAAAGGATCCACAATCGAGCTGGCATTCCTGATACTTCTTCTTGCTCCTCTGAAGACATGCAAACAAACGTTCAACACAAACTATCCTTATGAAATACCTTCCTTCATGTACCTAAATCCCCTGATGATTCCATGAGATCCAGCTAAGGCAAGTTGGATAGCTAGGCAGACAGCAGAGGCTTAATGGATGGTTTGGCTCGGTGGATCAGTAGGGCTAGTTCTTGAGTAAAAATGACGCGCCAACTAGGAATGTTTGGAGTCTGGTGATTGAATATCCAGTTATTTCTTGTGATCCAAAGGGCCCAAGCAGACAACACAATAATGTCCATAAAAAACATTGGTTGATCTTGTCTTTGAGGTGAAATAATGCTTGATGAGTCGAGATGAGAGACAACCTTTGTGGACAGACTATATCCCAACACTACTGAGCAAATGAACAAGTCCAGAAGAGATGCGAAGCTGATTCTTCCGTTCCTAGGTCACAAAGGATGCAAGAGAAATTATCCAGTGGGCAGTTCTTGCGTCGAAGGAGGTTCCTAGTGTTGAGCCTATCTTTGAGCAAGAGCCAGAAAAAAAACTTTATGGCGTCTTTGACAGGCACATGACCACAACCACTTGAAATAAATAGGTGCCGGTAGATTGCCCATGAGTAAATGATAGGCTTTGACTGAGGAGTACCATGATGAATTCCAGATATAATGCCAAGAGTCCTCTTGCATGGTAAGGACCAGTTCTTGTGTGAGATGTTGCACCTGCTGAAATTGTTGATGTGCTTGAGTCGACAACAGAAGGTGAAAGAGAGTCTGAAAATCCTCCACATACTTAGCTGATGTGACCGTAATGAGATCTGATTTAGCAAATGAATGAAGTTCTGGATGCTATTGACAAAATAAATTCCCATTCCACATGTCCTTCCAGAAGAGCGTTGTTCTCCCATTGCCTACGGAGCAGGTTGCAAGACCCTTATACTAGGGAAGCATCTTGAGGATATCTCTCCACCAGAAGGAGCCAATACATACATGGACAGAGGGTAGAGAATTATGATAGTATGCTTCCCACACAAGGTTTACCCATGGAAGATTGGCATGATTAAAAAGTTCGTGAAGATTCTTAAGTAAAAGCACCTGGTTTTGAGTGTCCAAGTTCAAAACTCCTAATCCTCCTTGCTTTTTTGGCTTGCAGACCTCTTTCCATGAAATCAGATATTTTCCACGGGCATCCATAGTTGTGCTTCTCCAAAGACAATTCCTTCGGTATCTATCAATCTGTCTGATGACTCCCTTCGGGAGTTTGAGAAGGCACATATAGAAAGTAGGGAGTTGAGAGAAGACTGAATTCACCAAAGTTAGTCTACCTCCAATGGAGAGGAATGAAGCGCAGTTGGCTAACCTTCTGTCAATTCTCTAAATAAGCGGGAGGAAGTCTTTGATTTTTGGTTTGCTCGTACCCAGTGGGAGGCCCAGATAGGTGAACAGGAGGGAGCCCAGTTGGGACCCAAGAATGCGGGAGAGGATATCCATCTTATCTGGGTAAACATTGATAGGAGTCATGAAGGATTTCTCGAAATTCACCTTGAGACCAGTGGATTCTGAAAAAGAGTTAAGGATCCCCTTAAGGAAGAACAGTTGTTTCTCACAGGCCTGCATAATGATGAGCGTGTCGTCAGCATATTGCACTACTGGGAAATCCGGGCAAGCCTGATAACAAACCAGGGGGGTCAGAAGTCCCAAGTCCCTCGCCCTGTTGAGAAGCGACTGCAAGAAGTCAACTGCCAGAACAAATAGAAGCGGAGAGAGTGGATCCCCTTGTCTAACACCCCTTCTGCAATGAATCATTTTGCCTGGCACCCCATTGAGAAGAACGGATGATGTTCCAGTGCTTAGGATGTTGGCAATCCATGACATCCATTTAGGTCCGAAGCCCTTGTGCTTCAAGATAGCTAGGATGGTCCTATGCTCCACTTTGTCAAATGCCTTCTCAAAGTCTAGTTTGAGCATAATAATCTCCTTCTTCGAAGAGTGGCAAATGTGAAGAAATTCAAAGGCCCAAGCCAAACAGTCCTGAATAGTCCGCGATTTCAGAAACCCATATTGATTGGCATGGACAAGGTGTAAAATAACCATCTGAAGTCTGTTGGCCAGCAGCTTAGTTAGGATTTTGAAAGAAGTGTTCAGCAAGGATATCACTCTGTAGTCATTGATCCCCACGGGGTTGTCCTTCTTTGGGATAAGAGCGATGAGGGCTAAGTTGATGGACTGAAGGTTCAACTCATTCCTGAAAAAGGCATCATAAAGCTCATAGAAGTCATGCTTGATGATACTCTAGTAATTCTTAATAAAATGTTTATTGAAGCCATCTGGTCCCAGAGATTTGTCCAGTGGAAGGAGCTTAATAACTTCATCAATCTCCTGATGATCAAATGTTTCTTCCAACCATTCTAAATTAGAATGAGGCAAGTAAAAGTCTGCTAGGTTGAAGTGCATGACAGTAGTCATGGTGGAGCCTAATCTATCTTTATAGGGCTCCCAAATGAGAGATGCTTTGTGTTGATGTTCTTTGATTTCATTCCCAAAAGCATCTTGCAGAACAGTAATAAAATTAGATCGAAAATGGATGGTTGCTCTAGCATGAAAAAATTTAGTGTTTTCGTCTCTAAGCTTAGGCCAATTTATAGCACCTCGCTGTTTCCAGTAAATGTGCTGCTGCTTTAAGAGGTGATGAAGGTGATCCTTTATGATATCCCTTGCATTCCATTCTTCTGTGGATAGCGCTCTGAACTCTTCTAATGTATCGAGAAGCAGGATCACCTCATTCGAATTGGAAATGGCTGCCCGGAGGTTAGATAGGTGTTTGGACCAGATTTTAAGCGCACATCGAAGATCCTTGAATTTCATATTGATCCGTCTGCCCGGATCGTTTGTTTGAACTGAAGAATGCCAAACATGACGCACAAGGTTCTCAAAGTCCTTGTGCTCCATCCAGTGATTTTCAAATCAAGATGGTAGATTTAGGGATGGAAGAGTTGATCTGCACAACACAGGGTACATGATCCAAAACTGATTTGGCTAGAGGAATGACCAAAGTATTCGGGAAATTAAGAGACCAGGAGCAGGATGTGAAAACCCAGTCCAATTTTTCCAGCAAAGGGTCCCCTTGCATGTTGCTCCAGGTAAAGGATCTACCTTTTAAGGGCAATTCCACAAGACCTAGATCGCTGATGGCGCATTAAAGAGAAGCATGTCATTAACACTTCCTCCCGGCTTATTCCTATCTGAAGGTGCCCTGGTGAAGTTAAAATCTCCCACAAAGAGCCAATCTTGATTAGGTTGAATAACAATGCTTGCAAACCAGTCTAGAAATCATCCTTTAGCTTCAACTCTAGGGGGGACATAGAGATTAGTGAGGGACCAGGTAAGCCCTGAGTGAACCGAAGTCAAGTCAACCGAGATAGAGAACTCATTAGAAATTGTAGTATGGCCTAAGAACATGGAACTTGGCCAGGCTATAAGAAGGCCTCTAGAGGCACCTACCGAGGGCAGATAGGCAAAACTATTGAATCGGCGGGGGCAGAATTTGGCCAAAAATTCTAGCTCTAGGTTTTGAATCTTAGTTTCTTGACAACACAGAATACTGCACTTGCTTTCTTCAATTTTGTTGCGAATGGCCCTCCATTTATTGTTAGAGTTAAGGCCTCTAATATTCCAAGACAGAATCTTCCATTGTCTATTCATAACAAAAGTAAGAAATCTGTTTAAGCCAGCATATACCAGATACACTGGGATGAAACACAGTTGCCCCAAGCAGTCTAGAATGGTAGACACAGCTTAAGCAAGTACAACTAGGGAGGTCACAAGCAACACAAAGTAGAAGAACACTAATAGAATAAGAGATGCTGTAGATAGCACCCGTCAAAAAGCTTCTGTAGACCATCTCACTTCTACCATTAGGTCTTCGTGCTCTCATCAATTTCTGATTCCTTCTCTTCATTCTTCTTGGCCTTGTGTGGAGCTTTCAGAAGCCGGTCATCCGAGACTTCTTCTGGGGTACTTGGTAGTAGTTCAAGCAAAGGCTCTTGATAATTCTGGTCGAGAGATAGGGTGGAGTCTCTCCCCCAGGCAAATGATGCTTGTTCGTGCAAAGCTTACGCATGAAGCCACCTTTTTGTGATTTCAACCTTGTGCTCCTACGAACTTCAGTTTCCACCAAAGGGATATATCTTTTGGAGAGCTTCTTTTTGAGGTGTAAGTCCGAGGTGGAACCAACAGATGGAGCCATAATCTGAGGTGCTAATGGAGTAGAGGGAGCTGGTAGATCCAAAGAGTCATCTGCACTTCTTCTTCTTCTGATGGTGACTTCCCTAAGTCTAAGGAGATGGAAGGCTAGCAAAGGGGGGTAGAACCCAGATTCTCCTTCTCAGTTATTTGATCATGTGATACTTCTGGAGGCACAGGACAACAATCAGGAATAACAAATGGCTTGCTTCTACCTTGATGCTCTTCAGATTTAGAGATAACGGACCACATGCCAGAAGAAAGAATATTCTTAGCAATAAGAAAGCTGTCTGGTGACGGAAGTAATGAGGTGAAGAAATCGGCCCATTCAATGGACATGTCCACCACTGCTTGCCTTGTCTGGTCAGCCTGTGGAGCAAAGTGATTGGCCCAGGCCTGAGATTCGAAATTAGGGTGGGCAGATGGGGGTTTGGCTACATCAGCACCGCCTGCATGAAACTCCAAACATGGAACCAAAACCATCCCTAGTTGCAAATCAAGGTTAACTTGTCCCGGATTTACCATTAGAATATTGTCTACCACTAGTTGATCATTTTGGCCCCCTTCACCAAGATTGACAGGCTAATTAAGATCAGGTAATAGTGCTGGGTGATGAATTAGTTGACCAGTGGGACCCTGCTCAACACAAAAGTTCAACGAGGCCGAAGTGGTAGTTGATGGGGCTTGATCAGAAAGCTCCATGCTAATCTGTGCGATGGCAGGTTGATCAGCAATTGGATCCATGATTTCCATAGGAATATGGTCCCCCATCTCCATCTGGCCCTCCACAAGTGGTAAATGTGGCACCGGTTGCGGCCAAGGCATCCAATTGTCTGCATTATGCATTTGGAGATCTTGATGAGGCACCAACACCTCGGGGGCACCTCCCACTACAGCGTGATGCCCAGCATCACCATTGTTGGGGTTCTCAAGTGCAAGTTCTGGAGGAGGAAGGTTCCAGGGATGGAGAGGGAGAGGGTGAGGGTTTCCACCATCATCAAGAGGGGCATCCTCATCAGGGGGTCCAGCTCCCAATAACTTCTGAGCGATCATCTCACAGGGGACCGTCCAGGACTCACTGAGAAAGTCATCTCCATTAGTAATCTGAATACTTCTTGGTACTAATTCTAAGTCAATGACTCTTGCTTTCATGATAATCCGAGAAAGGTTGGTAAGATCTTTTTCCCAAACAAGTAATCTACCAAAGCTTTTAATGGCATCTTGGATATATGACAAGCTCTAGTAATCCAAAGGAAAACCGACCAACATGAGCCAGCATTCTCTATTGAAGTTAATACCTTTCCAGTTTAATCCCTCATTGTGTTTTTGGAAAGAAATTTGAACATCTTGAAATTGGTGGGGGATAGCTTGGATCATCACCTCTCGCGAGTGGACAAGATAAATCTCACATATGTCGCTCAAGGCGTGGTTGAATGCCACGAATGCGAAGTCTCCGAAAATCAACAAGAAATTCTAAGAGGATCTCTTCCACATTGGCAAAGGGAACCTAACCTAGCGGCATAGGGTCGAATCTTGCTATAGCCCAATCCTCATTCTTTGATGGAGCTCGTCCGCAGATCACCCGTGCACAGCTGGGTCTTCCCTCCACATGCTGCAGATCATATCCTCGTGGCAATAGAGGCCTGAAGTCCCCTTCGAAATTGGCCATGAGGTCAAAGGGGACGATCGCCCAGTCAGTGGTAGGTGAGGAGGGTGATCGAGTGGATTTCGTAGGAGACGGAGGAGATGGAGCGACAGGACAATTTTGCCTCAGGGAAGATGAAGTGTCCCGAGGAAGCCCAAAGAAATGTACCCCGAGGTCCCGTAGGGACTAAAAAATTAATGGCTCTGAGATGTGAGCCGAGGTGATCTGGTCTGCTCTTTTGAACCAAGAGTTGCAATTGTGGCTTGACCAGTCCCAATCTCTAACTGACGAGGAGAAGAAGAGCTTTGGTACAAATCCAGAACTAGAAAAATAATTAGGACAAGATTTCGCCACATGACCTGGAGATTTGCAAGTGTGACATCGGATGGCATTTTTGCAAGTCCTTCTGGCATGCCTAGGGAGAAGGCACCGGATACAGCATGATGCGGTGTTGCTACGAGGACGAGGGAGTTCATGGTCACGACTGGGCGCCCACCGAATGCATTTAATAAGGCGCCCAAATCTCACCGATGTCTTACCGAATCTTGGCCACTAGAGTCCTTCAGATTATCTTGCTGATGAAGATCCTTTTGAAAAGGGGCTTTAAGATGATTAAAGACCTGAGCAATCGGAATAGTTGCCTTGGTGATGCGATCAGAAGAACTAGGGGCCTGCTTGGATCTCCACGAGGAATGCAGGGGAACTAAATTAGCGTCCGTTCGGACTGAAGATTCCTTTCTATGACCCGATCGCACCACCTCCGCAAAAGATCTCTTCCTACCTTGAACCGTGGTCCATTCCATCTTTTGTTCCTCCGACCACAAGCGAAATTCTCTCTGCCAATTTGCCCCTCCATTACCCCAAAGGTTGAAGAAGGTCGCAAACTCTTTGCACGCGTAGCTTCTCAGGTTGTAGATGAACATGCCCACATCTTTGGAAGCTACCGAGAACTTAAAGCCTGAGGAGTAAAGCTTGCTAACCTTGAAATCTCTAGCATTGCCACCCAGGCAAGCTTGGAGAGCAGCACTGACCTTCTCCTCCTCTAGGCGAAAGCAAGATCTACCCAAGGAGGCTACTAAGAAGAACTCTCGTAGGCCACATCCCGGCCAGAAGACCACCGGAGAACCAAAACGCTTCCAGATGTGTTGCTGAAGATCTAATCCAGGGTTGAAGTTGAGCTCTGGAGCCATCAGTGAGTAGGAATCCACACACAAAGTGAAGTCCGCCGATGCCCAGAAGGCACCGGCGAGGAGATCGCGCAGGGGGTGCTAGTCGCCAACGAAGTCGCCAGAGCACTCCATTTCAAACAAGGGGATCTATCTATCTACATCTTCTTACATCCCCAAAAAACAACTAAACTTTCGTAATCTAGACCTATTTACGTTAACTAATTAATGCATAATTATAGTTAACATACTAGTAAATTATTATTGACTATCTCCCAATCACACATGCCCAAAAATGCCATAACCATCAACGAACATGTTTACAAATTGTTCCTACATAGCCAACAATGGTGCCGAACGCATTCGCAATGTGTACCATAATTCCTAAATAGTACGCAATATTTAATTGGAATACATAATCAGTGACTAGCTAACAAACTACTAAATTAATGATGACTATATTCTTAACATTGTCAAGAATCTTATTAGATATTAATTACACAGTTATTTAACATGATGCACGAGGAAAAAATACCTCTTCTCTATGATCTTCACTTGATAGAGAACTTTTTCAACTAATACAACTGCTAAACACCACTCTAAACTCTCTCAAATCGACAACAAGAAACTGAAGTATTTCTAATAACGCTCTATCTCCTTCACTTGCTCTTCTTTGTCTCTTTGCGCTCAAGCTTGTGAGTGTTTGGGAGCGACAGCCCTGGGCTTTTATAGCCGCAGGCATGGAGGAGTGGTAGGCACGCGATCGACCAATCAAAACGTGATGCACGGGATGTTGAAGCGATGCGTCGACTTGACTAGGCATGGCAGTGCAACCTTGCAAGGCAGTGGCCACGCAGCAAGAGGTGTGCAGGGCAGTGGGCATGCAGCAACGTGCCTACGGGGTGGTGGGTGCGCGATAGGGGGCCAACGAGGACGACGCGATAGGCTCGGCCGATAGACAGCAATCGGACGGGTGTGGCAGGGGGTAGGCTGGGCGACCCAGCGCATGGCACGGGGCGCCTATGGGGAGGTGGGTGCACAACACACGTCTGTAGGGCGGTGGGGGCGCGGCAGGTCAGTGCCACGTGACGAGCGCACAGCAGGTGACACATGTCACCTGTCGGCATGTCTGTGGTGCTATTTTTATCTTTTCTCTCCGGATGGAACTAGAATTGATATTTCGACGTCAAACAGTGTCATTTAAACAAAAAAAAACTAAAAACTCCATGGTGGTGATGGAGCTTGGAGGGTTACGAGGTGAGTGCGGGATGCTTGAGGCGCATTTAGGGGGTTGGTTTTGAAGAATTAGGGGTAATGCGATTTATTACAATTCAAGGCAACTAAAAGATAATAAAGTGCATGGCGGATTTTGGGGTGGGAACAACTTGAAAATATAGCCATCCCATCTCACGTATGTACAAGTCTCTGGGTTAAATAGGTAGTTAATTAATCAATTTTGAATTTATACCTTTTATATTATAACCATAACCATGTGTATAGCACTGCTGTTGGCTCGTTTCGCTACATTTGTTACAACAACCGCATTGGCTCCAAGCTATCGATGGAGGCTAAGGGCATCTCCAATAGTTAGAGATAACTTTGTCTCTAACATATACTATATCATCTTTAGAGACAATATCTCTAATAGATAGTCTCTAGCACACTCTTTAACATTTATATTTTATAATTTTCTTTTGAAACGGGCCTACATGTCAACTAGAGTAGATTAATGTATCATGTCTTGTTTCACGTGCACGACAGTCTCTTCACGAAGAGACGACATGTGCTCTCTCTCCTCCCCCTCTCTCCCCCACGTAGGATTTTATTGACGTGGCATAGCTAAGGGACGACAATAAATACCCTATTGGAGATTCCCTAATGGGAGATCAGTAATTGACAAGGAAAGTTTTGACGTAATTGAAAACATCATTTTTTCCCTCACACAGCATTGATCGAAGCCTTTGAATTTTGATCCAATAGCAAACCAAGCATGCAATAATTTGTGTCCTTTCCTTGTAGGAAAAAAGTCTATTTTTTAACCTTCAATTGTCGCTCGAGTCCGATTTTTAACCTTGAACTTAAAGTTATTTAAAATACAACCCTCAACTATCAATACCGGTTCAAAACACAACCATGGCCCGAATCTAAGGTGGTTTTGGCTGACGTGGATCTAAGGTGGACGGCGGTGCTGTGACGGCGAAACAACGACGACGTGGGGCGAACGGTGTGTTCCTGAAGGCAACGAACTCTATGGAGGTGGTGTCTGGCAGGGAGGTTGGTGGTGATGATCGAAACGTGGTGGCGACGGATCTGTCGGGTGCGGAGATGTCGAGACCAAAAATTATGATTCAAGAATCCCTCTATGTATTCTGAACTAGTCCCAGATCAGTAGCTAGCTCACACAGGAAACAGTGATGAAATACCATCCATTTATTCGATTTAACTAAAAAGATCTCAAAATAACAAATAGTAATAATAACTAGACCTTATGGCCAACGTTTACTTAACTTACCACGCATGGCTAAAGAAACAAATAAACTCTTGCAACGAAACGAAAAGCTTGAAATGGCCAATCAACATGCCCACAGGCAATTGAGTGAAGAACGCATCCTAATCTGCAAAACCTTTATGGTTCTTGTAGGCGAAGAACCCTTGAGCAGCTTGATATTCTTCAACTGAGCAACAATGGCGTAAAGTCGTGAGTACATAAAGCACTCAACAAGTCGTGGGGAAATATATGCAAATAGTATTCATGCAGGGCTTGAACAAATGTTAGTTTTATGGTTCTTTTACATAAAGCGGCATTAACGATAAATACAATAAATAGATTTAAAATGCATAATTGAAAAGAATAATAAGTAAATAAATAATTGCTTTGAAACAACTAGTGAACTCCTCATTCACTTCCCAAGATAAACCACCAAGTGAATTACCCTTCCACCAAACGAACATTATATTCATCAAGTGAACTTCTCATTCACACTCCGACATATTTTATAAGGAAACTCTACCTCTCGTGTGAAATACCCGAGTACGTCCATAACCACGGACACGGCTATTCCAACAGTTTTTAACACTCTGCAGAGGTTGAGCCTTCCCCACAAGAGATTAATCAACTCAAAGAGTCTGACCATACTTTCTTAAGTGTGCAGCTTAAGTGATCATCACAAAGCCTTTACAAAAGCTCCTTCTTAAGACAATTCTACCCGCTAAGGTTTCAACGCCGAATGTCTTTCCAACCAGACAGGGCCCCCCTCTTGCACCATCGTGAGTATACGTCTATCCCGCAACCCACGCTTCCAAGACAAAACCAAAATTAAGACATTGCTAATTAGTTAGCCGGCCATATGGTTGTACAGTTAAGGCTCAGTTCCACGACGCACAAGATTAAATTCTTAACAAGTTACTCAGACGAGTCTACCACAAACCCACCATGTGTTAAACCACACCCTCATTGCACAACTGCTCGCCTCAGCGAAAATCATTTTGTTTAACCAAGACCAATGACATACCCTGTCATAGTACACAAATTTTAACAATAGTGGCTAACCACCATAATTCTATATTTTATTAAGTCAAGATTAATCATTACTAGTCAGGTGTCCGTGCGTTGCAACAAAAATCCAAACTTTGTCCTCTCCAATTGAGGTAAAAAGTTATGTTTTTGGCATTTTGTTTTTCTTAAGCTATAGGTAGAAGTTTCCATGAAAATCATAGCATAGAACCTCATTCTAACATACACAACAATGCGTTGACACACTACCATTTCTATTTCCCATCAAGTGATACACTTTTGCACATATAGAGTATTAACAGGAAGAAAAGCAAAAATATCCACATTGTTCCGAAAACCATGCAAACACTGTAATGATTACACATTTTTCAAAAAAATATATATGAAAATAGTATACAACCGAAAGTATCCCAACGAATTCTGGTCATATGTTTCCATACAAAAAAAATCTTTTAAAAAAATCATTATGTTCGATCCACCCATGGCTAGTAGTCACCGAGTAGTGAAGATGCATGCACAGTATGTCAATCTCGTATTCCATGAATCCTAGTGAAAAGAAACAACTTAATTTGATTCTTCTGCCACACTCGTCTATCCTTGATTCTTGCCACCACTGAAGCGTTGGCTCAATAGCAAGGACTCCTGCACTCGCCGCAAAGACTAAAAAACTATCATACTATCATGGTCACCTCCTTACTGACCCACCAGTTTTTACCACAGCTGCAAGAAAAAAGTTGCATTCAAAGATCAAACCCACCAGGGTAAGGTAGCTAATAGATAATGTTTTTGTCACCTCTTAATTTTCACTATGCTGAATACATCATGCAAAAAAAAAAGCAAGTATGTTGCAAAGCACATCATCTTAGCTACAGAAACGACATCACTAATCAATGCATGTTTTATCATATAGGTTTAAAACTTTACTAGTTGATTGAACATCAAGTCTTAGCAAAAGAAGATTTCTTTATATTCAGATTAGTTCGTAACTGTCAATAAAACTTGTTTGATTGCTTAACAATCCATAACCCAAAGACCTCTTAAGATAAGTCCATGTACTTAATTCACCCAATAACTTTATCTGGTCATCTGAGACATAAATTAGTGCAATATCATCATATTTTAGTGAAGCTATGTAAGATATATGATTGCTTCATGAAAAATATGGATGGATGCATATTCTCTCTTAGTGATAAATTGTACTTATTAAACTTGAAACCCTTGAGTTAATGAATAACATAACACAGGTGTTTCACAACTATATTCCCTTTGTAGTTCAGTGTTCGAACACTATCATTAGCCTCAAATGAGATGATTAGCGGACTCCACAAAATGAAATTGATCAAAACACATGGTAGAATGAACATGAGGAAATCAAAATGCACTTTAGGACTTTAGCTTAATTCACCTTAGATAGATTGTCCCTCGATGCAATCTAATTCCCCTTCCCTCTAGGTTTCTTGCAACAACTACTCTCATCTCATCATCCAAACCTCTCGCAAGTATTCAAGATGTTCATTAATCAAGGCGGATGGAAAAATATTGCACAAAATGAAAACTCAAAACAATAAATAACATAGACATCATTTCTGTTATGTAGATGTGCTATAATCATTGATCAGATAATATGTCCATATGTCCATGTTACAGAAATGCGGCCAATAATGTGATCTATTTAGTCGAAAAGTTAAAAAAACATCCTTCAACATCTCTGTATCGTGTAAATCAACACATGAATTATGCATGGCAGATTTTTTTGCCATGGTAGGTTCACATAATAATGGTCAAGCAAATGAGACGGTACTTGTATTGCTATATATTGGACGTCGCTGCAATCTCACAGTAGAAGAATCCAGCTTAGATCATTATTGAATGAATCATTTCTTACGCATCCTTGATCTCTATCTAACACAAAACACAGTCTGGTCGTCCGCACTGTTTCAAACCACTAATGTTAAGCATGTTCAAGATTAAATCAATGTATAGAATGATCAGATTTGAAAGTATTTAGCACCGGGATTAGAAAGGAACTAATTTGATTAAAAGCTGAAATTAGGAACTAAAGTGGCACATGATTGAAATCTGAACAAGAACAAAAGTGGCACTTAAACAAGAAACTCATGCTAGCAACTCTAGCCACATGTTAGTATGCCATAAAATTGGCAACCGCGGAAGCTATGTGAATACTCTTCTGAAATTGGGCGTACATTGCTTGGGTAAACGTCAGACCTTATAATTTCTTCGTGTTGCTAAACTCTAATAATGCAATGTTATTAAGCATACTACAAAAAAAAGGCCCTAGTAAGCATCAAGCATGCTTCTACAAATGCAATGAAGCTTTCAAAAAGTATAGCAAATCAGCAAATTCAGGTTATACCCCTACAGAAACAAAGTAATAATCTCATCGTTACGTACTCGTAACAACATTGTAATTCGCTTTCTCTCTGAAAACAAGCTTTATATTTACATATGAAGTTTCCTTCTAACTGATGATTCACCTGAGCGGAACACACTATCTTGATATTTGTTCTCACCTCAAATCATACTCCAGGTATAATTTTGCTATGGGGTATGATAGGCAACAGGTATAAAATAGTTTCTTTCTCGCCACAAAGTCACAAAAATCCAGAGCCTGGTGCCAATTACTAAAGTTAATTCTCTCTGGAAAGGCCGCCTCGCTCACCGCCACGCCACCCCATAGATGTCACCGTCGGATGATCAACGGACGCGCCAGATCGGTGCCTCTCGCGCTGCGCTTGGTCCAAACTCTTCACCGCCGCGAGCCACGTCCTTGCATCGCGAAACCTCGAGTTGTCTGCTTCCCCATCCTCGCGCCTCGAACGTCTCTCCCTCCACTCGCTCAAGCGCGATCTGCGCCAGATCGCCTTCCCTGCTGCTTTGCTCCCTCTCCCTCTTCCGCCCGTCTGCGCCGCCACGACGCCCTTCCTCCCGGTCTGCCTCCCCCGCCGATGCCGCCCTCCCTCCGCCTCCCTCCCACCCCTTGGCTTCCTGCCCGTCGCTACGTATCTTGCACGCCGCCGCCTCGCCTTTCCTCATATCTGCGCCAGACGCCTCCCCCCTTGCTTTTCGCTCCCTCTTCCTCTTCCTTGCCCTTCTGCTCCAGCGACGCAGCGCCCTCCCTCCCGGTCTCCCTCCCCTTGCCGCGCCTCCCTCTGCCTCCCTCCCACCCCTTGGCTTTCCTTGACCCAGCTGCGTATCTTGCCCCGCCACACGCCTTTCCTCTTCCTCCCCCGCCTCCCCTGGCCCACGTCCACGCCGTTGCTCGCTCTTCCTCCCTCGCCGCCCCTCGGTCTCCTTACCCCACCATTGTTGTTCCTCCCGTCCCCCCGCCCTTTGGTTTGTTTACCCACCGCCTCCTCGGCGCCGAGAAGAAGTTAGCCTCGACGGCGAGGTCGGGCCCCTGTGTTTACATCGCCGCCGCCGAGGAGAAGAGGATGGCCCTCGAGGGCCAGCTAAGGCGGCTCAACGACAGGAGCAACGACCTCAGTGACGCACTGCGCGGCCTCAGGTGCGTGGAGTTCTTCAGAAAAGGGCGAGTTTCAGAGGTTCTGGAATGAGGCCAGGTAGAACGTTGGCCAGATCGCCATGAGGGAGATTGAGAAGCATGCCGCCGATGGAATTGCCAGGGTAGCCTATGCCATGGCATCCGCTGGGTGAAGAGTAGTTTGATACTAATGTATTGCTTTGCAGGGGTGTAGTGAGTTCCTGAAACTCAGGCTGAAGAAGATAGTCCCTCATGCAGTCACACTAGAGCATGTGTCAAAGGTAATGTTTCTTGACGACCCATGTAGATGTTTGCTTCCGTATGCATTCAGGTATTATTTGCAGCGATGTTAGTTTGGGTTATGTGTCTTCATATCTTCCAAGGTGCTGTTTTTGTTGATTGGTCGTGTGACTAGCTACAATAGAGTCATTGTATCCTTCTAATTTATTTGCTTTTTCAGCTATGATTGTGCAAGATCACATTATATATCTTGGAGCCTTCATCTGCATCTTTGTCTGTCTTGGAGCCTTGATCTCATTGTAGTAGCTTCATTGTAAGCACCAAAATGAGGTGCTTGATCTTTCCTATATGCTGAATTGCTATTTGAAGTCCATTACTGTGTATCGTGCTATCTTTTATAGCTTTAGATAATATAGTTTAGCTCCTTAGAGATATTGTAATCATACATCTAATCTTATGATGCCTTTCTCATGCTCTCTGTAGGTTGTAGTCTATCGTTCGCCCTTTTATTTTACGATTTTATGCCATCGAACATGTCAATAAAATCTACCTGCTGCATGTTTTCTTAAAAAAAATTATTTTAGGACACGAATACTCCATATGTGGCACATCAAATGAGACAAGAGATGCACTTTTAGGTAATGTGCGTTTCTGATACATGGTGCTAACATCTTTACATTTGCTTTGTTCATATGTATGCGAATAAGGGTTGCCTTTAAACGCTATATGTTGCATATAGATTAGATTTTTCAATTTATTTCCTTTTGCGGCTATGATTGTGCAGTATCACATTATATGTCTTGGAGCCTTGATCTGCTGCTGTGCAGCTTCATTGTAATCACCAAAATTAGGTGCTTGATCTTTCCTATATGCTGAATCTGCTATTTGAAGTCCATTACTGTGTACTGTGCTGTCATTTAGAGCTTGAAGTAATATAGTTTACCTCCTTACAAATATTGTGATCGTTCATCTAATCTTATGATGCCTTTCTCATTGATTTATGCTGGTTTTACTCCTGAGCAGTGATATGATGACATGTTTGATGATTCAGTCCGTTTCCAGATAATTTATGGTATGTATCTTTTTTATGAGCTTCAATCAGTTTCTGAGCACTAACATCAATGACATCTTAGATGATTCATTCCATTTTCGGATAATGCATGGTATGTATTTCTTTATGAGTCGCACTGCAATCGGTTTATAAGCACCGCATCGAGAAATCCAAGCGCAAACCTTTTAACACCGACAAAGCATTTTTCCGTGAAGTATCGGCTCCTCAAAGTCTGCGATGGCATCAGATGTTCTTCAAATTTGAACCGATCGAGTTCCATTATTTTCTACCGATGTTAGTGCTTAGCAAAGGATACGATGACATGCTAGATGATTCATTCCATTTTTTGCATAATGCATCGTGTGTATTTTAATGAGCTGCAATCAGTTTACGAACACTGACACAGATGCCATGTTAGATGATTCATTCCGTTTTCGGATAATGCATGGTATGTATTGTTTTATGAGCTGCAATCGATTTATGAGCGCTTACATGAGAGAAATCTGAGCGCAAATCATTTTTAAGACACTGACATCGTTGTAATGCATAATATATATATTTTTACAAAGTCCTTATTTTCTATTTGGTTTGCACTTTTTTCCCTTGAGGTACCAGCTCCTCAAGTCTGCAATGCCACTATATGTTCTTCAAATTTACACTAATCAGTTATAGTAAGCTACAGGTGTATTTAGGTTCTGCTATCTTCATTCTATATTTTTGATTGTTCTTATTAATTTTTTTTTTATATTTAAAACCATAAAAGAATATACATCAGCAGTTCCTACATCATGAAACTGGAGCATAAAACTAGATTCTTAAAATCTGCAATGATTAATTATATTAAGCTACAACTGTATTTAGTTTTTGCCATCTTCAATCTATATTTTTTTTTGTTCTTATTACGGAAGTTTTTATATTTGTAGGCATAAAAGAATTATACATCGATGACACTATATGTTCTTTGATTGGCATTGATCATTGAACTAAACTACGGTGTATCTAGGCTTTGCCATCTTCATTCTATATTTTTAGTTGTTCTTATTGGATAAGTTTTTATATTTGTATGCATTAAAAACATTTATATCAACGGTTCCTAAATCATGAAACTGGAGCATAGAACTAGCATTTTTTGCTACCCTAGATGGAGATTTAACGTTAATAAATCCTACCCTCTTAGTTTGTCTTTCTATTTGTCTTTCGAAGCTCACTTCTTTTATCTTCCTTTTATTTTCTCCATGGATAGCTATCACTTTTGATTACCGAAGACCAATGGCATTGTTTTTCACTTTCAAAATTTATTATTCCATGGAAAGGAATTCTACTCTATCATCCAGCTTGCTTTCGATAATACTCTATTCTTTGTCTTCCTATCCAGAGATTCATATTTTTTTGTTCTCAAATCACTGATCTGACCACATAGTTTACATCAAAGAAGTTCACATGTCTGCATAATATGTACTTTTTAACATCCTGATTTTCTGTTTTGTTAGGTTTTAGCAAATAGATGAACTAAATTTTTTCTCCTCCTTGCTTTGCACAGAAAATGATCGGTTTCCTATTCTCAACATCTATTATACTCTATAATTCGTTTTTTTTTATAATCGAGGCATACATATAGATATTATTAAATGCCGATATTGCTGCCTTTAACATCCATGTCCTTAAACATAAATAAATGTTTGTTAAACAAGCTGCAAAATGAACTTAGTTTGAGCTTCAGCAAAAAAATATTTGATTAGCACTCTAGGAAAACGTTGCTTCCTTTACCCAGATACGTTAGACTATTGCCTATGAAACTTTCATGTATTCTCTGATTCATTCCTTTTTTTCATCTCATGGGTCTTTACTATATTTCCTATCAAAGGAATGCATTTTCACCTTCTATTATACTGATTGATTGATTGTATAGAACTACGTTCCTTTCTATTCGGTTTGCACTCCATCGGTTCACTTTCTCTGCTTCTTTTATTGAGCGTCATCTATACATTCCCTTTTTCATCTCCTGTATACCTATGTCCTACAATTTTTTTATGTCAACAATTACTACATCATCGTGTACCCTCTACCCATAGTGTTGTACTGCGTTTCCCATTTTCATGCTAATCTTTCAGAGGGTCGTCATCTTCGCTTCTATATTTTCGTGCTACTATGCTATCGTTCATGAGATATTTTACGTGTTCGCCACCGGTCACGTAATCGATCACGCTATTTCGTTATGTTTATTACAGGATGCTCTTTCTCGATAATGCCACCCTCAACGATCGCTAAGTTGTTCTCCCTACAATTTCAACCGTATTCAATTCTATTACTATCCTACAATATTGTTATTTTTAGTGCTACATAGCCTAATGTTTGATTACAACAATAAATTGTGTTATTTTTACTACCTTTCTTTTTACAAAATAATTAGAAACATATAGTGGGGATATATTTAGACTAAAAAATGTCATGCATTTTTCAAATATCATTGCAGACTTACATAAATAAAGAGGAAACTTATAGTAGGTCATCGTATCATTTCAATTAATCTCATGCATATACTACAACCTACTCTTTTTTTTTCACTTTTTCCTATACTTTATTTCCATCCCTACCACATCTGTCATAAAATTAGCATATACACGTTTCCGACAACAACTATCACTTTCAATAATCGAAAAACATTGCCACCATTTGTCACTATCCAAGTTCCTTATTCCATAGAAAGAAGGTCTATTCTATCATACATCTTTCTTTTTTTTATGAGCATTCCTTTAATTTAGATATTTTTTAGATAGTTTTTTACCACGTATAGTGATCTCTTATATTATTTTTTGCTAGATGAATCATCTATAGAAACATATGAATAGCCTCGCTCTCATGTGCAATGGAAAAGCTATCGCTTTTAATAACCAAAGAACATTGCTACCATCTTTCACTTTCCAAAATTCTTATTCCAAGGAAAATAGTTCTACTCTATTATACTGACTTGCTCTCGAGAAGACTATTCTTTTGGTCTCCTGTCCAAAATTATATAATTTAAATAACATACTTTCCTATTTTTGCTCCACATCCATCGAAAATATAGTATATTAGACTTTTCTACTTTTCTAATAGCATATTTAGATTATCCATAACTCGGAGACAACAAAATTTATAGGCATGAAAGAATGCCGATTAGGTTCCACCTAATAAAAACCCTCGTGTTTTTTTAAATGAGCATTCCTTTAATTCCGATCTTTTTTAAAACAACTTTCAACCGAGATATGATGATCTTTTATTTTTAAATAGATGAATCATCTATAAATAAATACCTTGCTCTCATGTGTGATGGAAAACTCTCCATGCATATAACTTTTGCATAGCTGCCCTAATATGCTTTGGATCGCCTACTTAGCTCTTGCGTATCATAATATTGTTATTTACTTCCTTATTAAGTGTTCACCAGATAATAGTCACTAATTCTATCGAAACTTACTTCAATTATTTTTTTTAGTCCTCACTTGTGATTTACTACATGGTAATCATCACAAATTGACACCTTTTGCCATCATTGAGTGATTATATTTCCTAAATAAAATTCTTACCTGATATCATTATTACCAGAATTGAAGTTTAGAAAATTTGTCCCTCTAACCCATCTTTGCACTTGCATACAATGAATGAGTGAAGGGAAATTAATTACCTCCTATCCATTCTACATCTGATCCACCAACAAAAAATTATAAATATCATCCACATAGAAGCCCATTGAATAATCATAAACATCTTTATGAATACACTTCTTTTGAGGTAAAATACAATGCACATTTACCATTCTCTAAAAATAGAGTACTTCTATAGACTAACATAACTCACTAATACTTTTTGTTGTTTATATTGCCAGCACCATCAGTGGCCACTAAAGCCAGTGCTTCGCAACCAGCAGCCCAAAAACAGAGTCTCTACGTCTCTACATATTTCGTTGCTATTGTCTACTACTATTTTGTAATATATCACTCTTACCTGTTCTTATACTCTTTCGAACCTGTTATGTAAATATTCCAGTGCCAAAAAAAAATCATCTTATTAGTATCTACTCTCTAAAAACATGGTGCTTGCTTTTGAAACGATCAACTGCACGTTGCTATCTTATTATTGTCTACTAAGAATATTTCTTCCGTTAATTCCTCTCATTAATATCCAATATTTACGCTTTTTACCAAACAACTCTTCTCGCAAAATCAAAAAAAAAATTTAAGTCCCGCGCCATTGGCGCGGGTTATCTTCTAGTAACATGAATGCTAGCTAACCTTCCGCCATATTCTCTAGCAGGTCTCAACATGTCACACCAATACTGCTGCCCCCCTCGCTTGACAATTAAAATCAATCAAGAAGTATGTTAAATCTAGATGCAATCGTGATGTTTTAAATTTGAAATTTTAGTTGTAGAACCATGATAGAAACCACATCTCACGATCTTTCTTTGGTCCTACCTATACATAAGAAAAAAATATGAGACAAAACAAACTATTAATGTTCTCTAAATATGACCCAAAAATGAGCATGTTATACAGTAGTAATGTCCATGATTTGGAAATTCACTCAACATCTCTACCAAGGTCTATCTTTTTTATCAGAGGTTGAATCGATCATCAGAAGAATAATTAGGCCAAAAATTAGGATACATTCGAGAGAGAGAAGGTAAAGCAATCCACCCCACTAAAAGTTAAATGTTTGTGGGAGCAACCATTCGCATTCAGAGTATCAAACTACATGGAAATGAAATGTACCATGTGATCTTGATGCACAGTCTAAACACCGAGCTCTTGTACCAACCTTCATTAACAATGACTTGCCCTAGCAATTTAATGGTTGGATTTCTATGTTTTCCATATATGCTACGGTGAAGCCAAGTTATCATAGTCTTAGTTAGCGTTATCTTTTGTCAGAACTCAAGAGAAGTTCATCCATGGTACGAAGGTCTTGTACAAGGTTCTGACATGCTAGAACTATGTCGAGACAAATCAGGTTGTTACAAAAAAAATAGCAAACAAAGTTATACATAAAAGTGGTAACAATATAACATAGAATGTAAAATCCACTTTGGCATCTGCAAACTACACATCAAGAAACCAAGAAACAAAGTAGACTAGAAAATCACCTTAGGACCTGTCTGTCCAAACATTGTGTTGTTAGCTGCAATTGTTAGGTCACCATGTGCAATACATCGCCACCCCCAATAGCATAACCAATAACCTGATAGCACATGCCACAGAATTAGCACACAGAATGATGGAACTAAATCGACAAAAATGATTGTGATGGTCATACCGTTGCTATAACATGCTTTGGAAGGCGCCGAATTTGTACCTGAAGAAATGATTTACCCAATATGCTCAGAATTAAAATTCATTTCATACAAAGGTTGATGAATAGAGCAGTAAAACACTAACACACCAACAAGAAAGTGTAGTTTGCTTATGGGCCTTTAGCCCTTTACTGAAGGGTAACATCAACATACAATCGTTAATATCATATTATGGTAAGTATGTCATGAGCACATTGAGTTGATGAACTGAACCTTCTGTTATGACATGGTGGGGGATTTATCTGTATTGAGCACTTTGTTTAAGGATTACGCAAACACGTCCAAATTACAGCAGACTGTGCTCTGCATCCGCACTGTCCAAATTACAAATAAACATTTAATCCGAGAGTCCAAAGCCATAGAGTGAGAATTAATGAAAGATTCAAGCTTTTTGTCTAATTCGCCACCCAACCAAAGCTCACAAACTAAATTGTACAATATAAAGCCCTAAGCAAGAAGAGGAAAGTGAGAGCAGAGAGAAGATAGAGAAGAACGGACATGACGCTACTGTAATCTTGCTAGCTGCCAACTCCGCCTGCGTTTGTATTCAAGGGACCTACCCCTGTTTCCAGTTTTCCACAAGAAGTCGGAAAACCTTTTACAGGAGATGAGCATCATCCCATTTTTGGTTTCACAACTATATTGTAGTTCAACAAGGCAAGAGGCTCAACCCTCCCTATGGTTAAAAAAGGGATGATATATCATGCAGCCTGTTATATCATAGCATCATACCATGAAACTTCCCACTACTATTCATACTCTTTTCCCCCTGGAAATAGTGCCATCATCGAATACAGTAAATCATGCTCAAGGTTCTTGTTGAGTTTCTTCATAAAGAATACCCTTACTTTTGACAAAACTTTTACTGGATCAATAACATCTCATGTGACAGCATACGTAAAATTACAAACTCTCTCTCTTTTCCTTCAAAATTATGAAATTAAAAAGAATATAATTTTACATGAAAGGAATCTGACATCTTCTTGTGGGCATCTGTGTATAAGGCCAAAATTCATTAGACTCTTCTGATGTATGACCATATATGCATGTTCTTTGTATAGGTATCTGTGTATAAGGCCAAAATTCATTAGACTCTTCTCATGTATGACCATATATGCATGTTCTTCGTATAGGTATCTATGTACATTATTTAACCAGACAGATCAAAACAGTAGAGTGATTTTGATATGTAGCCATTTTATCGAAGGAGCAAATGAAGAGGTTCAAGGGTGAGAAAATGGATGATGCAGAATAAAGCCTACCGTTTTCAAGAGAAATTTGTCATGTGATGTTTTGTCATCCCAAAGCAACACGATAACACAGACTCCCTCTTGAACCTTGTTCTTCAAAAGCTCACCAATGGTTAGTGGGCTTCCATTGGGCATAGGTTTTGTCGATTCCCTTACCAGCCTGACAGGGTAATACAAGGACCAGCTCAATCTTAAAAAAACTCAAAATAATTGCACCAAAATATCCCCAAAACAGCAACAGGAAAAAAATGTTCTGCAGAAATACCAAGCACAGCCACGGACTATTACCTCTTTCACCTGGCCGTCTGCGTTCTTATTCACCTTGATTAAATCAGACCAAAATGGAGGCACATTAATGCGGCAAAAATGGTGTAAATATAACACAAATTAATTTGTAGTTTGCAAAATTGTACTGGCGGGGAGTTACATGTCAAGAAGATCTGGAGGCGCGAGTCGAAGGCTGTTGTCGGTGATCTGCTTGCCAGATCTCATGGAGCTCCTCCTTGTTGATCTTGTCCACTGCATCTGCCTTGGCCGGCTCAGCGTGTCGAACGGCTCCATGGCGAACTCCTTCGACTCTATCATCCTGCATCTCAAATGCGGTTACAAACTAAGAAGAGCAAGGTTTTTAGGGGAGGGATGGGGATTATACCAACAATGCGAGGAGAATACCGGAGAGCACGAGGTTGTGGCTCGACTCACTTGGAGGCGTCGGGGCGGGCGGAGGCGGAAGCATGGCCAAGCGGACAGGCGGATCCGCCTCGATCTCGGCGAGATCCACCTCGATCTCACCAGATTCCACGTCCCCAACAGAGGAAGGCCGAGGAGAGGGAGGTGGACCAAGAGCCTCTTGTCCCCCTCGTGCGGCGCGGTGAGGAGGCCAAGGTGGCCTGCGGCACTGGCTCGGGCTCTGGACCCGTCGGGCGGCGCTTGTCGAGGAAGCGGCCGGGGCGAAAAGAGGAAGTCGTCCTCGTGGAACTCATCCCATGATTTAACGAGGGCTCCGTCGGGGACGATGAGGGCGGCAATGACGACAACATCCCGATGGACGCTCGCTTCGCCAAATGATCGGCGCTCTGGGTACTCATCCATCGGCGCCTCCGCGCTCTCGGCTCGAAAGGAGGGTTGCGGTGAGTAGAAGGATGAGGAGGGAGGATCGGCCGTCGTGCCGCTCGGGTATCCATGCTATGACGACAAAGGATTCATGGTATTCAAATAATCAATGGAGGCATAAAACAACGGTGGTAACTAATCCCAAAATAATTTGTATAAAGTTAGCATGCAGTTGTATGAAACAATGTACTTTTGAAATCATAGGTTCAATACGATCAAATGGGCATAACTTGCCTTGGAATTAATCATGGGATTGATCTTGATCCTGGTGTACTCCTCCTTGCTCAAAATGCCTCAAGTATCACGTCTACTCGCAAATAAAGCAAATAAACTAAATAAATACAAAACAGAGAGAAAATAAATTCCAAAAATTAAATACAAATATCAAGAAAAATAGAGCTTGAATTTATATGAATTTAGAAATTTGAATGGGTTTAATCGGAATTTGGATGAAGAAGATATAGCTTCTAGAAGAATGACATGAAATGATGAATTCGAAATTTGCTTTCAAAAGAAAATCCAGTTTATGATGTTAGCATATCATCATTATTGATTTTTCGGCTGAGAAGAAACAAAGGGAATTGGGCTGACACGTGGGACCCACTTGACATTGAAATGGTGTATGGTGGAACAGGTTTATGGAATTTTGGCTCGGGTGGAATTTGGATCTACCACATGGTTCTGACATGGCAGCTGACAAGGATGTGACGAGGATGCCACATAAGCATAGATGCTAAGGTGTCATGCTGACTGGAGATGAGGTGGCACAAGAGAAACACTCCAGAGGTTCAGCCATGCCCAGCGATTGGTTTTGAGGTGGAACACGGCGACAGCGACTTGGAGCTTCTTCGGAGGAGAGGAGGAGAGCACGGCGAAGCTTACAAGCATGCGATCTCAATGCCGGTGGTGGCTCGGGCTAAGAAGCTCGGACGATGAAGAAATTCGGCGAAGAACCCGTGCGGTGGATCTCGGCTTTTCCGCTTGATTCGGCGCAACGAAGATGAGACCGGGGAGGAGACCTTAGGGTTTCGGGGGAGGAAGGCTGGGCGAAGAAATTGACGCGGGTTAGGGTCCTTATATAGGCACGGAGTGGGAGGGATTAAGAGATGGAACCGGCGGCCATGGCGTGCTGCCCTCGGACTCAAGTGTCCCAGACGACGACGGGTTGAAGATGACGCTCACGTGGCAAAAGCGGTGGGACCACCTAGCGGTGAAATAAAAGTGGGGCAAGGCTACCTCGGTTGGGCTGAGACGTGCAGAAGGAAAGCAAGGACGGGCCAAGGCTTGGCTCTCAGCTGGGCTCACGCATGTGCAATGAAGTCTTGCCCAAGAGGAAAAAAAAGAGGTAGTGGGCTTGGCTCAGGTCAAAGCAAGGGAAAGGAGCAAAAGTGGCTCGGGTGTTGGCTTGGGTAAGAAAAGCAACGGGCCGGCGGTGGAAATAAAGGAAGAAGGTTGGAAATAAAAGAAAAGAAAAAGGAAAGGTGGGCTGAAGGGAAAATACAATGGGCCAACGAAAAAGCATCGCTACATAAAAGGTTCTCATAGACGGTTCAAAAACATTATCACAGACGGCTTCGTGAACCATCTGAGTTTATGGGTTAGTAATGACATAAGGTCATCACAGACGATTTTCGAACCATCTGTTATGTAGACTATCACAGACGGTTTGTAGATAAAATCGTATGTGATAGTTGATGTATCACAGACAGTTTGTAGATAAAACCATCTGTGATAGCTGATGTATCACAAACGGTTTGTATATGAAACCGTCTGTGATATATATTCTCTATAAAGTCTCCAAGCAGTGGCTGCTTGTGCCTTTAAAACTGGCTTCATATATATATATATATATCCTGACCAGCTGGCTGACCCTGGCTACTGTGAGTTCTTCCAGCCATCCTGTTTCATTGAGGCGGGTTAGAAACAAAAACCCGAAAACTAGAGGCGAAAGGTAGCAAAAGACAAGCTATCGACTAGGGAAATGAGATATTACCGTAACCCAATTACAACCATATAACCATCAAGAAATGAACTCCAAACATTTGCAAAAATGCATAAGATCCAATGCAAAACTCATAAGAAACAATATTCAACTTCTCGACGCGACTAACTCGTATTGAATGAACGAGTAATCGGTTTGAGAAGAAAACTTCAGAACAGAACTCAAGTTCTATTGCACCTAAAATCATGGTAAAAAACCATCTAAGGATACTTTAGACACTAGCTGTCTAATATCACATCTTACCCTTTTATTCCCCACAAGTTTTAGTTGAATTATCCTCTCATTTTAACCCTATCGAAGAACTAGGTGCTTGCTGTCCAGATTTTGTATCCAAGCTCCAAGCTGAAATTTCCAACTTCAAATGCTTCTAATCTCCACTAAAAGATAGCCAACACTTCATATTCTCAACACTCATTGAATCCCAAAACCGAATTTAAACGGTAACAACTATCTTTCGAAATAAATGTGAGAGGAAACAACTTTTCAAAACTTAAACAAGAACAAGGTGAGATGAGCAATCTAGGATAGGTAAGGAGTAAAATCTGAGAACTTACTTAAGTTTTCATAAACCATTTAATATTTTGAAACTAAGTTTTTAAAATATCCTAGGGACGACCAAGCTAGTGGTTTCTACGGTTAGTATGGCTCTGATACCAACTTTTGTGAGAACCCGGGGTATTTAACTTGTAATACTTAACCATTAAGATGATTCAAGCATTACAAATCAAATATCACGACCCTCGGCGTATATGTACTTCCTAGAAGTGCAGTACACATACCCCATACAAAAATTATGCATCAATTCCATTCAACACATAGAATCCAAAGTACAACTAAACAATTCAATAGACAATACATAATAGAGTTATTACAAAAGGGGGCCGACCGGCCAAATACAACTAAAGAGTCTTAAATAACATCGGAAGTAAGGTGCCATAAAATGGCGATAAACAAAAGCCAATTAGTGCGCCTTTAACCCACAAGGCAACCAACCGGGCCACCAACCTAGTCGTTGAAACCACCGCACATCTTGCAAAAGTGGAACCCTTGGGGTTCAACTTCCTCCTCTGCAACAATTTATTAAGCAAAGCAAATGAGTACAAAAATGTACTCGCAAGACTTACGTGTAGAGTAACAGGCCTATATATATAGCTACATGCAAGCTTATTTAAGTGGAGGAGGCTCTAGACTCATTTTCAGCATAAAGCAAGTTTTCATTGGCAATAATGTAATAGATTTAAAGCAATTTTAAAATCTATTTTTATTTGACAAAAACAGTGATATACAAGTAACAATAACAACAAGACATTCTGAAAGTGACTAACCCAATAGCCACCACAACAATAGCATGAATTCCCCATTCATACCACCCACATCAAGTTTTAATTAAATGTTATAGTCTAACTCTTGTAGAGACCTCACCAAGCATGTCCATAACCTAGGACGAGGCTATTCGAATAGTTTGAACCTTGCAAGGGTGTACCAATGTACCCACACGTCAGACCGCCTTTTTGCCTCCGGAATGAGCACACTACCTTTGGTATGTCGGCACGGCTAAGTCCTACAAGACATTTCCAATATTGTGCATTAACTACGAGTCGCCCATATGGGAGAAAGCCCCATATGTTGATGCGGAGTCATCAAAGATGCTCACCTCCTTATACAGGACGGTGATCCTTGCAGTGGATAACCTCCACTACTGCTCACCCAAACACACAAGTTTCTTTTTCAACACAACGCACACAACCACCATGCGACCCGGAGCTAACACTGCCAAAGTACTAAGTCAAGAGAGGTCCCATATCCCTCTCATGTGGTTAGCACGCAATAAGCGCTTGGCTTAGTGTCCAAGATGTTCGATCCTTGTTGACCCGAGCATCATTCCAGTCATACCATAAGATCACACCATCAACCGTTGTGCCCAAGTCCAAAACATTTCATTTTCATTTTCAGTTTTTGACTTTACAAAGTAACAAAGCACAAGGTGCTGAGCATAATGATAATAATAATTTTGTGTGATCAAAGTTATCGACTAACTCGATAACCGTCCAATTCTACCGGTAGCTAAGCATTTCTAAGCATGACACCGTAAAGACAATAAAAGAGCATAATTAAATCACTGGGCTCTAATTTATCAGCGATATTAATAACTTATGTTTTGTGGTAGGGGATAACAATTTAAGGGCAACCATGCAATAGGAATAGCTACCTCTAATCGGGAAAATAAACTTTGACACAAAAGCATGCATACGTACAATTTGTAAACAAAGTATTAGACTTGAAAGTAATGGGACATTTATGATCAAACTACTTGCCTTGCTGGAGATAATTCTCTTGCTGCAGAGGGTCACTCGCACAATCAATAATTTCGTTGGAACCTAGCGAAAGAAGTCGAAAGCACAATAAGAGCGAATAACATCGAAAAGACTCAAAAATTCAAAGTCATCCAAAAATCATGAAAAATTCACAGAAGGTAGGGCATGATTTTAGGTGAATTTAGCAACAAGCATCAATTTATTTGGATGTTTTATGCAACAGTTATGACAGTTTGAAGGTCAGTTTTCCAGAAAATCCAATTAAATTGCTACCAGTTACTGTTCATCCGAATTAATTATTTTGGTGAAAATTTCTAGAGCAGTGGTGTACTTGAAATTTTTATGTTAGGCAGAGCACCACATGAGATGAACAATGGAATTTGATTCACCTCATTTGGAGCTAAGATGAATTTTCTATGATTTTTCAAAGTTATGAAAGTAGTGCACATGATTTCTGTAGAATCAGATTTTTAGTGATAGCAACATGTTCAAAACCTATTTTACAATAAACTAAACTAACAAAGTATTCCAACAAAGTTGAGTTTACTCAATTTGGAGTTACAGAGAAATACTTATGCATTTTTGAAGTTAACGCAATTTGTAATGCAACAATATTACTAAATCTAAAGTAATTTTGCCAAAAGTGTTTTCTGTAACAGTAACATGATTTGATCCATTTTTATATTAAAGTACATTTAAAAAGAAAACTAACAAAATTTGAATCATCAATTTTGGAGCTAGAATGAATTACTTATGCAATTTTGAAGTTTAACCAATTTTCAGTTCACAAATAAAGCATTTCGGAAATTATATAAACATTACATACTTTTTATACTCAGCCTAACCTAGCCAAAGTGACTGACCAGTGGGCCCTAATAAACAGTGCCATATTCTATTTAACCTATGGATTTACTGATCTGACAGGTGGGGTCCACCTGTCATACACATGGTTCATAGAATAGTGTAAAAACTAAAGCTTGTGCACCCAGCCTATGGGTCCACGGACCAAAACGTGCACTTATCTGCGCTCGGGCCCGCTTGGCAGCCAGCCATTACGCCAACTCTACCCAGAAATCTGTGCTTAAGACATCATTAACTCCTAATGATTATCTCTGATATGAGACGGAACATGCCACGTGAAACGCGAGTTCCCGGCGACTTCGCCAATGAACAAGGGCAGCGGCAATTGCCGGGTGGTCAAGATGGAAAGCCCGCCACCTAGCGCACCCGACGGCACCAGCAGCGAGACCGGAGGTGGTCCGACATGGCGGCGCAACGGCGAGGGGCAGAGGTGGTGCTGCGGGAAACAAGGTACAACGCGGAAAAGAAACACCCGCAGCAAAATAGCGCGCGCGTGGGCAACATGGAGGTTCCAGAGACTCACCATGATGACCCGGAGGTGGGGAGGCTGCCGGAGTTGAGTCGGTGATGAGAAACCGAGGTGGCGGCGGCACCTCACCGAGGAGAGCTCAACCTGAGCCAAATGGGCCAGAGCTGGAGGCATGGAGAGGATCAGTAGGGTCCATAGATGGTGTGAATGCATGGGATTGGAAGCTAACTCACCAGATCGACAACGGGACGATGAACAGTGGCGTTGGCCCAAAAAAGGGGAAAATCAAATTCACAAGTTCCTGTGAACGCATTGTTGGAATTAGATGAGGGGAAAACTTGATGGTGTCCTAAGACACAATGTGACGCGCAAAGGATGGGGAGGAACTCACCGGAGGGGAAGATGGCAACCGGGGGTAGTCGTGGGTGCGCTCTGGAGATGATGAAGACAAGATGAAGAACCGAGAGCTACAAGCAAGATGAGGGGCTCTCATCCGCAAAAAGGGAACCATCAACGAAGATAGAGTTAAGGGGAGCTAAAGAACTGGAGCTCACCTGCACAAGGAGCCGACAATGGCGTCCTCCTCCTCTCGGTTGTGAGGAGAACTGAGCAGAATGGAGGGGGGAAGAGGGTGTTTCGAGCGGGGCAATGAACGGGAGAAAGAGGTGGCGTTAGCCGGTGATGCTCGCGGATAGGTTGACGAGGGCGGTGGGAGACGGCGTCGCACCGCGACCGACGGAGCGGCTGCACGCGTGGCGTACAAAACTCGTCGCCCGCCAAAGGAAGAAGCAGACTTTGTCGGTGGGGCCACGCAGCGTCAGTATACTGTTCTGGCGTGAGATCGCGGAAGGATCGAGGCGGTCATTGGATCGAGATCAATGGTCGACGTTCTTGAGAGTTTTTATACCGAACTGTTGGTGTTTTAGAATCGAACTTACATAAAGATTGTTTGATTCGGGGTCTCCTAGAATGAAATCCGCGAGAGATTGACACGGGATTTTTATCTGAGTTCAGCCTTCTCCGGAGAGAATAATAACCCTACTCCTGTGTGTGTATGGTATTGAGTGTATTCTAAACAATCGGGAAAAACTCGACTATTACGAGATGATAGTGCTTGTATTTCGATGGCCCCTTCCCTCTCGATTGCCGCCTTTATATAGTGCGTGAAGGCGGCGGTTTCTCCGGTGAAGGCGCCTCATCACATCTGTGTGGCGCCACGTTGGTAGTAATCACCGGCGTATAACTCCTCCATGTCGCCAATGACTATATACCGAGATAATGGAGCATTACGTGCTATTACTTGGCGAGTAACAAACGTATGATGATTGTTTGAATCCCTTAATCAATTGGGCCTACTTATGCAGAGGTTTAATTGATCATAAAATGGTCATAGATGACCTAGTCGTGAAGAACCTACGACTATGAGGTAGTCGTAGCAAGACTTACGACTATGGGGTAGTCGTAGCATAACTTACGACTATGGGGGTGGTCGAGAAGAACTTCTGACGATCCATGAGGCTCTTCCTTATAACATTTAAGGGGTATACTCGGGACCATATGGCGTCATATTTACTTGGTTAAGGAGTTATAGATAAAAGATAAAATGAGGATTATTATATCCTCGTCATCTAGCCCCCGACTTCAAGTGAAAGCAACTTACTTGGTTAAGGGTTATAGTTGGTCTTACGACCACGAGAGGGTCATAGAAAGATAGTGAAGGAAAAACTCTTCGACATTAGTGTACTACTTTGACGAGAAGTATGCTTGGTCAAGAAAATTGCTTCTGACTATCAACTAGTCGTAGAACATTTCTCACGATCACGAGGTGGTCGTAGCATGGTGATCGGAAGACAAACCTTTCGATTGACATTTCCTTTAGTTAAAAAGAATCTAACCAAGGAAGTAATTTCATTTGAGGTGTAAAAGCAAACCTGATTTTCTCGAGCAGAACGCGTTGTGGAATTTCAAAGCGACACCGGTGCTTTGTCTGTTGGGCGGTTCTGAGGCGGTGGCAACCTTTGGAATACCACGCCTCGGCTCAAGGCACGCGGTTATAAATACTTAGGGGTAAGACTTAGGGTTCACACTTTTCCTCAAATCATCCCTTTGTTCATCAAGTTCTTGTCTTCTCGCCACCAACTCAATCAAGAATCTCCCCTTACGAGAGAAATGGCGGGAGGGTCTCCGAGTGGGCCGAAGAGAGATGGATCTGGCGAAGATGCAAGCCCTTGCCAATTGGGAAGATTCGAGAGAGTTCTCGTCAAGTGGTTCCCGTACAAGCAGCAATGGCGTCGAGGAGGATGGACAAATTCCGTCTTCGAGCGTCTTGTGAGTGTGGTCTCGATTGCACGGGAATTCCAGCAGACCTTGAGCTCTTCGGTATTTCTACGGAATGGCTTGACAATTTGGAATAGCCTAAGTCAGTCTGAAGCTTCATGATGGGAAGTCGAGGAGTACATTCAGATGTTCACGGTCCTCGTGGCGGGATGGAGGAAGAGGTGGTTTCTTTGGAAAGTCACCTCGAAGACGACCTTACCTTCGAGGAAAGGTGCGAAAAAAAATCTTCGTGGGATTCGACTCCCCAAGATATCGGTCGAATTGCCCGTATATTCAAGCCATTAAGGATTTGAAAGAAGGGGGTTGATTTGGATGGCATGTGGTGAAGGATTTCATCACACGTCGAATTAGCCCTTTGAAGAAAGCAGTACCTCCTATGTGGAAGTACGGGGCCAAAAGACCCGACCGAGGGACTACGAGGAGGGTAAGTAGTTTTTCGACTTAACTCTCGGTTTGGTCTTCTTGAATTATCTAATCGAGTATCTTTATCTGTTTTATAAAGATCTTTCCTGCGAGAGATTGGCGTCGAGTCAAACTCGTTTGTGAAAGACCCCGCCACCGGAATGGCGATTCCTCAAATCCTTGCGGTTTTGTCCGTAGAGGAAAAGGTTGAGCGCCTAAATGTAATCAAAAGCTGATTTTATCCTTAGGACTTTATAGTCATAGAAAGAACTTACGACTAGGTAGTGATCGTAGAAAATCTTACAATCAGGGACATGTCGTAGAAAAGCTTACGACTAGGTACTGGTTGTAGAAAAACTTCTGTTGGTCATTGATTCTTCTTTTTCTGTTTTTCTTTACAGAAAGTAGGCATGGAAAACCGCCGAGACGCACGAAGAGGTCGAATCGATGACCATTGGCAGGGCGACGATGGACAAGGACTCGGCTCCCCAGTAAAAAAGCGTCGACTTTCAAGAGTAAATCACGACAAGGGAGGATCAAGCTCAAGTCCCCTTGTTTCTCATAATGCAGAAATTGAGAAGTTAGATTCTCGTCTAGCAGGTAAGAAATTCTTTTACCTGTGACTATTTTATTCTCTCCTCTAGAAGTTTATTTACTCGACCGGTCTTATTCTTGTCAGAACAAGTGGTCGAAAACAAACAACCAGCGAGGCTTCGACTCGTACCCAACAGGTCATGGAGGCGATGAAGATTAATCTTCAAGACAATATCACGCTCCTGAACAATGTACTTGGTGAGCTACGTACTGAGGGAAAAGCTCCTCAAGATGATACGATAGCTGCTCACGTAAGTACTATTGGGGAACAAGTCGGGACTTTGCAAGAACTGGTGACCACTCTGAAGGCCAATCAAACTGAGTCCATCAAGGAGGCGGTCGAAAGTGCTATAAGTTATGCATTGGCAAAACTTAAAGCTCATGACCCCAGCCTTAATGTGCAACCAATCGAAGTCGACTTCGACTGCCCCGAAGCAGAAGCAAGTCGTCTTATTGAAGAAATGCAACCACTCGGTAAAAAAGTTTCGGAGGAAATGCGACTAGGCTCTCCTTCTTCAGAGTGATTTGTAAAAAACCTGTGAAAAACAAGCTTTTGTTGATGTATTATATAATGCATCTTTTTTTCCTGCAAATCATCTTGTCGAGTAGTTAGTAACTCAAAAGATAATTAACGAATGAAAAACAGAATGAAAGACTAAGAATTGAAGTCAAATTAATAACTTTATCCTAGCCCCCGACTATTTGTTTAGTTTGTTTAGACAAACTAAGTAAATAATATTAAAAAAGGTTTTACAGCAGAGGTTTGGTTAACTTGTAGTTTTTGGTCACGATTGTCATGCATCGGCGAAAAAGTAGTAACGAATCGACACTAGGAAGTTCATTCTAGTGGGCGAGGACCACATGCGAGAGAGGAAAGTCTTCGACTAGGTGATGTCACCATCTCCGACTAGATTAATTAAATCGAGAACAACAACTTGAGTTAAACAAACATCGAGAGGACTTCAAAAAATTGTTAGCCCTTCTTTGGAGGACTCGATAAGTCTGTCCGGTATCAAGAATAGAAAATCGAATGATGCTAGGAAGTTCCTTCTAGTGGGCGAGGACCACGTGCGAGAGAGAGAGAGACTTCGACTAGATGTGTTTCTTCCTCCGACCAGATTCGCATTTAATCGAATACCCCAAAAGCAGTTGAATAAATCTAAGAAAGTGCACTTGACTTAGAATATTTTTCAAAAGAACTGAAGAAATAAACTAAGGTGAAAAGAGGAGGCTTTAAAAATATTTCGACTAAATAGAACCCGAGCTCTTTGTGTTGGCAGCAAAAGTGAGTAACGAGTCAACACTAGGAAGCTCCTTCTAATGGGCAGGACCACATACAGAGAGGAGAGGCTTCGACTAGGTGATGTTACGTCTTCGACCCGATATAAAGGAAGCGGGTATTTGGAATATAGTCGAAAGATTATGAAAGCACTACTCAAAAGTAAGACAATAGAGGTAGAGAGAACCTGAGTCTTTATTGTCTGAATGATTGGTTACACATAAAACTTGCGTAACTGGTCGATGTTCCAAGAGTTCGAGAGAACCTGGCCGTCTTCCATTGCCAATCGTACCGACCCTGGACGAGTAACTTCGACCACTTTGTAAGGACCTTCCCACTTGGGAGAAAGTTTGTTCGATTAGACTTGGATTGGCGAGCCTCAATACCAAGTCACCCTGACAAGAAGCTGCGAGGTTGGACCTTACGATCGTGAAATATCTGCAGAGGGCTTGTTGGTAGACTCTTGAGCGGATTAAGGCTCGGTTTCTCCTTTCCTCAAGTAGATTAATATCATCTGCTCGAAGTTGTTCTGGTTGGAGTCTTTGAAAGTTTTGACTCGTGTTGACCTTATCTTTAGTTAGGAGGAAGCATGGCTTCGGCTCAAGACTAGAAAAATGGTATTTCACCTGTAGCTCGTGGTAGTCGTCTGAACTGCCCATAATATCTGAAGGGTAACTCTTGTACCCAAGCCCCGAGCGTTTGATGAGTCGGGTCAAGACTCGAGTCTTAATTCCTCTCATTATTTGGCCGTTTGCATGTTATTGCCCCATTACTTTGGGGATGGGCCACGAAGCATAACACGCAGTTTGGTACTGAACTCGTCGCATAAAATTCTTGAAATTTTAAGCTGAAAATTGTTTACCATTATCTGTAATTATTCGACTCGGTACTCCAAATCGAGTAATTACGCATCTCATCATAAACCGTTTTGCCGCTTGCTGTTATCCGGTCATAGGTTCGCTTCAATCCATTTTGTGAATGTATCAATAGCCACAAAAGAAACTCAAACCTCCACGGAGCTTTGGGAACGGTCCTAGGATATCGAGACCCTGTGTGCGCAAAAGGCCAAGATAGAGGTATTGTTTGTAATGCCCGAAATTGGTTGGTGTATTTACTGCTATGAAATCGCACTAGACACACTTTTAACCAACTCTTTAGCATCGTAAAAAGGGTGTTGGCGAGAAAACCTTGTCGAAAAGCCTTCTGAGCCAGTTAGCTCAGAGGAAGCATGATTTCCACAGATGCCATCATGTATGTCGTGAAGGATTGTTAATCCTTCGCTCTGCGAAATGCATCGCATGAGCACCCCTTGAGTACCTCGTTTATAGAGGACTCCTTCAACCAAAGTATACATTTTGGCTTTTCGATAAACGATGCGCCGAGATCGCCTTCGCATCTTGAACCCTTCGAAGATACTCATAGATAGGCGCCATCCATGTATCCTCGTATTCTAGAGAGGCCGTCTCAATAGGAGGTGTCTCGGTTCATCGACCGATGTGCTTCGAGTTGTTCCAAGAAAACTCCCTTTGGTACTACAGATCGGGAAGAAGCTATTCGAGCAAGCTGGTCTGCGAGGAAATTATCCTTTCGAGGGATAAATTGTGCCTCGAAACCTAAGAAATGCTTTTCTAGCTTACGCACTTCCGATAAGTACCGAGACATTATCGGGTTAGAGCACTGGTACTCTTTTCCGATTTGATTCACGACTAGTTGAGAGTCTCCTCTCACGAGTAGTCGACGAATCGAGAGCTTTTCTGCTTTCGTATGCGCCTAGCAAACCTTCAGATTCCGCCACGCTGTTAGTGGCCTAAAAGTTTAATTGTATGGCATACTTTAAGGTCTCTCGAAGAGGAGATACCGGGACCACCCCACCCCAAGCCACTTAAAGTAGCGACCCGTCAAAGTACATAAATCCACCGGTGCGTGGGAATCGATCGGGATCCTTAGCAGTTCAGATTTGTCCATTCGGCGACAAAATCGCCAAGATCTAGGATTTAACGGCCGCTCGACACACGAAGCGGATGTCGAACTCCCAAGTTCGACCGACCATTTGCCATCGCCCCATTGCTTCCCTATTCGGAGGATCGCTCCCAAGGGAAACTCAGACGACAAACTATTTTGTCGCCTGAAAATAATGCCGCAGATTTCCTCGAAGACATGAGGAGGGCATATAGAAGCTTTTGGACCCGAGGGTAATGCTCCTTAGGCCGTGTAAAACTTCACTTACGTAGTAAACCGGTCGTGTATGCGTTTTCACGCTCCACAACTAGTATGCGCTCCATTGCTCGTGGCGTGGCGGACTAGGTAAATTAAGAGTGTTTAAATGCGGTCTTGGAGAGACCGAATAGGAGCACTCAGAAGGTACCTCTTGACATCCTCAAAGGCAACGTTTGCCTCTTCGACCTCTCAAAACCTTCGTGTTTCCTAAGAAGTTTGAAGAAAGGTAGTCCCTTTTCTCCTAGTCGTGCGGTGAAACGACTTAAAGCCGCCATACACCCCGTGAGTTTCTAGACTTCTTTCCTTGTGGTCGAGGGCGATTTGGAGAATGGCCTTTATCTTTTCGGATTTGCTTGATTCCTCGTATAGATACTAGGAATCCAAGCAATTTTCCAAGAGATTCGAACACACACTTCTCGTGATTGAGTTTTAAGCGATTTTTTCGAGGTTGTCGAATGTTTCTTGTAGGTCGGTAATATGATTAAGTCCCTTCATGCTTTTAACGACTAGATCATCAACATAGGCTTCCAAATTTCGGCCTAGTTGAGATGAAAAAGTCAATTGCATCAAGCGTTGAAAAGAAGCACCAGCATTTTTTAGACCAAATGGTATTTTTACATAGCAAAATGTACCAAATGGTGTAATAAACGCAGTCTTTTCTTCATCGTCTAGACACATATTGATGCGGTGGTATCCAGAATATGCATCTAGAAAACTTAACATCTCACAACTGCGCAGAGAATCAACCAAGCGATCGATCACGAGGTAAAGGAAAATCATCTTTTGGACAAGCTTTATTAAGATCAAGAAAGTCTCGCTTATACGCCATTTGTCGTTTGACTTTCTAACCATTACAGATTAGCCAACCATTCGGGATGATTGACCTCTCTTATAAAGCCCTTTAAGTAGTTTATCAATTCGATTTGATAGTATCTCGTCGATCGGGGGCAAATCTCCGTAATTTTTGTTTTACTGGTACTTTGTCGGGCCGTAAAGCTAGCTTTGCGGCTCGATCACCTCCTGGGACTCGGGCATGTCGGATGCTTGCCACGAAGACATCTGCGTTAGCTCGGAGGAAGGTGATGAGAGCATCTTCCTATTGGGGTGGAAGTTTCCCCAATGCGAGCGATCTTCGAGGGCTCCCCTGCGCCGGAGGAACCTCTTTGACCTTGTCGTTCGGCCCGATCTGACTTTTAGGCTTCAACTTACTAGTTGAAGGTGACTTTCTCGAGTGGTATTTGTCCAACCATCTCGAGGGATCGTGATCGCGGTATCGCCATCTTCTTGTCACAATGAATTGTGATTACTCCTTTGGGACTGGCATCTTAATACATTGATATCCATAATGAGTAGCCATTAAAATTTTGCCAAAGTTGGTCGTCCGAGTATGGCGTTATATGTCAGATCGAAATCGACCACATCAAAGGAGATTTTCTCTGTCCTGAAATTACTTAGTGAACCAAATGTTAAAGGAAGAGAAACTTGACCAATCGGTTTGGCCAAAGATCCCGGTACGATTCCATGGAAAGAGTATCGTACCGGTCTTACCTTAATCCTGGGTACTTACATTTCGTCCAGGGCACTCATAAATAAAATATTTAATGAGCTGCCACAATCAACCAAAACTCGATTGACTCGACAATTGTTGATGGTGGGTTCGACCACGATCGGATACCGACCTGGTCGAGTCGAAGGAATCAGACAGTCACTCTTCTCAAAGGAGATGGTGACTTCTAACCACTTCGGTAATTTATTGACAAGAGGAGGATCTATGGAGTTTACCTCTCGTTCAACAGCTTTAAGCTGTCGCTTTGATTCATATGCTGATGATCCTCTGTAGATGTGCTCGACGGTGTGTTGCGGATCCTGGAACGACATCTCCTCCTCGTCATCTGAAGTCTTATGACCACTCGTTTGCCCTACCTGCTCGAGAGTAGGAAGCGGTCCTTTGCCGTTGTAGTAGTCTTCAAGCTTTCGTTGAAAGACCCGGCAGTTGCGAAGGTCATGCCCCTCCTTTTTATGGAAAGGACACCACCTAGGCTTATCATTTTTCCGATCGGGGCGCTTACCTTTGCCTCGGTCGGAATGTGGCTTGGAGGTGCATGGCTCTTTATGATTCTGACCAAGACCTCCTTGAAGCCGCCGACTTGGAGTTTTGACCCTTCGCCTTGTTCTTGGACTTTTTTGCTTTCTTATCTTTCTTCTTACCAATATCACCTAGCTCTCGAGAGGTATTGTTTTCTTGATCGATTGTGTTGTTCCAACTCGACCGCCTCAGAGGAAGTTGCGTATCGATCAGCCATCTCAAAGAGTTCGATGATGAGTGGTAGGCGGATTTAAAGCAATATCTTTTGTTATCCTTCTACTATGGACTCCTTGCTTGAAAGCCCTGATGTCAGATGAATCGAAACTTCCGAAATTGAATTATTTAACCCGACTAAAGCGCTTGATGAATTGGCGCAAGGTCTTGTTGTCGCTCTGTCTCATCCGTGCAAGTCGTCCTCCTTCCAGGCGATTGTAAGTGCCTCGAAAGTTTGCCAAGAGAAGATCGCAGAGGTGTTGCCAAGAATGAACGCCCGAGTGGTTGGTTCAATAACCACGATCGAGTAGACCCTTCGAGCACAGCTTGGAAGGTAATTTGCCATCACATGTTCTCCTCCTCGCCGCCGGATCGCTTGTTGTGTAGATTTGAAGAAATTCGATAGGATTTTGGGATCCATCAAATTTCTCCATGTTTCTTGGTCGAAGCGAGGTGGCAATGAATCTTTCAAGATCGAGGCGAGAATGCCCGACATTCAGTAATGACTTCTTGACGCCTCCTTTGCAGGAAAGAAGGGTTGATATCATCAGGTGGTCGTACTCGACGATGCCTAGTAATAGGTTGACCTGACCTATAATAGGTCTCGGTCCTACGAGGGGAATACTCCTCGTAGTTCATCTGTTGCTGCAGACTCCTATGTCGGTATGGTGAACGATCACCTCTCCGATAGGTTTGTTGATCATCACCATTCAAAAATATTTCTTTGAGTAGGAGATCGATGTGACTTCTCGCTTAATCGATTCCTTTGTGGTGATATGATCGATCGACCGGTAGTATTTGAAGAAGTCGTATTATACGATTTCTGAATGATGCGGCGAGGTGCTTCCAATTTTTCCATCGTGAGCCGAAGTTTTGTGCGATCTCTTCAACGAAGAGGTCGTGCCCGGCGCTTCAGGCGAGCTCTCGAGTTAGATTCTCGAGCAAATCACCGATGTCTTTGGAGTTCTTGAGCTTCCTCTCGATCGATATTGATGCGCCCGGTAAACTCTTACGAGCCGCAATCTTCCTTCGTCGAGTAGCTTCAAGATCTTCCCCGCCGAACTCTTGAGGCGCCTCAATGAAGTGCGAGTATGTCGAGGATTTCCTTCAGCGCTCATGAAGGTGTTGGTCGTGTCCACCATCGGTGGTGTTCTTGCCAACGCCATGAGGGGGCGCATGATCGTGATCTTCGGGAGGTCTCCGCCTGGTCTCTAGGAGAGTGACCTTGATCCGAGGGAAGGACGAAGACCTCCGCTGATGATTCTCACTTGCGCCGAGGCCTCCCGCTTGAGGAGAGCCGAGAGACACCATCTGGCGACTTGGAGTAATCCTCGGGTAGGGGAAGTCCGGGTTATAACCGTCTCCGTTGGCGGCGTGATCTACTGAGAGATGGCGAATTTGTAGGAAAAGCATGCTTGATCCCACTCTCTAGCGCCATCCGAGAGAGAGAATCACGAGATCTGTGGTGAAGTCCTCGAATTGTGGCTTCCAAAACTTGCCTCACCAAGTCGGATCGCTTTAGGGGGACTCGAGACACTTCGAGGTAAAACTCTCGTCGTGTTGTGAGTCCACCGGTGTAGTCCTCGTCAAATTGACCTTGTCCTTTGAGAGGGTAGACTCTCTCTTGGACGTCATGTTGGGGGATATGGATCCTCCTCAACTCCATCAGCGCATTGTCTCCTGGATCTGCAGGAAGATCACGGGCGGAGACTACCATCGGATGAGTCATCACTCGGCTCAGAATCGAAACCGCATCCATGTCGACGTCTCACAGTCCGCCAAGTCGAACCAGTTCTCCTCGCTCCATTCTCCCGCCATGAGTGCATGAGATTTGAAAACAGAGAGTATGTTGACAAGAGATTACCGAAGATCCCCACGGATGGCGCCAAGCCGTGTTGTTTTAGAACCGAACTTACGTAAAGATTGTTTGATTAGGGGTCTCTAGAATGAAATCACGCAGAGATTGACACGGGATTTTTATATGAGTTCAGCCTTCTCCGAGAGAATAATAACCCTACTCTGTGTGTGTATGGTATTGAGTGTATTCTCAACAATCGGGGAAAAACTCAGACTATTACAGATGATAGTGCTTGTATTTCGATGGCCCCTTCCTCTCTCGATTGCGCCTTTTATATAGTACGTGAAGGAGCGGCAGTTTCTCAGTGAAGCGGCGCCATCACATCCTCGTAATTCGCGACGTTGGTAGTAATCACCGGCGATGCTCCTCCCGTCGCCTAAATGACTATATACCGGAGATAATGGAGCATTACGTGCTATTACTTGGCAGAGTAACAGAGTATGATGACTGTTTGAATCCCTTAATCAATTGGGCCTACTTGTCTGTAGGTTTAATTGATCATAAGGTGGTCATAGCTGACCTAGTCGAGAAGAACCTACGACTATGAGGTAGTCGTAGCAAGACTTACGACTATGGGGTAGTCGTAGCATAACTTACTTACTATGGGGGGTGGTCGAGAAGAACTTATGACCATCCAAGAGACTCTTCCTTATAACATTTAAGGGCTATACTCAGGGACCATATGACGTCATATTTACTTGGTTAAGGAGTTATAGATAAAAGATAAAATGAGGATTATTATATCCTCGTCAAGGCCGAAACGGTACGCGCTCGTGGCCGTCGATGCTCCATCGGACGGCTACATGCGATGTGCAGTTAGGTGACTTGGTCGAGCCAAGATGGCTCGGGTCAGACCTGAGTCTGGTTCGAGCCAGAGGAACAGTGATTTCAGATTATGATTTAAAGAGGCTGAGAAGATAGGGAATTTTTGGAGGTAGCTCCAAAGCTCCAAAAATTCTAAAAGTTTTATGGAAGCTTTATGCCTCTGAGGATGACCTTGTGTAATTTTTATAGAAATTTTTATGCAATGAATTTTGCTCTATAAAATTCACAAGCTGCTAGTCTAGGGTTTTGACCAGAATTCAAACTGGTTTGACTAGCTCTTTTGAAATAGCAAATAAAACCTAAAAATTATGAGATTTTTCAGAGAGGTTGCTAGGATGATCTAGATGATAGGAAAAATACTTCTAGAGGATGACCACAAGATTTGCTTAAGGGTTTTCAAAGATTATGCTTCCATCAAATGAAACATTGACCTTTGAAAATTGGGAACACTAGGGGAAAATTTCTAGAAAATTTCAAATGACATCATGAGGCATCAAAAGTTTTAATTTATCCTTAGTTTATTAAATTTGAAACACACACCATTGTTTGGGATGTTATAGCTTAGTCTTGCTTGGACCAAAATCTTGATTTGAGAACTTTTTGCCAAAAATATCACTTGTTCAAATGATTTGGGCCATAACATTGGTGTGTCATGGAGATTTCGGCCATGGCATTGGTGTGTCATGGTGATTTTGGCCATGGCATTGGTGTGCCATGGGGGTTTTACAAATGGCCATGGCATTGGTGTGCCATGGAGGCATGAAAAGCAAAGTAATGGAAAATGATTTGGACTTGGGCGAAGCTGGTTGTTTGCTTGGTGCAGGTCTATGCACGGGGGCCGTGTGATCTGATGCCCCGGGGTTGAGGTTTGTCGCCCAAGTCAGTTAAGGATCGGTCTTTGAGACACCTCTTGCTAGGCCTATAATGGGCTATGCCACAACCGTGCAACCACATGTCTCCAGTATGGGGCGTGGGACCTGGCCGAATAATTTGCAGAGTTCCATCATAGTTGATCCAGCGGAATAGTGGGTGGTCTTTATGGCCTGTCTTTTTATGACTATATTGTACCCACCTGGCTCAAGAGGGGGCCTAAACCCTACGGACAGAAAGTCCAATGGGATCGAAACCTTAGAATGGGTGGACTGTGGTGGAATGATGCATTGTAAAGGCCTTGTCATGTGCTCTAGACCTCTCACCAAAGGAAGTGTGAGGTGGTATCAACGGATGCCAAGCAAACTAGAGAATTCATGTCATGTGTGTAAAGTGTACAACCTCTGCAGAGTGTAAATCTATTCGAATAGCCGTGTTCACGGTGATGGACATGCTGGCAATGTCACTTAAAGTTAGATCTTGGTTTTGGTTTTCAAAGGACTTATGAAACTGGTTTTGGATTACTGTCCAAATTGGGTTTGGGCGGGGAACCATGTGACAAGAGGGTATCCTTCACCATCTTGATGATGAATGTTATCCCACTGAAAATTGTGTTTTAAAAATGAGCTTTTATCTATTGTAACCTGCCTTGAAACTTAGTACTTGTAATTGAAATAAAATTGGCTTTATGCAAATCAACCCTAATATGCCTTCCCTTGATATATCCCTATGCATGTCATTCTGTTAATTGACGGGTGTAACTAGCGAGCACGGTAGTTGTGCTCACTCTTGCTTGATTCATGAATTGGGCAGGTGAAGAATTCTATGATGATGAAGAGGACCAAAACAATTAGGCCGCGCTCTCCAGTCAATCACCTGTGGTGTAATGGTTGGAGTCTATCTTTTAGTTTTCCGCTGTGTATTATGCTCTCGGTTGCTGGAGCTTGTATGCAACCCCTTGTAAACAAATCCCTTTTGTCGTTAATAAAGCTGTTGTGGATGTCTATGTTATCACTTGCTTGCTGTGAGAACCAGTCATTGATCTCTGGGGGCTAGTTTAGATCGTAGAGGACTTGAGGCTTGTCCCCAAGCCCCACAACCTCCTCGGGTTGGTTCCTCTCGGACCTCCCTTGGGTCTGGAAGTGGAGCTTGGGGAGGTCTGAGGTCCAACGACCTCCTCAGGTCAGGACCCTCGACCTTCGGGTGGTCCAACCGGACCTCCCGAGAGGTCTGGGCGGTCCTACCGGGATGCCCTACGGGACATCCTGGGAAGTCCTTTACGGACCTCGCAGGAGGTCCTAAGGGATCTCTCGGGACGTCTTGGGGGTCCTTCATGGACCTCCCAGGTGGTCCTAAGGGACCTCCTGGGTAAGCCCTGGGTCGGGTCGTCACAAGTGGTATCAGAGCATCTTGACTGCAGGACGCAGCCTAATAGAATGGTCGTTAGAAGAAAATTCAAAATGTGTTTTAATAAACAAGAGAAGTAAATTGTTCTCTCCTTACCCGAGTCATCTATCTATTCTTATCCCCTTCTCTGTATCTTTTCTCACCCTATCTCCTCCTTATCTTTTTGCTTGCCTCAACGTTTTATAAAGTTCAATGGAATTCCTTTCCTGGAAATATCCATAGGGCCGAATTAGATCTTTGTAGTATCACTAAGGACCTCCTTGTTAGTGGTAGTGAGTGGAAGTCCTTTGCAAAAGTTACCCCTGGGGTTTCTTTGCAAGAGACCACCCCTCGTTGTCATGATCTCACCACTTGCAGCCTTAAGGGCGGCAAGCCTCGAGTAGAGTTTCTTGAGTTTTTGGAGTTGGACGTTTTGTTGGATTGGTTGTTTTGATCTCTCCCCTTTAGCCTTCCCACCCCTTTCCTAATTCTTGGACCTCCCGCAGATGATGACCACTAGGGGTAGCGGCAGCACAAGTGGCCAAGGTCGAGCCTCTGGGAATGATCCAGAGACTCCAGTGCCGCAACCACCTCCTCCTCCAGCTCAAGGTCCGGATTGGAACCAAATGATGAACAATCAAGCACAATTGATCAACTTATTAGCTCAGTCCATCACCAACACTCAGAACCTTCAAGCGGCAGCAGCAACCCAACCTCTTGTGTATGTTCCACCTCCTCCTAGAGCCAACATTTCTGAGTTTATGAGGATGAGGCCACCCACATTTCCAGCACCACTGAACCTCTAGAAGCTGACGACTGGCTCAGAGTTGTAAGCAGAAAAATTGACTTGATCCAATGCACAGACAGAGAGATAGTCTTATTTGCTTCTCATCAACTTCATGGACCAGCCTCAGAGTGGTGGGATAACTTTACTCAATCTCACACCGATGCTCAAGCTATCACGTGGGAAGAATTTACTCAAGCTTTTAGGCGTGCACATATTCCTCATGGAATGATGTTGTTAAAGAAGAAGGAGTTTAGATCCTTGCGCCAAGGGAACTGCATAGTCAGCGAATACCTTCATAAATTCAACCAACTGGCAAGGTATGCACCTGAAGATGTAGCCACTGATGAGTCCAAGCAAGAGCTCTTCTTGGAAGGCCTCATCGATGACCTCTCGGTCCAGCTCCTTGCTCATGACTACCCAGATTTTCAGCAACTCGTGAGCAAGACAATTCGGCAAGAGGGCAAGCATGTTGAGATGGAAAACCGCAAGAAGAGGAAGGCAACCCAAAGCCAGCCTCAGTCGAGGATTTTCGAACAAAGACCTCCCAATTCCAGCCTAGGAGGTCTGTGACCTCCTCCCCCTTCAGGACTCCGATGCAAGCCAAGCGGCCTGGTACCTCCAGCCCTCATAAGACCTCCCCAGGAGGTCAATTTCAGATAAAGCCAGCCACAAATTCTGCAGCAGGGGTGACTTGTTTTTATTGCCATGAAGTTGGGCACTATGCTAGCAAATGTCCGAAGAAGTTTCAAACTACAACTTCAACTCCCACCCGATCTGATCAGGGGTCCTCAGTTCCTGGCAGCCACACCAATCCAAAGCCTCCAGTGCAATATATCAAAGGGCGAGTGAACCATGTCACGGTGAGGAAGCTCAACAGCTTGGATGTGGTCCTGGTAACGCGTTCTTTATTATCTGCGTGCAGTCTCGATTCTTTTTGATTCTGGAGCTTCTCATTCATTTATCTCTTCAAAGTTTGTGGGTAATAATGGGTTAGCTATAACTCCTCTAGTAAACCCTATGCTAATCCACTCCCCGGGCATGGAAATGTGGACAAACTCCTTGTGCCCAAATCTTTCCTTGGAAATCTTGGGAGTGTCTTTCTATACAGACTTGATAGTCCTGCACTCCAAAGGGTTAGATGTGATTCTTGGAATGGACTAGTTATCCAAGAACCAAGGGCAAATAGATTGTGCCAACAAGTCCATTGTGCTCACCAATGAGCAAGGGGTACCAGTTGAATTTAGCCCAGAGACCTCTCCTAGGGTAGGTCCTAGATTGTCCTGCTTAAGAGAAGTGAAATTTGAAGACCTCCCTGTAGTAAGGGAGTACCCCCGATGTGTTTCCTAGTGAGTTACCTGGAATGCCACTGGATAGAGATTTGGAATTTGTCATTAACCTAGTCCTAGGGATAGCACTTATTTCCAAGAGGCCATATAGATTGCCTGTTAGTGACCTTGCTGAGCTAAAACAGCAAATTGAAGAAATGCAAAGTAAAGGTTTTGTGAGGCCGAGTTCCTCTCCTTGGGGAGCTCCTGTGATCTTTGTGGCAAAGAAGGATAGTACACAACGCATGTGTGTCGATTATCGAGCTCAATGATGTTACCATCAAGGATAAATATCCTTTGCCCAGGATCGATGACTTGTTTGATCAGCTAAAAGGAGCAGCAGTCTTCTCTAAGATTAACCTAAGGTCAGGTTATCACCAATTGAAGATTCGACAAGAGGACATTCCAAAAATAGCCTTCTCAACTTGGTATGGACTTTATGAGTTCGCAAATATGTCCTTTGGATTAACCAATGCTCCCGCATACTTTATGAACTTGATGAATAAAGTATTTATGGAGTACTTGGATAAGTGTGACGACCCCCCGTGATGTACCGCAAGAGGTCCGGAGGACCATTTTTTTTTGCTGCCAAGTCACCACTAAGGATGTGGTAGCTCGCATGGAGCTTTACCGAGGAGGTCTGCCAGACCTCCCAGAGGTCTTATGGACCTCCCGAGGTCTTGTCGCCATTGACCTCCCAGAGGTCTTGAGGACCTCCCGAGGTCGTGGCCGCCACCCTGCAGAGCACCTCCAGCACATCACCAAGAGAGGTCCGCAGACCTCCTGTGCTAAGTCCCGTGGGACCTCCTGGTGGTCCCGCCCTGTGCATCCGAGCTAGTCCCTGTGACAATCGAGCTAGCTCGCACAAGAACACAAGCCAATACCACAACCACAAGGTCAAACAAAGATGAAGCAAACAAATTAAACTTATATAATAGGACCTATGGTCAAGCTTGTTAACAAGAGGTCTGCCATCGAGGGCTTACAAAACCAACGAGGACTTACAACTCAAGCATAAGGAGCTCTAGGGCTCAAACACCAAAACACGCAGGCCATCCAACAAGCACCACAGTACGCTCGGGTGGAGGACGCCCTAGGCATCTTAGTCGTCAAGAATTCCTCCTCGAAGAGGTCTCAGACCGCTCGCACTTGGTCATCCTCATAATGCTTTGACATTGGCTTAAGCCATGAGTACTTGGAATGTACTCAAAGAAGTCACAGAGAGCAAAGATGCCATAATATTCATGCAAGGACTTACCAATGGAGAGTCAGTATGGTTAGTTTATGTAAAGCCAAATTGACAATAATAGCAATAATAGATTGAAAGGCAAGAAGGTAAAACCATAATACATAATACTTTTGATGTTTTAATAAAAGGTGGTGTGAGCACCAACTCACGGCAAGAAAAAAAAATTGGGGAGGTCCTGATCACACCAAGGGCTGTGTCCTCACCCAAAACCCACCTGAACACCCATTCCAGAGGTCCCAACCAACCTCGACCACTACCCGAGCCAACCTTGACCCCTCCGAGCCGCCAAGGTCTCTTCGAGGCAAAGCCAAAGCATCTCATGGAAGTGTCCAGAGGGCACAAGCTTTGAAACATCTACCCCTTGCACCATTTCACCGAGCATGTCCATGACCAAGGACTTGGCTATTCGAATAGATCTTTTACTCGCAGAGGTGTACAACTTACCCACAATCCACGATCTCTAGCGGATGGGTTCCGGTCACCCTTGCTCACTTCCTAAGGTGAGCAGTCTAGAGAGCGCTTGGCAAGGCCTTTACAAAGCTTTGAACTCGACTAGGGCTGCCCGCTAAGGTTTATAATCCCTCCAAAGGGTCTAGAAACCACAGGGGTTATGGGGTGCCCTCTGCGCCAACTAATCACACGCCAACCAAAACAGCCCCAAGCCATCTCATTGCTAATTATTCAGCCTGCACTATTCCCATAAAATGATCTTGTGGTTGCACTAATTGGCCCAACCGACAGATACAAAGTGAAGTCCTTAATTGTGCTAAGGCAAGACTTCATTAAACCAGTGCACAAAGACCCACTACTCACTCCCCGCCTTCTTGCCTTAGCAAAACAATTGTATTAGCCCATGCCAAAAGACCACCCACCTGCACACAAATTTTAACCAAGTGGTCTCACACCACAATGACACACTTAGGCATCCCGCCATAGTCAGCCAACAATGGCACCAACCACACATTTCATAACTTATTAGTCAAGATTATTGGAGATGAAGCATGATACGCCAAACCACGTTTTCTAAGCGAGGCTATATAAGACCCCCACGGCCCCATGTTGGCAAATAACAGAGAACGCCAACTAAAATATCCACCCTAAGGCTCACAAGGTGAATCATGACAACATGATGGAGACAAGGTATAAAGGAGGCATAATGACAAGTAGGTAAGTAACTATAGCCCAAACCATTTTCTTATAAACATAGCCATGCATGATAATTTAAACCGAAATACATTTGCAAAGCTTGGTTCAAGATGATCAAAGGAGGTCTGTGGCTTGCCTTGGTCAAGCAAAGGAGAGCCTTCTCGCAAAGAAGAGCCGGGTCCAAGATCTCCTCGAACTCGTGATCTACACGCTCGCAAGAGAACCAAATAAGCAAAACCACACTAAGCAGAGAACAACAAAAGAACCAAAAAGGAACTCAAACCAACTCAGCCAAAAGGAAACCAAGAGGCTTAACACCGCCAAAGAGCTCCCCGGGAGGGTCTTATGAAAGGAAGAACCGAGCAGAGGAGGCAGGAAGGAAGAAATGAGCAAAAAAGATTACAAAGGCTCGCCTCCCTGTGCTAAATATAGTCAGAGGTGGTGGTGTGCACCACAAGGAAACCCAGAGATGTTGGCAATCGGACTACTTGGGCGGGGCTTGCCCAAAAGAATTGAATAAAGTACCTCGGATGGGATTGCATTTAATGTGACCCGACACCTATTAAATGCGCACAGAGTTCTCGAGGCAGAGCAACAATTACAAGGTGAAGAGGGTGGCAAGTGGGGCGACCAAAAGGGTGCACCATCGGGTCAAAGAGGTGGCCCCACCGAAAAGGGTCATTCCCGCCAAAGACCACCTTGAGGTCTCGGGCAAGAGGTCCAAGACACTCAAAGGGGAGGTCTGGACAGGAGGTCCAAGGACTCAAGAAGAGGTCCCGGTCAAGTGGTCCTCAAAGCTCACAACGAGGAGGCCCCGACACTCGGCCCGCACAAGGGAGGTCTAAGGGTCAAGATTTCAAGGAGGACCTCAACGGTCCAGATCAAAGGGCGCTAGGAGGTCCTAAGTAGATCTCCAAAAGGAGATCTAACGGCCAAGATCTCAGGGGAGGACCTCAACGGTCCGAGATCAAAGGGCGCGGGAGGTCCCGACCAACATGAATATTCAAGGTTAGGAGGGTGGTCTTTACAAAAGACCAAAGAAGGGCCGGGAGGTGGTCCTTGCAAAACAACCAGTGAGAGGTCAGGATCAAGGAAAACGCTAAGAAGAAAGGTGAGCCGCTCGATCGTAATTCCAAGGTCGAGAGAAGAAAGGAACGCTTGACCATCCAAACGCTCCCCATTGCAGCTTGAGCCGCCGATCCAGACGGATGGCGCGAACGAGGGGCCGCTCGGACCGAGCTAATGATCCAGAGAAGGCTAGGCCGTCGATTTAGATCGGACGACCCTTTAGTGAGAAAGGCAAAGCCTTAAGCGATACTGACCACAAGAGTCAAAGAGGGTCCAAGCGCTAAGGAGGTCTTTGGCACGAGGAGGTCTCGACCTTGATCCCACTAAAGGAGAACCTCGGACGGCTAAGATCTCCGTAAAGGAGGTCCTAAAGGTCGATCCTAACAAGGGAGGTCCGAGCGGCTAGATCTCAACAAGGGGAGGTCTCGAGCTGCAGATCTCAACAAGGAGGTCTGAGCGGCTAGATCTCAACAAGGGAGGTCTGAAAGGCTAGATCTCAACAAAGGGAGGTCTCGAGCGGCTAGATCTCAACAAGGAGGTCTTAAAGGACACGGAGGAGGTCCAGAGACACGTAAAGGTCTCATAGGGACAAAGGGGTCTATTTGAACACAAGGAGGTCCAAATAGCCACAAGGAGGTCTAGAAAGGTCCCAAAAGGGAGACTGGAGGTCCAGAGGAACTCGAGCGCCCAAGAGAAATCAGAGGTTCCGAGAGGGCGGGAGAGGTCCACAAGGAGGTCCAAAAGAAGCAAAGCCAAGCGTGGCTTGAAGAGACCAAAGAGGTTAGAAACACCAACCCGAGCCGAAGTTCTTAACAAGAAAACCCAAACACGGAGGGGTCCAACAGAGGGAAAGATGAGAGAGAGAAGGGGAGGTCCGAGTCTCAAAGAGATTCAAGCCAACAAAGGAAGTTAAAAGAGAAGACAAAACCTGTGGCACATGGAGGCTCGGGACACAAAGAACCCAAGAGCAGAAAAGACACACAGAGAGCTACAACTGGCAAGGAACACCAACTAAGAGCTTAGTTAAGGTTTGATTAATTCCAATTGAACTCTCCAGATTCAAAAATCTCAAAGTTGCTTTGATTCTCAATAAAGCCAAATGGTTACTTTTATTTTGAAAACTTGGCAAGGGCTTTAAAAGAAAACGGGACGTTACAATAAGTTTGTCATTGTCTTCATAGATGACATTCTGGTGTACTCTAAGACTGAGGAAGAGCATGAAGGTCACCTTCGGTTGGTCTTAGACAAGCTCGTGTGGACCACCACTATATGCAAAATTTGAGAAGTGTGACTTTTGGTTGAGAGAGGTCACCTTCTTGGGCCATGTCATGTCGGCAGCAGGTGTGGCAGTTAACCCTAGCAAGGTCCAAGATGTCCTAGATTGGAAGCCACCCAAGTCAGTGTCTCAAATAAGAAGCTTTCTTGGTATGGCAGGATATTATCGTAGGTTTATTGAAGGCTTTTCAAGGATAGCAAGACCTCTCACCCAATTGCTCAAGAAGGAAACCAAGTATGTTTGGACCTCAGCTTGTGAGCAGAGCTTTCAAGAGTTGAAGAAAAGATTAACCTCTACTCCTGTACTGATTTTGCCCGATATTCGGAAAGATTTTGAAGTCTTTTGTGATGCCTCAAGGCAGGGTCTTGGTTGTGTTCTAATGCAAGAGGGTCGGGTGGTAGCTTATGCCTCTCGGCAATTAAAGCCTCATGAGGCTAACTACCCTACTCATGATCTGGAATTAGCTGCAGTGGTGCATGCTCTAAAAATCTGGCATCATTATCTTATTGGTAATCGCTGCGAGGTCTTTACAGACCATAGGAGCTTAAAGTACTTTTTTACTTAATCAGACCTCAACCTTAGACAGAGAAGATGGTTGGAACTTATCAAAGACTATGATCTTGGAATTCACTACCACCCTGGCAAGGTAAATGTGGTAGCTGACGCTTTGAGCCGAAAGAGCAACTGCAATACTTTATTGGTCCAAGAGAACCAGCCCAAATTGTATGAAGAGATGAGGCGCCTAAATCTGGAAATTGTTGATCAAGGTTGTATACATGCCCTGGAGGTCGAACCCACCATCCAGAAGCAAATTCAAGAGGACCAAGCTAAGGATAAAGACCTCCAAGAGATTAGGGATAACTTACAAAGAGGAAAAGCTCCTGGATTTTCAATGGATGAGCAAGGCATCCTTTGGTTCGGCAAAAGGCTCTGCTTTTGGTTAACTGTCGTGACATAAAGCAGCTCCTACTTAAAGAAGCTCATGAGTCACATTACTCCATTCATCTAGGGAGTACCAAGATGTACCAAGACCTCAAGGAGAGATATTGGTGGGTCGGTATGAAGAAAGAAATAGCTGAGTATGTGGCACATTGTGACGTATGCCAAAGGGTCAAGGTGAGCACCAAAGACTTTGGTTTGCTTCAACCCTTGCCCATTCCCCGAGTGGAAATGGGAGCAAATCGGCATGGACTTCATCACTGGTTTGCTAAGAACCCAATCGGGCTATGACTCCATTTGGGTTATTGTGGATCGTTTGACCAAAGCGGCACATTTTATTCCTATCAAGACCACCTACTCAAGCAGCAAGTTGGCTAAATTGTATCTAGCCCGAATTGTATGCCTACATGGTGTACCCAAGAGTATAGTATCTGATAGAGGTTCCCAATTCACCTCAAGATTTTGGGAAGGTCTCCATGAAGCCTTCGGGACAAGACTTAATTTCAGCACAGCTTATCACCCTCAGACTGATGGTCAAACAGAGAGAGTGAATCAAGTTCTTGAAGGCATGCTTCGAGCTTGTGCTTTGGACTATGGGAAAAGTTGGGACAAAAACCTCCCATATGTTGAGTTCTCCTACAATAATAGTTACCAAGCTAGTTTGGAGATGTCTCCATTTGAAGCCTCAGTATGGGGAGCAGTGTAGAACCCCTCCTTTGGGATCAAGTGGGTGGCGCCAATTCTTTGGACCCGATATCATCAAAGAAAGTGAAGAAAAGGTGAAGCTCATAAGAGAGCGCTTAAGAGTAGCTCGATCCGGCAAAGAGCTATCTGGATACTCATCGGCGGGACTTGTCTTTTGAAGTTGGAGATTTTGTGTACCTTAGGGTAACTCCACTCAAAGGAGTTAGGAGATTCTGAACTAGAGGGAAGCTAGCTCCAAGATTTGTTGGGCCATACAAGATATTGGCAAGACAAGGTGAAGTAGCTTATAAGATTGAGCTGCCAACTTCTCTGTCGGCAGTACACAATACATTCCATGTGTCACAATTAAGGAAATGCCTTCGAGTACCTGAAGACCACACCCTACTGGAAAGCATTGATCTACAAGAGGACCTCACTTATGTGGAGAGGCCAATCAAAATTTTAGATGTTGTGGAGCGGGTTACTAGAAGTAAGATCCTTCGGACATACAAGGTGTAGTGGAGCCACCATCCTGAAAGTGAAGGCACATGGGAAAAGGAAGAAGACCTTAAGGCAAACTATCCATACCTCTTTGTTGACCAAACTTGAATCTGGAATTCGAGATTCCCTTAAGGGGGTAGGTTTGTGACACCACGATTTTTTGAACCTTTTTGAAATTTTCAAAACAAAAAGAACCATTTTGTTTTGATGAGAATTCAAAGCTTAACTTGAAATTTCAGAATGGATTTAAATTGACTAACTCAAACTTCAACTAAAAGTCCTTAATGTTTTGTTGATTTGTTGGAATTTTGAGGATCCTCCTTTTTCTGTCCGTGTTTTGTCCATCTCTGGACCGGACATCCTTGGGTCTAGACCTCCCAAGTGCTTGGACCTCCCTAGGTCCTGATCTCCCTCTTTGGGTCTTCTCTGGCTTAAAACCTCCCCAGGCCTATGCCACCCTCATGTTCATCTGAGTTCCTTTGGAACCCTGTTGAAGCTTTTCGTGTTTACTTGGACTTTCCTCCGTTGCTTGTATCCTTGAAACCCTCTCTGGAGGTTCTCTTCGGCACCAACCCGGTAGTACCGCCCACACCTTGCGGTGCTACCGCTTCTTAGGACCTCCTACTTGTCCTCTAGGACCTCCCCTTACCTTTATTGGACCTCCCTGTGTCCTACAGGACCTCCCCATGTCCTCTAGGACCTCTCCTTACCTTTATTGGACCTCCCTGTGTCCTACAGGACCTCCTCATGTCCTCTAGGACCTCCCCTTACCTTTATTGGACCTCCCTGTGTCCTACTCCTCTAGGACCTCCCCTTACCTTTATTGGACCTCCCTGTGTCCTACAGGACCTCCCCATGTCCTCTAGGACCTCCCCTTACCTTTATTGGACATCCCCGTGTCCTTCAGGACCTCCCTAGGTCCTCTAGGACCTCTTCCTTGTCTATTTGCACCTTCATCGCTGGTGTACCGTCCAACTTGCATTGGACGGTTTGATCTTGGTGAGACGTTCGGATGGTCCGAACGTCCCACCCTCTCTGAGCCCTTAGATCTTTGCTAGACAGTCCGATTTGCTGTGGCGTTCGGACGGTCCGAACGTCCCAAACATTTTGGACCGCCCGATCCAATTCAAGGGCTGAGACCTAGTGCTAGCTCTGGTGGTCCAAACGGCCCAATTACTTTGGGCGGTTCCATTGGAATCCAATGGCTCCCACTTCTCCCGCTTCCTGTCATGCTACCGCCCTCCCTCCTTGTAAATCTGGCCGTTAAGACCTCCCCCTTGGAGATCTTAACCGTCCGCATCTCCTCCTTGAAGATCTCGGCCGTTAAGACCTCCCCTTGGAGATCTTAACCATCGCATTCTCCTCCTTATAGATCTAGCCGTTAAGACCTCCCCTTGGAGATCTTAACCGTCGAGCATTCTCCCTCCTTGTAGATCTAGCCGTTAAGACCTCCCCTTGGAGATCTTAACCATCCGAGACCTCCTCCTTGTAGATCCGCCGTTAAGACCTCCCCTTGGAGATCTTAACCGTCAGACCTCCTCCTTGTAGATCTGGCTGTTAAGACCTCCCCCTTGGAGATCTTAACCGTCCAGACCTCCCTCCTTGTAGATCTGGCCGTTAAGACCTCCCCCTTGGAGATCTTAACCCTCCAGACCTCCCTCCTTGTAGATCTGGCCGTTAAGACCTCACCCTTGGAGATCTTAATTGTCCAGACCTCCCTCCTTGAAGATCTAGCCGTTAAGACCTCCCCCTTGGAGATCTTAACCATTCAGACCTCCCTTGCGGGTGAGGATCTCCTCTTACCTTTGCAGACCTCCCCGTTTGCATTTCATCTTGGCCGTTGGACCTCCTTTTTGGAGATCCAATCGTCAGGACCTCCCCTATGGGTGAGGACATCCCCTTGTTCTCTGCGAAACCTCCTCAAGGTCTCCGCAGGACCTCATTTGCGGGTCTTGGCTGGACCCACTTGACAGTTACACCTAGTTGTCTTTTACCTTTGACCGTGTCCTTGTACAAGGAAGTCTCCCCCACATTTAATGCATGTTGTATCATATTAAATGCTACCATTTTTTGCAGTACTCCTGTCATACTTTTGTCATATCCCTTGCCTGCTCCCCTATCCTCTTTACCAACCCTTGAACACCCGTAGCTTGGGGCATGCTCATTGGCTTCGGCTATATATATTTGGGGCAGCCCTTCCTCTCTCATTTTCTTCCTCATTTCTCCTCTCTGGTTCAACCGAGCAGTCCTTGGACCTCCCTTCCAGCTCCCAGGACCTCTCTAGCGAGCTCTTGGGACATCCTCTTGACCTTCCAACCTCTCTGTTGGTTTTATATTTGAGCTTATTTGGAGTTTCTTTGGATCTTGTTGGTGCTCTATTTGAATCATTTGGTTTTCACCGTGTAGATTGTCAAGGCTGTGAGGAACGAGTTTTGTGAAGGAGAGGAAGAAGCTCAAGACTTTGAGCAAGGCAAGTTACACTCTTGATCATATTGCACCCATTACTTCGAGCTATTTATGTCGGTTTCCAAAATGTATGCATGCTTACTTTATTGAGTTATTTCAATGCCTAACTTTCAATTCATAGCTATGCCTAGTCCCTTGGTATGGCCACTGTCTATGTTGAATCAACCCCATTGTTACCCTAGATAAAATCTGGTTCTTGCAATAGTGAGGACCCGAGGCTTTTAAAAAAAATGGAATGCTTAGTCTTGCTTAGACCAAAATCTTGATTTGGGAAGTTTTGGCCAAAAATATCACTTTTTCAAATGATTTGGGCCATGACATTGGTGTGTCATGGAGATTTCGGCCATGGCATTGGTGTGCCATGGGGGTTTTACAAATGGACGTGGCATGGGTGTGCCATGGAGGCTTGAAAAGCAAAGTAATGGAAAATGATTTGGACTTGGGCGAAGCTGGTTGTTTGGTTGGTGCAGGTCTACGCACGGGGGTCGTGTGATCCGATGCCCCGGGGTTGAGGTTTGTCGCCCAAGTCAGTTAAGGACCGGTCTTTCAGACACCTCTTGCTAGGCCTACAATGGGCTATGCCACAACCGTGCAACCACATGTCTCCAATATGGGGCATGGGACCTGGCCGAATAATTTGCAGAGTTCCATCATAGTTGATCTAGCGGAATAGTGGGTGGTCTTTATGGCCTGTCTTTTTATGACTATGTTGTACCCACTTGGCTCAAGAGGGGGCCTAAACCCTGCGGACAAAAACTCCAATGGGAGCAAAACCTTAGAGTGGGTGGACTATGGTGGAATGATGCATTGTAAAGACCTTGTCATGTGCTCTAGACCTCTCACCAAAGGAAGTGTGAGGTGGTATCGACGGATGCCAAGCAAACTAGAGAATTCATGTCATGTGGGTAAAGTGTACAACCTCTGCAAAGTGTAAATCTATTCGAATAGTCGTGTCCGCGGTCATGGACATGCTGGCAATGTCACTCAAAGTTAGATCTTCATTTTGGTTTTCAAAGGACTTATGAAACTGGTTTTGGATTGCTGTCCAAATTGGGTTTGGGCGGGGAGCCATGTGACAAGAGGGTATCCTTCACCATCTTGATGATGAATGTTATCCCACTGAAAATTGTGTTTTAAAAATGAGCTTTATCTATTGTAACCTGCCTTGAAACTTAGTACTTGTAATTGAAATAAAATTGGCTTTATGCAAATCAACCCTAATATGCCTTCCCTTAATATATCCCTATGCATGTCATTACATTAATTGTGGGTGTAACTTGAAACACATAGTTGTGCTCACTCTTGCTTGATTCATGAATTGAGCTGGTGAAGAATTCTATGATGATGAAGAGGACCAAAACAATTAGGCCGCGCTCTCTAGTCAATCACCTGTGGTGTAATGGTTGGATTCTATCTTTTGGTTTTTCGCTGTGTATTGTGCTCTCGGTTCTTTGGAGCTTGTAAGCAACCCTTGTAAACAACTCCCTTTTGTCGTTAATAAAAGGCTGTTGTGGATGTCTATGTTATCACTTGCTTGTTGTGAGAACCGATCATTGATCTCTAGAAATTTGGTTTAGATCGCGAGAGGACTTGAGGCTTGTCCCCAAGCCCCGACCTCCTCGGGTTGGTTCCTCTCGGACCTCCCTCGGGTTAGGAAGTGGAGCTTGGGGAGGTCTGAGGTCCAACGACCTCCTTAGGTCAGGACCCCAGACCTTCGGGTGGTCCAACAGGACCTCCCGGAAGGTCTGGCGGTCCTCTGGGATGCCCACAGGGCGTCTGGGAAGTCCTTCTGAACCTCCCGGGAGGTCTGAGGATCTCTCGGGGCGTCTTGGGGGTCCTTCACGGACCTCCCAGGAGGTCCTAAGGGACCTCCCAGGTAAGCCCTAGGTCGGTTCGTCACAGAAGATGACCAAATTCTCTCTAATTCTTGGAACATCGACCAGTTATGCAAATTTTATGTGTAACCGACCAACCCTACAATAAAGTATCAGGTTCTTTCTATCTTTATTGTCTTACTTTGAGTAGCACTTTGACAATTTTTCGACCATTCCCTGGTCGTAGGTCTCCCTACAACCAGTGCCTAGTCGTAAGTTTTTCTACGACAATACCCTAGTTGTAAGTCTTACTATGACCAGTACCCAGTCTTTCTTTACACTGGTCGAAAGGATGGTAACATCACCTAGTCGAAACCTTTCCTTTATGCACATGGTCCTGCCCAATAAAAGGAACTTTCTAGTGTCGACTTGTTCCTCCCTTTTGCTGCCAACACAAAGAACTCGGGTTCAACCCACATGGTCGAAATATTTTTAAGCCAACTCTTAGCACCTTAGATTATTTCTTCATTCATTTTTTGAAAAATAAACTAAGCAGAGTACACTTTTGCAATTTGCTCGACTACCTTTGGTAAACTCGTTTCGTTTCAACTAGTCGGAGGAAGACACAACACCTAGTCGAAGTCTTTCCTCTCTACACGTGGTCCTGCCTACTAGAAGGAACTTCCTAGCGTCATCATGTTTCTAACTCTTGCTACCAGAGCGAACCTACCGAGTGCACTGAAACAAGTTGAACGAATTTTTAAGGTACTCTAAACGTTTATCTAACTCAAGTTGATCGTTCTTGATTTGATTAACCTAGTCAAAGAAGGTAACATCACCTAGTCGAAGCCTTTTCTTTCTACACGTGGTCCTACCCACTAGAAGTAACTTCCTAGTATCGACTCGTTCCTACTCTTTCGACCAGTGCATGATAATCATGATCGAAAACTATAAGTGAGCTAAACCCCTCTCTCTTTTTTAATGAAAACCCATTTCACACTATTTACTTAGTTTATCTAAATAAACTAAGCAAATAGTCGGGGGCTAGGATAAAGTTATTAATATGACTTCAATTCTTAGTCTTAATCTCTTTTTTCATTCATTATCTTATGAGTTACTAACTACTCGACAAGATGATTTGCAGGAAGAAGAAAGGATCATATATATATCAACAACAAAAACTTGTCTTTACAGGTTTCAAGTACAAACTACTCTGACGAGGGAGATCCTATTTGCATCTCCTCCGTGATTTCCTTGCCAATCGACTGCATTTCCTCTATCAACTGCTCCGCTTCTACTTCAGAGCAGTCAAAGTCAGCTTTGATTTGTTGCAGATTAAGATTGGGGTCATGAGCCTTAAGTTTCACTAAAACAAAACTTATTGCGCCCTTGACCGCCTCTCTTATCGAATTAGCTTGGTTGGTCTTCAGAGTGGTCACCAACTCTTGCAAAGTTCCGACTTATTCACCAATGGTACTTGAGTGAGCAATCATCATGCCTTCATAAGGAGTGATCCCCTCAGCATGTAGCTCACCGAGTACATTGTTCAAGGGTGAAATGTTGTCTTGAAGGTTGACCTTCATCGACTTCATCTCCTCCTGATTATGAGTCGAAGCCTCACGGAGTCATTTTATTTCGACCGCTTGCTCTGAAAAGAATAAGACCAGTCAGATAAAATGACCCCAAAAGGAAAACAAAACTGGTCACGGGTAAAGACTTACTTAGCTGCTAATCGAGAATTTAACTTCTTGACTTCATCATCGTGAGAGGCAGTGCTCTTTATATAGCGCTCCTCCCATGACTTGGCATCTTCATCTTTTTCTTTGGCAGTACGGGAAATCTCGTGAACAACCATGGTCTTTTCTTTGACCTCGGTTTCAAGCTTCCCCATTTCGACCACTTTTTCTGAAAAGAAATAAGAGTTAGAAAAAGAAAAGAAGGTCATAACCGGTTTTAAGTTTAGCACTTACCGTTTATTAGTCCCTGCAACTTTTTAATTGCAGAGTTTGCCTCCTGAAGCTTATTCAGAAGGGCTTCTTTCTCCTCCTTTAACTTTTTCATCTCGACTTTCTCGAAGTCGAGCAAATCAGCCAAGGTCTTCTCATCGCTCTTGAACCTACAGAGGAAGAGAGTAAACATGAGCATAGAACAAGCGGTTGTAAATCTTTCTACGACCGGTACCGAGCCGTAAGTTTTTCTACGACAACCCTCTGGTCGTAAGTTCTCCCACGACCAGTACCTAGTCATAAGTTCTTCTACGACAATACCCTAGTCGTAAGTCCTCCTACGACCAATACCTGGTCGTAAGTTCTCCTACGACCGGAACCTAGTCATAAGTTTTTCTACGACAATACCCTGGTTATAAGTCCTGCTACGACCAGTACCTAGTTGTAAGTTTTTCTACGACAATCCCCATAACATTGTGCAAGTAGTCGAAACATAAACGACTACGAGTAGCAGTTACTTACCACGTCTCTGCTTGCTCGCAGAGTTCCGCTTTCTCCTATCGTAGCTGTACAAGTTGTTGGTTGTACTCCACAACAGTAACAATTTACTCTAGAGCTCTCTACATAAAGAAAGACATTGAGAAGCGTGAAAAGCCACATATATAAATATGGGGTGACGAGTACTTATGTTGATGCTTGTTAGAGCAAATATGGAGAGCGTTTGTAGGGTTCTTCAGTTCATCAAGCTTGAACCAGATTCCACCACACCTTTTCGAGACACTCGTCATCGAAAATATTCCCTCTGTTTATAATATCCTTGGGGTGGGGAACTCGGTTACGAGATCTGAAAGCTGAAGACCCCACAATAAAAGCTGAGCTGAAGAACTCAGAAAAGAAGTTGACATATTCTTCGTCTTCTGATTCGGTGATGCCAGCTCCATCTTGGGGACCGGGAGGAACGTCTACGACGACTTCCTTCCCGGTGCGGTGGCCCGATGATCCACCGCCTTGGCCTGATGCCCCTGCTGCATCATGCGTCATTTTCGCCTTGACCTCTACGACCACTCCCGTTGTCGTAGTTGCTTCGACATTGTGAGACCCCAGGGTATTTAGCTTGGGATGCTTAGCTGAACCACCGACCCTAGCATCACAAACAAAATATCACGTGTCTCGGGAAAATATGTACATCCCAGAAGTGCTGTACATACACCCTTTTACAAAGTCATGCATCAATTCCATACAAACAAAGAACCAAAGCACGAACTAGATTAAACAAAAGACATACATAATAGAGTTATTACAAAAGAGGCCGACCAGCCAAATACAAGCTAAAAAGCTAAACAACTAAAGAATTAAATAAACAGTGGAAGCAAAAGCCATAAGATGGCGATAACAAAAGAGCCAATTAGTGTGCCTTTAACCCACAAGGTAACCAACCGGACCACCAACCTAGTTGTCGAACCCGCAGCACATCTCACAAAAGTGCATCCCTTGGGGATCCACTTCTTCCTCTGCAACAATTCACAGTTAAGCAAAGCAAATGAGTACAAAAATATACTCGCATAGGCCGGCGTGTAAGGGTAACGACCTATAATTAGCTACATGCAAGCTTTATTTAAGTGGATGAGGCTTTGGACTCAATTTTAGCATAAAGCAAGTTTTCATTTGCAATAATGTAATAGATTTAAAGCAATTTGACAATCCATTTTTAAATGTTGAAATAATAACGATACAATAATAATAACAACAGATAATTGGTAAAGACAACTTTCGAAGTGATCAACCCAATAGTCACCACAACAATAGTATGAACATCCATTCATACCAACCCATCAAGTTTTAATTAAATGTTGTAGTCTAGTTCTTGGTGACCTTGCCAAGCATGTCCATAACCTAGGGCGAGGCTATTGAATAGTTTTATCCTGAGGGTGTACCAATGTACCCACATGTCGGACCGCCTTTTCGCCACATGATTAGCACACTTCCTTTGGTATCTTGAAGCGCGCTAAGTCCTCTGAGACATTTCTAATGGATGATAATAATTAGGAGCAGTAACTTGACAAAAGAAGGACACATCGGCCGGCTCAAGCGAATTACAGATGTTCCCCTCATATCATAATAACATTTTTCTTTTAACACCACCAACCACTCATAATTAACACCCCCAAAGTACTTAGTCAAGAGGGGTCCCATATACCCTCGTGTGGTTTAGCATAATATTGCTCGATTTAGTGGCCCAAGTAACTCGGTCCTTAGGGACTTAGGCACCATTCCATCACACCATGAGATCACACCAACATTCATTGTGCCCAAGTCAATAACATTTTGTTTTCATTTTTATTTCTTTACAAAGTAACAAAGCACAAGTCTTTGGACATAATGGAATAATAGTTTTTTGTGTGATCAAGATCATCGACATAAGTCGATGACCGCCTTATTCTACCGGTAGCTAAGCATTTCTAAGCATGACACGAAGGCAATAAAGAGTATATTTCAATCACGGGCTCTAATTCACCAGTGAGATTATTAACTTATGGTTTGTGGCGGGGATAACAATTTAAAGGCAACAATGCAATAGGAATAGCTACCTCTATTCGATAAAATTACTTTGACACAAAAGCATGCATACATACAATTTGAATACAAAGTATTAGACTTTAAAGTAATGGGATTAGCATAAATATGATCAAGCTGCTTGCCTTCTTTGGAGATGCTCACTATCTTCAGAGAGGATCACTCTACTTAATCAACATCATCTAACGATAAAAAAGCGCCAAAGCGAGAAGCAATGAATAAACACGAGAACTCCAAAAAGTCTCCAACAGTTAAGAAATCACTACAGAAGAAAGATAACATTTTTAGATGAAATTAGAGACAACAAATTATTTGAAATAGAGATTAAAGCATAAGGTCTACTACTCTTATAACCTGCAACAGCACAAGCTAAAAGAACTAAAGTGCTATCTCAAAGGTGAGTCCTAGTTAACATTCCTAATACAGTTAGCAGGAAAACTGGGGGCTTAGCAAATCTATTAAGAAGATAGGCTTAGCTAACAGCAAAAGGTTGTTGGCAAAAGGCTAAGTGGAAATCTACTCCCAAATGCAAGTTTGCATCGAGGATACTTTGTCTTCTTTGCTCGAGAACATCCAAATAGCATACAAGATCGCTCATATGTATAAGGACATACCACTAGCATTTTCAATTAACCTCAAAGATTCACCCACTACCATGGAGCATTCAGTTAAGCCAGCAACAAAAATTCTTTGGTACAACCTTGCAACTTATTCTCGAATACTGTATTAACCAAAACCATTAGTCCTCACTTAAGCTAAAACAAGGTAATGGCATGCTTAACAACACCATACACACAGAGGAGAGCATATAGTGTAGAGAATGAAACTGAAGCTAGCAAACTCGATGAATAGTAGGGAATCAAGAACACCAAAGCCAAAGTGGCTCTGCCCTCGAGGAGGAGCAAGTTCTTGATGGGTGGACGGATGGCGGTTGAGCACAGAGTGCAATGGGCGGGGTGGCCGAGGCAAGCTCCACTCAGAGAAAAGAAAAGACACTCTCCTGGGCATTCATACAAACACACATAGAGCAACAAGAGGCAAGAAGGTGGCTCGAGCATGCGATGGAGGTGCCGGTGTTGCAAGTGTGAGGAAGACCAGTGGTCGGCACAGTCTGGCCGAGGAAGGCACGAGGCTGCGGGCCGGGCAACAGGGCCGAGGGAGAGGCGGCGATGAGGCGGCGAGGCGGATCCGTCACGGATTTGGCCGAGAGTAGGCGAGGCGCAGATCCGGTGGCGCCATGGGCGAGGCGTGAGGGAGACAGGCGTACGCCGATCCAGCCGGAAAGGCGGCGGAGCAGCCAAGCCGGGTCAGGGAAAAGCAGAGACAGATCCGGGCGGCAATGGCGGCAGCAGCGGAAGCGGCCGGGGTGGATCTGAGGCGGCAAAGGTGGCGCAGCGGTGGAAGCGGCAGGGGTGGATCTGAGGCGGAAGCGGTCGGGCGGAAGCCGAATCCGAGGCACACGGCTCCAGTGGCGGCGGCAAAGAGAGCAGTGGTGGGCTTCTTTGGGCCGCGACGGAAGGTGGGCCAGGCGTGAAGCTGAGGCGGCAGTGTGGCTGTGGGATGGGCAGGAGATGGAAGCGGCAGCAGATGTGGGAAGGAGGCGGCTCGGTGGTGGAGGGCTAGGAGCATGGCTCCATTTCGGTGGAGAAAAGAAGAAAGGGGAGAACGGACTGGGGCAAAGAGAGTGAGAAAGATGGAATGGTAGGAGGGTGAGAGGGGGTACTCGGTTGCGGCTAGGAGAAGCCCGACAAGCAGCGAAAATTGGGGTTTCTAGCCGTTGAAGGTGGCGCCACGGTGACAACAACGCCATGGTGCCTTGCCGAGGTGGCGAAGGTCTTGACCCACGGCGTGGAGAAAGGAGGTCGGCTAGCGGGCTCCGCTCGCCCGGCGACACCATGAAAAAGCTGGGTCGGTGTTTAAATGACCGGTCGAGTTGTGACCGTTAGATCAAGATCGGATGGTCCATGTGATGGAAATGCTCGAGACGGTCGATCGGCCCATTCAATCCGGATCATCGATCTCAATCGGATGGTCAAGCGAGGGTGCGTTCGGTGGTCGAACGGCACACTAAATCCGGCTTCGTTGATTACTAATCGGACGGCTAAGGTGAGGGGAGATAAGTGGTGCGGTGCGAATGGTTGGTCGAGTCAGACCGAGTCCAAGTGACTCAATCGGTTCAATAGCGTTGGCTAGGTTTTGAAAAACAGACAGAGAGCCTTAAGGGATTTTATTAACCTAGTAAAAATGCTCGAAAAATTCTAAAATTTTTATGGAAGGCTGAAAATATAGTGAATATTATGTTGTAAAATTTCTACGGCTTTTGATGTATTATATGTTTCTGTAGAATTATTTTGAGCCCCTCTTTTGATGTTTGACTTTCAAATCTCTTCTTTGGTATTTGTTTTAAAATAGCAAATAATTTCTAAAAATTATGAAATTTTTCAGAGGTGTCACACAGCATCCCTAGAACCAAGGAAAAATATTTCTAAGGTTGAATACAAGACTCTTGATAAAGTTGAATAAGGGTTTGACTTTAGTCAACAGGAGGTTTGGATTTTTGAATTCCACAATTCTTTTACAAGAATTATAGAAAAGTTCGAAAACTTCAAGATGTAAGAAAAGTTTTAATTTCTACTCATTTTCTTACATTTGAAACACACACCCATATTATGTTACATTTGAAACACACATCTAGATTTGGTTACATTTGAAACACAAACCTAGATTTGGTTACATTTGTATATTTGGGATGTTACACTTCGACAGCAACGACTTCTTCCACCACTCGAATGGTGGATGACCCTTCGACCACCGCCACTGTCATTTCTCCGACTACCGGAGAAATAGCAGTGGAGTCCTCAACAGGAACGTCCTTGAGGGCTAGAGGAGTCGGGCTAAGATCACAAAAAGGAAAACACGTCAAACGGTAAAAAGCAAAAGGTAAATGTTGTTCTTACACTTTTATCTTTTTACATACCTTCATGCACCAGATTTGACCTTAAATTTGGAAGAAACCTTCCCTAAAGAAGATTTCTTCGACTTCTTCTCTACGACTGCGTTTGGTCGATACTCAAGCTAAGGAATGGGGTCAATCACAACCACGTCTGGTCATGGGTCTTGAGCGAGAGCTACCGCTCCTTCGGCCTCATGACTTTTCGGATGGCCGAGACATGTCTCGACCACCTCAAGGGCAGTACTACCCTCGACCACAGGCACTACTGGTGCAACAGTTTCCTTCACAAAAGACATAAAACTCTTTCAGTTCTCCTTTTCTAGTTGCTTGACAAAGCCACAGGAGGCAGAAACTGTAAAAGTCTCATTGTCATAGTAGAAGGGTACCTTGATCTTGGGGACTTTGCGTTTGAGTGCTTCAGTTTGTGGATATCATGGGGATATGCCCATGATCTTAGGATGATGAGACAATTGGCAATGGCGTTGAGGGTTTACGGAATCACCCGTTTTTGGCGTTGCTCCAGTTCTATCAGGCCTCTGGTGATCTGACCGGCCATGGTGGTGGTTAGACCGGCCATGCCTTGTGTGGCTTTTCTGGTTTGGTGGCTGGTGGTCGGTGGCGGGGTGGCGGTCGGGCCGTAGTGGAAGCGATCGACCGGCTTTGCTGGCCGGTCAAACCCGGCCACTTTATGACTTTGGATTTTGAAGCTGGGCCAAAAATAGAGGGTGTAGGCAAGTAAGAGGGTTCTTCTGCATTTGGTCCCATAATTTTTGGAGCCTCCAGGCAAAAGTTCTATTCGATTGAAAATTCGAGAGAGGTTGGATTTCCTTGAGAGGAATTTTGGCTAAATCCCATTGTGGCGGTCGGACCGGCCTTTGGTTGGTGGTCGAGGCCGAGCCGATTAAGCGTCCGACCGCCAAGGGTGGCGGTCTGGCCGTGTTAACTTGTTTATTTGGTCGGCGTGGCGGCGTTTTGTGGTTGTTAGGTCAAGTTCATGGTTATCATTGCATATGTGTTGCATGATGCATGTTTTGGCTAACGTGGGTCAAGTTGTGAAGAACTTGTTCCCGGAAATAGTTTCTTGGTCTATTCTTTGTGCGGTGGCTTGCGGTCAATGACGGTCAGCGGCGAGGTGGATTGGGACTAAGCTTGGAAGTGAGGTCGGAATGATCAAGGATGCGTGTGAGGTCAGAGGACTCAAGCGGGGCGTAGAATGGACAAGGATGACCGAATGGGTAGTTCGGTGCGACTAGTTAGATCAAGCGGCGCGAGAGTCGTTGTAAGTGCTCAGTGGTGCCGGTGGGATCCGGATGGGAGAGACTTGACGATTTGGAGCTGTTGATCAACCTACACGTGGCAAAGCAGGCGAGTGCTTCGTGCAGATGGACTCGGTCTTTTAGAGAAGGATCGAGAAGGGTATTTTGGTAATTTCACCAAATACCACCTTGGTGACCTTTGGCTAAAGCTGGCGTGGGTGGCGCATGGTGAAGCGGTTTAGGTCAATCGATGATGAAGGCGGTAGCTTTGAGATGCGTGCGTGTGTTAACCCATTTGTGTGTGGGGTCTAATGGGTGCCCTAATGGAATATTCTCTAGAATCTAGCCTCCACTATATAAGGGCTAAGTGCTAGTTGCACTTGGTAATCTTAGCCATTTAGATAACGCTATTTTGTGTTTTAGGGTTTGGGATAAAGGAGGAGAGCTAGGGTTCTAGAGAGGGATTGATTTGAGTGCTCAAGTGTTGAGCTTTGCCCTCCAAGAGGGAGTGGCTGTAAACAACAATCATCCATCTATCCAAATCAATCCAACAAGATTTCACAAGACGAGTCTCTATTTCGTTCTTGTCTTCATCTTCTCTATTTGATGATTTTGGGGCTTTCTTTGATCCGGGTGTTTTTACTTGGTTTTTCTTCTTGATCTTGCTTGCTGGGATATGTGGAAACCCATCTAAGGTCATCTAGATCATCATCCACCCACGAGCAAGCTTTTGGATCTAAGATTTGATTTTACCCGGTTTTGGTGAAAAAAAGGGTGATTTTCGGGGGTTTTACTCTTGAGAGTTTTTGGCTTGATTCTTCCTGTGATTGAGAGTGCTAAGATGTATGGGAGACCACCCTTAGCCATCTTAGATTGATTCCTCCCACGAAATCATCTCAATCACCGTTTTCGCATTTGGCTCGGTTTTGAAGCACCCTTCGTTCAAACTGAAAAAGATAGGAACTTTGGCATGAATCTCTACAATCCTTGATTAGAATAGGTTCCTAATATCTTTAGAAGGTGTGTCTCAAATTTCGTAGCGTTTGGCCTTACGGATCAAAAGTTAGACCGATTTGAGTTTAGGTTTTTAATTTATCTGTCTTTGTTTGGGCTATTCATCGTCGGTGGCGGTCGGACCACCAATATCGAGAAGTCGGACCGCCCCATGTAGCATCGAGACCGCCCATTTGAGAGGTCGACGCTAGGCAAATCGACCCGCCAATTTGAGAGGTCATTGCCCAATTCTTTGTGATTTGAGTTTTTGGGTTATTTTGGGTGTTTTGCTTGGGGTTTTGATTTGGGTTCAATACAAGTCCTCTGCGGTACTTGAATGTTGATCTTCATAGCTTAGTAGCTATTGGGTGATATTATGTTGAATCTAATCAAGGTGAAAAATAAGGCGTGCTCCTATTCACCCTCCCCTCCCTCTAGTCGCCTTTCCGGTCCTACACAGTTACTTCAGTCGCCCTCACCTTCTCTGTGATCATGTCTGCGTGAATTTTACAAAGGGCTTGGTCTGAGCGATGGAAGCTTAAGCTGCGCCTCCTTGTCGTGACTTTCACAAGCCGACGCTTCTTGGCTAGAGGAGCATCGACTTGCTCCCCCACCACATTGATGACCATCAGTTTGACCTCTTCGTTGTCCTGGCGGTCTTCTATACCTATTTTCTGCAGAAATTAGAAAAAGAAACATAACTAAGCGATCGTAAGTTTTTCTCGACCAACACCTAGTCGTATGTTTTTCTCTGACGATCCCACAGTAAATAAGACTTTCTATGAAACGATACCTAGTCGTAAATTTTTCTACAACAATACCACAGTGCGTAAATTCTTCTCGACCCGATGCCGATCGTAAATTTTTCTATGACCATAAGATCCTAAAGATGAAATTAATTCTTGATTACCTTTAGGTGCTCCATCTTATCTTCTCAGACGGGACCACGAGTTTGAGGAGCCACCACATTTGGTCACGGGGATTTCTCACAAATGAGATTAACTCGAGCATCAATTTCCTCTTGTGAGAGATCTACAGGAGCAAGTAAACTTTCAATAAGTCAAGTTCAAAATTAACAGAAAGAAGGCTAAGATTTGAAGTTTACTTACCCTTCTCGTAATCTCTGGTCAGGTCTTGCGGCCCTGAATATCTCCACATGGGATGAGCACTTTTTTTCAGAGGGCTAATGTGGCGCGTGATGAAATCCTTCGCCACGTGCCATCTAGTGAGCCCCTCTTCCTTCAAGTCTTTGATGGCTTGAATGAAAGGGGCGATCTGACTGAGATCCTTGGAAGTCGAGTCCTAGGAAGGAATATTCTCGACCGGATTTCCTACGAAGGAGAGGCTGTTCTCACTGGTCATCTCCTAATAGAACCACCTCTTCTTCCATCCTAGCCAAGACGACCGGGTGAACATCTGAATATACTCCTTCGACGTCCCGTCATGGAGCTTCAGACTATAGCTACCGGTGATTCCCGCTAGCCTAGTCATCTCATAGAAGTACTGGAACAACTCCAAGTCGGCCGAAATCCCCAAGTAGGCCTCACACAAGTAAATGAATGCACCCAACATCATGATGGAATTAGGAACGAGATTCACCAACTCCAGCCTAAAGTATTCGAGTACGAATGTGAGGAAAGAGTGAGCGGGCAATCGAAGGCCACACTCACAATACGCCTAGAAGACGGGAATCTGCCCAATCTCCCCCGACGGCGAATGCTGCCGAGTAGCCTCAATCCACTTCACGAACTACCTCATCGGGATCTTCTCGGCGGCCACCAGAGCCTTCATCTTGGTCATATCCATCTCTGATTCGGCCCATTGGGAAGTGGCTCTGGCCATCTTTCTCAAGAGAAGGAGATTTGGATTTGGAAAGGTCACAATGAGGCGCACAATTTGATCGACGGTGGAGAACACAAGAACTTGGTGAGCGAGTGGAGCGATTTAGGGAAAGGTAAAAACCTAAGTCTCACCCGGCAAGTATTTATAACAGCTGCTTTGAGTTAAAAGGCGTGGCGACCTTGATTACCACCGTTTGGGAACGCTCAACAGAACAAGTCTATGAGAGTCAATTGAGATTCTTTAATTTGTCTACTCGAGAAAACCGAGTCTATCCTTACACCTCAAGCGAAATTACCTTCTTGACCAAGTCTATTTCTAGTCAAATGAAACATCAATCGAAAGGTTTTGCTTCCGATTATAGGATCTTCTACGACCACCTTGTAAGTCGTAAGATTTTCTACAACCTTCTTGACCAAATCAATTTAAGTCGAGATGAAATACGATCGAAGAGTTTTTCCTTCGACCACCATTCTCGACCATCTCTTGGCCGTAAGATCGATCTCTGACTTCATTCCCAAGTTAGTTATTTTTACTTGAAGTTGAGGGCTAGATGACAAGGATCTAATAGTCCTCATTTAATCATTTATTTGTAATTCATATTATAGATAATAATACCATCATATGGTTCTTGAGTATACCCACGAATGTTCATAAGGGGCTTCGAAGGTCGTAGTAAGTCCTTCTCGACCACCCCTAATCGTAAGTCCTTCTCGACTAGCTCATTATCGTAAGTTATTCTATGACCGGTCCCTAGTCGTAAGCTCTTCTCGACTATCCGCGATCGTAAGTTCTCCTACGATCGATGCGTGATAAATAAACTTCTGCGACCACCACACAGTAAATAAGCTTTTCTACGACCAGTCTCTAGTTGATTGGGCTTACATATATGTGGGCCTGGTCGCAGCGGCGAATCGAGGATGAAAACAGAGGGAGAGCTCAACTGTTGAGGCTATAGCATAAGATAAGCATACCAAAGGTATATCTCACGGTCTTTTGGCATCGAAATACCAAATTCATACATAAATAGAAAACAAAGTGAAAATGTATAATACAATAATTTAGTAACTCACTAATAGATAATGTGCCCCCATATTTGCAAATCTAAGAAAAATTCAACACGTAACAACCACCATTGTATATGACAGTTTGCATTGCATTCATACACTTACAACAAACCATGAAACCATAACTCAATCAAAATTCAGAATGTACATCCAATTAATTCATTTGCACCAATTCATCAATCTTGCATCAATTCATCAATTTGCATCAATTTGCACCAATTAGTAACAACTATTCCATGTTGAAGAAATTCCAACCCTTTCTAGATCATGAAAGGAAACAAGAACGGGTGACAATAACAGATCATGAAAGAATTAAGCAAGCAAAGCTAGAGAAGAGTGGTGGTAGTGCAGTCTTGAGTACTAACGGTGATGACAGCGGTCGACACCACACGCCGGACTTTGGCCCAGCCAGGGGTGAGCCAGCGGTTCGTCGACCTCCACCTCGATGGGCGGACACGGATGCCACCACCCAGCCACCGCCACAGCCTGAGCTCACTGCCCGGCGTTACCGCTCCTGGGCGGCGCCCACTAGCCATCGCACAACCCTCCACCATTGCCTCCCTCCTAGTCCTTCCGGCTGCTGCGACCCGGGCTCCCAGTCTTTGCTTTCATGTTGCCGCCGCCTAAGCGCCCACCCGTGGCAGTTCTCGTCTTGGCCGCCTCCCCCAAGTCACAGCCACCACCATCTCACACTCGAGGTCGGCCAAATCGCCGCTTTGCCGCATCTAGGGACTAGGGCTTTGGATGCCATCATGCCAATTGCCAATCATGCACACTGTTGTGTTCATTCCCCACCAATCCCTTTCTTTAATTGGGCGGTAATTTGGGTTAGCTCAACAACACATGCCAGCCATAACCACCCAATGGAGATAAAACACCGCCCTGTGGCGCCCAACCTCAAGCTTCACCCAGCCTCCGGCCCAGCCAGAGACTACTTTATTACACCGCCCTAACCGCCGGTGCCATGGGGATACTAGGGGTCCAGCGGGTGGAGGGTGCTCGAGCACCCACTAGCACCCGGTGCATTCGCCCTGCACAGTCGATCGGGGTCTTCTATACCATATCTAAAGATATGAGCAGTCAATTCGCTATTACTCTCTAGAATAATAGCGATTTAACTCTCTGTCTGGTGATAACTACCTAGCGGCGTGGGAACATTACTAAGCGTTACTACTCACAATAATCTCTAATGCTTGACTCCATCATCGAAAGTATTAAGAGCGCCATTTGAATTTGGAAAAAGTAGCCCACCGAAAAGCGTATAAAAGGCGGGATCATCGGGAGAAGGGGACAACGCATAATCGGAGGCGGGGAGACATCATACTCGAATCTTTCTCTTGAATTGTGAACCAGCATACTTAATAATCCACACGGGGAGTAGGGTTGTTATTCTCTCGGAGAAGGTCCGAACTTGTATAAAAATCCTTGTGTGTGTGTCTCTCTGCGTGATTTGAGTCTTGGAGACCCCCGAATCAAACATTCATTACGTAAGATCGGTTCTAAAACACTGACAAATTCTGTCGCCATTCTAAATGGTGATAAGTCCATTTCGTCATTTCAAATGGTAACGGTAGCTCATTTTTATCATTATTCTATTCGACTATTTATTTTTGTTATTCTTTATTAAAATAGTATTATTTTAAAAAAAACTCAGCCAATGACCAGCACTTGCTCGCGCTCTCGCACATCGCACATCGCACATCGCTCCATTCGCACACGGCGGCACGACACTGTCATCACGTCGCCCCTCATCTGTTTGCCTGAATCGACGCGCTCACGCGCCCTATGGCCCTATCGCGCCGTCGCTCGTACACCATCCCCATCGCCGCTTGCTGGCTCGTCCGAATCGACTCGTTCATGCGCTCCCCTCCCCCTCCTTGGCGTCGCACGCCCACTGATCATCGTTAGCTGGCCGCTAAGAGTCCTGCACCTGCGCGTTGAGAGCTCACCGCCGCCCGTCAACATCACCGAATCGGAGCAAGACGGGCAGGCTGTATTGGTAATCTTGGCGACTGCCCACTCCATCCTCTCCTCCATAAACAATAGGTAACACTGCCTAGCAATTAGGAAAGCAATCCTCATGTTGTACATAATCCGGATGGCAATGTTGTCGATCCTGGGCTACGCTGGTTTGCCAAGTTTTTCTTATTTTGTTGTATCATTGGACATGGAGCTCAAATATCATATCAATTGTGCGGATGCTTTCCTTCGTAGCCTGGAAGCGGTAATTCAAAGAGGTCTTTGCGATGGTTATCCCGGGAACGAAACCGGCTTTGAAAAAACAAAAGAAAACTGGCTGAGTAGTCGTTTTTTCGTAAGGAATCATTGTCATTCCATTATACCAAGGCAGCAGGAGAATGGCTTGTTACCACCAAAATTACAACTTCTGGGATTGAATCCGGCCAAACCATGGATGCACCCAGATTCATCGCAGCACCAAAACCAGCCAACACATGACCTACCTTATTACATGACCGGTGAGCAAATAGTACTCTGAAGTCTCGAAAATTACAAGCATAAACAATACTTAGCTTCCTAAACAACACACCAATATTTGAAAGATCACGATCTGTGCTATCAGAGCAATTTTCAACTTTATAGCATCAGTTTCTACTTCAATTCTCCCCATACGCTATTGCAGCAAAATGCAAAGCTTGAAGACAGGCCTCCGCCTCACAATGAAGAGCATCTTGAACATTTGGCAAATTACCTGCACCAGCTCCATGCACCTGGCCTTCTACATTCCGTGTGACAAAACCCCACCCTCCTGATTTGCCTTCTTTAGAGAAAGATCCATCCACATTTATCTCGAGGAAATCATTTCCAGAAGCCTTCCAAGGAGGATTTTTCTTTACCTTGACTATTGTTGTTTTTCCCAGCACCTCAGTGAAATGTTTGACATGGCGTTCAATACGATGCCCAACTTTGTAGACAGGAACTGGACGGTCACCTCCATTGACTCCATTTCTTGTTACTAGTTTTGTTGTTGTGTGACCATTGTTTTGGTCTTTTGTACTTTTCCCGTCCAGAAATATAAGGTATATAGTTTTGCCAATTTTGTTTCAAAATATAAGATGTGCATGTCACTTAAATGTCACTCTCTCTCTTTTGCCCTTAGTTATATTCTGTCTCTCTCTTCAATATTTATGAGTAAACACCCACCCACACTATTCTCTCTCTTATTTCTAGGACATTAACACCATCGATACAATGGTCATTTCCCTCTACTAATTTATTGGTTTCATGACCTCAATCTCCGTGCTTGATCAAAATACATCTTATAAAAAGAAACGGAGGGAGTACATCCAGACTCCTATCTCTTGTACATAAACTTTAAACCTTCTATTTATAAAATTTCAGTAGAGGCCTCCCTCCTGTTCTCCTAAAAAAATGTTTGTGCATTTGTGTCGTACTTTTGGTATGCTCGGTGTGGGTAGTATTTGGCGTTAGTTTTAGCCTCTTAGTTTTCATCCCGAGGCGTGACGAATTCATAGCCCGCCATTGTGTATTTGTATTCATATCCGATTGTGTAGAGCCGCCGGCTATTTAACTTGCAATACTTAACCATCCAATTGGTCCTAACATCACAAATTAAATATCTACGCTCGCGATGTATACGTACCTTCCAGGAGTGGTACACATACACCATTACAAAATAAAGCATCAATTCCATACACAAGTTATTACAATACCAATTCTTCGTATTACAACACAAAAGACATACAAAGTTCAGATTACACAAATAGGGCTGACTGGCCAAATAACAAGATAAAGTACTAAAATCGAAGCAGAAACATAGCCATAAGATAGCAACAAAATAAAGCCAACCGGCTACCCTTACCCACAAGGCAACCAAACGGAAACCGCTGAACTAGTCATCAAATTCGACGTCTGTCTCACAAGAATTAACCCCCTTGGGGGTCAACCTCCTCTGCAGCAAGGAGAATCCTATTAAGTACAAAGTTGTACTCGCAAGACGTACAAACAACACAATAGATAGATGCATTCATGTATCAAAGAAAGGCCACTATACTAATCAATTTTCAGTATAAAGTAGTTTTCTTTACAATAGAGTAATAGATTGTAAAGCAATTTACCAAATCAATTTTTATTTGATTAAATAACAGCAAGACAACATTTATAACATAATTAACATCCTAGAGGTGACTTCCCAACAGTCGCCACAATAATAGCACGAATGCCCATTCGTACCACCCGAATCAAGTTTTATTGAAAACATTAAGTCTAACTCTCGCACGACCTAACCAACGTGTCTATAACCAAGGACTTGGCTATTCAAATAGATTAAACCATACAAGGGTGTACAACTTTACCTACATGCCAGACCGCTTCTTTGCCAAGCTATCGAGCACACTTCCGAACGTATGCCTACAGAGCTAAGTCCTACGAGACATTTTCTAATGCTAAGTATTAACTAAAAGCCTCCAATATGGGGGTTAACCCTCCGTGAACCGCCCATCCTGGGCTCCCACGGAGGACCCATATGTTGTGTCGGAGTCATCGACCCAGCCTCAGCAACTGCCGATGCTCCTCAGGCGAGGGAACCTACTCGGATCCCACCCCGCACATTCTCAATAACAATAGAACATTTTTCTCCTAACAACTACCACCTACGACTCAGAGCTAACACATCACAAAGTACTAAGTCAAGAGGGGTTCCCAATACCCTCATGTGGATGCATAAAAGTGCTTGGATTAGTGGCGTGAGATGTTAGGTCCTCTTTGACTCGGGCATAAACCACACACCAAACAACCAAACCATCCAACCATATGCCCAAGTCCAAATCCTTTTATTTTTGTTTTAGTTTTTCCAATTACAATACATACATCGATTACCATGACCCAAGTAATTAGAGTGATGATGTAATAACCATCATGAGCGATGATCTCCATTCTCTAGTTCTAAGCATTGCTAGCGACAACAACTCTTATATATATATATATATGTATATATATATATATGTATATATATATATATATATATATATATATATATATATATATATATATATATATATATATATATATATATATATATATATATATATATATATATATATATATATATATATATATATATATATATATATATATATATATATATATATATATATATATATATATATATATATATGTATATATATATATATATATATATATATATATATATATATATATATACATATATACATATACATATACATATACATATACATATATATATACATATATATATACATATACATATATATATATATATATATATATGTATATGTATATATATATATATATATATATATATATATATATATATATATATATATATATATATATATATATATATATATATATATATATAGATATCCATCCGCCGGGCTCTAAGTCACTAGCAAGAAAATAACCTAGGCTCGTGGTAATGGTAAACATTTACCTCACTGCTCGTGCATCTATTCGGATTAACTACACCTAACGAGAATTAACCAACAAAATAGCACATGCATACATACATTTGCAAACAGGATAATTGCATCAAACCTATTAGGAGCAATATGTTCAAAGGGGGGCTGCTTGCCTTGCTAGAGATAGTCCACTCACTGCTGAAGATCACTCTCGTAGACAATCGAATCTTCGAAACCTAATCGAACGAACAAAAAGAACAAACAACGTCAAATAAACCCTAAAAATTCAACTTCATCCAAAATGCATGAAATTTACACAGTAGGTAGAGTATGATTTTAGATGAATTTATAAAAAAATCATTTGATTTGGAGTTTGCATGTAAAATTTATGCCCAAATCATTTTCTGCCGAGAGAAAGAATCAGAATATTCAAGTTTCGGTTACTGTAGCCTAAACTCCAACTTTTCGCAAAAACATCCAGAAAGGTGGTGAATATGAAATTTACAAGGTAGACAGAGCATAACAAGTTATGAACAACAAAAATTGATTCACTTCATTTGGAGTTAAAATGAATTTTCTATGCATTTTCAAAGTAATGACATTAGCGCACAAATAGTTAGAACAACAAGATTTTCTGTGATAATAGCATGTTTCAAACCCATTCCAAGTGTGGGAGACCCCGGGTTATTTCCGTAAGACCAAGACCCGCCTGACCTTAAGGAGATAACTCGGAGCCCCCATGTTAATGGATTCCAACTTAACTCCATCTAGCGAGAGGCTTGGCCAGAAACTAGAGCCCCAGAGCGATCATCTTGTATTTGCACCACTGAGCACTATATGATGTCGGTTCTCCAACGATCCAAGCACTACACTTAGTCGAGTTAAATGGGAATCCATGGACAGCGACATGAGATCATGTTGGCTCCCAAGATCAGCGACCAACATGCCTCGAGACTCACATAAAGCATTGATCATATCCATACATCATTCATACATTCATAGTTCAAAAGACATATATCATAAAAGTTCAAGTCTACAACTATTACAAGTGGCTTGGTCGATCAATTCAAATCGAGCGAAAAGTAACAGCAAAAGCAAAATAAATAAACCAAAGTCCAGCATGGTATGCCTAACACCCATCGACAATGGCCGGGAGTTAAATAATAGCACTACTGTTAGCGTCGCCTAAATCGGCGCTAACGAGCTCATCAAACTCATATTCTTCCTCACACGAAATTGCACAAATGAATTAAGTACAAAGTTGTACTACTTAAGTCTTACACAAATAAAAATTAGTTATGTAGAGGTTGTTCCAAGGATGGCTCATCTTGGCTTAGTTTTGCGAAAAGCATAACAATTTTAACAACCTACACATACTTGTCTTTCAATTGCCATTTTGTAAACAGATTTGAAGTAGAAGTAAAGCATATGAATAAGTGATAAATTGAATAACAAGTGAACAAAAAACAGCAAAGTGGCTGCCCACTTTGATAGAACAAATTACATGAACATCTCATTCATGCCGAACCAAAAGTACCCACAATTTAAATATCCAAGTCTAACAATAGTAACTCCCGAACTCAAGCGGTTGTCCATAACCGTGGACACAGCTATTCGAATAGATTTATCTCTGCAGAGGTGTACTACTTTACCCACACGACTCGATTAGCCCGTAAGCCTCCAGATGCCTCCAAAAATAGCACACTTCCTTTGGTATGCGGCAGGGAGAATCGAGAGATCTGATCGTTTTAGCAAGAAGACCCTATTGAGCTAAGTCCCCCTTGTGAGATGTTTCCTTTCCTAGTACAAGCGTCTGATAGCACTTGCTAGGGGGCTTACAAGTTGTATTGGAAATACCGATGCAATGTACATAAAGAAAAGTGGTGCATCTCTTGCACTCTATAGAAAAATTACATCGGCTCCTAAGGAACATAGGATTTCATGGTCGCTATGTCCTTACACCACCATGAGACTTAACACAATAAAACCTTCCCCTACTTAACTATACAGTACCCATATCCCGCGTGTGGTAGCACGAGTGTACTTGAATCAATAGCGTTACCAAAGTTAGGTCCTTAATGATCGGACAAAACATCCACATACCCAAATCTAGGTGCGAAGGCACCATCACTAGCCAACACTTGTCCAGACCCCAAAACTCATTGAAAATGACAAAATTTAGTTCACCAAAACAGATATGAAGATCTGGAATTAAAAGAATAAGAGAGTATATGTTTTCCCAAAATTGTCGGGTTAGTCCCGACAATCAAACTACCATTCTAGACTTGCATGGCTAAGCAAACTCGAACAATATATTTCGCACATCCTAACTTAAGTATGTGGTACTGGGATAATTCAAGGATAACCTCATGAATAGGATATAACTAACTACTCATCACAAAAATAGCGACATAGTAAAATAAGCATGCAAGCAATTATCATTGCACTAACTTAACAAAACTAGGATCCAATATGATGCAAAAGAAAGTTCAAATGATGCTTGCCTTGCTGGTATCTTAGCTACTCAATCTCATTTGCGTAGGAGTCAATATCGATTTCTCCGAAATCTAGAGTAATAACGATATCAATAAACACCGAGAAATACTTCAAAAATCAATTTGCTCAAAAATGCATGATTTTTCTACAGTGGATATTACATGATTTTAGATGAAAACAGGTGAAAGATTTATTCCAATTGGAGTTAGTGTGTGAAAGTTATGGCTATTTGAAAATCAGATTTCAATATGTTCAAGTTCAAGTAATTTAATTATTTGGCCAAAATTTGCAGAATAGTAGAGGATACAAGGATTACACAGATAAATATGGAATATTTTTATAAGTCCAAAACATTTGGGTTTAACCCATTTGGATTTTTCTGAATTAGTTATGCATTTCCCAAGTTAACGACCTTTTCCTATTGTAAAGATAATAGTTTTATGGATCATCCTTCAAAATAATAATTTTTGGCTGTGGAGAAAAGTTTGAAACCAATTTCATAATAAAGTTCATTAAAAATGAAAATTATCAGAATTGGTCTCATCAATTTTGGAGTTGAGGAGAATTAGTTATGTATTTTCAAAGTTATTCACATTTTTAGTGTACAAATTAATACGTCTTGGATTTTCTAAAGTATTAGCCCTGTTCTCACCGAGGGCGGTGCTAGCCTCAGTCTCTGCCAGTGGGGCCCTGCACAGCACCTGTTCTTAATTCGTTTACCGATTCAAACGTGCGCTGACAAGTGGGCCCACTACATCAATGGTTCACTACAGTTAGGGGTGGATATGAGCAGGGTGAGTCGTCTTCTGAGCTTTTCTCAAAATTAATATAGTTTGATTTAATATCATTTTATATATTTTTTGAAAGTATTTTTATGACCAGAGCTAATGAGCCAAATTTGGTAGAGAGCAGGTGAAATCAATTTCATTGAAATTGACTAATTTGAATATTTGATCAAATAACGAGTCTAATTGGAGTAATTTTGAACCCGAGCCAAGCGAGCCCACTAACGAGCTTTTTCCACCCCTAACTACAGTGCGCGCACGCAAGTGATGATCGGACCATGCTTGTGAGCCGTTAGATTAGGATCCAACGATCCACAATTGTGGCGTGTTCAGATGGGTCGAACGGCCCAATTGATCCAAATCGTCCCTTTCGCATTGGATGGTCCAGATTCGTGGCGCGTTCAGATGGTCCGAACGGCCCAATTGATCTGAACGGTCACTTTTAAATCGGATGGTCCACAAACGTTCTAGTTGGGTTCGGGCTGTGAGCAACTACCGGGTGTGGGGCTTAAGGCTTGGGTCCACATGTCATTCTCTGAAGACTAAGTAATACGCAGCTAACCTTTGGGATTTCTGACAAAGATCTCGCAATTAAAAGCTAATCATTACCATTAAACCGTAATGATGCTGCTACTAGATTATCGGGCGTTCCGACAAAAATAGCCCGGTGATGACCAGAGTCTCGCTGGCGTTCCCGACCACGGCGGCGTGATCCAAAGGTATGAATGGAATCACCATAGGCGCGCGCACCTAAAGGTGGTGGTGGCGATGATGGAGAGGGTTTGAAGCGGCGGCTAGCCGGCGGTGAGCGACAGCGACCTAAGGCTTAACATGCATGCGATGCTTTAGTGGTGCATTGAGCAAAATAATGCATGAGCGATCTACTGGTGGACTCTAAGGTGCTTACCAGTGGGTTGAAGCGGCCGGAGAAGATTGACAGCAGCTCAACGACGACAAAGGCCTAGGTGGTGCAGCGATCCATGAGGAGGTCAACCTATGCACGGGAATAAAGGATGAGTGATCGAGTAGCTCGGTGAGGTTGAGACGGTGCACAAACAAGGAATCGAGCAAAAACTTACCACACCAGAGATGGGGAAGAAACTATGGTTGCTGGCCGTCAAAGGAGGAACTCCGAAATTCAAGAACCCCTACGAAGCAAGCAAGCAATAGGTGGAGGAACACTTAGTTAGGCCCTAAGGAACAATGTGGCGCACAAGACTTTCTTGGTCTCACGAGAGCGAAGATGGTAAAAAAGAGATTGCTTGGCGCGCTCTGAAAGCAGTGGGAGCACGAACTCGGTTTGGATCCTACAAGCAAGGTCATACATTTCAATGAGCTAAAATGGAAGCATGCATGGGAAGTATGGTGAGGATCTTTTGGCCAAGGTCCTCCGAGAAGATGAGCTCGAACAAGCCTCCCTCCTTAGTCAACAGAGGAGAAGTGAGGAAAATGATGGCCCCCAACCCCCCTCCGCATAGTCGCCCCATCTTCTCCCCCTTCTCGCGCCTTGGCGGCAAGCCGTAACCTCCTGCCGTCACGTCCACACCACGATCTCCTCCTCGCCTCCCGGCCCCTATAAAAGGGGGCTGGTGCGCCTCCTCCTCCTCACCCGTCTCCACCCTCACTCCTCCTCCGTGCTCCCTCTTCGCTTGAATTTGTGTTCTTCTTGTTGTGCCGCGAAGGTTTGGAGCTTCGATTGCGCGCCCGCCGTAGCCTTGGCGTCCTCGCCATCACCACCGCCAGTTCACCGTAGCCTCGCGATCGGTGCGCACCTCGCCCTCATGGGGGCCTCGCGGGCTCGTCGCCTTCACCAACCAAGCTCGTCGCCGCCTCTTCCTCGCCGCCGGCCGCCTCAAATCCACGACTTGTCGAGTGGGTGGCGCATTGACATCCCGTGATCTCCTCTTTCTCTTGCCGCCTCGCCCGGACTCCTGCAAGCCGCCGTTCTGCGGTGACCATGGGGTCCGTGCGTGCTTGCCGTCGCCTTTGCCCATGTCAGCGCCACCTCGCGCCAGCAGCATCCGTCGCCCATTTCCGCTAACGTGGCGCCGGGTGGCGCAAACCTCATCATGTCACCACCCCTGGCTGAGCCCAAAATTCCGTGGGCTGGTCCATGTGGACCGTGTGTATGACACATGGGTCCATTGTCGAAATTTAAATAATTTATGAAAAATCTCAGGGCTGATGTCAGCATTGCGCAATAAACTAGATTTCCTTTAGAAAAATAATTCAGAAAATGGATTAAATTGCAGATTTAGGCTTTAAATTTATAAAATTCATATCTTTTGATTCTTAACTCCAAATTAGGTGATTCCAATTTCTAAAATCTTATAAAATTAATATCTAGCTAAATAAAATATAAATATTTGATTTGGAGTAGGTTTAAACTGTCTGTTTGAATTTAAAATAAATTAAACTACAAATTTAGGATTAAAATTGTAAAATTCATATCTTTTGAACCTAATTCCAAATTGAATGATTCAAATTGCTGGAATCCTAGAAAATTATTATCTAGCTATATAAAATAAAATTATTTCATTTGGATTCAGTTTAATTTGTCTTGTTGAATTTATTTGAATTTGATTGATTTGTCGTATTTTCACGTTTAGACTACTGACGATTAGAAATTTGATTCTTAGAAGATTTAGAATTTCAAGACTTCAGTGAAGGCAAGTTACACTTTGACCATGTTGCACCTACTATTTTAAAGTTATTTAATTCAATTTTTAAATTTATTATTGCATGCATATTTTAGTCAATTATTTTAATACCTGTTTAAATGCTTAGTTATTCCAATTGTTATTGTATGGCCAATTTTGAATATTGAAATGTCATCCTTTGTCACCATAGATAAATTGTTTGGAAATGCTTAGCAAATGCTTAGACCATGATTTTGATTTTGGGAGGATTTAGCCAAACCATTACAAATTGTTTGAAATTAAATCTATGGTATTGTTTTACCATAGAGTTTGTAAAGATGGTTTTCACTAAAATAAAATTAAAATGGTTTGGACTTGGGCGAAAGCGGATGAATGGTGGGTGCGAGTTTATGCGGGTTTAATCTGGTTAGGATTAAAGCCCGAGGTTTGATTTGAAAGACGCCCAAGTCAATTAAGGACGGCCTTTGGCGTTCCTTTGCTATGCCTTACAGTACCACCACCGTCTGTATGGGCAGGACACGGCTTATTAATTTGGGATACCTGTAGATATTCGTGCCATTTTGTATGAGTGGGTGTCGGTTAGACTATAGTCCCACTGGCGCAAGAGGGGCCTGAACTGCGGATGGTTAGTCAAAAGGCGAAACCTTAGCGGGCATGAGTACTATGAGGTAGATCATTGTAAAGGCCTTGTCACGTGCTCTAGGCTGCTTACCTAAGGTAGTGAGTAGTGGCATAGATATATCTTGGGATAAACTAGAGAATTAGTGTCTTGTGGGTAAAAATGTACAAACTCTGCTGAGTAGAAAACTATTGAATAGCGCGTCATGATCATGGACATGCTAGCAAAGCCACTTTGAGTTAGACTTGTTTTGTTTTTAAAATGATTTCATGAGATGTTTTCGGGATGGTTAGTCTGTGGGAAAAATTAGGCGGTTAGCCATTGTGATTGGAGGATATCCATCACCTTTGTTGGAGTTATCCACATTATACAATTGTCTTTTAAAATTATGATTTTAGATATTGTATGAAAATGGCCTTGCAATCTACTATGATTATTTAATCTAAAAGCTAGCGCTTTACGCAAAATAACCGCCAATGTCCTTTGTTTACCTTATGCATGCATTACAATTCCATATTGGGTGTAACTTGCGAGCACAGTAGTTGTGCTCATGCTTGCTTTATGCAACAAAATTTGAGGAAGACTACTATCGGGGCGGTGAGGACAAGCGCCTAGGCTCGCCTGCGATTGCCTATGGCGGATCATTCGGCCTACTACTACTACTATTTTTACTTCATTGTGTTATTTACTCTTCTATTTTACTTCATGCCCAATTGTATCGAACTCGATTTACTATTAATGAAATGCGAGATTTGGTTATGTTATCATTTTTGTAGCTATGTACAGGAAATCTGGGTGGTGTATGAACACGAGGGTTCGGGATCTTTCGTTCCGGGTCCGACAAAAGTGGTATCGAGCCATATCATTGTATGGTCGTGGCCTTAGAATTGCCTTAAGGACTTATTTTCAAAAACTAAAACTATTTTGAGTCTATCGAGTCATCCTCAACCTTTCTCTTTAAAATGTTTACTAACTCATCTCCTCTCAAAATTTTATATGGTGAAAAGCAGGACGCTACTTCCCACAGCCTTTCTTTGATTCTTGGGCGAGATACTTTGGGAGATGATGCAGCACCTGGGTCTGGGAAGAGGCCAACTTTTCAAGGATACAAGTACCGGTGGAAGAACAACAAGCGTGGAGAGTAGAGGTGCTCATCTACTCAATCTTCTTGTGGGACACCGTCTTCCACATCTTTGGCGCTCCGATTCGACGCGATACCTTTGATGACGGCATTCGGGATGTGGCAAGAGAGGCGATCCGCCAACCGCTACACCTCGACCATCGCCTTCATGGCACCGGGTTTCATTACTACCGATGCACATTAGACTCGGCTCGGCAGTACTTTCAACTCCGCTAGAGCGAAGATTCTCCCGGGCCGCGCACGGGTGGATCTGGCTAAGGCTTTGTACTACGCCTATGGGAACACCTTGAATGACTTGCTCACCACTCGGAGCAGACTACTGAGGAGGCAGAGGAGAAGTGAAGACCGTAGCTGAACAAGCTAGCTACAAGGCGCGAGGCTAGCTCTAGTGAGCCGGATTATACCCCTAGTACCCCATAGTTGTTATCTTCCCTTTAGCTCGATCTTTAGTTGCGAATTATGAGCTACTAATCCCTTGTGGTAGCCATAATCTTGAATAAAATAAATTAATAAAGGAACTTCTTAGAAAAAAAAATAAATAAATAAATAAATCTGCTTTTGTCTTGGGTGCTCTTTGTGTTCTTGGGCTATTAGAATTTACCCTTCAAAACTTCCTATCTGTCTATCTCTCCTAAATCTTGGAGTTCTAGCAGATGGTGACCACCGTCTGCGGCGATGGCGTGTCAGAGTCAGACCAGCAGCGGATTACGGGAGGATCCGTGCAGAACCACCACCGCCACGGTGGAAGGACCGGATTGGCGTCAAATGATGGAAAACCAAAATCATCTGATTAATCTCCTTGCTCGATCCCTCGGCGGCGTCGAGAATGTGCGAGCAACGGCTCGGCGGCACCACCACCTCCACCTACGCGAGAGATTGACCATGGCGGATTTTATGCGCTTGTCGCCCACCGACCTTCTCGGCTGACCTGAGCCGATGGATGCCGATGATTGGATCCGTGCTATCGGAAAGAAGTTGGATATTGCCTGTTGTCTTGGCCAGTGAGAGAGTCTGTTTGCCTCTCACCAACTCACGGCCCGCATCGGAATGGTGGGATAACTTTACCATCTCCCATCCGATCCATGAGACTATCACTTGGGAGGAGTTTGTGCGGGCTTTCGCCATGCACATATCCCGAGAGATAATGACCTTAAAGAAGAAAGAGTTCCACAGCGCTCGAACAAAGGCAAGCGCACGGTGGGTGAATACTGCCGGTTCAACCGGCTTGCTCGCTATGCCCGGCGAGATGTGGCTAGTGATGAAGAAAGGTAGGAAAAGGTTCATGGATGGTTTGAATGATGAGATCTCGATCCATTGGTCTCCAATGATTACTGCGACTTCCGGCGGTTAGTGAATAAAGCTTTTCGCCGGAGGCCAAACATCACGGAGATGGAGAACATAGCGGAGGAGGGCGCTTAGAAGTTTAACTACGGAGGGCAACCCAAGCCTCGCCTTGCTCGGCCTCGGCCGCCTGACATGGTAGATTCGATCTTCTCGCCCGAGCTCCGGCCAGCTGCGCCTTGATTCTTCCGGCTTCATGACAATGCACTAGCGAGGCGGTTTCAGCAGAAGAACCCAACTCCATCGGCGGGGTGTGACATGCTACCATTACCTGCGAGGTGGGCATTATGCCAACAAATGCGAAAAAGCGGCGATCTGCGACACTAGCGAGCGATGTCGAGTACCACCACCGGCGCACCCCAAAGCGGCGGTCAAGTTCACGAAGGGCGTGTGAATCACGTCCGCAGCGAGGAGGCTCGGCGGCACGGATGTCATCCTTGATGCGTTTCTTGTTAATTCGATATCGGCATCGATTACATTTGATTAGGAGCTTCGCATTCTTTTGTATCCAATAAGTTTGTGGGCAAAAATGGGTTACCTATCTCTCCATTAAATAACCCTATGATAATCCATTCCCGGGCTCGAAATGAGAACTAGTTCTCTATGCCCGAATCTTACCTTGGAGATATCAGGAGTGTCTTTCATGGCGAGACTTGATAGTCTGCATTCTCAAGGTCTGGATGTAATACTTGGAATGGGTGGCTAGCCAAGAATCAGGGCGGATAGATTGTGCCAATAGGTCTATCACTCTCACCAATGAGGAAGGAGTCACAGTTGAATTTAAGCCCAAGACACCTGCAGAGGGAGTTCCATCTTGTCTAGCTTGAAGGAGTTAAAGCTTGAAGATATACGATGGTGCGAGAATTCCGGATGTTTTCACGATGATTTACGGCATGCCATCGGACGAGGACATAATGTTCTTAATTGACTTAGTCGAGGACCGCTCCAATCTCGGCGACCCTCTGAGAATGCCGGCCAATGAATTGGCAGAGATGAAGAAACAGATTGAAGAGCTGCGGAGCAAGGGATATATTCGGCCAAGCTCATCACCTTGGGGGGCACCGGTACTGTTTGTCAAGAAGAAAGACAACAGTATGAGGATGTGTGTGGATTATAGATCACTCAATGAGGTGACAATCAAGAACAAGTACCCGCTACCTAGGATTGATGATCTGTTCGATCAACTGAAAGGAGCAAGTGTATTCTCGAAGATTGATTTGAGATCTGGCTATCACCAACTGAAGATCAGACCAGAAGATATTCCAAAGACTGCTTTCACCACGGATATGGAAACATGCGAGTTCTGATAATGTCTTTCGGTTTGAATGACGCCATACGCTTATTTCATGAATATGATGAACAAAGTGTTCATGGAATTCTTGGATAAGTTTGTGGTTGTTTTCATCGATGACATCCTTGTCTATTCAAAGAATGAAGAAGAACATGAGTACCATCTCAGGTTAATTTTGGGAAAACTCAAAGAGCACCAGCTTTATGCCAAATTCAGCAAGTGCGAATTCTGGCTAAGTCAGGTGGCATTCCTTGGACATATTGTGTCAGCAGGAGGAATTGCAGTAGATCCGGCCAAAGTCGAAGCAGTAATGGATTGGAAGCAACCCAAGTCTATCACAGAGGTGAGAAGTTTCCTTGGATTGGCCGGGTATTATCGTAGATTTATTGAAGGTTTCTCCAAGATAGCAAAGCCAATGACTCAACTTCTAAAGAAGGAGAAGAAATTTGAATGGACAGATGCTTGTGAGGAAAGTTTCCAAGAGCTGAAGACGAGATTAGTTTACGTACTGTGTTGGTCCTACGGATATACATAAGGATTTTGTGATTTTCTGCGACACATCCGTCAAGGACTCGGTACGTGTCTTGATGCAAGAGGACAAAGTTGTAAGCTTATGCATCTCGTCGCCATGGCCACATGAAGGAATTATCAACTCACGACCTTGAGTTAGCGGCGATTGTACATGCATTGAAGATCGGCGGCATTATCTCATTGGTAACCGTTGTGAGGTTTTCACGGATCATAAGAGTCTGAAGTACATCTTTACCAGTCTAACCTTAACCTCCGTCGAGAAGATGGCTGGAATTAATAAAGGATTATGACCTTGGAATCCATTATCATCGGGCAAGCCAAATGTGGTTGCGAGATGCCACGAGCGAAAGGCATATTGCAATACCATCTTGGTTCGAAAGAATCGGCGAGTTATGCGAAGAATTGAAGCATCCGAACTTGGAGATTGTTGATCAAGGATGTGTGAGCGCTTTGGAAGTTCAATCAACACTTCGAGTCGGAGAAAGCGGATAGAAGATGAAGACATTAAAGAGATCAAGAAGAATATGAGAAGAGGCAAAGCCCGAGTGATTTGAAGATGAGCAAGGAACAGTGTGGTTGGAAACGCATCGTATCTTTGGATCAACGATTTAAAGCAATCGATTCGAGGAAGCTCATGAGTCGTAGTATTCTATTCATCTGGCGGTACCAAGATGTACGGGATCTAAAGGAAAGATATTGGTGGGTCGGCATAGGCGAAATTGCTAAGTTTGTGCTTGGTTGTGATGTTTGTCAGCGAGTCAAGGCGAACATCAAAGACCCGTTGGATTGTTGCAACCATTACGATTCCGAGTGGAAGTGGGAAGAAGTTGGTATGGATTTCATCACCGGTCTCTAAGACCCAATCGGGATGTAATTCCATCGGGTGATAATCGACCGGTTAGCTAAAGTAGCTCATTTCCTTCCCGTCAAGACCACCTACGGCGACAAGGTGGCGAGTTATATATGGCCAAGATCGATGCATCTACGGAGTACCCAAGAAAATCGTGTCAAACGAGAGGTTCACAGTTCACATCCAGATTTTGGCGAGTGCGCATGAAGCTTTGGGAACCGAGACTCAATTTCGACCTTGCATATCATCCATGAGCGGATGGCGGACAAAACGAGTCAACAGATCCTTGAAGACATGCTTGAACTGCGCCTTAGATTATGGAAAAAGTTGGGACAAGAATTTGCCCTATGCAGAATTCTCGTACAACAATAGCTACCAAGCTAGTCTATAGATGTCTCCATTTGAAGCTTTGTATGGCAGAAAATGCAGAACTCCGCTCCTGTGGGATGAAGTAGGAGAGCATCAACTCTTTGGACTGGAGTTGATCAAAAAAGCCGAGAAGCAAGGTTAAAGCAATAAGGAACATCTGAAAGTAGCTCAAACCCGGCCGAGAAGAGTTATCTTGATAATCGTCGGCGAGAGTTGACCTTGCGAAGGAGATTTTGTCTATCTCAAAGTTACTCCACTTTGAGGAGTTAGAAGGTTCGGACCAAGGGAAGCTCTTTTGATTTGTGGGACCTTACAAGATTATAGCAAGAAGAGGTGAAGTCGCATGTCGACTTGAGCTACCGACATCTTTATCCGCCGTCCACAATGTCTTCCATGTTTCACACTAAAGAAGTGCCTTGAGTGCACGAAGATCGAGACCCTCTAGAAAGCATTGATCTTCAAGAAGACCTCACATATGTGGAGCAACCGATCAAGATTACGGGCGTCATGAGTGTGTCACCCGAGCAAGATCATCCATTCCTACAAAGTCGATTGGAGTCACCACAGGAAAGTGAAGCTACTTGGGAGCGAGAAGAAGATCTGGCAGAGTATCCCACCTCCTTCTTTGGTCAAGTCTGAATCTCGGGGTCGAGATTCCCTTAAGGGGGGTAGGTTTGTAACAGCCCAAAATTTCAAATTTGGTTAAAGTTTAAAACTTATTTGAATTGGTGAATTTTCTGAAATTTTAAAAGCTTTTCTTTAAACTATGTAAAGCCAAAACCAATTTAAATTCAAAATCTATTATCAACTTTAGGTTGGAATTATTTTATTTAGGTCCGAGAATAATGCTAGAGACTTACGTGATTTTTCCTAGAATTTTTGGAACTTAATTACCATATTCTAAAGCCTAGTTGAATTAATCGGGTTATTTAAATTAGGAAATCAATTTAAATCCTAATATGCTCTTGGTAGAAAGTCTCTTGTCTTGACCCAACCCTATTCTCTCTCCCAGCCAAGCCCACCCGCCGCCCCATCTCCCTCATCCCGTCTTCCTCTTATAAAATTAATATCTAGCTAAATAAAATATAAATATTTGATTTAGGGTAGGTTTAAAGCTATCTGTTTGAATTTAAAATAAATTAAACTACAAATTTAGGATTAAAATTGTAAAATTCATATCTTTTGAACCCTAATTCCAAATTGAAGGATTCAAATTGCTGGAATCCTAGAAAATTATTATCTAGCTATATAAAATAAAATTATTTCATTTGGATTCAGTTTAATTTGTCTTGTTGAATTTATTTGAATTTGATTGATTTGTCGTATTTTCACGTTTAGACTACTGACGATTAGAAATTTGATTCTTAGAAGATTTAGAATTTCAAGACTTCAGTGAAGGCAAGTTACACTTTGACCATGTTGCACCTACTATTTTAAAGTTATTTAATTCAATTTTTAAATTTATGATTGCATGCATATTTTTAGGTAATTATTTTAATACCTGTTTAAATGCTTAGTTATTCCAATTGTTCTTGTATGGCCAATTTTGAATATTGAAATGTCATCCCTTTGTCACCATAGATAAATTGTTTGGAAATGCTTAGCAAATGCTTAGACCATGATTTTGATTTTGGGAGGATTTAGCCAAACCATTACAAATTGTGTGAAATTAAATCTATGGTATTGTTTTACCATAGAGAGTTTGTAAAGATGATCTTACTAAAATAAAATTAAAATGGTTTGGACTTGGGCGAAATGGATGAATGGTGGGTGCGAGTTTATGCGGGTTTAATCTGGTTAGGATTAAAGCCGAGGTTTATTTTGAAAGCGCCAAGTCAATTAAGGCGGCCTTGGGCGTTCCTTTGCTATGCCTTACCGTACCACCACCGTCTGTATGGGCAAGACCTCGCTTATTAATTTGGGATACCTGTAGATATTCGTGCCATTTTGTATGAGTGGGTGTCGGTTAGACTATAGTCCCTTTGGCACAAGAGGGGCCACGAACACTGGGATGGTTAGTCAAAGGCGAAACCTTAGCGGGCATGAGTACTATGAGGTAGATCATTGTAAAGGCCTTGTCACGTGCTCTAGGCTGCTTACCTAAGGTAGTGAAGCGATGGCATAGATATATCTTGGGATAAACTAGAGAATTCGTGTCTTGTGGGTAAAAGGCTGTACAAACTCTGCGAGTAGAAAACTATTGAATAGCGCGTCATGATCATGGACATGCTAGCAAAGCCACTTTGAGTTAGACTTGTTTTTGGTTTTAAAATGATTTCAGAGATATTTTCGGGATGGTTAGTCTGTGGGAAAAATTAGGCGGTTAGCCATTGTGATTGGAGGATATCCATCACCTTTGTTGGAGGTTATCCACATTATACAATTGTCTTTTAAAATTATGATTTTAGATATTGTATGAAAATGGCCTTGCAATCTACTATGATTATTTAATCTAAAGCTGCGCTTTCACGCAAAATAACCTGCCAATGTCCTTTGTTCACCTTATGCATGCATTACAATTCCATATTGGGTGTAACTTGCGAAACCGGTAGTTGTGCTCATGCTTGCTTTATGCAACAAAATTTCAGGAGAAGACTACTATCGGGACGGTGAGGACACCGGCGCCTAGGCTACGCCTCTGAGGCGATTACTGTGGCGGATCGTTCTGCCTACTACTACTCTTGCTTTTACTTCATTGTGTTATTCTTTGTTCTATTTGGCTTCATGCCCAATTGTATCGAACTACGATTTACTATTAATGAAATGCGAGATTTGGTTATGTTATCATTTTTGTAGCTGTGTACACAAAAATCTGGGTGGTGTATGAATATAGAGGGTTAGGGATCTTTCATTCCCGGGTCCAACAGCTTGGGACCCTTTGATCACAAATGAGCGGCCTAGATGGGATGGGCCGTTCGGACTGTCTGATCAGTCAATCCATGAGGGCCACACGATCTCGAAAGGAGGGTTGAGATTAGTTGGGCCGTTCGGACCATTCGAACGGCCCGCTGATCTGGACCGTTGAAAATTCATCAGACAGCTCGCGCGAGGTGTGCTTAGTTGGTTTGGCCAAAATAGTTCACCGAGTCGGAAACGAGCCTGAGGAATAGTATTGGCCAGTTAGGTGAAGGGTTTTTGACTAGTTTAAAACAAACCAATCCAACTTTGACTAGGCCTCTAAAAGTAGGAATAAATTTCCTAAAAATCTGAAATACATCAGAGGAGTTCCTGGGAATGTCTAGTGTCCCTAAAAATTACTAAACCTTACTGTTCCCAAAATATTTTGTACAAAATAAATCCACAACCGAAATAGGTCATTGGATTGATTTTGGAATTCCTAGGGTTTGAAACTAACCCTAAAAATTTGGGAAAAAATATTTTAATTCTTGATAATTAATGTAGTATTTGTATAAATTATTTCTAGAGGAACTTTAGTAGCATTAGTTTCAGATTTTCTTTTGGAGTTCACTTCTTTAAATGTAGGTTTAAGACTTGCACAAGATTTTCCAAGTGCAATATCTAAAGCAATGCTTGAAAACAATGATGAATGCTCATGAGATGCAAGGTAAACCTCTTTATTAATTTGAGGATGTGACAAACCTCCCCACAAAAGATCTCATCCCCGAGATCTAGGTAGGCCAAAAGATGGATAGGAAGGTCCTAAAGGATTATACAACATCTGTTGTTTTGATTTCCTTGAAGATAATGGTAAGATATCTTACAAGGTTACAAGGAATAGTTATCACATTTTTCTTACCATTGCTTTGTTTAACCATGCCTTTCTTGATTCGAGGGCACTTCAAGGAAAAAGATCTGGATATTCTTGTCGCAAATGATCTTCACGTTCCCAATTAGCCTCATATTTGGTATGGTTACTCCACTGAACTTTGAGGAACTTGATGTTGCGATTTCTCGTCTTGCGCTCCATTTCTTCAGGAATGCGAATCGGGTGCTCCCGATAAGAAAGATCGGGTTGCAAGTCGAGTTCTTCCAACTCAGTTGCTTCAGTTGGAATGTGAAGGCACTTCTTCAGTTGCAAAACATGGAACACACCATGCACATCTGAAAGTGATGGTGGCAATTCCAATTGATAGGCCACCGATCCCAACTTTGCTATAATTCGGAATGGTCCGATGTAGCGAGGTGCCAATTTGCCCTTGACTTGGAAACGACACATTCCTTTCATCAAAGAGACTTTAAGATAAATGTGATCATCCACCTCAAAGCTCAACTCGCGACGACGACGGTCGGCATATGACTTCTAACGAGATTGAGCCATCCGAAGTCGCTCACGGATGATACGGACTCGCTCCTCGGCATCCTCCACCAAGGTTGGACTGTAGAATGGTCTTTCCCTGGCTTCGGACCAATTCAAAGGTACCCTACATGCCCTTCCATACAATGCCTCAAAGGGTGACATTAGTATGCTCGATTGGAAGCTGATGTTGTAGGAGGATTCTACAAACGGTAAGCATTTTCCCTAGTTCTTGCTATAGGACAACACACAAGCTCGGAGAAGGTCTTCCAAAACTTCATTTACTCTTTTAGTTTATCCATTCGTTTGCGGGTGATAAGCGGAATAGAATGATAGGTTGGTCCCCATTGCTTTATGCAAGCATTTCCAGAAATGAGAGGAAAACTAGGGACCTCTATCTAAACTATTACCTTTGGCACATCTGGAGACAGACGACCCTCGCGATATAAAGCTCGGCTAGCTTATCCCTGGTGTAGGTAGTCTTGACAGGGATGAAATGGGCGACTTTTGTCAAACGGTCAACAATCACCCTTATGGAATCCAATCCAAATTGAGTCCTTGGAAGTCCAGTGATGAAGTCCATACCGATTTCCTCCTACTTCCATTTGAGAATGGGTAAGGGTTGGAGAGTACCCGCTGGTCTTAAATGTTCAGCCTTGACTCTCTGGCAAACATCGTAACCAGCAACATATTGTGTGATTTGTCACTTCATTTGACTCCACAATAACCTCTTTTTTAAGTCTTGATACACCTTGGTACTTCCGGGGTGAATGGAGAATTGAGAGTTGTGAGCTTCCTTGAGGATCCACTCCCCCAAGTTATGATCAGGAGGCACCACCAAACGGTTTTCGAACCATAGGGTGCCCTGGGCATCATCAGTGAAACATTTGGCTTCGCCTTGCTTCAATTTCTCCCGAATTTTAGTGACTTCCATGTCGGTCTTTTGGACTTCATTGATCTGGTCCTCAAGTGCAAAGTTCACACTAAGGGCAGCAAGTGACCCTTCTTCAATTATCTCCAGGTGTAGACGTTGCAGTGCAATGCACAAACTTGCCGAAATGGGAGATGCCGATAAACAGTTGCATTGAGATTTTCTGCTCAAGGCATCAGCTACCACATTGGCTTTTTCTGGATGATAATGGAGTCCCAAATCATAATCTTTGACCAACTCGAGCCATCTCCTTTGCCTCAAGTTCAGATTGGCTTGGGTGAAGATATATTGAGACTCTTATGGTCGATGTAGATCTCATAGCGATTCTGATGAGGTAATGTCGCCAGATCTTCAAAGCATGAACTCTGACTGCAAGTTCCAAGTCATGCATGGGATAATTCACTTCATGAGGTCTTAATTTCCTTGATGCATATGCCACAACTCGGCCCTCTTGCATGAGCACACAACCGAGCCCATAGCGAGATGCATCGTGATAAATATCGAAGCTCTTGTGAATATCAGGCAGGATGAGCACTGGAGCTTTAGTCAAACATTTTTTTAAGATCTGAAAGCTACGCTCACACTCCACTGACCATTCGAACTTCTTTTCTTTCTTTAGAAACTAGGTCATCGGCCTCGCAATTTTTGAGAAATTCTGGATAAATCTGCGGTAATAACCCGCAAGTCCGAGAAAACTGCAAATGTCGGTGATGCTCTTGGGTTTCTTCCAATTAAGAACATCTTGAACTTTGCTTGGATCAACAGAGATGCCACCTTTTGATAGAACATGACCCAAGAAACTAACTTCATGAAGCCAGAACTCGCATTCACTGAACTTGGCATAAAGTTGATGTTGACGAAGCTTCTCCAACACAAGTCGTAAGTGACGCTCGTGTTCTTCATCAGACTTGGGGTAGATAAGGATGTCATCAATAAATACCATGAAAAATTGATCCAAATACTCCATGAAAACCGAATTCGTAAGGTTCATGAAGTAAGCCAGAGCATTGGTTAAGCCAAAGGACATAACGGTATATTCGTACAAACCGTATCGAGTAGAGAATGCAGTCCTAGGTATGTCTTCAGCTCTAACCTTGATCTGATGATAGCCCAATGGTAAATCAATCTTGAAGAACACTTGGGCTCCATTCAATTGATCAAATAAATCATCCATCCGCAGAAGCGGATACTTGTTCTTGACAGTGACTTCGTTCAACGGACGGTAGTCAACCCACATCCGCAAACTCTTGTCCTTCTTCTTGACAAAATGGCCGGGCATCCCCAACGCGAGGAGCTTAGCCGAATAAAGCCCTTATCTTGGAGTTCATTGAGTTGCTTCTTCAATTCTACCAACTCATTTAGAAGCATTCGGTACGGCCGTTTTGGAATTAGCGTAGTACCGGGTGCAAATTCAATGACGAACTCAACCTCTCTATCGGGGGCATGCCTGAAAGTTCTTCAGGGAATACATCTGGATAGCATACCACTGGTACTTTCTCCAATTCTAGGGAGGTACTAGCTTCTATGGTATAGAAATGAGATGCACCCACCAAAAGGTGCAAAACGACTTGATCGCCGTATTCGCTTGTGATTAAAATGGATTGCTGATCACAAATGATTTGTCCCAGGTTTAGGGACAGCCAATCCATCCCTAAAATCACCTCAATACCCACTGAAGTTATTACTAATATATTTGCTAAGAACTTATTCCTTGAATTTCCACCTTTACGTCGGCAGACTTGATTAGTTTGGAAAATCGATCCCGATGACTGAATCTGATAAGGTGGCCGAAGTGGGTGCATATCATAATGATGATGTGCAGCAAAGGAACCCTAGATGAATGAATGAGATGCACCCGAAAACAGTAGGTAGAAAAGAAATAACAAGGAGCGTACCCAAAATGATGTTGGTTGCGTTGTTCGTCTCTTTGGCAGGCATGTGGTTCACTCGGTCAATTGCAGGAACTTGATAAATCCGAGGCATCCCTCGTTGCCTTGCAAGGCATTGATGTGCATAGTGGCCAAAACGACCACAATGAAAACAAGTGATGTGGGGCTTGTAATTGCTACAGTTCCAGGATCTTTTGCCCCCATCACGCTGTTGTGCCGCTGGCGGACATTTGGGTGGTATTGGTGCTTGAGAAGGGACATCGGATCCCTGATCAATGGATCCTTGGAGATCTTGATCACGAAAGGCAAATGCTCGGCGCTTCTTTGTGCAAAACGTCAAAAAATGCCCTGGATGGCCGCATAGGAAGCAAGTAACACGCTTGTCTGGACTACGTCGGCTTCGACACTTCTTTTCGAGCTGCCCTTGCGTACCTTCTTGGTCAGAGGTTGCTTTGGTGACGGCTGCGTGGAAAATCCTTTGTTGTACTTGAATTGACTTAGCGATCATCTGGTGTAGACAACACTCCTTGGGACAGTGATCGTGTCCTTTGCAGAGAAAACAAGTGATTCTAACAGTCGGGCAGCTTCCTGGTGGATGGTCTCCGTCGTAGTTGGGACAACTTGCAATGCACTGATCGATGTAGTGTCCTTCCTCACCATAGCGTCGACAGACTGTGGCCTCCGCCATGGCCCTCTTTAACTTCCTTAGTTCGCATTGGTGGGCGTAATGCCCCACCTTACCACAGCTAAAACAAACACATCGTGTTTGCTGCTTCTCGGGGCAGTGGGATTCATAGTGTCCCTCCTTGCTGCATCCAAGACAATAAATGGTGCTTTGCATCCTAGGGAATGGTGACCTTTCCCTAGGTTGAGCGCCTGAAAAAGTACAAGGTCCCGTCATCCTGTTGTTATACGGATGGTCAGATGAGAGATGAGAGATACGCTCGGTCGAGCGTGGAACTAAAATCTGGACAGCAAGGAGAAGATCTTAAACTATCATGCGATATGACAATGAATGCACACAAATTAACACCACAAGAAGACACAAAGGCACAAAGGCCATCATAAGATCCATAGAAGTAATTCGTAGTTTTCCGGTTACAATTACATCCATATAGGCCCGTAGGCCAAGAGTAATTGCCCGAAACCAAAGTTCTTACAAAGCAACATCAAAAGTTCAACAACTACCGACCCATTACATAAATTTTAAAGATACACGCTTGCTGAACTTAGGTCCGGACAGCGAGCTTACTCATGCTACAATCCTAAGGATTACGGTTAAACCCCTCTGGAAACCGATCTAACCAATAGTAATTAGGTGATCCTGTGTCCTTAGGGTTATCCGGATTGACGAGTCGTAGAGGGGATCCTACATCAATGACATGGCCTCCTGCGAGGTCTAGCATCTGAGCACGAGAGAATCCTATAGACATGCGTGCTTGGCGTCTCTGTCCATACTCAGGTACCCGTCCCCTCACTTCTGGAAGACGAAAAGCTGAGGGAGCAGTAGCATATGGAGAAATCTCATGTTCTCCATAAAGCACATGTCGATCTACAAGCCCCATGTCACAAAGGGGTTGTAGACGCTCCTGAGCCATGATGAGACGACGCCGCGTCTCCCATAACTCATGCATAGTGCAACGGTGCATTTGGTCCATGATGGGAACCAATCTTGCTAGTGGTCGTACGTGAGGGTCCTCCCTATTTGGAATCTCGGCAAAGGTGTTCACCTCCATGCCACGAGCTCGCATCGGAAAATATTCATATGGCGGTTGAGCTAACTACGCCAAGTCATGACGAAGATGACTCATGGCTATACGAGCTACTTCCCGCAATGCCCTCGCCTCAGAGGTGCCACGTGCCTAGAAGCCATATGGGATACTCCCTGTCACGTGTCTAGCAATGATATTAGCCACCGCCAGGTACTCTTCCATCCCCGGCCCTCTGTCACGTCGGTAGATGGAGTATTGCGGTTGGTATGTGAAGTTGGCCCACCATAACATGGCTGTAACACCCCAGCCCAACATTGAGCCTGGAATGTTACTAGAATAAAACTAAACAATACTACTAAGACCATTTACCAAATTTTTCAGCAGAATCTCCTTTGTATTATTAACATTACCGAGGTTTCAGCAACTAAAGATATCATTAACAATATTTCAAAATCCAAAATCATCCAAACATGCACGATAGTCTATTCCAATAAAACAATAATAAGTATAACCCAAATTCGCTAATCTCATTATTACAAATAAGCCAAAGCATTCAACCAAAGCTATGAATGAATCTCAAACGGTTTGATTATTTATTGAGTATGAACTAAAAGATATTCTTCCTTTAGGATGAATGGTAGTGAGTGCATTCCAATAAAACTACTCCCTCCCATGCATGCCGTTCTTGCCTGTGGTACCTAAAACACAACAAAGCAAGGGTGAGTCTAATGACTCAGCAAGTATCTATAAGAAATAAACATTAAACACACAGATATGGCATCAACATGTTAAAAGAAGCATTACACTAAAAATAACCCCCAAGCTTATGTAATGCAAACATGCAATGCATCTTTTAATCTTTATCTCTTTTCGTATTTTACCGGTAATGCGACGTATACATCCGTCGATGTATACCCTTACGTGCCCTCAGCACAGGGACCAAGCCTATACTCCAAGAGTATAGGGACCATTACCTATCATCTTCATGATGGGGACCTCTCCTCAATGCCCACATTCCACGAATGTGGGGACCTAAACCCATCATTTACATGGCGGGGACCTCAATGTATATACTTGGTCACCACGTGACCAAGTCTCGAATATCTTTTCGGTATGTGTATGTACTATGATCCTATCTTTCATACATATGAATCATCAAGTGCATACCTCAACCCGGATCACATATAGCATGTAAGGCATGAACAACATACATAGGGAAACTTTAGCCATAAACATGCATTCACCAAATTCTACTCATATTCATCACACTATCATTCATGTATGACTAATACAAGTAAACACCAGCCATCACATCAAACATTCATAATTGTGCTACAAACAGGATACTTGCCTCAGCAGTGCGGGGACGGTGAAGCGAAAAGCCGACCCACAGGACCAATCCCCACTGAACACAATTGTGAACCAAGCTAAGACAACCATACTGGACCCAAGACATAAATAATAGCTCAAACGAAAAAAAAAAACCAAACTCTCAAGCGCCTTCCAAACATCCCACTTCTAACGATCGATCTGTCCTTACGTGGGTGGTCCACTTCTAAAAATCATAACTTTCACTACATGGGTCCAAATAAGGTGTTCTAAGACTTTCTGAAAAGGTAATTAAATTACCCAACTAAACCTAGTTGAGGGTTCCTTTTGATTCTAAAATCCCTACCAAGCCAATTTAAAAGACATCGGTTTTCACCGGGTTCTCTGGGCAGAACACTAAAATCACCATAACTTTTTACTGAGTGCCTAAATCCTGCGTTTTTAGCTTTACGGAAAGGTATGGAAATACTTACATTTTTGTTATATCAAGATCCTCGAATTCCTTCTTTAACTAATGGTGTAACCCGATTTTCTACAAAGCTGTCCGAATCTTTGACAGATTAACAGACGATGACACTAGAAAAATCATAACTTCGCTAATCGTTAATCGGATTTGGGCGATCTTGGCGGCCACGGAAAGATAAGGAGACAACCCAACTATCTATAAGAGATGGGATGGGATCCATGGATTCTGCCTCTAAAGACATAAAAACCGTCGTTCATTATACGGGACAGAAAGGGATCTAAACAACTGACATTGCTAAACAACTAATCAAACATCTAATCCATAGGGAACGAAGGTTACCTACGATGAGCTACCGTAGATCACGAACACCCACTAGTGGTCACCCCTCCTTTCCCTCTTCTCCTCTTCTCTTCTTTCCTCCTTGGCCGGCCACCACACCACAGCCCCTTCTCCTTCCATACGGCCAGCAGCAGGAAGCTTCAAAGGCATCAATGGCAGATCGGCTCCTAGGGAACATGAGGCACCTTGGGGAGGGGAATAGGAGGGGTGGAGGCGCAAGGGAGGTGCTAGTTGGGGCGGCAGCCAAAGGGACCAAGGGGTGGCGGCCAAAGTGCAATGGGGGGCGGCCAAGAGGGGCAGGGGAGGGGCGCCTAGGGTTTGGCCCCCCTTTTGGCCAGCCTCCTCCCTCCCACCAATGGGCTAAACGCACATGGACCGAAGGCCTCGGCCCAAGTTGTCCAAAATTTGCTGTTTTCCCCCTCTTTTGACTCTTAATTAGGTATTTACTATTTAAACCTTCTCGTAATTATTTAACTCTCTCTCGATAATTTTCCCGAATTACTTTTGGGGTATTACATTCTACCCCCCTTAAAATGAATTCGACCCCGAATTCTAACCATACTTGTGCCAAGGTATAAACACAGGTAATACTAAACAACATTAACACGCACCTGCTGTGAACATCTTTGGGTATTGCTCGCGCATGCGAGACTCCAATTCCCAGGTGGCCTCTCTCTGTTTGCTGCGACCAAAGCACCTTGACGTACTTTAAAGTTTTGTTCCTCAACACCTTTTACGATCTTTCGAAATTTGCGGCTTGGACTCAAATAGCGAGATCTGCTCAATGGTTAGTGGTTCTAGTGAGGCGTGATGCTCAGGATCTCGTAGATACTTCCTCAACATGGATACATGAAAAACATTATGCACTCCTCGCATGGACTCTGGAAGGTCCAAGCGGTATGCCGACTTCGATCCAGAGCCAAGATCGTGAAAGGCCCAATGTACCTTGGGCTAAGCTTCCTTTGGTACCAGAACCTTACTACACCTTTGGTGGGAGATACTCTCAAAACACTGATCCCCACCTCAAACTCCAAATCCCTCCTCCTCACGTCGGCATAGCTTTTACTGCTGCTGCTGGGGCGCTAAAAGATTCTGTCTCACCAAGGCCACTCGTTCAACTATCTTTTGGACCCAATCTGGGCCCAAGGCGCCTTCTCACCCACCACTTCCTAGCAAAGGGGTGACCTGCATTTACGCCCATACAAAACCTCGAACGGTGCGGCTTTAATACTTGAATGGTAGCTGTTATTGTAAGCAAATTCCGTCAATAGCAACTGGTCCTCCCAACTACCCTTCGGGGATGAGAACAGGACCGCAACATGTCCTCCAAGGTGCAGATAGTGCGCCCGATTGTCCATCATGCGTGGATGAAAATTTGTACTCAAGCGGAGTTGGGTGCCCGTGCACTCTGCAAACTCTCCCAAAACTTGGATACAAACTTGGCATCTCATCGAAATGATGGTCTTTGGCACACCATGCAATCTCACAATCTCCGCACATAGATAGGAGCCAAATCGCTCATTGAGTTGGTAGTCGGATAGGAATAAAGTCTTGTTGATTCTTGAATCGATCCACTATCACCCAAAGCGCATCCTTTCCTCGCGGCGTCGAGGTAATCGACTACAAAGTCCATGGAGATATCATCCCAAGGCCATTGAGGGACTTCAAAGGCTGCAATAACCTGCGGGGCGCTTATATTCTGCCTTCACTGGCGACAAAGCATACAAGAGGCTACATAATTAGCAATATCCACTTTCATTCTTTTCACGAAGTTACGCTTTCTGAGATCACGGTACATCTTCGTCTCACGGATGAGCGATATCACGAGTGCGATGTGCTTCCCTCAAAATATCATTCTTAACCTCCACCTTCTGCGGCACACAAAAGCGACCCTAAATCGCAATGCTCGAGACCTATCAAACTGAAATCCCTTCCTTGCCCATATCGGGCCTTCGACCCTCTACAATAATTGGTCATTCTGTTGTGCCTCCGCGCCCGCTCTGGAATAGCTAACTCTAAGATTAGCGTGTTTCGACATGGTAGTGCTGCATAGCGATAAGATATTCCATACGATCAAAATCAGCAATTAAACAATCCAGGTAGGTAGCGTAAGCCTTTGCGACTAAAACATCGACCACCACATTGGCCTTCTTGAAGTGGTGATGAATCGTGGTCGTAATCCTTGATCGGCTCAACCATCTGCGTTGCCTCAGATTGGATCATACGTGTAAAAATGTACTTAAGGCTTTTGTGATCGATAAAGACATCACAAGATTCACCATCTGAGATAGTGTCTCCAAAGCTTCAGCGAACACTCTGCTGACCAACTCAAATCATGTGTGGGGTAGTTACGCTCATGCTTCTTGATTTGTCTAGGCGTAAGCGAGAACCTTACCATCTTGCATGAGCACACAACCCAAACCAACTCGAGAAGCGTCGAGTAAAGCTGTGAAATGCTTCCGGGCTCAAAACAGTGAAGCAGGAGCCGTCCTGACCTTTCTTTCAAAGTCTGAAAGCTGCGTTCACAATCATCATCCCATCGAAACTTCACATCCTTACGAGTGAGCACGGATAAGGGCTTGGCAATGATGGAGAAATCACCTGCGAATCGTGATAATAACACGCCATTCAAGGAAGCTTCTCACTTCTTTGACATTGGTCGGCCTTCCCCATTCTACCCTTGTGGAAATCTTGGATCAGCTGATATTCCCTTATCATTGATAACATGCCCCAAAATCCCACCTCGGACATCGAACTCACACTTCTTGACTTGGCATAAAACCTATTCTCTCTTAGTGTCTCCAACACGACCTCGGATAGCGCCCATGATGCCTTGGTCTTTGAGTAGATCAAAATATCATCAATAAAGCGGCGACAAGGTCATCCAAATACTCATGCGACATCTGTTCATTGTCTCCATGAAAGCGGCGGGGGCATTCGTTAGTCAAAAGACATAACTTTAAATTCAAAATGCCCATACCTTGTGGAAGCGCCGTTTTCTCAATATCCTCCTTTGAGACGAGGAATCGATTATATCCCAGCGAAGATCAATCTTTGAAAACACCTTTGCCCCCTCAAGCGATCAAATAAATCTTCAATGCGTGGCAAAGGATATTTATTCTTAATGGTCAATTTGGTTGAGAACCACGGTAATCAATACACATCGCCAACTACCATCCTTCTTCTTGGTAAATATACAGGAGCTCCCCACGGAGCACCTTGGGGACGAATAAGATCTTCGCCTTTAGATCGTCCAAGCGCCTCTTTAATTCCTCTGAAAAGGGCGTGCGGGCAGTGCGGGGTCATGAAACGATTCGAGCACGGGTACTAAATCAATCTGAACTCCTTTGGGCAAGGTGGAGGCATCCTGGCAGATCTCTTGGAAATCGTCTAGAAACTCCGAACCCTTTGGAATACTGCGGCATTCAAAGGCGAAGCGACTTCTCTCTGAAGGACAAGAAATCCACTCTTTGCGCTCGACTATCGAAACAAACTAGCCCGACACGAAGTGAGTAAGAAGGGGCACTACCTTGAAAAACTATCTCCTACCCAAACGGAGCTTGCAGGGTTACTGTCTTCCAAAAGCATGATATGACAGCATGGTAACTATGCAACCAATCTATACCCAAAATAACGTCAAACGGTTCCATTTTCATAACCATCAGATTAGCAGTAAAGTCTTCCCCATCTAAAGAAATCACACAACCGGGGATGACTGTGGAGCTAGAAAGAATTCCTCCAGGAGAATTAACTAGAACTGAGTGAGCTATAGACTGCATACTCAAATGTGCTCTGCTAGCAAACTCTAGCGATGCAAAAGAGAAAGTAGCTCTAGAATCAAATAAAACAAAGGCCTCCATTTGAGTCCACATGGGCGTACCTATCACCACATCGGGACGACCCAGAACTCAGCGATCGGCATGGCATAAGCAAGCGATCTTTGGGCGTGAAGCTAACACCTGGTATGGTGGTGCACAAGCTGTGGGAGGTCTTGAAGGTCTTTAAGCTGGAAGCAGTGCATGGGAGGCGGTGGCCAAAAATACCACAGTGGTGGGATCCTCGGAGGCCGAGAAGTAAGGCCGAGGTGCCCCCATGTTGGCGGGAGTGGTGTTGCATCTGCTGTGACCCTCGGAAGAAGCGGGTGGCACTTGCTTGTTGGCCAGATTGGCTCCCACTTGATAACACTATTTGGATTCATGCAGACCACCACCTTATGACCCGCCAAACCACAGTGGCGACAAGATCGATCGGGGAACACTCACGAGCGCGGTGCTCGTTACGCACTTGAAACATGTCATACCTTGCCCGACATCGGGCGAAGCATAAAGCACTCCGGCGGCCGTGAAGTGTTGGAAAGCGTGGTTTTGTATACAGACTTGAATGAACTCTGCGAGCCCTTGAACTTCTTGGAAGCAGGCTTGAGGATGACCCACTTCCTCCTCCAAAGCTCCTCTTTTGGCGCCACTGCGTCGGAAGGAACCTGATACCACCCATGCCTTGCATATCTTCCCATTTGCATCTCTAACTCCATGCCCCTGGCTTGTTCTACGAGGAGCTAAAATCGCGCAGCTCAAGCGCTCAATACCGTCTGAAACTCTGTCTGAGCCCTCTCCGAAACCTCTTGGCCTTCTCGGCCTCATTTGTAGCCCTTCTTTGGAGCAAGTGGATTATGTTATTAAAACCGCTTCATACTCGATCTTGTCAACTTGCTTACCTTGTAACTATTCAATGAGACTTCCATCCTCTCCACGAATGAATTTGGATAAAACCTCCTCGAATTGCTCCTAAATAGCTCCCAAGCTGGGCCATGGGTAGCGGTCCTAGTTGTCAAGACTCCCTCCCACGGATATCACTTTGCCCCTTAAAATTTGGAAGGCCACGAACTATGCCCTCATCTCGAGGTCATTCCCGGCCTCAAAGTGTCTCTCCATGTGCATGACGATTAGCGACATCAAGCTGGCGTGCTGACCATCAAAAGTATCTAGTCGCATAGCGTTCCAGTGCGATCCATAGCACCCACCACAGTACATGGCGGCGGGCGGCAAAAGGCAGTGCAGGCGCGGTGGTGGCGCTGATTCCCTGAGCTGCTGAAGCAACCTCTTCTTGATCCTTGAACTAGCCTCTCCACCTCTGAGCTCACGAACTTGAGGCGGGGCATTGCACGGCCTCGTCGGCACCCTGAAGCCACGACCACGGCCACGGCCTCCACCCCTTGCCATCTCTAATCTTCACAAAAAAGCACAAATTCGAACATTAAGCACACATCAAACTATAATAATCAACGAAAGTGTAGATGCAATGCAAACCCAATCCCCACCCTCTTGTGCTTAGTGTGTCAAAATTAATGTTTCATTAACCACGGACCTCTGACGCTCGATACCAAGCTGTAACACCCGGTAACATTGAGCTTGGAATGTTACTAGAATAAAACTAAACAATACTACTAAGACCATTTACCAAATTTTTTAGTGAGAATCTCCTTTGTATTATTAACATTACAGGGTTTGACAACTAAAGATATCATTAACAATATTTCAAAATCCAAAATCATCCAAACATGCACGATAGTCTATTCCAATAAAACAATAATAAGTATAACCCAAATTAAGCTAATCTCATTATTACAAATAAGCAAAAGCATTCAACCAAAGCTATGAATGAATCTCAAACGGTTTGATTATTTATTGAGTATGAACTAAAAGATATTCTTCCTTTAGGATGAATGGTAGTGAGTGCATTCCAATAAAACTACTCCCTCCCATGCATGCCGTTCTTGCCTGTGGTACCTAAAACACAACAAAGCAAGGGTGAGTCTAATGATTTCGACAAGTATCTATAAGAAATAAACATTAAACACAGAGATATGGCATCAACATGTTAAAAGAAGCATTACACTAAAAATAACCCCCAAACTTATGTAATGTGAACATGCAATGCATCTTTTAATCTTTATCTCTTTTCACATTTTACCGGTAATGCGAGGTATACATCCGTCGATGTATACCCTTGCCTATGCCCTCTGGCACAGGGACCAAGAGGCTATACTCCAAGAGTATAGGGACCATTGCCTATCATCTTCATGATGGGGACCTCTCCTCAATGCCCACATTCCACGAATGTGGGGACCACAAGCCCGTCATTTACATGACGGGGACCTCAACTGTATATACTTGGTCACCACGTGACCAAGTCTCAGATATACTTTCAGTATGTGTATGTACTATCATCCTATCTTTCATACATATGAATCATCAAGTGCATACCTCAACTTCAGATCACATATAGCATGTAAGGCATGAACAACATACATAGGGAACCTTTAGCCATAAACATGCATTCACCAAATTCTACTCATATTCGTCACACTATCATTCATGTATGACTTATACAAGTAAACACCAGCCATCACATCAAACATTCATAATTGTGCTACAAACAGGATACTTGCCTCAACCGTGCGAGGACGGTAGACGCGAAGAAGATGCAGCCCCTGGGACCAATCCCCCACATGAACACAATTGTGAAACAAGCTAAGACAACCATACTGGACCCAAGACATAAATAATAGCTCAAACGAAAAAAAACCAAACTCTCAAACGCCTTCCAAACATCCCACTTCTAACGATCGATCTGTCCCTTCTGTGGTCAGTCCTCTTCTAAAAATCATAACTTTCACTACATGGGTCCAAATAAGGTGTTCTAGGACTTTCTGGAAAGTTAATTAAATTCCCCAACTAAACCTAGTTGAGGGTCCCTTCTGATTCTGACATCCAAAACCCCTACCAAGCCAATTTAAAAGACATCAGTTTTCACGTCGGGTTCTCTGGACAGAACACTAAAATCACCATAAATTTTGCTACGTGTGCCCAAATCCTGTGTTATTTAGCTTTCTGGAAAGGTATGGAAATTACCTACATTTTTCGTTATATCAAGATCCTCTAATTCCTTCTTTTACTAATGGCTTAAGCAGTTTTCTACAAACTATCATAATGCTGACAGATTAACAGGACAGCAACACTAGAAAAATCATAACTCGCTAATCGTTAACCGGATTTGGGCGATCCTGGCGGACACGGAAAGCTAAGGAGACAACCCAACTATCTCTAAGAGATGGGATCCACGGATTCTGCCTCTAAAGACATCAAAACCGCCGTTCAATCTACGGGATAGAAAGGGATCTAAACAACCGACATTGCTAAACAACTAATCAAACATCTAATCCATGGTGAACGAAGGTTACCTACGATGAGCTGCCGTAGATCATGAACACCCACTGGTGGTCTCCCCTCCTTTCCCTCTTCTCCTCTTCTCTTCTTTCCTCCTTGGCCGGCCACCACACCACAGCCCCTTCTCCTTCCATGCGGCCAGCAGCAGGAAGCTTCAAGGGCATCAATGGCAGATCGGCTCCTAGGGAAGATGAGGTGCCTTAGGGAGGGGAATAGGAGGGGTGGAGGCGCAGGGGAGGTGCTGGTTGGGGCGGCAGCCAAAGGGACCAAGGGGTGGCGGCCAAAGTGCAATGGGGGGAGGGGGCGGCCAAGAGGGGGAGGGGAGGGGCGCCTAGGGTTTGGCCCCCCTCCCTCCCACCAATGGGCCAAACGCACATGGGCCGAAGGTCTTGGCCCAGGTTGTCCAAAATTTGCTGTTTTCCCCCTCTTTTGACTCTTAATTAGCTATTTACTATTTAATCCTTCTCGTAATTATTTAACTCTCTCTCGATAATTTTCCCGAATTACTTTTGGGGTATTACAATGGCTCTGAGAAGCGCCGGGTATCCGTCCACATCTTCAGCTTGGGTTTCCTTAACCAGGTACTGACAACTCATCTAATGACAGAAGGGCAAGGTAAGTTAGTTTTACAAATCAAAACAAGAATAATGTAAGAAATGATACTAAGATGGATGAGGAATAAACGATATCTTAACTTAACTTTCTGAATTTATTTTGATAACTCAAAAATAATTTTTTGACGAAGGGACTTGCTAAACTTAACGCCCATGCTATTTCTAACGTCTGATCGATATGTACTGATACCAATTTGTAGGAGCTCGGGTTATTTCCGTAACAAGAGACCACTTGACCTTAAGGAGATAACTCGGAGCCCCCAAGTTAATGCATTCCAACTTAACTTCATCTAAGAGAGAGGCTTGACCGAAACTAGAGCCCCGACGATCATGTGCGCTGCACCACTACGAGCACGACATGATAATCGGTTCTCCAACAGTCCAAGCACTACACTTAGTGAGTTAAATGGGAATCCACGGACAACGAGCATGAGATCATGTTGGCTTCCAAGATCAGCGACCAACATGCCTCAGACTCACATAAAGCATTGATCATATCCATACATCATTCATACATTCATAGTTCAAATGACATACGTCATAATAGTTCAAGTCTACAACTATTACAAGTGGCTCGGTTGACCGAATTCAAATCAGAACGAAAAGTAACAGTGGAAGCAAAATAAATAAATCAAAGTCCAGCATGGTATGCCAAACACCCATCGGCAATCGATCGGGAGTTAAATAATAGCACTACTCGTTAGCGTCGCCTAAATCGGCGCTAACGAGCTCATCGGGCTCATATTCTTCCTCACCTGAAATTGCAGCAACCAGATTGAGTACAAAGTTGTACCCACAAGTCTTATATAAATAAAAATTAGTTATGCTTAGAGGTTGTTCCAAAGGATGGCTCATATTGGCTTAGTTTTGCGAAAGACGCAACAATTTTAACAACATACACATACTAGTCTTTCAATTGCCATTTTGTAAACAAATTTAAAGTAGAAGTAAAGCATGTGAATAAGTGATAAGTTGAATAACAAGTGAACAAACAACAGCAAAGTGGCTTCCCACTTTGATACAACAAATTGCATGAACATCCCATTCATGCCGAACCAAAAGTACCCACAATTTAAATATCCAAGTCTAACAATAGTAACTCCCGAACTCAAGCGGTTGTCCATAACCGTGGACATGGCTATTCGAATAGAATTATCTCTGCAGAGGTGTAGTACTTTACCCACACAACTTGATTAGCCCGTAAGCCTCCCGATGCCTCCGAAAATAGCACACTTCCTTTGGTATGCCGGCTAGGGAGAATCGAGATACGGTTGTTTTTAGCAAAAAGACCCTATTGAGCTAAGCCTCCCTTGTGAGATGTTTCCTTGCCTAGTACAGGCGTCTGATAGCACTTGCTAGGGGGCTCACAAGTTGTATTGAAAATACCGATACAATGTACATAAAGAAAAGTGGTGCGTCTCTTGCACTCTATAGAAAAATTACATCGGCTCCTAAGGAACATAGGATTTCACGGTCGCTATGTCCATACACCACCATGAGACTTAACACAATAAAACCTTCCCCCTACTTAACCGTACAGTACCCATATCCCGCGTGTAATAGCACGAGTATACTTGAATCAACGACGTTACCAAAGTTCGGTCCTTAATGGTCCAGACAAGACATCCACATACTCAAATCTCGTGCACGAAGGCACCATCACTAGCCAACACTTGTCCAAACCCCAAAACTCATTTAAAATGACAAAATTTAGTTCACCAAAACAGATACGAAGATATGGAATTAAAAGAATAAGAGAGTGTATGTTTTCCCAAAATTGTCGAGTTAGTCTCGACAATCAAACTACCGTTCTAGACTTGCATGGCTAAGCAAACTCGAACAATATATTTCGCACATCCTAGCTTAAGCATGTGGTACTGGGATAATTCAAGGATAACCTCATGAATAGGATATAACTAACTACTCATCACAAAAATAGCGATATAGTAAAATAAGCATGCAAGCAATTATCATTGCACTAACTTAACAAAACTAGGATCCAATATGATGCAAAAGAAAGTTCAAATGATGCTTGCCTTGCTAGTATCTTAGCTGTTCACTCTCAGTAGCGTCGGAGTCAATATCGATTTCTCCGAAATCTAGAGAAATAACGATATCGATAAACACCGAGAAATACTTCAAAATCAAATTTCTCAAAAATGCATGATTTTTCTACAGTGGCTAGTACATGATTTTAGATGAAAACAGGTGAAGGATTTATTCCAATTGGAGTTAGTGTGTGAAAGTTATGGCTATTTGAAAACAGATTTCAATATGTTCAAATTCAAGTAATTTAATTATTTGGCCAAAATTTGTAGAATAGTAGGGGATACAAGGATTACATAGATAAATAGGGAATATTTTTATAAGTCCAAAACATTTGGGTTTAACTCATTTGGAGTGTTTATGAATTAGTTATGCATTTTCCAAGTTAATAGCCTTTTCCTATTGTAAAGATAATAGTTTCATGGATCATCCTCCAAAATAATAATTTTTGGCTACAGAGAAAAGTTTGAAACTAACTTCATAATAAATTTCATTAAAAATTAAAATTATCAGAATTGGTCTCATCCATTTTGGAGTTGAGAAGAATTAGTTGTGTATTTTCAAAGTTATTCACATTTTCAATGTACAAATTAATACGTCTTGGATTTTCTAAAGTATTATCCCTGTTCTTACCGAGGGCGGTGCTAGCCTCAGTCTCTGCCAGTGGGGCCTTGCACAACACCAGTTCTTAATTCGTTTACCGATTCAAGCGTCTTGTTGACAAGTGGGCCCATTGCATCGGTGGTTCCTTTGTAGTGCGCTTGCATAAGTAACGATCGGACCATGCTTGTGAGCCATTAGATTAGGATCGAACGATCCACAATTGTGGCACATTCGGACGGTTTGAACGGCCCAATTGATCCTGATTGTCCCTTTCGCATCGGACGGTCCAGTTTCGTGGCGCGTTCGGATGGTCTGAACGGCCCAATTGATCTGGACGGTCACTTTTAAATCCGACGGTCCAAAAAGGTTATAGTTGGGTTTGGGCTGTGCGCAACTACAGGGTGTGGGGCTTAAGGCTTGGGTCCACATGTCATTCTTTGAAGACTAAGTAATACACAGCTAACCTCTGGGATTTCTGACAAAGATCTCGCAATTAAAAGCTAATCATTACCATTAAACCCTAATGATGCTGCTACTGGATTATCGGGTGTTCTGACAAAAATAGCCCAGTGATGACCGGAGCGTCACCGGCCTTCCTGGCCATGGCGGCGTGATCCAAAGGTATGAATGGAATCACCATAGCCGTGTGCACCGAAAGGTAGTGGTGGCGATGATGGAGAGGGTCTAAAGCGGCGGCTAGCCGGCGGCGACCTAAGGCTTAACATGCATGCGATGCTATAGTGGTGCATTGAGCAAAATAATGCATGAGCGATCTACTGGTGCACTCTAAGGAGCTTACCAGTGGGTTGAAGCGGCCGGAGAAGCTTGACAGCAGCTCAACGACGACAAAGGCCTAGGTGGTGCACTGATCCATGAGGAGAGGTCAACCTAGTACGGGGAATAAAGGATGAGTGATCGAAGTAGCTCCAGTGAGGTTCAGAGACGGTGCACAAACAAGGAATCGGGCAAAAACTTACCACACCAGAGATGGGGAAGAAACTATGGTTGATAATTAATGTAGTATTTGTATAAATTATTTCTAGAGGAACTTCAGTAGCATTAGTTTCAGATTTTCTTTTGGAGTTCACTTCTTTAAATGTAGGTTTAAGACTTGCACAAGATTTTCCAAGTGCAATATCTAAAGCAATGCTTGAAAACAATAATGCATGCTCATGAGATGTAAGGTAAACCTCTTTATTAATTTGAGGATGTGACACCAAGCTAAAGTACAATAAAAATGGAAACTAACAAAATTGATTTCACTCAATTTGAGTTATAATGAAGTACTGATGAATTTTTGAAGTTAAATGTATTTTTAGTGTAAAAACAATTCATTTGAGATTAATTTGAAATTCAATTTTTCTGGGACAAAAACATGTTTCAATTCCATTCTAAGTTAAAGTACATTAAAAATTAAAACCAACAAAATTGGTTTTATCCAATTTGGAGTTAAAATGAATAACTTATGCATTTTTTAAGTTTAAACAATTTACAATGCATAGATAATTCATTTCGGAAATTTTAAATATATTAAATACTTTTCTTACGCGAGCCGAGCTAGCCTCTGTCACTAACAGTGGGTCCTACGTAACAATGTTCCTTTTCTTTTAATTTCCAGAATTAAATCGTGGCAGACAAATGGGTCCCACGTGTCAATGACATGGTCTACGAAATAGCGCATAGACCATGAGTTCACAACACAGTGCATGGGTCCATGGACCACCGAGTGGTTCACTGGGCTAGCCGGGCCTGCATGTCATAGGCTTTAAGCGAATCTCGGGATTTAATGAACCTGGGTTTCTGTTCAAGGGGCCCACAAATCAAAGAGGCATTACAGCATTTAAAATCCAGATCAACACAGTAAGACGCGATTAAGACATTGATTTGCTGCTAATGATTAGCTATGGGTGCTGTTGGCATCTGACAACAGAGCGCGCTCTCGACCGTGACTTCGCCGAGCGTCTCGCCGGCGAAGGAGGCCATGGTGGCATCGACCAAGGGCCAAAATGGAAACCCTACACTATTGTGCACCCGATGGTGATGACGGCGATGGCCGAAATGGCCGGTAGCGACGACACGGCGAGGTAGAGTGGAGGAGAAGATACGGCAAGAACGGCAAACATGATGTGGTGGCGCATTGAGCCATCTAATGTGCGCATGAGCTACTGGAAGTCACTAGGATCATACCGGAGTGATGTCTAGTGAGTGAGCTTGTTGGAGATGGTCCAGTGAAAACAACCAGTGGCGGCACAATGCAGCTCCACGTGGAGAGGTCGGCTCTAGCTATAAGAAGGGCAAATAGCTGTTGGAGTACTTCAATAGTGTCGAGGAGATGCTCTGGATGAGAACAATTGAACTAGAGCTCACCATGTCGGAGTCGGGGAAGAAAGGGAACGTTTCGGCCAAGATTGGGGATAACTCAAAATCCAGAAGCTCCTGCGATCCAAAATAGAAATTGACTGAGGGGAAAAGGTAATGGTGCTCGGGAACACAAAGTGATGCAGAGGAGAGTAGAGCTACACGGGAACGCCGGCGATGAAGTGGTGGCGCGTCGGCCGTGAGCTAGAGCTTCAGCTCTTCCTTGGTTTGGAGCTCAATAGAGAAAGGAAGAAGATAGAGAAAGAGTGGGGTGAGGAATGACGAAGCAAAAGAGGTCCAGAGTGCTACGGGGTCCCTTATATAGGTGATGGGGCGGAGGGCTTGCGAGGAGGCCGCAGCAAGGTGAGCTCGGTGCATGGATGGCGCAAGCGACAGCGAGGTGATGGTGAGGCAATGGGGGCATGGGCGAGTCACGAGGACCTGAAGCGTGGCGCCGGTTCTAAACGATGGGCGGGGCATTTGGAGTCTGTGTGGTGGTGAGAGGCGCTATGGCGCGGTGGTGTGTGAGCCACGTGGAGAAGAAGCACTACCAAAGGGGTCCACCGGCCAGAGGCTCAGGGAAGAGAGGCTCGGTCGATTTGGCTCGGTCAAGTCGGACCGAGTCAACTTAGTCAGTTTGACCGAGTTGAATTAAAAAGGCTGAGATGGTTACGAATTTTTAGACAGCGTTTCTTAGCTCCAAAAATTACAAACATTTTATGGGAGGTTCCTGACCCTAAGTAAAACATTATGTAATTTTTCTAGGATTTTTTGTGTAATGCATATTTCTTTAGAAATGTTTTAAGGTCCTATTTTGGAGGTTTAACTTTCAAAACTCACTTTGATTGGCTATTTTTAAAATAGTAAATAAATTCTATAAATTATGAAATTTATAAGGTGAGTTTCTAAGGAACTCCAAAGCCTAGGAAAATTACTCTTAGGTATTGTTCACAAGATTTATGTTGTGCATCCATTTGGGTTATTATTTCTAAGAATTGTTGCTTTAGGTTTTCAATTTCTAAGAATTGTTGCTTTAGGTTTTCAAAAATGCACAAAATTTTAGAATGAAAGTCCAGAGAATTCAAATGACATCAAGATGCAATAAAATTTTTAAATTTTCACATTTTTGTACATTCAAAACACAAACCCATATTTGGAATGTTACAAATCTGCCCCGTTACATGAATCTCGTTTTGAGATTTTGTCTACTTGGAAAAGAAAGACGGGTAATCTGCATGAAGATGATCCTCCTATTCCCAAGTTGCTTCTTTCTTAGTATGATTTGTCCACTAAACTTTACAGAATTTAATGGCATGATTCCTTGTCTTCTGTTCAGCTTCCTCAAGGATGCGAACAGGGCGCTCACGATAGGTCAGATCTTTTTGCACATCAAGACCTTCCAATGGAGCTTGTTCGGTTGGGACACGAAGGCATTTCTTCAATTGGGACAAGTGGAAAACATCGTGTACCCCCTAAAGTGCAGGGGGCAAGTCCAACTTATTGGCCACAGCTCCTTTCTTCTCAATGATGCGGAAAGGCCCAACATAATGAGGAGCCAACTTGCCTTTGATGTCGAACCTTTGATTACCCTTGAGTGGAGTGACTTTGATATATACAAAATCATTTGCTTCAAAGCTCAACTCGCGATGACGTCAATCCGCATAGCTCTTTTGCCTTGATTAAGCCATGCGTAACCAGTCTTGAATCATACGAACTTGACTTTCGGCCTCTTTGATCGAGTCCGGGCCAAAGAATGGTCTTTCGCCAATCTTAGACCAATTCAATCGGGTTTTACACCTTCTCCCGTATAAGGCTTCAAATGGTGCCATACCGAGACTAGCTTGAAAGCTATTGTTATAAGAGAACTCGATAAATGACAAGCATTTCTCCCAATTCTTCCCATAAGAGAGAGCACAAGCATGGAGCATGTCCTCCAAAACTTGATTCACTCTCTCGGTTTGGCCTCCGGTTTGTGATGGTATGTGGTGCTGAAGGAAAGGCAAGTCTCCATTACTTCTTGCAAACATTTCCAAAACCGGGCGGTAAAGAGTGTGCCGCGATCGGAAATAATCTCCTTTGGCACACCATGCAAGCTAACGATGCGGGATATGTAAAGGTCCGCCAAAATACGTACCTGAAGATCAACCTGCACCGGTAGAAAATGTGATACTTTTGTCAACCGATCGATAACAACCCAGATGACATCATTTCCCTTGATGGTTTGAGGCAGACTGGTGATAAAATCCATACCGATCAAATCCCACTTCCATTCATGCACTGGATGTTGATGTTCAGCCTTCACACGACGGCATACGTCACACTCGGCAACGAACCTTGTGGTGTCTCTTTTCATTCGGGTCCACCAAAATCTCTGCTGGACATCTTGATACATCTTCATGACTCCGGGATGAATGGACAAAGGAGAATCATGGGCTTCTTGGAGGATTAAATCTCGTAATTACATATCCTTCGAAACAACAAGATGTCGTCCGAACCACACAATACCATGGCCATCTTTCGAGAAGCACTTGGCAGTCATGTTCTTGATTTTTTTTTATTCGGTTGACACCATCGTTAGTTTGCTGCGCAGCCCTGATCTAATCTTCCAAGGTTGGTTGCACCTTCATGGCAGTGAGGAAACCATGCTCAACCACTCCCAAGTTGAGCCAGTGAAATTCTTCGTGAAGGGCGTGCTGCTGCTCCTTGAGCATCAAAATATTGCAATAGACCTTCCGGCTGAGTGCATCAGCAACGACATTGGCTTTGCCGGGATGATATTGGAGATCCATGTCATAATATTTGATCAACTCCAACCACCTTCTTTGCCTAAGGTTTAGATCCAGTTGGGTGAAAAGATATTTCAAACTTTTGTGGTCTGAATACACGTTCGCAACGATTACCGATGAGGTAATGTCACCAAATTTTAAGCGCATGGACCACTGCAACTAGTTCCAAGTCATGAGTTGGATAATTGAGCTCATGAGGTCTCAATTGTCTTGATGCATATGCCACTACCTTGCCTCCTTCCACAAGAACACAACCAAGTCCTCGACGAGAAGCATCGCAATAGATATCGAAGCTTCGGTGAACATCGGGAAGAACAAGGACTAGAGCTGAGGTCAACCTCTTCTTGAGCCCTTGGAAACTCTTCTCGTAATTAGTGGACAACACATATTTTTTTTCATTCTTGAACAACTCCATCATCGTCTTCGCGATCTTGGAAAAGTTTTCGATAAAGCGGTGATAGTAGCCTGCTAAACCGAGAAAACTCCTCACGTCGATTACCGACTTGGGCTGCCCCCAAGAGAGCACATCATTGACCTTGCTAGGATCCACGACTGCACCTCCCACTGAAATAACATGGCTCAAGAATGCCACTTCTTCCAAACAAAATTCGCACTTGCTGAATTTTGCATATAGCCGGTGCTCACGCAGCTTTTCCAACACTAGCTTCAGATGTTGAGTATGCTCTTCATCATTCTTCGAGTAGATGAGGATATCATCAATGAAAACAACCACAAATTGTCTAAATGATCTATGAATACCGTATTCATAAGGGTCATGAAATAAATTTGAAGCATTAAATCAAGCGAACAACAAGGCGGTGTACTCATATAGTCCATAGCGAGTAGAGAAAGTCTTCTTTTGAACATCTTGAGATCTGATTTTTTATTTGGTGATAGCCCAATCTCAAATCAATATTAGAGAATACTCGAGCTCGGTCATTTGATTGAAAAGGTCATCGATCCGGGGCAGCGAGTACTTGTTCTTCACCGTCACTTCATTAAGCGAATGGTAATCAACGCACATACGCAGAGTCTTGTCCTTCTTCTTCACAAATATTACTGTACAGCCCCAAGGAGATGAGCTTGGGTGAATGAAACCCTTCTCTTGTAGCTCACCAAGTTGCTTCTTCAACTTCAATTCATTTGGAGGCATCCGGTACGGCCTCTTCGAAATCAGGGTGGTACCGGCGGTAACTTCGATGTGAACTTCGGCGTCCGGGCGAAATTTGCATCGAGGTAATTCTTTGGGAAACATATCTGGGAATTCACACACCACTGGGACTTCATGAATTTCCGGAGTTGGCTTTGCTTCAAGCACGAAGAGATGTGGTCCCTTCAATTTCGGCACAAATCCAACTTACTCGCTGGAGGAATTTGTGAGGGAGATGAATTTCATGGCACAATCAATTTGTCCCTGATGTTGGGATAGCCAATCCATGCCAAGTGTCACATCCAAACTCACTGAATTGAGGAGGATAAGATTTGCCAAAAATTCCACTCCTTTGATCTCAATCAATACGTCCCGACACTCATGTTCAGCTCTCATTTCCGACCCCGGAGAATGAATAATTAAAGGAACATGCATAGGAATAATTTGAATATCACCATTTGTAGCAAAGGATTTCGATATAAAAGAATGTGAAGCTCCGTAATCGAACAAAACAGTAGCAGGCTGAGAATTGACGAGAAGCGTACTCAACACGATGTTGGGTGCCTCCTGCGCTTCCTCGGCCGAGATATGGTTGCAGTAGAAGCAAGTTACCCTAACAACTGAATTACGGAGGTCACCTTGCTGCCCCGCAGGTGCTCGTGGTTGATACACAGCCTGCGGAGGGCGAGGTACAAGTGCCGACGGCCTCGGTGGCAGTGGAGCTTGAAAACGAAGCATCGAGGCTTGCTCGAAGCGAGGACGAGGAAGGCTGCCCCTTGCTGAAATTTGAGCCTCCCTCTTGCACTTACGAGACTCGTCAAGCGCTCTCCCTTTGTGCTCAGCGACAATGGCCTTGTCGACCAAAGTCTGTAAGTCGGGGAAGTCAATCACGGACAGCTTGTCCTGCAGCTCCTTGGTCAAGCCATCCATGAACTTCTCTTGCTCGGCGGCGTCAACGGCACATCCTCAGGACCATACCAAGAAAGATGGTTGAACTCATGAAGATGCTCCGTCACCGACTTGCGCCCTTGCTTGAGTGCAAGGAACTCCTTCTTCAGCTTCATCAAGCCGGTAGGCATGTGAGCCCATCGGAAGGCAGTACGAAACTCCTCCCAAGTGACGGCTCAGCCCACAGGCTGTATGGCGAGAAAGTTCTCCCACCATGAGTGTGCTTCCCCCTCAAGTTGATGAGAGGCGAACAACACCTTCTCATGATCCGGGCACTACGTGATAATCAGCTTTCTCTCGATGAGACGAAGCCAGTCGTCCACGTCAAGGGGATCTTCAGACCGGGAGAAGGTCGGTGACTACGTGTGGAGGAAATCGGAGAGTCCTCCCCGTGGTTGATGCCCACCTCCTCCTCCTGATCCAGAGGCGCCCATTGGAGCAGAGGTGTTTCGAGCAATTATCTCGAGGATCCATGTCTAATCCATCTAGTTTGACTCGATCTGAGCGAGAACCTCGGCCATGGTGGGAGGAGGAGGGAGTTCCTCATCACCGCCAGGTTGCTGACCTTGACCACTCCTAGTTCGTCCAGCCATCCTGTTCCGTCAAATTAGGTTAGCAACAACACCCGAAAAAAAAGGTACGAAAGACAGCAGTAGAGAAGTAATCGACTAAGGAGGAATGCGATATTGCCCTAACATGTGCATACATATAATAAGCAAGAATTGAACTCTAAATGTTTGTATAAAGGCATAAAAGTTAGCACAAAACCAAAAATCAAAGGATTAGTTCTCATGTACGACTAACTCGTATTGAACGAACGAGCAATCGATTGGGACGAAAAATTTCAGAACACAAACTAAGTTTTATCGCGTCTAATGAGCACGGTAACTACCATCTAGGGGTGCATTTGGCACTAGCCATCTACAATCACATCTTACCCTTTTCATTCCCATGAGTTTAGTTGAATTATCATCTCTATTTCAGCCCTAGCGACGAACTACGTGCTTGCTGTCCGGATTCATTGCTTGCTGTCCAGATTTTGCAAAGGAGCTCCAGGATGCAATTTCCTACTCCGAATGCTTCCAATCTTCATCAAAAGATAGCCAACACTTCATAATTTCAACTCTCAATTATCTCCTAATCTAAAATTAAATGGGATACAACTAACTTTTGAAAGACGATGAGAAGGGAACATCTTTTGACAAATCAAATAAGAATAAGGTAAAATGAGCAAGCTAAGATAAGTGAGGAGCAAAATATGAGAAGATACTTAACTTTTCATCAAATATTTAATATTTTGAAACTAAGTTTTTTAAATACCCTAATGACGACCAAGCTAGGGGTTTCTATGATCAGTATAGCTCAGATACCAACTTTTGTGGAGAGCTGCCGGCTATTTAGCTTGTAATGCTTACCCATCCAATTGGTCCTAGCATCATAAATTAAATATCTATGCTCTCAGTGTATACGTACCTCCCAGGAGTGGTACACATACACCCTCACAAAATAAAGCATCAATTTCATACACAAGTTATTACAATACCGAGTCTTCGTAATTTACAACACAATAGACATACAAAGTTCACATAAATAGGGTCGACTGGCCAAATAACAAGATAAAGTACTAAAATTGCAGCGGAAACATAGCCATAAGATGACAACAAAATAAAGCCAACTGGCTATCCTTACCCATAAGGCAACCGACCGGAAACCGCTGAACTAGTCGTCAAATTCGACGTCTGTCTCACAAGAGTTAACCCCTTGGGGTCAACCTCCTCTACAGCATGGAGAATCCTGTTAAGTACAAAGTTATACTCGCAAGACTTACAAACAACAGAATAGATAGATGCATTCATGTATCAAAGAAAGGCCACTATACTAAGCAATTTTCAGCATAAATCAGTTTTCTTTGCAATGGAGTAATGCATTGTAAAGAAATTTACCAAATCAGTTTTTATTTGATTAAATAACAGCGAGACAACATTTATAACATAATTAACATCCCATATGTGACTTCCCAATAGCCACCACAACAATAGCACGAATGCCCATTCGTACCACCCGAATCAAGTTTTATCAAAAACATTAAGTCTAACTCTTGCACGATCTAACCAAGTGTGTCCATAACCAAGGACTTGGCTATTCGAATAGATTAAACCCTGTAGGGTTGTACAACTTTACCCACATTCCAAACTGCTGCTTTGCCAAGCTATCGAGCACACTTCCGAAGGTATGCCGACAGAGCTAAGTCCTACGAGATGTTTTCCAATGCTAAGTATTAACTAAGAGCTGCCTATATGGGGTTAACCCTCCGCGAACCGCCTATCATGAGATCCCACGAAGGACCCATATGTTGTGTCGGAGTCATCAGCCCAGCCTTAGAAACAGCCGATGCTCCTCAGGCGAGGGAACCTACCTAGGTCCCACCCCGCACATTCCCAACAACAACAGAACAATAGAACATTTTTCTCCTAGCAACTACCACCTGCGACCTAGAGCTAACACATCACAAAGTACTAAGTCAAGAGGGGTTCCCAATACCCTCATGTGGATGCACGCAAAAGTGCTTGGATCAGTGACGCGAGATGTTCGGTCCTTGCTGACTCGGGCATAAACCACACACCCGATAACCACTCCATCCAACCATATGCCCAAGTCCAAATCCTTTTATTTTTAGTTTTAGTTTTTTCCACTTACAATACATACATGAGTACCCTGGCCCAAGTAATTAGAGTGATGATGTAATGACCATCGCCAAAGCAGTGATCCCCATTCTACCATTCTAAGTGAAACCTAATTGAACGAACGAGAAGAACGAATAACGTCAAATAAAACTGTAAGACCAAGAGATTTTTTGATACGGGGTGTAGAGGGAGGTTACCCAAGGTCTTCACGTCGTAGGATCGATGGGGGATAACTAGAGAAAGCCTATTGAGATAGCAAATATTGGCAACACACTCCAATGAGATAGCCTCCAACAAAGAACTCAATCAACGATCTCTCTAATTGAGCGACCGTTTCCATACATCCGTCGTGCGATGTTCCTTACAAATCAAAAGGAAATTACAAGGACAAGATGGAGGGGCTCCCAACCTAGGGTGCTTTGAAGCTAACCCTAGGCAAAAGCAATGCTCATGTTTTATCTTCTAATCTCCCCTTTTAGAGTTGGGGTGTTGCCCCTTTATAGTGGTGAGGCGGGCAAAGGAAGTGGGGCTCACTTGTCATTGCCAGTCGGCCCGGCGTTAGCGATCGAGTCCGACCAGTCTTGATCGAGCCAAGTGAAGCGGTCGGACCGCAAGTTGACTTGGCGAACTCAAGGACCAGTGGCCCGGTTGGACCGCCGTTCTGGCGGTCGGACAGCTGGCGCCCGTCGGACGGCGTTGAGGCGGATCGGACCGCCGATGGACTTGGCGAACTCCCAAGGACCCGGTGGCGCCGGTCGGCCGGTGTGGTGGGCGATCGGACGGTTGCCCGAGCTTCGATTCTTTGCGCCGCAGTGCTCCTAAGTCTTGATTGGTAGGTCGGTCTCCATCTCTCTTGACATCTTCTCCGACGATCAAATATAAATATGGGGCATGAGGTAATATCCAGCTCTCGAAATATCAAGCGAGACTCGAGTAGGGCGACTTCACCTCATTATTAAGTTGTCGCGCTAAGCATCTTGTCATTGGTCCCTTGGCGTGTTGGAATAACTTGGCCCACTTTAAAGGTAGAGCTCAGCGTACTTGTTGCTTGGAAGGTCAATCTCATATGCGTTGTCATTGATCTTCTTGAGCACTTTGAATGGTCCATCACGCGTGGCTTCAACTTGGAGGCGCTTCGGTGGGGAAGCAGTCCTTCGAAGGTGACTCCATACCAAGTCTCTGGGCTCAACCAACATCTCCTTCTTGTGCATGTTGGCCTTCTTTGCATAGAGGCGGGTTTTCTTGTCAATCGCCTCCGAGTTTTGAGATGAACATTCTTCATGAAATTAGCTCGCTTGGAGGCTTCCATGTTGACTTCGGCCTTGTAGTGGTAGTGGGAGAAGATCAAGTGGTGTGCATGGTTTAAAGCCATACACCACTTCGGAAAGGCACATGTTGGTGGTGGAGTGGGCGGCAGCGGTTGTGGCGAACTCCACTTGAGGTAGGCCTTCTTCCCACTCTTTGAGGTTCTTCTTGATCATGGTCCTTAAAAGATTTGTCGATGGGGCAAAAGGAATGGAAGCGGGGTATACAAACCGTGGGGGTTGATGGAGTTGGTGGGGTCCATGGTGTTGGTGCCGATGTCCTCATCATCCCCCTTCTTCAAGAAAAGCCGTCCACGGCTTTTGATAACTGAAAATGTGCTAGACAAAGAATACAAGCGTATATGCATGGTATATGTATTTGTCATCCACAGTCCTTCCATTTAGTACATTATGATTCCTGAAGTGCACTAAACAAAGAGAACAACGTATATGCATGATATATGTATGAGTCAATCATTGTGTCATTCTCATTGTTTTGCATGACATAATTAATACTATGATAACCAAAGGATGTATTCGATATAGACATTTCAATGCTTTCATTCACATCATTCTCCTCCCATGGGAAAAGGTTAGTCCTTGACTCTTCTAGGTATGTGGGCGAGGATATTAAAGGAACAACCGGATCAAGTTGTTTAAACATGGGTGAGAAAATTCTTAAAGCATTCCATGCTTTAAGCTGCGCTTACTTTGACTACTTGTACTAGATTGTATAGTAAAGGACAAACAAGTAGGCTTAAGAATTCTTTGAAAACAGCAAGCACTATTATTGAGACTCATCTCATTGGGTTCATAGCATTGCACAAAAGATTGTTTACATAAAACATGCAATTTCAATTCAGCAAGCTTGTCACATGTAATGCATATCCGATGAACATAAAACATATCATTTACACCATATTCTCCAATCAACTTGAACTTATAGGTGTAGGCATAAGTACTAGCTAGTGATTTTGAACATGAAAGTTCAGCAACATTCTCAATCACACTAGATAGCTCTCGAGGATCATCCAACATGATATAGTACAAAGAATCACAAGGAGATATTTTAGTAAGAACTTCCTTATGAGTAATTAATTCCACATTAGGTAAATTAGGCATACCAAATTCAGAACGCGAATTTCCATTTGATTTAAAGAGTTCTCACAAGTACTAACCTTTTCACGATGAACGACAAATCGGCACCAATGTTGTTATCTTTGGCGCCCTCCTCGGATGATGTAGGTGCCTCATGATCACAAGTTATGCATATTCGATATACAAGAAATTGATTGTCCACACCATAATCTCCAATCAAATTAAACTTATACCCGGGGTGTAGACACTAGACAAGGATTTCGAACATGCAATTTCAAAACTTTCTCCCTAGCATGTGACAATTTCATAGGTAGATCCAACATAATGTAACATAAAGAATCGATAGGAGAAATTCTAGTCAAAACTTCTTTATGTCTCACCAATTCCACATGATCATTATATGCTATTAATTCATCGCATGAAGTACTCACAACAATGAGACGATTCAATTAATTTGTCACATGGTGCACTCAAATCAATGCGGTTTGAATTCTCTACTTGAAACACGTGCACATCGAATTATTTTCCACTAAGTTTTGCTCTAAAATAGCATGGACGGTGGACAATTGTATTTCTTCACAAGCAAACTCACCTTGAGTGATGATAGCACCATGGTCTCTACCTTTTGGCTCTCCTCGGATGATGTAGGTGCCATCGGTATCAATTCATCATAATCGACCTTAGGCGACAAGCACTCCTTCACTCTTGGTGATTTCCTCATCTTCTGCTTCCAAAGGTGCGGTTGTTGAATATTCAATTTCTCTTCTTTAATGTCCTTTGCACAATGTGAGACACAACACTAGAAGTAGAGAGTAAATCGTTAGTTTTAGCCATAACCTTGCTTTTCTTGCCCATTACTTCGCTCGTTGCTTTTGGTGGATCCCTCACACTCTCAGATTGGATGCTCTCATCCTCACATATGGTGGAATCACACAGCTCACAATTTTCAACACCCTCATTCAATTTGGCTATGTGACTCTCATTCTTTACCTTGTCTTCTTGGCAGGTAGCAACCCGTGGAGCATTGTCGGCGATGATTTGGCTTGGAGTCATGGGGCGAAGTACCACCTCTCGGCCATGCCATTTGAACTTGTAGTGGTTGGTTCGTCCCTCATGCATCACCGCTCGATCGTATTGCCATGGCCTTCCCAAGAGGAGATGGCATACCGTCATGGGTACCACGTCACACTCCACTGTGTCGGCGTGGGCTCCAATTGAATGTGACCTTCGTCATATATCGCACCTTGACCGTGCCACACTCACTCAACCATTGCGCATGGTATGGGTGGGGATGCTTCTCCAATTTGAGTCCCAACTTGTCGCATAGTTCTTGGCTTGCAAGGTTGTGACAACTCCCGTCATCGATGATTACTTTGATGGATTTGCCTTGCATGCCAGCCTTGGTGTGAAACAGGTTGGTCCTTTGCTCGGGCTCATCTTGATTTGGGACCGTTAAAGTCTTCTTCGCGACAATGAGGCGGAGCTTGCATCAAAGTCACAAACTCTTCCTAACATGGTTAGTAGCCAACAAAGAGAATCAAAGATTAGCTCGAAAAATATGTGGAATTTCACTCTCCTCACCTTCCACCAACCAAGTCCTTGTATTTCCTTACGGATTGTGGAAGAGGATTGAGAGAGTTCTTTGCTGGAGACCTTGAACACACACACACAATTTATGTGGAGCTTGGAAGGGGTGAGTACCATAAAGCAAAACAAATCCGAAAAGCAAGTGTAATAATGCTAAAAGGAATCCAAACTAGATTGCAATAACCTAGGTGCTGATCCCAAGTCAAAGGAACTCACACACTCCCAAAGATGATGGTACTAGAATGCAACCAAAGGCAATGAGCTAAAGCACAAGATGGAAGTAAAAGGTAGAATTAGCTCATGTTGCACTAGTAAGGGAAGGCAGCTAGTTCGATTGCAAAGTGGTAAGGCTCTAGATTGCATATGACAATAAGAATGCACCAATATGTAGGGAGCTTGCCCGGAAAGGTATTTGAGTTGGCTTTCCCCTTCCCCCTCTTCGTTTCTTTCTTCTTTTTATTTCGATGTCTCGTTGGGACAACGCTCTTCTTCTATTTTCTTTTCCTTTTTTTTGTTTTGTTTTTGGAGGGAGGTTCTCCTTGTTGCCCAACTCAAATCACATGGAATTAGATGGATTCAAGCTCTAAAGATGGATCTAGGTGCACCAATCAACATACACATGCAAAGCCAAGCAATCGTGGATGAACTAGTCGAGTAGGAGCAAGGCATTACATAAAGGTTGAAAATGGCTCACAAAGCTCGAGTCGAGGTTGAAAAGTTGCCGCTTAGGAAAGTCATTGGAAATATTTTTGCTCTGGCGGTCCGGCCGGTGTGGCCGTGATCCGACCGGTGATTCGGTCCGGCCGGCCGATATGTGTGAGCGGTCCGGCCGTCGAGAGCGGTCCGACCGGTCCAGTGCAGTCGAGACCGATTTCACGAATCGAGCCAGTTCCTCTCGGTAGAAAAAGATGAAATTTGTCGATTCGTCGATTCCTCCGATAGAAATGCACAAAAAACAGGGGTAGTAGATCAGCACATAAGCAACACATCTATTGGATCACAATTAGCAAAACACATCAAAATTTCAGATCGGGGCTAGGGTTTCCAATTTGGGGATGAACTCAAGAACACAAGAACAAGTGAAATTTGATAAATCGATCCTCTAGTGTCAACCAAGAGCTCGATACGGATGATCACGGGTGTAGAGGAGGTTACCCAAGGTCTTCACGTCGTAGGATCGATGGGGATAACTAGAAAGCCTATTGAGATAGCAAATATTGGCAACACACTCCAATGAGATAGCCTCCAACAAAGAACTCAATCAACGATCTCTCTAATTGAGCGACCGTTTCCATACATCCGTCGTGCGATGTTCCTTACAAATCAAAAGGAAATTACAAGGACAAGATGGAGGGCTCCCAACCTAGGGTGCTTTGAAGCTAACCCTAGGCAAGAGCAATGCTCATGTTTTATCTTCTAATCTCCCCTTTTCGAGTTGGGGTGTTGCCCTTTTATAGTGGTGAGGCGGGCAAAGGAAGTGGGGCTCACCTTGTCATTGCCGGTCGGCCGGCGTTCTTGGCGGTCGAGACCGTGGTGCTTGTCGAGCCGTTGCTGTGATCGGACCGCAAGTTGACTTGGCGAACTCAAGGACCCGGTGGCGCCGGTTGGACGCCGTTGCGGCGGTCGGACCGCTGGCGCCCGGTCGGACCGGCGTTGAGTGATCGGACCGCCGATGGACTTGGCGAACTCCCAAGGACCGGTGGCCGGTCGGCCGGTGTGGTGGCGGTCGGACGGTTGCCCGAGCCGATTCTTTGCCGCGCGGTGCTCCTAGGTGCGGTTGGTGGGGTCCGGTCTCCATCTCTCTTGACATCTTCTCATGACGCGATCAAATATAAATATGGGGCATGAGGTAATATCCGGCTCTCGAAATATCAAAGCGAGACTCGAGTAGGGCGACTTCACCTCATTATTAAGTTGTCGCGCTAAGCTATCTTGTCATTGGTCCCTTGGCGTGTTGGAGATAACTTGGCCCACTTTAAAGGTAGAGCTCAAGCGTACTTGTTGCTTGGAAGGTCAATCTCATATCGTTGTCATTGATCTTCTTGAGCACTTTGAATGGTCCATCACGCGTGGCTTCAACTTGGAGGGCGCTTCGGTGGGGAAGCAGTCCTTCGAAGGTGACTCCATACCAAGTCTCTGGGCTCAACCAACATCTCCTTCTTGTGCATGTTGGCCTTCTTTGCATAAGCGGGTTTTCTTGTCAATCGCCTCCGGGTTTTGAGATGAACATTCTTCATGAAATTAGCTCGCTTGGAGGCTTCCATGTTGACTTCGGCCTTGTAGTGGTAGTGGGAGAAGATCAAGTGGTGTGCATGGTTTAAAGCCATACACCACTTCGGAAAACACATGTTGGTGGTGGAGTGGGCCAGTAGCGGTTGTGGCGAACTCCACTTGAGGTAGGCCTTCTTCCCACTCTTTGAGGTTCTTCTTGATCATGGTCCTTAAAAGATTTGTCGATGGGGCAAAAGGAATGGGAAGCGGGGTATACAAACCGTGGGGGTTGATGGAGTTGGTGGGGTCCATGGTGTTGGTGCCGATGTCCTCATCATTTTTGGTCATGATATTTGATGATGAATACATTGCCAATATTGAAGACTTAGTCTTGATGCTTAAAGTTCAATACATTGTCTTTGGAACATGCTTTTGATCTTATTTGCTGACTTGCTTTTGAGCCTTTGTTGAATTCTGTCGAAAATTAGTTTTTGTCGGGATTATCGGTAATCCGGCGTTGTTTGTCTTGGAACTAGGAGTGAGAATATGACCATGGTGTCTGTGGTAGTACCGCAAATCAACGAAGTCTGAATGATGGTTTGCTTGAACCATTAGATCTTGATCGATGGTTATTATTGAAGTGGACGTTCGGACCGTCAAGAAATGGTCAAAGTCTATGAGCCGTTGGATTGAAATCGGCGGATGAAATCAAGTGGGCTGTTCGGACTTGCTACGGTCGTTCATCGGACGGTTTTGAGCGTGGTCCGATCGGCCGTGTCATCTGGAGCGTCCACGTGGCAAAAGGTTTTTCTGAAGTCTTTGAGCTTTTTCCTTGATGCGGTATCTGGGAGTTCTTTTCACGGTAGTACCGCAAGTCTTTTCTCTGGTGCTTTGCTCGTTGCGTTAGATCTTGATCTAACGGCGATGTCGAAGAGCGTTCGGACTTTCTCTGATGTTCCTAGATCCGGCGGTTTAAAGCGTGGTCGATCGGCTCAAATCATCTGATGCGTCCCGTGTCTCGGGGTTGTGTTACGAGCTCTTTTGCGCATTTAAGTGGTGCGGTAGTACCGTTTGATTTCTTGATAGTCCGCTTTATCGGTATACCGTTGTGTGTTTGGCGGTATGGAAAAACCGAACACTTGTTTTTCTTGGACATTGCATTTCTTCTTTGGCGGTATGACCGCGCCATGTCTGCGGTAATCTGCTTGGTTTCAGAGAGAATCTCGACATGAGCGATTAAATGAAAATCGGAAGATCTGGAGTCTTGGGCGGAGCGGTGGTGGCGGTATTTCGCATGACTTGAACGGCGGTAGTACCGCTGTGAGTATGACCGCTGAGATTCTGATATGGTTTTTCGAAGCGATGTTTTTGGAAGTTTTGGAAGTTCTTGATAATCGGTAGTACCGGTGTGTTTGGGCGATGCGACCGCGTGTCTGATAGTACCAGACGTACAATGGCGGTAGTCTGGATTGTACTCTGGAAAGTTATCGTTCAGGGAATTGGTGTGGATTTGTTGAATTAAGTAAGCTATATCTTGTTGCATGATGCATGATAGTGTTTATGGGTGTGAGTGAGCTAATGGATGGTCAAGTTGGAGAACTTGTGCCAAGATTTGGTGTTTCTTTGATCTTTGCATGTGCGAGGTTGAGGCGTGAGGGCGAATTACATTGATGTGAGGATTGACTCGGACTAGGATGGGGAATCGAGGTCTTGGAAGTCGTGGATGTCAAGAGGTGGTTTGAATCACTTATTTGGAGCACGTGGAGATCAAAGGGATCACGTTTAAGCTACGGTGGTGGTGTCACGGAGGCTTCTGACGTGAGAGAATTGGAAAGACAGATTTGGAAGGAGTTCCAAATCTGGTTGGTTGAGTTAGAGTCCGTATTGGTGTCATGTTGGGCATGGATAGGACTCTAGGCTATAAGAGAAGGTACTAGAGTGCGGCACGGATATGAATTTTTAGGGTTCTGAGCTTTTGATAGGTTTTGGGCTGTAGCTTTCTTGTTGTTGATCTTTGCGGTTGTAAGGTCCTTGGAATTAGGGCTTTGAGTGGTGCTTGCTAAGCTCTCTGTAGACACAAATCATGTTTGATATATGAAGTTTAGATTCGTTCAATCTTGGTTCTTGTTTTGTTGATCTTAGTGTGCGCCTGAGGAGGTCTCGGTTGTGAAGTTTTTTCAAGTCAACAGAGAAGTTGCTACTATTCTTTATAACAAGAAGTTGAAATTTGGGGGTCAATTCGCTGCAATCATTCAACACCCCCCCCACTTCTGATTGCCATTACGATCCTACAAAAACCAAAAAAATCAACTTCATTCAAAATACATGAAATTTACACAGTAGGCAGAGTATGATTTTAGATGAATTTATAAATAAAAATCATTTGATTTTGAGTTTTCATGTGAAAGTTATGCCCTAATCATTTTCTGTCGAGATAGAAAATCAAAATATTCAAGTTTCAGTTACTGTAGCCCGAACTCCAACTTTTCTTAAAAATTTCCAAATAGGTGGTGAATATGAAATTTACATGGTAGACAGAGCATAACAAGTTATGAACAACAAAAATTGATTCACTTCATTTGGAGTTAAAATGAATTTTCTATGTATTTTCAAAGTTATGACATTAGTGCACAAATAATTAGAACATCGAGATTATTTTGTGATAGTAGAATGTTTCAAACCCATTCCAAGTTAAAGTATAATAAAAATGGAAACTAACAAAACCAATTTCACTCAATTTGGAGTTATAATGAAATACTTATGAATTTTTTGAAGTTAAATGTATTTTTAGTGTAAAAACAATTCATTTCAGAGATTAATTTGAACTTCGAATTTTTTTATGGGACAACAATATGTTTCAATTCCATTCTAAGTTAAAGTACATTAAAAATGGAAACCAACAAAATTGGTTTCATCCAATTTGGAGTAAAAATGAATTACTTATGCATTTTTTATGTTTAAACAATTTACAATGCACAGATAATTCATTTCGGAAATTTTAATTGTACTAAATATTTTTCTTACGTGAGCTGAGCTAGCCTCTGTCACTAACAGTGGGTCCTACATAACAGTGTTCCTTTTCTTTTAATTTCCGAAATTAAATCGCTGTTGACAAACGGGTCCCACGTGAGAGCGACTTGGTCTATGAAATAATGCATAGACCACGAGTTCACAGCATAGTGCATGGGTCCATGGACCACCGAGTGGTTCACTGTGCTGGCCGGTGAAAGCATCTAGGCCCCTAAAAATTGTTTTGGTAATGAATGACAATATGTGAATATGGGATTAACGTATTTATTGAGTATGTACAAGGTTAAGTCCCATTGGTGCTCTTGATGACCGGGAATTGCACGCAAAAGGATTACATGAAGATCTTTTGGCTCAGAGGCAAGGTACAATAGTCTAGAATCTTTTCATTTCTTGGTCTTAGGTGAATTGGTTGGAAGAGCGGGTTATAGGCTAGACAGTAGTACTATAAAGAGGGTACAAGAATTGAGTACCTTGAAAGTGAATAGCGCCACAAGCTTGCTCAAATTTTATTTGGTTTAATCTTGTATTTGTTTTGGCTTGGCCTCAATTTAAATTGTTGAATTTCTTTGGAGGCGGATGGACCGACGTTAAGCGGCCGGGTGGCCGGAGTCTTGGGACCAAAAGCAATGATCGGCATTTTCGATGAGTCTTGTGTTTTGATTTTCTTGATTTTCTCTGGTAGGACTAACAAGCGGCCTTTGGGTGGACTAACCGCACCTCCGGGTCTTGGACACGGTCAACTTTTTTTAGAGAAAGGTTTTTGAGTTGAAATTTGCGGTAGGACGGACCACCGGTATAAGTCTTGGACCACACCTCCGGTCCATCAATGCGGTGAGCATTTTCCAGAAAGTATCCAAAACGTTTTCCGTTTTTGAAGGCGGACTAACGCATGTTTACTGTGGTGGACGGACCCCTATGAACGGCTATTTTTCAGTGCATTTAATGCGTTACGATCATTATTCTGTTGAGGCGGATGACCGCACGGTGCCTGCGGTGCGACCGCTCCATGAAAATTTGGGAATTTCGTGTCCAGCGGCTAGTGCGATGAGGTGGAGGCTATAAATACCTCACCCACTGCAACTAGAAATGTTGTTGAGCCTCATTTAACATCTCTTGAGCCCTTTGCATTGTTTCCTACTCATTGAGAGCATTCATTTCCATTTGCAAAGGTAGTTGAGGTTTTTCAAGAGTTTTTGTTGAGTTTGATCATTACGGCATTAGAGCGCTTTCAAGTGAAGAATTCTTGCTCTATTACTCTTGGAGATTGCCGTCTCCTAGACGGCTTGGAGTTTGGTTCGGTGATCTTCTCAAGGAGATTGTGAGAAGGCAGGGCATTTGTGAAGGTTGGGCTCGCCTATCAGGAGAGAGAAGAGCTACCACTAGTGATCGAGGAAAGGCTTAATTCGTGGAGCCGGCTTGAGACGTCAAGCTTCCTCAACGTGGATTAGTGAAGATCGGCAAGTCTTCGATACCACGGGAAAAACTTCCTTGTGTCATTGTGGTTATTTCTAGTCTTTACATTTCCGCATCTATATTTCTAGCTTGTCTATTGTGGTAAATTGCTTAACTAGAATTATTTCGTGTTTAGACTAAGTTAATAATTAGATAAAATTGTTAAATTGTCAAAAAGTTTAAAAACCTCCTATTCACACCCCTCTAGTCGGTTATCCTTGATCCTACAAGTGGTATCAGAGCTTGGTCTCTCATTGATTTAGACTTAACCGTCTAAGAGAGAAAAGGATGGCTAGTAAGGGAATTGCTATAGGAAAGGCTCCTCTCTTTGATGGCTCAAATTATGCTTATTAGAAAATTAGAATGTCAATTTATTTAAAGGCCATGAGTCCAAGCATTTGGAAAATCGTAAATGATGGTTATGCTATATCTCTTAATCCACTAGAACCCACGGATCAAGATACACGTAACTCTCATTTAGATGCCCAAGCTATGAATGCTCTCTTTGGCGCTTTGAACGCGGATGAGTTCAATAGAGTGAGTAATTTGGAAAATGCTCATGCTATTTGAACAACTCTCTCGGAAATCCATGAGGGTACATCCACGGTCAAAGAAGCCAAATTGCATAGACTTCGGATTAAATATGAGACATTCATAATGTTGCTTCATAAAAACATCAATGAGATGTATTCAAGACTCAACAACATTGTGAATGAGCTCAAAAGCCTTGGGACTAACCTTCTTGATGTTGATATTGTTCGTAAGATGCTTAGGGCTCTTCTGGATAAATATGAGACGTTGGTGACGTTATTTCTCAACTCGCCCGAGTTGCCAAGGATGACACCAACGGGGCTTTTGGGCAACCTCATCACAAATGAGTTATTCAAAAGGGACAAATAAGAACTTTTGGAGACATCATCCTCAAAGAAGAAAATTACTACTTTCAAAGCCAAGGCGGAATCTAGTGATGATGAGGATGAAGAAGAAGACTCCAACGAGGAGTATGCACTCCTTGTGAGAAGAATGAAGAGGGTCATGAAGAGGCGCCCCAATAGAAGCTATAACTTTGACAAGTTCAAGAAGGGGCAATCCTCAAATGACAAGAAGAGATATAGCAATATTCGATGCTACAATTGTGAAGAAAAGGGGCACATTGCCTCTCGTTGCCCCGAAAAGAAGGATGACAAGGGCAAGCCATTCAAGAAAAAGGAATACAACGGTAAAAAGAAGCTTTTCAAGAAGCTTGACAAGGATAGCAAGAATGAAGCTCACATTGGAGAGTGGGACTCAAATGATGAGTCAAGCGACTCCGACTCCAATGAGGAAGAATCCCCCAAGAAGAAGGGACTTGTCGGCATCGCCATCAAGGAAGCTCCTTCACTATTCTCCACTCCTACGTGCCTCACGGCAAAAGGAGACAAGGTAAAATCCATTGAGAATAATGAACTAACTTATGATGAATTAATAGAGATGCTTGACGAATTAAGTGAATATCTTGGAAAAGAGAAATCAAAATTCAAAGTCTTGAAGAAAGAATATATCTCTCTAAAAGACTCTTTCGAGGAGTTAAGGGTAGCTCATGATTCTCTTCTCTTAAAAGATAATGAAATATCTCACTCACATGTTGGCATTACTTGCAATTTAATGGATGAGATGCCTCAAGTAGAAATTACTTCAAATACTATATCCATGTCTAATGCTTCTACATCATGTGAAGATTTATTATCCATGCCATGTTGCTCAAGTGATGATTCAATTGTTAATTTAGCCAATACTTCTGATCCTTTGCTCATTATTGAAAATCATGAATTAAAAGAACAAGTCACTAAACTAAGCAAGAGCTTAGAAAGATGTTTTAAGGGTAAGGCCACCTTAGACAAGCTTTTGAGTGAGCAAAGGTGCTCATTCAATAAGGAAGGTCTTGGGTATGTACCTAAGAAAGGTAAGAAGCTTAGGCAAACAAACCCACAAGGTATGTGAGGGAAAATGGTAAGTATTGCTACAAGTGCCGGGAAATAGGACATATGCAACAAAATTGTCCTAAGGGTAAGGTTCCATCACTTGGTATATATGATTCATGCTATGTGCTTAAAAAGACAATCAATGGTAAAATAGTTGCTTATTTTATTGGCACTTCAATTTTAGGTGCTAAAAAGAATGTCATTTGGGTGCCTAAATCCTTGGTTACTAACCTCCAAGGACCCAAACAAATTTGGGTACCTAAAAGAACCTGATTCTTGTTTTGTAGGTGAACTATAAGACCGGTGAAAAACATTGGGTGCTTGATAGTGGATGCACTCAACACATGACCGGTGATAGAAAAATGTTCACCACATTCGAGAATGGAAAAGGAGTAGACAAGATCACCTTTGGCGATAATAGCAAAGGAAAGGTATTAGGATCGGGTAAAATTGCTATCTCAAATGACCTTTCCATTTCTAATATTTCTCTAGTAGAATCATTAAACTTTAACTTGCTATCCGTTGCTCAAATATGTGATCTTGGACTAATTTGCTCATTCTCTAGTGAAGGTGTAACCATTTCTAGCATAAAAGATAGCTCTTTAGCTTTCAAAGGCTTTAGATTTGGAAATCTTTACTTAGTTGATTTTAGTTCAAGTGAATCTTGTAATCATAAAAACCTCCTTGGGTTGGCTTTGGCATAGAAGGCTAGCTCATGTTGGAATGATTCAACTCAAAAAGCTTGTCAAACATGATTTAGTTGTTGGCTTGAAATATGTGAAATTTGAGAAAAATAGACTTTGTAGTGCTTGTCAAGCCGGTAAACAAGTCGCTAATTCTCATCCTTCCAAAAGTATCATGTCAACTTCTAGACCATTGGAACTCTTACATATGAATTTATTTGGGCCAACAACCTATAAGAGTATCGGGGGAAATAGCTATTGTTTAGTCATTGTGGATGATTACTCTAGATATACATGGGGTATTCTTCCTAGATGATAAAGGTGAAACCTCGAAATTTTCAAAAGATTTGCAAAAGGGCTCAAAATGAATTTGATTTCAAAATAAAGAAAATCCGTAGTGATAATGGTTCGAGTTCAAAAATACTAAAGTTGAGGACTTTTGTGATGAACTTGGAATAAAGCACTGAACTTTCCACAACCTACACTCGGAGCAAAATAGAGTAGTAGAAAGGAAAAATCGAACATTAATTGAAATGGCTAGGACAATGCTTGATGAATATAATACTTCCGATAGTTTTTGGGCGGAAGCTATTAACACCGCTTGTCATGCCATAAATCGCCTTTATTTGCACCGTCTTTTGAAAAAGACTTCCTATGAGCTTATTGTACGAAGAAAACCGAACATCTCTTATTTTCGTGTGTTTGGTTGCAAGTGTTACATTTTAAAGAAGGGTGTTCGTCTTTCAAAATTTGATAGTCGTTGTGATGTTGGTTTCTTGCTTGGTTATTCTTCAAATAGCAAGGCTTATCGTGTCTTCAACAAAAACTCCGATTTAGTTGAAGAAAGGCACGATGTGCAATTCGATGAAACTAATGGCTCTCAAGAAGAGCATGAGAATTTGGATGATGTAGGTAATGAAGCCTTAAGAAACGCAATGGAACATATGCAAATAGGCGACATCAAGCCCGAAGATGGTCCATCATCTTCCACTCAAGTTGAACCACCCACATCTTCCACAAGTCAAGTACAAATCATTGAAGAGGATAACAAGGAAGATGATCAACCATCCAACCTACCACCAAGAATCCACAATGCAATTGCAAAAGATCATCCAATAGATCAAATATTGGGTGACGTAAGTAAGGGTGTCCAAACTCGCTCTCGTGTTGCTTCTTTTTGTGAACATTACTCTTTTGTCTCGTCTATTGAGCCAAAGCATGTAGAAGAAGCACTTGACGATCCGGATTGGGTGAATGCAATGCATGAAGAACTCAATAACTTTACCCGAAATGAAGTTTGGACATTGGTGGATCGACCCAAAGAACACAATGTTATTGGTACAAAATGGGTCTTTAGGAACAAGCAAGATGAGAATGGTTTGGTCATTCGAAACAAAGCAAGATTGGTCGCTCAAGGATTTTCACAAGTTGAAGGTTTGGATTTTGGTGAAACTTTCGCTCCCGTAGCTAGACTTGAGTCAATTCGGATATTACTTGCTTTTGCATCATGCTTTGATATTAAATTATTTCAAATGGATGTTAAAATTGCGTTCTTAAATGGTAAAATATTCGAACTTGTCTTTGTTGAACAACCTCCCGGTTTTGAACATCCTAAGAATCCAAATCATGTCTATAAACTCTCCAAGACGCTCTATGGTCTTAAACAAGCTCCTAGAGCATGGTATGAACGCCTTAGAGATTTTCTAGTATCAAAGGGATTCAAAATAGGGAAAATTGATTCAACCTTATTTACCAAAATTTTAGATGATGATTTCTTTGTATGTCAAATCTATGTCGATGATATCATTTTTGGGTCTACTAATCAAGATTTTTGTAAAGAATTTGGTGATATGATGTCTAGGGAATTTGAAATGTCAATGATTGGAGAATTAAGCTACTTCCTTGGACTTCAAATCAAGCAACTCAAGGATGGGACTTTTATAAGTCAAGCCAAGTACGTGAAGGATTTACTTAAAAGATTTGGCATGGAAGATGCAAAGCCCATCAAGACTCCCATGGCCACAAATGGTCATCTTGATCTAAATGAGGGAGGTAAACCTGTAGATTTAAGGCTTTATAGATCCATGATTGGTGGCTTGCTTTATCTTACCGTATCTAGGCCCGATATCATGTTTAGTGTTTGTATGTGTACTCGTTTTCAAGCTTCTCCAAAAGAATGTCATCTTATGGCCGTTAAAAGAATTCTTAGATATTTAAAGCATTCCTCTAGCATTGGCCTATGGTTCCCCAAAGGTGCTAAATTTGATTTAATTGATATTCCGATTCCGATTATGCGGGTTGCAAAGTAGATAGAAAAAGCACCTCTGGTAGTTGTCAATTTTTAGGAAGATCTTTAGTATCGTGGTCATCCAAGAAACAAAACTCCGTAGCTTTATCTACTGCGAAGCGAATATGTTTCATGGGAAGTTGTTGTGCTCAATTGCTATGGATGAGGCAAACATTGATGGATTATGGAATTAAGTTTGATAAAATACCTCTTTTGTGTGACAATGATAGTGCCGTGAAAATTGCTAATAACCCTGTTCAACACTCAAGAACCAAGCATATAGATATTCGGCACCATTTCTTGAGAGATAATGTGAGCATGGGAGATATTGAAATTAGCCACATAAGAACCAAAGACCAATTAGCGGATATTTTCACCAAACCTTTAGATGAAGGCCGCTTTTGCAAATTGAGGAATGAATTAAATGTCATAGATTGTTCTAATGTCATTTGATTACATTATGTTCTTGAATCTTAATTGAATTCGCTTTTCTCTCGTGATTCTCTTATTTCAAGAACTAAGATGGGAAACACATTTAGGGGGAGTGCTATACAATCACCATGTATACCACAACTCAAATTGTGCACATATCAACAAACATGCTAGAATGTGTCTTTTGAAGAACCAACCCTTTTGGTCAAAAGTCAAAATTTGGTGTCTCTAAATCAAACCTCTTGAAAAACTAGCTACATCTATTCTCTAATGTATTTCAAAGGTTTTTGGTTAAAAAGATCTCAAAATTATCTATCTTAAAAGAAAAATCAAGTTTTGGCCAAAAACTAATTTATTACTTATTTTGTTTTTGACCAAAAGCGGCTTTTCATCAAAAGTGATTCCAAAAGAAATTTGATCTTGCTTCCAAAAGGAAAAAGCTAAAGGTGGTTATTCGTGACCTTTTTCGTATTCATAAGTTTTTCAAACTCTCAACCAAATCAAAGTTATTTAAGTTTGAATCTCGCTCAAAAATAGCCCAAAACCGAAAAATGCACTTGAGTCAATTCTAGCATAAAATGAGTGTTGCTATTTAGGCAATGATTTCTCTCATATATTGCCTCAAAATAGTATTTCATACTCATACATATCCTCACAAGTGACAAATCTCGTTGTTTGCTTCTTTTAACTCTTTCAAATCTTTTTTCTTAAAAAATTACTCTATTTTCCTAAAAATCTATGTTCAAAACTCATTTGTTGATCTAATCTCGTTGAAATTGCTCCAAGATGATTTTTTGTTGTGTGCTAATTCAATGGAGCAAAGATAACACAAAAATTCTGCAAAAATCCTCAAAAAAAAAAACTCCAGGTGCGGTCAACCCGCAAGCTTAACTTCTTGATCAACTCAGTAGGCTTGTGCGGGGTGGCCGACCGAGCTTTGCCTCTGGTCGGTCATCCACATAGTTAATGCATTTCAGTTTCTTTCTTTAACTCTCCACCAACCCGTCGATTTGCCTCTATCTCTTCCACTCCTCCCCGACAGTTCTCCTCTTCTAATCGCAACCGCGCCGTTGCCCTAGACGCGCCCTCTCGTCTCCGCCACCCGTGGCTCCTCCTCACCTCCGGGCGTCCCCTCCTCGCCGCCGGCTCCTCCTCCTCTCCACCGACTCGGCAAGGTTCAGCTTTTCCCGATTAATCGATCATCCCGTGGATCTTCTTTCAATAATCGGTCCCTAGTTGGTTAATCGACCTTTTAGAATGCTCCCTTTGACTTCTACACTACTGAGAATGTTGGATTAACTTGCATTATGGAGATTCCCGTGGTTGTGATAAAACCCTAGCTTCTACAGTCAAGGCCGGACTACTTAGGCATGTTGAGTCTTGTCGATCCAGCGCATCCTGCATGGTGGCCGCCAACACTTGGTTAGTCCGACCACTGAAAAGCTTCATTTTTATCAACTTGATAATCTCTATTCCTTTTTTATTCACTCCTTGTTTGTCCTTTCTATCTCTCTAGTGATCATGGCAAGGACCAAGACCGTTGCCGATCCCGAGGCATCTTCGTCTCGTCAACCCCGGAAGGCTACCCATCATCCTCCGGTTGAGCATTCTGATAGCGACGAAGCGAACTCCTCGCCGTCCTTGTCCTCCGTGCCTAGCGCCAGTGAACATTTGGACAAAGAAGATGATGCTGATATGGAGTTCTCACCTGAGCCTCGTATAGATCTTCGCTCAATTCAGAATGATGATTTCAAGCAACTCAGAAAGCAATCTCCTTATGAGCAGCCAAGGTCAGCCATAGATGAGAGATTTCACACTCTATTTCGGGAAGATTGCTACAATCAAGTGGTGCTTCACAAGCAATTTGCTATTCAGAAGTACATAAATTGGTCATATCTCAATGAGCAAACCCGGTATGCAACTTTGTACACTCGTTTTCGCAATGCTGGCCTGGATGGGATTGTTAGCATCAAGTGCAACTTCAATGAGGAGGTAATCCGTCAGTTCTATGCTACAATTTACATTCCATCCTCCTTGCCACTTGTGACTTGGATGAGGCTCGAGGCGCTACGGCCACCAAGCGTCACTTTGAGGAGGCCCTCAATCTGCTGCACGTGAGTATGTTAAGATCCATCTTGAGCCTGGCTGCAGACTCGAGCGGATGCAATTCTATGAGCACGCCCATGTTGGAATTGTCCTGGTAAGGTTGCCAGTCTGAGGCCCCTCCCTAGTGTCATTAACTGAGGATTATCGGGGCCACCATCTTGCCCAGAGTGGCAACAATGATGCTATTAGAGGACATGCACGGAATGTCATAGATTATGTGATGCAAGGAAAGACATTTGATATTATGCACTTAATCTTGAGTGAGTTGCAATCTTGCCACAGTGATTTGGGAAAGAGGGTGTATTATGCTCCTTACATCATGATGCTCATTTTGAGGACCACAGACTTTCAAGGTACCACTCCCTTTCCTCACAAATAGTACAAGCGAGGCGACCACGAGAGAGATTTGAGGCAGGCCTCTTCACCCGATTCTTGATGCTCGGCCTCTCCTCGGCTCGCTCCTCGGCGAGGTGGACTTGATCCACTATTGTTGGAGGTTACGCATCTTGGCATCAACACGATCGTATCTCGTTTTGATGCAGTGGATCGCCGCCTAGAGGTTCTGAACCATCGCATGGATACTCTAGAGAGCACTACTCAGGCTTTGGACTCTCGTCGAGCGGTAGTGGAAGCGATCCAACTCTCTTGTGCTTCAGCGTCTCGATCAGATGGTTGGCTTGGTTTCAGGGATTCAGACCGACATGGCTGAGATGACCACTCGCGTCTCGTCAATCGATCAAACTGTTACTTATTCTCGGCGTCGATGCATTGATCCTCCTTCAGCCCCTTCCACGTTGACTGCAGCTCCTCCTCCTCCTCCCCCTACTTCGTAGCTTTTGGTAGTTGATGCCAAAGGGGGAGAAGTATTATGGTCCTTTATATCTATTAGCTATGATCCTATATATCTATTAGCTATGGTTGTTGAATGCTTGTTGGACTTTTGTGGTCTTTTGTGTGTAATAATTAGAGGATAAGCTTATTGCCCCTTCTTTTGCTATCATTGTAAGCTTATTGAACCTCTTATATGAATGCTTAATGCTTTACCGTCTATGAGCTTGGTTGAATGATCATGTACTTATATGCTTGTAATCGGTTCAAAACATTGCTAAAATTTCAAAGTTATCTTGATGAACTTGTTGGTTAATCTTGTGCTTATATTACCCTCTTGAAAATGCTGTCTATAATCTTATATATTGTTGCATTTCCTCAAGTTCCATCATGTAAAAGAAACTCCGCCAAATTTTTTCTAAAAATCTCTACTCGTGCTTACAAAATTTCTCTACATTTTATGCACATATTTAGGGGGAGCTTTCTTTAAACAGGATTTAGCAAGGAAATAATTCTCAAAACTCATTTAAAGCTTATTGCAAGAATTATCTCATTGTTAAGTCATCAATAGAATATACACGCATAGTATATTCAAAACAATCATTCTCTCACATATTAAGTGTGTTGCCATCAATTACCAAAAGGGAGATTGAAAGCATCTAGGCCCTAAAATTGTTTTGGTAATTAATGACAATATGTGAATATGGGATTAACGTATTTATTGAGTATGTACAAGGTTAAGTCCCATTGGTGCTCTTGATGGCCGGAATTGCTTGAAAAGGATTACATGAAGATCTTTTGGCTCAGAGGCAAGGTACAATAGTCTAGAATCTTTTCATTTTACCAGTCTTAGGTGAATTGGTTGGAAGACCGGGTTATAGGCTAGACAACTGTACTATAAAGAGGGTACAAGAATTGAGTACCTTGAAAGTGAATGATGCCACAACTGCTCAAATCTTATTTGGTTTAATCTTGGATTTGTTTTTGGCTTGGCCTCAATTTAAATTTGTTGAATTTCTTTGGAGGCGGATGACCGACCTTCTTGGCGGTGTTCGAGTCTTGGGACCAAAAGCAATGATCGGCATTTTCGATGGTCTTGTGTTTTGATTTTCTTTGATTTTCTCTAGGCGGACTAACCGTGACCTTTGGCTAGACTGATCGCACCTCCGGGTCTTGGACGCGGTCAACTTTTTCCAGACAAAGGTTTTTCAGTTGAAATTTGCGGTAGGACTAACATTGGTATAAGTCGGATGACCGCACTCTCCGTCCATCAATGCGGTCGGCATTTTCCGAAAAGTATCCAAAAGCGTTTTCCGTTTTTAAGGCGGACTAACGCATGTTTACTCATGGATGGCCGGACCCTTCATAGCGGCTATTTTTGATGCATTTAATGCATTACGATCGGCGATTCTGGTGAGGCGGTGACCTTGCGGGTGCCTGTGATGCAGCGCTCCATGAAAATTTGGGAATTTCGTGTCCAACGGCTAGTGTAGTAGGTGGAGGCTATAAATACCTCACCCACTGCAACTAGAAATGTTGTTGAGCCTCATTTAACATCTCTTGAGCCCTTTGCATTGTTTCCTACTCATTGAGAGCATTCATTTCCATTTGCAAAGGTAGTTGAGGTTTTTCGAGAGCTTTTATTGAGTTTGATCATTGCGGCATTAGAGCGCTTTCAAGTGAAGAATTCTTGCTCTATTACTCTTGGAGATTGCCGTTTTCTAGGCGGCTTGGAGTTTGGTTGGTGATCTTCTCAAGGAGATTGTGAGAAGGCAGGGCATTTGTGAAGGTTGGAGCTCGCCTATCCGGAGAGGAGAAGAGCTACCACTAGTGATCGAGGAAAGGCTTAATTCGTGGAGCCGGCTTGAGACGTCAAGCTTCCTCAATGTGGATTAATGAAGACCGGCAAGTTTTCGATACCACGGGAAAAACTTCCTTGTGTCATTGTGGTTATTTCTAGTCTTTACATTTCCGCATCTATATTTCTAGCTTGTCTATTGTGGTAAATTGCTTAACTAGAATTATTTCGTGTTTAGACTAAGTTAATAATTAGATAAAATTGTTAAATTGTCAAAAAGTTTAAAAACCTCCTATTCACCCCCCTCTAGTCGGTTATCCTTGATCCTACAGCCGGGCCCACTTGTCATAGGCTTTAAGTGAATCTCAGGATTTTATGAATGTGGGTTTCTGATCAAGGGGCCTGCAAGTCACAGAGACATTACAGCATTTAAAATCTAGATCAACATAGTAAGACGTGATTAAGACATTGATTTGCTGCTAATGATTAGCTACAAGTGCTGTTGGCATCCGACAATAGATCACGCTCTCAGCCGCGACTTAGCCGGGCATCTCGCCGGCGAAGGAGGCCATGGCCGCGCCGACCAAGGGCCAAAATGGAAACCCTGTAATATTGTGCACCCGATGGTGCCGGTGGTGATGGACGGAACAGTCAGTAGCGGTGAGGTGGAGCGGAGGAGAAGATACGGCAAGAACGGCAAATGCGATGCGGTGGCGCATTGAGCCATCTAACACGCGCATGAGCTACTAGGAGTCACTAGGATCATATCGGAGTGACGCGAGGTGAGTGAGCTCGTCGGAGATGGTCCAGCGACGACGACCAGTGGTAGCGCAATGCAGCTCCACGTGGAGAGGTCGGCTCAAGCTACAAGAAGGGCAAATAGTTGCTGGAGTACTTGAAGAGTGCAGAGGAGATGCTCTAAACGAAAACAATTGGACTAGGCAAAAGAGCTACGCAGATGTTAGGCGTCGAGACCTAGCTTTTGTCCCGGAGACCGAGGTCTACCTCAAAGTTTCACCTCTCAAAGGTATCGCGGTTCGAGTTAGTGGGAAGCTTGCTCCAAGATTTATTGGACCCTTTCGGTCCTTGCAGAAGGGGTGAAGTAGCCTACAGTTGGACCTCCCTCCTCGACTTCTTTGGAGTTCACAATGTGTTCCATGTGTCACAGCTTGAAGAAATGCTTGCGAATGCCAGAGGACCAAATGCCTTTAAAAGGCTGTGGACCTCCAAGAAGACCTCACTTACAGAGAGCACCCCATCAAGATTTTGGGCGTGTCGAGAGAGAGTTACCAGGAGCAAGACCACCAAGGCATGCAAGGTGCAATGGAACAACCACTCCGGCCGAGGCAACATGGGAGCGAGAAGAGGACCTCGGGAAGGAGTTCCCCACCTATTCCCTAGCTCGGACTGAATCTCGGGTCGAGATTCCCTTAAGGAGTGAAGGTTTGTAGCGTCCGTTTTCTTTTAAGTCCTTGCCAAGTTTTCAAAATAAAAGTAACCATTTGGCTTTATTGAGAATCCAAAGCAACTTTGAGATTTTTGAATCTGGAGAGTTCAATTGGAATTAATCAACCTTAACTAAGTCATTGTTGGTGTTCCTTCTGGTTGTGGCTCTCTGTGGTGTCTTTGCCGCCCTCGGGTTGTGGTGCTCAGAAGCCTTCTGTGTGCCTTTTGGTTCGCCTCTTCTCTCTCTCTTAACTTCCCTTGTTGGTTTGAATCTCTTTGAGATCAGACCTCTCTCACATCTCCCCTCTGTTGGAAACCTCTCCTTGCTTGGGGTTTTCTGTCAAGGACCTAGCTCGGGTTTGTGTTTCAAAACCTCTTTAGCCCCCCAAGCCACGCTTGGTTTTGCTTCTCTTAGACCTCCCCTTGTTGAGATCTAGCCGCTCAGACCTCCCCTTGTTGAGATCTAGCCGCTCAGACCTCCCCTTGTTGAGATCTAGCCGCTCGAGACCTCCTTGTTGAGATCTAGCCGCTCAGACCTCCCCTTGTTGAGATCTAGCCACCAGACCTCCTTGTTGAGATCTAGCCGCTCGAGACCTCCCTTGTTGAGATCTAGCCGCTCGAGACCTCCTTGTTGAGATCTAGCCGCTCAGACCTCCCTTGTTAGGATCGGCCTTTAGGACCTCCTCTCTGGAGATCTTAGCCGTCGAGGTTCTCCTTTAGTGGGATCAAGGTTCAGGCCTCCTTAGGTCCAAGACCTCCTCCTCGGCCCTTCTTTGGTCTTTTGTAAAGACCACCCTCCTAACCTTGAATATTCTGTTGGTCGGGGACCTCCTGCGCCCTTTGATCTGGACCGTTGAGGTCCTCCCTTTGAGATCTTGACCGTTAGATCTCCTTTTGAGATCTACTCGTCGGGACCTCCTGCGCCCTTTCATCTGGACCGTTGAGGTCCTCCCTTGAGATCTTGGCCGTTAGATCTCCCTTTTGGAGATCTACTCGTCGGGACCTCCTGCGCCCTTTGATCTGGACGTTGAGGTCCTCCCTTGAGATCTTGGACCGTTAGATCTCCCTTTTGAGATCTACTCGTCAGGACCTCCCTGCGCCCTTTGATCTGGACCGTTGAGGTCCTCCCCTTTGAGATCTTGACCGTTAGATCTCCCTTTTGGAGATCTACTCGTCAGGACCTCCCTGCGCCCTTTGATCTGGACCGTTGAGGACCTCCCCCTTTGAGATCTTGACCGTTAGATCTCCCTTTTGGAGATCTACTCGTCAGGACCTCCCAGCCCCTCTTCACCTTGTAATTATTGCTCTTGCCTCGAGAACTCATGCGCATTTAATAGGTGTCGGGTCACATTAAATGCATCACATCCCGAGTACTTTATTCAATTCTTTTGGGCAAGCCCTGCCCTAGTTATCCGATTGCCTACATGTCATTGAACCTTTTTCTTGGTGCACTCCACCAACTCCGGCTATATATAGCCCAGGAGGCGAGCCTTTGTAATCTTTTGCTCATTTCTTCCTTCCTGCCTCCTCTGCTCGGTTCTTCCTTGCTTGAGACCCTCCCGGGGAGCTCTTTGAGGCGGTGTTAAGCCTCTTGGTTTCCTTTTGGTGAGTTGGTTGAGTTCCTTTTGGTTCTTTTGGTTGTTCTCACGGCTTAGTGTGGTTTTGCTTATTTGGTTCTCTTGCGAGCGTGTAGATCACGAGTTCGAGGAGATCTTGGACCCGACTCTTCTTTGCGCAGAAGGCTCTCCTTTGCTTGACCAAGGCAAGCCACAGACCTCCTTTTGATCATCTTGAGCCAAGTTTTGCAAATGTATTTGGTTTAAATTATCATGCATGGCTATGTTTATAAGAAAATGGTTTGGGCTATAGTTACTTACCCACTTTTGTTATGCCTCCATTATACCTTGTCTCCATCATGTTGTCATGTTCACCTTGTGAGCCTTAGGGTGGATAATTTAGTTGGTGTTCTCTGTTATTTGCCAACATGGGGGTCGTGGGTCTTATATAGCCTCGCTTAGAAAGCGTGGTTTGGCGTATCATGCTTCATCTCTAATAATCTTGTCTAATAACTTATGAAATGTGTGGTTGGTGCCATTGTTGAGCACTATGGCGGGATGCCTAAAAGTTGTGTTGTTGTGGTGTGAGACCACTTGGTTAAAATTGTGTGCGAGGTGGGTGGTCTTTTGGCATGGGCTAATACAAATTGTTTTGCTAAGGCAAGAAGGCAGGAGTGAGTAGTGGGTCTTGTGCACCTTTGGATTGTGGAAGTCTTGCCTTAGCACAATTAAGGACTTCACTTTGTGTGCATTGAATGGGCCAATTAGTGCAACCACAAGATCATTTTATGGGAATGGTGCAATTTGAATAATTAGCAATGAGATGGCTTGGGGCTGTTTTGGTTGGCGTGTGATTAGTTGGCGCAAGAGGGGCACCCCATAACCACGTGGATTTCTAGACCCTTTGGAGGGATTGTGAAACCTTAGCGGGCAGCCCTAGTCAGTTCAAAGCTTTGTAAAGGCCTTGCGCTCTCTAGTTGCTCACCTTAGGAAGTGAGCAAGGGTGGCCGGAACCCATCCGCTAGAGATCGTGGATTGTGGGTAAGTTGTACACCTCTGCAGAGTAAAAGATCTATTGAATAGCCCGTCCTTGGTCATGGACATGCTCGATGAAATGGTGCAAGGGTAGATGTTTCAAAAGCTTGTGCCTTTGGACACTTCAGCGAGATGCTTTGGCTTTGCCTCGAAGAGACCTTGGCCGGCTCTAGAGGGTCAAGGTTGGCTCGGGTAGTGGTCGGGGTTGGTTCGGACCTCTGGAATGGGTGTTCAGAGTGGGTTTTGGGTGAGGACACAGCCTTTGGTGTGATCAGACCTCCCCAATTTTTGGTTGTGGCCGTGAGTTGGTGCTCACTCCACCTTTTATTAAAACATCAAAAGTATTATGTATTATGGTTTTACCTTCTTGCCTTTCAATCTATTATTGCTATTATTGTCAAACTTGGCTTTATAAACTAACCATCTGACTCTCCATTGGTAAGTCCTTGCATGAATATTATTGCATCTTTGCTCTCGTGACTTCTTGAGTACATTCCAAGTACTCATGGCTTAATACATGTCAAAGCAGATTATGAGGATGACCAAGTGCGAGGCGGTGCATACCTCTTGAGGAGGAGTTCTTGACGACTAAGATGCCTAGGGCGTCCTCCACCGACGACTGTGGTGCTTGTTGGATGGCCTGCGTGTTTTGGTGTTTGAGCCCTAGAGCTCCTTGTCGCCAGATTGTAAGTCCTCGTTGGTTTTGTAAGCCCTCGGTGGCGGACCTCTTGTTAACAAGCTTGACCATAAGGTCCTATTATATAAAGTTTATTTTGTCTACTTCATCTTTGTTTGACCTCGTGGTTGTGGTATTGGTTTGTGTTCTTGTGTGAGCTAGCTCTGATTGTCTGGGACTAGCTCGGATGCTGAGGCGGGACCACGGGAGGTCCTCTGGGTTGCTTTGGGAGGTCTGCCGGGACCTCTCTTGGTGATGTGCTGGAGGTGCTCTGCGGCGGTGGCGGCCACGACCTCCGGGAGGTCCTCAAGACCTCTGGGAGGTCGATGGACCAAGACCTCGGGAGGTCCAAGAGACCTCTGGGAGGTCCCGAACCTCCTCGGTAAAGCTCCATGCGGTGCTACCACATCCTTCCGTGGTGACTTGGCAAAAAAAAAATGGTCCTCCGGACCTCTTGCAGTACATCACGGGGTGGGTCGTCACGGTTGGTATCGAGCCTAGGTAATTTCAGGGCGTGGTAGTGGCGTAAAGGTCGATTTAGTTTTTATCCAAAAGTTATTTTCTAAAGCAAGTCAACTTAAAATTTGTTTAGTAGTTCTTTCCTTGTCTTTGGTTCTATCTTGCCCTTATCTTGCTTAAAATCTTTTCTTGTCTGTTCTACTCTCATCTTAACTCCTCCTTAGTTCCTTATCTTATCTCTCTTTGGAACCTTGATTTTGAATCTAACTTGACTTCCTCGCCTTTATAACTTCAATAGGGCCATTGTAGAAAGGTTAGGATTAGTGGTCCTATTACGAGTCTCGCTTAGCTTGGGTCTTGAAGACCTCTGTTTTGAAGCTTCTGTTGCCTCTTTTGGCCTCCTGGCCTTTTTGGTTCTCTCTTGGGTTAACCAAGTCACCGCTAATAGATGCCTTATCTTTATTTCTCTGTATCCTCTTACCCTTTATGCTTTCCTTCTTACCTATTAAACCTTTAGAGTTTTGTCCAGATGGTGCAGACTCGGCAGTCCACAAGTCAGGGTGAGGCCCCAGAACAGTTGCCTCCACCCCCACCTCCTCCGATGGCGACAGAGACCGGGTTTTGGGCAGTTTATGGCAGCACAAGCTCAGATGATGAGCTCTATGATGCAGAATATGAACCAGATTATGGCTCAACAAAGCCAGACCACCAATGCTTTACTTGCCATGATGAGTCAGAATAGTCAGGCTGCAGCAGCGCCACCACCTCCACCCCCAGCTCACCCTCAATCAAGGCTGTCAGAGTTCATGAAGACACGCCAAATTACTACATTCGAGCTCTCCGAGCCTTTAGATGCGAGATGATTGGCTGAGATCAACAGAGAAGAAGTTGGATATTGCTCATTGTGAAAACAGGGAGAAGGTTTTGTTTGCCTCACATCAAGCTGGAAGGACTGCGGTGAGTGGTGGGACACATTTTGTGCCTCACATCTTGACCCCAGAGGATCACTTGGGCGAGTTCTCTGCGACTTTTCGCCACTCCCATGTCCCACGATGGGAAGGTAGAGATGAAAAAGGAAGAGTTTAGAGAGCTCAAGCAAGGCGGCATGTCGATGAAGTGAGTATCTCACTAAGTTCACTCAATTGTCGCGTTATGCTCGCGAAGATGTGGCTACGGATGATCTTGCGCGAAGCGCTTAAGCGAGCCTCCATCCCGGCTTAAAAGTTCAAGTTGTGGGCAGCGATTATCCCGATTTCGGCATATGGTGAACAAGGCAATGCTCATTGAGGAATCCGAAGAGAACTCTCTGAGTCCTACAAGAGAAAGGTGCCACCCTCCGGTGCTCGGCAAAGACCTCCCAGTACCACAAAGCTTTTGTGCAATACCAACCCAAGCGCCAAGGACCTCTGGACCTTCGGGACCTCTGCCAAGACCTCCCCCATCACCTCTCGGCGCCGCATCCTTTGGCGGCACCAAGACAACCCCAACGACCTCCCGACAAGCGGGATCACCTACTTCAAGTGTCACTAAGTGGGGTATTTTGCTAATCAATGCCCACTAAAGACAAAGCCAACCACCAAGACCTCTACTTGGGACCTCCTCGGCCAAGACCCTCAGTCGCAGGACCTCCTCAAGCAGAACCTCCCAAACTTTTGGAAGGGGCCGTGTGAACCATGTGGCGGTGGAAGAAGCCTGAGACCTCCTCGGGCGTGGTACTAGGTATGTTCCTAGTAAATTGATGCCATTGCAGTTTTATTTGACTCTGGAGCTTCCCATTCGTTTATTTCTCGGAGTTTTCTTTGCAAAGCACCAGTTTGAGTTGTTGCTCTTAAGTCTACCTTGTTGGTTCAATCCCGGCTCGAACTAAGCACGAACCGGGGTTGTCCACAAGTGAAAATGGTCATAGAAGGAGTAGAATTTCTAGCCAACCTTATCCTTTTGGACACGAGGTCCCTAGATGTGATTTTGGGCATGGGTGGCTAGCTAACCACCATGCCATGTTGGATTGTAGTGGCAAAAGTATCTCTTTGACCAGCCCTAGTGGTGCCCTTTGTGAAGTTCTGGCCACCTCGGAGAAACTCAAGGAGCCCTATCTTGTAGTGCACAAGTTCAAGTTTTGGAGGATGTCCTGTTGTTAAAGAATTTGTGGATGTGTTCCTGATGAGCTCGGGAATGCCCCAGACAGAGACCTTGAGTTTGTCATAAACCTTGTCCTGGGGACCTCCCCATCTCCAAAAGGCCCTCTGATTGCATGTTGATGATCATGTGGAGTTAAGCAGGTTGGAAGACTTGCGAGCAAGGGTTTTATTAGACCTAGCTCCTCACCTTAGGGAGCCCAGTGATTTTGTGCCTAAAAGGATGGCACTCGGAGGATGTGTGTGGACTACAGAGCTCTCAATGATGTCACCATCAAGAACAAGTATCCTTTGCCAAGAATTGATGATTTATTTGATCAATTGAAGGAAATTTCTTGTGTTTTCCAAGATAGATTTGAGAACAGGATACCACCAACTTAAGATTCGCAAGGAAGACATCCTAAGACAGCTTTTTCAACTAGGTATGGGTTATTTGAATTCTTTGTCATGTCTTTTGGGCTGACCAATGCCCTGCCTATTTCATGAATTTGATGAGCAGAGTGTTCATGGAGTACCTAGACAAGTTTGTCATTGTCTTTATTGACGACATTCTAGTGTACTCCAAGAGTGAAGAGAAGCATACAAGCCATCTCTTTTCGGTTTTGGAAAAATTGAGAGCTCATCGACTCTTTGCCAAATTTAGTAAGTGTGAGTTTTGGCTAAAAGAAGTTGTCTTTTTGGGGCACGTTTTGTCAAAAGAAGGAGTGTCTGTCAACCCTAGTAAGGTTCAAGATGTGCTCAATTGGGAATCCCCTAGGACCGTGCCTCAAGTTCGAAGTTTTCTTGGCATGGCGGCTATTCTGAAGGTTTATTGAAGGCTTCTCCCGGATTGCAAAACCTCTCACTCGGTGTTAAAGAAAGAAAAGAAGTTCCTTTGGACCTCAGTTGTGAACAAAGCTTCCAAGAGCTCAAGAGAAAGTTGACCTCTGCCCAGCTTTTGGTTCTTCGGATGTCGGGAAAGATTTGAAGTTTTTGTGATGCATCAAAGCAAGGACTTGGCTGTGTTCTAATGCAGATGAGAAAAGTGGTAGCTTACGCTTCAAGGCAGTTGAAGCCTCATGAAACAAACTACCCTACTCATGACCTAGAGTTGGTCTTTGTGGTTCATGCCTTAAAATTTAAGCGCCATTACCTCATTGGTAATAGGTGTGAAATTTACTTGACCACAAAAGCCTAAAGTACATCTTTACACAAGCAGATTTGAATTTGAGGCAGAGAAGGTGGCTTGAGCTTATTAAGGACTACAATGTGGGAATTCACTACCACCCAGGCAAGGCCAATGTGGTGGCAGATGCTTTGAGCAGAAAAGTTTATGTCAATACTTTGATGATCAAGGAGAGCCAACCTACTTTGTATGAAGAATTCTTGAAGCTTAGACTTGAGTTAGTGGAAGAAGGGTTTTTGGCAGCTCTAGAAGTGCAACCTACCTTGCAAAAATAGATCAAGGCAGCCCAAGATGGAGATGCTAGCATCCAAGAGATCAAGACCAACATAAGAGAAGGGAAGGTGCAAGGTTTTCTATGGATGACCTAGGTGCGATGCGGTTTGATAAGAGGCTCTGTGTGCCCAATAACACGGAGCTCAAGGGTATAATACTTAAAGAAGCCCATGAAGCCTTGTATTCTATACATCCGGGAGTTACAAGAATGTACCAAGATGTCAAGGAATTGTCTTGGTGGCGAAAATGAAGAAGGAAATAGCGATTTTGTAGCCAAATGTGACACTTGCCAAAAGGTTAAGCGATGCACCAAAGACACGGAGGACTTTTAGTGCCCCTACCCATACCCGAGTGGAAGTGGGAAGAGATCGGCATGGATTTTATTCTTGGTTTACCTCGTACCCAAGCTGGTTTTGATTCTATTTGGGTCATAGTGGATAGATTAACAAAAATGGCTCACTTTATTCTGTGAAGACTACTTATTCGGAGACAAGCTAGCGAAATCTACATGGCAAAAGTGGTGTGCCTTCATGGTGTTCCAAAGAAGATAGTCTCAGACAGAGGATCTCAATTCACCTCCAAGTTTTGGCAAAAGCTACATGATGCCTTGAGCACAGACCTCAACTTTAGTCTGACATACCACCCTCAAGCAGATGGCCAAACCGAGAGAGTTAACCAAGTCCTTGAGGACATCTTTGAGAGCTTGCGCTCTAGAAAGACAATCTAGTTGGGACAAGATGTTACCATATCGAATTTTCCTATAATAACAGCTACCAAGCGAGTCTCCAAATGTCCCCTTTTGAAGCTATTTATGGGAGAAAGTGTAGGACTGTGAGACCCCGATGTTTATTAGGCTCATAATACTTAGTCATCCAATTGACCCTAGTATTATCAACCAGATAAACTTCGGTCTCGAAGATGTATACTCCCGAGAATGCGGTATACATACCTCACAACAAAAGAATATATCAATTCCATACAACACATAGAACATAAGCAACAAACCCGAAGTTAATATTAATATGGAATAGCTACTACAAAAGAGGGCCCTTAGGCCAAATAGCAAAAGTTACAAGAATACAGCGGAAGCAAAAGTGCCATAAAGATGGCTATAACACAAAGCCAATCGGTGTGCCTTAACCCTAGGCATCTGGGACCGACCGCAAGCTAGTCGTCAAGAAACAAACAACACGTGTACGTAAGTAAGGCTCTTGGAGCTCTCCTTCTTCCTCTGCAACAAAAGCCACAAAAAAATTGCCACAACCAGGCGAGATGAGTACATAAAGTACTCCATAAGACTTACGTGTGAGATAACGAGAACTATAAATAGCTACATGCAAGCTTTATTTAAGTGGATGAGGCTTTGGACTCATTTTAGCATAAAGCGACATTTATTTGCAATAACATAATAGATTGAAGGCAATTTGGCAAAGCATTTTAAATGTTGAAGTAACAACGAGATAATAACATAGTAACAACAATAAGAACAAACACAGGAAGTGACTAACCCTTAGTCACCACAACAATAACATGAACTCCCGTTCATACCAACCCATCAAGTTTTAATTAAAAGGTTGAGACTAGTCTTGAACGACCTTACCAAGCATGTCCATAACCTAGGGCGAGGCTATTGAATAGTTTTATCCTGCGTAGGGTGTACCAATGTACCCACACGTCGACCGCCTTTCCTTTAGGCACACGACCTTTGGTGTCTTGCGCACGGCTAAGTCCTACGAGACATTTCCAATGGGCGATGCTAATTACGAGCCAAGAACCCACGGGGACAAGACACATTAGATGCCCTAACCGTCCCGCCAATGCTCCCTCCCAACACCACACACAGATTTTATTAAAACATACCCACCAACGGTCATAATTAACACCTCCCAAAGTACTTAGTCAAGAGAGGTCCCATATCCCCTCGTGTGGTTAGCATAAAAGCGCTTGGCTTAGTGACCCAAGTACTCGGTCCTTAGGGACAGGGCATACCACCACATTCCAAGAACCGCACCATCCATCCAATATGCCCAAGTCTAAATCGACATTTTATTTTCAGTTTTGATTTTACAATTAATCAAAGCACAAGTGCTGGACATATAGGAGGAATAATTATACTTGTGTGATCAAGACCATCGACTATGTCGATGATGGCCAATACTACCGATAGCTAAGCATGTCTAAGCAGTTTTAAGCGCAACTACTAAGTGATAAGAGCTCATCCAACGAGCTCAAACCACAGCGAATAACCTAGGCTCATTGGTAGTAGAGGATAACAATTCCTACAGATTATGCAACTATAGGAAAGCTAGCGACATTTAACACAAAGTAGCATGCATACATAGAAGTAAAACAAAGTAGTAAGCTTTAAAGTAATGGGACATGATGGAAATGGTCAAACTGCTTGCCTTGCTGCTGGTCACTTTGTTGCGGAGGGTCGTTTGCGGGATCACCACAAATGTCGAAACCTAACGGAAAACGATAAAGAACCGATAAGAACGACGAAAGACAACAAAGACAGCACAGCAAACGAACTCCAAATTCTCTGAAATTTCTACAGCAGTAAGAGGGTGATTTTTAGGGAATTTAGCAACAAGAACCAATGGATTTGGATTCTTAATGCAAAAGTTATGAGCAAAACAATTCTGCTCAGCCCCTGAAAATACCAAACTGCACTATTCACTAATTTAATTATGAGGCAACAATTTCTAGAAAAGTGGTGAGGCTGAGATTTTTACTGTGAAACCAGCACCTCATGAGATGAATAACACAATTGAGTTCATCCCATTTGGAGCTATATTGCACTTTCTATAATTTTTCAAAAACAAGAACTTGAACAAAATTATAATGCACAAGTCCTTATTTCTATAACAGCAATATGCTCAAATCTAATTTTTACAGTGAGTTCATTAATAGAGGAAGCTAACAAAGTTGGTCTCATTCAAAAATAACCTACAGAACATTAGTTATGGGTTTTACAAGTTAAACCTAAATTTTGAGTGTATTATCCAAAAGGGAGTACTAAAACCTATGGCAAAACTGTGCTCTGGAGCTGAACTCAACTTACAACCATTTTTGGATTAAAGTCAAGTTTAAGATAGAGCTAACACAATTTGAATGACCTCAAAAGGATTTAAAATGAAAAAGATATGAAATTCTAAAGTCTACCTCATTTAGGTTCATACTTAAGAATTTCTTGACCTTCCTAACATTCACAAAGACATGGGAGGTCGTGAGCGAGATCTCAGATCCAGCGGCTCAGACCTCCCAGAGAACAACACACATGCACATGGGAGGTCAGAGGTCTGGACCTCCTAACCACGCACATGCGCGAGGTAAGGGAGGTCATGGCCGTAGATGGAAGATCTAACGGACCACAACATGGAAGGAGGTCCGGAGCGGACCAGATTAAAAGGAGCTCCTCAGCGGTGAGATGACCTCGAGGAGGTCCCAGAGGAGGTCCTCAACGTCCACGCACCTCCGGGGAGGTGCTGGACGGCTAAGATTGCGCCAAGGAGGTCTTGGGCGCTCGAGATCTCCTTGGAGGAGGTCCGACATCCTGAGCTTCAGCGACGCACATGTTTGGACGAGGGCATAAATGCGCGTGGGACACAAGGAGGTCTCGCCACGGAGGACTTAAAAGCGCGCAATAAATGGTGGATTTAAGGACATCAAGACCCACCCAATGATTAAGTAGATTTAGCAATTTATGGCGATTAACCCCAATGGCTCTGTCCTAAAACGACAACAACGCGGTCGTTGCGTCCGAAACAAAATCCGTGTTCAAATATTTGGTTCTCGCCGGCGATGTAGACCTCGCGCGGCGAGATCCAATGGTACCGCGGTTCGCAATAACCACGCCGCACCAACGGACCTCTCTCAACGGCAAAGACGGCCTTGAACGCCAGCGAGCCGGAGAGGACAGAGGTGACCAAGACGGGCAAAACCGAAAAGCAAAAATGAGCTCATGCGACAAACAAGCTTATGCCAAACTAAAGCTCCGCGAGATCATTCATGGTGCCGACATCTAAAGGACTAACAGGGCTTACCCGATGGTCCTAAGGTCTTTGGGAGGTCGTGGAGGTGGTGGCGGGAGTTGGGGAAGACAGGGGCTCCACGGCCAAAGCTCCGGCTTCAAGCCGACTTTGACCACCTCTGAAAACAAAATGCCCAACAAATTAGGTTAGGGCTTGATCCCAGAGGAAGGCACAAATGGAAGCAAGGAGAAAGGTGGGAAACCCCGGTGACCCTTGTCCACCGAGGAACTTCAAGTCCAACAATGGCGGCCAAGGAGCTCTGCGGCTTAAAGTTCACAAGCTGCAGATGGGTGAGCAAAGAACAATGGCTTGTAAAGGAAGATAAAGGCCAGATGGGGTGGTTTTATCCTAAGGGCAATTGAGGTCGAGACCACAGGCTAAGCTCACGGTGAGCTTGGCCCATGGCACGATCCATCACGAGGACAAGACATAAAGGTTGACAAGGGGGCAGGCTAGAGCTTGACCTAAGAGGCTAAAAGCTGACCTGCATTAAATCTTGGTCAAGACAAAAAGTTATACATACTCCATGGCGAGACTTGCATTAAATGCATTGCTCGAGCTTGCCCGCGCCGAGGAAGGAGAAGAACAGGGGGAGGACTTTATGGCCGTTGGATAAGACACAGGAGAGGTCCTAACCATCGGATCCTATTTTGAACCGTTAAGTTTTAAGTGGCCGGGAGGAGGTCCCAGCCACACGATCAAGCGAGGAGGTCGTGGCCCTCCGATCCCCTTAACGTGAAAACGCACGTGAGGAAATGGGCAGGGAGGTCAAAGCGTTGGATCTCCATCCAGCGGTGCGGACCTCGATTGGGACTTAACAAGCACTTGAACATAAGAGGCGAGGGGAGGTCATGGCCTTTGGATGCAAATCCAAGGGCATGGACCTCATCAAAGCGGGAGGACCTTCTTTGTAATATTTGCCAGAGGAGGTCGTGGCCTTTGGATGTAAATCCAGCCACGACCTCAAGTGAGTGCAAAGGGAGGTCGAGGCGGTTGGATGTAAATCCAACAATGATGACCTCGCCAAGGTGGAAGGTGGTTTTGAGGTTGGATAACCATGGGAGGTCGGGGCGGTTGGATCTTAATCCAGGGCCAAGACCTCAACAAAGCGGAGGACCTTGTTGTGATGTTTTTTCAGAGGAGGTCGTGACCATGGATTTTTGATCCAATGGTGTGACCTCACATAGGTGGGATGTGGACTTGCTTAGTTTAACGGTGAGGGAGGTCGGGGCGCGGATCTTGAATCAAGGGCCAAGACCTCACATAGGTGGGATGACCCTCATTGCGATGGCTTACAAAGACGAGGAGGTCCTTTGAGGTTTAACACGAGGGGGAGGTCGTGGGTGGATCTTTGATCGGCTATGACTCGATGAGGTGGGAGGTCTCGATGCCCACGTTGACGAGGAGGTCCACGAGGTCAAGAGGACCTCGAATGGGGAGGTCTGGGGGCCTTGGTTGAGGGGGAGGTCGTGGCGGTTGGATTGGATCCAGCGGCTACGACCTCATCAAGGTGGGAAAGGAGGTCGAGATGGGGTTGAAATTTGGACCAAGTTTGAATCTGGCTCACCAAGGAGCAAGGTTCTGTTTTAAATTTAATTTTCTAATGACTAAGACTTTGCAAAATTGTTTGAGATAGCAAATGAACTCCAAAATTCATAAGATTTTAAGCTGGAGCTAGTGACAACATGATTAACCTTACATAAATTTTCCAGCGGTTATTATGCCATGCATTTTTCTCAGGAATTTCATTAAGGTTGTTCAATGATTCATTTTACCTCCAAAAATTATCAAACTAGTTTTACAACTTGTGATATTTTTCAGAGGGGTCCCACCTCAGTTTTAGGACCAAGGAAGATACTTTCCAATTGTTTGGCATAAGATTTGAGAGAATTGGAAAATGAATTTGACTTTTGGTCAACAAGAGCTTTGTGTTCTTGGTTTACACAACTCTTGGACAAGAATTACATGAGATTGTAAGGGTTTTCAAGTTAGAGAAAAAGTTTTAATTTCTACACATATAATTATACTTGAATAACCCGATTATACATTTGGGATGTTACAAGGACTCCTTGTTACGGGCGAGAATCGGGTGAAGGCCAAGTTCTTGGCAGGACTTCTTTGAAAGAAGTCAAGATCAAGTGAGATCAATTAGGGAGAAGTTAAAAGCGGCCCAAACTAGGCAAAAGAGCTACTGCAGATGTTAGGCGTCGAGACCTAGCTTTTGTCCCAGAGACGAGTCTACCTCAAAGTTTCACCTCTCAAAGGTATCAATGTTCGAGTTAGTGGGAAGCTTGCTCCAAGATTTATTGGACCCTTTTAGGTCCTTGCAGAAGAGTGAAGTAGCCTACCGCTTGGACCTCCCTCCTCGACTTCTTTGGAGTTCACAATGTGTTCCATGTGTCACGAGCTTGAAGAAATGCTTGCGAATGCCAGAGGACCAAATGCCTTTAAAAGTGTGGACCTCCAAGAAGACCTCACTTACGAAGAGCACCCCATCAAGATTTTGGGCGTGTCGAGAGAGTTACCAGAGCAAGACCACCAAGGCATGCAAGGTGCAATGGAACAACCACTCGGCCGAGGCAACATGGGAGCGAGAAGAGGACCTCGGGAAGGAGTTCCCCACCTATTCCTAGCTCGGCTGAATCTAGGGGTCGAGATTCCCTTAAGGAGTGAAGGTTTGTAACGCCCGTTTTCTTTTAAGTCCTTGCCAAGTTTTCAAAATAAAAGTAACCATTTGGCTTTATTGAGAATCCAAAGCTTAACCCGAGATTTTGAACTGAGAGTTCAATTGGAATTAATCAACCTTAACTAAGTCGTTGTTGGTGTTCCTTCTTTGGTTGTGGCTCTCTGTGGTGTCTTTGCGCCCTCGGGTTGTGGTGCTCAAAGCCTTCTGTGCCCCTGGTTCGCCTCTTCTCTCTCTCTTAACTTCCTTGTTGGTTTGAATCTCTTTGAGATCCAGACCTCTCACATCTCCTCTGCTGAAACCTCTCCTTGCTTGGGGTTTTCTGTCAAGGACCCGGCTCGGGTTTGTGTTTCAAAACCTCTTTGGCCCCCCAAGCCACGCTTGGTTTTGCTTCTCTCAGACCTCCCTTATTGAGATCTAGCCGCAGACCTCCCTTGTTGAGATCTAGCCGCTCGGACCTCCCTTGTTGAGATCTAGCCGCCGAGACCTCCCTTGTTGAGATCTAGCCGCTCGGACCTCCCTTGTTAGGATCGGCCTTTAGGACCTCCTCTCGAGATCTTAGCCGTCGTGTTCTCCTTTAGTGGGATCCAAGGTTCCGACCTCCTTAGGTCCAAGACCTCCTCCTCGGCCCTTCTTTGGTCTTTTGTAAAGACCACCTCCTAACCTTGAATATTCTGTTGGTCGGGACCTCCTGCGCCCTTTGATCAGGGACCGTTGAGGTCCTCCCTTGAGATCTTGACCGCTAGATCTCCTTTTGGAGATCTACTCATCAGACCTCCTGCGCCCTTTGATCTGGACCGTTGAGGTCCTCCCTTGAGATCTTGACCGTTAGATCTCCCTTTGGAGATCTACTCGTCAGACCTCCTTGCGCCCTTTGATCTGGACCGTTGAGGTCCTCGCTGAGATCTTGACCGTTAGATCTCCCTTTTGGAGATCTACTCGTCAGACCTCCCCACGCCCTTTGATCTGGACCGTTGAGGTCCTCCTTTGAGATCTTGGTGTTAGATCTCCTTTTGAGATCTACTCGTCAGACCTCCTTGCGCCCTTTGATCTGGACCGTTGAGGTCCTCCCTTGAGATCTTGGACCGTTAGATCTCCCTTTTGAGATCTACTCGTCAGACCTCCTGCGCCCTTTGATCTCGGACCGTTGAGGTCCTCCCTTGAAATCTTGACCCTTAGACTTCCCTTGTGCAGTCCGAGTGTCGGGACCTCCTCGTTAGAGCATTAAGGACCTCTTGTCCAGACCTCTTCTTGAGTCCTTGGACCTCTGTCCAGACCTCCCTTTGAGTGTCTTGGACCTCTTGCCCAGACCTCGCGGTGGTCTTTGGCGGGAATAACCTTTTTTGGTGGGGCCACCTCTTTGACCATGGTGCACCCTTTTGACGGCACCACTTGCGGCCCCTCTTCACCTTGTAATTATTGCTTTTGCCTCAGAACTACATGCGCATTTAATAGGTGTCGGGTCACATTAAATGCATCACATGTGAGGTACTTTATTTCAATTCTTTTGGGCAAGCCACCGCCCTAGTTATCCCGATTGCCTACACGTCATTGAACCTTTTTCTTGGTGCACTCCACCAACTCCGGCTATATATAGCCAGGGAGGCGAGCCTTTGTAATCTTTGCTCATTTCTTCCTTCCTGCCTCCTCTGCTTTCGGTTCTTCCTTGCGCGAGACCCTCCCGGGGAGCTCTTTGAGGCGGTGTTAAGCCTCTTGGTTTCCTTTTGGCTGAGTTGGTTGAGTTCCTTTTGGTTCTTTTGGTTGTTCTCGGCTTAGTGTGGTTTTGCTTATTTGGTTCTCTTGCGAACGTGTAGATCACGAGTTTGAGGAGATCTTGGACCCAACTCTTCTTGCGAAGGCTCTCCTTCGCTTGACCAAGGCAAGCCACAGACCTCCTTTTGATCATCTTGAGCCAAGTTTTGCAAATGTATTTGGTTTAAATTATCTGCATGGCTATGTTTATAAGAAAACGTGGTTTGGGCTATAGTTACTTACCCACTTGCTGTTATGCCTCCTTTATACCTTGTCTCCATCATGTTGTCATGTTCACCTTGTGAGCCTTAGGGTGGATAATTTAGTTGGTGTTCTCTCGTTATTTGCCAACATGGGGCCGAGGTCTTATATAGCCTCGCTTAGAAAACATGGTTTGAGCGTATCATGCTTCATCTCTAATAATCTTGTCTAATAAGTTATGAAATGTGTGGTTGGTGCCATTGTTGAGCTGACTATGGCGGGATGCCTAAGTGCGGTTGTGTTGTGTGGTGTGAGACCACTTGGTTAAAAATTTGTGTGCCAGACTGGTGGTCTTTTGGCATGGGCTAATACAAATTGTTTTGCTAAGGCAAGAAGGCAGGAGTGAGTAGTGGTGTCTTTGTGCACCTTTGGATTGTGGAAGTCTTGCCTTAGCACAATTAAGGACTTCACTTTGTGTACATTGAATCGGGCCAATTAGTGCAACCACAAGATCATTTTATGGGAATGGTGCTGGGTGAATAATTAGCAATGAGATGGCTTGGGGCTGTTTTGGTTGAGCATGTGATTCGTTGGCGCAAGAGGGGCACCCCATAACCCTGTGGATTTCTAGACCCCTTGGAGGATTATGAAACCTTAGCGGGCAGCCCTAGTCAGTTCAAAGCTTTGTAAAGGCCTTCTGCGCTCTCTAGATCTGCTCACCTTAGGAAGTGAGCAAGGGTGGACGGAACCCATCCCGCTAGAGAGATCGTGGATTGTGGGTAAAGTTGTACACCTCTGCAGAGTAAAAGATCTATTCGAATAGCCACGTCCTTAGTCATGGACATGCTCGGTGAAATGGTGCAAGGGTAGATGTTTCAAAAGCTTGTGCCTTGGACACTTCCGCGAGATGCTTTGGCTTTGCCTCGAAGAGACCTTGGCCGGCTCCAGAGGGGTCAAGGTTGGCTCGGAGTAGTGGTCCAGGTTGGTTCGGACCTCTGGAATGGGTGTTCAGAGTGGGTTTTGGGTGAGGACACGCCACCGTGTGATCAGACCTCCCCCAATTTTTGGTTGTGGCCGTGAGTTGGTGCTCACTCCACCTTTTATTAAAACATCAAAAGTATTATGTATTATGGTTTTACCTTGTTTGCCTTTCAATCTATTATTGCTATTATTGTCAAACTTGGCTTTATGAAACTAACCATCTGACTCTCCATTGGTAAGTCCTTGCATGAATATTATTGCATCTTTGCTCTCTGTGACTTCTTGAGTACATTCCAAGTACTCATGGCTTAAGCCCTATGTCAAAGCAGATTATGAGGATGACCAAGCGAGGCGGTCTGAGACCTCTTCGAGGAGGAGTTCTTCGACGACTAAGATGCCTAGGGCGTCCTCCACCCGATGACTGTGGTGCTTGTTGGATGGCTTCTGCGTGTTTTGGTGTTTGAGCCCTAGAGCTCCTTGTCGCCAGATTGTAAGTCCTCGTTGGTTTTGTAAGCCCTCGATGGCGAGACCTCTTGTTAACAAGCTTGACCATAAGGTCCTATTATATAAAGTTTATTTTATGCGCTTCATCTTTGTTTGACCTCGTGGTTGTGGTATTGGCTTGTGTTCTTGTGCGAGCTAGCTCGATTGTCCCGGGACTAGCTCGGATGCAGGCGGGACCACCGGGAGGTCCTGGGACTTAGCTTTGGGAGGTCTGCCGGACCTCTCTTGATGATGTGCTGGAGGTGCTGCTCGAAGGCGGTGGCGGCCACGACCTCCGGGAGGTCCGCAAGACCTCTGGGAGGTCCCGCACCTCTCCAGAAAGCTCCATCTTTGTGCTACCACATCCTTCCGTGGTGACTTGGCGTAAAAAAAAATTGGTCCTCCCGGACCTCTTGCGGTACATCACGGGGTGGGTCGTCACAAGAGAGCTACGGCGGTCCCTTATGTAGAAGATGGGGCGGAGGGCTCGCGAAGAGGCCGCGGCGAGGTAAGCTCGTGCATCGACGGTGCGAGCGACATCGAGGTGATGGTGAGGCAACGGGGGCATGGTGAGTACGGAGGACGTGGGGTAACCGTGGGCCCACGGTTCTAAATAGTGGGCGGGCGGTTGGAGTCAAGAAAGTGAGTCGACCGAGGCGCCATGGCATGAGCTAACACGAGAGCCACGTGGAGAAAAAGCCTGACCAAAGGGTCCGCTGCCGGTGGCTTAGGGAAGAGTGGCTCGGTCGATTTGGATCGGTCAAGTCGAACCTAGTCAACTTGGTCGGTTGACCAAGTTGAATTAAAAAGGCTGAGATGGTTAGGAATTTTTAGACAACATTTCTTAGCTCCAAAAATTACAAACATTTCATGGGAGGTTCCTAACCCTAAGTAAAACATTGTGTAATTTTTCTAGGATTTTTCGTGTAATGCATATTTCTCTAGAAATGTTTTAAGGTCCTATTTTAGAGGTTTGACTTTCAAAACTCACTTTGACTGGCTTTTTTTAAAATATTAAATAATTATGAAATTTATAGGGTGAGTTTCTAAGGTACTCCAGAGCCTAGGAAAATTACTCTCAGGGATTGTTCACATGATTTATGTTGTGCATCCATTAGGGTTATTATTTCTAAGAATTGTTGCTTTAGGTTTTAAAAAATCCACAAAATTTTAGAATGAAAATTCAAATAATTCAAATGACATCAAGATGCAACAAATTTTTTAAAATGTTCACATTTTTGTACATTTAAAACATAAATCCATATTTGAGATGTTGCACCGACTTCGAATCCGAGATAAACATATAGGTTAGGCTGAAAAAGAGCAATATTCGCCTGAATCGGACCGGTTTTCACCCTATCCGTATTCATGTCCAAAGTCCAAACGCATAAAGTTCATGGATCCAAATCAAAATGACCCGGGGAGCGGATGAGGAGAATTCAACGGCCCAAACTTTTAGTGCTTTTTTAAGCAACAAACTCAAGTGCTAGGTAGATTTTTTCCCCTTATTTCCCACCTGCCCACTAGATATTTTTCTGTGCTACAAGACGTGTATTCCTGGCTCCGCGTTTATGCTGCACGGACACCTGCGAGCCACCGAGAGAAGGGTCCCACACGTCATCGACAGAGCAGCATGCATTGATTGCTACAGATAGAGGTTGGTGGAGATATCTTTTGGAAGCGAACATCTCGCTTCAGATACGTTGGTGCGGCAACCCTACACTACACATGAATTTTCTATCTCCCTGACATCCGGACCCACAGTTCTGTCCCCACCTGAATACCACACATGTCAGTGAGACGCGTCGGTCCCGCTTGCTCCACTGCCAGCCTCCTGGGATTCTCCGCAACCCCACGCCCGTCCCCACCGAGAACCATTATAAAATGGTGCCCCCGTCGCCTTCCTCTCACCGCTCCATCCCCATCGACTCCGCCTCCACACCAATCTAGGGTTTCTAGGGTTTTGGATCTTCGTGTCCGGCGGCGCGGTAAGATGTCGGAGAGGGTGAAGGGGTCGGTGAAGTGGTTCAACACCACCAAGGGCTACGGCTTCATCACCCCCGACGACGGCGGCGAGGATCTATTCGTGCACCAGTCCTCCATCAAGTCCGACGGCTTCCGCAGCCTCAACGATGGCGACGCCGTCGAGTTCGTCGTGGGCTCCGGCGACGACGGTCGCACCAAGGCCATCGACGTCACCGGCCCTGGTGGCGCCGCGCTCACCGGCGGCTCCCGCCCCGGCGGTGGCGACCGCGGCGGCGGAGGGGGGCGCTACGGCGGTGGCGACCGCGGCTACGGTGGCGGAGGGGGCTACGGTGGCGGTGACCGCGGCTACGGCGGCGGTTACGGCGGCGGCAGCGACCGCGGCTATGGCGGCGGGGGTGACCGCGGCTATGGAGGCGGCGGCGGCTACGGCGGTGGCGGCGGTGGCGGCCGTGGGTGCTACAAGTGCGGCGAGGAGGGCCACATGGCAAGGGACTGCAGCCAGGGCGGTGGCGGCGGTGGAGGCTACGGCGGGGGAGGAGGCTACCGCAGCGGCGGCGGCGGCGGCGGCGGCGGCGGCCGTGGGTGCTACAACTGCGGCGAGGATGGCCACATGGCGCGGGACTGCCCCAACAAGAACTACTAGTCAGATCTGACTCCCGTGTTGCCTTTTGCCCTCTTCCTGACTCTGCAGCAAGTCATACCTATCTTATCAGTAGATTCCGTAGTGTGCCTTGTCCTGATCGTAGGAGGAAGGAGAAGAAGCCGTAAGAAGTGATATGGATCGATCCATGTAATGGGAGTTTGAGTTGTTTCCTTTCCTAAGTTATTTATTCGTGTGTGTTTGAGAGAGCCATGGATGGCACTGTCCGATCTATCTTTCTATCAATCGAATCGACTAGCAATTTCAGATTTCAGTTATATTCGAATGTTTCTGCTGTTTCGTGTTCAGTGCTGTCCTTGATGCATTTGCTTGGCGCTGTGTTTGCTTTACTCCTGCTCGCATTATTGTGTTGAATCCTGGAATTATTGCTCAGAATTGTGTGATGGGGATGGGATGGTGGGATGAATTGGTAAAAGAAGAACAGAATTGAGAGGGGGAGAGGAGATGGGGATGGGATTGCGAGATGAAGTGGTAAAAGAAGAACCAAAGAGGAGGGAGGGGAAAGGGGATGGGATCGGCAGTACAACTGGTGGTTTTGTCCCCGTGCGCCGGGATCGGCAAAGGAAAAAAGCATTGACTGCCCGTTTCCATCTGTGTTGCCAATGGGGCAGACAAGTGGAGGAAGCAGAGCGTGTGTTTGCTTCGCCTTCTCCCCAAAGCGTTTGCTTCGTTTCCACGCAGAGATTGGGGGGACCCTCTGCCTCTTCGCTGCCCTGCCTTGCCCTGGTACACACCCCGGTGTTCGTGAACCGAGCGTTGCCAAATCGAGTCACACCCCGGTGTACACGCAACTTCGTTTTCAAATCTCAGCGATCGAACTGCGCATGTATGTGACTTGTAAGCGTGAACCACACGTTCCAACCGTTGGCATGATGGCTGTCACGTTGAGATCACCGCTGATCGGCAGGATCGCGCGGGGCGAGGCTGCAGTGCGTGGGCAAAGCATCAACCACACATGACGCTCTCCGCTCCTAAGCTCCTTTAGGTCGCCTCGCCTCATCGCGGTAGCACCCAGCCCAGGAATTTTGGGCGGCCCCGTGGTTCACCAAAATTTCAACTAAAGTCTCTCTATTCCTAAAATTCCAAATCTAGTCTTCCTCCAAGCGCAGTTGATCTGGAAGCCGGCATGTGTCTCCTGGATTTTTTTTTAAAATAATCTATTTTTTATTCGGAAATACAGAAATAATACCGCTTAATTTTTTTTTACTGAAATAATCTCTATCGCCAAATGCGGTTGGGCGACTTCTTGATCAAGTCGCCCAAGAAGGCGACATTGAAGGTTTCGAGGCATAGTCGCCATACCGCGTCTGGCGACTTAAGGTCGTCGCCATCTGGTATGGCGACATGGTGGCAACTTCAGCCAAAAGTCGCCATACGGTATGGCGACTTAGGTAACTATAAAATCATGTGGCGAACCGTCGCCATTCCAGTATGAAATCGGCAGAGAGAGAGAGAGAGAGAGAAAAGAGGAAAAAAGGAGGAGAAGGAAAGAGGAGGGAAGAGGCGCAAGGCGGAAGCCAAGGGACGTCTTCTTTGGTAGCGGACGGGTGTGGGGCGTGGCGACGATGGAAGCGGAGTCTTCGGGTGGCGCTTGTGGTGTGATGGGGGTTTACGTCATTTGTGTTTACGTATTGTCTTTTGTAGGAACTATTACATGGTTGTCTATGCATTCCATCTACCATTGTTATATAACTTGTATTTTGTGTTGACGTATTCTCCTTCGAACTGACTATGATATGGTTGTCTATGCATTCCTCTACCATAGTTCTATTACTTATTAATATATTAGTTTGAATCGTTAGGTGAAAGCGGTTGGCGACTATGAACCGTTGGGCTGTACTTATTGCCAAGTCATCCAACGGTTCAACGACTAGTCCACGTGTCGCTCAACCATTGGGCGGCACTTCGCCAAGTCGTTACAGCTGTTCAATGACTAGTCCACGTGTCGCTCAACCGTTAGGCAAGACTTCTGCCAAGTCGTTACAGCGGATGGCGACTACGGTCATATAGAAAGCCGGCCAGTCCCTCATGGTTTCTTTCACCATTTCTCTCGGCGGACAAGCGAGCGGTCTGGTTGAGGAGGAGAGGAGCTTGCGAGGAGCAGAGCTTCGGGAGAGGCGGTTTGCGAGGAAAGGAGCTTGTTCCTCTGAAGAGAAGGTCTCCGCTTCAAGGTAATACTCTTGTTTGTTCTTATTCTCGGCTACTTGTTTGTTTAGCAAGTATATGGGAAATGTATGTTGAGAAATCCTTTGGTTGCAACATTTGTAATATTTGTAGTCATGTCGGAGCCGACAAGATTGAAAGTGCATTACGGTGTTGGTACGGTTCGTGAAGGTCCGTACGGTGTTGACCTAAGTGATTTCCAGCAAGTCGATTTGGTACACCCGAATCTGGAGAATACCCGAATCGGAGATGTCCTAAACTGGCTCACCAGAACCTTCTCATTGGACCCCGAGGTGTGGAGTGTCGTGATACAAGGGGTTTGGAGTAGGTCTCCCACGCACATTCGGTGGGAGTTGAGCAGAGTGATGCGCACGGTTGCATGGAAGGCATATCTGCAAGGTCAGAGGGCGCCGTGGCTCTGTTGTGTGCTACTCGTGCGAGCATGTCCGAAGAACTCTCATGAGCCCTTCCGACGGCTCCGTCGGGTTGGTGGGAGCGGCTTCGGACCTTGATCGTGTGGTTCATGACGAACACGCGGTGGCCGATGTTCGAGGCGTAAGAGGAGGCCGAGGCGTAAGAGGAGGCCGAGGCGTAAGAGGAAGCTCGAGCCGGTGCGAGCAGATGCGGGAGCATGTCGACAAAGATAGTACGTCCGATGGAGATTGATGACTTGCGGCTCGGAAAGAGGAGGAAGCTTTACAAGAGGATGGTAATAACTCTTCCGAGGAGGACGAAGATCCCATCCCGCAGGAATGGAAGAGGGTGGACGTTGAGGGTCTTGCTGTGCACGACGAGCACGAATCACCGTGGGAGTACAATGGGACGGAGGTTCGGCTTCGTGCAATGTTTGCTGACAAGGATCACCGCAGATGCCATTAAGCTGTGGGCCTTGTCCATGCAACGGCCGTTTCGTGTACTCAAATCCACCCAGGAGCAGTACACCGTCGTATGCGAGCAGGCTGGGTGTCCTTGGCGTGTGCACGCAAGGAGACCCAAGTACGAGACTCACTGGATTGTCTCGAAGGTGGAGCCGCACTCCTGCTTGCTCAGTAGTGTATTGCCGAAGCATCGCAACCTCACATCCACCAGACCTGGAGGCCAAGCACATCATGGTGGCTATCGAGCAGAAATTCAAGTACAAGATTAGCTACGCGAAGGCATGGCGTGCTAAGCGAAGGCTTTGGAAAGGAGGTTCGGTTCTTTTGAGGCATCTTCGACAACCTTCCTCGTATGCTCCAGTCTTTGCAAGACAGAACCGGGCACATACATTCTTTGTGAAGGACCGCCACCAAAAGACCCCGCAAGGTTTTATGGTCTTGCAGAGGGCCTTCTTAGCATTCGGTCCCTGCATCAATGCATTCGACACATGTTGCCGTGATCTCGATGGGCGGGACATTTCTAATCGGGAAATACAAGGGCATGATCTCGACAAAGAATTGGCGTTGATGGCAACAATCGATTCTACCCTTAGCCATCGCCAGTGGAAAGTGAGAACTACGATACCGGTTGTGGTTCCTTCAAACATCTCAAGATGGGAGTAGTTGGGCACGCGTCGATGTCCGCCTAATCCATGATCGCCACCGGGATGATGAAGGCCATCCGACAACTTCAAAGAAGACCCCAATGAGCCATTCCCTGCCGGACACGAGGAGCAGATGGTGCATTCGCCATCCGGGGCCAACTTCTTCAAAGCAGTTCAGCAAAGAACCTTTGATGAAACTTTTCAAGAGGCTTGCCATGCGAACCAAAGAACGTAAATTTGATGCATTGTGGCGGATGTTGGACGAGCATACCAAGAAGCATGTCATCGAGAGAAACAAGCGCCCCTCATTCCCGGGAGGCACAAATGAGCGCCCCACACCATCAAGGAGCTCGACCCTCCCATTTGACGCGGAGGACCTCGAGGGACATCGGTGTTTCTCTCATTGGATTGAGGCCGAGCCATTGGAAAAGTGGTCCTTCTTGCCACGACACGGACGGCGCAAGGTATGGCATAATGACCACTAACCTTGCAGAGGTGTACAAGCTGGGTTATTAGGGGCCTCGTTGTCGACCTCTTGTCGCCATTGTTGAAGGCGCTCGCATGGTACAATCGGATATTTCGTGGAAAGACATGCAAATGCGGCACTTCATGCGGCCAACCCACAGACTTCTATTGCTCAAGATTAGTACATACATGCGAGGCCAAGACCGAGAAGGCTCGATCGCACACGGTCTTCGTAATGGGCAACACGGAGCATCGATTCGACGTGATCCTCCGAGACAGAGCCGGATTCGGAACGGCTCGGTCTCTTGTTACCCATGAGGTATGCCTTGGAGACCATGTGAATGAACCTAGCTGCACATGCAACAAGCTAAAGCTTCTTCACAAGCCATGCTCTCATGTTCTCGCCGCGTGTGGGACGATCCGCATGGACCCATTTAACTTTGTATCTGAGTACTTCATGAAGGAAAAGGTTCAGCAGGTGTGGTGCGGCGAGCTAAGAGGCTTCAGGGTTGTCGGTAACTTCTCCACATTGGATATTGCAAATAGGACTTGGGTTCCAGATCTAGACCTATTGAGAGGGGGGAAGGGCCGTCGGCAGAGTCGTCGCATTCGGAACGATATGGACGAAGGGGAAGCTGCAGCGGCGGGTAGACGTTGCAGCCGCTGCCGCCAGGAAGGGCACACTGTCAGAACTTGCAAGGCGCCTGCTGACACGTAGGAACTTGTATTACATTTCCTACTCTGTTGTAACTTGTAGTTCAGTCAGAACTTTGGTTCTTGTAAGCAAATGCCGAACTAATTGTGTCGTAATTGTACTTTGGTTCTTGTAAGCAACTACCCAACTGCTAGTATGTTTTATCTTAATTCTATCGGATAATATGGAATAGCTTGGTTTTCAGAACTCGTTCATACATTGCATATTTCTTCGATGCATATAACTTAAAGCACGCGACACATCAATACAACATGTCAACTCAATAAAAGGCAACCGCAATAACGCGTCCACCATTTCGTTACATGCTTTAGGAGATTGAACATAAGGCAACCCACATAGAGTGTTCTCGGTGGCGTCCTTATTACGTAAGGTTTCCGATGCGGTGTACTTACATCCATCATACAATCGCAGGACATGGGCGACTTGACATACCAGCCCGACATATACGATCCGCGACAAAGGCAAGGGAAAGGCTCATCTTGGTGAACCCGCCGCCACAACAGATCCGGCCGCCCACAGTAATCCGTATCCACGACGTTAGTTATGAAGAAGTTAAATCCTTCTTACGATTCTCATTATACGGTGCACTTACATCATCGAATCGCAGGATATGGACGACTTGACATACCGGCCCGACGTGGGCGATCCGCGACAAGGGAAGGGAAGGCGGCGAGAGTTCAACGCCGAGCTAGCAAGAAAGGGAAAATGGCCCCGTCCACGCATGAGGTCGTCATTACGTAGTAGTACCCGTCATACCCTCTTGTTTTTATTATCCCCTAAAGGCATGTATACTTATATGGTCCGGATGCTTCTGTCATAGTGTACCGTAGTAGTAGCGAGGATGACTAAAGCAATTACCCGAACCATCATGCCATGTCACTACGTGTAATGTGCTTCTGTCCGCGGACTTTAATGTACTTCTCGTTCCGTGTCTCCGCTAAGCCATGAAAGCAAGCCTATATTATTTCTGTATTTCCGAATATCACTTACCTATCTACTTACCATTCATTACTATCTGAATCGTCCTCACAAAATTCTACAGAAATTTGACGCACTACAACAATATACGAATATCACAAAATGTTATTGCGAGTCTGACATATTTCGTACCCTTCATATTCTACTGAAAATAAGAAAGCAGACCAACCAACGTTGTCACCACACTTTTATCTTTACAAAAATAACATCATATAATACGATTTGCTAAATACAATACCTACAAAATGTAATATCTATTTTAACACAATTGTTCCAATTGGGTTTACATAATTGTGAGTTTAGGAGCTTAAATCGCCTTTGGTTGGGCGACTTTAACTAAGTCGCCCATTGGTTGGCGACTTTAACTAAGTCGCCTTTGGTTGGGCGACTTACACTAATGTCGTACATCCGTTTGGCGACTATACCCATGAGGCTCTAGTCGCCCAATGGGACGGCGACTAGAGATTATTTCAAAAAAAAAATTAAGCGGTATTATTTACGTATTTAGAATAAAAATAGATTATTTACAAAAAAATTCGTGTCTCTCCTTTGCGCCCCAAGGCTACAACAAGGAGGTGTTGCGGTCCTCCGCCGCAGCAAGGATGGTGTTGCGGTCCCGGTCATAGTAACTTCAAGGAGGAGATAGAAAAGAAGAGAGAAAAGAAAGAGAAAAAAATCGAAAAAATTCAAAATAAAATAAATTTTAGAAATTTCAAGAAAATTCCATAAAATCCTTAGAACATGAATATATTTAATAAAATGATTTTGAATTTAATTAAAGTTTAATTTATTCAGTTAAAATGTTTTCCATTTTCGATATTTCCAATTAAGCTTTAATTAATTCAATAAAATACAAAATGGTTTATTTTATTTTTTAATACAAAATGGTTTATTTTATTTTTTAATCTTTCAAAAGACTCTAAAAAGGAAAACGAAAAGAACTTAAAGGAAATAACAACAAGGTCTTGGAAAAAAAAGGAAATCCAAGATAAAATCGTAAAATCAAATAAACCATGTTTATTCCATTAATCAAATAAATCATTAAAAATGATTAATGGAATTTTTTATTCCATTAATCATTTTTAATGGTTTATTTGATTTTCTTGTTTTATCTTGGATTTTCTTTTTCCAAGTCCTTATTTTATTTTCTTTGAGTTCTTTTTATTTCTTTTCGCTTTTTCCTTTTTCATAGTCTTTTGAAAGCTTTAAAAAATAAAATAAACCATTTTTATTTTATTGGATTAATTAAAGCTTAATTTGAAATTTCATAAAATGAAAAACATTTTAAATGAATAAAATAAACTTCAATTAAATAAAAATTATTTTATTAAATCTATTCATGTTCCAAGGATTTTTATGGAATTTTCTAAATTTTATTTTATTTTGGATTTTTCCAGATTTTTTTCCTTTCCTTTTCTTTTCTTTTCTCTCTTCTCCTTGAAGCTACTACGGCGAGGGACCATGATACCACCTTCTTTCAGCAAGTAGAAGCACTGTTCTTTTCTTCTTGCAAAGTGGGGAACCACAAAGAGAGACATGTGCTAGCCTTCAGATCAACTGCGCTGAAAGGGAGGCTAGATTTAGAATTTTAGGGATAGGAGGCTAGATTTGGAATTTTAGTGGACCAAAGGGTCAATAGTGCCCAAAATTCCTAGCCTGGCACCAACGGTGCATACAAGGCAAGCGTAGATCACAAATTGACATGTAAACACACGCACATGCGGTACCATCTTCTTCCCGGCGCGGGGAGTCCAAAATAAGAAGGGATTTTTTGGTGTGTCGTTCAAAGCAAAAAGGCCCATCGAACCTCACCTAGTTCCGTCACACCATGTACAAGTCCAATTAGAGGTGCTAATGGGCTAAAGCCCCATCCAAACCCAACCGAACCCATTTCTATGTAGCATGTCCATTCAACCCAAACCAGCCCACTACTCTACCTTCAAAACCCAATCCAACCTAACTCAGATGCAACTCCAATCCAACCTAACTCAGATGCAACTCCAATCCAATCTAACACAATTCTCTCAATATGAGTTCAACCCGTTTTCAACCCCTGGAAACATCCTCTACTTGGTACCCGGCACTCTTTTGTTCGGTCTTCATGGAGCCACCTAAATTGCCTATGCTTGAATCCTATATTCTGTATTTCCTATCGTGGAATCATATTTGATTGAGTACTGTTTCTGAAGTAGTTGACATTGGCGAAGCTTTTAGGGTTCACACGGGAGGAGAAATCCATTGGTCGGACACTGAAGACGTGGATTCTCCCCTCAAGCTCCTGTGGAAACACAGCGATGCAATACTCTGATGTTCTCTGAAGGTCAGTGCTGTGCATTTATACTGTTGTTCCATCAGATTGCCTGTGCTGGAACCACCAGTTGATGAGAATTTTTGGCTATTGGCCAATCACAGTCTACTCCTATGTTCACCTTTGCCAACAAAGCCGGCCTCGATATCCTGGAAACCACGCTAATCGACCTGCAGGACATTTCGCTTGAGACTATCCTGGATGACGAGGGCCGGAAGGCGCTGTGCTCAGAGTTCCCCAAGATCATGCAGCAGGTAGCTAGCACTGCACCTACTGCTTCCCTTATGAATTGCTCTCGCTGCCTTGGACGCTTACTTGCATGAACATTCAGATTGAAACCTCTTCCATTCTTCAGGGTTTCGCGTACCTCCCCTGTGTGTACAAGTCGAGCATGGGGCGGCAGGAGTCGTACGAGCAGGCAGTGGCGTGGAAGGTGCTGAGCGACGACAACACCTCGCACTGCCTCGCCTTCATGCTCGTCAACTGGACCTTCATGTGACGAGCCTCGCCACCGACCATTTCTACTACTGCATGTTTTTGCTTGTGTCAAAACGACCTCTTTATTACTTACTAATTACTACCTTATCAGATGGTGCCGGCCTATCCTAGTCATTGCTTGCACCTGTGTTGTTATCGGATGGCATGACTAAGACCTACTTATTGCTGTTTGTGTGTGATCAAGAGACCTAGCTGCCTATCTGTCCGGACCAAAAAATACAATTCTAGACTCTCTGTGTATAATACACTAGTTCAGGATCACGCTAGTGCACACAGTTTCAACATAGATGAATATTAATCCACACAAGGCGATTAATAGCATAAACAAGTAATTTGATTAACAAATAAGGGTTTTGACCTTATAGTCGAGTTTACACTTATTAAGCCACGCAGGGCTAACAAAGAATTAAATAGCAACGGAAACAGAAACGGCACCAGCATCCCATCAATTCACCATAGACAACCGACTAAGATCAAGACCCTACGATCAAGCACTTTCAACGAACTCCTCCTCGAAAGCAGGCGATGACTCCTCCTCTTCTGTTGATTTGATTTAGCAAGCATGAGTACACAACCGTACTCGCAAGTCACACCACAGAATGCAATTTATACATGATGGCTTATTCCAAAGGAATAGCTTCTGTGGTTGTTTTGTAGAAATGCAACTTTTGCAATTTGGTGGCTTATTCCAAAGGAATAGCTTCTGTGGTTGTTTTTGTAGAAATGCAACTTTTGCAATTTGACTACGAATAATAGATTGAAAGCAATAAGTAAAACAAATAACAATAATAATTTAACAGTTTGATTTCACAAAGACACATAGCCTAAACAAGTTATTCACATAGCTACATGACTTAGATCACATAGCTGTCCTTTCCCAAGGTTTTATGAAAATCTACCCCTCGTGTGAAATCCCCGAGCATGTCCATGACCGAGGACGCGGCTATTCGAATAGATTGATTTAACACTCTGCAGAGGTTGTACACTTTACCCACAAGATACAACTAGTGTTGCAAGCACTAATAATAACAAAACGTTTTAGAAACTTCATCTCAAGCATTGATACTCCCAGTGTGCTTACGAACCGTCATACCAAGACATACACAGCGATAGGTACGACACACACCGTTGGACAGGGACATGGCGAACCGCCCCGTGATGTAACTACTTGGTAGCACACCTCCACCCAATCAACACAGTCTAACCTACAACCTGAGTAGCAATGTCAAGATTCTATAACTTACTAAGTTAGGCCCATCCCATACCAAGCATGTGGTCGTACAGTAAGACTCAGTTCAATGGCGCACAAAGTTAAGTCCTTAATTGACCAAGGCAAGACTTCTAATTTACTACAAATCTCTATGCACACAGATTTTTAAGCCCATGCACACAGATCCACCATAACAATACACAGTCCACTTGCCTCCGTCTAAATCCTTTCCCACCCTGTTGGTTAAGTGCAACATATGCCATCAACGAGTAATAGCACATAGTACACACAGTTTTATCACATAGTTCCATAATCACTTAGTCAGGTTTATAATTGCAACCCACATGAGATGATGACTCGTGGCATGGCTAAGCGGACTAATCGTATCTAACTAACCCACGTTGGTGCTACGATAATACCAACTAAATAAACCAATCTAGGGTGACAAAAGATTAAGACAAAACAAATAGACAAGGTGGTTGTAACAAATTGGATTAATAACTAAACCCAAAAGTATTTAAATAAATAATTAAAGTAAATGCAATAATTTGAATCATAGTAATTTTAGATAACTGGGATTTAATATGATCAAAGGTATGACTTGCCTGAAATAGGTCTAGGTACTGATCTTGATCTTGAGGTACTCCTTCTTCTTCAAATCTTCCCGAAGTATCAATGTCTACTCGGAAACGAAGCAAACAAATAAAATAAATAAATAATAGAGGCAAAACAAAATCCAAAAATTAAATAAAAATCTCAGATAGATAGAACTTGAATTTAGATAAATTTAGAAATTTGAATGGACTCAAACGGAGTTCGGATGCAAAAGATATGGGCTTTGGAAGTTTGAATCTAAAAGAAATCCTAATTTCAGAATAATCCGAATTATTTTCCAATTGAAAATACCGGAAAAGAAATAAAAAGGAAATCACTGGCATGTGGGGCCCACACGTCAGCGACTTGGTTCACGGAAGATCAAGTCCACCTAACCAATATGGAGCGAGGCTGGCAAGGCTGCCACACGTGCATGCTGAGGTGGTGCTTAGATGGCGATGACGTGGCTCAACGGCAACGCGGCAGCGCACTGAAACCAATGGTAACCGGCGAATGGCGGCGATCCACCGGTGGCTAGGGGTACCAGGATGAAGCTCAGGCTATTGTGAACCTAATGAGCCAACTCCGGGTGGTAGATGACGACGGTGATGGCCGGCGGCGAGCTCGAAGCAGTGAAGCTCCTCGGGTTTTGTCGGATCAAAGCTCCGGCGATGCTCCGACGACGAGGAAGGGCTCTGGAGGTAGCTTAGACGATGAGGAACACGACGGCGTGCTCCACAAAGGCAGGGCATCACTTACGGTAGCGGAATTGAAGTTTTAGGGTTTTGGTGACCGAAACCTAAATCTCCAATTGCGGCGGCGCTAAAACTCTCGGGGTGAAATTGAGCTAAGCTTCTTGGTGCAGGTGTTCTTGCGATCCCGGGGATGCCTTTTATAGGGGCCGGGTGGCTCAAGAAAGGAAATCCCCAAATCGAGTCCGTGAAGAACACGAAACCAAATTTGGAAATCCCGGGGATAGAAAGGGATTTGGTCACGATTGGAACCAGATACGAGTGTGGGATATCAAGAGATAAGGTTTGGCAAAGAAATCTAGAAGGTTTTAGCTTGGAAATCGACATTGTCGGATTTAGCTTGAGGTCCTTCAATGGTGGCAGCGGCGATGAACTCGCGAGGACGAAGCCGACTCGGAGACGACAACGAACACGGGCCCACCTGGCAACGAGGCTAAGCAAATGCGAACGAAAGGAATGTTCGGACCACACGTTCTAACCGTCAGATTTGAAATGGACAATCTAGATCAAGTGTGACTTTCGGACCGCCTGAACAGCCCATTCGATCTTGACCGTCCATTCTTGATTGGGCGGCTCACATCGAGTTTGACGTTCGGACTATCCGAACAACCCAATTGATCATGACCGTTCAAACAAAATCCAATGGTGGCGAACTGAGCTGCGCGCGCGAAGGAAAGAGGAACAGAGGCTGACACGCAGAACCCACTTGTCAGCGAGAGATGCACGCGCGCGCAGGTGAGCTGGGCCGCACAGGAGTTGGGCCAAAATAGGATAGGGTTGGGTTTAGGCCCAAAGGGATTAACTGAGATTTAAATAGGTTTTCTATTTTATAAAATAGCAGAAAATCCAAATGACAATTAGAGAAATAGCAAATGAACTTGGAAAAATTCTAGAAAAATCTAGAAAATATATCCAAGCACATAGAATCCAAATAAAAAAGTTTTGACTATTGTTGATGAGGACATCGGCACCAACACCATGGACCCCACCAACTCCATCAACCCCCACGGTTTGTATACCCCGCTTTCCATTCCTTTTGCCCCACTGACAAATCTTTTAAGGACCATGATCAAGAAGAACCTCAAAGAGTGGGAAGAAGGCCTACCTCAAGTGGAGTTCGCCTACAACCGCGCCGTTCACTCCACCACCAACATGTGCCTTCTGGAAGTGGTGTATGGCTTTAAACCATGCACACCATTTGATCTTCTCCCACTACCACTACAAGGCCGAGTCAACATGGAAGCCTCCAAGCGAGCTAATTTCATGAAGAATGTTCATCTCAAAACCCGGGAGGCGATTGACAAGAAAACCCGCCTCTATGCAAAGAAGGCCAACATGCACAAGAAGGAGATGTTGGTTGAGCCCAGAGACTTGGTATGGGGTCACCTTGAAAGGACCGTTTCCCACGGCGCTCCTCCAAGTTGAAGCCACGCGGTGATGGACCATTCAAAGTGCTCAAGAAGATCAATGACAACGCATATGAGATTGACCTTCCAAGCAACAAGTACGCGTTGAGCTCTACCTTTAAAGTGGGCCAAGTTATCTCCAACACGCTCAAGGGACCAATGACAAGGCGCTAAGCGACAACTTAATAATGAGGTGAAGTCGCTCCTACTCGAGTCTCGCTTTGATATTTCGAGTGGATATTACCTCATGCCCCATATTTATATTTGATCGGCGTCGGAGAAGATGTCAAGAGAGATGGAGACCGGACCCCGGCCGAACCGCACCTAGGAGCACTGCGGCGTGCAGCAACTGAAGCTGGGCAACCGGTCCGACCGCCCACCACACCGGTCAGACCGGCGCCAGCTGGTCCTTGGGAGTTCGGCCAAGTCCACTGGCGGTCCGACCGCCCTCAACGCCGGTCCGACCGGCGCCAGCTGTCCGACCGCCCGCAACGGCGGTCCAACCGGCGCCGGTGGTCCTTGAGTTCGCCAAGTCAACTTGCGGTCCGACCGCCCATGTCTGATCGGCCAGCACCCGTGATCGACCGCCCCAACGCCGGTCGACCGGCGATCGACAAGCGAGCCCCACTTTGCCCCCCACCACTATAAAGGGCAACACCCCAACTCGAAAAGGGGAGATGAGAAGATAAAACATGAGCATTGCTCTTGCCTAGGGTTAGCTTCAAAGCACCCTAGGTTGGGAGCCCCCTCCATCTTGTCCTTGTAATTTCCTTTTGGATTTGTAAGGAACATCGCGCGACGGATGTATGGAAACGGTCGTTCAATTAGAGAGATCGTTGATTGAGTTCTTTGTTGGAGGCTATCTCATTGGAGTGTGTTGCCAATATTTGCTATCTCAATAGGCTTTCTCTAGTTATCCCCCATCGATCCTACGACGTGAAGACCTCGGGTAACCTCCCCCTACACGCCGTATCAATTGTTGATGTTGACTTTAATCATATTAAATTGTTTTGATGCACAAGGTTCAATATTAAGCTTTTGAGTTAAAGTCAAATAAATCCAAATGGTGAATTTTCTCCCTACTAACTATGCAAAGGATTTTCAAAGCTCAAAAAATTGGGATGTTACACTATCTATCTATATTTGACCATGGACCATGGTTTATGTGATTTGCTATGTACTGCACTGAACTAGTATTGTCTGCATTGTCTTGTGTCCATTATATTCATTTGTGTTTCAATGGTTTTGGTACATCTGGTGATGTGATGTGACCAGCCGGCCGGCTGCCAACCTCAGACGTGAAGATGACGACTTACTCCCATGTTATTGTTTTCCCACCTATGCCAACTCACAAGAGAAAACCAACTCGTTAACCCGATTTTTTTTACCCATACCAACCTAACCCAACCTGTTTTTATTTAAAACCAAACTCAACCCAACCCGTTAGCTATCTCAACCCGTTTCCACCCACCCAAAGTCAACTCAAATGAAAACCCAACACGTTTAGCCCATTTCAACCCAACCTATTATCAAGCCTAAGTCCAATAGTAACCCAAGCAGATCATGTCCCTCTTCTCTTTTAATTATCCTTCGAGTTACGAAATTTTATATTTTCATATTAATAATATAACAATTGTAGAGAAGAAGAATACAAACTGGACTCAGTTTTAGCTCCTACAAAAGAAGAATAGGCCAAATAGAAAGTATGGTGCTATTATGGTTTTGGTTAGGTATGTGTACGGGTCCGAGGGCCGAGCAGAGGATGCTCGTCCTAGATCGGTCGGTGACAAGGATTCAATAATCTTCGATTAATGAAACTAATTATCTGTAATATTTATTATGGATAATGGTATTCTAAATAACTGTATACCCCTAGTCAGTGATACCTGTAACGACTAGAGAAGGCTACGACCAGTTCAGGTTACGACCACCTTATGGTCATAGATCTACTATCACCAGGTGAAATCACGACAAGCCTATAGTCGATAAAACCCACAGACATATAAACATCATCGACTAGGCACTTTGTACACTACGATCACTTATGTGTGGTGGTTAATACACGTGTGTGTAATCTCTAACATAACCACACATAGTTCTCTCTGTCTCTAGCAATAACCGCATGATGAACGTGCATGAGGATGTCTCACTGACAGCAACCGTCAAGACACCTCCTGACGCACAGCAACTACAACCTCTTTAAATGCTTTATAAAGGGCAATGCCAGTAGACAGAGGGAGAGGTAAAAAAACACACATAAGCCATTAAACTTAGTTCAGTTGCTTGTTGTACTCTGTAATCCCATTCAATACAAGAACATAGGAGTATGATTGTTATTCTCGTCGGAGAAGGCCTGAATCTGTCTAAAAAAGTCCTTGTCTCTTCTTTCATAGTTTCAATAGTCGTGTCCCTGACATTTATTTTGTAAGATCGATAGTGATTCATCGATAGTTGGCGCCGTCCATGGGGATTACTCTGGTGATTTTCATCATTTCTACTCAAATGCCCCCATGGCAGACGAGTGGAACTAGGAGAATTAGTTCGATCTAGTAGATTTTGCAAGAATCGACATGGATGCCTGCTACGACTACAAGCAAAGCATCTTTTCGTCTGACGGCAATGCTAACTCTAGAGATCCTTCATTGGGCCTAGGAAACCATGCCACGAACACGATCCATGAGGGCACGCGGTCTCCAACTCTCACACTAGCACCGCTATGCCCAGATGGGGAGTCAAAATCCTCACAAGGCAAGGGTCCAAGCGACCACGACTAGTGCCACCCGACGACATGCACTGAACGCAGCAAGGCTCCAGCCTCCGAGGGTTCAAGCCCGTCCAAGGACGACCAGTTTCCTTTGTCGAGTCCTGGAACACATGATTCTGGGGCTTGATCACCATCTGCTAACCGTCATTGTGCGGTTACCACTACCCAGGATCCGGTCAAACACATTGCAGTTACAAGTCTGACCACATACCAGATGAATTCACCTTCGACTGGAGATGGTTATAACCCATAATTCCTGATGTGACAATGGGTGTCTCGATCTTTCGATGAGAACGATAACTCGATTTTGATGGAGACGACTCTAAAGATTTGGCTACCAATCGTACATGACCAATATGCCTAGCAATCGCTAAACCAACTCCGAGATCGTTATCGACCTTGCTAGAAGCACAATCGACCCGACCATGAAGGTCTATTCCTGCATGCAATCGAAGAACATACAAGAACAAGATAATAAGCAATCTGAAATTGCATATAGGGTTGAAATATCTGATAAAGTTGGGATTTTGTAGTGGTATTATGGTTAGTCTAATCGACACAAGCCAATACACGAAGTTGCAATGAAGCTAACTTTTAACTAAACAAAATCCAAGAAAAACTAGAGGGGTGCGGCCACCTTAAATAGGGGAGAGGGAGCCGCACATAGTTAAGAAAATATAGGGTGGTACTATTTATGGCACTGTTCATGCATGAACAGTACGGGCCCCCTAGGGTGGCGCCTTCCCTTGGGCCCAAGCATTACGAGGCCCAATTTGGCCCAAACAGGTGATGCAGCACCTTCTTTTGGTGATTGTGGTGCGCACAGAAGAAATTTGGAGGTGAGACTGGATCCATTGGAAATAAGATGAGATAAGCTTTCCATCAAGTACTCGTGGAGCTCCAACGGACTCTGTATGTTAAAGTTATGCATGTTTGAAGTCAGTGCTATCTCCGAAGGCCAAATTAAATTTCAAAACGTGTCCAGCTCGAACTCTTGCTTGGCTTGGACAAAAAGTGATGTGGTGCTACACAAATATATATTTTTATCATTAGGTAGCATCATATAATTCATATAATATAAATGTGCTCCTAAAAACGAGCTCACTTGATAATTTAAGTGAAGCGTACAAGCTCTTATAATTGGAACAACAAGCATAGTAAATATGGTTGTATCTATAGGGGTCATGTCCTCATCATCCTCCCCTTCTTGAAAACAAAGTCGTCCTTGGCTTTTGATAAGCTGAAAATAAGGTAACAAAGAAGTCAAGGTGTATGCATGGTATATGTATATATCATCCGTTTTAATGGTTCTTCGTTGTTGCACAATTAATGTTATAAAACAGCAGTGATCATACAAGCAACTAGTTTTGCAAATATAAGTGAAGCATTTATGCAATTCAAATCTCTAAAGTTGTAAACTTGTAGTGGTAACACGTATGGGCAAAGCTGCAACTTTTTGAATCAAACAAAGTTCATCCACATAATCAGATTTCAACTAAGCAATATCAAATTCATCTAGCAAGGGTGACAAGATTTGTAAGTTCTTCCATACTTCAACATCATGATGTAGATTATCAATACTAAATGATGCAATAAGAGACAAAGACATAGGCATTGGATGATCACTAAATTTTATTTTCCTCTCATAATGAACAAGATTCGACACACAAGAATTGTTGTTCAAAATAGCAAGCTTCAATTCATCCATGTGATCACAGGTTATGCATATCTGATATACAAGAAATTAATTGTCTACACCATAATCTCCAATCAAATTAAACTTATATCCAGGGGTGTATGCACTAAACAAGGGTTTTGAACATACAATTACAGAAACTTTCTCTATAGCATGTGACAATTTCATAGGGGGATCCAACATTATGTAACATAAAGATTCAGCAGGAGAAATTCTAGTCAAAACTTCTTTATGTCTAACCAATTCCACATGTTCATTATATGCGATTAACTCATCACATGAATCACTCAAAACAACAGGCAATTCAATTATTTTATCACATGGTGCACTAAGTTAATGCAGTCTAAATTCTCTACTTGAAACATGTGTATATCATAATTTTTTTTCACTAATTTTTGCTCTAAAATAGCATGAACAGTGACAATTGTAGTTCTTCACAAAGATACTCACCTTGAGTGATGCTAGCACCATGGTCTTTACCTTTTTGGCTCTCCTCAAATGATATAGGTGCATTCATCTCCTCATTTTCCTTCTCAACCAATGGAGTTGGTGGTTCAATCAGCTGATTCTCCTCTTCGGCATGGTTCTCAACTTTCTGCAAATTGTTAGTCACAGAAAAAGACACAAACATAGGTTTGTTCTCATGTTTCCTTTCATCAAGCATTCTCAATTTCTCCTCAATCTGACGGTCAACCTTACAGGCAAGTAAACAAATGAGAGAGAGAACCATAATCATCATAAGCATGCCATTTTACTGTTCATGCATGTTAAGTGTGAAAATTGTTTGATAGCTTAAACCGGCATAACTCCCCGGTTAAGTCTTATTTGTGTGTAGCCATGATCATATGATGTATGTCGGTAGATATGAATAATTATATCGTCGTAGCGGAATATGTATATTATTGATTGGTGGATGTTAGAATAAATTTATTATTGGAGTATTCAATCGGATGATATTATTTTGGAGTCGCATGGAAAAATTGTGGTGATCTTTCGATGATAAATTAACTGGAGGTTTTCCCTCACATTGAATTAGCAATTTTAGGAGCTAGGACGCAAAAGGATTTTATAAATTATTACTTGACGGGTAGATCATGAGATGATATTTATTGACATATGGAGGTTGAATCGGATGATTTATTTAATCATGAGTAAATTCATCGGATATCTTAAGTAATAGTTATGTGAGTCATATATGCTAGAATTGAAAGAAGGTAGCAATGTATCATTTAATCGTGGATGAATAATTGGATTGCCATGTAATTAGTAGATGAGTCCTATGTATCGAGTTGATGGAATTGTGCCCTCAATTCAATTAGTAGATAAAGGATTATTAGTTGATCGTAGTGGCACATATGTGATTGGATTGGTAGATGTCGTACACGACTAGTTCGGTGAAGTGGATATGAGTTGATCGATTAGTGAGCTAGTAAATCTCGGATGTGCAATTAAACTGTAAAGCTTGTTAGGCATCGATTAGTCAAATAAACCTCGATCGAAGGGAAATTTTGGGTGTATGCGATTATGATTTGCTGAGGTGAGACTAGTAGAGTTAGATAGTCAGTATTAGCTTAAATAGTCTAGTAAAGATCAATTGATGGAGTTAGTCATGGTCATATGCCCATAAGTCGATGGATTTCGTATAATTATCGGATAGGTTGTATAGTTGGAAGATCATGAGTCCGGGCATTACTTGACGAATTGACTACCTTCATTATGCCGTATAGATGTTTTCTTTAGAAAATAAATGAAAAAGAAAAAGGAAATGCATAGGCCCCACATGTCTTGACAGAGGCTAGGTTAACCTGAGTGCAAAAAGTATTAAATGTAATAGAAAATTCGGAAAACAATTATTTTCACACTGAAAAGTCATTTTAACTTTGAAATTTTTTAGAAAATTCATATGAACTCCAAATGAGAAGAATCAAGTTTTGTTGGTCATGAAATTTTATTCTCTAGATAACCATGTAATTTTTATCTCCACTAGTATTCTGCAAATTTTTGTGAAATGTTTAAATTCGGATGAACAGTAACAGAACCTTGAGTTTTCAACATTTTCTCAATTACTGATTTTTAAGCTGCTATAACTTTCACATACTAACTCCAATTGAAATAATTCTTTCACATAAATTCATCTGAAATCACAATATTACTACTGTATAAATATCATGCATTTTTTAGCATTTTGAATTTTTGGTGTTTCTCGATGTTTATTCGATATCGTCTTTCTATAGAATCTGAAGTGACGGAAGTGAACGAATACGCAACAGAGAGTAAACAATTGGAATTCTAGCATGGAAAGCATCATTTGAACTTTATTTTTTTCATCATATTGAGCCCAGATTTTGCTAAGTTAGTATTTTGAATTGCAATGACACTTGCTTGCATGCTATTTTGGTATATCGATATTTTTGTGAGTTAGTTAGTTATGTCCTACTCTTGCTGGTTATCCTTGATACTTCCATTACAAATATTCTTAAGATTATATGGTTGTGATGATGTATCTATTTTGTATATTGAATGCTTAGCCATGTGAGTCTAGTAGATGTGTTAGGTCGGTTGACGGGATTAAGCCGTCAAGTGTGGGAAACACTAAACATTATTATCTATGTTTTTGTCGAGATCTTCGTATCTAGTTCTTGAGTTAAAACTTTGTTTATTTCAAATGATTTTTAGTCTAGACAAGTGGTTGGTAGTGTGGATGCCTTCGTGCACGAGACTCGGGTATTGCGGTTGTCCTGTCCAGACCGTTAAGGACCGGGCCATGGGCTGTCATTCCAAGTAATTATCATACTACCACATGCTGGGTTGGGAGCCGGCTTGGTCAAGTAAGGGGAGGATTTTATTGGGTTAAGTCCCAGGTGGTGTGAGGACATTTGTGTTCGATCAACTGTTCGTAGGATCCGATGTAATTTTCTATAATGTGCATGGGAGCACTCTTTTTCTTTCTTTACATTGTATCGGTATCTCCGACACAACTTGCGAGCCTGTTTAGCGAGATCTATCAGTAGCTTGTACTAAGTTTGGGGTTCATCTCGCAAGGGGGACTCATCTCAATAGGGTCATCTTGTTGAAAAGTACTGAATCTCTATTTCCCCGGCCGACATACCTTAGGAAGTGTGTCATTATTTGGAGGCTTACGAGCTAATCGAGTTGTGTGGGAAAAGTAGTACTCCCTGTAGGGATTAATCTATTTGAATAGCCGTGTCCACGGTTACGAACGACCACTTGGTTTGGGAGACGTCATCGTTAGACTCTAATTAAAATTTGATGAGGGCAACAACTCGGTATCGATATGAATGGGTATTCATGCATTTTAGTTTATCAAAGTGGGCTGTCACTTTGGTATTGTTTGATCTATAAGTATATCTATGTCACTTGTTTCCTTTTTTGCTTATAAATCTGTTTTCTAAATGGCAATTGAAAACTAGTATGTGTAGGATGAAAATCGTTGTGTTTTTTTGCCAAACTAAATCACTGATGCTTCTCTTTTGTATAGCCTCTAGCATGTATAATTTTTACTTTGTGTAATACTTGTGAGTACATTTTGTACTTAACCCGGATGTCTGCTTGTTCAGGTGAGGATGACTATACGTTCGATCAATTCGTTAGCACCGATGTCAACGACGCTAACGAATAGATATTGTTTCTAATTCCCAGTCAGTTGCCTTGGGTTTTGGGCACACCTTGCTGGATCTTTTGGTTTATTTACCTTGCTTCTACAGCTACTTAATGTTAAACTTTGAATTTGGCACGTCGGCCACTTTTGTAATAGTTGTATACTTAAGTCCTATGTTGTATGTCTTTCGATATATCGTTGTATAACTGTTATTGACGTTGATAAGGATATGTGTGTGTTGGTCGCTGATCTTGGAAGCCAACATGGGACACATATCCGCTATTTTGAAATCCTCTTTAATTCCTTTAAGTGTGTATTCGGCTGTTGGAGAACCGGTCACCATGTAGTGCTCGCAGAGGACCGGTATGCATGGTCACCGTGGCTTTAGCTCAGTTGGGTCCTCTTACTTAAATAAAATTAAATTAGATTTCAATCCTCAGAGGCCCAGAGTTATTTTCATAAGATTGGGAAGGTCTCGGTCTTACGAAAATAACCCGAGGGTCCACACAGCTTATATGGTTCTTTTGCACAAAGCAATATTTTAAGTTTAAACAATTTTCATATAGCTCATTTGACAAACGTAGTTTCATTGAATAAATTAATTGTATCACTAGTGGAGGTTCTAGCTACCAACCACTAGCATCAAGGCTCTAGCTGCCAACGTTCCAAGGATAGGGCTCTAGCTACCAGAAAACTACACGAGAGTCTCAACTACTCTCGGTTTTCCAAAATTTACTCTTTTGAAATCAAAACCAAAATCTACCATGTGAAAATGCACCTTGCCCGCCCTTGACCATGGGCACGGCTATTCGAATAGTTTTACACTCTGTAGAGGTTGTACAGCTTGACCCACACGAGATAATCAACTTTTAATGTCGGCCATGACACGCTTCTGTAACACCCTAGCCCAACTATGAGCCTTGGATGGTACTAAACTAACTCAAAAATTCAATTACTTCTTTCCACTAACAATTAACAGCAAGCGTTTCAGCATCTAACAAGCTAGCATTAATCAAAACTATAATGAAAATAATATTCTAGACACAAACCTTGTTGTAATCATCAATTAGCAGAACCATAAGGATATTTCAATATTCTTCAATGTTCCTTTTGAATGAAAGACTAAACAAGTCACTTGTAATGTTCTAGCATGTAAGAGTAAATAAACCAAGTTCTAAAAAGAAATGATAAAGCATAACATAAATATCCAAAAGACAAACTTGACTAAACTAATTACAAAACTCAATCATCACGAAGGTTGAACACAGTTTGAGAATAAAAGTAATAGCAGGATCATTTAAGTTTAAGTAAATGAGCTATTTTATTTGCCATGGGTGATCATGAGTGAAGTGCACCAAAACTACCCCTTTTCATGCATGTCGCTGCCTTGAGAAGTACCTAAAAGAAACATCAATAACAAGCGTGAGTCCACGACTCAGCAAAGTACAACAGTGTAAAAGACAAAGCATCTTGAACAGATAATGAAGATAACAAAATCCTCATATAAACAACAGCAAGAAATCCATATTTGAACCTCTTATACTTTCATGAACATTAGCAAGGAATCCATAATTGAACCTCTTATACTTTCATACGATGCAAATGACAAGAATGTAACTTTCGTCCTTCTTTGCAATTACCAGTAATGCGGAGTAGTACATCCGTCGATGCATACTCAAGCCTATGCCCTCAGGCACAGGGACCTTAAGCCCACACTCCGAGAGTGTGGGGACCTCATGCCCGTCCAATACATGATGGGGATCTCATGCCCATCTAATGCATGACAGGGACCTCAAAAGAATCAATTCTTGGCTACCACGTAGTCCAAGATTTAAGAATGAATGCCATGATGCAAAAGAACTTAATATTCTCAACCCACCATGAGAGAATAACATTCAAAGGAAAAATCATAGATAAACTTCCATTCAATTAAACCATGGCAATTATAATGATTATAGCACCACAATTACTCTACACTGCTTGTATTTGCCTCAACTGCGAGACGGATGACAACGAAAAGAGGACTCTATCCCTGGGTTCTCACCACCACCTGGCATTCGTAGAGCATACTAAGAAAACCATTCAATTGCACATCGCATAGCAATAAAACTAAACGAACTCATTTGCTCCTATTTGCGACCCAAAACAATACCATTACGATGCCAAGTCCCAATCTGTCCAAAATAGACAGCCACCATAGGGCAACCATAACTTTTGACTCAAAGCTCCAAAAATCATGAACTAAAATTCTCTAGAATCTACACACATATACCCACAAATTCTCAGGTGACCCGAAGTTCAGATTAATCCATCTAAACCCTTGTTTTTATCTCCGAAGATAGTTTTATTATCTTCGGTACTATCGACTTAGAAATTACATATCTTTTAATTGGTACAAGCAAACAGAATGATCTAAGTTATTCTGGAATCTACAGAGAACTAACATCCATAATAAATTTGTTATAATTTTTTCATTGTGTAACAAAAGTTGCTAACAGAGCAATCTTTCCCGACTGTCCCCAATAGAGGGACAGAACTGTAATGAACAATTCAAAATTCCATAACTTTCTTTCTACTTGTCCAAAAAATATGAACTTGGACTCTATGGAATTATTATTAAGTTATCTATCTAAATCATACAGACCAAAAGTCCAGATTCATCCGTTTCCAAGCCTTAATATGCAAAACCATGTTCGCTACCCGAATTCCAGGGACTGAACAGGCACTCGGATTGCAAAAATCATAACTAAATATCTATCCATCCAACAATCGCGATCCAAGACTTTTCAGAAAGCTATCGCAATTACCCACATAACTCTACAAGACCCTAATCCCTGATTTCACTTGGAACTAATTCAAACTTATGGATCATCAGAACTGCAGAAATACCAATCTACAACAACAGGGTACTAATATGACTTTCGGCGACAAATCACATATAAAAGAATTGCAATAACTAATGGGGAACACGAATTAACTGACAAATTCTCCGCTGGACCACGCAAAGATCCCACTTCTTCTACCTCTTCCTCTTCTTCTTCCTTCCTCTCCTTCCTTTCTCCTCTTCTCCTCCTGTTGGCGGAAGCGTGGGAAGGGGCTACTCTGATACCCACGTGCTACAAAGGCGCGGCGGTAATCTTTATGCTTGGCATGATGCTAGGGTGTAACATCTCGTTTGTCCTGTGTTTCCTGTAGTTTTCAAAATAAAAAGAACCATTTGGATTTGTTGAGGTTCAAAGCTTAACATGAGTTTTCAAAAGAGCTTTAATTGATTAAACAAAACTTGAACTAAATCTATTCAGTTTCTTTTGTTGTTTGTTGGAGATTTCCCTTCTTCCCTCTTTTTGCTCTGTGTGCCTTTGTGTTTGGCCTCTCCTTTCCAGACCCCTTTTGTGTCTGGATCTCTTTTCCCTCCCTCTTTCTTTCTCTCTTTCTCGGCCCAGACCTCCTTCTCTGTTTTGGGCCTCCCCGTGTACCTCTCAGTGTTCATTTGAACTCCCTGAGTTCATTTGGGCATCCTTGGAATCCTTTTGGAACTCCCCTATGCCCTTATGGATCTCCCTGTGTCCATAAGGAGCCCTTTTGATCCCCCTATGTCCTCTCGGACCTCCCTGTTGGACCTCCCTTTGGTTCCCTTGGCTCTCCCCTTGCTTTCGCGGACTTCCCGCTTGCTCCGTCCTCCAACGCAGTCGTACCGCTCCGCTCTTGCAGTTGTACTGCTTCTCTATTGCGCTCAGACCTCCCCCTTATTAGATCTGGCCATTAGGACCTCCAATTTGGAGATCCTAGCCGCTCAGACCTCCCCCTTGTTTAGATCTAGCCGTTAGGACCTCTTCTCTGGAGAACTTAACCGCTCAGACCTCCCTCTTGTTAGATCTGGCCGTTAGGACCTCCCTTTTGGAGATCCTAGTCGCTCAGACTTCCCCCATGTTAGATCCGACCGTTAGGACCTCCCCTTTGGAGATCCTAGCCATTCAGACCTCCCCCTTGTTAGATCTGGCCGTTAGGACCTCCCATTTGGAGATCCTAGCCGCGTAGACCTCCCCCCTTATTTAGATCTGGCCATTAGGACCTCCTCTCTCGAGATCTTAACCGCTCAGACCTCCCCCTTATTAGATCTGGCCGTTCGGACCTCCCCTTTGGATATCCTAGCCGCTCAGACCTTCCCCTTGTTAGATCTGGCCGTTAGGACCTCCCCTTTGGAGATCATAGCAGCTCAAACCTCCCCTTGTTCAGATCTGGCCGTTAGGACCTCCTCTCTGGAGATCTTAACCGCTCAGACCTCCTCCTTATTAGATCTGGCCGTTAGGACCTCCCCTTTGGAGATCCTAGCCGCTTAGACCTCCCCCTTGTTAGATCTGGCCGTTAGGACCTCCCCTTTGGAGATCTTAGCCGCTTAGACCTCCCCTTGTTCAGATCGGCCGATGGGACCTCCTTTGGAGATCCTAGCCGCTCAGACCTCCCCCTTGTTAGATCTGGCCGTTAGGACCTGCTCTCTGGAGATCTTAACCGCTCAGACCTCCCCTTGTTCAGATCCGGCCGTTAGGACCCCCTCTCAAGAGATCTTAACCGCTCAGACCTCCCCCTTGTTAGATCTGGCCGTTAGGACCTCCCCTTTGGAGATCTTAGCCGCTTAGACCTCCCCCTTGTTCAGATCTGGCCGATAGGACCTCCCCTTTGGAGATCCTAGCCGCTCAGACCTCCCCCTTGTTAGATCTGGCCGTTAGGACCTGCTCTCTGGAGATCTTAACCGCTCAGACCTCCCCTTGTTCAGATCCGGCCGTTAGGACCCCCTCTCAAGAGATCTTAACCACTCAGACCTCCCCCTTGTTAGATCTGGCCGTTAGGACCTCCCTTTTGGAGATCCTAGCTGCTCAGACCTCTAGCTTGTTCATATCGGCCGTTAGGACCTCCCTTTGGAGATCCTAGCTCGGACCTCCCCTTGTTAGATCTGGCTGTTAGGATATCCTCTCTGGAGATCTTAACTGCTCAGACCTCCCCCTTGTTAGATCTGGCCGTTAGGACCTCCCCTTTGGAGATCCTAGCTGCTCAGACCTACTCTCTGGAGATCTTAACTGCTCAGACCTCCCCTTGTTCAGATCCGGCCGTTAGGACCCCCTCTCAAGAGATCTTAACTGCTCAGACCTCCCCCTTGTTAGATCTGGCCGTTAGGACCTCCCTTTTGGAGATCCTAGCTGCTCAGACCTCTAGCTTGTTCAGATCTGGCCGTTAGGACCTCCCCTTTGGAGATCCTAGCCGCTCAGACCTCCCCCTTGTTAGATCTGGCTGTTAGGATATCCTCTCTGGAGATCTTAACTGCTCAGACCTCCCCCTTGTTAGATCTGGCCGTTAGGACCTCCCCTTTTGAGATCTTAACCATCCAGATCCCTCCTCTGTTTGATCTAACGATCCAGACCTCCTCTTTGTTTGTATTGAAAGGCACGGACCTCTTTCGGCCTAGACCTCCTTAAGCGTTTGGACGCACCGCTGGCTCTTGCGGTCGTACCGCTTGAGTTTTGCCTTTCTTGCCTTAGGACCGTTTGATTCGCATCGGACGACCCAATCTTGTTGGAGTGTTCGGATGGTCCGAACATCCCTTTCACTTTTAGCCCTCCGATCTGCATCAGATGGCTTGGGTGAGTTGGTTCATTCGCTTGGTCCGAACGGCCCATTTACCATGCTCCGTCCGATCAAGATCTGACGGTTCCTCCCGCGCATCTTTGTTTCCGCGGACCTCCCCTTACTCTAGATCTTGACTGTCAGGACCTGCTCCTTGAGGATCTGACCGTCAGGACCTGCCCTTTGTGAATCTTGTCCTAAGGTCCTCCCCGTTGTTGTGTCTTTTGGACCTCCTGTCCAGAGGACCTCTTTGTAGTCTTTTGGACCTCCTGTCTGGAGGACCTCTTTGTGTCTTTTGGACCTCCTGTCTAGAGAACCTCCTCCTTGTGTTTAGACCTTTGTGGTCTAGACTTCCTCCTTGTGTTTAAACCTTTGTGGTCTAGAACCTCCTTCTTGCGTTTAGACCTTTGTGGTCTAGACTCCCTCCTTGTGTTTGGACCTTTGTAGTCAAGACCGCCTCCTTGTGTTTAGACCTTTGTGGTCTAGACTCCCTCCTTGTGTTTCGACCTTTGTAGTCAAGACCTCCTTGGTTGTCTTAGGACTTCCTATCCTCAGACCTCCTCGCAGGACCTCTTCTTTGGACCTCCTCCTTGGACCATTCCCTTTGACCATGTGTTCACCCTTTTGACTGGCTCCCTTGCCCCAGGTTCTAAAGCACATTTGATGTGGGTTGAAGTCACATTAAAATGATGTCTTTTCCTTTGTACTTACTCCTACTTTTTGTCACCTCCTTAGCCCTGTTTCAAGTACTTTTTCGTACCTTGTGGCAGTGTGCCTTTGTACTAATGCCTTGGACCTAGGCGTCCCCTTTTGATGGTGCTCCTATTCTCCTTTTCCTTTAAATAGGGCACCAAGGGCACCCATTTCCTCCCTGTTCTTCATTTCTTCTACTCCTCTCTTTCTCTCGGTTCTGGAGAAGCTCTCTTTGCTCCTCTGGGACCCTTTCGGTTTTGGACCTCCCCCTTGTTGGACCTCCCCCTCTGTGGATCTTTTCCTTCTGTTCTTGTTAGTTCTTTCAGTTTCTGTTTGGAGCTGCTTTATTTAGTTGTTTTTCTTTGCACCGTGTAGATTCCGTTGGCGCTGAGGAGCTCGGTGAGCCAGCAGCCCCGGTTGAAGCCCATTAGCTCGCCACTGAAGGCAAGTTGTGGGACCCTTGACCATCTTGATCCCATTTTTAAAAGTATTTTGATTTTGTTAAACTTGCACAACTACTTTTATAGAAGCTGGTTTGGGTTCTAGTTAAATACCTATTGGTTTTATGCTTCCTTGTTTATTTGGCAACTCACATGTTGACATGTTTCCTTGAACGCTGTAGGATGGTACTGTTTGTTGGACACCTTGCTTACCAACATGGGTATCGTGTTTGCTTAGCCATGCTCTAGTAGACACTGGTCTCCTCATGATTCAATAATGGTAAACTTGACTAATGGAACTATGGAACTTTGGTTGGTGCCACGGATAAGCAACAAGGGCGGAAGTCATAGTTGTGTTGTTTGTGGTGCGAGGCCACTTTAAAATATGTTGTGCCAAGACCAGGGTGATCTTTGTCCAGGTGAACCCAAAACTGTTTTATGCTCGGGAAAGTTGGCCAGAGGCGAGTAGTGGGTGCTCCATTCGTCGTTGCGATGGAGTCACTTGGGTGCTTCATAAGTTGTTGCTATGGAGTCACCTGGGTGCCCCAGAGTTGGAGCTATGGGGTCACATTTGGGTTGAGGATAGCCTTGCCTGAGCAGCCATTTAAGGACTGAACCTTGGGAGTCATTGATCTGGGCCTTGCCGTGCAACCACATGTCCCTTATGGAGTGGACCGGGTGTAATAATTGGTCATGCTCTGATTCGGTTCCAAGGTAGAGGAGGTGCTGTTAACGCACCACGGCACAAGAGGGGGGCCACCAGGTGCTATACGCACACTGTAATGGCGAAACCTTAGTGTTGGTGATTGGGTTGGAGCAGGTCCCTGTAAAAGCCCGGTGGTGGTATCTACTTGATTCACATGTCTAAGGTAACGTGTGTAATATCAAGCGACTACCTCTGGTGGGTAAAGTTGTACACCTCTGCAGAGTAAATCTATTCGAATAGCCGCGTCCTTGGTTATGGACATGCCCGAAGATTTCGAATGAGGGGTAGAAATCCTTTTATGAAATTGTGTTCCTCATGGGCGCTTTGGTGAGAGGTCATGGCTTTTACCTCGAAGAGACCTTGGCTGGCTCCAGAGGGGTCATGGTTGGCTGACAAAGTGGTCCAGGGGCTGGTCTTATGGTGCTATGGAGTGGGTGCTCCAGAGAGGTTTGGTGGGTGCCTTGGGAGTGAGTGGGTGCTCACTGCCTCCTTTGAACATCAAAAGTATTTATGTATTATGATTTTAAACTCGAGCTTTGCAATATATTATGTTATTTACTATCAAACTTTGCTTTCTGCAAACTAACCATACAACTCTCCATTGTCAAGCCGTGCATGATCGTTAATTGCATGTGTGTTTTCCCCACGGCTTTGCTGAGTACATTCAAAGTACTCATTGGCTTGTGCCCTGCTGTTTTTGATCAGCAGAGGTTGGAGATCCAAGTGACCAGGTGCTCTCAGGAGGGGAGCTCTTTTGAAGACCTTGTGCGCTAGGACGTCCTCCACTTGGTAGCCTGTGGGCTAGCCGAATGGACCTTGCTGTGGCTTTGTTTCCGCTGTGGTGTGTTGTCTCTTTTGCTGTTTGCCTTGTGAGGCACCCCCTGTACAAACCTTGGCCATAAGGCCTCTTGTTAATATATGTGATATTTTGGTCTGCTTCTCTTTGTGCATGTTGAATGGATTTGATTACACTAATGTTGGATCTGTGCGAGCTAGCCAATCTGATCCTAGGACTAGCTCGGTGTGTAGAGAGCCAAGACCTCCAGGAGGTCTTGGGATCTCCTGGGAGGTCCTGGTGGACCTCCTCTCGGACTTACCGTGCTGTCCTTCTGGACCGTGGCACTACCGAACGCTCCGGGCGGTCCTTTCGGACCACCCTGAGCTCTTGGCCGTGCTTGCCTGTCTTAGCCAGCGGTACTACCGCTCCTCCGTGCGGTAGTACCGGAGTTAAAAAAAATCCGGGCAGTATGTTCCGAGGGAGTTCCTCACAGAGGTGGTATCAGAGCTCCATACCGACTGTAGGACATAACCTTTGTTAGCAGGGTCATTTTAGTCTGTTTCAAAAGCTATTTTCTAAATCAAACCAACCTAAAACTTGGTTAGTGGCTCTCCTCTTGCCTTGTTCTGTTCTGTTGTCAACTTGTTTCATTCTTTTCTTCTCTTAATCTATCCTTTTCTTGGCTTCTTTTTAGGTTCTTGTATCTTACCCCTTCTAGAAACTTTGTTTCTAAGCTCAAAATGACTTCCTCAACTCAGCAATCTCTATAGAATCTGGCCTTGTTTTAGGTTGACCACCCCTATAAGCTAGGTTTAGTGGTGTGGTTGTTGGGCTTCCCTTTAGTTCCAGTATTGTTTAGTCTAGGACCTAGTGTCTTTTGTTGAGTTTTCTCGCTTCTTTGCAGCCTTTTCGACTGCTGGTTCTTTTCGGGTTGACCTACTTCTCCCTGAATAGGTTGTTCCATCTTTTCTCCCTGGTTCTTACTCACCTTTGGTGCTTTTTCCCCCTCATATTTTTGTGCTTTCTTTCTCTCATCTTTTAAACCTGACGAGCCTCTTGCAGATGGTTCAGACCCGCAGCTCAACAAGTCAAGATGATGTAGTGGATCCCTCCTTGCCATCACCCCCACCTCCTCCAACAGCAACTTCAGAGCCAAGCTTGGGGCAGTTCATGGCAGCTCAAGTTCAGTTGATGAGTGCAATGATGCAGAATATGAATAAGATGATGGCTCAGCAAAGTCAGACAACTGCTGCTCTCCTCACTTTGATGAATCAAAATAGCTAGACAGTTGCCATGCAGCCTTCAACTCCAGGGTTTCCTCGGTCAAAGTTAGTGGATTTCTTGAGGACCCGGCCTCCAACATTCTCTAGCTCCCCCGAGCCCTTTGATGCAGATGACTGGTTGTGTTCGACCGACAAGAAGCTTGCCATTGCTCAGTGCAACGACCATGAGAAGGTGTTGTATGCCGCTCATCAACTTGAAGGCCTAGCAGCCGAATGGTGGGAAAATATTTGTGCCGCCCATGCAGACCACCAGAGTATCACTTGGACTGAGTTCTCCGAAGCTTTCTGTCATTCTCATGATCCAGATGGGATGGTGGAAATGAAGAAGAACGAGTTTCGTGAGCTGAATCAAGGAAGCTTGTCAGTGGGAGAATATCTCAACAAATTCACTCAGCTGGCATGTTATGCCCCCGAGGATGTTTCCACCGACGATGCCAAGCAGAAGAAGTTCAAGCGAGGACTCAACCCTAGTTTGAAGGTTCTAGTCATTGGCAATGACTATGCAGATTTTCAGCATCTTGTGAACAAGGCCTTGCTGATTGAAGAATCCCACAGAGAGCTTTCAGAATCATTTAAGAGAAACATGTCACAATCCAGAGCACAACAAAGACCTCCCCAGCGAGCTAGGATGTCTGTGCAACACTAGCTTTCAGGACCTCCTAGTGGGTTTGGGACCTCTGCTACAGCTCCCTATCTAGTTTCTCAAGAGTTCGACAGCAGCCAGCAGCTTGAGAGTACCAAGCTTGCCGAAGGTATCTGGTGCTTCAACTGCCAGCAGTGGGGTCATTTTGCCAAGCACTGCCCTCAAGGTCAACATTGGAAGCAAGCCCCTCCCCAGGCTTCAAGGCAAGCTATCAGACTTCTAGTTCCAACTGCCAGAGGACAGGTGAACCAAGTTGCTGTGGAGCAAGCCCAACCGGTTCAGGACCTCTTCCTTGGTAAGTTTTTGGTCAGTGGTGGTTTTGCCTCACTCAAGAGAGAAATGTTGGAAGAGTGAGCAAGACCCGTGTTCCCCAACCTATTCCATAGTCAGCACGAATCTTAGGGTCGAGATTCCCTTTAAGGGGTGTAGGTTGTAACATCCCGTTTGTCCTGTGTTTCCTGTAGTTTTCAAAATAAAAAGAACCATTTGGATTTGTTGAGGTTCAAAGCTTAACATGAGTTTTCAAAAGAGCTTTAATTAATTAAACCAAACTTGAACTAAATCTGTTCGGTTTCTTTTGTTGTTTGTTGGACTTTTCCCTCCTTCCCTCTTTTTGCTCTATGTGCCTTTGTGGTTGGCTTCTCCTTTCCAAACCCCTTTTGTGTTTGGATCTCTTTTCCCTCCCTCTTTCTTTCTCTCTTTCTCGGCCCAGACCTCCTTCTCTGTTTTGGGCCTCCCCGTGTACCTCTCAGTGTTCATTTGAACTCCCTGAGTTCATTTGGGCATCCTTGGAATCCTTTTGGAACTCCTCGTGCCCTTATGGATCTCCCTGTGTCCATAAGGAGCTCTTTTGATCCCCCTGTGTCCTCTTGGACCTCCATGTTGGACCTCCCTTTGGTTCCCTTGGCTCTCCCCTTGCTTTCGCGGACTTCCCGCTTGCTCCGTCCTCCAGCGCGGTCGTACCTCTCCGCTCTTGCGGTTGTACCACTTCTTTGTTGCGCTCAGACCTCTCCCTTGTTAGATCTGGCCGTTAGGACCTCCCTTTTGGAGATCCTAGCCGCTCAGAACTACCCCTTGTTCAGATCTGGCCGTTAGGACCTCCTCTCTGGAGATCTTAACCGCTCAGACCTCCCCCTTGTTAGATTTGGCCGTTAGGACCTCCCCTTTGGAGATCCTAGCCGCTCAGAACTCCCCTTGTTCAGATCTGGCCGTTAGGACCTCCTCTCTGGAGATCTTAACCGCTCAGACCTCCCCCTTATTAGATCTAGTCGTTAGGACCTCCCCTTTGGAGATCCTAGCCACTCAGACCACCCCCCCTTGTTAGATCTGGCCGTTAGGACCTCCCCTTTGGAGATCTTAGCCGCTCAAACTTCCCCCTTATTCAGATCTGGCCGATAGGACCTCCCCTTTGGAGATCCTAGCCGCTCAGACCTCCCCCTTGTTAGATCTGGCCGTTAGAACCTCCTCTCTGGAGATCTTAACCGCTCAGACCTCCCCTTGTTCATATCCGGCCGTTAGGACCTCCTCTCTAGAGATCTTAACCGCTCAGACCTCCCCCTTGTTAGATCTGACCGTTAGGACCTCCCCTTTGGAGATCCTAGCCGCTTAGACCTCCCCCTTGTTAGATCTGGCCGTTAGGACCTCCCCTTTGGAGATCTTAGCCGCTTAGACCTCCCCCTTGTTCAGATCTGGCCGATAGGACCTCCCCTTTGGAGATCCTAGCCGCTCAGACCTCCCCCTTGTTAGATCTGGCCGTTAGGACCTGCTCTCTGGAGATCTTAACCGCTCAGACCTCCCCTTGTTCAGATCCGACCGTTAGGACCCCCTCTCAAGAGATCTTAACCGCCAGACCTCCCCTTGTTAGATCGGCCGTTAGGACCTCCTTTTGGAGATCCTAGCTGCTCGGACCTCCAGCTTGTTCAGATCTGGTGTTAGGACCTCCCTTTGGAGATCCTAGCCGCTCAGACCTCCCCTTGTTAGATCTGGTCGTTAGGATATCCTCTCCGAGATCTTAAGCGCTCGCATTCTCCCTTGTTAGATCTCGGCCGTTAGGACCTCCCTTTGGAGATCCTAGTTGCTCAGACCTCCCCTTGTTAGATCTGGCCGTTAGGACCTCCCCTTTTGAGATCTTAACCATCCAGATCCCTCCTCTGTTTGATCTAACGATCCAGACCTCCTCTTTGTTTGTATTGAAAGGCACGGACCTCTTTCGGCCTAGACCTCCCCCTTGTTCAGATCTGTCCGTTAGTACCTCCCCTTTGGAGATCCTAGCCGCTTAGACCACCCTTGTTAGATCTGGCCATTAGGACCTCCTCTCTAGAGATCTTAACCGCTCAGACCTCCCCCTTGTTAGATCTGGCCGTTAGGACCTCCCCTTTGGAGATCCTAGCGCTCAGACCTCCCCCTTGTTAGATCTGGCCGTTAGGACCTCCCCTTTTGAGATCTTAACCATCCAGATCCCTCCTCTGTTTGATCTAACGATCCAGACCTCCTCTTTGTTTGGATCGGAAGGCGCGGACCTCGTTAGGCCTAGACCTCCTTAAGCGTTTGGACTCACCGCTGGCTCTTGCGGTTGTATCGCTTGAGTTTTGCCTTTCTTGCCATAGGACCGTTTGATTCGCATTGGACGACCCAATCTTGTTGGGGTGTTCGGACGGTTCGAACATCCCTTTCCCTTTTAGCCCTCCGATCTGCATCAGACGGCTTGGGTGAGTTGGCTCGTTCGCTTGGTCTGAACGGCCCATTTGCCTTGCTCCGTCCGATCAAGATCTAACGGCCCCTGTTCCTCCCGCGCATCTTTGTTTCCGCGGACCTTCCCTTGCTCTAGATCTTGAACGTCAGGACCTGCTCCTTGAGGATCTGACCGTCAGGACCTGAACTTTGTGAATCTTGTCCTCAGGTCCTCCCCGTTGTTGTGTCTTTTGGACCTCCTGTCCAGAGGACCTCTTTGTAGTCTTTTGGACCTCCTGTCCAGAGGACCTCTTTGTGTCTTTTGGACCTCCTATCCATAGAACCTCCTCCTTGTGTTTAGACCTTTGTGGTCTAGACCTCCTCCTTGTGCTTAGACCTTTGTGGTCTAGAACATCCTCCTTGTGTTTAGACATTTGTGGTCTAGACCTCCTCCTTGTGTTTAGACCTTTGTGGTCTAGACTCCCTCCTTGTGTTTGGACCTTTGTAGTCAAGACCTCCTTGGTTGTCTTAGGACTTCCTGTCCTCAGACCTCCTCGTAGGACCTCCTCGCAGGACCTCTTCTTTGGACCTCCTCGCAGGACCTCCTCGCAGGACCTCCTCCTTGGACCATTCCCTTTGACCATGTATTCACCCTTTTGACTGGCTCCCTTGCCCCAGGTTCTAAAGCGCATTTGATGTGGGTTGAAGTCACATTAAAATGTTGTCTTTTCCTTTGTACTTACTCCTACTTTTTGTCACCTCCTTAGCCCTGTTTCAAATCATTTTTCGTACCTTGTGGCAGTGTGCCTTTGTACTAATGACTTGGAACTGGGCGTCCCCTTTTGATGGTGCTCCTATTCTCCTTTTCCTTTAAATAGGGCACTAAGGGCACCCATTTCCACCCTGTTCTTCATTTCTTCTCCTCCTCTCTTTCTCTCGGTTCTGGAGAAGCTCTCTTTGCTCCTCTGGGACCCCTTCGGTGTTGGACCCCCCCTGTTGGACCTCCCCCTCTGTGGATCTTTTCCTTTTGTTCTTGTTAGTTCTTTCGGTTTCCATTTGGAGCTGCTTTATTTAGTTGTTTTTCTTTGCAACGTGTAGATTCCGTTGGCGTTGAGGAGCTCGGTGATCCAGCAGCCCCGGTTGAAGCTCAGTAGCTCGCCACTGAAGGCAAGTCGTGGGACCCTTGACCATCTTGATCCCATTTGCAAAAGTATTTTGATTTTGTTAAACTTGCACAGCTACTTTTATAGAAGCTAGTTTGGGTTCTAGTTAAATACCTATTGGTTTTATGCCTCCTTGTTTATTTGGCAATCCACATGTTGACATGTTTGCTTGAACGCCGTAGGATGGTACTGTTTGTTGGACACCTTGCTTACCAATATGGGTATCGTGTTTGCTTAGCCATGCTCTAGTAGACGCTGGTCTCCTCATGATTCAATATTGCTAAACTTGACTAATGGAACTATGGAACTTTGGTTGGTGCCACGGATAAGCAACTAGGGCGGAAGTCATAGTTGTGTTATTTGTGGTGCGAGGCCACTTTAAAATATGTTGTGCCAAGACCAGGGTGGTCTTTGGCCAGGTGAACCCAAAACTGTTTTATGCTCGGGCAAGTTGGCCAGAGGCGAGTAGTGGGTGCTCCATTCGTCGTTGCGATGGAGTCACTTGGGTGCTTCATGAGTTGTTGCTATGGAGTCACCTGGGTGCCCTAGAGTTGGAGCTATGGGGTCACATTTGGGTTGAGGATAGCCTTGCCTGAGCAGCCATTTAAGGACTGAACCTTGGGAGTCATTGATCTGGGCCTTGCCGTGCAACCACATGTCCATTATGGGGTGGACTGGGTGTAATAATTGGTCATGCTTTGATTCGGTTCCAAGGTAGAGGAGGTGCTGTTAGCGCACCACGGCCCAAGAGGGGGGCCACCAGGTGCTATACGCACACTGTGATGGCGAAACCGTAGTGTTGGTGACTGGGTCGGAGCAAGTCCCTGTAAAAGCCCGGTGGTGGTCTCTACTTGATTCACATGTCTAAGGTAACATGTGTAAGATCGAGCGACTACCACTTGTGGGTAAAGTTGTACACCTCTGCAGAGTAAATCTATTCGAATAGCTGCGTCCTCGGTTATGGACATGGCCGGAGATTTCGAATGAGGGGTAGAAATCCTTTTATGAAATTGTGTTCCTCCTGGGCGCTTTGGTGAGAGGTCATGGCTTTTACCTCGAAGAGACCTTGAGCGGCTCTAGAGGGGTCATGGTTGGCTCACAAAGTGGTCTAGGGGCTGGTCTTCTGGTGCTCTGGAGTGGGTCTCCAGAGAGGTTTGTTGGGTGCCTTGGGAGTGAGTGGGTGCTCACTGTCTCCTTTGAACATCAAAAGTATTTGTGTATTATGCTTTTAAACTCGAGCTTTGCAATCTATTATGTTATTTACTGTCAAACTTTGCTTTCTGCAAACTAACCATACAGCTCTCCATTGTCAATCGTGCATGATCGTTAATTGCATGTGTATTTTCCCCACGGCTTTGCTGAGTACATTCAAAGTACTCATTGGCTTGTGCCCTGCTGTTTTTGATCAGAAGAGGTTGGAGATCCAGGTGACCAGGTGCTCTCAGGAGGGGAGCTCTTTTGAAGACCTTGTGTGCTAGGACGTCCTCCACTTGGTAGCCTGTGGGCTAGCCGAATGGACCTTGCTGTGGCTTTGTTTCCGCTGTGGTGTGTTGTCTCTTTTGCTGTTTGCCTTGTGAGGCACCCCCTGTACAAACCTTGGCCATAAGGCCTCTTGTTAATATATGTGATATTTTGGTCTGCTTCTCTTTATGCGTGTTGAATGGATTTGATTACACTAATGTTGGATCTGTGTGAGCTAGCCAATGTGATCCTGGGACTAGCTCGGTGTGCACAGAGCCAAGACCTCCAGGAGGTCTTGGGATCTCCTGGGAGGTCCTGGCGGACCTCCTCTCGGACTTACCGTGCAGTCCTTCCAGACCGCGACACTACCGGACACTCCGGGCGGTCCTTCCGGACCACCCTGAGCTCCTAGCCGTGCTTGCCCGACTTAGCCAGTGGTACTACCACTCCTCCGTGCGGTAGTACTGGAGTTAAAAAAAACAATCCAGGCAGTATGTTCCGAGGGAGTTCCTCACATAGGGTTTTCGGGAAGGGGCACCCCCCTCTTGACTCCACTAAATGGCCGACCCACTTGGCTAGGATGCCTTGGGCCGAAAGCCGAAGGTCCAATCCTCCCACAAATCCTGAATTTTCTGTTAATTTCCCTATCTAAATAATATTGTACTCACTAATGAATGATTGAGATATTACAGCTTCCTTGGCCGTGTGACTAAGCGATTATCACAAAGCCTTTACAATAATTTATCCTTACATTAGCCCACCCGATGAGCTTAACCCCAAGTCATGGATGTCAGTTACTATCGGCTCGGAGCTCACCATTGTGGGGGATAACCTGTCCGGACATGGACATCAGTTACCATCGCCCGGCGCAAACCCTGACAGACATGAATGTCAATTACCATCATCTGCACTACCCAAGTAACTCCTACCATCTACAGCCTGCGAGCTAGATGTCTAGACTCAGTAGATTATTCGGCCAGGTCCTTCCTATTTCGGACATGTGGTTGTACAGTAGTGCTCAGTTTGGATAGTCAGAAGCGTCGGTCCTTAATGTGACTTGGGTGGAACTTACCACAATACAAGTTCTCGTGCTCTAGCTACACCTGCCTGATCTTACCTCCCGCCAAAGTCTAAAGCAAGTTTTCACTATTTTATTTTATTCTCTAAATACTAACATTATCTAATGTCATACATTTCTAAAAAAGATTTGCACAAAAGGTAATAATATTTCCTCCCATCAGGTGATCAAGATCGAATCATGTCTAAGCAATTCTACCGTGTTTAACTAATCCACAATGTTGTAATCAATATTGTGGAGTTACTATGCTAGGGTTACAAAGGCATAAGTTAACAATTATCAAGGAAGACATTAATAAGTTTTAGGTTTAACTAACCACTTACAATTTGAACTCATCATTTTATGTGAAATAGCATTGCATAATACTTTTCAAACTGAAAACATTATTTAAAAAATCATAGGTACAAAATGGTCAAAGGAGACTCGCCTTTGTCGAAGGTTGATGTCACTGCGTATGATTGATCTAAAGTGGCTTCAGCGGCGTCAGACTCTGCATGCACGAAACAAGGCAAATAAATATAAGAAAATCAGATAAAATTCAAAAATTATAAAATTAGTACCAAAAGAGATATTATGAATTTAGGAACAAGAATCGACGGAATCGGAGTTCGTATGGAGGAGAACGAATGTCCGAAAGATAGCAATCACATGAAATGATAGAAATAGAAAAAGAGGAATATTCTTGGAATCTTATTTTTGCTAGAATTTTGGACTAATGGAGAGGCTTCAAGCTGGGCCCCATATGTAAGTGAGTGAGAGAGAGGAGGAATGAGCATTTAGTGTATGACTGAGGGGATCCACCTGTCATTGGGGGCTAGAGAAAGAAAGAAGGAATACACAGGGAGGAAGGAAACAAAGCAAGCGCAGGAGGCTCAGTGCAGCAGTGGTCGGCTGTCACATCCTCAAGTTAATAAAGAGGGTTACCTTGCATCTCATGAGTATGCATCATTGTTTTCAAGCATTGCATTAGATATTTCACTTGGAAAATCTTGTGCAAGTCTTGAACCTACACTTAAGGAAGTGAACTTCAATAGAAATCTGAAACCAATGCTACTAAAGTTCCTCTGGAAATAATTTATTCAAATACTACATTAATTGTTATGAATTAAAACAAATTTTCCCAAATTTTTGGGAAAGGTTTCAAACCCTAGAAACTTCAAACTCAATCCAATGACCTATTTCGGTTATGGATTTGAACTTCTCAAAATATGAAATGAACAGAGGGGTTTCAAATTTTATCTGGGTATTAGGTCATCCCAGGAATACCTCTGATTTATTTCATATTTTTAGGAATTTTATTCCTATTTCTAAACCTCTGGTCAAAGTTGAGAACTAGTTTTTAATCTCAATCAAACCTAATCTCAACTCAGCCCTAGTATTGTTCATTGGGCTCGAACCAAACTGAGCCACTTGACTTGGCGGAGTCAACTAGTTGCACCCCATTGCTCTAGCAACTCAAGGCGCATTTGGGTTGTCCGATAAAAAAATAAATGGCTCAGATCTAGTGGGTTTGTTCGGATCGTCTGAACGCGCCATGAATATGAACCCTCCGATTCAAAGTGAATGATCTAGATCAATTGGGCCGCTCGGACCATGCAAACGCACCACGATTTTGGATCGTTGGATTTTAATCTAATGGTGGGAGAAGTGGTTCGAGTGTTTCGCGCACGACCACGCCGTTTTCTTTCGCTGACACGGTGGACCCACACTGTCAGTGCCTTCTTCAACCTCCCGTCACTTCACGCAGGGCTTCAATGCCACGCGGCTGCGAGCTCCTGCTTTGCTCCGTCACCACCGTGACCGCACCGCCCCTTGTAACCTATCGTGGAGCTTCGTTGGTCAATGCCGCCTCCACTCCGTCATTTCCCTGGGCTTAAGTAAGCTCCAAACCCTAGTTTCAACTCATTTTTCCTCTCGGTGGCTGAGGAAAGGGACGTTAGCATTTGTTCTCTACTTCAGTAAGCTTGCACCGGGTGGTACCTTTCAATTCTATGTTCAACCCCATTTTCATTTTTGCTAATGCAGGTTCCTCTCATGACTTGTAGCTCACTGTTCAACTTCGTGTTCTCTAGAACTCTAGAGCATGCACTCGAGTGACACCATTGTGTCATCTTCACATCCAGTAAGTATTATCCTAAGTCTTTCACATCATTTCGTGTCTTTTTGCATGAGATTGAAAACCCCTAAGTTAATTTGGGTAATGCACGATAGGACTGAGGTGAATTGAAGCTTGGATCATTTTCGGCCGTATAAGCAACTTTTCATCTCCCACTTGTTTCGGTAAGCCATTGTCCGATTATTTGTCTCTATAGCTTGCTCATAAGGTCTTTAAGCTTCTCCAAGCATTCATTGGTCTTGGTTTTGCTCAGGACCTTCTCTTTTCTGTGAGTTGCATCGTCACCGTTGTCTTCTCCGGCGCCGTCACTGTTTCAACTCACTCCAAGCTTCCCCAAGCTTCCTCGCTGCTCAAGTAGCTCTCTAATAATCCCTAGGACCTTGGGCACCCGCTTATTTGAACTGCTGCGGAGCTTTGTTGCATTTTGTATCTTTGTCGTATTGAGCGCCGCCGCTCAACTCCGGTTAGCCGTCGGTATAGTCCACCCCCAGCACTGAAACCACTCCCATTAGATGCGCACGGCTATTGCACACCTATCCATGGCTTTAGCTCATGCCACCGCGGGCCAGAAGCGCCGTGAGCCACCGTGAAAGCCGCAGACAAACACCCGCTGTCGCATACCAGACAGTAATCGAGTAAAATGATTAGGAGTTAAGTGGTAATGATTAGCACTTAATCACTGTCTTAACCGCACTAGTTAGTCACTTACATGTGGACGCTAGGCCCTTAACCCCCGCACCCTGTGGTTGTGCACAACCCAAAAACACTAGGACCATTTTGGACATTTAGATGCGCAATCAACGATCCATATTCGATGGCCGCTCGACCACCCAACGCACTACTTAATATGGACCGTATGGCGCTAAAGGAACAATCAGGACTAGTTGGGCCATTTGGATCATCCGAACGTGCCACAGCTATGGATCGTTCGATGCTAAATGAACGGTCAGGATCAATTGGGTCGTTCGGACTATCCGAACGCGCCACGATTGTGAATCGTTGGATCTTAATCCAACGGCTCACGAGCATGTCCGAATGTTCACACGCGCGCACGCATCACAGTGAGTCACTAACGAAGCGGACCCACTTGTTAGCACAGCCCTCAGTAAGGAAAGGGATAAATACTTTACAAAATCCAAAACGTATTAATCTACACACTAAAAATGTGAATAACTTTGAAACTGCATAACTAATTCTCCTCAACTGCAAAATGGATGAAACCAATTCTGATAATTTTCATTTTTGATGAACTTTATTATGAAATTGGTTTCAAACATTTCTCTGTAGCAAAAATTATTATTTTGGAGAGTGATCCTTAAACCTATTATTTTTACAATAAGAAAAGGCAGTTAACTTGGAAAATGCATAACTAATCCTTGAAAACTCCAAATGAGTTAAACCCAAATGTTTTGGACTTATAAAAATATTCCCTATTTATCTATATAATATTTGTATCCCCTACTGTTCTGCAAATTTTGACCAAATAATTAAATTACTTGAACTTAAACTTATTGAAATCTATTTTTCAAATAGCCATAAATCTCATACATTAACTCCAATTGGAATAAATCTTTCACCTATTTTCATCTAAAATCATGTACTAGACACTGTAGAAAAATCATGCATTTTTGAGCAATTTCATTTTTGAAGTATTTCTCGATGTTTATCGTTATCGTTAATTCTCTAGATTCCAGAGAAATCGATATTGACTCCTACGCTACTAAGAGTGTGCAGCTAAGCTACCAGTAAGGCAAGCATCATTTGAACTTTCTTTTGCATCATATTTGATCCCAATTTTGGTTAAGTTAGTGCAATGATAATTGCTTGCATGCTATTTTGATAATGTCGCTATTTTTGTGATGTGTAGAATAGTTATATCCTATTCATGAGGTTATCCTTGAATTACTCCAATACTACATGCTTAAGTTAGGATGTCTGAAATATATTGTTCGAGTTTGCTTAGCCATGCATGTCTAGAACGGCAGTTTGATTGTCGGGATTAACCCGACAATTTTGGGAAAACATACACCTTCTTATACTCTTTTTGATCCAGATCTTCGCATCTGTTTTCTAAATTAAAGTTTGTCATTTTAAATGAGTTTGGGGTCTGGAAAAGTGTTGGCTAGTGATGGTGCCTTCGTGCACGAGATTGGGTATGTGGATGTCTTATCTGGACCATTAAGGACCGAACTTTGGTAATGTCATTGATTCAAGTACACTATCCTATGTTCCTTAGGAGCCGATATAATTTTTCTATTGAGTGGAAGAGACGCACCATTTTTCTTTTTGTACATTGCATTGGTATTTCCAATACAACTTGTGAGCCCCCAGCAGGTGCTATTAGATGCTTGTACTAGGCAAGGAACCATCTCACATGGGGGACTTAGCTCAATAGGGTCTTCTTGCTGAAAATGATCGTATCTCGATTCTCCCCGGCCGACAGACCAAAGGAAATGTGTTTAATCCGGTGGCTTACGGGCTAATCGAGTCGTGTGTGTAAAGTAGTACACCTCTACAGAGATAAATCTATTCGAATAGCCGTGTCCATGGTTATGGACAACCGCTTGAGTTCGGGAGTTACTATTGTTAGACTATGTATTCAAAATGTGGGTACCTTTGGTTCGGCATGAATGGGATGTTCATGCAATTTGTTGTATCAAAGTGGGCAGCCACTTTGCTATTGTTTGATTCATTTGTTATTCAATTTATTACTTATTCACATGCTTTAATTCTACTTCAAACCTATTTACAAAATGGCAATTGAAAAACTAGTATGTGTAGGTTGTTAAAATTGTTACATCTTTCGCAAAATTAAGCCAATATGAGCCATCCTTTGGAACAACCTCTATGCATAACTAATTTTTATTTGTGTAAGACTTGCGAGTACAACTTTGTACTCAATCCAGTTGCTGCAATTTCAGGTGAGGAAGAATGTGAGCCTGATGAGCTCGTTAGCGCCGATTTAGGCGACACTAACGAGTAGTACTATTATTTAACTCCCAGTCAGTTGTCGATAGGTATTGGGCATACCATGCTGGACATTTTGGTTCATTTACTTGCTTCCGCTGTCACTTTATATTCTCTTTTGATTATGGCCGACCGAGCCATTTGTAATAGATGTAGACTTGAACTATTATGTTGTTTGTCTTTTGGACCTATGAATGTATGATCGTTGTATGGATATGATCAATGCTTTATGTGAGTTTGGGGCATGTTGGTAGCTGATCTTGGGAGCCAACATGATCTCATGCTCACTGTCTTGTGTATTCTGATTTAACTCGCTAAGTGTAGAGCTTGGACTGTTTTCGGTCAAGCCTCTCGCTTTGATGGAGTTAAGTTGGAATCCATTCACACGTGCAGAGCCCTGAGTTACCTCCATAAGGCCAGGTATGCCTCGGTCTTATGGGAGTAATTCCGGGGGCTCCCACACTGGCAGCGAACAGCGACGTGGTGGCACCAGGCGAGCGGCAAAATGGGTCGGTGGTGGCGTGGCAGTTCTCTAGGTGGTTTCAGCATGGGCACAAGTGACCGGTGGCAGCACCGGTGCAGGAAGAGGCGCATGGGCGGTGCGGTGGCGTGGTGGCAGCGATGCTCTTGTGGCGACCGACAGGGGGTGGCGCGCGCATTGGCACGTGCGCGGCCACGGCGATGGTGAAGCTAGGGTCGGAGGGACGCAGGGGTGGCCGAGCAGACACGGCAGCGGGGATGAAGAGCTCTCAGTGGCGGCGTGCTCCGGCGAAGAAATCAATGAATAGAGGTGGGGGAAGCAAGGATTGGTTCCGGGAACGCGAGATGACGCACCAAGCAAAGCAAAGGGCTGAACGGAGAGGGAGTTTGGAGGAGAGGGGCGGCCGGATGTGGGGGAGAAAGAGGAAATCTGCGCTGGAGCTTCAGGGAGGAAGGGGTAGGGAAGGGGGAAGAGTGAGGGGAGGAACGGGGGTAGAGGGGTTTGGTGGTCAGCCTTTTACAGGCGAAAACAGGGGAGAGCGGGGTGGCGAGGGCGAGCGCGTGAGGCATGGGCGCCCTGATAGCGGTAGCGATGTAGTAGGGAAGGCAGCGGGATTTGCAGCGTCGGGCACAAGCGATACTGCAGGACATAGGCACGAGGTGGTTGAGCGGCGGCAGGGTATGGTCATTACAATGGCATGGGCGACGTGGTGCTAGGGAGAAGCACACGCATGGGTGCACGGGGTAGGCAGGAAAGGAGAAGGAAGAAAGAGAAAGAAAAAGGAAAGGAAAGGAAAAGAAAGAAAGGAAAAGAAAAATAAAAAGGAAGGGAAGGAAAAATAAAAAGGAAAAGACAAGGGCTAGGAAAAATCCAAATTTTAGAATTTGAATTTGGAATGTGACGACAAGATTCGAATTGATACGATGGAATATGAATTTGAACTTTGGATCAAGAATGAAAATATAAGCAAAAACTCTAATTAAAATCCAACAGTTTGATTTAATTAATTTAAATTAAAATATTTGAAAAAGGCCGAATTTGGGATGTCGCAAACCTACCCCCCCCCCCAAGAAGGAATCTCAACCCCGAGATTCGGACGGATAGGTAAAAAGGTTGGGGGTACTCGGCTCTCAAATCCTCTTCGCGCTCCCAGGTCGCTTCCTTCTCTAAATGATTGCTCCACTGCACCTTGCAGAAATGGATCATCTTGCTCCTCATCATTCGCTCCGCTACTTCCAAAATCTTGGTGGGTTGCTCCTTGTAGGTGAAATCTTCCTGCAGATCAATTGCTTCCAACGGCATCAGCTCCTCTGGCACGCACATGCACTTCTTCAATTGTGACACATGAAAGACGTGATGCACATCTGACAGCTGAGGTGGGAGCTCCAATTTGTAAGAAACTTCTCCTCTTCTGACAAGAACTGGAAAAGGTTCAATGTATCTTGGTGCAAGTTTCCTACTTACTCTGAAACAACACATTCCCTTGAGTGCTGAAACCTTTAGGTACACGTAATCTCTAGATGCAAAGGTTAGACCATAGCGGCGGTTATTAGCATAACTCTTCTACCTAGATTGAGTTGTTTTCGTATTTTCCGCACCTGTTCTTCAACCTCCTTCAAAACATCTGGTCCAAACACTTGTCGTTCTCCAGTTTCATTCCAATACAAAGGAGTTCTACATTTTCTTCCATATAGAGCTACAAAATGCGACATTTGCAAGTTTGACTAATAACTATTGTTATAAGAAAATTCCGCATACAACAAACTAACATCCCAACTTGCACTATTGGTTAAAGCACATGCTCTTAACATATCTTCAAGAATTTGATTCACCCTTTCAGCCTGTCCGTCTGTCTGCGGATGGTAAGCTGTACTAAAATTCAAGTTGGTGCCCAAAATTCCTTGCAATTTTTGCCAGAATCTCGAGGTGAATTGGGATCCTCGATCTGATACGATTTTCTTCGGTTCCCATGCAGACATACAATTATTGTCGTATACAACTCTATGAGTCAATCTCCCGAGTAAGTAGTCTTCATTGGAATAAAATGTGCAACTTTTGATAACCGATCCATAACAACCCAGATAGAATCATATCTATATTTTCACATGGTAGATTTTGGTTTTGATTTCAAAAGAGTGGATTTTGGGAACCTGCACTACTACAGAAAAAGTCTTCACAGACGGTTCAAGAACGTCATCACGGACAGTTTCATGAGTCATCTGAGTTTATAGGTCAGTAATGACATAAGGTTATCATAGACGGTTTTCGAACCGTCTGTGATGCAGACTATCATAGACAGTTATTAACTCAAAATCATCTATGATAGTCAACTATCATAGACAATTTGTAGATGAAACCGTCTGTGATAGTTCACTAACAAATAGTTTGTAGATTAAACCGTTTGTGATAGTTGATGTATCACAGACGGTGTGTCATAAGGAACCGTCTGTGATATTCTTTTGTATTGCTAAATCTATTTCTGTTTATTGGCTAGCCTCAGGAAATGCTAGCCACGCCCTCTGAAACAAGCTAAAACACAACAAGTACATGTATACATCCAATTCACATTCATTTCAGAAACAAGCACATCCAATTCACATTCATTTCAGAAACAAGCACATGATCCAATTCACATTTATTTTAGAAACAAGCACATTCAATTCACAAATCAGTTAATTAAAATTAACCATTCATGTACATTTACACACATGTACCATTAAGTTCAATCTTATCACAATCAAGTTCAATCTACATTGTGGAACTTCCCACCTAGATTTATGACCCCATGGTTCAAGAATGCCACAAACTATCCTTGAATGTTTATGAGCTGGCCCTGTTCCAACGCAGTTGTATCGATGCTCACAACCTATCACTAGGAATATTAAATCTGTGTATATATAAATTGATAAGTATGAAATAATTATTACAAGATTGACAAACCTGAGGATCATTGGTCATCGTGGAACCGATGAGTAGTTCCATGTTGTGGCAAACATAGTATCCATAGATGTTGCAGGCCGACGGCTACTGGTGGCACTGCAAACATAGAATTGGTTAGTTCGAGAGACGTTACTACGAAGTGTTATATAGGATTATTGTGTAGTAGCGAATATTGGGAAATTTAGATCATGTTGCAGAATCCTGCCCTTGTAATTCCATCCTTTAGCAAAGTACACGGCGAACGACCTATGTGATTCCAAGAAGTTAGCCTTAGCCATTGCAAAGGAAGGAAAGACTACAATAGAGTCATCTATGGAGGAAATGTGTTTACCCATTGATTAATCGTCGGACAATTGTAAAGTCATGTGTGGCCCTCTTTAGGTAATCTAGGTATATTACCCTGTTCCATTTTGGTATAATTACAATTAGAATCCAGTGGAACCTACACAGGTACATCACCATGGTCATTAAACCTAATTTCGTGTTGCTTATAAAGTACAAATTAACAAGTATAGCCACTAGTGCAGCACTTACTCTTGGTTGTTGGGCAAAAGTATGAATTCCTTATCACGGTGAGCTAGCAATGATTCCATCATGTAATCCTCGACGAAATTTGCATTCTCCTTGATGGTTTGCAACGAGACCAAGTGTGGGTCGAGGAAACCTACTGGTGAATTCCTTAATTCGGCTTCAGAAATCATGTATCTATATATATATACAAAAGCAAGGAGTTATATATAACATTTATCGGTATTACACAAATGTTGACCATGATTGTACACACTTATAGTGTCCAGCATCACATGACTGAGGCGTTGAGGTCGTCGAGGTTAAAGAGAAAGAACAAGTCCTCGAAGGTCACCATGAAGACACAGTCTTGAACCATGTGGTTAAGATGATCCTTCTTGAACTTAATGTTGACACCTGAGCATCGTTGTACATCCGTCTTGTTGGCCTGTTCCATGTACCATGTATGCAATCTCGTGCAAGAGAATCCTAGGGTACGGTCGGGCTCTACTGTCTCGACCAACGGCTAGCCTTGCATGAATTTCCAGGCCAACGGCAAGAAGGGGATATCAGAATAGGAGTCAACCATCTTCAATTTGCCCTTGCTGCCTCGCTTTTTAGAGGTTGAATTCATGAGAGTCGACCGAGCACGAGGTGTAGATGCATCTGATGTACCGGGCCCTTGCTGATTCGGTGTAGGTAGCTTCGGTGCAGGTAGCTCCCGTGGACTTGACACCGTTGCAGGACATTCCCGTGAAATTGACACTGGAGTAGGTAGCTCCAAGCAGATGTTTCTCTTGGGCCACTGGATGAATGTTCCAATGGCTTGCCCTAGAGTCATGACCTCGTCGTCTGGGGGAATCTCCAGTGGGACGACCGCAAAATTGGCATAAACATCGTCCACATTCACTTTTGTGAAACCCGGCGTTGGATTTACACCGTGCACCAAAACCCCAACACCGGATGGATACACCTGGCCCCAAGCAGTATCTAGGGTAACAGAGGCATATCTCACTTGGACCTTACACTTCATAGCCACCTACATAACGATACAAAATTAGGTACTCCAACAGACCTATCAATGGATCGAGCATTCCAGAGATAATAATTATTACTAGGATGTCATCGATAGGAAATCTGTCGTCACCTTTTTGGGTAGGGTTAGGGTTGGAGTGCAGCTACTCAAAAGTTTTTTTTTGGGGGGGGGGGTAGCTAGCACAGTAGGGGCAGGGGCTTGCAACTGATTTTCCCTAACCCTTTCCTCAAGGCTATCCATCTGTCGTCCGTCTCATCTCTGATGCAATCATTGATCTCATCTCTGATGGATTCAGTGATCTCATCTCTGAGGGATTCACAAATCTCCTCTCGTAGCTTTCTACCATGCTCGGCTTTGGCTCTCTTCCTATTTTGGTACACTTCAGAGTCCTTTAGGAATCCATGTTTCCATGGAACATAAAGACCAAGGCCTCTCATGCGACCCAGGTGCTCATTGTTTCCTAGGGTCGTGGAAAGTATATCTCTCTCCCTGTCTAGCTAGAATGAGCCTTGGGAAGATTGTGCACTCAGCGTTTTCTGCAATAGCCCGACATGTCATTTCACTTCCTACGAAGTTATGGAGTAATTACAAAATATAGGTAGTTCGATATCTTACCAGGCTCTAGGACACTTCCTCGTCTGCGGGGTTTGGAAAGGAGATGGCCCCCGAAGACAGGGTAGATGACCTCGCTCTTAGCCAGTTTCGGGCGCGCTCATCAGGGATCCCGACAAATGGTGCGGAGGCATTCGAACGGTTTGCCTGTTGGTCCTGGTCCCTCCATTACGGGATTCTACCCACATACCCAGCAGTGTCGAGCCTGTGGGGGTACGTATTTTTTTGCCTAGAGGGCCCTGTGCGCCGCACTTTCACTCCTAAAATCATCTGTCGTCTTCTTCGCCACAAAGTCTTCCCAGTACTCTTCCAAGAATGGATACTCGACAAGCGTGCTTTTAAAGTTCTTCCATACTTTGCACGCTTGTAGCAACGTGTGTCATCGCACGAAGTCCTAGTGTTGTTTCGGGATCTTGAACGATTGGAAAATATCCGTCAGCAGCTCACCTTTCTGAGCTTTGGTCAACTCCTTCCACGAATCCGTTCTAATGCAACTATTCCAACCGTTCTCCGGAATGCGGACACTGCTCGGCGAGGATTGATAGGGGTACCAGACTCATCGACCTCCGTGATGGTAAATTGGCCTCTCCTTTTTGATATTCCTCTACCGCGCTTGGATATTCCATATGACGGCGCATTAGACACATGAGGCGACGATGATGAAGAATGAGCGGAAGACTTCTTCATAAGAAATAGAAGTTCTAACATGCATGAACATATTATCATAAGATTTGATCTCTATGTGTATGGGTATACACATGTAACATCCCAAATCTTGGGTTTGTATTTCAAATGTATAAAAAGTTGAACTTTTTAAAACTTTTGAACATACATTGGATTTCTAGAGCATTTGCATAAATTGTTGCAATTGAAAATTGTGAAATCAAAGGAAACATACATCTCAAATCGAAGTTCCAAAAGAAAACAGAAACAAAAACTTGTGATCATTTTTTGGAAACAATTTATTCAAATACTACAATAATTATCATGAATAAATAAAAACATTCCCAATTTTTTTGTACTAGTTTCAAACCTCAAAAAATTCAAACACAATTCAATGGCCTATTTTAGGTTTGAATTTAAACTATACAAAATATATCTTGAATATTAAGGTTAAGAATTTTTTTGGGTACTAGGTCACCCTAGGAACCTACCTAAAAATTTTTAGAATTTTTAGAATTTACTTGCTTTATTTTCTAGCCCGGTCAAAGCGGGAAGTTTAAATTTCAAAATCAGTGAACCCTAACCCTTTTCCGAGCCTTGCACTATTCCTCGGGCTCGAACCACACTCCGACTCAAACCTGACTCGAGTTCGACCCAAACCACTGGACTCGGTTGAGCCATTCGCAACCGCGCCACGCCACGCCGTTCTCTCTCGCTGACGCCATGGGCCCCGATTGTCAGCTCTTTCTCCCACCTCTCGCTGCCGCGTGTAGAAGTGCCGCGCCATGTCGTGGCCGAGCCCTGCCCCGCACGTAGCAATAGCGTCAATCCACCTCCTCATCTGACCACTCCTGGAGCTTCGCCGCTTCACGCCGCCTCCGCTCCGTCACTTTCCCAGGGATAATACCCCTCTCTCACCTCTTTTCCTCCCATTCTTCCTCTCGGTGGCTGAGGAAGAAGATGTCATTGCTAGCTCCCTTCTCGTGTAAGCTTCAGTCCATTGTGTCCTCTCTCCTCTACCTCAGGAGCCGTTTCCATTTTTGCTAATGCGAACCTTTGTTGTCGCTTGTAGCTTCCAGAATGCAATTGTGCCCTCTCCGGCTCCAGAGCACGGCCAGAGCTCCACCGTCGTGGATATCTTCATCAACCATCGCTCCGATGAGCTCCTTTCTATTTCTTGCGCGTCATCTTGTGCCCTAATGCATGCGAACGAGTTTGCCTCCACTGATTTCCTTAATGTGTTACAGGAGCTTGGAAATTTCGAGTTTCCTCTTTTGTCGGCCGACGCCACTGTTCATCGTCAAAGTGTCATCTCGGTGAGCCATTTCTCGATTGCCTACATTTACACCATCTTCACGACACTTTGAACCTCCCCCAACCTTTCATTGTCGGTCTCTTGGCGCAGATCTTCCCCTCCACGTGAACTACAAGCGCCGTCGTAGCCATCACCGTCAACGAGCCATCTTCGAGCTTCCTCGGTATCTTGTTTCCACTCAGGTAGCATCCTTGAGTAGTGTAGATGCTCTGGCACCCGCTTGTATGCACGCTGCAGAGCTCGTTTCTTTTTTTCATGTTTGGCCATGGCACTCCTCCACCTCCCTCCGACTAGCCGCCAATGGGAACCACCTCTGTCGTCGCCACCGGTACCTTTAGCTTCGCAAGGACGTGAGGAGTCCTTCCCTACCCTTGGTCGGCACCGCCAGGGCATGTCGTGCCGGCGAGCCAGCGAGCAAGCTCGCGGCCTCGCGTGGCGCATTCCGACCAGCACTCTAGCTGCGCAATTAGGGTTAATCCGACTCATTAAAAGCTAATGATTGATTAGTTATTAAATCGCTGTCTTAAAGGAGTTAGTGTGTCTCTATTACACGTGAGCCCCGTAAACAGTAAATGAGAGGTTAAATGATGGTTGAAAACTGAGATTGACATGTGGGCCCGGGAACTTAAGTGCACAGTTGTAGACCAGTGAACCGACCGTAGACCCGCGGTCCATACACTGTGCTGTGGATCGAGCCTAGGACAAGGGGGTCCCACATGTCAGCCCATATTAAAATTTAGAATTTAAATAGAAAATGACACTATGTAGAGGACCCCACATTTCATTGACTGTGGCTAGATTCTTCTCGGTAAGAAAAGTAATTAATGCTTTTATAAATTTTGAAATGATTTATTGTTGAACTGAAAAATCAATTAACTTTAAAAATGCATAACTAATTCGTTTTAACTCCAAGTCAAGTGAAACCAATTATGGTAATTTTCATTTTTAGTGAAATTTATTGTGGTATAATGTTTGAACATGTTGCTGTTTTGGAAAAATTAGTTTCAATATTGCACTTGGAATAGGATTATTTTTGAACTAGAAAATGCTATTACCTTTGAAAATTCATAACTAAATCATAAAAACTCCAAATGAGATGAACTAAGTTATTTTGATCCTATAAATTTATTCCCTATTTACCTATGTAATCCTTGTATCCACCACTACCTTGCAAAATTTCACCAAATATTTAATTTCGGTGAATAGTAACACATGCGAATTTCTTTGGATTTTCTTAAAATCTGATTTTCAAACTACCATAACTTCCACATACATACTCCAAATCAATTTATTTTTATTTCTAAATTCATCTAAAATCGTAATCTACCTACTGTACAATTTTCATGCATTTTGGAGAAATTTGAATTTTTGGTTATATTTGGTGTTATGTGTTCTTATTGGCTTTTCGTATTCGAACATTAGATTACGAAGATCCGAACGAGTTCAATTGTGATCCTCAACAGCAGTAAGAGAGTTATCTTCAACAAGGCAAGAAGTTTTCCATTTGATGCATGTTGATCCTATTACATTCAAAAACTATTATCTTGTTTTGCAACTATATGTATGCATGCTTTATTTGTCAAGTTATGTTTGCGATTAGAGGTAGTTAATCCTATAGCATGAATTCCCTAAAATTGTTTATCCCCTGCCACTAACCCTAAGTTATTATTCTCACTGATGTTAGTGCTCGGTGGATGTTATAGAGTCTATACATGTATATGGGATGTGTTACTTAGTCATGCATAGGTTCCGGTAGACTTGGGCGGTTATCGACTTAGTCGATAACTTTGATCACACAAATAATTTTATTACACTATGTCCAGCACCTTGTGCTATATTACTTTGAAAACTAAAAGTGTAAATAAAATGTTTTAGACTTGAGCAAGTGGTTGGATGGTGTGCTGTTGGGTGTGTGAATGTCTTGCCTAGGTCAACAAGGACCGAACATCTTGTTTCACCAAAACCAAGCATATTTTCGTGCTAACCACATGAGAGGAATATGGGACCTCTCTTGACTTAGTACTTTCGCGTGTGTTGGCTCCGAGTCGCAGGAGGTGGGTTGTGTGTTGTGTGTAAAAAGAATTGTGTTGTTGTTGTTGGGTGTGAGGGGGTGGGTTCCTGTCTAGGTTCTCTACACCGAGGAGCATCCGTAGTTGTCCTAGGCTTTACCCTGAGGGGTAGTTGACTTATGCTTTACCAATGACTCCGACACAACGTATGGGTTTCTATCCATATGAGCGACTCTTAGTTAATGCATAATATTGGAAACGTCTCGTAGAACTTAGCCTTGCCAGCATACCTAAGGAAGTGTGCTCTATTGCATGGCAAAAGGCGGTCTGGCATGTGGGTTGTGAGACCCCGACGTTTATTAGGCTCATAATACTTAGTCATCCAATTGACCCTAGTATTATCAACCAAATAAACCCGGTCTCGAGAGATGTATACTCCCCAGGATGCAGTATACATACCTCACACCAAAAGAATGTATCAATTCCATACAACACATAGAACATAAGCAACAAACCAGAAGTTAACATTAATATGGAATAGATATTACAAAAGAGAGGCCCTTAGGCCAAATAGCAACAAATCTACAAAGAGAACAGCGGAAGCAAAAGTGCCATAAAGATGGCTATAACACAAAGCCAATCAGTGTGCCTTAACCCCTAGGCATCCGACCGACCGCCAAGCTAGTCGTCAAGAAACCGCAACACGAGCACAAAAGAGAGGCTCTTGGAGCTCTCCTTCTTCCTCTGCAACAAAAGCCACAAAAATGCCACAACCACGGGCAGATGAGTACATAAAGTACTCCGCAAGACTTACGTGTGAGATAACAGAACTATAAATAGCTACATGCAAGCTTTATTTAAGTGGATGAGGCTTTGGACTCATTTTAGCATAAAGCAACATTTATTTGCAATAACATAATAGATTGAAGGCAATTTGGCAAAGCATTTTTAAATGTTGAAGTAACCACGAGATAATAACATAATAACAACAACAAGAACAATCCTGGAAGTGACTAACCCAAGTCACCACAACAATAGCATGAACTCCCCGTTCATACCAACCATGTCAAGTTTTAATTAAAAGTTGTAGTCTAGTCTTGAACGACCTTACCAAGCATGTCCATAACCTAGGACGAGGCTATTCGAATAGTTTTATCCCTCACAGGTGTACCACTGCACCCACACGCCGATCGCCTTTCCTTTACGCACACTTCCAAGGTGTGTGCTGCACGGCTAAGTCCTACGAGACCTTTCCAAAGGATGAATGCTAATTACGAGCTGCACAACCCACGGGAGAAGGAGACATCACACAACCTTCCCTAAGCTAATGCTCCCTTCCACACTATACATATACATTTGTTTTTGAAAACACACCAACCGAGCTCGCTCATAATTAACACCTCCTAGAGTACTTAGTCAAGAGGGGTTCCATATGCCTCGCGTGGTTAGTACGCCAAATCGCTGGCTTAGTGACTCAAGTACTCGGTCCTTAGGGACCCTGCATACCACCACATCCAAAAACCGCACCATCCATCCAATATGCCCAAGTCTAAATCAATCTTTTATTTTCAGTTTTTGATTTTACAATTAATCAAAGCACAAGTGCTGGACATATAGGAGTAATAATCAGTTTTGAGTGATCAAGACCATCGACTAAGTCGATGATCGCCCATTTCTACCGAAAACTAAGCATGTCTAAGCAATTTAAATCGAACTACTAAGTGATAGGAGCTCATCCAACGAGCTCCCACCACAGCAAATAACCTAGGCTCATGGTAGTAGAGGATAAACAGTTCCTACAGATTATGCAACTATAGGCTTGCTAGCTTACATTTAACACAAAGTAGCATGCATACATAGAAGTAAAACAAAGTATTAAGCTTTAAAGTAATGGGACATGATGGAAATGATCAAACTGCTTGCCTTGTTGCTGGCCAAGTTGTGGCAGAGGGTCGCCCCGGATCACCACAAATGTCGGCTTCAACGGAAAAGCGAGAAAGAACCGATAAGAACGATTTAAAAACAACAAAGACAGCACAACAAACGAACTCCAAAAGCCATGAAAGTTTTACAGCAGCAAGACAATGATTTATCATGAATTTAGCAACAAGAACCAATTGATTTTGATTCTTAATGCAAAAGATATGATGAAATCAATTCTGCTCAGCCTATTAATTAGAAATATGTTACTGTTCATCGCAAAATTTTCTAGAATAGAAATGAAGCTGAAATTTTTACTGTAAAACCAGCACCTCATGAGATGAATAACACAATTGAGTTCACCTCATTTGGAGCTATATTGCACTCTCTACAAATTTTCAAAAACAAGAACTTGAACAAAATTATAATGCACAAGTCCTCATTTTTATAACAGCAACAAGCTCAAAACTAATTTTCACAGTGAGTTCACTAAGAGAGGAAACCAACAAAGTTGGTCTCACCCAAAAATAATCTATAGAGCATTAGTTATGTATTTTACAAGTTAAGCATTAATTTGAGTGTATATTTAAAGTGAGTTTTAAAATCTAATGGCAAAACTGTGCTCTGGAGTTGAACTCAACTTACAATCATTTTTGGATTAAAGTCAAGTCCAAGACAGAGCCAACATACTTTGAATGACCTCATTTGGATTAAAAATGAAAAAGATATGGAATTCTAAAGTTTATACCTTATTTCAGCTTTATACTAGAGCTCATCGAATTTCTAAAACCCATAAGGACATGGGAGGACGTGAGCCACAGATCATAGATCTAACGGCTCGCACCTCCCAGTGAACAACGCACACGCGCCAGAGGTCCAGAGGTCCCGGACCTCCTAGCAATGCACATGCGCGAGGTGAGGGGAGGTCGGGCCGAGATGCTAAATCCAACTGACCACAACATGGAAAGGAGGTCCGAACGGACCAGATCTAAAGGGAGGTCCTCAACGGCCGAGATCTTCCAAAGGAAGATCTAAACTACCAAGATCTCCCCGAGGAAGATCTACATCGTCAAGACCTCACAGGGGAGGTCCTGGATGGTCCAGATGTTCCAAGGGAGGTCCTTGATGGTTCAGATCGTCCGAGGGAGGACCTTGACGGTCAAGATCTACCCGGGAGGTCATGAACTACCGAGATAACCTAGGGAGGTCCTAAGGGAGGTCCTAACGCCACTGCACCTCCAGTGGAGGTCCGACGGCCACGATTGCAAGGGGAGGTCTTGGACGCCCAGATCTCCTGAGGAGGTCCGACGCCCTGCACTCCAGCTTTAACTCAAGCGACGCCGCTAGACATGAATAAATGCGCCGGGACCATGAGGAGGTCGCGCGAGGGAGGTTTTAAATGCGACAAGAGACAAAGTTTAATGGCATTTATCGCTAACCCCATGATTGCAATGATTGGGCATTAAAACAGTGAATTTATGTCCTAAAACGACAATGACACGCCGACGTCCGACAAAATCCCGAAGCGGAAGAAGTGATCTCGCCGCGATGTAGAGCCCGCGGGCGAGATCCACGGTACCGCGGTCCGCAATAACCATGCGCACTAATGGTCCTCCTTCAACGGGCGGCGACGGCCTTGAACGCCGCCGAGCCGAGAGGTCAAAAGATGACCAAAGACGGCCAAACTACTTAAAATGCAAAATGGAGCTCCGCGACAATCAAGCGAAAAGCAAAACTTAAGCTCCGCAACATGCATTCAGCGGGTGCCAAGAACTAAAGGACTAACAGGAGGTACCGGAGGTCCTAAGGTGCCGGGAGGTCGTGGAGGTGATGACCGAGTTGGAGAAGACAATGAAGCTTGAACCACTAAGACCAGCTCCAAGCTCACTTTGTCCACCTCAAAAATGCCCAAACAAAATAAGTTTGGGTTATTCCAGAGGTTTGGGGAGCAAGAGTGAGCAAGGTTTGAAAGAGGGAGCCACTGGAACTCCTGAGCTACCGAGAAGCTCCAAGGTCCTCAACAATGGCAGCCACTAGAGAGGAGGTGAGTGAGTTAGGAGCTCACCAAACATCGGTATGACAGCTCCAAGTGTGTAAAGGAAGCCAACGGGAGCTCGAGGACACTTATAGCCCGAGATGAAGGTTAGGAGTCGGGCTAAGCTCCATGGTGAGCTTAGCCCACAAGTTGGTCCATGGGGTGACATGACATAAAGTTGACAACCCGGCAGTCGAGTGGACATGAGAGGAAGGTCGACCAAAGATTAAATGCGGTCAAGAAAGAGTCATTAAAGGTGCATGAGGCTCGGCGCAGACAACTCCACTGCCAGAGCACGATGCGCGCCAGAGGAAGGAGAAGAACAGGAGGTTTGGTGACCGCTGGATAAGACTCGGGAGGTCCTAACCATCGGATCCAATTTTCAACCGTTAGGTCTTTAAGTGGCCGGGAGGAGGTCCCACCACACGACAAGGATGGGGAGGTCGTGGCCCTCCGATTTTTTTAATCGCGAAAACGCACATGAGGAAAAAGGGACAGAGGTCCAAAGCGTTGATCTCCATCCAACGCAAGTGACCTCCAGTGAGGACTTAATCGCACGCGATCAAAAGACATGAGGGGAGGTCATGGCCTTTGGATTTAAATCCAAGGGCACCGACTGATGGGGAGGTCTCGATATGATGCGCAACAGTAAGGGAGGTCAGACCTGCTAGATTTAGATCTAAGGGTTCCGATCAAAGGAGGTGGAGGTCCCGAAGCTATGCAGCAAGACAAGGGAGGTCATGGCCTTTAGATTTAGATCTAAGGGCTACGATCTCACGTGGCGTTGGGGAGGTCAGTGCGCATGAGACAAAGGAGGTCGTGACCGTGAGATTTTAATCTAACGTGCACAACAAAAGATGGGGAGGTTGTGAGCGCTTGATATCGCAGGAGGTCGTGAGTCGTTGGATCTCGATCCCACTGCCACGACCTTGGTTAGGTGGGAGGTTTGCTTAGTTTAACGGTGAGGAGGTCAGGCCATGGATCTTGGATCCAAGGCTATGACCTCACGCAGTGGGACGACTGACCGAGTATGTTGAGGAGGAGGTCGTGGTCGTTGGATTTGATCCAACGGCCACGACCTCAACAAGTGGGATGACCTCATTGCGATGGTTTAACAAATGAGGAGGTCTTTGAAGTTTAACACGTGGGAGGTCATGACCGTGGATCTTTGATCCAACGGCAATGACCTCATGAGGTGGGAGGTCTTTGCGGTGTTGACCATGAGGAGGTCTCGGCGCCCACGCTGACCCGAGGAGGTCCACGCGGTCCAGAGGACTTCAAGGGAGGTCCCGGGTGCGTTGGTTGAGGGGAGGTCGTGGCCTTTGGATTGATCCAACGGCCACGACCTCATCAAGGTGGGGAAGGAGGTCGATGGGGTTAATGACCAGCTTTGCAAAGTGGCTAGCCCAAGGAACAAAGTAGGCTTTAAAATTTAGTTTTAACAAATTGAAACTTAGCAGAATTATTTGAGATAGCAAATGAACTCCAAATTTGATGAAATTTTTACAGGAGATTGCTGACACGAGCTTAATCCTTGCATAAAATTTCCAGAGGTTATTATGCAATGCATTTTTCTCAGGAAATTCATGAAGGTTGTTTAAAGGATTGTTTTGCCTCCAAAAATTATCAACAAGTGTTATAACTCATGATATTTTTCAGAGGGTCCCATATCAGTTTTTGGGACCAAGGAAAATATATTCCAAATGTTTGGCACAAGATTTAAGATAATTGGAAAATGAGTTTGATTTTTGGTCAACAAGAGCTTTGTGTTTTTGGATTACACAACTCTTGGACAAGAATTACATAAGATTTTAGGGTTTTTCAAGATGTGAGAAAAAGTTTTAATTTCTACACATATAATTATACTTGATTAACCCTAATTACACAGTTGGGATGTTACATGGGTACATTAGTACACCCCTGCAAGGTTATGAACTATTCGAATAGCCTCGTCCTAAGTTATGGACACGCTTGGAATTGGATTTGCAGGAGTTAGACTTAACATTTTGGAACTTTAACTTAAAAACTTGTTTGGATAGCATTAAGAATGGTCTCATGCTATGTTTGTGAGCTGCGGGGCAGCCACCTGTTGTTGTTAGATGTTGTCTAATATTTACTTAATCATTATTATTTAAAGTATCAAAAATGTTTGCTCACTTGCCATTTGAATCTACTACATTGTATTTAAATTGAAATATTGCTTTGTGCTGAAAATGAACCTTATAACCTTCTCCTTTGATCCAGCTCGCATGTAGCATATTATTCGTAAGTCTTGTGAGTACAATTTTTGTACTCAGTTGCATTGTCTAATTACTACAGAGGAGGTTGATCCCCAAGGGATCAACTTTTGTGAGACCGACTTCGCGCAGGACGACGACTAGCTTGGAGGTTTCCAGTCAGGTTGCCTTGTGGGTAAGGGCAAACCGGTCGGCTTTTCTTTTGGTGCCATCTTATGGCTATGTTTCCGCTGCACTCTTAATACTTTTATTATTGCTATTGGCCGGTTGGCCATATGTATTAAACTGAAGTTGTGATGACTTTGTTGTAACCTTTTGTGACTATGCTAATGAAATATTGTTGTATGGCATTGATATTGATATTGTTTTTGTGAACGGTGCATACCGCTCCTAGGAGGCATACAATACACCAAGGGCGAGATATTTGGTTTGTAATGCTAGGACCAATGGATGGTTAAGTATTACAAGTTAAATACCCCGGGTCCTCACAATGACATAATTGACATATAAACATGTAAATCCTCTGAGTCATTTGAAAGGAATAATATGCTCAACACAAATATCATATGAACAAATGAAATCAGCATAAATATAAGATTTAACATTTTGATATTGCTCTCAAATGTAGAGTAAGCATTCCAATTAGAGCTCAAGTTCAAACCCTATTATCAAAACAATTTTAGTACAAGACTATTATCATCACAGAGCATTCATCTCAAGCCTACCACACTACATTGCAATATATTCCAGTAGTAGTATCAAAACAAATACCATATGAATCACTGACTAGAACAAATACAAATTCCTAAAACAAGTACAACACCTCATACTACTCGGTGTTTGAACCAGATACCAGCGCAATTATCATGAGGCCATGAGGACTATGACAACATGACAGATTATTGATAGAAAGAGTGAGAGAAAGGGGCATCGGGGTCGGCAACTAGGCATCGGTTATCTTTGGGCATCGAGGAGAAGGACGAGCAGGGAGCAGTACCGGAGTAGCTAGGCGACGTTGAAGGGGAGGCGCGCCAGGATCGTGGGAGGAGGAGGCGACGCATGCTCAGGGGAGGGGAGGAGGCAGCGGGCTCGGGGGAGGAGGTGCACCGGACTCGAGGAGCAGGCGGCGCTAAGGACGGCGGTGACAAGCTCAGAGGAGGAGTCGCATCGGGCTCGAGGAGGAGGCGGTGTCGAGGATAGTGGCGACGAGCTCGGGGGAGGAGGGAGAGTAGAGAAACTTAATCGTTTGAGTGGGGGAAGTGGAAAAACCCTAGAGTTCGAATATAAATAGGGTTAGACATAATAGATGGTTCTAAAGTAGAACCGTCTATGATAAATAATATCACAGACGGTTCCAATAAATAACCGTCTGTGATAGATTATGTATCACAGACAGTTTGTAGATGAAATCGTCTATAATATATTATCACATATGGTTTGTAGATGAAACCGGCTGTGATATTGTTTTGTATTGGTAAATCTAGTTCTGTTTATTGGCTAGCCTCAGGAAATGCTAGCCATGCCCTCTGAAACAAGCAGAAACACAACAAGTACATGTATACATCCAATTCACATTCATTTCAAAAACAAGCATATCCATTTCACAGTACAAATCAATTAACACAAATGAACTAAAATTAACCATTCAGAACACATATACACACATTGTTCAATCTTTAAAAATTAGCCCTTCATGATGACCGATGCGTATGTAGCTAGTTTCATCACGTTGTTCTTTCTCGACCCTTATGCCATTTCCAAAAGGAGGCAACTCGTCAAATTGATTGTATACCTTCTCGTCCACTACATTCTCAACTCCAACAGTCCTCATTTTTCCATGAAGAACTACGTGGCGCTTTTTATTTGCCTGGTCGGTTACATAGAAGACTTGAACAACTTGGTTAGCGAGTACGAATGGTTCATCTTTGTATCCAACAGATTCGAGGTCCACGGTAGTGACACTGTACTTGTTGACCTTCACTTGTGGGAGATAGACCCAACGGCACCGAAATAAGGGGATCTTGAAAAGCATGTAGTCGAGCTCCCATATCCCCTCTATGAGCCCATAGTAGGAGCTTCTCAGCCCATCGGTATTGAACATGCGGACACCACTGTTCCGGTTAGTACTCTTTATATCCTGAGCCTGCGTATAGAATGTGTACCTATTTATGTCATATCCTTGCCATACCACAACTGTAAATATTGGCCCTTTTGCCAACCATGTCAGCATATCACTTGATGAGCTCCTAGCGAGTCGCTCCTTCAACCATTGGTTGAACCGACTGTTGTGCTGTCTCATGACCCAAACATCCAGCTGCTCTGGATTCTATTGCCGAAGCATGTCCTTGTGCTGGTCAATATACGGGGACACTTCAGTCATGCGTTGCAAGACTGTGAAATAGGCTTGAGCATATGCATCCATATCTAGAGTGATTGCTTTCCTTCCGATGGCCTCGATACCCTCGAGCCTCCCCTCATGGTGAGATCGAGGCACACCTATGGGTTCGACCTAAGACAGGTCATCGACGCAGAACTCAATGACCTCTTCGGTTGCATAACCTTCGATTCCGTACATAGGACTTGAGAATTTCCACGAACCTCTCGAATGGGTACATGCTACGTAGGAACATGGACCCACACATCTTTATCTCCCTCACAATGTGAACAATGAGATGGACCATGATGTCGAAAAATGACAGAGGAAAATACATCTCAAGATCACATAGAGTCGTCACCACCTCGTCCTGCAGAGCATCTAGTCCTTTGGGATCGATGACCTTCTGAGCAATTGTGTTAAAGAAATAACACAGCCTCATGATTGTCTTTCGGACCTTGATCGGCAAAATACTTCTAATCGCAACAAGGAGCATCTATGTCATCAGCACATGACAATCATGAGACTTCATGCCAATTAACTTCAAATCTTCCATCAAAACAAGTTTCTTCATGTTGGCGGAGTAACCGGATGAAACTTTCATGTTGGCGGAGTAACCGGAGCAAGCACTGGCACAGTTCAGTTCTCTTGGCCTTGGACAGTGTGTAACAAGCAGGGGGAAGGTACGTTTCTCCTTTATCGGTCTTTGTCGGTGCTAGCTGTCAGGACTCCGGGTATGCAACCCCAGGATCCTCTGTGTATTCTGAACTAGTCCCATGATCAATAGCTAGCTCACACAGTTGCAACATTGGTGTAATCATAACCACACAACCAAACAAAAGATGAAGCAGAGAAATTAATAATATTAAGCAAAAGAGACCTTATGGTCAAGTCTTACAACGTTTGCCACACAGGGCTAAAGATAACAGAGTAAACTAGCAGCAGAGAACAAAACATCTGGTGGAGGTCACCCAATATGCCCACCGGCAATCGAGTGAAGGACGCGACCTAATTCAAGATAGTCTTCAAAGAAGTCTTCCTCAGAGAACTCGTTGTTTCCGTGTTCTTCTTCAAATGATCGACAACTGTGGGGCAAAGCCATGAGTACTTTGAATGTACTCAAAGAAGTCACGAGAAATGTATGCAAGTAATATTCATGCAAGGTTTGACAAGGATAGCTTTATGGCTATTTTGCAGAAAGCAATATTTGACAGTAAATACAGTAAGTAGATTGCAAAGCACAATTTAAAATATTAATACATAAGTAATCAATTTTCTTTGAAACAGCTTGACGAGGATCTAATAATCCTCATTTTATCTTTTATCTATAATTATTATTATAGGTAAATATGACGTCATATGGTCCCTGAGTATACCCCTTAATGTTATAAGGGAGGAGCCTACTAGGTGGTCGTGAGTTCTTCTACAACCACCCCCATAGTCGTAAGTTATGCTACGACTACTCCATAGTCGTAAGTCTTACTACGACTACCTTAGGGTCGTAAGTTCTTCTACGACCACCTTAGAATCAATAAAACCTACAGGCGAGTGGGTCCAATTGATTAAGGAATTCAAACAGTCATCATACGCTGTTACTCTGCGAAGTAATAGCACGTAATGCTCCATTATTTCTGATATATAGCTGTTAGGCGACGTGGAGGAGTTAATACACGGTGATTATCGCCAACATGCGCTCACGGGATGTGATGAGGCGCCACTTCACCTGGAGAAACGGCCACTCCTTCACGGACTATATAAAGGCGGCAATCAGAGAAGGAAGGGGCAGATCGGATCAGGCTATCAGGAAGACAAGCACTATCATCTGTAATAGTCTTAGTTTTTCTCCTGATTGTTCAGAATACACTCAATACCATACACACACAGGAGTATGGTTGTTATTCTCTCCGGAGAAGGCTTGAACCTGTATAAAAATTCCCGTGTCAATCTCTTTGCGTGATTCCATTCTAGGAGACCCCTCGAATCAAACAATCTTTACGTAAGTTCGGTTCTAAAACACCGACAGTTGGCGCCGACCGTGGGGATCTTCCGGTAATCTCTTGTCAACATACTCTCTTTTTCCCAAATCTCATGCACTCATGGCAGGAGAATGGAACGAGGAGAACTGGTTCGACTTGGCAGATTACGCAGATGTCGACATGGATGCCGGTTTCGATTACGAGCCAAGTATTGACTCATCCGATGGTACTGCTGCCTCCGGTGATCTTCCCGCAGATCCAGGAGACAATGCCGCTAATGGAGTTGAGGAGGGATCCATATCCCCCACAACAGTACGTCCAAGAGAGGAATCTACCCTCTCAAAGGACAAGGGTCAATCTGACCAGGAGTACACCCAGGTGGACTCACAACACGACGAGAGTTTTTCCTCGAAGTGTCCGAGTCCCCCTAAGGCGGTCCGACTTGGTGAGGCAAGTTCGAAGTCACAATTCCAAGGCTTCACTAAAGATCTGGTGATCCTCTCTCCAAATGACTTTAGAGAGAGCGGATCAAGCATGCTTTTCCGCAATTCACCATCTCTCCGCAGATCACACCTGCCGACGGAGACGGTTATAACCCAGAGTTCCCCTACCTGGAGGGGATTACTCCAAGTCGCCAGTTGGTGTCTCTTGACTACTCCTCAAGCGGGGAGGCCTCGAGCGCAAGTGAGAATCATCAACGGGAGGTCTTCGTCCTTCCCTCGGATCAAGGTCACTCTCCTAGAGACCGAGCTGGGGATGCTCCCCGAAGATCATGCACTACGCCCCCTCGTGGCGGTGGCAAGGACACCACTGATGGCGGACATGACCAACACCTTCATGAACGCGAGGGAAATCCACGACATTCTCGCACTCCATTGAGGCAGTCTCAAGAATCCAACATGGAAAATCTTGAGGCTATTCGACGGAAGAAGATTGAAGCCCAGAAGAATTTGCCTGGGCGCATCCAATATCAATCATAGGAAGCTCAAGAACTCCAGTACATCAATGACTTGCTCGAGAATCCAACTCGAGAGCTCGCCCGAGCGCCCGGCTACGACCTCTTCGTCGAAGAGATCGCACAAAGGCTTCGGTCCACGATGGCAAGACTGGAAGCACCTCGCCGACATCATTCAGGGAGTCGTAGCAATACGACTTCTTCAGCTACCAGTCGATTGAACATATCACCACGGAGGAATCGACACAACAGTAAGTCGCATCGATCTTCAACCCGGAGAAATGTCTTTCGAACGACTGATGATCAACAAACCCCTCGGAGAGGTGATCGCTCACCATTCCGACATGGGAATCTGCAGCAGTAGATGAACTACGAGGAGTATTCCCCTCGAAGGACTGAGACCTATCATAGGTCGGGTCAACCTGTTACTGGGTATCGTCGAGTACGACCACCTGATGATATCAACCCTTCTTTCCTGCAAAGGAGGTGTCAAGAAGTTATTACTGGATGTCGGGCATTCTCGCCAGATCTCTGAGCTGTTCGCTGGCCACCTCGTTTTCGACCAGTGAACATGGAGAAGTTCGATGGTTCCCAAAATCCCATCGAATTCCTTCAAATCTACACAATAGCTGTCTGAGCAGCAGGAGGAGGAGAGCATGTGATGGCGAATTACCTTCCAACTGTGCTTGAAGGATCTGCTCGATCGTGGTTATTGAACCAACCACTCGAGTCGATCTATTCTTGGCAACACCTCTGCGACCTTCTACTAGCGAATTTCCAAGGCACTTGCAATCACCCTGGGAAGGAGGACGACTTGCACCGGATGAGACAGAACGACAACGAGACCTTGTGCCAATTCATCAAGCGCTTTAGTCAGGTTCGTAATTCAATTCCGGAAGTTTCTGATTCATCTGTCATCAGAGCTTTCAAGCAAGGAGTCCGTAGTAGAAGGATAACAGAAGATATTGCTTTGAATCCTCCTACTTCTGTTGCCGAACTCTTCGAGATGGCTGATCGATATGCGACTGCCTCTGAGGCGGTCGAATGAAACAACACAATAGATCGAGAAGACAATACCTCTCGAGAGCCAGGCGACATTGGTAAGAAGAAAGATAAGAAAGCAAAAAAGTCCAAGAACAAGCCGAAGGGTCAAAAACTCCAAGCCAGCGGTTCCAAGGAGGTTTTGGCTGTGAATAATAAAGAACCACGCACCTCCAAACTGCACTCTGACCGAGGCAAAGGTAAGCGCCCCGATCGGAAAAATGATAAGCCTAGGTGGTGTCCTTTCTATAAAAAGGAAGGACATGACCTTCGCAACTGCCGGGTCTTTCAACGGAAGCTTGAAGACTACTACAACGGCAAAGGACCACAAACGAGTGGTCACAAGTCCTCAGATGACGAGGAGGAGATGCCGTTCCAGGATCTGCAACACACCGTCGAGCACATCTACGGGGGATCGTCGGCATATGAATCAAAGCGGCGTACTTAAGGGCCAATGTGAGGTAAACTCCATAGATCCTCCTCTCGTCAATAAACTATCAAGTGGCTCAAGTCACCATCTCTTTTGAGAAGGGTGATCGCCCGATTCCTTCGACTTGGCCAGGTCGGTATCCAATCGTGGTCAAACCCACCATCAACAATTGTCGGGTCAATCGAGTTTTGGTTGATGGTGGCAGCTCGTTAAACATTTTGTTTACGAGTGCCCTGGATGACATGCAAGTACCCAGGACTAAGGTAAGACCGGTACGATACTCTTTCCATGGGATTGTACCAGGATCTTCAGCTAAGCCAATTGGCCAAGTTTCTCTTTCTTTAACATTTGGTTCACCAAGTAATTTCAGGACAGAGAAAATCTCCTTTGATGTGGTCGATTTCGTCGGCAAGATATAACGCCATACTCGGACGACCAACTTTGGCAAAATTCTAATGGCTACTCATTATGGATATCAATGTATTAAGATGCCAGTCCCAAAGGAGTAATCACAATTCATTGTGACAAGAAGATGGCGATACCGCGATCGCCGATCCTCGAGATGGTTGGATAAATACCTACTCGAGAAGAAAGTCAGCCTTCGACTAGCAAGTCGAAGCCTAAAGCTGCACCAAAGCCGAACGACAAGGTCAAAGAGGTTCCTCTGGACGCAGGGAACCTCAAGACTGCTCAGATCGGGATACTTCCGACCCCAAGTAGGAAGGCGGTCTCATCGCCTTCCTCCGAGCTAACGCAGATGTCTTGGCGTGGCAAGCATCCGACATGCCCGAGTCCCCCAGGAGGTGATTAAGACGCGAGCTAGCTTTACGGCCCGACAAAGTACCAGAAACAAAAGTTATGGAGATTTGCCCTCGATCAAGAGATGCTATCAAATCGTAATTGATAAGCTACTTAAAGCGTGCTTTATAAGAGAGGTCAACCACCCAGAGTGGTTGGCTAATCCTGTGATGGTTAGAAAGTCAAATGGCAAATGGCGACAAAGCGAGACTTTATCGATCTTAATAAAGCTTGTCCAAAAGATGATTTTCCTTTACCTCGTGACGATCGCTTGGTTGATTCTACCGCAGTTGTGAAATGTTAAGTTTTTAGATGCATATTCTAGATACCATCAGATCAATATGTGTCTAGACGATGAAGAAAAGACCGCATTTATTACACCATTTGGTATATTTTGCTATGTCAAAATGCCATTTGGTCTAAAAATGCGGCGCTTCTTTTCAACGCTTGATGCAAGCAACTTTTTCATCTCAATTAGGCCGAAATCTAGAGGCCTATGTTGATGATCTAGTCGTTAAAAGCATCAAGAGACTTAATCATATTACTAACCTACAAGAAACATTCGACAACCTCAGAAAACATCGCTTAAAACTCAATCCTGAGAAGTGTGTGTTCGGAATCTCTTTAGGAAAATTACTTGGATTCCTAATATCTATACGAGGAATCGAAGCAAATCCCGAAAAGATAAAGGCCATTCTACAAATGCGCCCTCCAACCACAAGGAAAGAAGTCCAGAAACTCATTGGGTGCATGGCGGCTTTAAGTCGTTTCATTGCATGACTGGGAGAAAAGGGACTACCTTTCTTTAAACTTCTAAGGAAACACGAAGGTTTTGAGTGGTCGAAAGAGGCAAACGCTGCCTTTGAGGATGACAAGAGGTACCTTACGAGTGCTCCTATCCTGGTCTCTCCGAGGCCAGAAGAAACACTCTTAATTTACCTAGCCGCCACGCCACAGCAAGAAGCGCAGATTAGTCGAGAATGTGAAAACGCATAACGACCGGTTTACTACGTAAGTGAAGTTTTACACGGCCTAAGGAGTGTTACCTCAGTCCAAAAGCTTCAGATGCCCTCCTCATGTCTTCGAGGAAATCTGCGGCATTATTTTCAGCGCACAAAATAGTCAGGTTGCCTCGAGTTTCCCTTGGGAGCGATCCTCCAGAATAGGGAAACAGCGGGACGCATGGCAAAATGGTTAGTCGAACTTGGGGCATTTGACATCCATTTCGTGTCCCGAACAGCCGTTAAATCCCAGATCTTGGCAGACTTTGTCACCGAATGGACAAATTTAACATGTTCAGATCCCCAAGACGATTCCTGTGACCAATGGGCGATGTACATTGATGGGTCACTTACTTTAAGTGGCTCGGGGGCTGGGGTGGTCCTGGTATCTCCTACCGGAGAAACCTTAAAGTATGCCATACAATTAAACTTTCAAGCCACTAACAACGTGGGCGTATCTGAAGGTTTGCTAGTCGGCATACGAAAGCAATGAAGCGCTCGATTCGCCGACTACTCGTGAGAGGAGACTCTCAACTAGTCGTGAATCAAGTTGGGAAAGAGTACCAAGGTTTCTAACCCGATAATGTCTCGGTACTTATCGGAAGTGCGTAAGCTAGAAAAGATTGTTAGGTTTCGAGGCACAATTCATCCTCGAAGGATAATTTCTCGCAGACACCTTGCTTGAATAGCTTCTTCCCGATCTGTAGTACCAAAAGGAGTCTTCTTGGAACAACTCGTGGCCGCCATCGGTCGATTTAACTAGAGACACCTCCTATTGAGACAGCTTCTCTAGAATACGAGGATACCTGGATGGCGCCCATCTATGAGTATCTTCAAAAGGGTTCTATACCCGAAGACGATCTCGAGGCAGATCGATTATCCCAAAAAGCCAAAATGTATACTTTGGTTGAAGGAGTCCTCTATAAACGAGGAACTCAAGGGGTGCTCATGCGATGCATTCCGCAGAGCGAAGGATTAACACTCCTTCACGACATACATGGTGGCATCTGTGGAAATCATGCTTCCTCTGTAACGCTAGTCGGAAGGCCTTTCGACAAGATTTTATCGCCAATGACCCTTTACGATGCTAAAGAGTTGGTTAAAAGTGTGTCCAATGCCAATTTCATAGCAGCAAATACACCAACCAGCTCGTGCATTACAAACGATACTCTATCTTGGCCTTTTGCAACACGGGGTCTCGATATCCTAGGACCGCTCCCCAAAGCTCCGGGAGGTTTCGAGTTCCTTTTGTGGCTATTGATACGCTCACAAAATGGATTGAAGCTGAACTCGGATCGATAACAACGAAGCAAAAAACGGTTTATGATGAGATGCGAATTACTCGATTTGGAGTACCGAGTCGAATAATTACAGATAATGGTAAGCAATTTTCGAGCGTAAAATTTTAGGAATTTTGCGACGAGTTGGGTACCAAGTTGTGTTATGCTTCTGTGGCCCATCCCCAAAGTAATGGGGCAGTCGAACGTGCAAATGGCCAAATAATGAGGGGAATTAAGACCCGAGTCTTCGACCAGCTCATCAAACGCTCGTGGGCTTGGGTACAAGAGTTACCCTCAGTATTATGGGCAGTTAGTACAACTACAAGTCGGGCTACAGGTGAAACACCATTTTTTCTAGTCTTCGGAGATGAAGCCATGCTTCCTCCGGAACTGAAGATACGATCAACACGAGTCGAAACTTTCAAAGACTCCAACCAGGAACAACTTTGAGCGGATGATATTAATCTACTCAAGAAAGGAGAAACCAGCCTTAATCCGCTCAAATAGCCTACCAACAAGCCTGCAAGCAGATACTACGATCGAAGGTCCAACCTCGCAGCCTTTGTCAGAGGTGACTTGGTATTGAGGCTCGCCAATCCAAGTATAATCGAACAAACTTTCTCCCAAGTGGGAAGGTCCTTACATAGTGGTCGGGTTACTCGCCGTGGTCGAGACAGATTGGCAATGGAAGACACCTGTGTTCTCTCGAATTCTTGGAACATCGACCCGCCACGCAAGTTTTATGTGTAACTAACCGTTCAGACAATAAAGACTTAGGTTCTCTCTACCTCTATTGTCTTACTTTTTGAGTAGTGCTTTCATAATCTTTCGACTATACTCCAAACACCCAGTTTCCTTTACACTGGTCGAAAGGCAGGTAACATCACCTAGTCGAAGCCTCTCCTCTCTGCACGTGGTCCTGCCCACTAGAAGGAGCTTCCTAGTATCGACTCGTTACTCACTTTTGCCGCAAACACAAAGAGCTCGGGTTCTATTTAGTCGAAATATTTTTGAAAGCCAGCTCCTTTCACCTTAGTTTATTTCTTCAGTTATTTTGAAAAATATTCTAAGCAGAGTGCACTTTTTTATATTTATTCAATTGCCTTTGGTATATTCGATTCGTCTCAACTAAGTCGGAGGAAGAAACACATCTAGTCGAAGTCTCTCCTCTCTACACGTGGTCCTGCCCACTAGAAGGAACTTCCTAGCATCATTTAGTTTCCTACTCTTGCTACCAGGACAAACTTATCGAGTCCTCCAAAGAAGGGCAAACGAAATTTTTTGAAGTCCTCTGGATGTTTGTTTAACTTAAGTTGCTGTTCTCGATTTAATTAATCTAGTCGGAGATGGTAACATCACCTAGTCGAAGACTTTCCTCTCTACACGTGGTCCTGCCCACTAGAAGGAACTTCCTAGTGTTGATTCGTTCCCTCTTTTTCGACCAGTGCATGACAGTCGTGACCAAAAACTATAAGTTAACGAAACCTCTCTGTTTTCAGAAACCCTTTTTGACACTATTTACTTAGTTTGTCTAAACAAACTAAGCAAATGAATGGACTACGGCTGCCAATTCCAAATCATGAGTAGGATAATTTACTTCATGAGGTCGCAACTGCTTGGATGCATATGCCACAACTCGGCCCTCTTGCATAAGCACACAGCCAAGTCCATGGCGAGATGCATCACAACAGATATCAAAATTTTTGTGAATATCTGGAAGAGTGAGAACAGGAGCTTCGGTTAGGAGCTTTCTCAAGAGTTGAAAACTGCCTTCACACTCAGCTAACCGAAAGAATTTGTTCTCCTTCTTTAAAAGCTGAGTCAGAGGTCTAGAAATTTTGGAGAAGTTTTCAATGAACCTACGGTAATATCCCGCAAGTCCAAGGAAACTTCGCACTTCAGGAACATTCTGGAGCTGCTTCCAGTCTAGTACATCTTGTACCTTGCTGGGATCAACAGTAATACCTCCTTCGGATAATACATATCCCAAGAATGCAACTTGCTTAAGCCAGAAAGCACACTTGCTAAATTTAGCATACAGTTGATGCTTGCGAAGTGTATCCAGCACTAGTCTCAGATGTTGTTCATGTTCTTCGGTAGACTTGGAGTAGATAAGAATGTCATCAATGAACACAACAACAAACTTATCCAAGAAATCCATGAATACTGAATTCATAAGGTTCATGAAATAAGCAGGAGCATTTTGTTAGACCAAAGGACATAACAGTATACTCGTACACTCCGTAACGAGTAGAAAATGCTGTTTTAGGAATGTCCTCAGCTCTAAACTTGATCTGATGATAGCCTGATCGCAAATCAATTTTAGAAAAGACCCGGGCTCCAGTCAACTGGTCAAACAGATCATCAATTCGGGGCAAAGGATATTTATTTTTGACAGTGACTTCGTTTAACGGACGGTAGTCCACACACATCCGTAAAGTCTTGTCTTTCTTTTTGACAAAGATGGCCGGGCATCCCCAAGGTGAGGAACTTCACGAATAAATCCCTTGTCAAGTAATTCTCCAAGCTGTTTCTTTAATTCAACCAGCTCATTAGAAGGCATGCGATAAGGTCTTCTAGATATGGGAGCAGTACCAGGAACTAGTTCAATCACGAACTCCACTTCCCGGTCTGGTGGCATACCGGGAAGGTCTTCAGGAAACATGTCTGGATATTCACATACAACCGGTACTGATTCCAAGGTAGTGGCGGCATCAATTTGCAATGCACCAAGATGAGAATGAACTGTACTGGACTGAAAAACGACTGCAATGCCGTTTTTATTAGTTATAGATATAGTTCGTTGGGCACAATTAATTTGTCCGAGATTCTTGGACAACCAATCCATTCCCAAAATAACATCTACCCCTTTAGAGTTTATCACAATCAGGTCTGCCCAAAAATTTACCCCTTCAATATTGATATTGACATTATGGCAGATTTGATCAGTCATGAAGACTGACCCAGGTGAGTGAATAATATGTGGTGGATGAAGTGGATGCATAACTAGCTGATGTTGAGTAGCAAACTGCCGACTAACAAAAGAATGGGATGCTCCAGAGTCAAATAAAACAGTAGCTGAACGGAAATTAACTAGGAGCATACCAAGAATAACTTCAGGTGCCTCGGCCGCTTCTTCAGCAGTTATCTGATTTATACGGCCACGATCGAATCGATCAGCTTGCGGTTGCCTTTGGAGAAGGTGCGGGGACGAAGCAATGGGAAGGTCAACATGTGGCAACCCACGTGCCTTAGCGAAGCATTGGTTTGCAAAATGTTCCGGGCGTCCACAATGGTAGCAAATCACACCCGGCCTGACATTGATAGCAGTAGGTGGCCGGTTTCCACTAGGTCGGGACTGCCCAGTGGGTGGAGGTGGACGAAATGCAAACACCGGTGCCTCAGGTGGTGATGCTTTCGGAAGATCGAGGTCGCCACGACGCGGTCTTCTCGAACGGCTACTCGATGCAAATTGGGTAGTCTTTTGCCGCTTCTGTGACTCCTCTAAAGCCTTGCTCTTAGTTTCAAAGAATAATGGCTTTGTCCACCGATGTTGAAAAGTCCTAAAATCTTGCCTTCGCCAAAGCTAATCGCAGCTCTTCAGACAAACCATTCATGAAATGGTTTCGACGACGAGTGTCGGTAAACATCGTCAGGGGCATACCGAGCAAGGAAATTGAATTCATGAAGATACTCGGTCACTGATTTTCGCCCTTGCTTGAGAGCGAGAAATTCCTGCTGCTTGAGCATCATCAGTCCTTCAGGAATATGGGCCTCGCGAAAGGCCTCCATGAACTCAAGCCAAGAAGGGGTATGTCCTGTGGGCTGGATAGCCAGATAATTGTCCCACCAATTGCTAGCCGGTCCAGTCAGTTGGTAACTAGCATATAGGACTTTCTCCTTTCGAACATTGGGCAATTAATAGCTTTTTTCAATCTCCCTAAGCCAATCCTCCGCTTCCATCGGATCTTGGGAGCTGGAGAACACTAGCGGGTTAGTCCGCTGAAAATCAGCAAGACTCCCCTGCCCATGCTGACCTCCTGCCCTGCCAGCTGGTGGGGTGATGGAAGAAGTATTGCGCGCAATTTGTTGCAGTATGCGCGTCTGGTCCATTCGGTTGCGCTCGATTTGCGTGAGCACATCCGCCATAGTAAGTGGTGGAGGAAGCTCCTCTTCCTGTCTACCACCTTGTGGGCCATGAGAACCAGAATGGTCAGCTTGCTCCCCCTGAGTATAGGGAACAGGGGTTGAGAACCTCTCCTCTTGTTGTGCTCGTGCACGAGTAGTAGGTCCTGTCATCCTGTTGCCATATAATGGTTAACAACATCACAAGGACATACTCGGCTTAACACGCATAAGATTCTAAATAGAAAAGAAGGAGGTACTAAACTTAATCATGCATCATGTTATGATATGCAACCAAATTAATACCAAAATCATAAGGCACCCGAATACAGCAAAAGTTCGGCCCCCACTTTATTATCAAACGGCTAACAAAGAACATCCAGCCTCAAAATTCAAAAAGTCAAGACACAAGATTTTCACGAAATATAGGTTATTCTATTACACAATACTTAATGGACAGCTACTAGCCTATTACACATGTAATGCGTAACACGCCATCCGGTCCTAAGTATAATCATTACGGTTAAAATTCACGGAAACTCATTTAACATATGAGCCTCGGGTGAACTCAGATCTATGGGGTCCCTTGGGCTGATGAGGCGGGTAGGAGAACCCAACAAAGAAATGGTGTCCTCCGGAAGGTGCAGGTCATTGGGTGCGAGGAAAACCAGCAGACATCCGGGCTTGGCGACCTTGCCCAAGGATAGGAACAAGCCTGTGCACCTCTCGAAGCCGAAATCTCGGGTGTAGTAGCGGTGGAGGGATCTCATTGTTACCATAGAGCACGTTACGAGGAACGGGTTCGTGGCAACACCAAGCCTCAAATACTCTCGTGCCTCGTCAAGCGCATTTATTTGCTGGTTTCCCATAGCTCATACACGAGACAGTGATGGACTTGGTCCATAACACGGACCAACCTCGCTAACTCGCGTACGTATGGGTCCTCTCCAAACAGAATCTCATCAAACGTACTCACACCTGCTCTAGGGCCTTGTTTTGGGAAGTGAACATAGGGTGGCTGAGACAGCTCCATCAAATCATGACGAAGGAGGCTCATCATCCTACGCGCAGCTTCCTAAACAGCCATAGATTTAGAGGTGGCACGTACATGGATGCAGTATGGAACACTACCCACCACCTGTCTGGCGATCACATTAATGATAGCTTGGTACTCTTCCATACCAGGCCCTCGATCTCGACGATAAATGGCGTAGTCCGGCTGATAAGTGAAATTGGCCCACCACATCATATCTCAAAGCAAGGCCGGAAACCCGTCCACATCTTCGGCTCGAGTCTCCTTAATCAAATACCAGCCACTCATCTACAGACAAAGGAGAAGGTAAGTAAGAAACTTATCTTGGAAAATCAACAGAAAGTTAGATAAGAATTGATACTAAGGAAGATAAGAAGTAAAAGATAGCATACTTAGATCTTTAGAAATTAATTATGTTGAAGTAATTTCACAGAAACTCACTAAGGATGACGACCAGGCTAACTCTAACCTACAGGCAAATGTATGCTCGATACCAACAACAGACGACCCTCAAATATTGAATGTGTCAATTAAAATTATCTTGGTAGCATAATTTTAATTAAGGAACAAAGGCAATTCCCTCATTAAAAATCATACTAGAAGCATAATAATAACAAGTAACAATTCCAATATTCAGTTCCGGATATATGTCATGCAATAGTTCCTGTGATTAGTGACTATTGCGCATATATCCTTAAACAACATTGCATCATGCACATACAAGGCATACATTTACATAATTATACATAACAAAGTTACATTTTGGTTCGGTGTTACAAGAATGTATGACTTTGGTCATCCCAAAAAAAAATTCAACAAATGAAGCAAAGCTAAACAACAAAACCACCAATGGCCCCATCACCCGCAGTTATTGCGTGGAGGTAAGAACTAGCTTCACTCGTTAGCGCCACCCGATCGGCGCTAACGGGCATCTCATAAAGATAACCATCCTCACCGCAACAAGAGGTCATAAACCCCGAGTACGGAAGGTACTCAAAGAAGACTTATACAAACTAATAAAAGAAAGTGTTTGATAGAACCTATACAAAGGAATAGAAATTTTACATGCATAAGGTTAACAACAGGAAGGCTTTAATGGTCCAATTTTGCATAAAGCAATACATCTTAACCTACAATTACTAAGTTTTGACAAAGCAATTTTAATAAATCAATTTGGGCTAAAACAAGAAGTAATTGAGAGCATAATTATAAACAAGAATAATAATAAAGTGACAGAGCACTATCAAACCGTGCATGACAACCATCATGCCGAAATAATTCCCAAGACCAAATTTAGAGCAAAGTCTATACAGGTGACATCAATTCAAGTCTCGTCCGTAACCGTGGACACGGCTATTCGAATAGTTTTAAAACCCTGCAGGGGTGTACATCTTTACCCACACGACTTAGTTAGCCCGTAAGCCTCCGGAATAATAGCACACTTCCTTTGGTATGCCGGCCGGGTAGACTAAGATTTGGTATTTTTCAACAAGTCGACGCTATTGAGTTGGACAACCCATGTGAGACTGATCCCGCTTAAACGACGACTGATAGCATCGGCTTAACCGGGGCCCACATGTTTTGTGGGGAATGCCGACCCAATCAATTAAATGCAAACTCGTGTTAGCCACACATATTAGACCGCACTCGAGGCCCTGAAGGTACGTACATACGATGGAACACATATACGCCCTCACCCTTCTAAGAACATCTGATATCGATATAAAATTCACATGGCATAAGACACAGCCCGAAGACTTAAGCATCTATGCCATATGAGATCAATACACATGTCCCTACTCTCCTGTTCCCAACTCAATAGCATTAACCTTTTACTTAACCAAACATTGCCCATACACAGCGTGTGGAAGTACGTTGGGGCTTGAATTGGGCTGTCAGAGTTCAGTCCTTAATCAACCCTGACAAGACATCCACATTTCCCAATTCTCGTGCACAAAGGCACCATCACTAGCATCCACTTGTACAGATTTGAAATCAGTTTATTAACAAGATTTATAGTCATTTCAGATTTAAATAAATTGAACAAAGCATCAAAATGAATAAAGTTCATTTGTTATTCCCAGGTTTGACAAGATAAGCTTGCCAAACACTACCGTTCTATGGACTACATGGCTAAGCAAAGTTCTAACCTAATTATTGTAATACAAACAATACCTTAGGCTGAGTGTATGATTGAATTCAAGGTAAGCCACAAAGATTGGGTTATAGCTAACTAGAGACAGATCATAAATAAATTTTAGAAAATTGCATGCAACAGTATCACTGTGTTGTGTAAATCTACAGTTCACAAATTTGGGATCAACATGGTGCAGAGAGGAAGCTTGCCTTGGTAGTAATAAATAACCTCTTGTTCCGGTTCTTGCTGCTCAACAATAGATTCAACAACCTCGTAAGAACCGTAATCTAAAAGAAAATAAAATCCAATGAACACAGGGAAAACAGAGAACAAAGATGTATAAAAAGAATGCATGGTCAATGGCTTAATGCATTATAAGCAACATGCTTAAGGTACATTAATTTAATTAGGAATAATAAGCTACCACTAACCTTTGCTAGTACTATTTACTACGTTTTGAGTTTGATTGAGCTACGCCCATTTTTAAAAGCGAACAGATGACCTTACAATTGAATTACTTGCCTAGCTAATCATCACCTAAATGAAATACCTTGCTTGTTAAGAGTATTTAAACTAGTGCTGTAACCTAACTGTTCATTTAATAACTACTAATAGTAATTTAAGAAATTGGACTCTTGCTGTCTATGTTGTCGGTTTGACCAACAACAAAACAACAAGGAGTCTTTTTATCATTTTCGGTTGGCTTGGAAAGATACACGAAACCAGGGCTTTAAAGTGGAGTTAGAGCTATCCAGAGAGTAATTAATAGCATAACCCATCAATGCTAACCCTAATCGCCCAGCTTTAAAGAAAGAAAAGAAGGGTTGAGCATTTGTGGGTTTTGGACCCACAATAACTAACGAGAGAGGGTTTGCATCACTAACTGAATTGGTGACCTTAATAATCAAAAGATGGTCTACTTATGATACTAGGGTTTACCTAGAACCTAAATAAGCTAGTATACTGGTAAGAGAAACCCTAGGTCTTGAAAACGATATGAAAGACCGAAAAGTTATAAAAACAACTTTTTAGTCTAAAGAAGATTTGAGTAATCAAAAACAAGTAGATAGCTAGGTGATCTATTGAAGTCTTTAGGATGCTCAAGGTGGCAAGAAACAAGATTTAACTTACCAGCTTGAGAAGGAAGGAGATGAAGTCAAGTCCTGGCCGAGACAGCAAAGCTCCAAGATCCTTTGCACTGGTCTGACCAAAACGATAGCAATGACTTTTAAAGCTCTAAAGATTACCCTACACGTTCTTGACAAGGAAGGGTGGAGCCTACTCACCGGAGCAAGACTTTACCGAGGTGGTGCTCCAACTGACCCAAGTCGACAGAGAGCACACCTAGGTCCAACCCTACAAGAGATGCCCAAAATCCATATTAATATGAGAATTAGGCATGCTTATGGTTAAACAAAGGTAAGAGCAAGGAAGCTTCACTGAGAAGAAAGGAGGAACGTGAGGATAGCTCTCGGTCAACAATGGCAGAGCTCCCAAAAGCTAGGGTTTAAATAGAGGTGAACCTCCAGAGAAACCGAGAAGTGTCCAGAACTGATGAGGTGGCCAATTGATGCTAAATATCTCATAGAATATTCAGATCAATATCAGGTAATGCCTCTACTCGGCAAAGAACGCCGTGGTGGCGCATGAACGAGAGGAGGAAGAGAGAGAGAGAGAGAGAGAGCTCACTGACGGGTGGGGTTATGTTGTCAGCCGCTCCCAAACACGACAACACTAGTCACCGAAAGTTCAATAGATTGGCAGCCGTTCGATTGGAAATGAACGATGGTGATAGGATGGACAAATAACCTCCAATCGGCAACTTTTAGTATGGGTCGCACGATCTAGATCTAACGGCCGCTCGAAATCCGGTGATAAACGCATAAGAATTAAGGAGCACCGTAGGATTTAAATCCTACGGCCAAATGAGGTTCTGACTTTAAACGCACAAGGTTGGGGCGGTACCGTAGATATTAGATCTAACGGCTACAATGGAATCCCCACTTAAAGCACGCGCTTTGAAGCGGTACCGTTAGATGGGAATCTAACGGTCAACACGTTTTGGCGCTTTCCCGAATCAAAAACTCAAAAGACTGGTGCGGTTAGATCTAAAATCGACGACTAAGATGGATGCAAGACTCGGGCGGTCCAAACGTCACAACCCTTCTTAACGGTCCGATTTAAATCCGATGGCTCAGATCTCACGGTGCATTTGGACGGTCCAAACGACACATTAGATCTGGGCGGTTCATTGAAGATCCAACGGCGGCCGATTTTGAAGAGGATTTTAATGATTGGAATAAAATGCGATGTCGTAGGATTAAGATCCAATGGTGGAGATTACGTATGCGTTCGATGGTCCGAACGCCCATTAGATCTCGCCCGTCTGCGGAGAATCCAACGCTAAGATCTCGAGATGGATCGGAGTGGTCCAAACGGCCCAAAACATCTGGCCCGTCCATTGAAATCTACGGCCACGTGTCGGAGGCGCGCTAGGGTCTCCAAAGACAGTGATTAGGTACGGTTGGATGCGGTTAGATGGGAATTGGACGGTGAGGATCGAGGCACGCGGACGCGTACAAACGCACAGCTTCTCCAATCCTTTCCCGTACGTGATGAAATCAACGGTTCTCACGAACCCGAGCCGGGGCACACACGAGGACGTGATTTGGTGCGCCCTTGCTGTACGCTTGGGACTTAACCGGTGGGTGCGAGTTGCTACAAAGGTTGGGGACAAGAGTTTTACCGAGTGAGTTGACTGTGCCAATTTCAAACCTTCAAAAGTTTGGTGAGACTTAATAAATAGTAAATAAATTCATAAAATGACGAGGATTAAAACCTCTATGTATTATTTTAAATGCATAATAAAAGACCATACGTTTCATGGTCGAATCCCTAAGACTAACGACTCCCCGGTCGTTAGTATTCAGAGGTTACTTATGGGTACCGGCCTGATGAGGCTTTGTGCCTAATCCCCACCGTGATAACCGCCGTAAAATTATCGAATCGGTATTTCTTATCGTATGATGAATGGAACACGGTTATACGCTCCAAACCATGCGATGGTACAACCCCGAGACATCGACTATTAACCACCCTACTAAGCTTTTCACAAGCAATCGCAAGGAAGTTAGCACATTGTTAACTTCTACCGCTCCGACCAACCGTAACGCTTCACCAGGACGCCTTCTCCAGAGTAATCGCCATCTCTTCGAAGTTATTTAAAGGTGAAGCACGTAAGACAAGGCACAAGGGACAAGAAGGAGACGATAGGCATACACACAAAACAAGGCCAAGGCAAAGATATGCATGTAAGCCTAAGCTGTGGAATTAGAAGTTAGATAATCACTTTAGACTCATATTCTAAGTCCGATTGTCTTGCTACATTCCTCCATTCAAGGTAATTCAGGTAGTACTTAGCCACATCTTGTAAATCCAGCTCATATCAATAAAGAGCGACCCCATTCCATTCCGTGATATTCCACGCCATTTTCCTCGCTTATTTTCATAAGATCGGCGATTCGATCGCCGACACCGGGCGCCGTCCGTGGGGAAGAAGGCGAAGTTTCAAGAAATTTTTTTTTCGCCAAGAAAATCTCGCCCAAAAACTCGCAATCGCCATGCGACTATGCCCGAGTTTGGGATGAGGAAAATCGTTCGACGGCGACTACGCCAACCTCGACATGGAAGGATGTATCCGCGCCATGGAAGAAAATGGCAGTCATCCTCTCATCCTCCTCCGCCGGCCGCACGTCGCCGACGTTAGCGAGGTCGACGGATGGATGAAGATGCGCCGCCACTACCGTGGCGAACCAGAGAACCGCCGTTCCGACCAGTTCGAATGCCGAGGATCTTCAAGCCCGGCCTTCGACCGCTAAACAGTGAAGAAATTTCAGCTCCATCACCCGAAAACTCTATACCATTGATGAAATCATGGTCGAAAGATACTCTCCTTCGCTTCGCAATTCCAGAGTCAACCGTCACCGGTAACGGTGTCGATGAAACCTCCATCGGTCGAGGCCATGTGGGGATGATCACACTCAAAGATACGATCGGCGGTTCGTTTGATCAGCCGAGAAGACCTCAGAAGTGCTCATCTCCGACCGATCTCCATCGTGGAAGATTTCGCAGTTACCGACAAGCTCTCCATTAGTTATGATGGAAGCTCATCGAAGATCAATGCCGAAGCACGAGGTCAACGCGATCGGAGATGAAGATCAAGATGCCCCGCACGGTCCTACACTCTCTACCACGCCATCACGTGTTGTTAGAGATGATCCGCCGCAAGCACCAACTTCCGGAGGCAACGGAACTAATCGACGCCAATCGCTTAACTCGCTCGCATCGCCCCACCCAGAGTGACCGACAGATCGAACAAACCGAAGGTCGGGAAGGTTCAGACAGCGCACACCCACGACCAAGATGAACCACCCGAGACCTTCTCAGAATCAGACAAAACTTGCACGATTCAAAACATGTTAATAATTCCGATCCCGCTCTAGCAGAACGCCTAGTTTTGTACAACTCGAGGTCGTATCCAAATTCTCCAATGCACTATGCAAATAACGGAAGCGACGAGAACAGAGGGGTTCAGAAGTCGACTAGGACTTCGCCCCAACGCTCCTCCTCAAGAGGGGACAAAGACGGTCATACCAGAGAGCGCCGATACCAAGACCTCCTCGACGATTCCACCAAGGAGTCACGAGGAGAAGGCTATTTCAAGAGGGTACTCCCCATCAAGGCCGAGAAGAACCACCACCACTAGGACCTAACGATCTCCGACATCGCTTGAACCAAGTGGGCGGTCGTGACATCATATCAATGTCCACGACCGGATCGCATACACCGGAGTTCCAGCTGCTCATCTTAGGGATCGGTCTCCCATCGACATAATCCGCACCTTCCCGTGAGAAGACGCCATGAATCAATCACAGTTGTCGAGCCTTCTCGCTGGCTCCAAGTCGTGCGTTGGCCTAGCAGCTTGCCCGATCGCCAACTTGGACAAATTCAATGGAACTCAAAACCCATTGAATTTCTCCAAATATATACCACCGCTATCGTGGGTGCTGGTGGCGATGAGAATGTAATGGCCAACTATTTACCCACCGTGCTCAAGGGTCCGCCTTGGCCGTGGTTGTTAAACTTACCGGCCGGATCCATATATACTTGGGAACAACTCGGATCTTCTCGATTGCCAACTTCAGGTGGTACGACGATCGCCTCGAAGGAGGACGATCTCCACGTAATCCGCAGGATCCGATGAGACTTTACGCCAATATATCAAGAGGTTCACCAGTTCAGAACTCTATACCCAAGTCGCAGAGTCCTCTCGTTATTCAAAGCTTTTAAAACAGTCTAAGGAATCGGCGGTTTACGGAGGACATAGCAATGAACCCTCCAAGAACAACCGCTGAGCTTTTTGATATGGCGACAAATATGCCATCGCTAGTGAAGCAATCGAGTGGTGTGAAGCCATCGATCGGAAGACAAGATTCCCACCGGCCTCGACAAACAGAGAAAAAGAACAAGAAGTCTCTCAAGAAGAAAAAGAACCGCAGACCGACGACAAAGAAGTCCTCGCTGCCTGCATAAGATTAGAAGGGCAAGAAGGACTATGCCGGTCAAGCAAAGCAAAAGTTCCGACCAAGGATTCTGCATTTAATAAGAAGTGGTGTCCACTTCACCAAATAGTGGCATGATCTCAAGACTGCCGTGGTCTCCGCGTAAGAAACCGGAGGATTATTATGCGTAAAGGACCATTTCAAAGAATACAGAACATGGAGAAACGAGCTCCAAAAAGGACAAGGATGGCGACGAGGAGATGGAGTACCAGATCCCCAACACACACCAACATGATTTTTGGAGGATCTTCTTCATACGAGTCCAGACGCCATCTCAAGGCCATGGAGCGGAGGTCAACCTCGTCAATCTCCACTCGTAATCAAGCACTCAAGTGGCTCTGACACCGCATTTCTTCAAAGAAAGACGATCGCACCATCCCATCGACTCGACCGTAGGTTCCCCATCGCCGCTGAACCAACTATTAATAATTGTCAAGTTAATCGGTCTTAGTGGATGGGGTAGTTCCTTGAATATATTATTTGTAGGAGCTTTAGAAGAAATGCAGTCCCCATGTCAAAGGTGAAACTCGTGAAATATGCTTTTCATGGCATAGTTCCGGTTCTACCGCTAAACCGATAGGACAAGTTTCTTACCGTGACGCTTTGGAAAACCCGACAATTTCCGAACAGAGAAGATCCCGCTTGATGTAGTAAACTTCGAATCAAGATACAACGGAATCTCCTACGACCAAAGATTAGCAAAATTCTTGATAGCCACGCATTACGGTTATCAAAGTTTGAAAATGCCGGGCCAAGGAGTCATCACACCGAGGAGATCGAAAATGGCTTACGATGCGATCGGAAATCCTTTGCATCGTTGATGAACTTCCGACCGAGAGGTTAATCCGCCTCCCATGCAGTCAAGCACTCGGCCAAAGATGACGCCCAAACCATCCGACTGCATCAAGGAGGTACTACTCGACAAAAGCGCTTCCCGACAGCGTCAAGTCGTCACATGGGTCAGACAACCAGATCCAACCGCCAAGAAGATTCTCGGTCGGGCAAGACTCGACCCTAAATAGGAAGAGTCGCCGCCTCCTTCCTCCGAGCAAATCAAGACGGTTTGCTTGGCAAGCGTCCGATATGCCTCGAGTCCCCGAGGTGATCGAGCACGTGCTTGCTCTCCACCGATAAAAACCGATCAAGGTAAACTACGACGCTTTGCACCGATCGAAGGAAGCAATCCAATGGAGATTGACAAGCTTCTCCAGCAGGATTTATTCGTGAAGTCGACCACCCACAAGGGCTTGCTAATCCTGTAATGGTTAGGAAAAATAATGGAAATGGCGAATGTGTATCGACTTTACGATCTTAATAAAGCTTGTCCGAAGGATGACTTTCCCTTCCCCGCATTGATCAACTAGTAGACTCTACTACTGGTGCGAAGTTACTAAGTTTTTAGATGCGTATTCGTGGTACCACCAGATTAGTATGTGTAAAGAAGATGAGGAGAAAACTTCCTTCATCACCCCATATGGTACTTATCGTTATATTAAGATGCCATTTGGTCTCAAAAATGCCGGTGCAACTTTTCAAAGGTTGATGCAAAAACTTTAGTCCACAAATCGGTCGGAATCTAGAAGCTTATGTTGACGATCCGTCAGAAGACCACCAACGCCAAGCACCACATTCCTCGACTTACAAGAAACCTTTAACAACTTGAGAAGACATAACCTCAAGTTAAATCCTAAAAGTGTGTGTTCGAGTTTCACTGAAAACCGCTTGGTTTCCTAGTTTCGCTAGAGGTATTGAAGCTAATCCAAAGAAAAATTGCGCCATCGACTGATGCCCCGACCACTTAAGAAGGAAGTCCAAAACTAATCGGTCAGATGGGCAAATAAGTCGCTTCATAGCAAGATTAGGGAAAAAGGATTACCTTTCTTTAAACTTCTTCGAAACATGGGAGTTTCGAGGACTAAAGAGGCAAACGATGCCTTTGAGGAACTCAAAAGTACCTTACAAGTACTTCGGTTTTAGTTTCTCCGAGACCGGAGAAACATTGCTAATTTACGTGGCAAAGAACACCACGCATAGCTTAGCGTGTAATCGTTGTAGAAAGGATAATATCCAACGACTACCTATTACGTAGTTTAAGTCTTACATGGACCAAAGGAAAGATACCCACAGTACAAAAGTTGCTCTATGGCCTCCTTATGTCTTCAAGGAAGCTAAGGCACTACTTTCGTGCCCACAAAGTGGTCGATTCTACCGGATATCCCTTGGTCAAGTCCTTGGAAACAGGAATCATCAGACTAATAGCCAAATGGGCGGTCGAGCTAGGGCGCTCGATTCCATTTTATTTCACTTAACAGCAATAAAGTCCTGTGCAATAGCGTAATTCATTGCCGAATGGACAAACCTCGAACCCACCCAAGGACCCGAGTACTAACACCACGACGAGTGGACAATGTATTTCGACGGTGCCTTGATGTTACAAGGATCGGGCCGGAGTGGTCTTGATATCCCCATCGGGCGAACACATCAAGCACGCCATCCAAGAATTTTCCCGCCACCAATAATGTGGCGTAATATGAAGGTTTATCGGCAGACTCGAGCAAGCTCGCTCGCCGGATTCGCAGACATTAGTGAAAGGCGATTCTCAACTAGTAGCTAATCAAGTGGGGAAAGAGTATCAATGCTCTAGTACCAAGATGTCATCTTATCTCGGCGGAAGTACGAAAACTTGAAAAGCACTTCTTCGGTTTTCAGATCCAACATATTCCTAGAAAGGAAAACTTTCTCGCACTGGCTTGGCACGGATGGCTCCACGAGGTCGACCGTCCCCGCCCGAGTTTTTCTCGAGCAACTCAATTCACCCTGGTAGTTGAGCCTTCCGAGAACATACATGATTCTTTGCAAGTTGAACAAACTAATCAAGGGAACATGGATGCTCCATGTGTCGTTGACGGTTGGCGCCGCCACGATCAAGGTAGAGATCGGATGACATCGATCTACAATTATCTTCAAAGATGACACAATTCCAGAAGATGATGTAGAGGCCGATCGATAGCACTAAAAGCCAAATCATACACTCTAATCGAAAGTACCTTGTATAAACGAGGATCTCATGGAGTGTTGATGAGATGCATATCTCAAACGGATGGCATTAGATTGCTAACCAAATCCATGAAGGTGTCTGTGGAGCACACCATTCCTACGTAACCCGGTTTCAGTAAAGCCTTCCTAAGAAGGCTATTATCGCCAACCGCCTTCATGATGCAAAAGAGCTTGTGATGAAGTGTGTACAATGTCATTTATAGCCGATAAGTACACCACCAAAGACAAGCCTTACAAACAATTCTCTTTCTTGGCCTTTTGCAACCTGGGATCGACATTCGGGACCTTTCCTAAGAGCACCCGGGCTTCAATTTTTTCGCCATGATTGACACGCTACAAAATGGATTGAAGCCGAGCCACCGTTAAAATAACAACCGAGGCCGCTAAGAGATTTCTCCCAAAAATGTGATCACGCGACGGTGTACCCAACAGATCATCACGCATAATGGTTCCCGCCTCCAAAGAATAATTCCAGAATTTCGCGATGAACTTGGTGTCAAAGTTCATTTTGCTTCGCTGCATATCCGCAGAGCAACGGAGCGCTTGAGCGGCTAATGGTATCCTTATGCAGGGATCAAACGCCGAGTATTCACTAGTTAATCAAACGGTCAGCGCTTAAGTTAAAGAACTTCCTCTCGTGTTATGGGCCGTCAACCCACTACACTACCGTAGGCGACCGTGAAACTCCATTCTTTTGGTTTATGGTGCCAAGCTATGCTTCCTCCGTAACTCAAAATTGGCTCGCCGAATCGATCGCTTTGACGAAAATGATCGAATGAACGACGACTCGACGACGCCGATTTCTTGAAGAACGATTTAAACCAAGCCCTTGTACGATCGCTAGCCTACCAACAAGCCATGCGAAGGTACCATAGTCGAAGGTGCGTACTCGCACTTTGTCAGAGGTGATCCGTTCTCGTAAAAATTCAGAGCCAAACAAATCGCAATAAACTTTCTCCTAAATGGGAAGGTCTCTTACACCGTGGTCAAGTAACCCGACCTGTGTTCCGCAGACGATCGCTATGTCCGATGGGCAAATTTTGTCAAATTCTTGGAACATCGATCAATTGCGTAAGTTCTATGTTTAATTTTCATTCTTTCATTTCTTTCAATTTCAATTTCATTAAATTCATTAATTAATTAAGAAGTGCAACCTTGCTTATATATATACACCTACATTCGGTCGCTTATTATTGTTAGTCCGGTCTGAGAAGACATTTTTCTCCGATATCCTTTTTAAGGATCTCTCGATACTCTATGGTCCTAGTCGTGAGCATTTTTCTTCAAATGATTCCCACACGACTACACTCTTTTCTCAAAGAAAATGAGTAATCGAGCGCCACACAACTAACTATCTCATGAATGATATGCTTACGATTCAAGATTATGCTTCATTATTTTAAGATTCTCGGTCTATTCTTGTCTGCCATCGGCTCGACACTGGAAAGCCTCCTAGTCAAGTCTCCTTTTCGCGACGTGGTCCCGCCTAATCGAAGGAGCTTCCTAGCGACGGTTCTTTTCTTACGATCCTCGCTACCAACGGATACGTAATTTGAACACGCTTTCAAGAAATGTGTCGATGCCTTCGTGTCTTAGCATTAGTTCCACCAGATTATGGGACAATAGATATAAACAAAGTTCACTTATAATTTGTTGCATACATATTTGCATTTCTTCTTATGTCAAGTTTGACAAAGTCTTTTTCCGACCATATATAGTGTTTTTGATTGGTATTTCCATTATGACAAACAAAGATCTATAACTAGTCGAAATCATACCGTCCCGACCACATTTGATTTCCTAGTATCAAGAACGATCGCTTTTGTCTTACATGTCCAAACATACCTTCAAAACTCACATACATGGTTATGACCTCTTTTTTATTCTCTTTTGGCTCACCGCTTGTACAAGAACGCTCTTCTACTATAAAGCAATGGGGCTAGGAAATATACGAGAATTTTAAAAAAGTCAAACAGATAAACAAAAGCTTTGTCAATGACATAAAAGGTAAGTTTTCATAGATATTCAAATATTTTTACACTTGCAGAACCTACTCTAAGAAATATTCCCATTTAACTATCGCTTTGTCGGAGATTCGACCTCCATCTCCTCTACAACTATATCTCCGAGTGGCCCGAGTTCTTCCATGAACTTGGTCGCCTCCTCGTGGGCGCTGAAGTCATCTTTAACAGCTTGGAGATCTATGGAGGGTCGGAAGCTTTCGTTTTGCCAAAGCAAAACTAACTCCACTTGCAACGCCTGCTTTTAGGGCCCGCATAATTCGTCCGAGTAGTTTTGAGCGTAACTTTAAGATCCCCTAGAAGTTGACCCAAATAGTTCATTTTCTATTGGATCTCCTAAGGAAGGCAAAGCTTGATCCTCGATCCCATATCAAAGATCATCTTGTTCAAAGCATGAATCTTTTCATCAATATTTTGAGCAAGAGCCGCCTCCTTATCCTCGCTTCAAATTTCGTAGTTTTTACTCGCTCAAGATTTGCGCTTGCTCGCAAAAACAAATCGCTTAATGAACACAAGCATAAATGAAGGAAAAATCAAGCTTACGACATATTACCTTCATTTGTTTTGCTAAGTGTTTCATATTTGGTCGTTGTTTCAACGATCAACCGGTCTTTTAGTCAACTTGCTTCAAAGAAATGATCGGTCCTTAGCTTTTATTTCTTCTTCAAGAAAAGTCGCCTTGGCTTTTCACCACAACCTCCTCTTTTATTTTCTCCAGATCTATCGAATGCGATAAGGAGAATAATTGTAGAGGAGCAAAGTATTGAAGAAGAAACAAAAGTTCAAAAGGAAAAGTTCTTACTTTCCAACTCGGAGTGCTTTTGCTCCAAGTCCTTAACTCATTGGGTGGATCCTCCGATCACAAAGAAAGTTCTCGACCAAATGCTACACAAATAGCGCTTCTTTCTTAAGTTTCTTATAAACTTTTAAAGAAGAGCTATGAAGTCGGGTCGAGAATACTTACCCAATTGTTCGGTCATTATAACCGCAAAAATCAAATCAGGTGCATCTTGAGTTGAGTATCCGATACTTTCGCCACGCCTCATCAAGCTCCTTATCCTCGATGAATCGGGACTAAAAGGAACTTGTTAGGTTGGGAAGGGTTATCAACAAAGGATCGAACTCGTTGAGACCTCTCGAGGCATCTACCTCCACGTAAGGGGTTTCAATCACCAAAGGATCCAACTCAACCGCTGTTCTTGTCACCGCCGGGGCTTCTTCGACCACTATTCCTCAGAACTTTGTCCCGAGAAGTGCTCGCCTGAACTTCCACAGTGCAGTCCTCAGAAGAACCCGGCCTGAAACGACCGAACACCGTAAGACCTATGCAAACCAAGATGGGAAGTTCAAAGTATCAAATCATCAAGGAATTATTAGAGGTACATACTTATACGACCACTTTCATTTGTACATACCTTGTTAATCTCCGGATTTGACTCAAACGCGCAAGAGAGAAATCTGTGCCGCTTAGCCTTCCTTTTCTTCTCTCCAATCTTGCCGGTTCTCGACCAAAGAAGGTTTGTTGAACCTCACATCCTCCAACAAGATGTCTGAAGTTATGTCCTCCACCAGCCCATCAAGGACCGCATTCCCGACTATCCGGCCTGAGGGAGTGGTTTCATCAATCTCCGATCGCTTGTTTCAAGAATAACCATAAGGTCGCACGACCACTGAGTTCACAGACCTCCGCAGCTACATTCTCATGCCCTCAGCTTATCCACCTAAATCAAAGAACAAATTTGATTGGGTGAAGAAATCCTTTATCTAAAAAATTGCACATATATGATTCCAAATGTTCTATTACCTCGAGGATTCATCTCCTTCAAGTGCCTCAGGCACGACTCGGTCGGAACTAAGGTGGGACGTTGATCCTCACCAGATTGTATGATTCGCAATCCGACCGATCGCAAAAGTAGAGCACGATTGGAAATCTGGTCGAATATATGTATACACATGGTAAAAGGAATTTTGATTAAATTACCTTAAGCCTTGCCGCCTCCTTCAATAGGAGTTACGGCTAAGATCTTGGGGCATTCAAATTTTCTCCAGTTCCCCGCACGCATCATCCTGACTCGATCTCTAATTTCCCAGGAAAGAGCTTTAATGTATGAAGAATAGACAGATTTTAAGGTAATACATTAATCAAATCAAAATACCGATCGAATTTATCTCAAAGACTTACCACCTTCCGAGGTAGCTTCATCACGATCAAGGCACCAGAGCAGGAATGAGTCCTGAGCTTCAATGGGCTAATCTCGACGAAAGGTGAAATCCTTCACCACATGCCACTAAGTCGCCCTCGACAAGAAGTCATAGATGGCATCCGCCCATCTTTTGACTATCCCTCGCCTTCTTTACTTGCTTCCTTCCACTTGGAGTTTTCACTTGCTCTAGTTCCGCCAAGTAGAGGCCATCGTTTTCAGAATCGCTATGTAAAACCAAGATTTTTCCATGACGACCACGAAGATTTCACAGACATGAAGATGTACTCATCGGCCTTCCCGCCATGAAGACGCAATGTGCATTCCCCAGAGCGCCTCAGATTTTGCCGCAGATTTTCCCATCACCATGCGGTAGAAATAACTAAAGAGCTTCAAGTTCGGTTGTATTCCTGTGTATGCCTCGCACAAATATGCGAAAATACTAATATTTGCGATCGAATTTAAATAATTCACCAATTCCACCCCGTAATGTTCAAGAACGCGAGGAGGAATTTGTGTACCAGAGTCTCAAATTTCACATTCGATGTAGGCAAGAAAACAGGATTTCGCCATCTTCACGGCTCGAAAATGCTCTCCAATCCGGTCTCCAATTAATCGATTCCTATCTCGGGAGCATTCCCATCTTCGCCAAAGCCTCAAGCTTTTTCTTGCCCAATTCAAGGCAACCACTTTGTAATCTGCTCCGACATGGCTAAAATCCTCAAGAATGAGTAGCAAAAGTTGGAGACTTTGTGGTCTCAAGAACAGAAAAGACTCGAGGATTTCTTGGCGAGAAGCTAAAGGATCGAAGGATTTTGGAAGCATAAAAATTCTAAGAGCCCAATGAGAGAAGATTTTATAAACTTCCGATACTTTCAAGGATTCCCACAAAGTCCAACCGACAAAAAGCTTTTTTGTTCAAACGACAGAGGAACTCTTCGCTTCCCAAGGCAAGTTCTCAACTTTAAAGTGAACATGCATCACTTCAGATACCACTTACATTAAATGGGTTCGCCCGATACGATTTCATCGGAAAAGGTATATACACCACCAGTTCATTTAAAGTTCGGGCTAGCCGACGAGGATTAAAACCTCTATGTATTATTTTAAATGCATAATAAAAGACCATACGTTTCATGGTCGAATCCCTAAGACTAACGACCTCCCGGTCGTTAGTATTCAGAGGTTACTTATCGGGTACTCGGCCTGATGAGGCTTTGTGCCTAATCCTCACCGTATAACCGCCAGAAATTATCGAATCGGTATTTCTTATCGTATGATGAATGGAACACGGTTATATGCTCCAAACCATGCGATGGTACAACCCCGAGACATCGACTATTAACCACCCTACGTTAAGCTTTTCACAAGCAATCGCAAGGAAGTTAGCACATTGTTAACTTTCTACCGCTCCGACCAACCGTAACGCTTCACCAGGACGCCTTCTCCAGAGTAATCGCCATCTCTTCGAAGTTATTTAAAGGTGAAGCACAAGAAGACAAGGCACAAGGACAAGAAGGAGACGATAGGCTACACACAAAACAAGGCCAAGGCAAAGATATGCACGTAAGCCTAAGCTGTGGAATTAGAAGTTAGATAATCACCTTAGACTCATATTCTAAGTCCGATTGTCTTGCTACATTCCTCCATTCAAGGTAATTCAGGTAGTACTTAGCCACATCTTGTAAATCCAGCTCATATCAATAAAGAGCGAACCCCATTCCATTCCGTGATATTCCACGCCATTTTCCTCGCTTATTTTCGTAAGATCGGCGATTCGATCGTCGACATTTTAACAAACTTGGGTTTAGGATTAGAAATTGAGGAAGTTAGGTTGTAACATATTGCCCGGTTTGTCGAGATGAACAAAGTGATGCTATGAACAGCATCTTATTACTGTTTATAAAAGCTGAGGCTGTTACAAACCTTCCCCCCTTAAGAGAATCTCGTCCCGAGATTACAATAATTCAGAAGTTGGACAAAGATGGAAGCTGAAATGATTTTTCTGGAAATGCAACATCTGTTGTCTTAATTTCCTTCAAAGATAGAAAAGAAAGTATTACACCTGAGCATAGTGTTGTTATTACATTTTCTTTTTACATTGCTTTGTTTAACCTTGCTTTTCTTGATTTGAAGACAAGTTTTAAACAACAAAGAGGTGGGGGTGCTCAATCTTCATCAGATCTTCACGCTCCCAAGTGGCTTCATCTTCAGAATGATTGGCCCACTGAATTTTTAAGAACTTAACGGTGCGATTTCTTGTCCTGCGTTCCATTTCATCAAGGATACGCAACGGTTGCTCTTGATATGAAAGGTCCGGTTGAAGATCCAGACTCTCATAAGCAGTAGCCTTGGTAGGAACACGAAGGCATTTCTTTAATTGAGAAACATGAAAGGTATCATGAACTACCGAGAGAGAGTTGGGAAGTTCCAATTGATATGCCACAGTTCCTCGTCTTGAAATAATCCGGAAAGGTCCGATATAACGAGGTGCTAGCTTTCCTTTCACTTGAAAGCGATGAGTGCCCCTCATCGGTGATACTTTAAGATAGACATAATCATCTACCTCAAAGCTTAGTTCACGACGTCGATGATCGGCATAGCTCTTCTGGAGAGACTGGGCAGTTTTCAAGCGGTCTCGAATCAGACGAACTTGCTCTTCAGCTTCCATAACCAAGTCTGGACCAAAGAAGGGTCTTTCACCAGACTCCAACCAATTCAATGGAGTCCTACAAGCTCTTCCATACAAGGCTTCAAAAGGTGACATTTGAATACTTGCTTGGTAGTTGTTGTTGTAGGAAAACTCCACATATGGCAAAGATTTCTCCCAGTTTTTGCCATATGAGAGCACACAGGCTCTAAGAAGATCCTCCATCACTTGATTCACCCTTTCAGTTTGACCACTGGTTTGAGGATGATAAGCATCTTTCAAGGAGAGTTCGGCCCCATTGCTTGATGAAGGCAATTCCAAAAATGGGAAGTGGATTGAGATCCCCGGTCTGAAACAATGACTTTCGGAACACCGTGGAGACAAACAATCTTGGCAATATATAACTCTGCCAATTGCCTGCCATTGTAAGTGGTTCTGACAGGGATAAAATGAGCCACTTTTGTTAGACGATCAATTATCACCCAGATGGCATCGAACCCATTCGGAGTTTTTGGAAGTCCGATAATGAAATCCATACCGACTTCTTCCCATTTCCATTGTGGAATAGGCAAAGGCTGAAGGGTACCAGCAGGTTTCAAGTGCTCTGCTTTAACCCTTTGACAAATATCGCATTCAGCAACATATTGAGCAATTTGCCTTTTCATCTTGCTCCACCAAAATGTTTTCTTCAAATCCTGGTACATTTTAGTACTTCCAGGGTGCAAGGAAAACTTGGAATTATGAGCCTCTTTAAGAATTAAGCCTCTCAAATGAGGATCTAAAGGTACCACCGCGATTACGATATCGAATGGTACCATGGGCATCTTTAGAAAATTCGTTGGCTTTACCCGCCTTCAAATTTTCCTTGATTTCCGCTACCTCAGTATCAGTTTTCTGGGCCTCCAGAATCTGATCTTCGAGTGTTAACTTCACTTCCAAGGCAGCGAGAAATCCATTTTCTACCATTTCAAGACTTAAGCGCTGCAAATCAGCACATAAGCTTTTAGCCAGAGGCACTACCGATAAACAGTTGCATTGTGATTTTCTGCTTAAAGCATCAGCCACAACATTGGCCTTGCCAGGATGGTAATGAATACCCATATCATAGTCCTTGATCAATTCAAACCATCTTCTTTGTCTCATATTCAGATCAACTTGAGTGAATATATATTTCAGGCTCTTATGATCAGTATAGATTTCAAAACGATTACCAAGAAGGTAATGTCGCCAAATCTTTAATGCATGGACTACGGCTGCCAATTCCAAATCATGAGTAGGATAATTTACTTCATGAGGTCGCAACTACCTGGATGCATATGCCACAACTCGGCCCTCTTGCATAAGCACATAGCCAAGTCCATGGCGAGATGCATCACAATAGATATCAAAATTTTTGTGAATATCTGGAAGAGTGAGAACAGGAGCTTCGGTCAGGAGCTTTCTCAAAATCGCCTTCACACTCGGTGACCAAAAGAATTTGTTCTCCTTCTTTAAAAGTCGAGTCGAGGTCTAGAAATTTTGGAGAAGTTTTCAATGAACCTACGGTAATATCCCGCAAGTCCAAGGAAACTTGAACTTGAGAACATTCAGGGTCGCTTCAGCCTAGTACATCTTGTACCTTGCTGGGATCAACAGTAATACCTCCTTCGGATAATACATGTCCCAAGAATGCAACTTGCTTAAGCCAGAAAGCACACTTGCTAAATTTAGCATACAGTTGATGCTTGCGAAGTGTATCCAGCACAAGTCTCAGATGTTGTTCATGTTCTTCGGTAGACTTGGAGTAGATAAGAATGTTGTCAATGAACACAACAACAAACTTATCCAAGAAATCCATGAATACTGAATTCATAAGGTTCATAAAATAAGCAGGAGCATTTGTTAAACCAAAGGACATAACACTATACTCGTACAATCCGTAACGAGTAGAAAATGCTGTTTTAGGAATGTCCTCAGCTCTAACCTTGATCTGATGATAGCCCGATCGCAAATCAATTTTAGAAAAGACCCGGGCTCCAGTCAACTGGTCAAACAGATCATCAATTCGGGGCAAAGGATATTTATTTTTGACAGTGACTTCGTTTAACGGACGGTAGTCCACACACATCCGTAAAGTCTTGTCTTTCTTTTTGACAAAGATGGCCGGGCATCCCCAAGGTGAGGAACTCGGTCGAATAAATCCCTTGTCAAGTAATTCTCCAAGCTATTTCTTTAATTCAACCAGCTCATTAGAAGGCATGTGATAAGGTCTTCTAGATATGGGAGTAGTACCAGGAACTAGTTCAATCACGAACTCCACTTCTCGGTCTGGTGGCATACCGGGAAGGTCTTCAGGAAAGATGTCTAGATATTCACATACAACCGGTACTGATTCCAAGGTAGGGCGGCATCAATTTGTAATACACCAAGATGAGAATGAACTATACTAGACTGAAAAACGACTGAAATACCATTTTTATTAGTTATAGATATAGTTCGTTGGGCACAATTAATTTGTCCGAGATTCTTGGACAACCAATCCATTCCCAAAATAACATCTACCCCTTTAGAGTTTATAACAATCAGGTCTGCCCAAAAATTTACCCCTTCAATATTGATATTGATATTATGGCAGATTTGATCAGTCATGAAGACTGACCCAGGTGAGTGAATAATATGTGGTGGATGAAGTGGATGCATAACTAGCTGATGTTGAGTAGCAAACTGCCTACTAACAAAAGAATGGGATGCTCCAGAGTCAAATAAAACAGTAGCTGAATGGAAATTAACTAGGAGCATACCAAGAATAACTTCAGTGCCTCTACCGCTTCAAGAAGCTTATCGATTTATCTGGCCACGACTAGAATCGATCAGCTTGACGGTTGCTTTTGGAGAAGGTGCAGACGAAAGTACCGGGAAGGTGACCATGTGGCAACCCATGTGCCTTAGCGAAGCATTGGTTTGCAAAATGTCCCAGGCGTCCACAATGGTAGCAAATCACACCCGGCCTGACATTGATAGCAGTAGGTGGCCGGTTTCCACTAGGTCGGGACTGCCCAGTGGGTGGAGGTGGACGAAATGCAAACACCGGTGCCTGGTGGAGCCGAGCCGATGTTTCGGAAGATCGAGGTCGCCACAGACGCGTCTTACCGAACGGCTACTCGATGCAAATTGGGTAGTCTTTTGCCTCCTGTGACTCCTCTAAAGCCTTGCTCTTAGTTTCAGCAATAATGGCTTTGTCCACCAGATGTTGAAAAGTCCTGAAATCTTGCACTGCCAAAGCTAACTGCAGCTCTTCAGACAAACCATTCATGAAATGGTTTCGACGACGAGTGTCAGTCGAAACATCGTCAGGGGCATACCGAGCAAGGAAATTGAATTCATGAAGATACTCGGTCACTGATTTTTGCCCTTGCTTGAGAGCGAGAAATTCCTGCTGCTTGAGCATCATCACTCCTTCAGGAATATGGGCCTCGCGAAAGGCCTCCATGAACTCAAGCCAAGAAGGGGTATGTCCTGTGGGCTGGATAGCCAGATAATTGTCCCACCAATTGCTAGCCGGTCCAGTCAGTTGGTAACTAGCATATAGGACTTTCTCCCTTTCAGAACATTGGGCAATTAATAGCTTCTTTTCAATCTCCCTAAGCCAATCCTCCGCTTCCATCGGATCTTGGGAGCTGGAGAACACTAGCGGGTTAGTCCGCTGAAAATCAGCAAGACTCCCCTGCCCATGCTGACCTCCTGCCCTGCCAGCTGGTGGGGTGATGGAAGAAGTATTGCGCGCAATTTGTTGCGATATCTTGCGTCGTCCATTCGTTGCGCTCGATTTACGTGAGCACATCCGCCATAGTAGGTGGTGGAGGAAGCTCCTCTTCCTGTCTACCACCTTGTGGGCCATGAGAACCAGAATGGTCAGCCTGCTCCCCCTGAGTATAGGGAACAGGGGTTGAGAACCTCTCCTCTTGTTGTGCTCATGCACGAGTAGTAGGTCCTGTCATCCTGTTGCCATATAATGGTTAACAACATCACAAGGACATACTGAGCTTAACACGCATAAGATTCTAAATAGAAAAGAAGGAGGTACTAAACTTAATCATGCATCATGTTATGATATGCAACCAAATTAACACCAAAATCATAAGGCACCCGAATACAGCAAAAGTTCGGCCCCCACTTTATTATCAAACGGCTAACAGCAACATCCAGTTCAAAATTCAAAAAGTCGGCACACAGTATTTTCACGAAATATAGGTTATTCTATTACACAATACTTAATGGACAGCTACTAGCCTATTACACATGTAATGCAGAACACGTCATCCAGTCCCTAAGTATAATCATTACGGTTAAAATTCACCGGAAACTCATTTAACATATGAGCCTCAGGTGAACCTGTATCTATGGGGTCCCTTGGGCTGATGAGACGGGTAGGAGAACCCAACAGCAAATGGTGTCCTCCAGAAGGTGCAGGTCGCTGGGTGCGAGGAAAACCAGCAGACATCCGGGCTTGGCGACACTGCCCAAGGATAGGAACAAGCCCAGGCACCTCTGGAAGCCGAAATCCCGGGGGTGTAGTAGCAGCTGGAGGGATCTATTGTTACCATAGAGCACGTTACGAGGAACGCGGTTCGTGGCAACACCAAGCCTCAAATACTCTTGTGCCTCGTGCAGACGACGGCAGGTTTCCCATAGCTCATACACGAGACAGTGATGGACTTGGTCCATAATACGGACCAACCTCGCTAACTCGCGTACGTATGGGTCCTCTCCAAACTGAATCTCATCAAACGTACTCACATCTGCTCTAGGGCCTTGTTTTGGGAAGTGAACATAGGGTGGCTAAGACAGCTCCGTCAAATCATGACGAAGGAGGCTCATCATCCTACGTGCAGCTTCCTGAACAACCATAGATTCAGAGGTGGCACGTACATGGATGCAGTATGGAACACTACCCACCACCTGTCTGGCGATCACATTAATGATAGCTTGGTACTCTTCCATACCAGTCCCTCGATCTCGACGATAAATGGCGTACTCCGGGTGATAAGTGAAATTGGCCCACCACATCATATCTCAAAGCAAGGCCGGAAACCCGTCCACATCTTCAGCTCGAGTCTCCTTAATCAAATACCAGCCACTCATCTACAGACAAAGGACAAGGTAAGTAAGAAACTTATCTTGGAAAATCAATAGAAAGTTAGATAAGAATTGATACTAAGGAAGATAAGAAGTAAAAGATAGCATACTTAGATCTTTAGAAATTAATTATGTTAAAATAATTTCACAGAAACTCACTAAGGATGACGACCAGGCTAACTCTAACCTACTGAGTAAACGTATGCTCGATACAACAACAGAAGACCCTCAAATATTGAATGTGCCAAATTATAATTATATCGTAGCATAATTTTAATTAAGGAACAAGGCAATTCCTCATTAAAAATCATACTAGAAGCATAATAATAACAAGTAACAATTCCAATATTCAGGTTCCCGGATATATGTCACGCAATAGTTCCTAGGATTTGTGACTATTGCACATATATCCTTAAACAACATTGCATCATGCACATACAAGGCATACATTTACATAATTATACATAACAGGTTACATTTTGGTTCTTACTATAAAGAAGATGACTTTGGTCATCACAAAAAAAAAAATTCAACAGCGGAAGCAAAGCTAAACAACAAAAACCACCAATGGCCCCATCACCCGCAGGCTATTGCGTGGAGGTAAGAACCAGCTTCACTCGTTAGCGTCACCCTGATCGGCGCTAACGGGCATCTCATAGAGATAACCATCCTCACCCGCAACAAAAGGTCATAAACCCTGAGTACGGAAGGTACTCAGCAAGACTTATACAAACTAATAAAAGAAAGTGTTTGATAGAACCTATACAAAGGAATAGAAATTTTACATGCATAAGGTTAACAACAGGAAGGCCTTAATGGTCCAATTTTGCATAAAGCAATACATCTTAACCTACAATTACTAAGTTTTGACAAAGCAATTTTAATAAATCAATATGGGCTAAAACAAGAAGTAATTGAAAGCATAATTATAAACAAGAATAATAATAAAGTGACAGAGCACTATCAAACCGTGCATGACAACCATCATGCCTTAAATAATTCCCAAGACCAAATTTAGAGCAAAGTCTATACAGTGACATCAATTCAAGTGTAAATCAGAATCAGTGGACACGGCTATTCAATAGTTTTAAAACCTGCAGGGTGTACATCTTTACCCACACGACTTAGTTAGCCCGTAAGCCTCCGTAATAATAGCACACTTCCTTTGGTATGCCGGCCGGGTAGACTAAGATTTGGTATTTTTCAACAAGTCGACACTATTGAGTTGGACAACCCATGTTAGACTGATCCCACTTAAACGACGACTGATAGCATCGGCTTAACCGGGGCCCACATGTTGTGTCGGGAATGCCGACCCAATCAATTAAATGCAAACTCGTGTTAGCCACACATATTAGACCGCTAGCTAGGCCTCAAGGTGCGTACATGCGATGGAACACATATACGCCCTCACCCTTCTAAGAACATCCGATATCGATAAAAATTCACATGGCATAAGACCTGACTCAAGACTTAAGCATCTATGCCATATGAGATCAATACACATGTCCCTACTCTCCTGCTCCCAACTCAATAGCATTAACCTTTTACTTAACCAAACAAGGCCCATACACTGCGTGTGGAAGTACGCTAGCTTGAATTGGGTCGTCGAGTTTAGTCCTTAATCAACCGCATAAGACATCCACATTTCCCAATTCTCGCACAATGGCACCATCACTAGCATCCACTTGTACAGATTTGAAATCAGTTTATTAACAAGATTTATAGTCATTTCAGATTTAAATAAATTGAACAAAGCATCAAAATGAATAAAGTTCATTTGTTATTCCCAGGTTTGACAAGATAAGCTTGCCAAACACTACCGTTCTATGGACTACATGGCTAAGCAAAGTTCTAACCTAATTATTGTAATACAAACAATACCTTAGGCTGAGTGTATGATTGAATTCAAGGTAAGCCACAAAGATTGGGTTGTAGCTAACTAGAGACAGATCATAAATAATTTTTAGAAAATTGCATGCAACAGTATCACTGTGTTGTGTAAATCTATAGTTCACAAATTTGGGATCAACATGGTGCAGAGAGGAAGCTTGCCTTGGTAGTAATAAATAACCTCTTGTTCAGGTTCTTGCTGCTCAACAATAGATTCAACAACCTCAGAAGAACCAGAATCTAAAAGAAAATAAAATCCAATGAACACAAGGAAAAACAGAGAACATCATGTATAAAAAGAATGCATGGTCAATGGCTTAATGCATTATTAGCAACATGCTTAAGGTACATTAATTTAATTAGGAATAATAAGCTACCACTAACCTTTGCTAGTACTATTTAGTACAGTTTGGAGTTTGGATTGAGCTACAGTTCCAGATTTTTAAAACTGGAACAGGACAGCTTACAATTGAATTACTTGCCTAGCTAATCATCACCTAAATGAAATACCTTGCTTGTTAAGAGTATTTAAACTAGTGTCAGAACCTAACTGCTCATTTAATAACTACTAATAGTAATTTAAGAAATTGGACTCTTCTTTGTCTATGTTGTCGGCTTGACCAATAACAAAACAAAGAAGGAGTCTTTTTATCGCTTTCGGTTGGCTTGGAAAGATACACGAAACCAGGGCTTTAAAGTGGAGTTAGAGCTATCCAGAGAGTAATTAATAGCATAACCCATCAATGCTAACCCTAAGCGCCAGCTTTAAAGAAAGAAAAGAAGGGTTGAGCATTTGTCGGTTTTGGACCGACAATAACTAACAGAGAGAGGGTTTGCATCACTAACTGAATTGGTGACCTTAATAATCAAAAGATGGTCTACTTATGATACTAGGGTTTACCTAGAACCTAAATAAGCTAGTATACTGGTAAGAGAAACCCTAGGTCTTGAAAACGATATGAAAGACCGAAAAGTTATAAAAACAACTTTTCAGTCTAAAGAACATTTGAGTAATCAAAAACAAGTAGATAGCTAGGTGATCTATTGAAGTCTTTAGGATGCTCAAGGTGGCAAGAAACAAGATTTTACTTACCAGCTTGAGAAGAAAGGAGATGAAGTCAAGTCCTGGCCGAGACAGCAAAGCTCCAAGATCCTTTGCACTGGTCTGACCAAAACGATAGCAATGACTTTTAAAGCTCTAAAGATTACCCTACACGTTCTTGACAAGGAAGTGTGGAGCCTACTCACCAGAGCAAGACTTTACCGAGGTGGTGCTCCAACTGACCCAAGTTGACAGAGAGCACACCTAGGTCCAACCCTACAAGAGATGCCCAAAATCCATATTAATATGAGAATTAGGCATGCTTATGGTTAAACAAAGGTAAGAGCAAGGAAGCTTCACTGAGAAGAAAGGAGGAACGTGAGGATAGCTCTCGGTCAACAATGGCAGAGCTCCCAAAAGCTAGGGTTTAAATAGAGGTGAACCTCCAGAGAAACCGAGAAGTGTCCAGAACTGATGAGGTGGCCAATTGATGCTAAATATCTCATAGAATATTCGCATCAATACTGTGTAATGCCTCTACTCCGGTGGTGTGACGACCCACCCCGTGATGTACCGCAAGAGGTCCGGGAGAACCATTTTTTTTTGCGCTGCGAAGTCACCACGGAAGGATGTGGTAGCACCGCATGAAGCTTTACCGAGGAGGTCTGCCAGGACCTCCCAGGAGGTCTTGCGGACCTCCTGGAGGTCGTGGCCGCCACCTGCTCGGTAGCACCTCCAGGCACATCACCAAGAGAGGTCCGGCAGACCTCCCAGCTAAGTCCCAGAGGACCTCCCCTGGTGGTCCCGCCCTGCATCCGAGCTAGTCCCAGACAATCGAGCTAGCTCGCACAAGAACACAAGCCAATACCACAACCACGAGGTCAAACAAAGATGAAGGCATAAATAGAACTTATATAATAGGACCTTATGGTCAAGCTTGTTAACAAGAGGTCGCCTTCGAGGGCTTACAAAACCAACGAGGACTTACAATCTGGCACAAGGAGCTCTAGGGCTCAAACACCAAAACACGCAGGCCATCCAACAAGCACCACAGTCGTCGGGTGGAGGACGGCCTAGGCATATTAGTCATCGAAGAACTCCTCCTCGAAGAGGTCTCAGACCGCCTCGCACTTGGTCATCCTCATAATGCTTTGACACGGGGCTTAAGCCATGAGTACTTGGAATGTACTCAAGAAGTCACAGGAGCAAAGATGCAATAATATTCATGCAAGGACTTACCAATGGAGAGTCAGATGGTTAGTTCATAAAGCCAAGTTTGACAATAATAGCAATAATAGATTGAAAGGCAAGAAGGTAAAACCATAATACATAATACTTTTGATGTTTTAATAAAAGGTGGAGTGAGCACCAACTCACGGCCACAACCAAAAATTGGGGAGGTCTGATCACACCAAAGGGCTGTGTCCTCACCCAAAACCCACTCAGAACACCCATTCCAGAGGTCCGAACCAACCCCGACCACTACTCCGAGCCAACCTTGAGCCCTCCGAGCCGCCAAGGTCTCTTCGAGGCAAAGCCAAAGCATCTCGCGGAAGTGTCCGATGGCACAAGCTTTTGAAACATCTACCCCTTGCACCATTTCACCGAGCATGTCCATGACCAAGGACGTGGCTATTGAATAGATCTTTTACTCGCAGAGGTGTACAACTTTACCCACAATCCACGATCTCTCTAGCGGATGGGTTCCGGTCACCCTTGCTCACTTCCTAAGGTGAGCAGCCTAGAGAGCTGCAAGGCCTTTAGAAAGCTTTGAATCGACTAGGGCTACCCGCTAAGGTTTATAATCCCCTCCAAAGGGTCTAGAAATCCACAGGTTATGGGGTGCCCTCTTGCGCCAACGAATCACACGCCAACCAAAACAGCCCTAAGCCATCTCATTGCTAATTATTCAGCCTGCACCATTCCCATAAAATGATCTTGTGGTTGCAATCGATTGGCCCATTCAACAAACACAAAGTGAAGTCCTTAATTGTGCTAAGGCAAGACTTCCACAATCCAAAGGTGCACAAAGACCCACTACTCACTCCCCGCCTTCTTGCCTTAGCAAAACAATTTGTATTAGCCCATGCCAAAAGACCACCCACCTCTGGCACACAAATTTTTAATCAAGTGGTCTCACACCACAATCGACACATGACTTAGGCATCCCGCCATAGCTGCTCAACAATGGCACCAACCACACATTTCATAACTTATTAGTCAAGATTATTAGAGATGAAGCATGATACGCTCAAACCACGCTTAAGCGAGGCTATATAAGACCTACGCCCCCATGTTGGCAAATAACAGAGAACACCAACTAAATTATCCACCCTAAGGCTCACAAGGTGAACATGACAACATGATGGAGACAAGGTATAAAGGAGGCATAACAAACAAGTAGGTAAGTAACTATAGCCCAAACCATTTTCTTATAAACATAGCCATGCATGATAATTTAAACCGAAATACATTTGCAAAACTTGGTTCAAGATGATCAAAAGGAGGTGCGTGGCTTGCCTTGGTCAAGCAAAGGAGAGCCTTCGCAAAGAAGAGTTGGGTCCAAGATCTCCTCGAACTCGTGATCTACACGCTCGCAAGAGAACCAAATAAGCAAAACCACACTAAGCGAGAGAACAACAAAAGAACCAAAAAGGAACTCAAACCAACTCAGCCAAAAGGAAACCAAGAGGCTTAACACCGCCTCAAAGAGCTCCTAGGGAGGGTCTTGCGCAAGGAAGAACCGAGCAGAGGGGGCAGGGAAGGAAGAAATGAGCAAAAGATTACAAAGGCCTGCCCTCCCAGGCTATATATAGCCGGAGTTGGTGGAGTGCACCAAGAAAAAGGTTCAATGACATGTAGGCAATCGGGACAACTAGGGCAAGGCTTGCCCTAAAGGAATTGAAATAAAGTACCTCAGATGTGACTGCATTTAATGTGACCCGACACATATTAAATGCGCCTGAGTCTCGAGGCAAGACAATAATTACAAGGTGAAGAGGGGGCAAGTGGGGCGACCAAAAGGGTGCACCACTGGTCAAAGAGGTGGCCCCACCAAGAAAAGGGTCATTCCCGCCAAAGACCACCGCGAGGTCTGGGCAAGAGGTCCAAGACACTCAAAGGGGAGGTCTGGACAGAGGTCCAAGGACTCAAGAAGAGGTCTGGACAAGAGGTCCTCAAAGCTCACAACGAGGAGGCCCCGACACTCGGACCGCACAAGGGTGGTCTAAGGGTCAAGATTTCAAGGGAGGACCTCAACGGTCCAGATCAAAGGGTGCAGGAGGTCCGACGAGTAGATCTCCAAAAGGAGATCTAACGGTCAAGATCTCAAGGGAGGACCTCAACGGTCCAGATCAAAGGGCGCAGGAGGTCCGACGAGTAGATCTCCAAAAGGAGATCTAACGGTCAAGATCTCAAAGGGAGGACCTCAACGGTCCAGATCAAAGGGCGAGGGAGGTCCCGACGAGTAGATCTCAAAAAGGAGATCTAACGGTCAAGATCTCAAGGGAGGACCTCAACGGTCCAGAGCAAAGGGCGCAGGAGGTCCCGACCAACGGAGTATTCAAGGTTAGGAGGGTGGTCTTTACAAAAGACCAAAGAAGGGCCGAGGAGGAGGTCTTGGACCTAAGGAGGTCGGAACCTTGGATCCCACTAAAGGAGAACACCGGACGGCTAAGATCTCCAGAGAGGAGGTCCTAAAGGCCGATCCTAACAAGGGAGGTGCGAGCGGCTAGATCTCAACAAGGGGAGGTCTCGAGCGGCTAGATCTCAACAAGGGAGGTCTCGAGCGGCTAGATCTCAACAAGGGAGGTCTGAAGAAGCAAAACCAAGCGTGGCTTGGGGGGCTAAAGAGGTTTTGAAACGCAAACCCGAGCTGGGTCCTTGACAGAAAACCCCAAGCAAGGAGAGGTTTCAACAGAGGGGAGATGTGAGAGAGGTCGGATCTCAAAGAGATTCAAACCAACAAGGGAAGTTAAGAGAGAGAGAAGAGGCGAACCAGGGCACACAGAAGGCTTGGAGAACCACAACCCGAGGGCGGCAAAGACACCACAGAGAGCCACAACCAAAGAAGGAACACCAACAACGACTTAGTTAAGGTTTGATTAATTCCAATTGAACTCTCCAGATTCAAAAATCTCGTGTTAAGCTTTGGATTCTCAATAAAGCCAAATGGTTACTTTTATTTTGAAAACTTGGCAAGGACTTAAAAGAAGCGGGGACGTTACAAACCTTCACCCCTTAAGGGAATCTCGACCCGAGATTCAGCCGAGCTAGGGAATAGGTGGGGAACTCCTTCCGAGGTCCTCTTCTCATTCCCATGTTGCCTCGGCCGAGTGGTTGCTCCATTGCACCTTGCACACTTGGTGGTCTTGCTCCTGGTAACTCTCTCGACACGCCCAAAATCTTGATGGGGTGCTCTCTGAAGTGAGGTCTTCTTGGAGGTCCTGACTTCTAAAGGCATTTGGTCCTCCGCATTCGCAAGCATTTCTTCAACTGTGACACATGGAACACATTGTGAACTCAAAGAAGCCGAGGAGGGAGGTCCAACTGGTAGGTTATTTCACCCTTCTGCAAGGACCGAAAGGGTCCAATAAATCTTGGAGCAAGCTTCCCACTAACTCGAACCGCCAGATACCTTTGAGAGGTGAAACTTTGAGGTAGACTGGTCTCTGGGACAAAAGCTAGGTCTCGACGCCTAACATCTCGTAGCTCTTTTGCCTAGTTTGGGCCGTCTTTAACTTCTCCCTAATTGATCTCACTTGATCCTCGGCTTTTTCAAGAAGTCCAGCCAAGAACTTGGCCTTCACCCGATTCTGTCGAAGACAAGGGAGTCCTACACTTTCTCCCATAAATAGCTTCAAAAGGGACATTTGGAGACTCGCTTGGTAGCTGTTATTATAGGAAAATTCAAGATATGGTAACATCTTGTCCCAACTAGATTGTCTTTCTAGAGCGCAAGCTCTCAAAGATGTCCTCAAGGACTTGGTTAACTCTCTCGGTTTGGCCATCTGCTTGAGGGTGGTATGTCAGACTAAAGTTGAGGCTCTGCGCCAAGGCATCATGTAGCTTTTGCCAAAACTTGGAGGTGAATTGAGATCCTCTCGTCTCGAGACTATCTTCTTTGGAACACCATGAAGGCACACCACTTTTGCCATGTAGATTTCGCTAGCTTGTCTCCGAATAAGTAGTCTTCACAGAATAAAGTGAGCCATTTTGTAAATCTATCCACTATGACCCAAATAGAATCAAAACCAGCTTTGGGTACGAGGTAAACCAAGAATAAAATCCATGCCGATCTCTTCCCACTTCCACTCGGGTATGGGTAAGGGCACTAAAAGTCCTCCGTGTCTTTGGTGCCTTCGCTTAACCTTTTGGCAAGTGTCACATTTGGCTACAAAATCTGCTATTTCCTTCTTCATTTTCGGCCACCAGTACAATTCCTTGACATCTTGGTACATTTTTGTAACTCCTGGATGTATAGAATACAAAGCTTCATGGGCTTCTTTAAGTATTATACCCTTGAGCTCCGTGTTATTGGGCACACAGAGCCTCTTATCAAACCGCACCGCACCTAGGTCATCTATAGAAAACCTTGCGCCTTTCCTTCTCTTATGTTGGTCTTGATCTCTTGGATGCTAGCATCTCCATCTTGGGCTGCCTTGATCTATTTTTGCAAGGTAGGTTGCACTTCTAGAGCTGCCAAAAACCCTTCTTCCACTAACTCAAGTCTAAGCTTCAAGAATTCCTCATACAAAGTAGATTGGCTCTCCTTGATCATCAAAGTATTGACATAAACTTTTCTGCTCAAAGCATCTGCCACCACATTGGCCTTGCCTGGGTGGTAGTGAATTCCCACATTGTAGTCCTTAATAAGCTCAAGCCACCTTCTCTGCCTCAAATTCAAATCTGCTTGTGTAAAGATGTACTTTAGGCTTTTGTGGTGGGTGTAAATTTCACACCTATTACCAATGAGGTAATGGCGCCAAATTTTAAGGCATGAACCACAGCTGACCAACTCTAGGTCATGAGTAGGGTAGTTTGCTTCATGAGGCTTCAACTGCCTTGAAGCGTAGGCTACCACTTTTCATCTGCATTAGAACACAACCAAGTCCTTGCTTTGATGCATCACAAAAACTTCAAATCTTTCCCGACATCTGGAAGAACCAAAAGCTGGGCAGAGGTCAACTTTCTCTTGAGCTCTTGGAAGCTCTGCTCACAACTGAGGTCCAAAGGAACTTCTTTTCTTTCTTTAATAAATGAGTGAGAGGTTTTGCAATCCGGAGAAGCCTTCAATAAACCTTCGTAATAACCGCCATGCCAAGAAAACTTGAACTTGAGGCACGGTCCTAGGGGTTCCCAATTGAGCACATCTTGAACCTTACTAGGGTTGTGAGACACTCCTTCTTTTGACAAAACATGCCCCAAAAGACCACTTCTTTTAGCCAAAACTCACACTTACTAAATTTGGCAAAGAGTCGATGAGCTCTCACTTTTCCAAAACCGAAAAGAGATGGCTTGTATGCTCCTCTTCACTCTTGGAGTACACTAGAATGTCGTCAATAAAGACAATGACAAACTTGTCTAGGTACTCTATGAACACTCGGTTCATCAAATTCATGAAATAGGCAGGGGCATTGGTCAGCCCAAAAGACATGACAGTGAATTCAAATAACCCATACCTAGTTGAAAAAGTTGTCTTGGGATGTCTTCCTTGTAATCTTAAGTTGGTGATATCCTGTTCTCAAATCTATCTTGGAAAACACAATGACCCCTTCAATTGATCAAATAAATCATCAATTCTTGGCAAAGGATACTTGTTCTTGATGGTGACATCATTGAGAGCTCAGAGTCCACACACATCCTCTGAGTGCCATCCTTTTTAGGCACAAAATCACTGGGCTCCCCAAGGTGAGGAGCTAGGTCTAATAAAACCCTTGCTCGCAAGTCTTCCAACCTTTTTCAACTCCACATGATCATCAACATGCAATCTGAGGGCCTTTTGGAGATGGGGAGGTCCACAGGACAAGGTTTATGACAAACTCAAGGTCTCTGTCTGGGGCATTCACAGGAGCTCATCAGGAACACATCCACAAATTATTTAACAACAGGACATCCTCCAAAACTTGAACTTGAGCACTACAAGATAGGGCTCCTTGGAGTTTCTCCGAGGTGGCGAAAACTTCACAGATGGCACCACTAGGGCTGGTCAAAGAGATACTTTTGCCACTACAATCCAACATGGCATGGTGGTTAGCTAGCCATCCATGCCCAAAATCACATCTAGGGACCTCGTGTCCAAAAGGATAAGGTTGGCTAGAAATTCTACTCCTTCTATGACCATTTTCACTTGTGGACAACCCTGGTTCGTGCTTAGTTCTGAGCCGGGGGATTGAACCAACAAGGTAGACTTAAGAGCAACAACTCGAAACTGGTGCTTTGCAGCAAAACTCCGAGAAATAAACGAATGGGAAGCTCCAGAGTCAAATAAAGCTACGCAACTGCACTTGAATTTACTAGGAACATACCTAGTACCACGCCCGAGGAGGTCTCATGCTTCTTCCATCGCCACATGGTTCACACGGCCCCTTCCAAAAGTTTGGGAGGTTCGGCTTGAGGAGGTCCTGCGACTGAGGGTCTTGGCCGAGGGAGGTCCAAGTAGAGGTCTTGGTGGTTGGCTCTGTCTTTAGTGGGCATTGATTAGCAAAATGCCCCACTTGGTGACACTTGAAGCGTGTGATCCCATTCTTTGTGGAGGTCGTTAGGGTTGTCTTGGTGCTGCCAAAGTGATCTGTTGAGTAGGACAACAGGCGGAGGTCTTGGCAGAGGTCCTGGAAGGTCCAGGAGGTCCTTGGCGCTTGGGTTGGTATTGCACAAAAGCTTTGTGGCGCTGGGGAGGTCTTTGCTGAGCACCGGAGGGTGGCACCTTTCTCTTGTAGGACTCAGAGAGTTCTCTTCGGGATTCCTCAATGAGCATTGCCTTGTTCACCATATGCTGGAAATCAGGATAATCGTTGCCCACAACTTGAACCTTTAAACTAGGATGGAGGCCTCGCTTAAAGCGCTTCTGCCGCGCATCATCCGTAGCCACATCTTCGCGAGCATAACGTGACAATTGAGTGAACTTAGTGAGATACTCACTTACTGACATGCTGCCTTGCTTGAGCTCTCTAAACTCTTCCTTTTTCATCTCTACCTTCCCATCAGGGACATGGGAGTGACGAAAAGCTGCAGAGAACTCTGCCCAAGTGATCCTCTGGGGGTCAGCATGTGAGGCACAAAATGTGTCCCACCACTCAGCTGCAGGTCCTTCCAATTGATGCGAGGCAAACAAAACCTTCTCCTGTCTTCACAATGAGCAATATCCGGCTTCTTCTCTGTTGATCTCAGCCAATCATCTGCATCTAAAGGCTCGGGAGAGCTCGAAAATGTAGCTGGGCGTGTCTTCATGAACTCTGACAGCCTTGATTGATGGTGAGCTGGGGGTGGAGGTGGTGGCTGCTTCTTGACTGACTATTCGACTCATCATGGCAAGTAAAGCATTGGTGGTGCGGCTTTGTTGAGCCATAATCTGGTTCATAATCTCGCATCATAGAGCTCATCATCGAGCTTGTCGCCATAAACCGCCCAAAACCCGGGTGCATTCTGTCGCCCTTTGGAGGAGGTGGGGGTGGAGGCAACTGTTCTAGGGGCTCACCCTGACTTGTGGACTGCCGAGTCTGCACCATCTGGACAAAACTCTAAAGGTTTAATAGGTAAGAAGGAAAGCATAAAGGGTAAGAGGATACAGAGAAATAAAGATAGGGCATCTATTAGGGGTGACTTGGTTAACCCAAGAGAGAACCAAAAAGGCCAGGAGGCCAAAAGAGGCAACAAAAGCTTCAAAACAGAGGTCTTCAAGACCCAAGCTGAGCGAGACTCAGAATAGGACCACTAATCCTAACCTTTCTACTGATCGACCCTATTGAAGTTATAAAGGCAAGGAAGTCAAATTAGATTCAAAATCAAGGTTCAAAGAGAGATAAGATAAGGGAACTAAGGAGGAGTTAAGATGAGAGTAGAACAGACAAGAAAAGATTTTAAGCAAGATAAGGGCAAGATAGAACCAAAGACAAGGAAAGAACTACTAAACAAATTTTAAGTTGACTTGCTTTAGAAAATAACTTTTGGATAAAAACTAAATCGACCTTTACGCCTCTGGCCACGCCCCTCTGACCGACCTAGGCTCGATACCAACTGTGACGACCCACCCCGTGATGTCTTGCAAGAGGTCCGGAGGACCATTTTTTTTTGCTGAAGTCACCACGGAAGGATGTGGTAGCACCGCATGAAGCTTTACCGAGGAGGTCTCGCGGGACCTCCCAGAGGTCTGCGGACCTCTGGAGGTCTTGGTCCGCCATCGACCTCCCGGGAGGTCTTGAGGACCTCTGGAGGTCGTGGCCGCCACCGCTCAGTAGCACCTCCAGCACATCACCAAGAGAAGTCGGCGGGACCTCGAGCTAAGTCTGAGGACCTCTTGGTGGTCCCGCCTGTGCATCTGAGCTAGTCCCAGGACAATCAGAGCTAGCTCGCACAAGAACACAAGCCAATACCACAACCACGAGGTCAAACAAAGATGAAGCAGACAAATAGAACTTATATAATAGGACCTTATGGTCAAGCTTGTTAACAAGAGGTGCGCCATCGAGGGCTTACAAAACCAACGAGGACTTACAACTGGCGACAAGGAGCTCTAGGGCTCAAACACCAAAACACGCAGAAGCCATCCAACAAGCACCACAGGCTGTCGGGTGGAGGACGTCCTAGGCATCTTAGTCATCGAAGAACTCCTCCTCAAGAGGTGCCTGACCGCCTCGCACTTGGTCATCCTCATAATCTGCTTTGACACGGGGCTTAAGCCATGAGTACTTGGAATGTACTCAAGCCAAGTCACGAGGAGCAAAGATGCAATAATATTCATGCAAGGACTTACCAATGGAGAGTCTGTATGGTTAGTTTGCACAAAGCCAAGTTTGACAATAATAGCAATAATAGATTGAAAGGCGCAAGGTAAAACCATAATACATAATACTTTTGATGTTTTAATAAAAGGTGGAGTGAGCACCAACTCACGGCCACAACCAAAAATTGGGGAGGTGCGATCACACGGTGGCTGTGTCCTCACCCAAAACCCACCTGAACACCCATTCCAGAGGTCCAACCAACCTGGACCACTACTCCGAGCCAACCTTGACCCCTCCGAGCCGGCCAAGGTCTCTTGAGGCAAAGCCAAAGCATCTCGGAAGTGTCGATGGCACAAGCTTTTGAAACATCTACCCCTTGCACCATTTCTTGAGCATGTCCATGACCAAGGGCGTGGCTATTCAAATAGATCTTTTACTCTGCAGAGGTGTACAACTTTACCCACAATCCACGATCTCTCTAGCGGGATGGGTTCCGGTCACCCTTGCTCACTTCCTAAGGTGGCGATCTAGAGAGCGCGCAAGGCCTTTACAAAGCTTTGAACCGACTAGGGCTACCCGCTAAGGTTTATAATCCCTCCAGTGGTCTAGAAATCCACAGGGTTATGGGGTGCCCCTCTTGCGGCCAACGAATCACACGCTCAACCAAAACAGCCCCAAGCCATCTCATTGCTAATTATTCAGCCCAGACCATTCCCATAAAATGATCTTGTGGTTGCACTAATTGGCCCAGTTCAACAGACACAAAGTGAAGTCCTTAATTGTGCTAAGGCAAGACTTCCACAATCCAGTGTGCAAAGCACCCACTACTCACTCCCTGCCTTCTTGCCTTAGCAAAACAATTTGTATTAGCCCATGCCAAAAGACCACCCAGTCCTGGCACACAAATTTTTAATCAAGTGGTCTCACACCACGATCGACCTGACTTAGGCATCCCGCCATAGTCTGCTCAACAATGGCACCAACCACACATTTCATAACTTATTAGTCAAGATTATTAGAGATGAAGCATGATACGCTCAAACCACATTTTCTAAGCGAGGCTATATAAGACCTACGGCCCCCATGTTGGCAAATAACAGAGAACACCAACTAAATTATCCACCCTAAGGCTCACAAGGTGAACATGACAACATGATGGAGACAAGGTATAAAGGAGGCATAACGACAAGTAGGTAAGTAACTATAGCCCAAACCATTTTCTTATAAACATAGCCATGCATGATAATTTAAACCGAAATACATTTGCAAAACTTGGTTCAAGATGATCAAAAGGAGGTCGTGGCTTGCCTTGGTCAAGCGGTGGAGAGCCTTCTGCAAAGAAGAGTGGGTCCAAGATCTCCTCGAACTCGTGATCTACACGTTAGCAAGAGAACCAAATAAGCAAAACCACACTAAGCCGAGAGAACAACAAAAGAACCAAAAAGGAACTCAAACCAACTCAGCCAAAAGGAAACCAAGAGGCTTAACACCGCCTCAAAGAGCTCCGGGAGGGTCTTATGCAAGGAAGAACCGAAGCGAGAGGAGGCGAGGAAGGAAGAAATGAGCAAAAAGATTACAAAGGCTCGCCTCCCGGGCTATATATAGCCGGAGTTGGTGGAGTGCACCAAGAAAAAGGTTCAATGGCGTGTAGGCAATCGGGACAACTAGGGCAAGGCTTGCCCTAAAAGAATTGAAATAAAGTACCTCGGATGTGATTGCATTTAATGTGACCCGACACCTATTAAATGCGCCTGAGTTCGAGGCAAGAGCAATAATTACAAGGTGAAGAGGGTGGCAAGTGGGGCCGATCAAAAGGGTGCACCAGCTTGGTCAAAGAGGTGGCCCCACCAAAAGGGTCATTCCGCCAAAGACCACTGCGAGGTCTGGGCAAGAGGTCCAAGACACTCAAAGGGGAGGTCTGGACAGAGGTCCAAGGACTCAAGAAGAGGTCTGGACAAGAGGTCCTCAAAGCTCACAACGAGGAGGCCACGACACTCGGACTGCACAAGGGAGGTCTAAGGGTCAAGATTTCAAGGGAGGACCTCAGCGGTCCGAGATCAAAGGGTGCGAGGAGGTCTGACGAGTAGATCTCCAAAGGGAGATCTAACGGTCAAGATCTCAAGGGAGGACCTCAGCGGTCCAGATCAAAGGGCGCGAGGAGGTCTGACGAGTAGATCTCCAAAGGAGATCTAACGGTCAAGATCTCAAAGGGAGGACCTCAACGGTCCGAGATCAAAGGGCGCAGGAGGTCTGACGAGTAGATCTCCAAAAGGGAGATCTAACGGTCAAGATCTCAAAGGGAGGACCTCAACTGCCCGAGATCAAAGGGCGCAGGAGGTCCCGACCAACAGAGTATTCAAGGTTAGGAGGTGGTCTTTACAAAAGACCAAAGAAGGGCCGAGAGGAGGTCTTGGACCTAAGGAGGTCGGAACCTTTGGATCCCACTAAAGGAGAACACAGACGGCTAAGATCTCAGAGAGGAGGTCCTAAAGGCGAGATCCTAACAAGGGAGGTCGAGCGGCTAGATCTCAACAAGGGAGGTCTCGAGCTTCTAGATCTCAACAAGGGAGGTCTGAGCGGCTAGATCTCAACAAGGGGAGGTGCAGTGCTAGATCTCCACAAGGGGAGGTCTGAGCGGCTAGATCTCAACAAGGGGAGGTCTGAGCGGCTAGATCTCAACAAGGGAGGTCTGAGCGGCTAGATCTCAACAAGGGAGGTCTGAGCGGCTAGATCTCAACAAGGGAGGTCTCGGCTAGATCTCAACATGGGGAGGTCAGAGGCTAGATCTCAACAAGGGAGGTCTGAGCGGCTAGATCTCAATAAGGGAGGTGCGAGCGGCTAGATCTCAACAAGGGGAGGTCTGAGCGGCTAGATCTCAACAAGGGAGGTCTGAGCGGCTAGATCTCAACAAGGGGAGGTCTCGTGGCTAGATCTCAACAAGGGGAGGTCTGAGCGGCTAGATCTCAACAAGGGGAGGTCTGAGCGGCTAGATCTCAACAAGGGGAGGTCTCGGCTAGATCTCAACAAGGGAGGTCTCGTGGCTAGATCTCAACAAGGGAGGTCTAAGTGGCTAGATCTCAACAAGGGAGGTCTGAAGAAGCAAAACCAAGCGTGGCTTGGGGGGGCAAAGAGGTTTTGAAAGCATACCCCAGTGGGTCCTTGACAGAAAACCCCAAGCAAGGGAGAGGTTTGAGCAGAGGGGAGATGTGAGAGAGGTGCGGATCTCAAAGAGATTCAAACCAACAAGGGAAGTTAAGAGAGAGAGAAGAGGCGAACCAGGGGCACATGAAAGGCTTGGAGAACCACAACCCGAGGGCGGCAAAGACACCCAGAGAGCCACAACCAAAGAAGGAACACCAACAACGACTTAGTTAAGGTTTGATTAATTCCAATTGAACTCTCAGATTCAAAAATCTCGGGTTAAGCTTTGGATTCTCAATAAAGCCAAATGGTTACTTTTATTTTGAAAACTTGGCAAGGACTTAAAAAAAGCGGGGCGTTCTGAGCAAACAAAGCGGTGGTGGCATACTGATCGAGGAGGAAGAGAGAGAGAGCTCACTGACGGGTGGGGTTATGTTGTCAGCCGCTCCCAAACACGACAACACTAGTCACCGAAAGTTCAATAGATTGGCAGCCGTTCGATTGGAAATGAACGATGGTGATAGGATGGACAAATAACCTCCGATCGGTAACTTTTAATATGGGTTGCACGATCGAGATCTAACAGCCACTCGAAATCCGGTGATAAACGCACAAGAATTAAGGAGCACCGTAGGATTTAAATCCTACGGTCAAATGAGGTTCTGACTTTAAACGCACAAGGTTGGGGCGGTACCATAGATATTAGATCTAACGGCTACAATGGAATCCCCACTTAAAGCACGCGCTTTGAAGCGGTACCGTTAGATGGGAATCTAACGGTCAACACGTTTTGGCGCTTTCCCGAATCAAAAACTCAAAAGACTGTTGCGGTTAGATCTAAAATCGACGGCTAAGATGGATGCAAGACTCGGGCGGTCCGAACGTCACAGCCCTTCTTAACGGTCCGATTTAAATCCGATGGCTCAGATCTCACGGTGCATTCGGACGGTCCGAACGGCACATTAGATCTGGGCGGTTCATTGAAGATCCAACGACGGCCGATTTTGAAGAGGATTTTAATGATTGGAATAAAATGCGATGCCATAGGATTAAGATCCAACAGTGGAGATTACGTGGGGCGTTCGGATGGTCCGAACGGCCCATTAGATCTGGCCCGTCCGTGGAGAATCCAACGGCTAAGATCTCGAGATGGATCGGAGTGGTCCGAACGGCCCAAAACATCTGGCCCGTCCATTGAACTCTACGGCCACGTGTCGGAGGCGCGCTAGGGTCTCCAAAGATAGTGGTTACGTACAGTTGGATGCGATTAGATGGGAATTGGACGGTGAGGATCGAGGCGCGCGGACAAGAGTTTGGCTGAGCGAGTTGACCAGGCCAATTTCAAACCTTCAAAAGTTTGACCGAGACTTAATAAATAGTAAATAAATTCATAAAAATGTGAAATTTTGCCAAAATGCTACTGGGGTAATATATGTCCCATATAAATTTTGAAAACCACTATTTTACCCTTTAAAATACACCAATAATTTACTTCACCGAATAGGTTTTGTTTAAGGACAAATGTTTTTCTCAGGATCAATAATTTCTAAAATTTCAACAAAAATTCTTTTTGGCCAAGATAATTTACCTAGTCTTTTAATAAAATGCTTCCCGATCTTTAATACCAGCATGACTGGTATATTCTTTTGAGGTTGTAACAAACTTGGGTTTAGGATTAGAAATTGAGGAATTTAGGTTGTAACATATTGCCTGGTTTGCCGAGATGAACAATGATGCTATGAACAGCATCTTATTACTGTTTATAAAAGCTGAGGCTGTTACAAGCCTCGCGGAGTTGTTTGTTTTCGACCGCTTGCTCTGAAAAGAATAAGACTGGTCAAGCAAAAATAAAACTCCTAGAGGAAAAGAAAACAAAATTAATCATAGGTAAAAGATTTCCTTACCTGCTAGTCGAGAATCCAACTTCTTGATTTCTTCATCATGGGAAGCAACGGTCTTAGCATGCCTCTTCTCCCATGATATGATGTCCTCTGCATTTTTCTTAGCAATGCGGACAGTCTCGTGATAGATCAAGGTTTTATCCCTGACTTCAGTCTCGAGCCTTCCCAGTTCAAGGTCCATTTCTAAATAAAAAAAATGGAAGTAAGAAAAGGGAAAGAACTCGTAAAGGACTGTAGGTAAAGAATTGCTTACCTGATATTCGGGATCTTAACCTCGTAACTTCTTGATCTTTATCTTTGGAGATACGAGAAATCTCGCGAATGACCAAAGTTTTATCTTGGACTTCATTCTGGAGCTTTCTCATATCATCTTCTTTTTCTAAAAAAGAAGCAACAGTCAGGTAAAAATCAACAACATAAGCAGTCTTAAGTTCAAGACTTATCGTTTATCTTTTCTGCACTTTTTGATTCTGCAGAGTTAGCTTCTTTAAGCTTCCTCAAGAGGAATTCTACTTTTTCCCATAGCTTTCTCGACTCCTCTTTTTCATAATCGAGCGAGTTGGCCAGGGTCTTTTCGTCGCTATTTAACCTGTAAAGGTTCAAAGTGGACATGAACATTGTTAAATTGATCGTAAGTTCTTCTACGACCATGTATCTAGTCGTAAGTTCTCCTACAACAAAGCTTCTGGTCGTAAGCCTTTTATGACTAGTACCTAGTCGTGAGTTTTTCCACGATAAACCCCGTAAGCACTATATAAGTAGTCAAGTCAAAAACAACTATGAAAAATAGTGACTTACCACCTCTCTGCCTGTTTGCAGAGTTCCTCTTTTTCCTGTCGTAGCTCTAGAAGTTGTCGGTGATATTCACCAACAACGAAAATTTGTTCTAGAGCTTTCTGCAAAAAGAAAGACAGTAAGAAATAAGGGAAGACCACATGTATAAGTATCATTAAATACTTACACTCATGGTTGATCGAGCAAATATCGAGTAAACCAGCTTTGGATTCTTCAGCTTGTCCATTCTCTCGACCTGATCCCACCAAACCTTGTCAAGACGCTCATTGTCAAAAGTGTCCCCTCTATTGGGAATGTCTTTGGGATGAGGGACTCGATGGCGAGATCTAAAAGCAGAAGACCCCACTATGGAAGCAGGGCCAAAGAAATCAGAACAGAAGTTGAAGTATTCCTCATCTTCCGATTCTGAAATTGCAGTTTCTCTTTGGATACCAGGAAGGAGGTCTGCAACGATTTCCTTTCCCGCACGGTGGTCAGGTACATCACCACCTTGGGCAGAGGCTTCTACGACTACCTCTGCTGATTCCACGACCATTTTAGTAGTCGTAGCTGCAACCTCAGTGGTCATGGCAGCTACCTCAGTGGTTGTAGCCACTACCTCAGTGGTTGTAGCCGCTACCTCAGTAGTTGTGGCCGCTACCTCAGTAGCCATGGCTACGACCTCGGCGGTTGTGGTAACCACTTCAGGAGCCACGACTTCTTCCACAACCTGGGCTGTGGATGATCCTTCGACCACTTCCGCTGTCATCTCTCCAATCGCTGGAGAGGCGACAATGGGCTTCTCGATAGAAGCCACCTCGGGGGCTGAAGGAGTCGGGCTAAAACAAACAAAAGGATAGCAAGTCAAATTGTGAAAAGAAAAAGGTAAATGTTGTTCTTACACTTCAGCTCGTTTCACATACCTCTGCATCCTTGACCTGATCAGGAACTTAGGAGTTATCTTCCCAACGGAAGATTTCTTTGACTTGTTTTCTACGACCACGTCTGGTTGTAGCTTAAGTTGGAGAATAGGCTCGGCCACGACCACGTCTGGTCGTGGATCTTGAACAGGGACCATCTCTCTGGTCTCCTAACTTTCCGAAGGGCCGAGACCGGTCTCGACCACTCCAAGAGCAGCGCTACCCTCAACAGTAGGCTTGGCTAGATCAGCGTTGTCCTTCACAAAAGACATAAATTCCTTCCAGTTCTCCTTTTCTAGTTGCTTGACAAAACTAGAAGTGGTAGAAACTGTGAAAGCTTTCTTGTCATAATAAAAAGGTACCTTGGCCTTGTGGGCTTTACGCCTAAGAGGTTCTTCGACCTCCTCGGCCTCCTCAGCTGCAGCTGCTTCAGTCTCGGCTTCTGTTGTGGCCGTGTCCTTGGCCTTGCGGGCCTTGCGCCTAAGAGGTTCTTCATCCTCCTCGACTTCAGCTGTTTCGACCTCGGCTTCTGCTGCGACCGTGCATGCCGCAGACCTTGCCGAGGACGTGGTCGAAATGAGGGGACTTGAGCTTGATCCTCCCTTGTCGATGACTCTTGTAAGTCGACGCTTTTTTGTTGGAGGAGCTGAGTCCTTGTCCGTTATCACCACAGCACCAATGGTTATCAGTTCAGGCTCTTCAACATCCTAACGATTTTCCATGCCTACTTTCTGTAAAGAAAAATAGAAAAAAAGGATCACTGACCAGTCGTAATATTTTCTACGACCAGAATCCAGTCGTAAGCTTTTCTACGACATCTCCTTGATTGTAAGATTTTCTACGATCATTACCTAGCCGTAAGTTCTTTCTACGACTACGAAGTCCTAAGGATAAAATCAACTTTTGATTACCTTTAGGCGCTCCATCTTTTCCTCTACGGATAAAACCGCAAGGATTTGAGGAACTCCCACCCTGAGTGGTGGAGGCTTCTCACAAACAAGTTTGACTCGAGCATCAATCTCTGCCTGTGAAAGATCTGTGTAAAACAGATAAAAATATTCATTAGACAATTTTTGAAGAAGACCAAACTGAGAGTTAAGTCGTAAAACTACTTACCCTCCTCGTAGTCCCTGGTCGGGTCTCCTCGCCCCGTGTACCTCCACATGGGAGGTACTCGTTTCTTCAAAGGGCTAATTCGACGTGTGATGAAATCCTTAACCACATGCCATCCGGTTAGCCCCCCTTCCCTCAAGTCCTTTATAGCTTGAATATAAGGGGCAATTCGGCTGATATCCTGGGGAATCAAATCCCATGAAGATTTCTTTTCGGCAGCCTTCCCCTCGAAAGTAAGGCTGTCTTCTGAGGTGAGTTTCCAGTAAAACCACCTCTTCCTCCATCCCAGCCACGAAGACCTAGTGAACAGCTGAATATACTCCCTCGACTTCCCGTCATGGAGCTTCAGACCACAACTTCCAGCTATTCCAGTTTGACGAGCCATTCCATAGAAATATTGAAAGAGCTCAAGGTCCGCTGGAATTCCCAAGTACGCCTCACATAGATACACAAATACGCTTAGCATTGTGATGGAATTGGGACCAAGTGTAACATCCCAAATACCTAAACAGGTGTTTGTTCAAATATAATTAAATGTGTAGAAATTAAAACTTTTTCTCACATCTTGAAAACCCCTAAAACTCTCATGAGATTCTTGTCCAAGAGTTGTGTAATCCAAAAACACAAGCTCTTGTTGACCAAAAGTCAAACTCTTTTCTCTTTTGTCACAAATCTTGTGCCAAACCCTTGGAAATATTTTTCCTTGGTCTTAGGAATGTGGTGGAGCCCCTCTGAAAAATATCACAAGTTATAAAACTTGTGTGAGAATTTTGGAGGTAAAACACATCCTTGAACAGCCTTCATGAATTTCCTGAGAAAAATGCATTGCATAATAACATCTGGAAATTTTATGTAAGGTTAGTCATGATGTCAGCAAGCTCCTGTTAAAATTTCAGGAAATTTGGAGTTCATTTGCTATCTCATATAATTCTGCTAAGTCTCAGTTGTTAAAAACTAAATTTAAAAGCCTATACTGTTCCTTGGGCTAGCCAATTTGCAAAGCTGGTCCAACCCAACCCACTCCCGGGCTCAGCAGACCTCCTCTCCACCTCGATCAGGTCGTAGCCGTTGGATTAACATCCAACCGCCACGACCTCCTTCATGATCAATACCGCCAGACATCCCCACCTCATCGTCTTGGCATTGGATCAAAATCCACAGATCCGACCTCCCCTTCGTTGTCTAGCACCCTAGTCCTCCACCCATCTAGGTCCTGTCTCGCTGGATCAAAAATCCATGGCCCTGACCTCCTCGAGAGCTCAAACCACCTTGACCTCCTTTTGTATTCACTTGAGGTCGTAGCCGTTGGATGCAATCCAAAGGCCACGACCTCCTCTGCAAACCTTTTCTGCGAGGTCCTCCCCACCTTAGGGAGGTCATAGCCCTTCGATCAAAATCGAGGGCCAGACCTCCTTTGCGCCCACGCAAGGCCCCGACCTCCGCTTTAATACTATTGTGCGCCGCTGATTTACATCCAGCAGCCCACAACCTCCCAGCGTTTTCAAGCGCTCACAACCTCCCCCCATCTCGTGTTGTGCGCCGTCGGATTAAAATCCACGGTCACAACCTCCTCCTTGCCTCGTGCGCATCAGATCTCCCAGTGCACATGAGGTCGTAGCCGTTAGATGTAAATCTCACGGCCATGACCTCTCTTGTGCGTTGCGCAGCGTCTAAGCCCTCCCTATCTGTTATGTGCCCTTGGATTTAAATCCAAAGGCCATGACCTCCACACCTTGGGCTATAGCGCGCGCAAACGTTAAGTTCTCCAGGAGGTTTGCACCGTTGGATTGAGATCCAACGCCTTGGACCTCCTGATCCTTTTCCTTTGCGCATCCGCGTTAAGGAAATCGGAGGGCCACGACCTCCCCGTCCAAGATCATGTGGCTGGGACCTCCTCCCAGTCACTTAAACGCGTAACGGTTCAAAAAAGAGCATCCGATGGTTAGGACCTCCCCAAAGTCTTATCCAACGGTCCATATGATCTCCCCTGTTCTTCTCCTACCTTGGGCGCGCACGTGAGCCTTGAAAGGGGGCAAAGTCAGAGCCATGTCACATCCAACGGCTCTGCCCTGCAAGCATTAAATGCGCGTCAGCCCTTTCTGCCCTAGCCTAGGCTCTGACCACCTACTTTGTCCTACCCATCTTGTCAACTCCATGGACCTCCCGTGGGCTAAGCTCACCATGAGCTTAACCCTAGCCCGGGGGCCCTGCATTCTCCAAGTTATAAAACCCCCATTGGGTTCCTCCCTTAGCTTCTTTGGCACACTTTCAAGCTTTGGCTTGCCTCTGTGTCTTTGAGCTTCCCACCCTCCGACCTCCTCTTTTTTGGCTGGCGTTGAAGCTTGGAGCCCTCGGTGGCACAGTGCTCCAGTGGCTCTCTCGCTCAACCTCTTCTCCATTTTTGCTCCTCCAAACCTCCTGGAGTTGAACCTAACTCTTTGTTAGGTTGACCTTTTCAGGTGGGAGCTAGTGGAGCTTGGAGCTGGTTGGTCGTGGAGCACTCATCGTCTTCACCCGCGCCGGTCCTCCTCTTCTCCAACCTCCTCAGCACCCCCGCGACCTCCAGGTAACCCTCCTGGTAGTCCCGTAGATGCTGGCACCCGCATGTATGATGTTGCGGAGCTTTTGTTTGGGCACACGCTTGGATGGCAGCTACGGAGCTTCTTTTTGCTTCTTGCCTTTTTACCGTGTGATCTCCTTCGCGTTCCTCTCGGCGGCCATGGCGTTTAAAACATTGCCGCCGTTAAGAGGAGGTCCACTGGGTGCGCAAGGCTATTGCACACTCAGTGGTACCATTGGATGTCGTCGGCGAGGCCTACATCGCCGGAGATGACCACATCTTTGAACCCGAGTCTTTGTCGGACAAGAGCAGCGGCGCCATTGTCGTTTTTAGGACAAAGATCCGCCGCGTTAATGCGCTAATCATTTGCTCAATCTCGTAATCATTGGCGTGTCTCAAACTGCATTTAATCCCACTCCGTGCGCACATTTAAGACATCGCGCCGGACCTCCTCGTGTGTCCGCGCATTAACTTCGCCCGCAGCAGCGTCGTGAAGTCGAGGTCGTGGGCCGCCCATCTCACGAGATCAACGGCCACGACCACCTCTCGATCGCGCACATGAGGTCCAAAGCCATGAAGGCCATGAGGTCTGTGAGACCCCCAATTCATGGAATTGCGCCAATTATAATTATCTGGTAGTATAATTCTTAATTAAGGAACAGTGTAATGTCCTTAATAAAGATCATACTAGAAGCATAATCATAACAAGTAACAATCCAACAATTAGGTTCCCGGATATATGCCATGCAATAGTTCCCAGGATTAGTGACTATTGCACATATATCCTTAATCAACATTGCATCAATCACATACAAGTCATACATTCACATAATTATACATTAATAATTACATCTCCAATTTCGGTTGCTACAGTACCAGGTTGCTACAGTAACCGAAATATGAACAGATGACCTTAGGTCATTAACAAAAGATCAACAGCGGAAACGAAAAGAGAAAAACAACACCACCAATGGCCCCATCATCCCGCAGGCTATTGCGTGGAGGCTAGAACTAGCATCACTCGTTAGCGTCACCCAGATCGGCGCTAACGGGCAACTCATAAAGATATCCATCTTCACCTGCAACAAGGGGTCATAAAACCCTGAGTACGAAAGGTACTCAGCAAGTCTTACACAAACTAATAAAAGAAAGTGTTTGTTAGAACCTATACAAAGGAATAGAGATTTTATATGCATAAGGTTGACAATAGAAGGTTTAAATGGTTTATTGTTGCATAAAGCGATACATCTTAACCTACAATTGCTATGTTTTGATAAAGAATTTTTAATAAATTGATTTGGACTAAAACAGTGAATAAGTGTAATCATAAACATAAACAAGAATAAGAATAAATAACATTTCACAATTAATTGTACATAACAATCATCATGCCGAACTTAACTCCCAAAACCCAAAATTAGAATAACTTCTATCTGGTGACATCAATTCAAAGCGTTGTCCAGAATCGTGGACACGGCTATTCGAATAGTTTTAACCCTGTAGGGTGTACATCTTTACCCACATGACTTAGTTAGCCCGTAAGCCATCTAGAACAATAGCACACTTCCTTTGGTATGCCGGCCGGGTAAACTAAGATTTGGTATTTTTCAACAAGCTAACACTATTGAGTTGGATGACCCATGTGAGATTAATCCCGCTTAAACCAGACTGATAGCATACATTCAACCGGGGCTCACATGTTGTACAGGGAATGCCGACCCAGTCAATTAAATGCAAACTAGTGTTAGACACACATTTTACACCGCAGTCGGGGCCCTGAAGGAACGTACATGCGATGTAACACATCTACGCCCTTACCCTTCTAAGAACATCTGATATCAATATAAGCTCCACATGGCATACGACACGGCCCGAAGACTTAAGCATCTATGCCATATGAAATCAATACACATGTCCTTACTCTCCTATATTCAACTCAATAGCATTAACCCTTTACTTAACCAAACAGCGCCCATACTTCGCATGTGGAAATGCGTTGGGGCTTGAATTGGGCCGTCGAGTTCAGTCCTTAATCAATCCAGACAAGACATCCACATTTCCCAAATCTCGTGCACAAAGGCACCATCACTAGCATCCACTTGTCCAGATTTGAATTAATTGATAACAGGATTTAGAAGCATTTCCAAATCAAATAAACTAAACAAGGATCAAATCATTATAAATCATTTGTTGTTCCCAAGTCTGACAAGCTAAGCTTGCCAAACTCTAACGTTCTATTATTTGCATGGCTACAAAAGTTAAAATTAAGTATTATAACATCACAGACTACCTTAGGTTGAGTGTATGGTTGAATTAAGGATAAGCCACAAGTTCAGGTATAACTAACTAGAAACAGGGCATAAATAGATTTTTAGAAATTTGCATGCACAGTGTCCTTTGTATTTTAGAAGTCTAAAGTTCAAAAGATTAGGTTCAACATGGTGCAAAGAGGAAGCTTGCCTTGACAATAATATATGACCTCTTGTTCGTGTTCTTGCAACTCAACAAAAGGTTCCACCAATTGAGAAGGTCCAGATTCTAATAGAAATAACATCCAATGAACACAAGTAAAAGAAACAGGAACACAATGTGCATAAGAGAAAATATGATCAAGATGGTAATGTATATTTAACAATATGCTTAAGCTATACCTAATGTACTAAGAATAATAGCCCATATGTAGCATCTCTCAACACTTACTACCCAGATTTTATATTTAGTCTAAAGCTACAGAGATGTAATTTAGCTACAGGATCAAATTTTTTATACAGAACAGGACAACTTGCAATTTGATCAATTATCTAGTTTTACTTCATAAGAATGAATTTCGCATGCGAAACTAAGTGTACTAAAGCTAATGTCGTGATTTCTTCGTTAGCTAATGCTTAGGAATAACAACCTAAAATCTTGGCCTCCTGCCGCTATTGTTTGTCGGTTTGGTCTGCATTTGACTACTAACCCGAAAATAGCAATGAGCAATTCCCAGATTTAATTTGCTATGGAGGGATGCACTAACCAAAAATTCTAAATGGTTTTAAGGGCTATCTCGAAGGTGGTTGAGACCATAAGTCCTTATTACTAACCCTAACCGCCCAGAGTAAAGAAAGAATTGAAATTAGCTAATTGTCGGTTTTGGCCGACAAAATATGACAGAGAAGAAGTTAGCCCTACTAACTAAATGGATGATCCCGATAAAAGAAAGATGGTCTATTTATGATACTAGGTTCAGTTAGAACCTAAGCAAGATGATAAGTTATCATGAGAAGCCCTAAATTTTGAAAAGCGACATGAAAGACCGAAAAGTTAAAATATAACTTTCCGGTTAAAGAAAGGTTGAAGCATCACATGATCGGTGAGTGATGTACACGGTGAGTGATGTTCTCAAAGAGCTTATAATGATATGAAGCAAAATGGAGACTTACCACTAGGGTTTAGAAAGAAAAGATTAGTTCTAGGTTAAGATAGTAAAGATTCAACTTTAATCTTTGATCTCGCACAAAAGAGAAAATGATGTATCTAAGATGAAAAGGCCATTCACCACTTTCTTGATGGAAAAAGATGGACTTAACTCACCCAGATGAAGTTTTCACCAAGGTGATGCCCCACGGTTGAAGTCGACCAAGGAAATGACCTTAAACCCAACCTACAAGAAATGCCCAAAATCATATTAGTATGTGATTTAGGCTTTCTTGAAGTTGAGCAAGATAGAAGAACAAGAATGCTTCATCGTGAAGAAGGACAAGGTCGAAGCTCTTTCTTTGGTCAACAATGGCAGAGAGAAAAGAACTAGGGTTTATATAGAGATAAGGTCCTCTGCACAACCGAGAATTCTCTAGAATGGGTTGAGGTGGCATTAAGGATAGAGATTTGGAGAAAATATCCTCCAAAGGACTATTCATCACTACCATTTCGATCACCACAGAGCTTAAGGTGGAAAAACTAAGGAGAAAACAAAATCTATCACTTACATGTGGGCCCCAAAGCCATGCAATGCACACAAAGACAAGAATGAATCAAAAGCGTCATCGCCGAGTGGGCCCTAGGGCTGTTCATGCCATGCAACGCACACAGGAAAGCAAAAACTGCCGTTGACATGTGGGGTCCAAGGTCATAGAGCCATGCAAAGGTACATACCAATCTCAAGAACAAGAGCCCTCGATCGATCCACGAACGGCTGCGATGCGGAGGAAAAAGGCACACTGAATCGATATTGCGGATTATGGACCGTGCGATCTACCTCGGACGGCCACGATCAAAGGAAGCTCAAGGTAGTCGAACCTTCAAACCCACGTGAGCCACACGATTTCCAGCGAACGACTCAGATCGAGCGGGTCCTGTAGCGGTCCGAAGGTTACAACTCACGCGAGCCGTCGGATTCAGGTTTAACGGTCGCGATTCAATGGGGAACTGTCGCGGTCCGATCATTACATGCGATCTGGATGGTCCATTACGCATCCAACGGTGGCCGGAGATGAGGAGGGCTTCAGAGATGAAGAAAGGATACGATGCCGTCGAATTGAGATCCAACGGCTAAATTGGAGACGGAGCGGATGGTCCGAAGTGCACTTCTGATCTGAACGGTTCAAAGAGGATCCAACGGTGGAAATCGATTTGTGCGTGTGGGATGACCCGCACAGATCGCAAATCCCGTCCGTTTGCTATGAGATCAACGGCTCACGTTTCGCTGGAGGTTGGGATCGTGCGCGGAACGTGTCGGGCCGGACCAGGTACCCTGGGTTGGACCCAACCGAAGTGAGGCCGAGTCGCTACAGTACTAAGTTTGAGTTTAAGCTGAGCGCTTTGACCAGATCTATTTGAATTTTAAACAGGTTTGACCGGGCCTTTAAATATAGTAAATAAATTTGTAAAATCTTGAAATTTTGCAGGCTTGCTACTGGAATAATATATTCCCCAAATAAATTTTAAAATCACTGTTTCTTCTTTATAAATACATAATTAATTTATTTCAACCAACTAGGGTTTATTTAAAGACAATTGTTTTTATGAAATTCAAAATAATTTCTAAAATTTCAACAAAAATTATTTTTGGCCATAATAACTTATCTGGTTTTTAATTAAAATATTTCCTACCAAAATTCCAACATTGGATTATATTTCCTTTTGAAATCTTTACCAAGTTAGAGTTTATAACAAAAACTTGGGGAAATTAGTTGTAACAAGTTACCCGATTTGTTAATTTGAACAAGAATGACATGAACAAAGGCTTAATTATCAGTATATTAGGGTTGGGGCTGTTACAAACCTACCCCCCTTAAGAAAATCTCGTCCCGAGATTTCTTTTAGTTGGGAAGTTGGACAAAAGTGAAATTGAAATGATGGTTCGAAAGAAACAACATCTGTTGTCTTTATTTCTTTCAAAGATAGGAAGAAAAGATTTTACATAACAACATAGTGCTGTTATTACATCTCTTTTTTTTTCATTGCTTTGTTTAACCTTGCCTTTCTTGATTCAAAGGCAAATATTAAACAGCAAAAAGGTGGGGGTGCTCGATCCTCATTAGATCTTCGCGCTCCCATGTGGCTTCATCCTCGGAATGATTAGCCCACTGAATTTTTAAGAACTTGATAAAGGCGATTTCGGTCGACGCTCCATTTCGTCGAGGATACGACTTTGGTTGTTCTTGATATGAAAGATCCGGTTGCAGATCAAGATTATCATAAGTAGTAGCCTCGGTAGGAACACGAAGGCACTTCTTTAATTGAGAAACATGAAAGGTATCATGGACTGCCGACAACGTGTTGGGAAGTTCCAATTGATACGCCACGCCCTCTAAACTGCGATGATTCGGAAAGGTCCGATATAACGAGGTGCTAGTTTTCCTTTCACTTGAAAGCGATGAGTACCTTTCATCGGTGACACTTTAAGATAGACATAATCATCTATTTCAAAGCTTAGCTCACGACGTCGATGATCGGCATAGCTCTTCTGACGAGACTGGGCAGTTTTCAAACGGTTTGAATTAGACGAACTTGTTCTTCAGCTTCCAAAACCAAGTCAGGCCAAAGAACGGTCTTTCACCGGATTCGACCAATTCAATGGAGTCCTACAAGCTCTTCCATACAAGGCTTCAAAAGGTGACATTTGAATACTTGCTTGATAGCTATTATTGTAGGAAAACTCCACATACAAAGAAAGATTTCTCCCAATTCTTGCCATATGCTAAAACACGAGCTCTCGTAAGATCTTCCATTATTTGATTCACCCTTTCAGTTTGACCACTGGTCTGAGGATGATAAGCAGTGCTGAAGGATAATTCAGTTCCCATTGCTTGATGAAGACAATTCCAAAAATGGGAAGTGAATTGAGACCCCCGGTCTGAAACAATAACTTTAGGAACACCGTGGAGACAAACAATCCTAGCAATATACAGCTTTGCTAGTTGCTTGCCATTGAAATTGGTTCTAACAGGGAGGAAATGAGCCACTTTCGTTAGTCGATCAATTATGACCCATATGGCATCAAATCCATTCTGGGACTTGGGAAGCCCGGTAACAAAATCCATACCGACTTCTTCCCATTTCCATTGTGGAATAGGTAAAGGCTGAAGGGTACCAGCAGGTTTCAAGTGCTCGGCTTTAACCCTTTGGCAAATATCACATTCAAAGAACCCATCGAGCAATTTGCCTTTTCATTTTGCTCCACCAAAATGTTTTCTTTAAGTCCTGGTACATCTTAGTACTTCCAGGATGTAATGAAAACTTGGAACTATGAGCCTCTTTAAGAATTAGCTCTCTCAGCTGTGGATCCGAGGGTACAACCAGACGATTGCGATATCGAATGGTACCACGAGCATCCTCCAGAAAATTCATTGGCTTTACCTGTCTTCAAATTTTCCCTGATTTCTGCTACCTCAGCGTCAGTTTTCTGGGCCTCCAGAATCTGATCTTCTAGTGTCGATTTTACCTCCAAGGCAGCAAGAAATCCATCTTCAACCATTTCGAGACTTAAGCCGAAAGTCGCACATAAGCTCTTAGTCAAGGGAAGGGTTGATAAGCAATTGCAATGCGTGACTTCTGCTCAAAGCATCACCACAACATTGGCTTTGCCAGATGGTAGTGAATACCCATATCGTAGTCCTTGATCAATTCAAGCCATCTTCTTTGTCTCATATTCAGATCAACTTGAGTGAATATGTATTTGTGCTCTTATGATCAAGATAGATTTATAACGATTTCCAAGAAGGTAATGTCGCCAAATCTTTAATGCATGGACTACTACCGCCAACTCTAAATCATGGGTAGGATAATTCACCTCATGAGGTCGAATCGCTCGATGCATATGCCACAACTCGACCCTCTTGCATAAGCACACAGCCAAGTCCATGGCGAGATGCATCACAATAGATATCAAAATTCTTATGGATATCCGGAAGAGTGAGAACAGAGCTTGATCGGGGAGCTTTCTCAGAGTCAAAATGGCCTTTCACTCCTTGACCAAAAGAATTTGTTCTCTTTCTTTAAAAGCTGAGTCAGTGGCCTGGAAATCTTGGAAAAGTTTTCAATGAACCTACGGTAATATCCCGCAAGTCCAAGGAAACTTCGAATTTCAGGAGCATTCTTAGGCTGCTTCCAGTCTAGTACATCTTGTACTTTGCTGGGATCAACAGTAATACCTCCTTCGGATAATACATGTCCCAGGAATGCAACTTGTTTGAGCCAGAATGCACACTTGCTAAATTTAGCATACAGTTGATGCTTGCGAAGTGTATCCAGCACAAGTCTCAAATGATGCTCATGCTCTTTGTCAGACTTGGAGTAGATAAGAATGTCGTCAATGAACACAACAACAAACTTATCCAAGAAATCCATGAATCTTGAATTCATTAGATTCATGAAATAAGCGAGAGCATTGGTTAGACCAAAGGACATAACAAGATACTCGTACAACCCGTGCATGAGTAGAAAATCTTGTTTTAGGAATATCCTCGTTCTAACCTTGATCCGATGATAGCCCGATCGCAAATCGATCTTAGAAAAGACACGGGCTCCGATCAATTAATCAAAATAGGTGAGTGACAAGGCGATGTTACCACTAATTTGGGTAAGGACAAAAGAGTAAGACAATGTATGTGGTTAAAAGAGAGGACAAGGAAAGATAACATTGGTGCCACTAAGTGACCACATACAATGTGAAATTTACAACCATGGCTGTATTTAATACAACATGACCTGTATTGAATGCACAAGGGACTTAGGTTATGGAGAAAGTAAGAATGACCAAGTCTGGTAAATAGAATCGATCGATTTGGGAATAGATTGGCCAAAGAGGTAGGTGACTACGGTTGGAATATTTGACCAGCGGAATGTACCAATGGATTAGGCCGCACCTTGTAGATCAGATAAACAACCAATCTATTAAAATTTGACACCATCAAATTTACTCGAAAGGCTACCTATTGCATATTTATTTTGATACTATAGCAATTCGATCGGTTTTGAAAACTGATTTAAGTGAATAAATAACAAGAGATGGATGAAGATGATGCATGCTCCATTGAGGTAGGACAATAAGCGCTTACTAAACAAGGAATGGGATGTTCGAGAATCAAATAAGGCGAAGTGGACTAAAATTAACTAGGAACATACCTAGAACAACGTCGATTGCATCGATCGCTTTCTCGTGAGAAGTGGTTCACCCGACCTCGACCGGCTGGATCAGATTGTGATGATACCTTTAGAGATGGTGCTGGACGAATAATGACTGGGAAAGGTTGAACAGGAGGCAACCCACGTTTCTTAGCAAAGCACTGGCTTACGAAATGTCCAAGACGACCACAATGATAACAAATCACCCCAGACTTGATATTGCGGGTAGTAGGTGGCTGATTTCCACTAGGTGCAGGCTGCTCTAAAGATGGAGGTGGACGAGGTGCAAATACTAGCGCCCTCGTCGAATTGGGAATTGGGGTTTTAGAAAGCCAAGCAGAGGTAGGCCACGAGCCTTTGTGTAGCATTTATTTGCAAAATGCCCGAGACGACCACAGTAGAAACAGATCACTTTTGGCTTAACCTTATTAGTAATCTTGGGCTGATTCATAACAGTTCTTAGTTGATCCGAAGTCGTTTTGAGGATAGCTTCTTGGAAAATCCGTCGTTGCAGCTCAACTGACTTGGTGATCATCTGGTGTAGATGACACTCTTTGGGACAGTGATCGCGTCCTTCACAGAGAAAACAAGTGATCTTGATAGTCGGACAGACCCCCGGTGGATGTTCTCCGTCACGCTTGGGACAATTTGTAGTGCACTCGTTGTTGTAGTGCCCTTCCTCTCCATAGCGTCGATGCACCTTGATCTTGCCGATTGCCCTTCTTAACTTCCCGAGGTGAGTGTTTAGAGGAGTACTAGGTTCTGACATTCTATTATCACACGGATGGTTAGAGGACAGACTAAGGGTACACTCATTTGAGTGCGAAGAATATATATATATATATTTAACAGCAAGGAAAGTACTAAACTTAGTATTCATGATGATATGGGATGCACCAAAAGTTAACACCAAAGAAAATGCAAAGGCACAAAGGCCCACATAAGATCCAATAAAGCAAATCATAGTTTTCCGGCATAATTGCTATACATACTGCCCGTAGGCGATGCGCAATTACTTGGAACCAAAAGAGAGCGAACAATTACACTACAACATGTACTTCTACAGGATAAAGAAAATAATTAAGGTGGGCATAATCTAAGGATAATCCCTATCTTCATCCTAATTTATGATTACAACACTGTCTTCTCGCCCCTTCGCCATTGTTCTTCTGGGTGAATACCAACATGTCTATCTTTGGAAACAAGAGATGAGCAATAGAAAACATTTTGCACAAACCCCATGAATAGTAAGGTAAGGATTAGAGACTAGGATGGGGAAGAAATAAAGGATGGCTTACTTAGACTTTCCAAAATTATTTTCTTGACCGAAAATAATTTCTTAAAGGACTCGCCAATACTAACGACCATGCTATTTCTAACCTACAGGCAACCGTATGCTCGATACTAACGTGTGGAGACCCCCAATTATCTGGAATTATGCGAATTATAATTATACTGGTAGTATAATTCTTAATTAAGGAACGATGTAATGTCCTTAATAAAGATCATACTAGAAGCATAATCATAACAAGTAACAATCCAACAATTAGGTTCCGGATATATGCCATGCAATAGTTCCTGTGATTAGTGACTATTGCGCATATATCCTTAAACAACATTGCATCAATCACATACAAGTCATACATTCACATAATTATACATTAATAATTACATCTCCAATTTCGGTTGCTACAGTACCAGGTTGCTACAGTAACCGAAATATGAACAGATGACCTTAGGTCATTAACAAAAGATCAACAAATGAAACGAAAAGAGAAAAACAACACCACCAATGGCCCCATCATCCCAAGAGCTATTGCGTGGAGGCTAGAACTAGCATCACTCGTTAGCGCCACCCGGATCGGCGCTAACGGGCAACTCATAAAGATATCCATCTTCACCGCAACAAGGGTTATAAAACCCCGAGTACGAAAGGTACTCAAAGAAGTCTTACACAAACTAATAAAAGAAAGTGTTTGTTAGAACCTATACAAAGGAATAGAGATTTTATATGCATAAGGTTGACAATAGAAGGTTTAAATGGTTTATTGTTGCATAAAGCGATACATCTTAACCTACAATTGCTATGTTTTGATAAAGAATTTTAATAAATTGATTTGGACTAAAACAGTGAATAAGTGTAATCATAAACATAAACAAGAATAAGAATAAATAACATTTCACAATTAATTGTACATAACAATCATCATGCCGAACTTAACTCCCAAAACCCAAAATTAGAATAACTTCTATACTGGTGACATCAATTCAGCGTTGTCCAGAATCAGTGGACACGACTATTCAATAGTTTTAACCTGCGCAGGGTGTACATCTTTACCCACATGACTTAGTTAGCCCGTAAGCCATCTAGAACAATAGCACACTTCCTTTGGTATGCCGCCGTAAACTAAGATTTGGTATTTTTCAACAAGCTAACACTATTGAGTTGGATGACCCATGTGAGATTAATCCCGCTTAAACCAGATCGATAGCATACATTCAACCGGGCTCACATGTTGTACAGGAATGCCGACCAGTCAATTAAATGCAAACTAGTGTTAGACACACATTTTACACCGATCGGGGCCTCAAGGAACGTACATGCGATGTAACACATCTACGCCCTTACCCTTCTAAGAACATCCGATATCAATATAAGCTCCACATGGCATACGACACGGCCCAAGACTTAAGCATCTATGCCATATGAAATCAATACACATGTCCTTACTCTCAGATTCAACTCAATAGCATTAACCCTTTACTTAACCAAACAAATACCATACACTACATGTGGAAGCACGCTGGGGCTTGAATTGGGCCGTCGAGTTCATCCTTAATCAATCCGCATAAGACATCCACATTTCCCAAATCTAGTGCACAAAGGCACCATCACTAGCATCCACTTGTCCAGATTTGAATTAATTGATAACAGGATTTAGAAGCATTTCCAAATCAAATAAACTAAACAAGGATCAAATCATTATAAATCATTTGTTGTTCCTAAGTCCGACAAGCTAAGCTTGCCAAACTCTAACGCTCTATTGATTGCATGGCTACAAAAGTTAAAATTAAGTATTATAACATCACAGACTACCTTAGGTTGAGTGTATGGTTGAATTAAGGATAAGCCACAAGTTCAGGTATAACTAACTAGAAACAGGCATAAATAGATTTTTAGAAATTTGCATGCACAAGGTCCACAGTATTTTAGAAGTCTAAAGTTCAAAAGATTAGGTTCAACATGGTGCAAAGAGGAAGCTTGCCTTGACAATAATATATGACCTCTTGTTCGGGTTCTTGCAACTCAACAAAAGGTTCCACCAATTCAAAAGGTCCAGATTCTAAAAGAAATAACATCCAATGAACACAAGTAAAAGAAACAGGAACACAATGTGCATAAGAGAAAATATGATCAAGATGGTAATGTATATTTAACAATATGCTTAAGCTATACCTAATGTACTAAGAATAATAGCCCATATGTAGCATCTCTCAACACTTACTACCCAGATTTTATATTTAGTCTAAAGCTACAGAATGAATTTAGCTACAGGATCAAATTTTTTATACAGAACAGACAACTTGCAATTTGATCAATTATCTAGTTTTACTTCATAAGAATGAATTCTGTCATTTAAACTAAGTGTACTAAAGCTAATGTCGTGATTTCTTGGTTAGCTAATGCTTAGGAATAACAACCTAAAATCTTGGCCTCCGCCGCTATTGTCATCGGTTTGGTCTGCATTTGACTACTAACCCGAAAATAGCAACAGAGCAATTCCTAGATTTCGGCTGCTATGGAGGGATGCACTAACCAAAAATTCTAAATGGTTTTAAGGGCTATCTGGAAGGTGGTTGAGACCATAAGTCCTTATTACTAACCCTAACCGCCCAGAGTAAAGAAAGAATTGGAAATTAGCTAATTGTCGGTTTTGGCCGACAAAATATGACAGAGAAGAATTTCGCCCTACTAACTAAATGGATGATCCTGATAAAAGAAAGATGGTCTATTTATGATACTAGGGTTCAGTTAGAACCTAAGCAAGATGATAAGTTATCATGAGAAGCCCTAAATTTTGAAAACGACATGAAAGACCGAAAAGTTAAAATATAACTTTCGGTTAAAGAAAGGTTGAAGCATCACATGATCGGTGAGTGATGTACACAGGTGAGTGATGTTCTCAAAGAGCTTATAATGATATGAAGCAAAATGGAGACTTACCACTAGGGTTTAGAAAGAAAAGATTAGTTCTAGGTTAAAATAGTAAAGATTTCAACTTTAATCTTTGATCTGCACAAAAGAGAAAATGATGTATCTAAGATGAAAAGGCCATTCACCACTTTCTTGATGGAAAAGATGGACTTAACTCACCCAGATGAAGTTTTCACCAAGGTGATGCCCCACGGTTGAAGTCGACCAAGGAAATGACCTTAAACCCAACCTACAAGAAATGCCCAAAATCATATTAGTATGTGATTTAGGCTTTCTTGAAGTTGAGCAAGATAGAAGAACAAGAATGCTTCATCGTGAAGAAGGACAAGGTCAGAAGCTCTTTCTTTGGTCAACAATGGCAGAGAGAAAAGAACTAGGGTTTATATAGAGATAAGGTCTCTCACAACCGAGAATTCTCTAGAATGGGTTGAGGTGGCATTAAGGATAGAGATTTGGAGAAAATATCCTCCAAAGGACTATTCATCACTACCATTTCGATCACCACAGAGCTTAAGGTGGAAAAACTAAGGAGAAAACAAAAATCTATCACTTACATGTGGGCCCCAAAGCCATGCAATGCACACAGCACAAGAATGAATCAAAAACTGGTCACTGCCGAGTGGGCCCTAGGGCTGTTCATGCCATGCAACGCACACAGGAAAGCAAAAACTGCCGTTGACATGTGGGGTCCAAGGCTGTTAGAGCCATGCAGTGTACACAGCCAATCTCGAAGAACAGTAGCCCTCAGATCAGTCACGAACGGCTGCGATGCGGAGGAAAAAGGCACACTGAATCGATATTGCGGATTATGGACCGTGCGATCTACCTCGGACGGCCACGATCAAAGGAAGCTCCAAGGTAGTCGAACCTTCAAACCCACGTGAGCCACACGATTTCCAAATAACGACTCGGATCGAAGCGGGTCTCAGAAGCGGTCGAAGGTTACAACTCACGCGAGCCGTCGGATTCAGTTTAACGGCCGCGATTCAATGGGGAAGCTGTCGCGTCCGATCATTACATGCGATCCGATGGTCCATTACGCATCCAACGGGGCGGAGATGAGGAGGGCTTCAGAGATGAAGAAAGGATACGATGCCGTCGAATTGAGATCCAACGGCTAAATTGGAGATGGAGCGGATGGTCCGGCGCACTTCGATCCGAACGGTTCAAAGAGGATCCAACGGTGGAAATCGACGCGTGTGGGATGACCCGCATGATCGCAAATCCCGTCCGCTTGCTATGAGATCAACGGCCACGTTTATTTGGAGGTTGGGATCGGCGCGAACGTGTCGGGCCGACCAGTACTCGGGTTGGACCCAACCAAGTGAGGCCGAGTCGCTCTGAAGATTAAGTTTGAGTTTAATCGAGCGCTTTGACCAGATCTATTTGAATTTTAAACAGGTTTGACCGGCCTTTAAATATAGTAAATAAATTTGTAAAATCTTGAAATTTTGCAGGCTTACATCGAATAATATATTCCCCAAATAAATTTTAAAATCACTGTTTCTTCTTTATAAATACATAATTAATTTATTTCAACCAACTAGGGTTTATTTAAAGACAATTGTTTTATGAAATTCAAAATAATTTCTAAAATTTCAACAAAAATTATTTTTGGCCATAATAACTTATCTGGTTTTTAATTAAAATATTTCCCAGTCAAAATTCCAACATTGGATTATATTTCCTTTTGAAATCTTTACCAAGTTAGAGTTTATAACAAAAACTTGGGGAAATTAGTTGTAACAAGTTACCGATTTGTTAATTTGAACAAGAATGACATGAACAAAGGCTTAATTATCAGTATATTAGGGTTGGGGCTGTTATAAACCTACCCCTTAAGAAAATCTCGTCCGAGATTTCTTTTAGTTGGGAAGTTGGACAAAAGTGAAATTGAAATGATGGTTCAAAGAAACAACATCTGTTGTCTTTATTTCTTTCAAAGATAGGAAGAAAAGATTTTACATAACAACATAGTGTCTGTTATTACATCTCTTTTTTTTTCATTGCTTTGTTTAACCTTGCCTTTCTTGATTCAAAGGCAAATATTAAACGACAAAAAGGTGGGGTGCTCGATCCTCATTAGATCTTCAAGGCCCCATGTGGCTTCATCCTCTAATGATTAGCCCATGAATTTTTAAGAACTTGACAAAGGCGATTTCGGTCGACGCTCCATTTCGCCGAGGATACGACCGGTTGTTCTTGATATGAAAGATCCGGTTGCGATCAAGATTATCATAAGTAGTAGCCTCGGTAGGAACACGAAGGCACTTCTTTAATTGAGAAACATGAAAGGTATCATGGAATTGCCGACAACGTGTTGGGAAGTTCCAATTGATACGCCACGCCCCTCGCTATGATGATTCGGAAAGGTCCGATATAACGAGGTGCTAGTTTTCCTTTCACTTGAAAGCGATGAGTACCTTTCATCGGCGACACTTTAAGATAGACATAATCATCTATTTCAAAGCTTAGCTCACGACGCCGATGATCGGCATAGCTCTTCCGACGAGGCTGGCGTTTTCAAACGGTTTGAATTAGACTAACTTGTTCTTCAGCTTCCAAAACCAAGTCTGGGCCAAAGAACGGTCTTTCACCGGATTCTGACCAATTCAATGGAGTCCTACAAGCTCTTCCATACAAGGCTTCAAAAGGTGACATTTGAATACTTGCTTGATAGCTATTATTGTAGGAAAACTCCACATACAAAGAAAGATTTCTCCCAATTCTTGCCATATGCTAAAACACGCTCTCGTAAGATCTTCCATTATTTGATTCACCCTTTCGGTTTGACCACCGGTCCGAGGATGATAAGCGATCAAGGATAATTCAGTTCCCATTGCTTGATGAAGACAATTCCAAAATGGGAAGTGAATTGAGACCCCGATGCAAACAATAACTTTAGGAACACCGTGGAGACAAACAATCCTAGCAATATACTGACTTTGCTAGTTGCTTGCCATTGAAATTGGTTCTAACAGGAGGAAATGAGCCACTTTCGTTAGTCGATCAATTATGACCCATATGGCATCAAATCCATTCGGGACTTGGGAAGCCGGTAACAAAATCCATACCGACTTCTTCCCATTTCCATTGTGGAATAGGTAAAGGTCAAGGGTACCAAAGAGGTTTCAAGTGCTCGGCTTTAACCCTTTGGCAAATATCACATTCAAAGAACCTCATCGAGCAATTTGCCTTTTCATTTTGCTCCACCAAAATGTTTTCTTTAAGTCCCGTACATCTTAGTACTTCCGTGATGTAATGAAAACTTGGAACTATGAGCCTCTTTAAGAATTAGCTCTCTCACCGTGGATCCGAGGGTACAACCGCAGACGATTGCGATATCGAATGGTACCACGAGCATCCTCGTAAAATTCATTGGCTTTACTGCCTTCAAATTTTCCCGATCGACGCTACCTCGGCGTCGGCTCGGGCCTCCGAATCTGATCTTCTAGTGTCGATTTTACCTCCAAGGCAGCAAGAAATCCATCTTCAACCATTTCGAGACTTAAGCTACCGAAAGTCAGCACATAAGCTCTTAGTCAAGGGAAGGGTTGATAAGCAATTGCACCTGTGACTTCTCGCTCAAAGCATCACCACAACATTGGCTTTGCCAGATGGTAGTGAATACCCATATCGTAGTCCTTGATCAATTCAAGCCATCTTCTTTGTCTCATATTCAGATCAACTTGAGTGAATATGTATTTGTGCTCTTATGATCAAGATAGATTTCGCAACGATTTCCAAGAAGGTAATGTCGCCAAATCTTTAATGCATGGACTACTGACGCCAACTCTAAATCATGGGTAGGATAATTCACCTCATGAGGTCAGAATCGCTCGATGCATATGCCACAACTCGACCCTCTTGCATAAGCACACACCAAGTCCATGGCGAGATGCATCACAATAGATATCAAAATTTTATGGATATCCGAAGAGTGAGAACAGAGCTTGGTCAGAGCTTTCAGAGTCAAAACTGCCTTTCACTCCATCGACCAAAAGAATTTGTTCTCTTTCTTTAAAAGTCGAGTCGATGGCTCGAAATCTTGGAAAAGTTTTCAATGAACCTACGGTAATATCCCGCAAGTCCAAGGAAACTTGAATTTGAGGAGCATTCTTAGGTCGCTTCAGATCTAGTACATCTTGTACTTTGTCGATCAACAAAGAATACCTCCTTCGGATAATACATGTCCCAGAATGCAACTTGTTTGAGCCGAATGCACACTTGCTAAATTTAGCATACATTGATGCTTATGAAGTGTATCCAAAGACAAGTCTCAAATGATGCTCATGCTCTTTGTCGACTTGGAGTAGATAAGAATGTCGTCAATGAACACAACAACAAACTTATCCAAGAAATCCATGAATACTGAATTCATTAGATTCATGAAATAAGCAGGAGCATTGGTTAGACCAAAGGACATAACAGTATACTCGTACAACCCGTACCGAGTAGAAAATGCTGTTTTAGGAATATCCTCAGTTCTAACCTTGATCCGATGATAGCCCGATCGCAAATCGATCTTAGAAAAGACACAGGCTCCAGTCAATTAATCAAAATAGGTGAGTGACAAGGCAGATGTTACCACTAATTTGGGTAAGGACAAAAGAGTAAGACAATGTATGTGGTTAAAAGAGAGGGACAAGGAAAGATAACATTGGTGCCACTAAGTGACCACATACAATGTGAAATTTACAACCATGGCTGTATTTAATACAACATGACCTGTATTGAATGCACAAGGACTTAGGTTATGGAGAAAGTAAGAATGACCAAGTCCGTAAATAGAATCGATGGATTTGGGAATAGATTGGCCAAAGAGGTAGGTGACTACGGTTGGAATATTTGACCAGCGGAATGTACCAATGGATTAGGCCGCACCTTGTAGATCAGATAAACAACCAATCTATTAAAATTTGACACCATCAAATTTACTCGAAAGGCTACCTATTGCATATTTATTTTGATACTATAGCAATTCGATCGGTTTTGAAAACTGATTTAAGTGAATAAATAACAAGAGATGGATGAAGATGATGCATGCTCCATTGAGGTAGGACAATAAACTGCTTACTAAACAAGGAATGGGATGTTCCAGAATCAAATAAGGCAGAAGCTGGACTAAAATTAACTAGGAACATACCTAGAACAACGTCAGTTGCATCGATCGCCAAGAAGAAGTGGTGGATCACCCGACCTCGGACTGGAACTGGATCAGATTTGACAGATACCTTTAGAGATGGTGCTGGACTAATAATGGTAGGAAAGGTTGAACAGAGGCAACCCACGTTTCTTAGCAAAGCATCGGCTACTTAAATGTCCAAGACGACCACAATGATAACAAATCACCCTGCACTTGATATTGCGGGTAGTAGGTGGCTGATTTCCACTAGGTGCAGGCTGCTCTAAAGATGGAGGTGGACGAGGTGCAAATACTAGCGCCCTCGTTAATTGGGAATTGGGGTTTTAGAAAGCCAAACAGAGGTAGGCCACGAGCCTTTGTGTAGCATTGATTTGCAAAATGCCCGAGACGACCCAAGAGAAACAGATCACTTTTGGCTTAACCTTATTAGTAATCTTGGGCTGATTCATACAGTTCTTAGTTGATCCAAGTCGTTTTGAGGATAGCTTCTTGGAAAATCCGTCGTTGCTGACTCAACCGACTTGGTGATCATCTGGTGTAGATGACACTCTTTGGGGACGATGATCGCGTCCTTCACAGAGAAAACAAGTGATCTTGATAGTCGGACAGACCCCCGGTGGATGTTCTCCGTCACAGTTGGGACAATTTGTAGTGCACTCGTTGTTGTAGTGCCCTTCCTCTCCATAGCGTCGACAGACCTTGATCTTGCCGATTGCCCTTCTTAACTTCCCGAGGTGAGTGTTTAGAGGAGTACTAGGTTCGACATTCTATTATCACACCGGATGGTTAGAGGACGAGACTAAGGGTACACTCATTTGAGTGCTAAGAATATATATATATATATTTAATAAACAAGGAAAGTACTAAACTTAGTATTCATGATGATATGGGATGCACCAAAAGTTAACACCAAAGAAAATGCAAAGGCACAAAGGCCCACATAAGATCCAATAAAGCAAATCATAGTTTTCGGCATAATTGCTATACATATCGCCCAGAGGCGATGCAATTACTTGGAACCAAAAGAGAGCTTAACAATTACACTACAACATGTACTTCTATAGGATAAAGAAAATAATTAAGGTGGGCATAATCTAAGGATAATCCCTATCTTCATCCTAATTTCGCAGCTACAACACTTGTCTTCTCGTCCCTTCGCCATTGTTCTTACGGGTGAATACCAACATGTCTATCTTTGGAAACAAGAGATGAGCAATAGAAAACATTTTGCACAAACCCCATGAATAGTAAGGTAAGGATTAGAGACTAGGATGGGGAAGAAATAAAGGATGGCTTACTTAGACTTTCCAAAATTATTTTGCCGACCGAAAATAATTTCTTAAAGGACTCGCCAATACTAACGACCATGCTATTTCTAACCTCACAGCAACAGTATGCTCGATACTGTATTTGTGAGACCCCAATTATGGAATTATGCCAATTATAATTATCTGGTAGTATAATTCTTAATTAAGGAACGATGTAATGTCCTTAATAAAGATCATACTAGAAGCATAATCATAACAAGTAACAATCCAACAATTAGGTTCCGGATATATGCCATGCAATAGTTCCTGTGATTAGTGACTATTGCACATATATCCTTAATCAACATTGCATCAATCACATACAAGTCATACATTCACATAATTATACATTAATAATTACATCTCCAATTTCGGTTGCTACAGTACCAGGTTGCTACAGTAACCGAAATATGAACAGATGACCTTAGGTCATTAACAAAAGATCAACAATGAAACGAAAAGAGAAAAACAACACCACCAATGGCCCCATCATCCCGAGCTATTGCGTGGAGGCTAGAACTAGCATCACTCGTTAGCGCCACCCGGATCGGCGCTAACGGGCAACTCATAAAGATATCCATCTTCACCGCAACAAGGGGTCATAAAACCCCGAGTACGAAAGGTACTCAAACAAGTCTTACACAAACTAATAAAAGAAAGTGTTTGTTAGAACCTATACAAAGGAATAGAGATTTTATATGCATAAGGTTGACAATAGAAGGTTTAAATGGTTTATTGTTGCATAAAGCGATACATCTTAACCTACAATTGCTATGTTTTGATAAAGAATTTTAATAAATTGATTTGGACTAAAACGGTGAATAAGTGTAATCATAAACATAAACAAGAATAAGAATAAATAACATTTCACAATTAATTGTACATAACAATCATCATGCCGAACTTAACTCCCAAAACCCAAAATTAGAATAACTTCTATACAGTGACATCAATTCAAGCGTTGTCAGAATCAGTGGACACGGCTATTCAATAGTTTTAACCTGCGTAGGGTGTACATCTTTACCCACATGACTTAGTTAGCCCGTAAGCCATCTAGAACAATAGCACACTTCCTTTGGTATGCCGCCGTAAACTAAGATTTGGTATTTTTCAACAAGCTAACACTATTGAGTTGGATGACCCATGTGAGATTAATCCCGCTTAAACCAGATCGATAGCATACATTCAACCGGGCTCACATGTTGTACAGGAATGCCGACCAGTCAATTAAATGCAAACTCGTGTTAGACACACATTTTACACCGATCGGGGCCTCAAGGAACGTACATGCTATGTAACACATCTACGCCCTTACCCTTCTAAGAACATCGATATCAATATAAGCTCCACATGGCATACGACACGGCCGAAGACTTAAGCATCTATGCCATATGAAATCAATACACATGTCCTTACTCTCAGATTCAACTCAATAGCATTAACCCTTTACTTAACCAAACAAATACCATACAATCGCATGTGGAAATACGCTGGGGCTTGAATTGGGCCGTCGAGTTCATCCTTAATCAATCCGCATAAGACATCCACATTTCCCAAATCTCGTGCACAAAGGCACCATCACTAGCATCCACTTGTCCAGATTTGAATTAATTGATAACAGGATTTAGAAGCATTTCCAAATCAAATAAACTAAACAAGGATCAAATCATTATAAATCATTTGTTGTTCCTAAGTCCGACAAGCTAAGCTTGCCAAACTCTAACGCTCTATTGATTTGCATGGCTAAGCAAAAGTTAAAATTAAGTATTATAACATCACAGACTACCTTAGGTTGAGTGTATGGTTGAATTAAGGATAAGCCACAAGTTCAGGTATAACTAACTAGAAACAGGCATAAATAGATTTTTAGAAATTTGCATGCACAAGGTCTTTGTATTTTAGAAGTCTAAAGTTCAAAAGATTAGGTTCAACATGGTGCAAAGAGGAAGCTTGCCTTGACAATAATATATGACCTCTTGTTCAGGTTCTTGCAACTCAACAAAAGGTTCCACCAATTCAAAAGGTCCAGATTCTAAAAGAAATAACATCCAATGAACACAAGTAAAAGAAACAGGGAACACAATGTGCATAAGAGAAAATATGATCAAGATGGTAATGTATATTTAACAATATGCTTAAGCTATACCTAATGTACTAAGAATAATAGCCCATATGTACCATCTCTCAACACTTACTACCCAGATTTTATATTTAGTCTAAAGCTACAGTGAATGTAATTTAGCTACAGGATCAAATTTTTTATACAGAACAGGACAACTTGCAATTTGATCAATTATCTAGTTTTACTTCATAAGAATGAATTCGCATCGAAACTAAGTGTACTAAAGCTAATGTCGTGATTTCTTGGTTAGCTAATGCTTAGGAATAACAACCTAAAATCTTGGCCTCCCGCCGCTATTTTGTCGGTTTGGTCTGCATTTGACTACTAACCCGAAAATAGCAACAGAGCAATTCCTGATTTCTACCGCTATGGAGGGATGCACTAACCAAAAATTCTAAATGGTTTTAAGGGCTATCTGGAAGGTGGTTGAGACCATAAGTCCTTATTACTAACCCTAACCGCCCAGAGTAAAGAAAGAATTGGAAATTAGCTAATTGTCGGTTTTGGCCGACAAAATATGACAGAGAAGAAGTTCGCCCTACTAACTAAATGGATGATCCTGATAAAAGAAAGATGGTCTATTTATGATACTAGGGTTCAGTTAGAACCTAAGCAAGATGATAAGTTATCATGAGAAGCCCTAAATTTTGAAAACGACATGAAAGACCGAAAAGTTAAAATATAACTTTCCAGTTAAAGAAAGGTTGAAGCATCACATGATCGGTGAGTGATGTACACAGGTGAGTGATGTTCTCAAAGAGCTTATAATGATATGAAGCAAAATGGAGACTTACCAGCTAGGGTTTAGAAAGAAAAGATTAGTTCTAGGTTAAGATAGTAAAGATTCAACTTTAATCTTTGATCGCATAAAAGAGAAAATGATGTATCTAAGATGAAAAGGCCATTCACCACTTTCTTGATGGAAAAAGATGGACTTAACTCACCCAGATGAAGTTTTCACCAAGGTGATGCCCCACGGTTGAAGTCCACCAAGGAAATGACCTTAAACCCAACCTACAAGAAATGCCCAAAATCATATTAGTATGTGATTTAGGCTTTCTTGAAGTTGAGCAAGATAGAAGAACAAGAATGCTTCCTTGTGAAGAAGGACAAGGTCAGGAAGCTCTTTCTTTGGTCAACAATGGCAGAGAGAAAAGAACTAGGGTTTATATAGAGATAAGGTCCTCTACACAACCGAGAATTCTCTAGAATGGGTTGAGGTGGCATTAAGGATAGAGATTTGGAGAAAATATCCTCCAAAGGACTATTCATCACTACCATTTCGATCACCACAGAGCTTAAGGTGGAAAAACTAAGGAGAAAACAAAAATCTATCACTTACATGTGGGCCCCAAAGCCATGCAATGCACACAAAGACAAGAATGAATCAAAAACTGGTCACTGCCGAGTGGGCCCTAGGGCTGTTCATGCCATGCAACGCACACAGGAAAGCAAAAACTGCCGTTGACATGTGGGGTCCAAGGCTGTTAGAGCCATGCACGGTGTACATACCAATCTCAAGAACAAGAGCCCTCGGATCGATCCACGAACGGGCTGCGATCACGGAGGAAAAGGCACATCAATCGATATTGCGGATTATGGACCGTGCGATCTACCTCGGACGGCCACGATCAAAGGAAGCTCCAAGGTAGTCAGAACCTTCAAACCCACGTGAGCCACACGATTTCAAATAACGACTCGGATCGAGGGTCTGTGAAGCGGTCCGAAGGTTACAACTCACGCGAGCCGTCGGATTCAGGTTTAACGGTCGCGATTCAATGGGGAACTGTCGCGGTCCGATCATTACATGCGATCTGGATGGTCCATTACGCATCCAACGGTGGCCGGAGATGAGGAGGGCTTCAGAGATGAAGAAAGGATACGATGCCGTCGAATTGAGATCCAACGGCTAAATTGGAGACGGAGCGGATGGTCCGAAGTGCACTTCTGATCTGAACGGTTCAAAGAGGATCCAACGGTGGAAATCGATTTGTGCGTGTGGGATGACCCGCACAGATCGCAAATCCCGTCCGTTTGCTATGAGATCAACGGCTCACGTTTCGCTGGAGGTTGGGATCGTGCGCGGAACGTGTCGGGCCGGACCAGGTACCCTGGGTTGGACCCAACCGAAGTGAGGCCGAGTCGCTCTGAAGATTAAGTTTGAGTTTAAGCTGGCGCTTTGACCAGATCTATTTGAATTTTAAACAGGTTTGACCGGGCCTTTAAATATAGTAAATAAATTTGTAAAATCTTGAAATTTTGCAGGCTTGCTACTGGAATAATATATTCCCCAAATAAATTTTAAAATCACTGTTTCTTCTTTATAAATACATAATTAATTTATTTCAACCAACTAGGGTTTATTTAAAGACAATTGTTTTTATGAAATTCAAAATAATTTCTAAAATTTCAACAAAAATTATTTTTGGCCAAAATAACTTATCTGGTTTTTAATTAAAATATTTCCCAGTCAAAATTCCAACATTGGATTATATTTCCTTTTGAAATCTTTACCAAGTTAGAGTTTATAACAAAAACTTGGGGAAATTAGTTGTAACAAGTTACCTGATTTGTTAATTTGAACAGTAATGACATGAACAGTGCTTAATTACTGTATATTAGGGTTGGGGCTGTTACAGGTCCTGAGTTCATAGCCGTTGGATCCATGATCAACGGCCACGACCTCTATCTCGCGCGGACGCGTGCGCGTTTCCGCTGGGAGGACAAGGACCGTGGGATCCAAGATCCACGGCCCACGTCCTCTAGATCTCCCAAGCGCGTGTGCGCGTTATCGCCGGGAGGTCTTGAGCCGTTAAATGCAAAATCGATGGCTCATGTCCTCCCAGTCCGTTCTAAGTCCTTAGGACCTCCCGAGAGCTCTTAATTATAAACGGAAAAAGGGTAAGAACTTTAAAAATTGCATATCTTTTTCATTTTAAATCCAAATGACGTCATTCAAATTTTGTTAGCTCTGGTTTGACCTGGGCTCCAATCTAAAAATGGTTAAGAGCCCAGTTCAGCTCCAGAACATGGTTTTGCAAATAGGTTTCAAAACTAGTTTTAATTGTGCACTCAAAATAGCGTTTAACTTGTAAAATACATAACTAATGCTCTGTAGATTAGTTTTGAGTGAATCCAATTTTGTTGGTTTCCTCCATTAATGCACTTACTGTGAAAATTAGTTTTGGTCATGTTACTGTTGCTAAAAAGAGTTCTTGTGCATTATAATTTTGTTCAAGTTCTTGTTTTTGAAAAATTGTAGAGAGTGCAATATAGCTCCAAATGGGATGAACTCAATTGTGTTATTCATATCATGAGGTGATGGTGTTACTGTAAAAATCTCAGTATCACTACCATTCTAGAAAATGTTGCCTCATAATTAAATTAGTGAATAGTGGCTGTTTGCATTTTTAGGGCTGAGCAGAATTGTTTTGCTCATAACTTTTGCATTGAGAATCCAAATCAATTGGTTCTTGTTGCTAAATTCCCTAAAAATCATCCTCGTACTGCTGTAAAAATTTCAGAGTATTTGGAGTTCGTTTGCTGTGCTGTCTTTATCGTTTTCGTCGTTCTTATCGATTCTTTTTGTCTTTTCGATTAGGCGTTGACGAGTGTGTTGATCCCGTGAGCGATCCTCAGCAACAATTTGACCAGCAACAGCAAGGCAAGCAGTTTGATCATATCCCCTCTAACGTCCCATTACTTTAAAGGTTAATATATTGTTTTACTTGTATGTATGCATGCTACTTTGTGTTAAAATGTCGCTAGCAAGCCTATAGTTGCATAATCTGTAGGAATTGTTTATCCTCTACTACCATGAGCCTAGGTTATTTGCTGTGGTTTGAGCTCGTTGGATGAGCTCTTATCACTTAGTAGTTTTCGATTTAAACTGCTTAGACATGCTTAGTTATCGGTAGTAATGGGCGATCATCGATTTAGTCGATGGTCTTGATCACACAAATCTAATTATTACTCCTTTATGTCCAGCACTTGTGCTTTGTTATTTTGTAAAGTCAAAATCTGAAAATAAAAGTTTGATTTGGACTTGGGCATATTGGATGGATGGTGTGGTTTTTGGAATGTGGTAGTATGCCCGAGTCGATAAGGACCGAGTTAGTTGCGCCACCGTTCTGAGCAATTTTGCGTGCTAACCACATGAGGGGGATATGGGACCTCTCTTGACTAAGTACTTTGGGAGGTGTTAATTATGAGCTGGTCGGTGGGTATGTTTAAATAAAATGGGTGTGTGTGGTGTTGGGAAGGAGCATTGGCAGACCGGTTAGGCTGTCTAATGTGTCTTTATCCCGTGGGTTCTTGGCTCGTAATTAGCATCATCCATTGGAAATGTCTCGTAGGACTTAGCCGTGCCGGCATACCAAAGGAAGTATGCTAAATCATGTGGCAAAAAGGCGGTCTGACGTGTGGGTACATTGGTACACCCCTGCAGGGTTAAAACTATTCGAATAGCCTCGTCCTAGGTTATGGACACGCTCGGATACGCCCTGTGAGAACTAGACTACAACATTTAAATTAAAACTTGATGGGTTGGTATGAATGGATGTTCATGCTATTGTGGTGGCTAATGGGTTAGCCATTTCCAGGATTGTTATCTATCAATTGTTACTTGTCTCGTTGTTTCTTGCAAATGAAAAATGAATTGCAACTTTGCTTTGGAATCTATTTAAATATTGCAAATGAAAACTTGCTTTATGCTAAAATAAGTCCAAAGCCTCATCCACTTAAATAAAGCTTGCGGGTAGCTAAACTATAGTTACGTTATATTACACGTCCGTCTTGCGTAGTATATTTTTGTACTCATTTGCTTTGCTTAATAACTTTGTTGCAGAGGAGGTAGGGTCCAAAGGGCTTTACTTTTGTGAGTTGTCGGTGGTTGGGAAAGCGACTAGCTTGGCGGTCCTGGTCGATTGCCTTGTGGGTGAAGGCACAATGGTTGGCTCTTGTTTTGGGCCATCTCTATGGCACTTTTGCTTCCACTGTTATCTTAGTAGTCTTGTTGTTATTTGGCCGGTCGGCCTCTCTTTTGTAATAACTATCCTTTATGTATATTAACTTCTGGTTTGTTGCTTGTTCTGTTCTATGTGTTGGAATGGAATTGATGCAATCTTTTGTATTGAGTTGTGTGTACTGCATTCTAGGAAGTACATATATCTCGAGGCACGGTTTATTTAGTTGATAATACTAGGGTCAATTGGATGACTAAGTATTATGAGCATAATAAATCGGGGTCTCACAAAAGTTGGTATCAGAGCCATCCTGACCGTAGTAACCCAAGCTTGGTCGTCTTTAGGATATTTTGGAAAACTTATTTTCAAAGTATCAAAAGAGTTTATGAAAGCTTAAGCAATTCTCAGATTTTACTCCTTACCTATCTTAGCTTTCTTCTCTCATCTAACTCTAATTTGAGTTTTAAAAATTGTTTACCTCTCCTTCCCTCAAAATTAGTTGTTATCGATTAAATTGGGTTTTGGGGAAACTTATGAGAGTCCTAAAATTGAAGTCGTGGCTGTCTACTGGTGAAGAATGGACGTATTTGGAGATGGAATTCAAATCTGGAAATTTAGGACAGCAAGCAAGCATTTTAGGGCAGCAAGCTCAAGTTAGTGATTAAGGTAGAAAATGAGAGGTTAATTCAACTAAAACTTGTGGGAATAAAAGGGTAAGATGTGATACTAGTTAGCTAAGTATCTAACACTTATCTCGCTGGTTTAACCTTGCTCTTTAGTAACATTAGATCTCACCTTACAATCTGATGTTTATCTTCTCGATCAATTACTCGTTCATTCAATACGGGTTAGTTGTGTTGAGAAGTTGAGCCTTGTTTTTGGTGATTATTTGCTGTTTTTAGAGTCTTTTAGAAGCTTTTTAAAGTTTAATTACTCGCTGTTTTTGGCTTTCGATTTGGGCGATATTCCATTCCCCTAGTCGTTAGCTTTTGCTTTCTTTAAGGCTATGTTTTTCGGGTTTAGTTGCTAACAAAATTTCATTGTAACAGGATGGCTGGATGCACTCGTAGTGGCCAAGGCCATGTAGCTAGTCCGGACGAGGAGCTTCCTCCTGCTCCGACCATGGCCGAGGTTCTTCTTCAGATAGAGCGCAACCGTGCGGATGACAGGAGGGTTCTACTGGACGTCATCGCGCGCAACACCACTGCCCTTACCGGAGCTTCAGGATCTGGGCAAGGGAATGCCCATCAGCCGCGTGGAGGACTCGCGGAGTTTCTTCATACTCAGCCCCCTACCTTTTCCCGGTCTGAGGACCCGCTCGATGTCGACGATTGGCTTCGTTTATTGGAGCGGAAGCTTCGCATTGCGCAGTGCCAGGAGCACGAGAAGGCGCTGTTTGCATCGCACCGGCTTGAGGGTGCAGCTTTGTCATGGTGGGAGAGTTTTTCGCCATGCGATCCGCGAACCACACTTGTCACTTGGGAGGAGTTTCCCGCGCCTCCGTCGATCTCATATCCTGCCGGCTTGATGGAGATCAAGAAGGGGAGTTTCTTGCGCTCAAGCAAGGGCGAGCTTCGATCATGGAGTATGTCTCGAGTTCAACCATCTAGCTCGTTATGCTCCCGAGGATGTAACCTTGATATGGCTAAGCGGTGCCAAGTTCAGCGTGGCTTATCCGAGGAGTGAAGGACAAGCTATCCATTGTCGACTTCACGATTTCCGGACCTTGGTCGACAAGGCCATCGTTGCGAGCATGCGGCTCGAGCTTATGGATTTCGCATAGCGCAAGTGGGAGGCCCACAAGTCATCTAGGGCGATTCTTTCCGTCCCCTTGAGGCGATCTCGGGGTACCGTCTCGGTCTTGGCGCCCGAGGTCACCCCCTGTCCCTCGTTCATCGCAGCCGTGCCCGATCCGTGCACTGCGAGTCGTGAGCGCCCCGCAACCCGGCTTTGGGGTCACATGCTTCTCTTGCAACGAAGGGGCATTATGCGAACCAATGCCCTAAGAAGACAGGAGCAGCCCCTCGTCCTAATGGAGGACGCAGGCCAGGAGGTGGTTCTTCTCAGGACCAGAAGATCGTCCCGGCTACCCAAGGCGTGGGTAGTGGTCGTGTCAACGTCATCACCGCAGAAGAGGCACAAGAGGCACCCAACGTCGTGCTAGGTACGCTTTCTGTTAACTTTCATCCTGCTACTGTCTTGTTTGATTCAGGAGCATCTCATTCCTTTGTTTCTTAGTCTTTTGCCGCTGTTGGTGAGCTTCTGTTCTCTCCATTGTCGGTCCCGCTACTCATTCGCTCTCCTGGTTCGGAGTTGAGAGCTGAATCTGAGTGTAGGGATGTCCCTATCGAGATCGAAGGAGTAGGATTCTTAGCAAACCTTATCGTTCTCCATTCAGCGAGTCTAGATGTAATTCTTGGCATGGATTGGTTGTCTCAGCATATGGGACAAATCGATTGCGCCAGGAAGCTCATCTCTCTATCTAGTCCCTCCGTGAGCGGGTTAAGCTTCTCGCCGGAAAGTCGCCACGTCCGCATCTCTTGGCGCTTGAGCGAAGCCGCTCTAGATATTAGCGAAGTCCCAGCAGTTTGTGACTTCGTTGATGTCTTTCCCATGAATCTTAAGGAATGTCACCCATTCGAGACCTCGAGTTTGTCATTGAGTTGGCTCCGGCATCGCCCCTATCTCAAAGAGGCCTTATCGGATGCCACCAAGCGAGTTGGTAGAGTTGAAGAAGCGATTAAGTGAGCTTCAAGAGAAGGGTTTCATCCGCCTAGCTCATCTCCTTGGGGTTGTCCGGCAATCTTCGTAAAGAAGAAGGGCGATACTTTACGCGATAATGCGTTGATTACCGCCCACTTAATGAAGTGATGATAAAGAACAAGTATCCATTGCCCGCATTGACGATCTCTTCGATCAATTAAGCGGAGCTCGAGTTTTCTCCAAGATTGATTTGAGAGTGGGATATCATCGAGTTGGATTCGACCGAGGATATTCCAAAACGGCGTTCTCTACTGCCACGGCTTGTACGAGTACACCGTTATGTCATTGACAACCAATGCTCTGCCTTGTTCATGAACCTCATGAATTCGGTATTCATGGAGTATTTGGATAAGTTTGTCGTGGTCTTCATCGATGATATTCTTATCTACTCCAAGAACGATGAGGAATATGCCGAGCATCTGAAGCTTGTGTTAGGCAAGCTGCGTGAGCACAGCTGTACGCGAAGTTCACAAGTGTGCATTCTGGTTGAAGGAAGTGGCTTTCTTAGGCCATGTTCTTTCAGCAGGAGGCGTATCCGTTGATCCTAGCAAGGTCAGCGATGTTCTTTCATGGAGTCAGCCCGCTTCGGTCACCGAAGTGCGGAGTTTTCTTGGTTTAGCGGGATACTATCGTCGCTTTATCGAGAACTTCTCCAAGATCGCGAAGCCAATGACGGAGTTGCTCAAGAAGGACAAGAAGTTCTTGTGGTCCGATGCTTGTGAGGAAAGCTTTCAAGTACTCAAGAAGCGTTTGACCACAGCTCCCGTTCTCGTTCTTCCCGATGTCCATCGAAGCTTCGATATCTATTGCGATGCTTCTCGTCGAGGCCTCGGTTGTGTCCTTATGCAAGAAGGCAAGGTAGTGGCCTATGCATCAAGGCAATTGAGACCTCATGAACTCAACTATCCTACCCATGATTTGGAGTTGGCTGCTGTGATTCATGCACTTAAGATTTGGCGACATTACCTAATCGGTAATCGTTGTGAAGTGTATTCGGATCACAAAAGCCTTAAGTATTTGTTCACCCAACCTGACTGAACCTCGTGCAAAGCGAGATGGTTGGAGTTGAACAAGGATTATGATATGGGTATTCACTACCATCGGGCAAGGCTAATGTAGATTGCCGATGCGCTTAATCATAAGCGCATTGCAATGCCTTGTTGTCCAAGGAGATTCAGCCCACTCTTCGGAAGAATTTCGGTGTCTCAACTTGAGTTTAGTTGAGCATGGTTCTCTCATTGCCTTGGTTGTGCAACCAACCTTGGTGGATCGGATCAAGTCCGCTCGTGATCGGATGTTGGAGTGAGCCACATCAAGGAGAATGTCAAGAACGGAACAACCAAGTGCTTTTACGAGGATGAGCATGGTGTTGTGAGGTTCGGCAACGCCTTGTGGTTCCAAAGGACATGGAGTTGCGGAATTTGATCCTCCGTGAAGCCCATGATTCCTTTATCCATTCATCCGGGGCCACAAAGATGTATCAAGATCTCCGCCAGAGATTTTGGTGGACCCGAATGAAGAGGAGATGCGAAGTTCATTGCCGAGTCTGGCGTGTGTCGTTAGTGTCAAGGCGAGCATCGGCGTCGGCCAGATCGCTTGACCTTTACTGTGCGGAATGGAAGTGGGATTCCGTCGGCATGGACTTTGTCACCGGTCTGCCCCAAACGCAAAAGGGGAAGGATTCCATTTGGGTCGTCATTGATCGGTTGACTAAGGTAGCACATTTCTTGCTGGTGTGGGCTAAGATTTCTGTCGGTCAATTGGCGGAGACCTCTATGTTTCTCGCATCGTGTGCTTGCATGGTGTGCCCAAGACGATTGTCTCGGATCGTGGTTCTCTTTTCACCTCTCGCTTTTGGCATAGTTTGCAAGAGGCTATGGGAACTGTCTTACCTTTAGCACTGACATATCATCCCCAAACCGATGGTCGGACCGAGAGGGTCAACCAAGTTTTGGAAGACATGCTTCGTGCTTGTGTCCTTTCCTATGGGAAGCATTGGGAGAAATGCTTGCCATTCGCCGAAGTTTTCTTATAACAACGACTTCAAAGGCCGGTCTCGGCATGGCACCTTCGAGGCCTTATGCGGGAGAAAGTGTAGAACCCGCTGAGGCTGGTGAGAGACCGGTGAGAGACCTCTCTTTGGCCGGACTCAATCAATGAGGCCGGCGCCAAGTCTAGCTTATTCGTGAGCGTTTGCGCACAGCTCAATCCAGGCAAAAGAGCTATGCGGATCGCCGTCGGCGTGAGTTGCGTTTTGAGCCTAATGACTTTGTTTATCTCAAAGTCTCTCCTTTGAAGGGCCATCAACGTTTCGGCATCAAGGGCAAGTTAGCTCCTCGATATGTGGGTCCCTACCGCATTATCGAAAAGAAAGGAGTTGTTGCCTACAAGTTGGAGTTGCCAGCTGCACTTGAGGGGGTACATGATGTGTTCCATGTGTCCCAGCTAAAGAAGTGCCTCCGTGTTCCAACTGAGGGAGCTCCGTTGGAAACTCTCGATGTCCAACCCGATTTGACCTATCGCGAGCACCTGCTCGCATACTCGATGAATTTGAGCGAAGAACTAGGAATCGTTCCATTAAGTTCCTTAAAGTTCGAGTGGTCGAACCATTCCGAGGATGAGGCTACTTGGGAAAGAGAAGATCGTCTGCGTGCGGACTATCCATCTTTCTTTCTGAGTGAGCCAAATCTCGGGACGAGATTCTGTAAGGGGGAGATTTTGTAACATCCCAAATACCTAAGCAGATGTTTGTTCAAATATAATTAAATGTGTAGAAATTAAAACTTTTTCTCACATCTTGAAAACCCTAAAACTCTCATGAGATTCTTGTCCAAGAGTTCTGTAATCCAAAAACACAAGCTCTTATTGACCAAAAGTCAAACTCTTTTCTCTTTTGTCACAAATCTTGTGCCAAACCCTTGGAAATATTTTTCCTTGGTCCTAGGAATGTGGTGGAGCCCCTCTGAAAAATATCACAAGTTATAAAACTTGTGTGAGAATTTTGGAGGTAAAACACATCCTTGAACAGCCTACATGAATTTCCTGAGAAAAATGCATTGCATAATAACCTCTGGAAATTTTATGTAAGGTTAGTCATGATGTCAGCAAGCTCCTGTTAAAATTTCAGGAAATTTGGAGTTCATTTGCTATCTCATATAATTCTACTAAGTCTCAGCTGTTAAAAACTAAATTTAAAAGCCTATACTGTTCCTTGGGCTAGCCAATTTGCAAAGCTGGTCCAACCCAACCCACTCCCGGGCTCAGCAGACCTCCTCTCCACCTCGATCAGGTCGTAGCCGTTGGATTAACATCCAACCGCCACGACCTCCTTCGCGGTCAATACCGCCAGGACATCCCCACCTCATTAGGTCTTGGCCGCTGGATCAAAATCCACGGTCCTGACCTCCCCCTTCGTTGTCTAGCGCCTTAGTCCTCCACCCATCTAGGTCCTATGCCGTTGGATCAAAAATCCATGGCCCTGACCTCCTCGAGCGCTCAAACCACCTTGACCTCCTTTTGTATTCACTTGAGGTCGTAGCCGTTGGATGCAATCCAAAGGCCACGACCTCCTCTGCAAACCTTTTCTGCGAGGTCCTCCCCACCTTAGGGAGGTCATAGCCCTTCGATCAAAATCTGAGGGCCAGGACCTCCTTTGCGCCACGCGCAAGGCCCCGGACCTCCCGCTTAATTATGTGTCTTGCCGTTGATTTACATCCAATGACCCCACAACCTCCCGGCGTTTTCAAGCGCTCACAACCTCCCCCCATCTCGTGTTGTGCGCCGTCGGATTAAAATCCACGGTCACAACCTCCTCCTTGCCTCGTGCGCATCAGATCTCCCAGCGCACATGAGGTCGTAGCCGTTAGATGTAAATCTCACGGCCATGACCTCTCTTGTGCGTTGCGCAGCGTCTAAGCCCTCCCTATTTGTTTTGTGCCCTTGGATTTAAATCCAAAGGCCATGACCTCCACATCTTGGGGCATGTGATGGCAGAAGCGTTAAGTTCTCGGGAGGTTTGCAGTTGGATTGAGATCAACGCCTTGGACCTCTGATCCTTTTCCTTTGTGCATCGCGTTAAGAAATCGGAGGGCCACGACCTCCCGTCCAAGATCGTGTGGTGGGACCTCCTCCCGATCCTTAAGCGCATAACGGTTCAAAAAGAGCATCCGATGGTTAGGACCTCCCCGAAGTCTTATCCAACGGTCCATATGATCTCCCCTGTTCTTCTCCTACCTTCGGCGCGCACGCGAGCCTCGGAAGTGGGCAAAGTCAGAGCCATGTCACATCCAACGGCTCTGCCGTGCAAGCATTAAATGCGCATCAGCCCTTTCTGCCCTAGCCCAGGCTCTGACCACCTACTTTGTCCTACCCATCTTGTCAACTCCATGGACCTCCTGTGGGCTAAGCTCACCATGAGCTTAACCCTAGCCCGGGGGCCCTGCATTCTCCAAGTTATAAAACCCCCATTGGGTTCCTCCCTTAGCTTCTTTGGCACACTTCCAAGCTTTGGCTTGCCTCTGTGTCTTTTGAGCTTCTCACCCCTCTGACCTCCTCTTTTGGCCGCTGGCGTTGAAGCTTGGAGCCCTCGTGTTGGAAATATGCCCTAGAGGCAATCATAGAGATGATTATATTTCATTATGTTCATGACATTGGATAGTATGTTATCTTGTTCCTAGAATAATATTGTTAGTATTTATTATCAAGTATGTGACTTGGTTGTGAAACTCTATATTTCTGCGATAATTATTCTTATACGATCCCTGGTCGTAAACATATGAGGACACATATGAATAGACTAGCATATGTATTGGTTGATGACTATGTTTCACGAGTCATAGATATAGAGATATCAAACCAATGATATGGACACATGTTAGAGAACATGATGTTGGATAAGACCCACCTTGAGGCACTATTGAGATTGTTATGAATCTATGTGTCATTAGTTGGTCTCAAGCAATGATGATGTATAATCCTTAGACCGAGATCAGCATGGTTTCCTACATGTGTAAGAGCACTCTTAGGGTTGCCAAACGCTACACAATGAATCGGGTAGTTATAAAGGTAGCTTTCGGGTATGCTCTCGAAACATGGAGAGGAATGTGACTGGTGGGATATGGGATTTGCCCTCCTAACATAACAGAGAGATGTCTCTGGGCCCTCGTTGTGATCGGATAAAGAAAGTGCATGGCCATGCCACTAGTAGTCGAAGTGTTCGACCACGTAAAGTTATATCGACACTCGATCGAGAAAGTATTGAGCAGTCCATGGATGACACAACATCTCACGGAGTTCAACCGGACATCGTGAGGCAAAGGGAGTATACACGAGTAGGTCGCCAGTCGAATTCGAGCGATTCTGGTCGTCGTATGCAAATCTGAGCTAGTCGTGGGCGGTCGAACGTAATCCAGAGTGGTCGTAACTCGTCGTAAGGAGTTCTACGAATCGTGACCACTACTGAACTGATGGTATCTGAGATAGGACACAGTCGTAAGTGATGAAGATCTGGTCGTAGATCATATTGCATTAAGGTTCGTCCGATATAATTTGTGTGTATTAGGGAATCGATATGCTCTGCTAGGAGCCGCTTCGACTTGTGGTCGAAAGCGGTTTCCGACTCACAACCGAACTACACATGAACCTCTGGTCACACATAGCAGGTTGGAACAAACCGGTTGAATCGATTAAAACGCGTGTTGGATAGGATCCGTCCACGAGCACTATATAAGGAGGTGCATGAAATTTGTTGGGAGGTAGGCGTGAAACACCACCGAAACCCTAGCCGCCATCTCCTTGAGAGCTCCACCGTGCGACTTAGTCTTTGCACACCGGCGTTCGGTTGTTCCTTCCTGGGCGTGCGGATACCGTAGAGGCGCTACTACGATTGTTGCGCTTGAGGGCGATCCGCGATCTTCACAAGGAACCGAAGACGTTCTTTGGAGGAGACGATCGGCTCGTGAGGACATTGACGATCGATTCGACCACTACATCGAGCGCTCTTCGTTGGACTGGTTGCTCCAACCCTTCTTCCGCTGTTCTGCGTGCGGTGGTAACGATCTATGATCATCTACTTGCTTGGCATCCTGGTTCGCGTGGTAGAAATTTTTGTTTGTAGCTATCGTAGCCTACCCCGTGTCCCAACACATCGGTGGCACAGTGCTCCAGTGGCTCTCTCGCTCAACCTCTTCTCCATTTTTGCTCCTCCAAACCTCCTAGAGTTGAACCTAACTCTTTGTTAGGTTGACCTTTTCAGGTGGGAGCTAGTGGAGCTTGGAGCTGGTTGGTCGTGGAGCACTCATCGTCTTCACCCGCGCCGGTCCTCCTCTTCTCCAACCTCCTCAGCACCCCCGCGACCTCTAGGTAGCCCTCCTGGTAGTCCCGTAGATGCTGGCACCCGCATGTATGATGTTGCGGAGCTTTTGTTTGGGCACACGCTTGGATGGCAGCTGCGGAGCTTCTTTTTGCTTCTTGCCTTTTTACCGTGTGATCTCCTTCGTGTTCCTCTCTGGCTCGCCGGCGTTTAAGGCCGCCGCCGCCGTTGAGAGGAGGTCCACTGGGTGCGCAAGGCTATTGCACACTCAGTGGTACCATTGGATGTCGTCGGCGAGGTCTACATCGCCGGCGATGACCACATCTTTGAACCCGGTCTTTGTCGGACAAAGCAGCGGCGCCATTGTCGTTTTAGGACAAAGATCCGCGGCGTTATCGCTTAATCATTTGCTCAATCTCGTAATCATTGGCGTGTCTCAAAGCGCATTTAATCCCTCTCGTGCGCACATTTAAGACATCGCGCTCCGAGACCTCCTCGTTGTCGCGCATTAACTTCGCCCAGCCTTCGTCGTGAGGTCGCGAGTCGTGGGCCGTCCATCTCACAGATCAACGGCCACGACCTCCTCTCTGATCGCGCGCATGAGGTCTAGCAGCGCGAGCGCGCGAGGTCCTGAGTTCATAACCGTTGGATCCATGATCAATGGCCACGACCTCTATCTCGCGCGGACGCGTGCGCGTTTCCGCTGGGAGGACAAGGACCGTGGGATCCAAGATCCACGGCCCACGTCCTCTAGATCTCCCAAGCGCGTGTGCGCGTTATCGCCGGGAGGTCTTGAGCCGTTAAATGCAAAATCGATGGCTCATGTCCTCCTAGTCCGTTCTAAGTCCTTAGGACCTCCCGAGAGCTCTTAATTATAAACGGAAAAAGGGTAAGAACTTTAAAAATTGCATATCTTTTTCATTTTAAATCCAAATGAGGTCATTCAAATTTTGTTAGCTCTGGTTTGACCTGGGCTCCAATCTAAAAATGGTTAAGAGCCCAGTTCAGCTCCAGAATATGGTTTTGCAAATAGGTTTCAAAACTAGTTTTAATTGTGCACTCAAAATAGCGTTTAACTTGTAAAATACATAACTAATGCTCTGTAGATTAGTTTTGAGTGAAGCCAATTTTGTTGGTTTCCTCCATTAATGCACTTACTGTGAAAATTAGTTTTGGTCATGTTACTGTTGCTAAAAAGAGTTCTTGTGCATTATAATTTTGTTCAAGTTCTTGTTTTTGAAAAATTGTAGAGAGTGCAATATAGCTCCAAATGGGATGAACTCAATTGTGTTATTCATCTCATGAGGTGCTGGTGTTACTGTAAAAATCTCAGTATCACTACCATTCTAGAAAATGTTGCCTCATAATTAAATTAGTGAATAGTGGCTGTTTTCATTTTTAGGGCTGAGCAGAATTGTTTTGCTCATAACTTTTGCATTGCGAATCCAAATCAATTGGTTATTATTGCTAAATTCCCTAAAAATCATCCTCTTACTGCTGTAAAAATTTCAGAGTATTTGGAGTTCGTTTGCTGTGCTGTCTTTATCGTTTTGCCGTTCTTATCGATTCTTTTTGTCTTTTCGATTAGGCGTTGGCGAGTGTGTTGATCCCGTGGCGATCCTCAGCAACAATTTGACCAGCAACAGCAAGGCAAGCAGTTTGATCATATCCTCTAACGTCCCATTACTTTAAAGGTTAATATATTGTTTTACTTGTATGTATGCATGCTACTTTGTGTTAAAATGTAAGCTAGCAAGCCTATAGTTGCATAATCTGTAGGAATTGTTTATCCTCTACTACCATGAGCCTAGGTTATTTGCTGTGGTTTGAGCTCGTTGGATGAGCTCTTATCACTTAGTAGTTTTCGATTTAAACTGCTTAGACATGCTTAGTTATCGGTAGTAATGGGCGATCATCGATTTAGTCGATGGTCTTGATCACCTAAATCTAATTATTACTCCTTTATGTCCAGCACTTGTGCTTTGTTATTTTGTAAAGTCAAAATCTGAAAATAAAAGTTTGATTTGGACTTGGGCATATTGGATGGATGGTGTGGTTTTTGGAATGTGGTAGTATGCCCGAGTCGATAAGGACCGAGTTAGTTGCGCCACCGTTCTGAGCAATTTTGCGTGCTAACCACACGAGGGGGATATGGGACCTCTCTTGACTAAGTACTTTGGGAGGTGTTAATTATGAGCTGGTCGGTGGGTATGTTTAAATAAAATGGGTGTGTGTGGTGTAGGGAAGGAGCATTGGCAGACCGGTTAGGCTGTCTAATGTGTCTTTATCCCCGTGGGTTGCGGCTCGTAATTAGCATCATCCATTGGAAATGTCTCGTAGGACTTAGCCGTGCCGGCATACCAAAGGAAGTATGCTAAATCATGTGGCAAAAAGGCGGTCTGACGTGTGGGTACATTGGTACACCTGCGCAGGTTAAAACTATTGAATAGCCTCGTCTAGGTTATGGACACGCTCGGATCGCCCGTGAGAACTAGACTACAACATTTAAATTAAAACTTGATGGGTTGGTATGAATGGATGTTCATGCTATTGTGGTGGCTAATGGGTTAGCCATTTCCAGGATTGTTATCTATCAATTGTTACTTGTCTCGTTGTTTCTTGCAAATGAAAAATGAATTGCAACTTTGCTTTGGAATCTATTTAAATATTGCAAATGAAAACTTGCTTTATGCTAAAATAAGTCCAAAGCCTCATCCACTTAAATAAAGTTTGCAGGTAGCTAAACTATAGTTACTGTTATATTACACGTCGATCTTGCAGTACATTTTGTACTCATTTGCTTTGCTTAATAACTTTGTTGCAGAGGAGGTAGGGTCCAAAGGGCTTTACTTTTGTGAGTTGTGCGGTGGTTGGGGAAGCGACTAGCTTGGCGGTCGGTCGATTGCCTTGTGGGTGAAGGCACCTTTGGTTGGCTCTTGTTTTGGGCCATCTCTATGTCACTTTTGCTTCATTGTTATCTTAGTAGTCTGTTGTTATTTGGCGGTCGGCCTCTCTTTTGTAATAACTATCCTTTATGTATATTAACTTCGGTTTGTTGCTTCTTACATTCTATGTGTTGGAATGGAATTGATGCAATCTTTTGTATTGAGTTGTGTGTCTTGCATTGCAGGAAGTACATATATCTCGAGAACGCAGTTTGTTTAGTTGATAATACTAGGGTCAATTGGATGACTAAGTATTATGAGCCTAATAAATCGGGGTCTCACACCACGGTTTACCAATTCCACCCCAAAATGCTCGAGTATGAGTGTGAGAAAGGGGTGAGCAAGCAATCAAAGACCACACTCACAATACGCCTGGGAGACGAGGATTTGCTCAGCCTCCCCCGACGGCCAATATTGCCCATTCGCCGCGAACCACTCCACGAGGATCTTCTCTGGAATCTTCCCAGCATTGACTAGAGCTTGAATCTTCACTGCATCCATATCCGACTCGGCCCATTCAGAAGTTCTCCCAGCCATTTCTCTCAGAAAGGGGAGATTTTTGATTGAAGTGGGTGGCAGAGAAGACAAGAACTTGATGAACAGCGCGAGCGATTTGGGGAAAAGTATAAATCTAAGTCTTACCCCCGGTAAGTATTTATAACTGCATACCTTGGATCGGAGGCGTGGCATTCCAAAGGTTGCCACCGTTTCGGGAACCACTCCAACGGACAGGCTAACAGGTGTCGTTTGAGATTCCCTAACTTGTCCGTTCAAGAAAATCAGGTTTGCTTTTACATCTCAAGCGAAATTACTTCCTTAGATCCTTTTTGACCAAAGGAAATGTTAATCGGAAAGATTTTTCTTCCGATCACCATATTACGACCACCTCGTGATCGTAGGAGTGTTCTATGACTATTTGATAGTCGTAAGCAATCTTCTTGACCAAGCATAATTCTGGTCAAAGTAGTACACAAATGTCGAAGAGTTTTTCCTTTGACTATCTTTCTACGACCCTCTCGTGGCCGTAAGACCATCTATAACTCCTTTACCAAGTAAGTTGCTTTCACTTGAAGCTGGGGGGCTAGATGACGAGGATCTAATAATCCTCATTTTATCTTTTATCTATAATTCTTATTATAGGTAAATATGACGTCATATAGTCCCTGAGTATACCCCTTAATGTTATAAGGGAGGAGCCTACTAGGTGGTCGTGAGTTCTTCTACGACCACCCCCATAGTCGTAAGTTATGCTACGACTACTCCATAGTCGTAAGTCTTGCTCACGACTACCTTAGGGTCGTAAGTTCTTCTACTACGACTAGGTCAGCTCGACCACCTTAGAATCAATAAAACCTCAAAGTGAGTGGGTCCAATTGATTAAGGAATTCAAACGATCATCATCTGTTGTTACTCTGTGAAGTAATAGTACGTAATGCTCCATTATTTTTGATATATAGCTGTTAGGTGGCGTGGAGGAGTTAATACTGCTGGTGATTACGCCAACATCATGCGTTCACGGGATGTGATGGCGCCACTTCACTGGAGAAAGCGGCCACTCCTTCACGGACTATATAAAAGCGTGTCGAGAGAAGGAAGGGCGGATCGGATCGGAGCTATCGGGAAGACAAGCACTATCATCTCGTAATAGTCTTAGTTTTCTCTGATTGTTGAGAATACACTCAATACCATACACACACAGGAGTAGGGTTGTTATTCTCTCCGGAGAAGGCTGAACCTGTATAAAAATTCCCGTGTCAATCTCTCTGCGTGATTCCATTCTAGGAGACCCCCGAATCAAACAATCTTTACGTAAGTTCGGTTCTAAAACACCGACACAGCTAGTGAACACCCTGCTCACTTCCCAACCAAGGTTAAGGCCTACATCAATGGTTCAAGGTTAAGTCCTTAGTTGGTTGCTCAAACGAGACATTCCACATTCCAAGTGTGCGTTATGGCACCCACCTTTTACCACCACCCACTCGTCCAAGCATAAATCATTTTCGTTCAACCTGGCCAAATGACCACCCTAGTCATGGTGATGAGGACATCGACCCTAAGGATACAACCACGACTTTGAGAAGACCTACGACCGGTTCTGCAGGGTCTACGACCAGCTCTGTAGGGACTACGACCAGCTCTGCAGGGTCTACGACCACTTCCAGAAGACCTACGACCAGCTTTGCAGGGTTTACGACCACTTCAAGAAGACCTACAACTACTACTTCAACTCAATCTTCCACAGTTGGACTTGCGGTCTCTACTTCAACTCAATCTTCCACAGTTCGACTTGCGGCCACTTCAATACCATTTTATCCAATTGGACCACGCTACTTCTACTCCTACAAGCCGAGCTATGTCTACATGCCCTAGCGCTGCATTTACATACCATGGTGCTGCGTCACCAATTATTGGCCCACTAGCTATGTAATATATGGGCTGACTTGGCCCATAAGGCCCATGTGATGGCCGACCACCCTAGGGGGCTGCACTGTTCATGTGAATAGTACCCATGAACAGTTTCGCCACCCTAGGGTTCCCACCTCCTCACGTTCCCCCTACATATGTGCGGCGGTGCCACGGTTTAGGGTTGGGTTTTCTTAGATTATTACGCCACTTTGCGGTTTAGCGCTTGTTCGGTTTGAGAACCCCACTTGTGAATTCATCTATATTCGCAATATAATTCAGATTGCATCTACCTTGTTCTTGTGAGTTGCTTCGATTGCTTGCAGGAATCATAACCCTCGTGGTAAGGTCGATCGCGTGCAAGCGTGGTTGATAACGACCCTCGTGGTAAGGTCGATCGCGTGCAAGCGTGGTTGATAACGACAGTCGTGCGGGTGTAGCGAATTGCGAGGTGACAACCTGCGGGTCAGAAGCCTCAAAGCGTCAACGTCCTCACGACGAAATCAATCGAACCTATCGGAAGATCGGGCCACCGTGATTCATCACATGGCACAACATCTTTTAACAAAAGTGGCTCCGCCACAGTTCCATAATTCCTTTAGTCAAGTTCAATCATTCTTTGAGTATGTGATCGAGAGTCTATCGCATAACTAAAGCATTGGCTAAGCATAAGACGATACTCATGTTGGTATTTCAATAATGTCCAACTAATAATTAACCATCCTAGGGTGTCCAAGGATTATGTCATTCAAGGATACATGTCGTTCACAATTTATCAAGGAGGTATAATGGCAATTAGGTAATTAACTAACCCCGAAACCATTTATTATAAAATTAGCAATGCATGTTTATATCAACCAATATACTTTTATAAAGATGGGTTCAATATGATCAAAGGTCTACGACTTGCCTTCGTTGAAGAGTAGAGGTGCTTCGGTCGTCGGGTCTGCGAAGTTTTCCGAAACGCTGGAATCTATACGTGCGAACAACGCTAAATAAATAAAACAACTCCAAATAAAATCCAAATAAATACTAACAGGAATACAAGGAATTTAGATGAATTTATAAATTTGGATCACTCGAATCGGAGTTCGAATGAGGAAGTTATGGCCAAAGGAAGTTGGAAAAACACATAAAATGATGAATTTAGGGATTTCCTGATTTTCCCGAATTAATTTTTCTACAGAAAAATCAGAGAAATGCCACCAGGCTGCTGACTGGGCTGACACGCCAGCGGAGGGCTGACATGGCGCCACGGTGGCAGCACCACCTCAAAGACCCGGCGGCAAGGCTCGGCCAAAAATCAACGCGCAGCAGCGCAGCGAGACATCAACGTGAAGAGGACGACGCGGCGAATCTGGTGCTCAAGGTCTTGGCGACGCGGCACGAAGCAGAGGCCGGTGGCGAGGACGAAGAGCGGCGGCAGCGGCGGTGGTTGAACAGGCGGCGGCGCTCGGTGAGCTCGGCGAAGGGCGCAAGACTAGGTGCGCCTCGGCTGGCGATCTTGGGGCGGGTCGGCGATGACCGGAGGGGCTTGACGGCGGCGGCGAGTGTGGCGAAAGCTTCACGGCCGGCAGTGATTGGAGCTCCAAATCCGGCGAGCGTGAAGGGAGAGAGGAAGAGTGAGTGAGGGGGAAAGAGAGAGGAGAGGGAGGCGTGTCCGGTGCTTGCTTCAATAGGTGACGGGGAGGCCCGGAGGAGGAGAAGGGAGAGGCTTGCCATGCCGGCTTTAATGGCGGGCGGCGAGGAGTGGCGAGATCCGCGGAGAAGGGGCAAAAGGGGGCAGACGGCAGCGGAGGCGGGACAAAGGCGCGACCAGCAGGACAAGCTAGGGGCTAGGGGCAGCGAGGCGGCGGGAATCCTGCGGCGGACGGACAAGGTGTGTTGGCGGGAGGTAGGAGATGACGCTGGGGCGTGCGGCTGACAAGGTGGCCCCACTAGCCAGCGAGAGAGAGGAGGAGAAGCAGGGAAGATCTTGAGGCGATTCTGAGCCGTCGATTTTAATCAGACGGTGCGATGGAGGGGGCTGCTGCGTGCGCGAGGATGGGCCGGCGAAGCGGGCCGTGCGGGTGAATAGGGAATGGGCCGGGAGAGATTCGGCCCAAGAGGCTAGGGGGATTTTCTAAGGTTTTTGATTTTAGAAAATACCAGAAAAGGAAAAGCATTTTTAGAAAATAGCTTAAACTATCCAAAAATTCTAGGAAAATTCACAGAAATCCCTTGAATTATTTAGGACTTAGTAAAAATATTTTCAGCTTAACTATTGCTTTTAGTTTTTGCAATTAATTATTTTTAACATAAGGCAAAAGGAAAATCCAACAAAACTCAACTTAAACCAACTTTAATTAGTTCAAGTTTTAATTAAGTCAAATTAAATTGCTTTTAAAATTCTAAATTACAAATTAAGCTTTAGCGAATTAATAAAACCAAATAGTTAATTTTTAAAGCTTTCAAAATTTTCAAAAACTCAGGAAAATAGGGATGTTACAAACCTATACCCCTTAAAGGGAATCTCGACCCCAGATTCAGGCTGACTAGAGAATAGGTGCAGGAACTCGGCCTTCAGATCTTCTTCACGCTCCCAAGTGGCTTCTTCTTCAGTGTGATTGCTCCGCTGAACTTTGTAGAAATGGAGGATCTTGTTTCTTGTCACACGCTCAAATACTTCCAAGATTTTGATGGAATTTGCTCCTTGTAGGTTAGATCTTCTTGCAAGTCCATTGCTTCTTGGCATCTGCTCTTCGGCACTCATGAGCACTTCTTCAATTGAGGCACATGAAAGACATCATGCACATCTGACAACTGAGGCGGGAGCTCTAACTTGTAAGCAACTTCCCCTCTTTTGACTAGAACTGGAAAACGTCCAATGTATCTTGGTGCGAGCTTTCCACTAACTCTGAAGCGACGCATCCCTTTGAGAGGTGAGACCTTCAGGTACACATGATCTCCAGGTACAAAAGCTAAATCTCGATGACGGTTATTAGCATAACTTTGCTGTCTGGTCTGGGCTGTTCTCAGCTTTTCTCTGATTGACTTAACTTGATCTTCGGCCTCCTTTAGGATTTCTAGTCCAAGCACTTGCCCTTCGCCTAACTCAGTCCAATACAAAGGTGTCCTGCACTTTCTTTCGTAAAGGGCCTCAAACGGGGACATCTACAGACTTGATTAATGACTGTTGTTGTAAGAAAACTCTGCATAAGGTAGCATTTGGTCCCAGCTAGTGCAGTTCTCTAGGCGAGGCTCGAACATATCTTCTAAGATTTGATTTACTCTTTCGGTCGACCATCCATGCGAGGGTGGTAGGTCAGATCTTGAAATTCAAATTAGTGCCCAAAACGTTGTATAGCTTCTGCCAGAATCTTGAGGTGAACTGGGTTCCTCGATCTGACATGATCATCTTTGGTACTCCATGTTGACATACTATCTTTGCCATATACAATTCTGCAAGTCTGTCTCCTGAATAGGTGGTCTTGACTAGGATGAAGTGAGCAACTTTTGTTAGGCGATCTACAATTACCCAGATAGAATCATATCCAGCTTTAGTTCTTGGCAGACCGGTGATAAAATCCATACCAACTTCTTCCCATTTCCATTTAGGTGTGCTCAAAGGTTGCAAAAGTCCAGCAGGTCTCTGATGCTCAGCTTTAACTCGCTGGCAAACATCGCATTGTGCAGTATACTCAGCAATTTCACGCTTCATGCTAGGCCACCAATAAAATTCCTTGAGATCTTCATACATCTTAGTGCTTCCAGGGTGAATGGAGTACAAGGTTTCATGAGCTTCCTTGAGTATTAACTGTTTCAGCTCCTTTTGATCCGGTACACAAATACGCTTATCGAACCATAGGACACCTTGCTCATCTTCTGAAAATCTTAAGGATTTACCTTGCTTCATGTTTCTCTTGATCTCCTTGATATCTGTATCTTCTTCTTGAGCTTTCTTGATCTGACCTTGAAGAGTTGGTTGCACTTCCAGGGCAGCTAAGTAACCTTCTTCGACTAACTCGAGCTTGAGCTTTTGAAATTCTTCATGCAGTGCTGGCTGACCTTCCTTGATCATCAGAGTATTGCAGTAGGTCTTTCTACTTAAAGCATCTGCTACAACATTTGCTTTGCCTGGGTGATAATGAATTCCCATGTTGTAATCCTTGATCAATTCCAACCATCTTCTTTATCTCATGTTCAGATCAGCTTGAGTAAAGATGTACTTTAAGCTCTTATGATCTGTGTAAACTTCACAGCGATTACCGATGAGGTAATGGCGCCATATCTTTAAAGCATGCACTACGGTAGCCAATTCTAAGTCATGAGTGGGGTAATTGGCTTCATGAGGCTTCAATTGGCATGAAGCATATGCTACCACTTTCCTTTCTTGCATCAAAACACAACCGAGACCTTGACGAGATGCATCACAGAAAATCTCAAAATCCTTCCGAACATCAGGCAGAATCAGCACGGGGGTGGTGGTCAAACGCTTCTTTAATTCTTGAAAACTTTGCTCACATTCTGGTGTCCAAATAAATTTCTTTTCCTTCTTCAACAATTGGGTAAGGGGTCTTGCTATTCTTGAGAATCCTTCTATAAACCGGCGGTAGTAACCTGCCATTCCAAGGAAACTTCTGATCTGAGGTACCGACTTGGGTGACTCCCAGTTGAGCACATCCTTGACTTTGCTAGGGTTGACGGCGACTCCTTCTGTAGACATGACATGTCCCAAAAAGGTAACTTCCTTCATCTAAAACTCACACTTGTTGAATTTAGCATAGAGTTGATGATCTCTAAGCTTATTCAGAACCAAGCAAAGGTGCTCTTCATGCTCTTCTTCACTCTTAGAGTAAACTAGGATATCGTCAATAAAGACAATGACAAACTTATCCAGATACTCCATGAATACTTTATTCATCAAGTTCATAAAGTAAGCCGGGGCATTGGTTAATCCAAAAGACATGACCGTATACTCATACAGTCCATATCGGGTTGAGAAAGCTATCTTCGGTATATCTTCCTGGCGGATCTTCAACTGATGGTAACCTGACCTTAAATCTATCTTGGAGAACACTCCGGCTCCCTTTAACTGGTCAAACAAATCATCGATCCTGGGCAGAGGATACTTGTTCTTGATGGTGACTTCATTGAGAGAGTGGTAATCCACACACATCCGCTGGGTACCATCCTTCTTAGGGACAAAGATCATTGGGGCTCCCCAAGGCGAAGAACTTGGTTGGACAAATCCTTTATCTTGCATTTCTTCAATCTGCTTCTTCAGCTCGACTAAGTCGTCAACCAGCAAACGGTAGGGTCTCTTGGAAATGGGTGCGGTTCCTAGAACCAGGTTAATGACAAACTCTAGGTCCCTGTCTAGTGGCATTCCAGGTAGATCATCATGAAAGACATCTGGAAACTTTCTGACTACTGGCACATCTTCCATAGATAAAGCACTGACACTGCAGACTAAGGCTCCATCATACTTTTCCATAGAGGCTTCAAACTTTACTTTGGTTCCATCTGGGCTGACCAGAGTGATGCTTCTACCACCACAATCTAAAATTGCTTGGTGATCAGCAAGCCAATCCATGCCCAAAATCACATCTAGGGATTTGGCATTGATGATTAAGAGGTTGGCTAGAAATTCTACCCCTTCTATGGTTATTTTAACTTTAGGGCAGCCTTGGTTCGTACTCAACTCCGAACCAGGTGAACGAATCAACATAGCATTTTTAAGAGTCAGAACCTTTAGCTGATGCTTTGCAACAAAACTCCGAGAAACAAATGAATGGGTAGCTCCAGAAGCAAACAAAATTGTAGAAGGTGCTGAATTTACTAGGAACTTACCCAGCACGATGTCCGGGGCTGACTGGGCTTCCTCCACCGTGACATGGTTCACACAGCCTCTCCTGAAAGTCTGTGGGGTCTTAGCTGGTGCAGCTGGAGTCTGAGGTGCTCCACGTCCTGCTCCTGGCATGGGAGTTCTGGTCGGGGTAGCTCCCAGGTTGAATCTGACTGGTGATGGACCTTGCTTTTGTGGGCAGTTGCTGGCATAGTGTCCCAGTTGTTGACAGTTGAAACAGGTGATTCCTGCAGCAGGATTGTTGTTTCTTTGCTGCTGGTTGTTGGTGTTCTTGTTGAAGCTGCGGAATCCTGGGGCAGCCGGGCGAGGTGCCGTTGCAGGGGTCCTGAAGGTGACAGGAGGGACGAAGCGGCCAGGGGGCTGCACATTCATTCTGGCTCTCTGTGGGTGGCCTTGATGAGCATTATGCTGCATCGACTTCCTTTTATGAGATTCCGCCTGTTCGCGACATGACTCTTCTATGAGCATGGCCTTGTTCACTAGCTGCTGGAAATTGGCATAGTCGTTGCCAACGACCTGAACCTTCAAGCTAGGGTTGAGTCCTCGCTTGAAATGCTTCTGACGAGCATCATCGGTGGCAACATCCTCTTGGGCATAACGAGAGAGTTGAGTGAACTTGTATCGGGACCCCGGGTATGCAACCCTAGGACCCTCTGTGTATTCTGAACTAGTTCCATGATCAGTAGCTAGCTCACACGGTTGCAACGTTGGTGCAATCATAACCACACAACCAAACAAAAAAATGGAGCAGACAAATTAATATTTAATAGCAAAAGGACCTTATGGTCAAGTCTTACAAAGTTTGCCACGCAGGGCTTAGCAACAAAAGAGAGCTTGCAGTAGAAACCAAACATCCGGTGGAGGTCACCCAATATGCCCACGAGCAATCGAGTGAAGGACACGACATAATTCGCATAGTCTTCAAAGTAATCTTCTCCATAGGGCTCTGAGTTCACTGGTTCACCCTCCCTGCTGATTTAAACAGAGGGCGCAAGCCGTGAGTACTTTGAATGTACTTAGCAAGTCGCAGAGAAATGTATGCAAGTAATATTCATGCAAGGCTTGACAAGGATAGCTTTATAGATATTTTGCAGAAAGTAAGATTTGACAGTAAATATAGTAAGTAGATTGCAAAGCACAATTTAAAAAGATTAATACATAAGTAATCAATTTTCTTTGAAACAACCAGTGAACACCCTGTTCACTTTCCAACCATCAACCATCTACAAGATTCGACCAAACCATTCCAACATTTTCGACAAAAGTTCTACCCCTTGCGTGAAATCACCAGGCATGTCCATAACCGGGGACACGGCTATTCGAATAGTTTTACACTCTGCAAAGGTTGTACAGCTTGACCCACAAGACACGGAGTTCTCTAGTTTGTTCGGCATATATCTATGCCACCGCTCACTACCTTAGGTAAGCAGTCTAGAGTACGTGACAAGGCCTTTACAAAGTTCTGTTTTGACTCGGTTCTATTCGCTAAGGGGTTACCGTTATGGGCCCCCTCTTGCGCCATTCCCAACCAAAACAGAACCGAATCAAAGCATAGCTAATTAGTTGGCCAAGTCTATCCCAGTCTAGACATGTGGTTGTACGGTTAAGGCCCAGATCAATGGTTCAAGGTTATGTCCTTAGTTGGTTGCTCAAACGAGACGTTTCCACATTCCAAGTGTGCGTTACGGCACCCACCTTTTACCACCACCCACTCGTCCAAGCATAAATCATTTTCGTTCAACCTTGCCAAAACACAACATCTTTTATCAAAAGTGGCTTTGCCACGGTTCCATAATTCCTTTAGTCAAATTCATCTTTGTTGGGTTCAACCCAGCGAGAGGACCACCCCGTTACGGCACCACAAATTTTAGTTAAGGTGACAACAAATGTCGTGGTCTCACACAGACCACACTTCATTTTAATCAAGAACAACGGCGCTACTACACAAGCCATGTCTTAGGTCTTGTTGAGGGTAAACTAATATTGAATGATTCACAATGAGACTCACGTCTACCAAAGCATGGCTAAGCAAACCACGATACCCATGTTGGTATTTCAATAATGTCCAACTAATAATTAACCATCCTAAGCGTGTCCAAGGATTATGTCATTCAAGGATACATGTCGATCACAATTTATCAAGGTGGTATAATGGCAATTAGGTAATTAACTAATCCCGAAACCATTTATTATAAAATTAGCAATGCATGTTTATATAAAACAATATAATTTTATAAAGATGGGTTCAATAAGATTAAAGGTCTATGACTTGCCTTCGTTGAAGAGTAGGGGTGCTTCGGTCGTCGGGTCTACGAAATCTTTCGAAACGCCGGAATCTACACGTGCGAACAAAGCTAAATAAATAAAACAACTCCAAATAAAATCCAAATAAATACTAAATAAATACTAACAGGAAGATAAGGAATTTATATGAATTTAGAAATTTGAATCACTCGAATCGGAGTTCGAATGAGAAAGTTATGGCCAAAGGAAGTAGGAAAATCACATGAAATGATGAAAATCAAAGAAATTCCACTCGGGCTGACTGGGCAGCCACGCTAGCAGAGGGGTGACACGGCACCACGTGGCGTTGAGGTGGCGCCACGGTGGCAGCCACGTGGCTTGCCACGCGTGACCCGAGCAGCGGCGCGCTCGGCGCAATGGTCGCCGGCGAACGGCGGCGTGGGCACCAGCGTGAAGAGGAGGTCGCGGTGAAGCTGGTGCTCACGGTCTCGATGACGCGGTGGCACGGGAAGGTGGGCGGCGAAGGCGAAGAGCGACGGAGGCGGCGGCTCAACGGCGACGGTGGGGTTCGGTGAGCTCGGCAAAAAGAGCGCGCGCAAGTGCGCCTCGGCTGGCGATCGGTGGGTGGCGGTCGGCGACGGAGGAGACTTCGGCAGCAGCGGCGGGTGCTGCGGAAGCTTCACGGCGGCGGCGGCAAAACTCAATCGCGGCGAGCTTCGGAGAGAGGGAAGAGAGGTGAGGGAAAGAGAGAGGAGGCGGCGGTCCGGTGCTTGCTTTTATAAGGGACAGGGGCCCCAGAGGAGGAGAAGGAGAGCTCACCATGCGGCTTTAATGGCGGCGGCGGCGATGGCGGGATCCGCGGAGAAAGGTGACAAAAGGGGCGACGGCACGGCGGAGGCGGGCGGGGCGGCCTTGACCAGCAGGACAAGGAGGGGGCTAGGGGCAGCGAGGGAGCGGCGCGGCTCGGCGGGATTCGCGGCAAGGTGGACTCGTCTTGTGGCTGGTGGGAGGTAGGGGCGGCACGGGTCGTGATGGTGACAAGGCGAGACCCACGCCTTGAGAGCGGGAGGCGATGGCGACGCGAGTCGTCCGATTCGATGGGACGGTGGCGAAGGGGTCTTCTTGCAGGCTGAGCGGGCGGAGAGTGGGCTGCGTGGGTGAACAGGGAATGGGCCGGAGGAGATTCGGCCCAAGCCAAGGGGGAGGGGGAATCTAAGGATTTTTTATTTTAGAAAATACCAGAAAAGCAAAAGCATTTTTAGAAAATAGCTTAAGCCGTCCAAAAATTCTAGGAAAATTCATAGAAATCCCTTGAATTATTTAGAACTTAGTAAAAATATTTTCAGCTTAACTATTGCTTTTAATTTTTGTAATTAATTATTTTTAACATAAGGCCAAAGGGAAAACCAACTTAAAGTCCAACAAAACTCAACTTAAACCAACTTTAATTAGTTCAAGTTTTAATTAAGTCAAATTAAACTACTTTTGAAATTCTAAATTACAAGTTAAGCTTTGGCAAATTAATAAAACCAAATGGTTAACTTTTAAAGTTTTCAAAAATTTTAAAAACTCAGGAAAATAGGGATGTTACAACTTGTTGAGGTATTCACTCCTTTGTCGGGTTCCTTGTTTCACTCACGAAACTCATTTTCTTCATTTCTACCTTTTAAATCGGGAATATGAGAGAGGCGAAAGCTTTTGAAATTCAGTCCAAGTGATGTTCTGGTGGTTTTCATGGGCGGCGCAATAGTTCTCCCACCATTCTGCGGCGGTGCCTTCCAGCTGGTGTGTGGCATATAGAACTTTCTCACGGTCATCACACCGGGTAATGGCAAGCTTCTTTTCAAGAAACCTGACCGATCATCGCATCAAAAGGCTCAGAGGAGTGGAGAAGGTAGACGGATGGGTCCTCATAAATTCTGCCAGCTTTGACTGAGGGAAAGCTGGTGGGGAAGGAGGTGGCATGGCAGCTGCTTGGTTGTTCTAGTTCAGCACGGTGAGCAGTGCGGCAGCTGTCTGATTCTGTTGAGTCATCGTCTGGTTCATGTTCTGCATCATTGCATTCATCAACTACGCCTGTGCTACCATGAACTATCCCAAACCCTGATCTGTTGTTGCGGCTGGGGTTGGTGGTGTAACGGGGTCCACTTGTTCATCCTGACTTGCCGAGTTACGGGTCTGAACCATCTGCACAGATCTTCTCAGGTTTAATAGACGAGAGGAAGAAAGCACAATAGGAAAGAGGGAAAAGCACAAAGGCGAGTAAGAAAAGGGAGAAAGACAGGACAACCTAATTGGGGAAAGTCGGTTTAACCCAACAAACAATAGCTGGAAAGCTACAAGAGGCAACAACTCTCAAGCCACAAATCCAAACGATACTGAAATTGAAAAGGGGTAACAGCACTACTAATCTATCTTATGTTGGTGGGCGATTTCAAGCAAAGCTCGATTCTATAGAGATTATCGAGATAAGAGGGTCACTTTACATTCAGAAACAAAGTTCAGAAAAGATAAGAAGTCACACCTTGAGAATGGAATAAGGAGAGATTAGCATAAGATGAGAAAGAATAAAGTAAGATGAGAGGAGAATACTATTCAGGTTAATTGTTAGTTTGATTTATAAAATAAAATTTTGAAATCTTGACTAAACGACCATGCTAACTATGGTTACGCCCTACAGTCGATATGGCTTTGATACCACCGCTGTCGGGACCCCGGGTATGCAACCCCAGGACCCTCTGTGTATTCTGAACTAGTCCCATGATCAGTAGCTAGCTCACACAGTTGCAACATTGGTGTAATCATAACCACACAACCAAACAAAAGATGAAGCCGACAAATTAATAATATTAAGCAAAAGAGACCTTATGGTCAAGTCTTACAACGTTTGCCACACAGGGCTAAAGATAACAGAGTAAACTAGCAGCGGAGAACAAAACATCTGGGGGAGGTCACCCAATATGCCCGCCGGTAATCGAGTGAAGGATGCGATCTAATTCGCATAGTCTTCAAAGAAGTCTTCCTCTTAGAACTCGTTGCTTCCAGGTTCTTCTTCGATGGTGATTAACGGGGCAAAGCCGTGAGTACTTTGAATGTACTTTCGAGAAGTCGCAGAGAAATGTATGCAAGTAATATTCATGCAAGGTTTGACAAGGATAGCTTTATGGCTATTTTGCAGAAAGCAATATTTGACAGTAAATACCGTAAGTAGATTGAAAAGCACAATTTAAAGATTAATACATAAGTAATCAATTTTCTTTGAAACAGCTAGTGAACACCCTGCTCACTTCCCAACCATCAACCATCTACAAGATTCGACCAACCCATTCCAACATTTTCGACAAAAGTTCTACCCCTTGCGTGAAATCACCAGGCATGTCCATAACCGGGGACACGGCTATTCGAATAGTTTTACACTCTGCAGAGGTTGTACAGCTTGACCCACAAGACACGAATTCTCTAGTTTATTTGGCATATATCTATGCCACCACTCACTACCTTAGGTAAGCAGTCTAGAGCACGTGACAAGGCTTTTACAAAGTTCTGTTTTGACTCAGTTCTGCTTGCTAAGGTTTCGCCACTATCTGGCCCCCTCTTGCGCCGTTCCCAACCAAAACATAACCGAACCAAGACATTGCTAATTAGTCAGCCAGGTCTATCCCAATCTAGACATGTGGTTTATGCAGTTAAGCCCAGATCAATGGTTCAAGGTTAAGTCCTTAGTTGGTTGCTCAGACGAGACATTCCACATTCCAAGTGTGCGTTACGGCACCCACCTTTTACCACCACCCACTCGTCCAAGCATAAATCATTTTTGTTCAACCTGGCCAAATGAACACCCTAGTCATGGCACAACATCTTTTAACAAAAGTGGCTCCGCCACAGTTCCATAATTCCTTTAGTCAAGTTCAATCATTCTTTGAGTATGTGATCGAGAGTCTATCGCATAACTAAAGCATTGGCTAAGCATAAGACGGTACCCATGTTGGTATTTCAATAATGTCCAACTAATAATTAACCATCCTAGGGTGTCCAAGGATTATGTCATTCAAGGATACATGTCGTTCACAATTTATCAAGGAGGTATAATGGCAATTAGGTAATTAACTAATCCCGAAACCATTTATTATAAAATTAGCAATGCATGTTTATATCAACCAATATACTTTTATAAAGATGGGTTCAATATGATCAAAGGTCTACGACTTGCCTTCATTGAAGAGTAGAGGTGCTTCGGTCGTTGGGTCTGCGAAGTCTTCCGAAACGCCGGAATCTATACGTGCGAACAACGCTAAATAAATAAAACAACTCAAAATAAAATCCAAATAAATACTAACAGGAAGACAAGGAATTTAGATGAATTTAGAAATTTTAATCACTCAAATCGGAGTTCGAATGAGGAAGTTATGGCCAAAGGAAGTTGGAAAAACACATAAAATGATGAATTTAGGGATTTCCTGATTTTCCCGATATAATTTTCTAAAGAAAAATAAGAGAAATGCCACTGGGCTGCTGACTGGGTTGACACGCCAGTGGAGGGCTAACATGGCGCCACGGTGGCAGCGCCACCTCAGCACCGAGCGGCGGCGCACTCGGCCCAAAGGTCGCTGGCGAACGGCGGTGTGGCGGCCGACAGCAAGGACACCAACGTGAAGAGGACGACACGGCGAATCTGGTGCTCACGGTCTTGGCGATGCGGCACGAAGCGGAGGCCGGCGGCGAGGACGAAGAGCGACGGCGGCGGCGGTTGAACGAGGCAGTGGCGCTCCGGTGAGGCTCTGGCGAAGGGGAGCAGCGCACCAAGTGCGTCTCGGCCTGGCGATGCCGAAGGCGGGGTCGGCAGTGACCGAACGGGCTTGACGGCGGCGGCGGGTGCGGTGAAAGCTTCACGGTCGACGGCGATTGGAGCTCCAAATCCGGCGAGCGCGGAGGGAGAGAGGAAGAGTGAGTGAGGGGGAAAGAGAGAGGAGAGGGAGGCGCCTCCGGTGCTTGCTTAAATTGAAGTGCTACGGGTAGGCTACACTAGCGCAAATTAATAAAAATTCTACCCGTAAACCAAGATCACTACAGTTATAGATCACGGTCTTACCACTAGGCAGCAAGAGTGCGGAATTGATGCAGACGCGTCAAGAGAGTAGTCGTACTAAGTTGATCAAGACGTCAGGCGAGTAGTCGTACTACTTCCTCGTCCTCGTCGCGGCGTCCCCGTCTGACTCCTCTCTTGCGGTTCGTCCAGCGCTTCTGATCTGGCGCCTCAAAGGTATCCCACGTCACGGGAGAAGCGGCGCGCGCCGGACTACTAGATCCGCGCGGCGACTAGGGCGTGGGAGGGTGGCGGCCGGGTTTGATGGTGTCACGAAAAACTCATGCCTCAATCACATGCGCCCTTGTCCTCCTTTTATAGGCGTCCTTACAATGGGCTTCTACTAATAGAGGCCCATTAGGACTCAATGCTTGATCTAGTCGGATCCAATCCGAATTAGGCTTCACCCTAAGTGTGTGACCCTATAGGTTCACGTATGTTTAGACATGACGCGAGTATACATACTTGGTCAATAGTTGGTAGCGGCCTTTAGCAAGGCGTGCCAACTCCTAAGCGATACACAAAGATCATATCGGACGAACCATCACAGCGTTATGTACATGCCAATCCCTTTGCCTCACGATATTCGGTCGAGCTCCAAGCTGACCACTCTTTCTCGATCACGTGATTGGAATCCCTTACTAGGTTAACTCTTAACCTTAAGTAGCATGGCCATGCATTTACGGATCCGATCACTCGAGGGCCCAGAGATATCTCTCTCGGGTAGAGAGGGCAAATCCCATCTCGTGACCATGCCTCGCATGACATGCTTCATGACAAACCCGAAGCTACCTTTATAACTACCCGATTTGAGTAGCGTTTGATAGCCCCTAAGTAGGTCGATTCACATCTCAAGTACATGTGACAATCTCGGTCTAAGGACAAAGGCGTACACATTGTGTAGAGAGAACCATAAGTATAATTGTTATGTCTCATGTTGGGTCGGTCCAACCCCATGTTCTAAACATGTGTCCACATTATTGGTTTGACATCTCCATGTCTATGACACATGAAACATGGTCATCAACGATACATGTGCTAATCCATCATTCACGTGTGTCCTCACATGAACTCCGACTAGGGACAATTTTAGAATAACCATACAAGCGAAGAGTTTCACAAACAAGTCACATACTTGTTAATCAACACAAAGGCAATATTCAAGGAACATTTATTAAATCATGGATACAACGAAATATCATCATCTCTATGATTGCCTCTAGGGCATATTTCCAACATAAATACGTGACGGGGGGGGCGGAGGAGGAGAAGGGAGAGGCTTGCCATGCCGGCTTTAATGGCGGGCGGCGAGGAGCAGCGAGATCCGCAGAAGAAGGGGCAAATAGAGGCGCCGACGGCGCGGAGGCAGGGAGACGGCGCGACCGAAAGCGGGACAAGCTAGGGGCTAGGGGCAGCGAGGAGGCGTGATCTTGTGAGAATCATGATTAAGCGGACCAGCCGGGCGCTGGCTGGAGGTAGGAGACGACGTCGGGGCGTGCGGCTGACAAGGTGGCCCCACTGGCCAGCGAGAGAGAGGAGGGAGAACGGGGAAGACGCGGGCGATTGTGAGCCGTCCGATTTTAATCGGACGGTGCGATGGAGGGGGCTGCTGCGCATGCGAGGATGGGCTGGCGAAGCGGGCCGTCCGGGTGAACAGGGAATGGGCCGAGAGAGATTCGGCCCAAGAGGCTAGGGGGATTTTCCAAGGTTTTTGATTTTAGAAAATACTAGAAAAGGAAAAACATTTTTAGAAAATAGATTAAGTTGTCCAAAAATTCTAGGAAAATTCACAGAAATCCTTTGAATTATTTAGGACTTAGTAAAAATATTTTTAGCTTAACTATTGCTTTTAGTTTTTGCAATTAATTATTTTTAACATAAGGCAAAAGGAAAATCCAACTTAAAATCCAACAAAACTCAACTTAAACCAACTTTAATTAGTTCAAGTTTTAATTAAGTCAAATTAAACTGCTTTTAAAATACTAAATTACAAATTAAGCTTTAGCGAATTAATAAAACCAAATGGTTAATTTTTAAAGCTTTCAAAATTTTCAAAAACTCAGGAAAATAGGGATGTTACACTAACTCAGGTCTGATGTCCATATCAACTAAGTCAAGCTGTGCGTTGACGCCGTCCTTTATTTTGTCATTTATGTTCAGTAAGAGACCAATCAAGCTATCACATATATTCTTCTCTACATGCATGACATCGATGCAGTGGAGAACTTCTAGGTACTCCTAATAAGGTAAGTCCCAAAATATTGATCTCATCTTCCAAATGTTCTTCTCAGGGGTCCTCGATTTCCATCCCTTTCCGAGCACAACATCTAAATCTTTAACCATGTCATAGACCTCTTTTTCGCTTAAATGCCTTGGAGCTGAACTGTCCTCCTTCTCTCCGTCGAATTGTTTGTTCATCCTGCGGTATGGGTGAGCCCTCCGAAGGAACCTACGGTGACGCATGCACACGGTTTTGCGCGAGTGCTTCAGCCACACACTCTCATACCATCTAAGCAGTGAGTACAAGCTTTGGCCCCATTTGTACTCTGGCCAGACAGGTTAGCAAGGGCAGAATAATCATTTATGGTGCAGAACAACAAAGAGCGTAAAGTGAAGTTCTCTCATTTGTATGCATCCCATACCTATACCCCTTCAATCCACAGTGTTTTTAGATCTTCCATCAATGGTGCTAGGTACACATCAATATCATTCCCAAGTTGCTTCGGCCTTTGGATAAGTATCGACAACAAATATACTTCTGCTTCATACACAACCAAGGAGGAAGGTTGTAGATACAGAGAGTCATGGGCTAAGTGCTATGTCAGGTGCTCATGTTATTGAAAGGATTCATTCCATCTATACTCAATCCAAATCTTATATTCCTCGGTTCCGCACCGAAGTCTGCAAACCTCCTATCGATGTTTCTCCACTGGACAGAATCAGTATGGTGTCTTAGCTTTCTGTCATTCTTACGCTCCTCTGAGTGCCAATGCAGTAGTTTTGCATTCTTTGGGTTCACAAAAAACCGCTTCAAACGGGGAATTATAGGAAGATACCACGCCACCTTAGTAAGAGGTCCTTTCTTCACCTCGATTCCCTCATCGACATCTAATTGATTCTTACACTTGTATCGGGATGCGTTGCACACCAGACATACATACATATTTGCATACTCATTACGGTAGAGGATACAATCATTCGGATATGCATGTATTCTTTCTATTTCCATTCCCAATGGGCAAAGAACCTTCTTAGCTTTGTAGTTGGTTTTGGGCAACTCATTTCCCTCTGGAAGCATATCCACTAAGAGACCTAACAGCGCCGTGAAACTCTTGTCGGACCAACCGTTGCTTGCCTTCAATTTCAGGAGTTCAAGCATGGATGACAACCTTGTGTATTCCGTCTTGCAGCCCGGGAACAAAGGTTTTTCCGAGTCCTCCATCAAGCCCTGGAATTTAACATACTCCCTCTCATCACAGTTTCCTTCTACATCGCGAAGCATCTGATCTAGATTGTCATCGTGCAGCCTATCCGAATCGGAACCACAATCGACATCATTTGGCGGCATATCGTTGACTTCGTCAGCGATGTCATTATTACTACCTTCCTGTATAATCTACTCTTCACCGTGACTAGTCCAACGTGTATAGCCCTTTTGAAACCCTTGAATCAAGTGTAGCCGATCTCGCTTTCGTTTTTAAACATTTTTAGATTCTCGCAGTCAATGCATGGATAGTACATATATTCCACCCACTTATTCAACATATCCATCTCGGCAGCTCTTGTAAAAGCGGACACGCCATTAATGTACTCTTCAATCACACAGTTGCCAGCATACATCCAACTTCGGTCCATCTATATGACGCATATAACAATTTGGTGTTAAATATTGAATTAATTAATTAGTATACTATAGATGCAACTTTTGATATGTCATTTGAAATATATATTTCTAATGAACTGAAAAAACACTAATGCACCCTAGGGCCAGGTTGTTCATCACAAACACATTATAGATACCCCATGCCCAACTTCAGATGGCAAGAAGCCAACACTTGCAAAACAATACAAAAAGCTAGATCAAAACCATCTTCAACTCTCTCTTTACCGATCTAAACCATCTTCAATTCTCTCTTTACCAAGCTAGATCTAGAATATAATGCAAGGAACAAATTAATTACGTACTAACCATCGATAGTCAAGAATAAATTACCAAATCCACGGTATCCTTTCACCATACCGCCTCAAAGCCCCACCTCCAGCAGCAGCTGTAGCGAGAACAGAGTAGGAATTTAAGACAGATTGACCTGTGAGGGTCGGGTTTGTAATAAATGAGATTATCACAGATGGTTTTTAATACAAACCGTCTGTAAAGAGGACGAGAAGTCATAGACGATTCATGTTGAAAATCGTTTGTGATATTTGGTAATATCATAGACGGTTCTTGTTCAGAACCATCTGTGATACTTTACAGACAGTTTTCAACATGAACTGTCTGTGATATTTCCTCTTCATAGATGGTTTTTAGCGCAGAATGTAACACAGACGGTTGCTAAACCAAAACTGTTTGTGATATTACCTTTTCACAGATGATTTTTAGCGTAGAAAGTAACACAGACGGTTGCTAAACTAAAACCATCTGTGATTAGGCGTCCAGTATTAGCCTTTTTGTAGTAGTGATCTTTATTGCTTTCTGTGACGACCTGGGGTATATAGCTTGTAACACTTAGCCATACAATCGGTTCTAGCATCACAAACCAAATATCCCGTGCCTCGGCGTACATGTACTTATCAGAATTGCAGTACACATACCTCATACAAAAATTTAGCATCCATTCCATACACAAGTCATTACAATATCGAGTCTTAAGTTTACAACACAAAGGACATACATAAAAGAGTTATTACAAAAGTAGGGTCGACCGGCCAAATGACAAGTAGATAACAAAAGCACAAGCGAAGCAAAATCCATAAGATGGCAATAAACAAAAGCCAAGAGGTTTGCCCTTACCCACAAGGCAACCGACCGGGCCGCCAAGCTAGTCGTCCTGTACGAAGTCGGTCTCACAATAGTTAACCCTTTGGGGGTCAACCTCCTCTACAACAATTAAGCAATGCAACTGAGTACAAAAATGTACTCGCAAGACTTATGCATAACAAACCTATACATAGCTACATGCAAGCTGATTCAAAGGAGGAGTCATAGGGTTCATTTCAACGCATAAAAGCAATTTTTCATTTGCAATAGATAATAGATTGAAGGCAGTTTGACAAATCTATTTTCATTTGATTAAATAATAGCAAAAAAATATTTATAAACATAATTAACATCCTAGAGGTGACTTCCCAATAGCGACTACAACATAGCACGAATTACCCATTCGTACCACCCAAATTCAAGTTTTATCGAAAAAGTTATAGTCTATTTCTCACGGGGCGTATTCGAGCGTATCCATAACCTAGGACGAGGCTATTCAAAAAGTTTATACCCTGCAGAGGTGTACCAATGTATCCACACGCCAGACCACCTGCTTGCCAAGCTATTAAGCACACTTCCTTAGGTATGCCAGCCTGGCTAAGTCCTACGAGACGTTTTCCAATATTGTGTATTAATATAACATCCCAAAGTTCTATTACCAAATTAAAATTAATAAAATTATTATTTTATTGGATCTTCTGAAATTTGAAAGAGTTTGTTTGCTTTATTTGAATTTCTGAAGTTTTAAAAGTGAAAAATAAAAATTTAATTATTTTTTGGATTTTAAAAGCTTTCCTTAATTATTTTAAAGCCAAAATAAATTTATGTACAAAAACTATTACCAAAGTTAAGTTGGAAATAATTTTGTTAAGTCTAAAAATAACTTGATGAGGACATCACTTCTTGGATACACGCACTACACAAAGTCCTCCAGATCCGGTTGCTAAACTACAAGGTCCTATGACAAGAGCTCGTGCACGTCACTTAAATTATGAGGTGAGCTCGTTTCTAGGTGCTAATAATTTATCTATGCGAGAATGGTATGCTACCTAAAATTGTGATCTTCATTACTTAGGAATAATGGGAGGATCCAAACCGTCTACGACCAGTTCTCGGTGATCTGCAAGCTCTACGACTAGGTGTACCCGCTCTACGACCAGATCTGCCAGTTCTACGACCAGGTCTCAACCTCTACGACCAGTCCTACGACTAGTCCTATGACCAGGCTGCCAGGTTTATGAGCAAACCTCAAGCTCAACGACCGGGCCCACTACCAGTGACGACCACGTTGGGTGTTGGTCAGAGACTTTGAAATAAGGTTTGCGTCACCGTTTTGGGCCTATCTGGCCTTGTGGCGTGGCGAGTCAAAGCCCGAGATGTGTCGCCTCCACATGGCGGCACAACCCTAGGTCAGCCTCCTCATGTTCTTCCCCCTATATATTGTAGCGGCCGCCACAGTTTAGGGTGGGTTTTCTTAGATTATTACGCCACTTTGCGGTTTCGCGCTTGTTCGGTTTGAGAACCCCACTTGTGAACTTCATCTATATTCGCAATATAATTCAGATTGTATCTACCTTGTTCTTGTGAGTTGCTTCGATTGCTTGCAGGAATCATAACCCTCGTGGTAAGGTCGATCGCGTGCAAGCGTGGTTGATAACGACAGTCGTGCGGGTGTAGCGAATTGCGAGGTGACAACCTGCGGGTCGGAAGCCTCAAAGCGTCAACGTCCTCACGACGAAATCAATTGAACCTATTAGAAGATCGGGCCACCGTGATTCATCAAGTGGTATCAGAGCACCAGGTTGCCCGTTAGGTAATCTCATTGATCCCTTTTTGTTAGTTGTTTTTCATCACCTAGAGTCGTAAAATTGCCCACAAAAAGTTTTAGATCTTAGTTCTTCCATTTGTCCAAACCACTCTGTGCCTTTCGCAGATTGTGTTTTCGTTTTCGCCTTGTTGAATTCGAGTCCATCGTCGGTGTCTTTGTTCTTTGGTCTAGTAAATCGTGATCTAGTTTCTAGCGTCGAGTCTTTCTTTGTTTACGGTCATCGTGTATATCGGCTTGCCCTTGATTGCATCCGTTGTTTTGTCTACTATAGCGAGATCGTGTCATCACCCTCATCCAGACCATGTACTCAGTTTCGACTTCCCACCAACTCGAGTTCGACCACGATCGGATCGACCACCCCTTGGGTTCGACCACCTCTTCGGATTCGACCCCCCCCCCAAGTCGGATTCGACCACCATCCTCAGATACAACCACCTCCTCGGGTTCGACCACCCAGTCGGATTCGACCACCCACTTGGATTCGGCCACCTCTTCGAGTTCGACCACCTCCTCGGATTCGACCACCTCTTCGAGTTCGATCACCTTACTTGAGTTCGACCACCTCCTCGGGTTCGACTGCCTAGTCGGCTCGACCACCTCCTCAGATCCGACCACCTAGCCAAAGTTCAGAGAGAGAGAGAGACCTATATATATATCCCCAGACCCAGAAGAGGGTTTTGAAGAGTTGTGAGTCAAGGTCACTTTACAGAGAAAGAGAGAGAACCCTCGGTTGGGTTTTGCGAAAAAAAAAAAGAGAGAAGCAAAAAAAAGAAAGAAAGAGAGAAAAAAAAGAACGAAAAAAGACCACGGTTGGCTCACGACCACCCTCATTTGGTCTCGACCACCCTCGGTGGCTCACGACAATCCACAGTTGGTCCACGACCACCCCAGGAGAAATCGGTTGCCTTGCGAATTTTGTTCTATTGTGCTTGTATTTCGCTTGCTCGAGCTAGTTCTAGGAGCAGCGTTTGGGCCAGCAATTGTGGCGAAAGTCCGTGGACTTTGATTCAGCTTTGCTAATCTGTTTTCATTACTACTATTCCTTGCTACAAAATTTTACTGTCAGGAGCTCCACATACTTTCGCCCCCAGATTTGGATCCTCGCATTCGCCATCCACATGATCGTACATCCCACCTTCTCCGATCATACCACTGCTTTGCAATTGGTAAGAAATTCATAAGAGCTTGGTAAGACACTTGAGTGTGTGATCCCACCTCCCACCACCTAGTAGTTGATAGGGATAATATCTTTGTGTTGTCTTTTGTCTTCTACTAACCATGGCGGTGAGGAATTGGATGCTAAGAGTGTGTTTTGAGGAAGAGCTCACGAGGGTGTTGGATGAGCACCGCCATGCTATTAATGGCGACATTGATAGGAAGTTTGCGAAACAAGCTGCTACTGCTGACAACTCAATGATAGTATCGCAATGCTCAACACACGCATTGATGGTTTGGCCAACCAACCACCGAACAATGGGTGTGTGGGTCCTCATGGTGCAGCCCATGACCGTGAGTTTGAAAATGGAAATGAGATGCACAACCACGACGCATTTGATGCACGACAACGAAACCGGTTGAACTTCAACCGTCAAGGTATGAGAGGTAATAACATTCAGCAACATAATGCATGTGTTAATGATGATCCATATGCTAAAGTCAAGTTCACTATACCATCTTTTGTGGGTGCTTATGATGCTGAAACATATCTAGATTGGGAGTTGACGGTAGAACATAAATTTAATGCTCACTTAGTTCCTGAAGTGCATAGAGTTCGACAAGCCACAAGTGAATTTAAAAACTTCGCCATCATTTGGTGGAATAGGGTATGCAATGATGGATTAGCGCCTACTACTTGGGATGCTCTAAAGGTTGCTATGCGTAATAGATTTGTTCCACCTTCTTTTAAACGTGATTTGCTTAAGAAATTGCAGCGCTTAAACCAAGGCAATAGATCTGTAGAAGAATATTATCAGGAGCTACAAATTAGTATGTTGCGTTGTGATATTATTGAGGATGAAGAGGCTGCGATGGCACGTTTTTATGGAGGATTAACACGTGAAATTCAGGACATAGTTGATTACAAAGAATATGATAGTATCCCTATATTGTTTCAACTTGCACGCTTGGCAGAAAAGGAATTGCAGGGACGACAGCAGAGGCCAAGGAACAATTTTGGAAGCAAATCCACACCAAGAACAACGCCGGGTCAAGTTAAAATAGTCCCACCTTCGGCTACATGGTCTGCTGCCCCCTCCTCGAGTAGGGCGCGTTCAGCAGCACCTCCGACACCATCACATGCACCGAGGTAAGCAAATTTACTAGTGTGCATGCCCGCCAAGAGTTCTTCTTGGTTGCTTCCACAGCCGTCTGTTGGGATTATTTGCCACCGTTGCAAGGAATGGGCCATGTCATGAGGGATCGCCAAGTCGTGAGCATACCTTGCCACTGCAGACGGAGGTTATGTAAGTGCTAGTGATATTGAGGATGAATATGTACTTGCAGCTAACATTGCAGGTGGAGGAGACGAAATAGACAGTGATGCTGATGATGTAGAGGAACAAGTAGCTGCTGTTGACAGGAATCATATGAGCCTTGTTGCAACGAGTCTTGGCGCACAAGTGGAGAGAGAAGAGCAAAATCAACGGCACAACTTGTTTCAAACTAGATTTCTCGTGAAGGAGAGAGCCTGCAGAGTAATCATTGATGGAGGGAGCTGCAATAACCTTGCAAGTTCGAGATGGTCAAGAAGCTTGGCTTGGCACACACCACACCCACATCCCTACTACATCCAATGGTTCAATTCGTGTGGTAAGTTAAAGGTAAACCAAGTTGTCAGAGTGCAATTTTCAGCTGGTAATTACAAGGATAGTACCGACTTTGATGTAGTGCCTATGCAAGCATGCTCTTTGTTGCTTGGTAGGCCTTGGATATATGATAATGATGTTTTGCACCATGGTAGAGCTAATACCTACTCGTTCTCACATAGGGGCAAGAAGATTAAGTTGTTGCCTTTGACACCAGCTGAAATTGTGAAAGATGAAGTAGGCGTGCTAAAGATGAAAGAAATATCAATGAACATGATTCTGAAAATCAGCAAGTAGCAAACGTGTTTTCCCACCTAAAGGGAGAAAGTGGCGCCTAGTTCTAAGTCGAGGGAATAAAATTGAAGGGTGTGTTATGCTTGCCACTAAATCTGAACTTGCTGAAATTTGTGATAATGAGCTGTCTGCTATGCTTTGATATGCAAAGATGCTTTATTTTCACTTGAGGATATATCTAGCTCTTTGCCTCTGCTGTTGCTAACCTTTTGCGGGAGTATGTGGATGTATTTCGGTGAGATACCCCGGGATTGCCACCTATTCGAGGGATAGAGCATCAAATTGATTTGATCCGGGGCGACTTTGCCAAACCATCTTGCATATAGGACCAATCCAGAGGAGACTAAGGAAATTCAGCGACAAGTCCAAGATCTTTTGGACCGTGGGTATGTCTGAAAGCCTTAGTCCTTGTGTTGTTCCTGTTCTTTTGGTTCCTAAGAAAGATGGTAGTTGGCGTATGTGTGTTGATTGTAGAGCCATTAATAATATTACGATAAGGTATCGTCATCCTATTCCTAGGCTAGGCGACATGCTTGATGAGTTGAGTGGTTCTATTATTTTCACAAAGATTGACTTGCGGAGTGGTTACCACCAGATTAGAATGAAATTGGGAGATGAATGGAAGGCGCTTTTAAAACTAAGTTCGGACTATATGAGTGGTTAGTGATGCCTTTTGGTCTAACTAATGCACCTAGCACTTTTATGCGATTGATGAGCGAGGTTTTACGTCCTTTCATTGGAAAATTTGTGGTGGTTTATTTTGATGATATCTTGATTTATAGCAAGTCACATGAGCTACACTTGAATCATATCGTGTTGTTTTTAATGCTTTGAGAGATGCACGTTTGTTTGGTAACCTCGAGAAGTGCACCTTTTGCACCGATCGAGTTGCGTTTCTTGGTTATGTTGTGACACCACAGGAATTGAGGTGGATGAGGCAAAGATTGCAGCCATCCAAAGTTGGCGACACCTACCATTGTGACACAGTGCAGAGTTTCCACGGCCTTCTTTGGATTCTATCGACGTTTTGTGCGGGATTTCACATCTTGGCGCACCATTGAATGAATTGACAAAGAAAAGAGTGCCTTTCAATGGGGACCTGCACAGAGAAGGCATTCAACTTATTGAAAAGAAGCTCACCACAGCACCCTACTCCAACTCCACGATTTTGGTAAGACTTTTGAGATTGAATGTGGTGCTAGCGGGATTGGGATAGGTGGAGTCTTGATTCAAGAAGGTAAGCGGTTGCATATTTCAGTGAGAAATTAAATTGGCCTAGTCTGAATTATTCTACCTATGATAAAGAGTTGTACGCTTTAGTTCGTGTGCTTCAAACTTGGCAACATTATCTATGACTCAAAGAATTTGTTATTCATTCCGATCATGAATCGCTAAAACATATTAGAAGTCAAGCTAAACTGAACAAATGACATGCTAATTGGGTAGAATTTATTGAGTCGTTTCCATATGTCATAAAGCATAAGAAAGGTAAGGACAATGTGATTGCCGATGCGCTTTCTAGACGTTATACCATGTTATCTCAACTTGATCATAAGATTTTTGGTTTGGAGACCATTAAAGATTTATATGCTATTGATTTGGACTTTAAAGAAGTGCTTGAACATTGTAAAGGAGGGAAAACATGGAATAAATACGTGCTGATTGATGGTTTGTCTATCGTGCTAACAAGTTATGCGTTCCAGCTAGCTCCGTTCGTCTTTTGTTGTTGCAGGAGGCGCATGGAGGAGGTTTGATGGTGCATTTTGGAGCAAAGAAGACTGAAGATGTGCTGGCTGCCCACTTCTTTTGGCCAAAGATGGTAGCGATGTCGGCGCTTCGTGGCTCACCGCACTACATGCAACAAAGCTAAGTCCGTCTCAATCCACATGGACTTTATATGCCTCTTCCTATTCCTAGCGCCCCTTGGGAGAATATTTCTATGGATTTTGTTTTAGGATTGCCTAGGACAAAGAGGGGGAGGGACAGTATATTTGTAGTAGTGGATCGATTTTCTAAAATGGCACATTTTATACCTTGTCACAAGAGCGATGATGCCACAAACATAGCTGAATTGTTTTTCAGGGAAATCATTCGCTTACATGGAGTGCCCAATACTATTGTCTCGGATCACGATGCGAAGTTTTTGAGCCACTTTTGGAGATCACTTTGGAACAAATTGGGGACAAAGCTTCTATTTTCTACTACGTGCCATCCCCAAACTGATGGACAAACGGAGGTTGTCAACCGCACGTTATCCACCATGTTGCGGGCTGTTTTAAAGAAGAATTTGAAGATGTGGGAAGAGTGTTTACCGCATATTGAGTTTGCTTACAACAGGTCGGTACACTCTACCACCAAGGTAAGTCCGTTTCAGGTAGTGTATGGTTTTAACCCCCATGCTCCTATTGATTTACTACCTTTGCCTACCTCTGAAAAAATTAATTTAGATGCTACGAAGCGTGCTGAATTTGTTCTTAAGTTGCATGAAACAACTAAAGAGAATATAGAGCGTATGACTGAAAAGTATAGAGTTGTTGGAAGTAAAGGTAGAAAAGAAATAAAATTTGAACCAGGAGATTTAGTTTGGGTGCATTTGAGAAAGGATAGGTTTCCGGAATTAAGAAAATCAAAGTTGATGCCTAGGGCTGATGGACCATTTAAGATAATTGCAAAGATAAATGATAATGCATATCAATTGGAGCTACCTGCAGATTTTGGGGTTAGCCCTACATTTAACATTTCAGATTTGAAGCCATACGTGGGAGAAGAAGATGAGCTTGGGTCGAGGACGACTCTAATTCAAGAAGGGGAGGATGATGAGGACATCACTTCTTTGGATACACGCACTACACAAAGTCCTCCAGATCCGGTTGCTAAACTACAAGGTCCTATGACAAGAGCTCGTGCACGTCACTTAAATTATGAGGTGAGCTCGTTTCTAGGTGCTAATAATTTATCTATGCAGAATGGTATGCTACCTAAAAATTGTGATCTTCTGTTACTTAGGAATAATGGGGAGGATCCAAACCGTCTACGACCAGTTCTCGGTGATCTGCAAGCTCTACGACCAGGTGTACCCGCTCACGACCGGATCTGCCGGTTCTCGACCTGTGTCTCAACCTCTACGACCAGTCCTACGACTAGTCCTACGACCAGGCTGCCAGGTTTATAAGCAAACCTCAAGCTCAACGACCAGGCCCACGACCAGTGACGACCACGTTGGGTGTTGGTCAGAGACTTTGAAATAAGGTGATGCGTCACCGTTTTGGGCCTAATACGGCCTTGTAAGCGTGGCGAGGTCAAAGCCCAGGATGTGTACGCCTCTCCACATGGCAGCACAACCCAACCTCCTCATGTTCTTTGTGACGACCCACCCCGTGATGTACCGTAAGAGGTCCGGGAGGACCATTTTTTTTGCGCTGCGAAGTCACCACGGAAAGATGTGGTAGCACCGCATGGAGCTTAACCGAGGTCTGCCAGGACCTCCCAGGAGGTCTTGCGGACCTCCTGGAGGTCGTGGCCGCCACCCACTCGGTAGCACCTCCAGGCACATCACTAAGAGAGGTCGGCGGGACCTCGAGCTAAATCTGAAGGACCTCCTGGTGGTCCTGCCCCTGTGCATCTGAGCTAGTCCCAGGACAACAGAGCTAGCCCGCACAAGAACACAAGCCAATACCACAACCACGAGGTCAAACAAAGATGAAGCAGACAAATTAAACTTTATATAATAGGACCTTATGGCCAAGCTTGTTAACAAGAGGCGCGCCATCGAGGGCTTACAACACTAACGAGGACTTACATGGCGGCAACAAGGAGCTTCTAGGGCTCAAACACGAGAACACATAAAAGCCATCCAACTAGCACCACAGTGTCGGGTGGAGGGCGTCCTAAGCGACTTAGTCGTCGAAGAACTCCTCCTCGAAGAGGTCTGCACACTGCCCTGCACTTGATCATCCTCATAATCTGCTTTGACACAGGGCTTAAGCCATGAGTACTTGGAATGTACTCAGCAAGTCACAGAGAGCAAAGATGCAATAATATTCATGCGGACTTACCAATGGAGAGTGTATGGTTAGTTTGCATAAAGCAGATTTGAACAATAAAATAGTAATAGATTGAAAAGCAAAGAAAGTAAAACCATAGTACATAATACTTTTGATGTTTAAAAGGTGGGGTGAGCACCAACTCACAGCGCAACCAAAAAGAAGGAGTTAGGTCACACGTGACCAGGTCCTTACCCAAAACCCACTCCAGAGCACCCACTCCAGAGGTCCAAACCAACCTGGACCACTACTCCGAGCCAACCTTGACCCCTCCGAGCCGGCCAAGGTCTCTTGAGGCAAAGCCAAGGCATCTCATGAAGTGTCCAGTGGCACAAGCTTTTGAAACAGCTACCCTTGCACCATTTCATCGAGCATGTCCATGACCAAGGACTTGGCTATTGAATAGATCTTTACACTCTGCAGAGGTGTACAACTTTACCCACAATCCACGATCTCTCTAGCGGGATCGGGTTCGGTCACCCTTGCTCACTTCCTAAGGTGAGCAGTCTAGAGAGCTGCAAGGCCTTTACAAAGCTTTGAACTGACTGGGCTGCCCGCTAAGGTTTATAATCCCTCACGTGGTCTAGAAGTCCGCAGGTTATGGGTGCCCCTCTGCGCCAACGAATCACACGCTCAACCACAACAGCCCCAAGCCAACCCATTGCTAATTATTCAGCCAGACCATTCCCATAAAATGATCTTGTGGTTGCCTTTGTTTGGCCAGTTCACTTGAGACACAAAGTGAAGTCCTTAATTGTGCCAAGGCAAGACTTCCACAACCAAGTGTGCAAAGCACCCACTACTCACTCCCCGCCTTCTTGCCTCGGCAAAACAATTTGTATAAGCCCATGCCAAAAGACCACCTAGTCTTGGCACTGTGATTTTAACCAAGTGATCTCACACCACAGTCCAACACTGACTTAGGCGTCTGCCATATTTGCTCAACAATGGCACCAACCACACATTTCATATTTATTAGTCAAGATTATTAGAGATGAAGCATGATACGTTGAACCACGTTTTCTAAGCAAGGTCAGTATAAGACCCACGGCCCCCATGTTGGCAAATAACAAAGAACACCAACTAAATTATCCACCCTAAGGCTCACAAGGTGAACATGACAACATGATGGAGACAAGGTATAAAGGAGGCATAACGACAAGTAGGCAAGTAACTACAGCCCAAACCATTTTCATATAAACATAGCCATGCATGATAAAGTAAAACCGAAATACATTTCTGAAACTTGGTTCAAGATGATCAAAGGGATCTGTGGCTTACCTTGGTCAAGCGGTGGAGAGCCTTCTGCAAAGAAGAGTCGGGTCCAAGATCTCCTCGAACTCGTGATCTACACGTTCGCAAGAAAACCAAATAAGCAAAACCACACTAAGCCGAGAACTTCAAAAGAACCAAAAAGGAACTCAAACCAACTCGGCCAAAAAGGAAACCAAGAGGCTTAACACACCTCAAAGAGCTCTGAGGAAAGGTCTTGCACAAGGAAGAAGCTGGCGAGATGAGGCAGGAAGGAAGAAATGAGCAACAGTTACAAAGGTGGCCCGCCCGAAGCTTTATATAGCGAGTTGGTAGTGTGCACCACAAGGAAAAACTTCGATGAGGTGTAGGCAATCGGGACAACTAGGGCAAGGCTTGCCCTAAAAGAATTGAAATAAAGTACCTCAGATATGACTACATTTAATGTGACCCGACACCTATTAAATGCGCCTGAGTTACGAGGCAAAACAATAATTACAAGGTGAAGAGGGCTGGCAAGTGGGGCGATCAAAAGGGTGCACCACAAGTCAAAGAGGTGGCCCCACCGCAAGGGTCATCCCCGCCAAAGACCTTTGTGAGGTCTGGGCAAGAGGTCCATGACACTCAGAGGGGAGGTCTGGACAGAGGTCCAAGGACTCAAGAGGAGGTTCGGACAAGAGGTCAGTAAAGCTCACCACGAGGAGATCTGGACGCTCGACACTGCACAAGGGAGGTCTAAGGGCCAAGATTTCAAGGGAGGACCTCAACAGTCCAGATCAAAGGGTGCAGGGAGGTCGACCAATAGGGATATCTGATTTAGGAGGTGGTCCTTACAAAAGACCCGGAAGGACCGGCAGGTGGTCTTTGCAAAACAACCGGGAGGAGGTCACGAAACAAGGAAAATCTTGTGAGAAAGCGAGCCGTTCGATTAAAATCGGGCGGCCCAAAAGATAGGAACGTTCGGACCAAACTAACGTGCCCTTAGGATCGGGCCATCAAACCACATCGGATGGTCCTAAGGTTAAGAAGGCAAGGCCTCAAGCGTCTGACCACGAGAGTCAAAGATGGGTCCAAGCGCTAAGGAGGTATTGGACCTAAGGAGGTCGGAACCTTTGGATCCAACTAAGGGAGGACACTCGACGGCTAAGATCTCCCGAGAGGAGGTCCTAATGGCGAGATCCTAACAAGGGAGGTCCGAGCGGCTAGATCTCAACAAGGAGAGGTCTGGCGGCTAGATCTCAACAAGGGGAGGTGCAGCGGCTAGATCTCAACAAGGGAGGTCTGAGCGGCTAGATCTCAACAAGTCAACAAGGGAGGTCTGAGCGGCTAGATCTCAACAAGGGAGGTCTGGCGGCTATATCTCAACAAGGGAGGTCTGAGCGGCTATATCTCAACAAGGGGAGGTCTGGCGGCTAGATCTCAACAAGGGAGGTCTGAGCGGCTAGATCTCAACAAGGGAGGTCTGGCGGCTAGATCTCAACAAGGGAGGTCTGGCGGCTAGATCTCAACAAGGGAGGTCTGAGCGGCTAGATCTCAACAAGGGAGGTCTGCGGCTAGATCTCAACAAGGGAGGTCTGAGCAGCTAGATCTCAACAAGGGGGGTCTGAGCGGCTAGATCTCAACAAGGGAGGTCTGGCGGCTAGATCTCAACAAGGGGACATCTGGCTAGATCTCAACAAGGGAGGTCTGAGCGGCTAGATCTCAACAAGGGAGGTCGAGCAGCGGGGAGATAGAGAGAGGTGCGGATCTCAAAGAGGTTCAACCCAACAAAGGAAGTTAAGAGAGAAGAGACAAACCGAGGACACACAGAGAGGATCAAGCGAGAAGGAACACCAACAAAGAACTTAATTAAGGCTTAATTAATTCCAATTGAACTCTCGATTTCAAGGCGTCGGGTTAAGCTTTGGATTCTCAATAAAGCCAAATGGTTACTTTTATTTTGAAAACCGGCAAGAAACTTTAAAAAGCGGGGCGTTACATTCTTCCCCCTATATATTGTAGCGGCCGCCACGGTTTAGGGTGGGTTTTTCTTAGATTATACGCCACTTTGCGGTTTAGCCGCTTGTTCGGTTTGAGGAACCCCACTTGTGAACTTCATCTATATTCGCAATATAATTCAGATTGCATCTACCTTGTTCTTGTGAGTTGCTTCGATTGCTTGCGGAATCATAACCCTCGTGGTAAGGTCGATCGCGTGCAAGCGTAGTTGATAACGCACGAAATGCGGGTGTAGCGAATTGCGAGGTGACAACCTGCGGGTCGGAAGCCTCAAAGCGTCAACGTCCTCACGACGAAATCAATCGAACCTATCGGAAGATCGGGCCACCGTGATTCATCATAACTCTAGGAATTACTAAAGTTAATTCTCTCAAGAAAGGCCGCTCCCTCGCGCTGGCCACGTCGACCGAAAAAATTGGATCGTCGGATCGCTGCTTGGACGCGTAGGATCGCCTGCCTCTCGCGCCGATCGGCTGCTTCTCGCGCAGATGCGCTTGCCCACGTCGTCGTCCGTCGGATGCTCGCAGGACGGCCAGGATGAGCGCCTGCGCTTGCACCGAACGGACGCCCGTGAACGTCCGCGAAGCTTCGCGTCGACAGCGTGACCACGTCTTTCTCTCCGCTCGCTCAAGGCTGCGCCGTGCTCCGGTTCCTCTTTCCACTGCCTCCTCCCCGTCCTCGCTCCCGCTTCCTTCTCTGCCTTAGCCGCCGCCGCTCCCTCCTCCCCACCTTCGCTTCCGCCCCTCCCCTCGCTCTCCGGATCCGGAACACCCGCAGCCTGCGCCTCCGGGCTCCGTCCCCCCCCCGGGCGCCGCCGCTCCCTCGCTCTTGCTCACCGCGAGTGGTGCACCCGGTGGTGCTCTGCGGCGAGTGGCGCACCCGGTGGTGGCCCGCCGCCTGCTCTTCCTCACCCACCGCTTGCCCCTCCGGATCCGGAACCGCTCCCTCACTCTTCTTCACCAGCCGCCTGCGCCTCCGGATCTGGAACTTTTCCATCCGCAGCCACCGCCGCTCGCTCTGCTCCCCCACCCACCCCTCGATCTCCCTCCCCGACGGATGCCTCGGCGCCTCTTCTCCGCCTCTGGTACTCTCCCTCTCCCTCCTCTGCCAGCAGCGCTGCTCCCTTCCTCTTCCTCCCCCGTCTAACCCCCGATATACCTCCACAGCCACCACCCCAGCCGTCGCCGCTCGCTCCGTCGTCCTTCCCAGCTGACGCCTCCCCGCCGCCCCTCCCTTCTCCACGGATCTGGTCCCCGCGCTCCTCTCCGTGGTCCTTGCCCCTCCAGGTTCCTCCCCCAGTCTTCCTTTAGGTTGTCATTTCGGTTTGTACTGAGAGGTAGGAATTTCTGGCTTGATGGTATCCTTAACCATTTCTTCTTTCTTTGCACATCAGGAACTCACCATGAATTAGCTTATGGCTGCACCTGGTTCGGTCCCGGCCCGTGCGCGCCTTCCCCATCTACTGTGTCTTGGCGACAAGCACCTCCTACCGGTTCGGTCGGCTTCGTCTGCGCCTTCCCCATCATTTTACTGTGTCTTGACGACAAGCAACGATAGGGTAAGCCTGCGAGGTAGGGATTTATAGAGATGATTTTGTGGTATAGTGCTTTTATCTTAATATTTTAGTTATTGCAGGTTAATGGAGATGCGGTTTGCACGAAGCGAAGATTAGTTGCTAAAGCATGACGGTGTGTTTGTAGATAATAAATCATTCTCAGGTGAATTTTCGGTTAATTTTATTGTGCAGCTTTGTGGATTTCATGCAAAATTGATAAGAGAGGAAGGGCTTACGGAACAGGGAAAAGGAAATGCAGCATTGCCTGTGTTTAGGTCCCGCCCGGTAATGGCAAGTTCATTGTCAACAATAAGCAGTTGGATGCTTGCTTCCCAATTCTGGATCATCGAGCTGATCTTCTTTGCCTATTTACCGTGACCAAGACTTTGAGGATTTGGGATGTAACCTGTACTGTGAAAGCTGATGGTGTCTCAGGTCAGTGCTCATAGTTTTGTACAACTATTATTTAGATGTTCGCTCAATATGTATTTGAATTGTTTTGCTAATATGAACGTGCTGTTTAATGGTTCTTTTAGACGTGGGTATAGTGGATTGCATGTGATTTATACTGAATTGTTTACCATTTACATATGCATATACTAATCCTTAAGTTTTATATACTAAAATGGTAGTGGATTGCATGTGATTTTATACTGAAGTGTTTACCATGTACATATGCATATACTAATCCTTGAGTTTTATATACTAAAATGGGTCCAACACTCATATATAAACTATGAGCTATACATGAATGTGCTAAATTTTTTGTTCACATGACACAGCTATATGCATGTTCCATGTGCCATGCATTCAAACACATTTTTTTGCAATGTTCATCTTTCAGTTCTTCATGGATTCCAGCATTAGATTCTTTCTAGGGAGTATATTCTACAATTATTATATATAAACTAAAGGCTTAATCATGGAGTATATATTTCACTCCATTTTTTCTAATGATCCTGGAAGGAATAAATATTCTTTAGCTGCATGTCATGTGAAATATGCTTCTAACTCTTTGAAGCATCTCCCGGATTGAATTTCTTTTCTGTAAATGCAGGAGAGGTCGGGGCTATCCACCTAGGGAAAAAGCATAGCAAGCCAACGACGTTATGCAAGAGAGGTCAGGGCTATCCGACTAGCGAAAAAGGATAGCATGGCAACAACGTTCTTTTTTTTTGGGCTGCTAAATCTGACTATTTGGGCCTCCTGTTTCCAAATTTTCATCAGCGTTTCAACTACAAAGAGTTTCAGCTACAAGGAGGGACGAAGGCCCAGGTAAGCACCTCTTGCTGCATTTCTTCTTCCAATGTTTATCAATATGCTAGCCACAATACAAACAGGGACTTCGTGTGCCTCTAGGAGTAAAATTTAGCTTAGCTGATAGTCTTGATCACTTGTGTTATTAAGGCTTCATGATCATTGTTACTGCAGGTCCCATCAAAGACAAGATTTCTCCACTGATCATTATCATTGCAGGCCCATCTGTCGCTCCATGCAAAAAGGTCTCGCCTCATGTAAATGTCCTCAGATTTCTTTCAAAAAAAAATTTCTTCATTTCCTTACAGTACTCTCAATTTTTACTACCGTGACCAAGACTTTGAGGCTTTGGGATGTAACCTGTACTGTGAAAGGTGGTGGTGTCTCAGGTTAGTGCTCATAATTTTGTACAGCTATTATTTAGATGTTCGCTCAATATGTATTTGAATTTTTTTACTAATATGAACGTGCTGTTTAACGGTTCTTTTAGACGTGGGTATAGTGGATTGCATGTGATTTTATACTGAAATGTTTACCATTTACATATGCATATACTAATCCTTGAGTTTTATATACTAAAATGGTAGTGGATTGCATGTGATTTTATGCCGAAGTGTACATGTGTGTTCCCTTACACAAGCCTAGACCTGTACAAGCTAAATGAATAGCCAACAAGTGGATGCTCCAGACGAAATATATGCTAATTACTCTTGAAGACATGCTCCGCAAAATAGGAGACCTACCTCTTTATAACAGCAATAGATTTATGTTCTATTGCATTAGTGATAAGCAAGGAGCCCCTTTCATTAATCAGAAAACATAAAGATTTATGTTATATTGATCTAACCCTGTAAATGATCATGCATAATCTCATGTCGGCTCAACTATCTCTTCTACAATTAATAGTGCTACCATTTCTAAGTCATTACATATCTTGGAGGCGATAGTTACTTGTGTGTGTGCTTGCAAGCATGTCCAAATCAACATCTTTCCTTCTACGTATATGGGATAGGGGGTTTAGAGCATACATTCTATTTGTTTCACTTTCTAATGTTCACACTAGAGCATGTGTCAAAGGTTATGTTTCTTGACGACCCATATAGCTGTTTGCTTGGTATCCTTTCTGCTTTCTGGGTGGACATTACAGCGACCCACAGAACATGCTTCGGCCAGGCATTGGGAAGGCCGGGCAATGTTTTGCTTTGCAGGGGTGTAGTGAGTTCCTGGAGCTCAGGCCGAACAAGAAGATAGTCCCTGATGCAATCACACTAGAGCATGTGTCAAAGGTAATGTTTCTTGATGACCCATGTAGCTGTTTGCTTCCGTATGCATTCAGGTATTATTTGCAGTGATGTTAGTTTCAGTTATGTGTCTTCATATCTTCCAAGGTGTTGTTTTTGTTGATTGGCTGTGTGACTAGCTACAATAGAGCTGTTGTATCCTTCTAATTTATTTGCTTTTGCAGCTATGATTGTGCAGTATCACATTATATATCTTGGAGCCTTCATCTGCTACTGTGGTGTCTTGGAGCCTTGATCTGCTGCTGTGCAGCTTCATTGTAAGCACCAAAATGAGGTGCTTGATCTTTCCTATATGCTGAATTGCTATTTGAAGTCCATTACTGTGTATCGTGCTATCGTTTATAACTTGAGATAATATAGTTTAGCTCCTTAGAGATATTGTAATCGTACATCTAATCTTATGATGCCTTTCTCTTGCTCTCTGTAGGTTGTAGTCTATCAGTTCGCCCTTTTAGTTTGCGACTTAGTGCCACTGGAACATGTCAATAAAATCTACCTGCTGCATGTTTTCTTTAAAAAAAACCATTATTTTAGGACACGAAGACTCCATATGTGGCATATCAAATGAGACAAGAGATGCACTTTTAGGTAATGTGCGTTTGTGATACATGGTGCTAACATCTTTACATTTGCTTTGTTCATATGTATGTGAATAAGGGTTGACTTTACACGCTATATGTTGCATATAGATTAAATTTTTCAATTTATTTGCTTTTGCGGCTATGATTGTGCAGTATCACATTATATGTCTTGGAGCCTTGATCTGCTGCTGTGCAGCTTCATTGTAATCACCAAAATGAGGTGCTTGACCTTTCCTATATGCTGAATTTGCTATTTGAAGTCCATTACTGTGTACTATGCTGTCATTTATAACTTGAAGTAATATAGTTTAGCTCCTTACAAATATTGTGATCGTACATCTAATCTTATGATGCCTTTCTCATTGATTTATGCTGATGTTACTCCTGAGAAGTGATATGATGACATGTTTTATGATTCATTCCATTTCCAGATAATTTATGGTATGTATCTTTTTTATGAGCTTCAATCAGTTTCTGAGCACTAACATCAATGACATGTTAGGTGGTTCATTCCATTTTCGGATAATGCATGGTATCTATTTCTTTATGAGCTGCAATCAGTTTATAAGCACTGACATCAGAGAAATCCAAGCGCAAACCTTTTTAACACTGACAAAGCATTTTTTTTCCCGTGAAGTATCAGCTCCTCAGGTCTGCGATGGCACTGTATGTTCTTCAAATTTGCACTGATCAGAGTTCCATTATTTTACGCTGATGTTAGTACTTAGCAGTGATACGATGACATGTTAGATGATTCATTCCATTTTTGCATAATGCATCGTATGTATTTTTTAATGAGTCGCAATCGGTTTATTTAACAACGACCACGTATGACATGTTAGAGTATTCATTCCGTTTTCGGATAATGCATGGTATGTATTGTTTTATGAACTGCAATCGATTTATGAGCGCTTACATCAGAGAAATCCGAGCGCAAATCATTTTTAAGACACTGACATCGTTCTACTGCATAATATATATATTTTTAGAAAGTCCTGATTTGCTATTTTGTTTGCATTTTTTTCCCTTGAGGTACTAGCTCCTCAAGTCTGCAATGCCACTATATGTTCTTCAAATTTACACTGATCAGTTATAGTAAGCTACAAGTGTATTTAGGTTCTGCTATCTTCATTCTATATTTTTGGTTGTTCTTATTAGTTTTTTTTATATTTAGAACCATAAAAGAATATAGATCAGCAGTTCCTACATCATGAAACTGGAGCATAAAACTAGGTTCTTAAAATCTGCAATGATTAATTAGATTAAGCTACAAGTGTATTTATTTTTTGCCATCTTCATTCTATATTTTTTGTTGTTCTTATTACGGAAGTTTTTATTTTGTAGGCATAAAAAAAATATACATCAACCGTTCCTAAATCATGAAACTATAACATAAACCTAGCAGGTTTTGGTACCCTAAACAGAGATTGAACGTTGCTAAATCCTTTGTTTGCGTTTTTCCATTTAAGTACCAGCTCCTTAAGTTTACGATGACACTATATGTTCTTCAGATTGGCATTGATCAGTTAGACTAAACTACAGGTGTATCTAGGCTTTGCCATCTTCATTCTATATTTTTAGTTCTTATTAGATAAGTTTTTATATTTGTATGCATTAAAAAAAACTATATCAACGGTTCCTAAATCATGAAACTGGAGCATAAAACTAGCATGTTTGGCTACCCTAGACGGAGATTGAACGTTAATAAATCCTATCCTCTTAGTTTGTCTTTCTGTTTGTCTTTTGAAGCTCACTTCTTTTATCTTCCTTTTATTTTCTCCATGGACAGCTATCACTTTTGATTACCAAAGACCAATGGCATTGTTTTTCACTTTCAAAATTTATTATTCCATGGAAAGGAATTCTACTCTATCATCCAGCTTGCTTTCGATAATACTCTATTCTTTGTCTCCCTATCCAGAGATTCAGATTTTTTAGTTCTCAAATCACTAATCTGACCACATAGTTTACATCAAAGAAGTCCACATGTCTGCATAATATGTACTTTTTAACGTCCTGATTTTCTATTTGGTTAGGTTTTAGCAAATAGATGAACTAGATTTTTTTCCCCTCCTTGCTTTGCCCAGAAAATGGTCGGTTTCCTAATCTCAACATCTATTATACTCTAGAGTTCGTTTTTTGTTTATAAGCGAGACATACATATAGATATTATTAAATGCCGATATTGCTGCCTTTAACATCCATGTCCTTAAACATAAATAACTGTTTGTTAAACAAGCTGCAAAATGAACTTAGTTTAAGCTTCAGCAAAAAAATAGTGGATTAGTACTCTAGGAAGACGTTGCTTCCTTTACCCAGATACGTTAGACTATTGCCTATAAAACTTTCATGTATTCTCTGATTCATTCCTTTTTTTCATCTCATAGATCTTTACTATATTTCCTATCAAAGGAATGCATTTTCAGCTTCTATTATACTGATTGATTGATTGTATAGAACTACAGTTCCTTTCTGTTCGGTTTGCACTCCATCAACGGTTCACTTTCTCTGCTTCTTTTATTGAGCGTCATCTATACATTCCCTTTTTCATCTCCTGTATACCTATGTGCTACAATTTTTTTATGTCAACAATTACTACATCATCGTGTACCCTCTACCCATAATGTTATACTGCATTTCCCATTTTCCTGCTAATCTTTCTGTAGGCTGTCATCTTCGTTTCTAGATTTTTTGTGCTACTATGCTATCGTTACAGATATTTTCTATGTTCACTGCCGCTGGTCCTGTACACTGATCACGCTATTCCTGTTATGTTTGTTACAGGATGCTCATTCTCAGATAATGCCACCCTCAACGATGAGCAAGCCTGTTCTCCCTACAATATCACCCAGGTATTCAATTCTATTACTATCCTACAAAATTGTTATTTTTAGTGCTACATAGCCTAATGTTTGATTACAACAATAAACTGTGTTATTTTTTACTACCTTTCTTTTTACAAATAATTAGAAACATATAGTGGGGATATATTTAAACTAAAAAAGGTCATGCATTTTTCAAATATCATTGCAGACTTACATAAAGAAAGAGGAAATTTATAGTAATTCATCGTATCATCTCAATTAATCTCATGCATATACTACAACCTACTCTCTTTTGGCTACTTTTTCCTATACTTTATTTCCATCCCTACCACATCTGTCATAAAATTAGCATATACACGTTTCCGACAACAACTATCACTTTCAATAACCGAAAAACATTGCCACCATTTGTCACTATCCAAGTTCCTTATTCCATAGAAAGAAGGTCTATTCTATCATACATCTTTCTTTTTTTTATGAGCATTCCTTTAATTTATATATTTTTTAGATAGTTTTTTACCACGTATAGTGATCTTTTATTTTATTTTTTTGCTAGATGGATCATCTATAGAAACATATGAATAGCCTGCTCTCATGTGCAATGGAAAAGCTATCGCTTTTAATAACCAAAGAACATTGCTACCATCTTTCACTTTCCAAAGTTCTTATTCCAAGGAAAATAGTTCTACTCTATTATACAACTTGCTCTCGGGAAGACTATTCTTTTGGTCTCCCTGTCCAAAATAATATAATTTAAATAACATACTTTCCTATTTTTGCTCCCTATCCATCGAAAATATAGTATATTAGACTTTCTCTACTTTTCTAATAGCATATTTAGATTACCCATAACTCGGGGACAACAAAATTTATAGGCATGAAAGAATGCTGATTAGGTACCACCTAATAAAAACCCGTATGTTTTTTTTAATGAGCATTCCTTTAATTTCGAGCTTTTTTAAACAGCTTTCAACCACATATGATGATCTTTTTATTTTTTAATAGATGAATCATCTATAAATAAATACCCTGCTCTCATGTGTGATGGAAAACTCTCCATGTGTATAACTTTTGCATAGCTGCCCGGATATGCTTTCTGGACTGCCTACTTAGCTCTTGCAGATCATGATATTGTTATTTACTTCCTTATTAAGTGTTCACCAAATAATAATCACTAATTCTATCGAAGCTTACTTCAATTATTTTTGTTAGTCCTCACTTGTGATTTACTACATGGTGATCATCACAAATTGACACCTGGTGCCATCAATGAGTGATTATATTTCCTAAAAAAAATTCTTACCCGTAGCATTATTACCGTAATTGAAGTTTATAAAATTTGTCCCTCTAACCCATCTTTGCACTTGCATGCAATGAATGAGTGAAGGGAAAGTAATCACCTCCTATCCATTCTACATCTGATCCACCAACAAAAAATTATAAATATCATCCACATAGAAGCCCATTGAATGATCATAAACATCTTTATGAATGCACCCCTTTTGAGGTAAAATACAATGCACATTTACAGGCTCTAAAAATAGAGTACTTCTATAGTCTAACCTAACTCACTAATACTCTTTGTTGTTTATATTGCCAGCAACATCAGTGGCCACTAAAGCCGGTTTCAGAACCAATGACCCAAAAACAGAGTCTCTACGTCTCTACATGTTTCATTGCTATTGTGTACTACTATTTTGTAATATATCATTCTTAACTGTTCTCATACTCCTTTCGAACCATGTTATGTAAATATTCCAGTGCCAAAAAAAACCAGCAACATTATCATCTTATTAGTATCTACTCTCTAAAAACATGTTGCTTGCTTTTCAAACGATCAACTGCACGTTGCTATCTTATTATTGTCTACTAAGAAAATTTCTTCTGTTAATTGCTCTCATTAATATCTAATATTTACACTCTTTACCAAACAACTCTTCTCGCAAAATCCAAAAAACAAAAAATAAAGTCCCGCGCCATTGGCGCAGGTTATCTTCTAGTTTTTATGAATTTTCCTAGAACTTTTGGACTCTACTTGCTACCTCCTAAATTTGTATTTGATGTATTGCTACAGTAAATCGAAAAAATAAAATAATAATAATAAAAAATTTAGTGTCCGCGAGATCACCCATCCGGGATTTTCCCCACAGCCAGCACGCTCCACTTGCAATGCTTTTTCTTAGGCTACCAACCTTTCCTTCTCAATTTCTTGAAACATAACCTCTCCACCATTCTTTTATTCCCTTATTTCCCTCACCTTTCTTCCCAGCCAAACGGTTTCTTCTCCTGGTTTCCTTTACAGAGAACGCACAAAAGGCCGACGCCATTATTGACACCACAAAAGCTTCTCAAACCCACAAATTTCTCAACCATTCTTCGCGAAATTTGTGGCATTCAAACCGCGCGCTCCCACCTCCTCTCCCTTGACCGTTTCCCCCTCAATTAGCACACGTGTTCGCAGGAATTTCGCCATGACCGACGTGATGGCCGCGCCCACGATCTCCCCACCCCGGCCTCCCCTCGCCCTATAAAAGGGAGCACGGTGAGCCCCCGTTCCTCCTCATTCCAGCCCCGCCACCCACTCCTCCTCCCTCGATCTCTTTTGGCCGGATTTCTCAAGTATTCGCCGTCGGCCGCCGCCCATTGTGCCGCCTCTAGCGCCGCCGTCGACGACTCCCTAGAGATTCCGACCGCACAATCGGCATCGCGGCACCAAGTCCTACGCCGTGCTCACCCTCTCGTCACCGAAGCATCGCCGGAGCACCGTCGCCTTCATGAGCCACGCCGCGTCGACGTCGTCGTCCTCGCCTCCGGCCATCCGTACACGTTCCTCCACAATCGAGGTGAGCACCAGCATCCCCGTCATCCCCTCTCTCCATTCCACCCCTCGCCGGCCGTTGCCGTGCCTCCGTTCGCCGGCAACGTCGCCATTTGAGTCTTAGGCCGAAGCTTCTTCCATTGCGAATTGCGTCGCTGTCGAGCTAGCTCCGATCACACCGTCTCCACCGCCGGCATCGCGATGTCGCACTCTCCACGGTGCTCCCCTCCCTCACCGGCATCATCGCCGGAGCTCCATGGCCGCCACCACCTTTCTCCATGCTTGCTGCCCTTCTGTTCGGCCGAAGTGCTTTTGAAGATGAACAGTATGCTACTAGTATTTAACTAGTTGATCCATCTTTTGAACATACACTTTTTAATCTTCCAAAAATCTGTTCTCTCACATGCAAACTCCAAATCCGTTGATTCTTTCTCCTAAAATCATCTAAATTCATCTACTATTTTTAGTATTTATTTCATAATTTTTAGATTTTATTTAATTTCAATTATTTTATTTGGTCCATTTTACGCGTCGGCGCCGCCTCCGGCCGACCGTGCGCATTCCACTCCAACCAAGGTGAACGTTGCGTTCCCCACGGTTCCCTCTTCGTTTCGCCACAAAACTCTCCCGCTAAACCCTCTCCGTTTGCCCAGAACGCCGATGTTCGCCCGCCGAAGGTCTTCTCCGTCGGACTACGTCGCCATCGAGAATCCTCTCGCCCAGTCAGCTACACCGTTGAGTTTGCCTCAACGTGTTCTACGTCGTACTTCCTCTCCATGGCCATAAAGCTCTTTCTTTGTTTCCAGTCATCCGAAACCATAATTTCCGATGAATAGTACAATTTTCGGAATTATATCATTTCATGTGATTTTCAAACTTCCCGGGGTTCGTTCTCCTTCATACAAACTCCGATTTCATCGATTCAAATTCCTAAATTCATATAAATTGAAGATCTAGCTAAATAAACTAAAATTATTTAATTTGGAGTTCATTTGAATCTTCATTTGAATTTGGCTTACTTTCGCGTATAGACTTCGACGATTCCAGAGAGTTAGATTCTTCGGAGGATTTAGAGAGTCAAGACTTCAACAAAGGCAAGTTATACCCTTGACCATATTGCTCCCAGTATTTTAAATTTATTTAATTCAGTTTTTAAATTATTATTGCATGCATACTTTTAATCAAATATTTTAATGCCCTGTTTAAATGCTTAGTTATTCCTATTATTATTGTATGGCCAATTTTGAACATTGAAATGTCATTCCTTTGTCACCATAGATAAATTGGTTTAGAAAAATTATTCATGCTTAGCAAATGCTTAGACCATGATTTGATTTTGGGAGGATTTAGCCAAACCATTACAAATTTGTTTAAAATTAAATCTATGGTATTGTTTTGCCATAGAGAGTTTATAAAGATGGTTTTTGCAAATAAAATCAAAAATGGTTTGGACTTGGGCAAAACGGATGAATGGTGGGTGTAGGTTTATGCACGGGTTTAATCTGGTTAGGATTAAAACCCAGGGTTTGATTTTGAAAGACGCCCAAGTCAATTAATGACCGGTCTTTGAGCCGCACCTTGCTATGCCCCACCGTACCACCACATGTCTTTTATGGGCAAGACCTGGCTTATTAATTTGGGATACCTCATAGATATTTGTGCCGTGTTGTATGTGTGGGTGTCGGTTAGACTATAGTCCCACTTGGCGCAAGAGGGGGCTCTCGGAGGATGGTCAGTCCAATGGAAGCGAAACCTTAGCGGGTATGAGTACTATGAGGTAGATCATTGTAAAGGCCTTGTCACATGCTCTAGACTGCTTACCTAAGGTAGTGAGCAGTGGCATAGATATATGCCGGATAAACTAGAGAATTCGTGTCTTGTGGGTAAAGCTGTACAAACTCTGCAGAGTAGAAACTATTGAATAGCGCGTCATGATCAAGGACATGCTAGTAAAGCCACTCTGAGTTAGACTTGTTTTTGGTTTTTAAAAGTGATTTAACAGATGTTTTCAGGATGGTTAGTCCTGTGGGAAAATTTGGGTGGTTAGCCATTGTGATAGGAGGGTATCCTTCACCATTCAAATATGGAGGTTATCCATACTATAAAATTGTTGTTTAAAAACCTGATTTTAGATATAGTATAAAAATGGCCTTGGAAATTAATATGGTTATTTAAAATTGAAAATACTGCTTTATGCAAATAAACCCTGCCAATATCCCTTGTTTACCTTATGTATGCATGTCATTCTGTTATTTGACGGGTGTAACTTGCGAGCACGGTAGTTGTGCTCATACTTGCCTTGTGCAAACAAATTTCAGAGGAGAAGAACTTTGCTACCGGTGTGGATCTCGACGACTAGGCCGCTTCCCTAGTTGATTGCCTGTGGCAGATTAACCGGACTCTACTACAACTTCTTCGTCTTCCGCTGTGTTATTGATTGTTGGCTTGTAAGCCTCTTTTGTAATAAACTCTGTTGATTATTAATAATATTGTGCGATTTATGGATGTTACCATATCTGTTTAACTGTGTGAACTAGCTACTGATCATGGGACTAGTTCAGAAATGCACAGAGGATTTGGGGTGTTAATCCCGGGTCCGACAATTAACTACGAGTCGCCCGTATGATAGAAACCATACGTTGTGTCGGAGTCATCGGCAGAGAGATAATTTACCAATGCTCCTCAGGGTAAGGGACTTAAACCCAAAATCCATCCCGTCACACCCAACACATATAGTTCATTTCCTCTTTCACACAACACATAACAACCACCTACGACTCGGAGGCAACACACGCCAAAGTACTAAGTCAAGAGAGGTCCCATATCCCTCTCATGTGGTTAGCACGCAAAATGCTCAGTACGGTGGCGCAAGTAATTCGGTCCTTATTGACTCAGGCACCATCCACACACCCGATAACCACACCATCAACCAATATGCCCAAGTCTAAAATATTTTATTTTCAGTTTTAGTTTTCCAAATACAAGACATACATGGGTACCCTGACCCAAGTAATATAAAGTGATGATATAATAACCATCGCCGAAGCGATGATTCCCATTCTACCGTTCTAAGCATTGCTAAGCGACACAACTCGTATACTACAATATATAGTGACTAGAGCCCATCCATCGAGCTCTAAATCACTACGGAGATAATCCTAGGCTCAGTAGTAAAGGATGGATGTTTACCTACATTTCATTTAACTAATTAGGTAAACTATCGCGACTGAGAAATAACTTGTCACATAGCATGCATACATATAGTTGAAACATTTGAAATAATAACATGCACAAATAATAGGATCAACGTGCATCAAAGGAAAACTACTTGTATTGCTGGAGATAACTTTCTTTTTGTAGAAGATCACTCCCGTACTCAATGAATTCATCAGAACCTATCGAAAAATTTGAGAAGAAACAATAAGAACGAATAACACCGAAAATACTCAAAAATTCAAATTCATCCAAAAATTATGAAATTTACACAAAAGTTAGAGCATGATTTTAAATAAATTTAGCAATAAAAATCAATTGATTTGGATATTGCATGCAAAAGTTATAGTCAAAACAAAATCAGCTTTTTGATAAAATGCTGAAAAATCCCCCTCGGTGCTGTTCATCCGAAATTAAATTTTTGGCAAAAATTTCCAGAGAGATGGTGAACATAAAAATTTTATGGTGGATAGAGCACCACATGAGATGTACAATGGAATTTGATTCACCTCATTTGGAGCTAAGATGAATTTCTTATGATTTTTCAAGGTCATGAAAGTAGTGCACAAACCATATGTAAAATACAATTTTCAGAGATAGCAACAAACTCAAAACCTATTCTACAATAAATTAAACTAACAGATGATTCCAACAAAATTGATTTTGCTAAATTTGGAGTTACAAAGAAAGACTTATGCATTTTTGAAGTTCAAACATTTTAACAGTACAAAAATAAAGCATTCCCGAATTAATATAAGCATATAGAACTTTTTATACCCGCACTGAGCTAGCCACAGCACATGATCGGTGGGTCCTACGCGTGAGGGCTCCCCAGCCAAACTTGACTCGGTCAACTAGGCCTTAGGCCCACGCGTCAGCGAGCGAGGTAAGCGGCGCTGGATCGTTTTTAACGAGCAGAACAAATTTTGACCGTTAGATCAAGATCAGACGGTCCAAACGAGAGGGACATTCGGACGGTGCGAACGGCCCAAACGATCCAGGCAGTTGAATTGAAATCGGACGGTCCAAATGAAAAGGGATGTTCGGACGGTCCGAACGGCCCAAATGATCTAGACCATTGAAATCAAATCATACGGTGCACATGAAGGGAATGTGCGGATGGTCCGAACGGCTCGAGCGATCCGGAACGTTGATCTCAAAATGGACGGTTCAAAGTGAGGGGCCAGTAGGCTCTTTAACGGCTGGACCCACATGTAAGCGATAGATTAACTCAAAACTACTGGATCTACACAGATAAGCATGCTTAGGACAGTGATTAAAAGCTAATGATTGTGCTATAGTGATTGTCGGGGTATGACAAGAACCCGAGGTTAAAGCTGAGCTCACCGCAAGCGATGTGGTCCACACCGGCGTGAGCTAAGGGCATGAATGGGTTCCTAATAGTGTTGCGCACCTACTGGAGGTGGTGGTGGCTGAGATGCTATACTGGTGGCTAGCCGGAGAGGGGCAGTGCTAAGGTTCGGGCAAACTTGCATGTTGCAACCTGAGTGTGTTTTGAGCCTAAAATCACATGCATGCATATCTAAAGGTCACTAGGGACCTTACCCAAGGATGGAGAGGTCCAAAGAAGCTCTGAGGTGGCTTGACGTCGTTAATGGCAACGGCGGTGCTCGGCTTCATGTGGAGAGAAACAGCCTAAGCAAGGAAAAGATCCATGAAGCATCAAGATAGCTCAAGCATCCTAAGAAGATGCTCCAAGGGCAAGGAATTGGAGAAATCCTTACCGGATCGACAAGGAGATGAAAAGGGATCTTATCGGCCGAAAATGTAGGAAACTCAAAATCCACGAACTCCTGTGACGTATTACCCAAATTAGTTGAGAGGTTTTCAATGTCACACCTAAAGACACGATATGACGCGCAAGATTGAGGATAATACCTTCCGGAGGTGAAGAGGACACAATGGTGTCTTTCTAAGGACACTCTAGAACCACTGAGAGCGTCGGGTTTGGTTCGGGAGCTACAAAGCAATGCAGAGGTTGGTATTAGCCAAAAGGAAACGGCATCGAAAGAGAACAGGAAGGGACACTAAGACTCAAAGCTTACCCGGTAGAGGTGCTCACAATGGTGTCTTCTTCCTCAGCCACCGAGAGGAAGAATGGCGAATTGGGAGGGGTGTGAGGGGTGTTAAGCCTGGGAGTTGACAGCAAGCGTGAAGTGGAGGAGGATCCAGAGTGGTCAAATTGTGCGGTGGATTCACGCTATGAACGGGGCAGTGCAGCATGCAAAGGGCGCGTGGTGCTGAGCTTCTGCGCAAGTGCCAATGGGAGGTAAGAGACGAAATTGACAAGTGGGGCCCACCAGTTAGTGACTCAAACGAAAGCGGCTTGGGTTGGTTTGAATCAGTTGATCAAGTTAGAAAATATTGATGGTCTGATTGAAAATGGTCGATCGAGATTGCGCGCGTGTTCGGACAGTCCGAACGTTCCCATGCGATGCGGACGATCCTGATTGAAATGGTCGTTCGGACGGTCCGAACGGCCCAATCAATCTGGTCAGCTGAAAACGAATCGGACGGCCCAAAATGTTTCGTGTTAGTTGGGATCAGGTCCGAACGTGAAGATGGTTAGGTCCAACCAAGAGGCTTGGGTCCGGGCTTGGGGAACAGTAGCAAAGACTAGGTTGGAAAAACAGGTTGAAACTGAGGAATTTTTAGATAGAGTTTCATAACTCCAAAAATTCTGAAACTTTTAACGAAGGTTACTGGATCTGAGAGCAACCTTGTGAAATTTTTGCAGAACTTTTCATGCAATGCATTTCTTTCTAGAAAAATCACAAGGTCAAGTCCTAGGGTTTTGACCAAGAGTTAAACTGGTTTGACTGGCCTCTTAGAAATAGCAAATAATTTCTAAAAATTATGAAATTTTTTCAAATGAGTTACTGGGATGATCTATGAGCTAGGAAAAATACTTCTAGAGGATGATCACAAGATTTTCTTGATGAGTTTTCAAAGATTATGCTCCCAACAATTGGAGCATTGGTCTTTGAAGATAGAAACCCTTGGGGGGGGAATCTCCAGAAATTTCAAATGACATCATGAGGCATCAAAAGTTTTAATTTCTCCTCATTTTTATACATTTAAAACACAAACCAATGTTTGGGATGTTACACTTTTAGAGTTACAGTTTAACGTTGTAATACCCCAAATATCAACCAGAGAGGATATATTATTCAGGAGAGAAATTATTCAATATCGAGTGCAATCTAGTTTAGAGGAGGATTTGTCCTAACAAAGAAAGTATCCAACAGAGATTGCTAGATCAATTGAGGGGTTTTCCATAGTTGTGCACCATCCTGGGCCTGGGCTTTTGGGATAGGAAGCCCATGAGGGGCCGGCCAAGGGGAAACCCTAGGGCCTTTTTTCCCCCTTGCACTCCTCTCCCCTCCCCTCCCCTCCAAGCCGCCACTCCTCTCCTCTCCCCTCCAAGCCGCCACCCCCCATCTTCCCTCATGGCTGCTGCCCTATCTCCAGCACCTCCTCCCACATGGTGCTATCTCCATGGTCGGCCAAGGAACCTCCCCCATCCCATTGAAGCCGGCCACAAGAAAGGAGGAGAAGAGAAGGGAGAAAAAGGGGAGAAAGGAGGAGAAGAGAAGAGATCATCTTCTTCAAGGATCGTTCATCATCTTCCTGGGTTCTTCAAGGGTAACGAGATGTTTCCCCGCTGTTTAACGATGATTAGATGCAAAATTAGATTAGTTCAATTGGATCGAAATTATGCTGTTAGAATCCAGATCTATCCAGTAGATTGTGTGGCCAATTTTGGTTTCGTAGAGGCCGAATTTGAGTTGTTCATCTTCTAGAGATATTTAGATAATGTTCTTAGCTTTCCGTGGCCGCCAATAACACATAATTCTGACGTATGGATCAAAAGTTATGGTCTGATCTTTACCACTGTCCTGAAATCCTAACGAGAATGAACTATCAAGTTGTCTCCTAAATTATGATTATGTTAATGGCAGATTCAGGGTTTTCACCCAACTAAGTTGTTGTATAAATTTTTATAAACTTTCCATAATGATAAAGAACGCCCTAATCGGAGTTGTATATCAAAAGTTGTGATGTAATCTTTACTGCTGTCTTTTTCGTCTAGACAGATTCTGTCTTATACTTTCATCTACCTGTGAGCATATTTTTTTTGGCCGAATTGGGTTATCTCGCCAACTAGAATGTTGTAGATATATTCGTTAAGTTTCTTTAGGAACTAGGCTCACCTCATTCCAAGTCACAGATCAATAGTTATGGTTTATTCCGTGCTGCTGTCCAGATTCATTTCTGTAGTTGTGTTGCCTGTTTTCGGAATAGGGTAAATGGCTATTTCTTGGGTGTTCAGGAAGGTGTTGTAGAACGTTACTGGTAGTGTCCTGTACCGTGTTGTTCTTATTCCGAGTACTTACTTGTGTAGGCGGAGAGGCTTCGGGTTTAGGGGCACCGTCATTGCCTACTAACGCATCGCAACGCGAAAGGCAAGTACTTTGATATTCTGATGATTTGTGAATGTTGAATGTTTGATGTTCGTATTGTGCTTTTCTGTGATCCATGAGAATATTCAAAGTTTATGTTCGTTTCTTACGTGTTATTTCCATGTGTAGATATGATGTCTCTCATAATTCATATTTCAATAGATGCATCCATTTTCATGTTCCTTCCACGGGAGTGGATTATAAGACCCATCAATTCCAGTATGGGCACGTAAGACCCACCATTCCAATGTGGGCAGATTTGGACACTCGTATGAAACGTTCTTCATACGGGATTTGGATCCCCGTATTTTGTTAAATGCGGGCTTAGGTGAACACCGACGGTGTGTCACCACTATCTACCGTATAAGCATCGTCTCATCCATTCCTTTCATTCAATCCATTCATTCCATTCATTCATATATTCATTCAGTGTTATGTTCATATTCTTAAAAGATGTTGCCTTGTTCATAATTGTTGTATGTTCAATTATTCACTGTACTTGCTGAGTCTCGGACTCATTCTTGCTTTGTTTGATTATTTTAGGTGATCGTTGATGATGGCTCTATTGGGAGGGAGTAGACACGCACTATTCGTTCACTTCACCATACTCCAATTTCAATAATAGGACTTGATTCTATCTTTCATTCGTGAATTGGTGAACTGTAATAAATAAAGTTAGCTGTGGTTGTTAATCTCTTCTAAGTTATGGTTGATTAAGTACTGCTTGGGATCTTCGATCATCCTTTTGATATAACTGCTTGAGTTCAAACTATATTCATGCCATGGTTCTATTAAATATTGATCTCTTTATGTCTTTAGATGATATGTTATTCAAATTCTTCCGCATTATGGTTGTATGTTAGATTATTTAGGTGACATCTTGGCTTCCGAATAGCCAAGGTGTTATAGTTGGTATCAGAGCGGGCTTTAGGTCCGTGGTAATTAAGTTATTAAAATGACACACTGTGCACAGTAGGTGGGGTTGGGTAATTCATTGTTTCCGCATTTCTATTGTTATGTTTCATTCGTTGAGCAATTGTTGAATTGCTTCTGTACTATCTTTCTTGTTGTTAATCTATGATATGATGTGATATCTTATATTTATGAATTTATTCTATGATTGTCATGAGATGATCCTATATATTCATAACTAAATACATTGGTTATGCGTATTGATAACGGATGTTAAGAAGTTAAGGACGTGGTTGTCACTCTAGGATTCACCAGGTTACACCACTGTTCGTGGTTTGTGGTTAGGGGAGTAGTTACCCCGAGTACCATAGTTTCAGGTGTTGAGCGTGAGTTGCTTTAGGAAGTTGTTCTCTTCCATGATTTCTGAATTTGGCAAATTCATATTCTGTGGTGGTTGATGAATTTCTCTTGGGTTTGTGGTTCATGGTAGTTGATGAGTTTCAATGGGTCTTTAAAGGTTCTCTGAAACAATTATTGTTTTTCGACTGTTGAGTTGCTTTAACTACTTGTGATATTCGTCAATTGGCAATATTGATATTTCCATGGTTGTTCCTTCTTTCTCATTCGAAAAGGGCGACTCATTTACTCGTTTGATAGTTTGGATAATGAGAGTTTTCCATTGTAAGTTCGTTAACATGTGAAAGCTTTGGCTTTATGTGTTTCTTTTGGATTACTTCGAGCGTTGAGGTTTAAAGTCTCTATTTTGCTGAATGAAGGTGTTAGAATCCTTTTGTGATGTCTTAGCGTGCTTAAAATGAGAAGTTATAACTAAACGAATAAATTGGTATGATATGAGTTACCAAGTTGGGTTGTTAGCATGGTGCAAATCAATCATTCTTGACTACCATCCATGAAAGTGAAATTGATTAATTTGAGATGTCCTTGTATTTGATACATGGTGTATGTTAAATAAAAGACTATCCATATCTGTTCAGAACCTATGGATCTTACATAGGTGCTAGATTTACCTATTTCTTGATATGCTAAAATTGTTGAAACCTGTACAAAGGACCAGATGGATGCTAGTGTATCGATTCGTGAAACCTTGTTTATAGAAAATTATGTTAGTGAATCATTAATCATGTTTTGAAATTATTTCTGAACAAAGGTAAAATGTTGAATCTATGTTTATAAATGGTTATATGATTGCAAATGGAATTAGTACCATATGTACACACATGATTAGTACAATCATCTTTTGTTAATGAGCGCTGAAGATGGTGTTGAGCAACACCAACAGTTGAATAGATGAATTTCGTAAGTAGTCTTTGATAGTGTGCCTTGTGATATTGTTATTGCTTAGCATAATCTTGATATAATAATTTTGTTTCAACCTTGTGGTTTGTGTTTCCTTTGGAAAGTTTTAGGATGGAGTAATAAGGTTTGATGATTCTTGGTACTAGTGATTGTTGTCGTTGTTATTAAATCGTCAGAATGGGAGATTGATGTTAATACCTGTAGTAATTTGGTCGCCCGGTGATATTGCTTAAAGGAGAATATTTCAAGTTTAACTTTCGTGATCTCTTGGAGCTCGTGAATGTTCTGGTAGCTAGAATTATTTTAAATAAAATGGTATATGGGAATGTCCTATTGCTTCTTAAGAATTCTGTATGATTTATTCTTAAAGGTTCTTTGGTTTTAGTTCACAAAGTAAGGTTGCAATCAAAGAAAACTTTTGTTGATTTCTTCAAGGGGAAATTAATCTGTTTGCTTTCCGTGAAATCCCGTAAATGATAAAGTTTCAAGTTTTGTGGCTAGGATCATTTGGATCTCATGTTTCATGAATAGTTGAACTGTTCCGAGCAATTATGGCATGTTGAAGAATTCTATTGGTCCTTAATTAGTTCTTGTAGTTTGGACTAAAGACCTTATCTTGTTCGTTGTGGCAAAGTGTTGCTAGTCAAAGGATTAATTTCAGTGTTAAAGGAAAGAGTGCAGTAGAAGTGTTTGAGAATTTGAGTCAAGTTTTGTAACTTGTGGTTATTTGAATCGTTCCTAGACTTTCTATTCTTTCCGCTCAAGAGATGTCGAGTTTCAATCGCAATGTCTTTTTCTTATTGGCTATTATTTGCTACTCCTTTTTGAGGGATGTGTGCCCTCAACCGTGAACTCAACTTTCGTTTTTCCAAGATCCACGTTACCAAATTATTTCTTTGGTTTCGTGCTCGCTGTGAGGAGCAACGTTTTCCTGTGTGACGAAACTTGTCCTTGTTCGCCTCTTTCTTTTGAGAAAGGATCAACAATTTTATGTTGCAAAGTTTTACAAAGCGTAAATTAGCAACTGTTTGGTGGTGGTTAAGTAATGGTAGTGGTGAGATTTTGCTACCAAGCTATTGGAGGAGTAGTAGAAGATGAATTGGTTTTGACCTGTACCTCTTGGAGGAAAGTTGATTCAAATGGAATGTTTGGCTTCGAAGTAAATCTTAACAGTGTTACGACTGAGTAGAACCTATAGTATAGCGAAATTCCAGAACTTCAGTTCATGTTGAAAGGTTGGGGATTATCGAAGGTGTGGAAACCTTGATCAATTTTATTGAGTAACACAATTGGAAAGTATTGTGATAATGTGTGGGTGATTCCTGATGATGTCAATGAGTGTGTATGTTAGATTTGTGGGGATTTTAGAGATTTAATCCGATGATTTCACTATCTGTTATAAGAGAAATTCGTTGTAGAGGTCTTGGGGGTTAAATTTGGGCTTTGTATTTTTTTTATGCTAGATTTTTGGTCGCCCAAAGATTGTGCGTAGAGGAGATAGAAAACTGGAGTATTCTGAGCAGTGGAATGATTGTTGATAGAACCCTTCTGATGTAGTTCATGAGCGGGCGTACTGAGGATTCTGAGTTGTTATTATGGAAAATTGGAGGTAATGTGATTGCGTGGGACCTATTTTTTTGTGAACCTTTGGATGCCTTCTATCAAATTAATTTCGTCAGTAGGATGAGTTGCCTAGAGTATTCGGTGGATTCAATAGAGTCTCTCCACCATGGTGTGGATGATGTATTTTAGTTTGAGCATAGTTTGAGAATGTTTGATTAAAAGGTTTAAGCTCGTGTGGTAAGCGATGAATTCGAATTCCAAGGTTCGAGAGAGGTTTATTTCCTAAAAGAGAGACTGAGACAAAGAATGTTTCTTCGGATGTGAAGCATTTTCTTGTTTCTTGTTTGAGTTTTGTGTTGTTGACTGGTGTCTTCCGCACTTTGGGTTGGCGCTTTGTTGGCATGTTTGATTCTTTCCAATTCAGACAAACCAAAATAAGTATTTGGTTTGGGCATTTGAGTGATTTCTCATTTGGCTTTCGTGGTATTCAATCGTAAACTGCCTATTTAGAAAGTGGGATTGTTTTCGTGATGAATTGTCAAATTTGGGGTTTTATCCTTTTGGTGGAGAGTTAGTATTGCATGGATACGACGAGAACTCTCTATTTCTAGTTGGATTCTCTTTGTGAATCAGTGGTTTAAGAACCAGTTCTGTTGTGCATTCTTGTTTAAAGGAGGTGACCCTTGTTAGATGAAGCGTTTGATTTTGAGCATCAACCTTCGCTGCACGAGCGCATGCGGGACAGGGGCGTGGGCATATGGCGCATGGCGCGTGTGGTCCCGAAGTGGACATACGGCATGGCATATGTGCCGGCACTGGACGCACGGATGTGTACCGAGGGGTGGTTCTGGGCATTTGTTGTGTGTTTTCGTGCCAAAGGGGAGTTTGGACCAGGTACATTGGTTCGTTTTTGACAGTGGCAGAAATTAGGAAGTTGGCGTATCGCTTTGACCATCTCGGGTCCATACGCGACGTACGCAACGCCTGGTGTGTTCTGGTGCTAAGTGAGTAGCTGAGCAATTCAAAGCTTGGGATTTCGTTAAAGACGTTGACCATCGAGTAGGGTCTTATCTTCGATTCTCTTCTAATGAGTGTACTTGGGAATGCCGGGTTGAGTGTTAAGACGGACGTCGTTTTGCATCGTTGTGTTGTGGTCTAATCAGTCCGAGAGAGAGACTACTTAGGAAGTTGGAGTTTCGTATGCGCGAACAATATTTGGATTTGTTCGCAACGGATGCGTTTTGATCCTTGTTCAAATTCCAGTTGCAGTTTTCTTTCAGTTAGTTTCGTTGAGAAGATTCGAGGTCGAATCCTGTTTAAGGGGGGTAGAATGTAATACCCAAAATATCAACCAGAGAGGATATATTATTCGGGAGAGAAATTATTCAATATCAAGTGCAATCTAGTTCAGAGAAGGATTTGTCCTAACAAAGAAAGTATCCAACAGAGATTGCTAGATCAATTGAGGGTTTTCTCTGCCAGCGCCATCACAGGCACAGGCTTTTGGGATAGGAAGCCCATGAGGGGTGGCCAAGGGAAACCCTAGGGCCTTTTTTCCCTTGCACTCCTCTCCCTCCCTCCCTCCAAGCCGCCCTCCTCTCCTCTCCCTCCAAGCCGCCACCCCCATCTTCCCTCATGGTCTGCTGCCCTATCTCAAAGACCTCCTCCTACTTGGTGCTATCTCCATGGTCGGCCAAGGAACCTCCCCCATCCCATTGAAGCCGGCCACAAGAAAGGAGGAGAAGAGAAGGGAGAAAACGGGGAGAAAAGAGGAGAAGAGAAGGGATCATCTTCTTCAAGGATCGTTCATCGTCTTCCGGGGTTCTTCAAGGGTAACGAGATGTTTCCCCGCTGTTTAATGATGATTAGATGCGAAATTAGATTAGTTCAATTGGATCGAAATTATGCTGTTAGAATCCAGATCTGTCCAGTAGATTGCGTGGCCAATTTCGGTTTCGTAGAGGCCGAATTTGAGTTGTCCATCTTCTAGAGATATTTAGATAATGTTCTTAGCTTTCCGTGGCCAGCAAGAACACATAATTCTAACATACGTATCAAAATTTATGGTCTGATCTTTAGCACTGTCCTGAAATCCTAACGAGAATGAACTATCAAGTTGTCTCCTAAATTATGATTATGTTAATGGAAGATTCAGGGTTTTCACCCAACTAGGTTGTTGTAGAAATTTTTATAAAATTTCCATAATGATAAAGAACGCCCTAATCGGAGTTGTAGATCAAAAGTTGTGATGTAATCTTTACTGCTGTCTTTTTCGTCTAGACAGATTCTGTCTTATACTTTCATCTACCTATGAGCATATTTTTTTGTACAAATTGGGTTATCTCGCCAAATAGAATATTGTAGATATGTTCGTTATGTTTCTTTAAGAACTAGGCTCACCTCGTTCCAACTCCCAGATCAATAGTTATGGTTTATTCCGTGCTGCTGTCCAGATTTGTTTCTGTAGTTGTGTTGTCTGTTTTCAGAATAGGCTAAATGGCTATTTCTTGGGTGTTCGGGAAGGTGTTGTAGAACGTTACTGGTAGTGTCTTGTACCGTGTTGTTCTTATTTCGAGTACTTACTTGTGTAGGCGGAGAGGCTTCGGGTTTAGGGGCACCGTCATTGCCTACTAACGCATCGCAACGCGAAAAGCAAGTACTTTGATATTCTGATGATTTGTGAATGTTGAATGCTTGATGCTCGTATTGTGCTTTTCTGTGATCCATGATAATATTCAAAGTTTATGTTCCTTTCTTATGTGTTATTTCCATGTGTAGATATGATGTCTCTCATAATTCATATTTCAATACATGCATCCATTTTCATGTTCCTTCCACGGGAGTGGATTATAAGACCCATCAATTCCAGTATGGGCACGTAAGACCCACCATTCCAATGTGGGTAGATTTGGACACCCGTATGAAACGTTCTTCATACGGGATTTGGATCCCCGCATTTTGTTAAATGCGGGCTTAGGTGAACACCGACGGTGTGTCACTATCTATATATAAGATAAGCACGCAGATCCATTCCTTTCATTCAATCCATTCATTCCATTCATTCATATATTCATTCAGTGTTATGTTCATATTCTTAAAAGATGTTGCCTTGTTCATAATTGTTGTATGTTCAATTATTCACTGTACTTGCTGAGTCTCGGACTTATTCTTGCTTTGTTTGATTATTTTAGGTGATCGTTGATGATAGCTCTATTGGGAGGGAGTAGACACACACTATTCGTTCACTTCACCATACTCCAATTTCAATAATAGGACTTGATTCTATCTTTCATTCGTGAATTGGTGAACTGTAATAAATAAAGTTAGCTGTGGTTGTTAACCTCTTCTAAGTTATGGTTGATTAAGTACTGCTTGGGATCTTCGATCATCCTTTTGATATAACTGCTTGAGTTCAGACTATATTCATGCCATGGTTCTATTAAATATTGATCTCTTTATGTCTTTAGATGATATGTTATTCAAATTCTTCCGCATTATGGTTGTATGTTAGATTATTTAGGTGACATCTTGGCTTCCGAATGGCCAGGGTGTTACAAACGCGTCTAGTAGTCCGTTTCGGTCTCTTGACCAAATCTGATTGGGCCCATTAGTTTCGGCTGAACCAAGGGGAGGGGACCCCTATATATTTGTGTGTCACGCCCCCATAAACCCTAGACCACATTTAATCTATTATTTCTGAACAACATATGCTTGTTTCTCCTATTGTGGTCATAGCCAAAACAGCGGGGAATTAGGCATTCAGAATAAGGGGTCGTTCCTGCTTTTCCATTGGGAATTGAGGGTTCGACGATCTTCGCTTCGTGGTCAGTGTGGATTCAATCAAGTGTGTGTTTGGGTGAATTTTCTATAGAGCTGCAAGTCCGTGCATTGGTGCGGGGTATCAGCTGGTGGTTCGTTAGGATACACAAGCTATCAAGCGGTTCTATGTCGAGAAGATCGGGCACCCCCCTATCACAATGCCTCTCTCGTCTTCAGAGAATCCTGGTGCTTTGCCCTTTCCCATGTTATGCTTGATTTTGTTGACGTCCTGGTCTACCTTCTGAGCTTCCCTAATTTGATCTTCTAGAGTTGGTTGGACTTCAACGGTATTCACACATCCCTTATCAACTAATTCCAGGTTGAGTCGCTGAAATTCCTCATGTAGAGCAGGCTGATTTTCTTTAATCATGACATTATTACAATAGCTTTTTCTGCTTAAAGCATCGGCTACTACATTAGCTTTGCCTGGATGATAGTGTATTCCAACATCATAATCGTTGATTAACTCTATCCACCTTCTTTTCCTCAAGTTCAAATCTTCCTGAGTGAAAATGTGTTTGAGACTCTTATGGTCGGTATAGATCTCACAATGATTTCTAATAAGGTAATGCCTCTAGATTTTTAGAGCATGCACAACTGCGGCTAATTTTAAATCATGGATTGGATAGTTCTGCTCATGCAGATGCAGTTGTCTCGAAGCATAAGCTACTACTTTGCTTTCTTGCATTAACACACAACCCAGACCTTGTTTTGATGCATCACAGAAAATCTCAAAGTTTTTCTGGATGTCAGGCAAAACCAACACTGGCGCAGTAGTTAACCTCTTCTTCAGTCCTTGAAAACTCTGCTCACAAGCAAAGGTCCATTCAAACTTTTTTTTCTTTTTTTAGCAATTCGGTGAGGGGTTTGGCAATCTTCGAAAAACCTTCAATAAAATGACGATAGTAACCAGCTAAACCAAGAAAACTTCTGATTTTCGGAACTGACTTGAGTTTCTTCCAATTAAGTACATCCCTAACCTTTCCGGGATCCACTGCTACTCCTCTAGCAGAAATTACATGCCCCAAGAAAGCAACTTCATTCAACCAAAACTCGCACTTACTGAATTTAGCATACAACTGGTACTCTTTGAGTTTCTCCAAAGCTAACCTCAGATGTTTCGCATGCTCATTCTTATTTGAGAGTAAATAAGAATTTCATCTATGAATACCACTACAAACTTATCTAGGTATTCCATAAACACTTTGTTCATCAAGCTCATGAAGTAAGCTTATGCATTTGTTAGACCAAATGATATCAATGTACATTCATAAAGACCACAACGAGTAGTGAACGCAATCTTTGGAATATCTGACGGCCTTATCTTCAGCTGATGATATCCAGAGGGTAGATCAATCTTGGAGAAAACACTTGCTCCCTCTAATTGATCAAACAAATCATCAATTCACGGCAAAGGATACTTGTTCTTGGTTGTAACTTCATTCAGGAATGTATAATCCACGCACATTCTTAAATTGTCATTCTTCTTCTTCGCGAAGATTACTGGTGCTCCCCAAGGTGATGAACTAGGTTGAATGTATCCTTTTTCTAGCAACTCTTCAATCTGCTTCTTCATCTCAGCTAGCTCATTTGCTAGTAACCGGTACGGTCTCTTGGATATAGAAGCGGTACCAGGTACCAAGTCAATAATGAACTCAAACTCTCGGTCTGATGGCATCTAGGTAGTTCATCGGGGAATACATCTGGGTATTCCCGCACTACTGGCACGCTTTCCAAGGGTATGCCTTTCAGGTGGTTTAGAACACAAATCTTCTTTGATGGTTTGTTGGACACAAACTCCACTCAAATACCTTCGACATTGGTTAGGGTGAAGGCTCTGTTGGCATAATCAATCTAACCCTTAAAATTGGTTAACCAATCCGATACGGGGTGGCCCGATCTTTTCGAGTAGAACCGTGGATAAATAGTGCTTGACGACGAACAACGCTCAGCTGTACACCACGCGCCAATGCATGGACTTGCAGCTCTATGGATATTCGCTAACACGCACCAGGATGGTCACCGCTAGACCACGAAAGGAGATCGCTAAGCCCTCAATTCCCAGCGGAAAAGCAAACTTGACCTTGTGAGGTAGAACGAACAACGGATCGCCTAATTCTCTCTTAGAAATCCCCGCATGAATTTCTTGTATGAAAGAACAAGCAATAACTTGTGTTCTATTCTTTATCTCAAAAGTATGGTCTGCTTTACAATGGGGGTCTACCCCTCAATATGTAGTCTTGGCCTAAGAACTATTCGGTACCATTGTTCAATGTGGGACTATTCATGCATTGTATCGCTCACGCCAAGATTGCTCATGGGCCAAGATCAGAGTACGCCATCGCTCACAGTTTGGCATCAGAGCGTTTACTATTATTCGTAGCGCTTGCATCGTCGTGCCGCGGACTTGGGCTTCCTTCCTGGTTCCTCCACATGGGCTTTGTGCTTGACCGCTCGAGCCTTGATCCCTCGCTTGGCCGCATGGACCTTGGCCCTCTCCTCCTTGGCCGAATAGGCCATAGGCCAGCGCCTTGACCTCCTTGTTTGATGGCTTTTCTTGGATGACGGCTGCATATCCTTGATCTCCGTCCATCACTAAGTCTTCAAACCTGAGCACAAGCAAAACACTGTTTTTAGGTAGTATAAAATTCTCATTAAAATCAATGACATGTTCATTAAGGAGTAAGTTCACCTGAGTTTGTAGTTTCTTGGCACATACTCTTATTATTGGTCCTGTCAGCAACTCGAGGCGTATATCATGAGCATTAGGTGGAGGAGAAGAATGTGTTGTAAGGATGCCCTCATCACAATCCATGCCAAAGATTACATCAATGCCTCTGGAATCTAGTAACATAAGGTTCGCTAGGAACCTAACCACATTTATATCTATAGACATTCCTGGGCATACTAAATTATTCCTCATTTCCTTTCCAAGTGATTGGACTATCATAGGGTTCTTAAGTTCAAAAACATCCCAGCAATATTTTTCAGCAAAGCTCTTCAAAATAAAAGAATGCGAAGCTCCAAAGTCAAATAATGCTGATGCAGGTACTGAATTAACAAGGAACTTACCCAAAACTATGTCTGTTGCATGCTGGACTTCCTCTGCGGTGACGTGGTTAACACGTCCTCTCCCAAAAGTTTGTGGATTCCTTAGAGCATGAGGGGCATCACGTCCTTGTCCTGGAGCTGGTGCACGGGCTGGTGTAGCTCCCAAGTTGAAAGGAACCAGAGTCATGGCTTGGTGTTTTTTAGGGCAATTGCTAGCATAATGCCCCATTTGGTGGCAGTGAAAGCATTGGACTCCTGCTGCTGAAGTCTTGTTCTGCTGCGGTTGAACACCAGTAATGTTGTGGAATCCCTCTATGATCGGACGAGGTCCTAACATTGGAGTCTTGGGTGCATTGTCCACCGGCTGTCTGTTGAAGTGTAGCTGGTTCATAAGAGGCCTGAAACTGCCGGCTCCATGCTGTGCCTGAAAATCCATCTTTCTTTTACGAGACTCATACAGCTGCCATTGAGCATCCTCTTGCACGAGAGTCTTGTTGGCCATTTACTGAAAGTTGGGGAAGTCATTTGACACCAAATGTACATTGATGTTGGCATCAAGTCCTTCCATGAAGCGCCATATCTTTGCTTTCTCATTTGCCACGTCCTCCTGTGCATATCTTGACAGTTGCGTGAATCTATTGAGATATTCTGGCATGTTGAGGTTGCCTTATTACAGCTTGTAGAACTCGCTCTTTTTCATCTGCATCATTTCCAAAGGAATGTGTGTCATGTGGAAAGCAGGAATTTTTTTGATTCAGCCCCCTGCCGCCACCTCAATAGCAAAAATAGCCCCCCTGGCACCATATTTGCATATGTAGCCCCCTCCTGAGCGTGGGAAAACGGGACGGTGACACCTGGCACATCGTGCGCTCGGCGAGCGCGAGAAGCAGGCGACGAGTGCGGGAGGATGGGCGAGCACGGGACCAAGGCGATGAGCACGGGAGGTGGCAGGCCCGGCGAGTTTCCACGGTGCTGAAGCGCAGGAGGCGATTCGTCCACCTCATGCATCCCCGAGCGTAGGAACCACCCAGCCCCTCGTGCAGCGTGCACTCCCACCATGCGCTGGATCGCCCACTCCTGACCCCCTGATGCACCTGCCCGCCTGGCACACAGCCGCCCGTGCATCGCCCAGCCCTCCTGCGCTCTGCGCCTGGCCTCCACTGCACTGGTGCGTGGCCGCTAGCCTAGCCTCCCGCAGCACTCTAGTGAGCATAAAAATGCAGCGCCTGTCATCCGACCGGTCAAACGAAGTCATTTGCATTTCTTTGAGCCACGAACAAGAGAAAGAGGAAGGAAGCGAAGGTGGTTTTCAGTTGCATTGTTGGTGGTTTTCAATCCGAATTTGGAGGTTGCGCAATTGCATAAGTTGTAAGTCGGCTTGCGTGTGTCAAGAAAAGGTAATTTTCATCCACATGCGACTATATTTTTAGCTATTTGATTAGCATGTAATTCGGTTAGTGTTCTTGTAATTATTATGTAAGTATACATGCAAGTAGCTTAGTTAATTTGTTATTACCGTAATGGTTTCTTGATTGTGTAGAATGTGTCAGGTAACCATGCTTAGTTAACATAAATGTTTAGTTCATGTGGATGGCATTGTTAGTTAATTAGCACATAGGGATTAATATAGTTATCCTTCATGCAGTAGAAATCTCCATTTTGAAACCATGTAAATGGATGAATTATTTGAACCGTGGACGGTCTGCATTATTTAGCTCGTACACAGACTATTCGTCATGTACATTACGAAATTAAAATACTTAGTACGTTAGGAAAAAAGTACTACGTAATGTGTACGTTGTTAATTTTTACATGTCCCCCCATTAGTCAGGAATTTCGGGAATCAAAAACATTATTAGCTGGCAGTATGCAGACTATTTGGCATGTACATTAGGAAATGCAAAAGCAACCCAGAAAGAAGATTTACGTATTTATTTGTGTTTCTCGTTTTGCGTGTAGAACCCAACGCCGTCGGAAATCTTCTCAACCAACAAGAAGATACTGTTGGAAATATGCCCTAGAGGCAATCATAGAGATGATTATATTTCATTATGTTCATAATATTGGATAATATGTTATCTTGTTCCTAGAATAATATCGTTAATATTTATTATCAAGTATGTGACTTGATTGTGAAACTCTATATTTCTGCGATAATTATTCTTAAACGTTCCCTGGTCGGAAACATATGAGAACACATATGAATGGACTAGCATATGTATTGGTTGATGACTATGTTTCACAGGTTATGGATATAGAGATATCGAACCAATAATATGGACACATGTTAGAGAACATGGTGTTGGATAAGACCCATCTTGAGACACTATTGAGATTGTTATGATTCTATGTGTCATTAGTTGGTCTCAAGCAATGATGATGTATAATCATTAGACCTGAGATCAGCATGGTTTCCTGCATGTGTAATAGCACTCTTAGGGGTTGCTAATCGCTACTCGTAACTGGGTAGTTATAAAGGTAGCTTTTGGGTATGCTCTGAAACATACGGAGGAATGTGACTAGTCAGATATGGGATTCGCCCCTCCTAACATAACAGGAGAGATGTCTATGGGCCCCTCGTTGTGATCGGATAAAGTAAGTGCATGGCCATGCCACTAGTGGTCGAAGTGTTCGACCACGTGAAGTTATCCAACACTCGATCGAGAAAGTATTGAACAATCTATGGATGACACAACATCTCACCTAGAGTTCAACCAGATATCACGAGGCAAAGGGAGAATACACGAGTAGGTTGCTTAGTTATCTCAGTTACGGACTGGTCGTATAGAGATACGAGCTGGTCGTAGACTGGTCGAACGTAATCACAGAGTGGTCGTAACCTAGTTGTAAGGAGTTACGAACAGGTTGTGACCAAATACGAACTGGTCGTATAGAGATAGGACCTAGTCGTAAGTGATGAGAACCTGGTCGTAGATCATATTGCATTAAGGTTCGTCCAATATAATTTGTGTGTATTCGAGAATCGCTATGTTCTGTTAAGAACCGCTAACGACTCATGGTCGGAAAGGGTTTCCGAGTCACAACCGATTACGCATAAACCTAACAGGTCACACACTTAACGAGTTGGAACAAAACGTGTTCGGATAGGATCTGTCATGGGCACTATATAAGGAGATGCTTGAGGCTATTGGGAGAGATACGAGTTGACGTGAGTTGCTCCACTTAAACCCTAGCTGCCATCTTCTTGAGTGCTCTGCCGTGCGACTTGGTGCTAGCACACCGACGTATGGTTGTTCCTTCCTGGACGTGTGGATACCATAGAGGCACTACTGTAGTTGCTATTGCGCTTGAGGACGATCCGCGATCTTCATAAGGAACTGCAAAGGTTGCTGGAGGAGACGATCGACTCACGAGGACGTAGATGATAGACTACGACCACTGCATCGACGTGCTCGACGCTGGACGATCGACTACGACTAGACCTGTTCATGGCCGGCCCGGCCCGGTGGCCCGACCCGAGCCTGACACGTTTTTTCCTGGCCGGGCTTTAATCTCGGGCCGGGCTCAGGCCTGTTACATTTGTCTAGAATTTTTTTCGGGCTGGAAATCTCACCTCAAAAAAAGCCCGGCCCAGCCCGAGCCACTACCTGCCAGCCACACTACATAAGTTCATAAGGCCATAAGCCCATCAGTTATTAACCTATTCCCACACCCACACCCCCGTCCCAACCCTAGCGCAGCGGGGAGCTCTCCTGATCTGAGCTCCCCTAGGCGGCGCTCCCCCCTCGTGGCTCTCACCCAGCGGCGCTGCCCGGTCGGCCGACGCTCGACGCACTCCCCTCGGCGGCCCCCAGTGTGCTTCCCCTCTGTCAAGCACTTCCCCTCGATCGTCTTGCCCGGTCGGCTCTTCTCAAGTGGCGCTCCTCCAGTTGTGCTCCCGCTCGGCGCTTCCCCCGCATGGCTCTCCCGGCTCGGCTGCTCCCCTCGGCGGCACTTTGTCACTAAGCTTCCTCGTGAATATTGCACAAGATTGAACTGGCTCTATTTTTTGTTGTGCAATGTGGACTTGTGGAGAAGTATTAGAGTTAAATTAATTGTGAATTGTGATGAGTTGTTCTGAGTTGAGTATCTATAATTCTGTAATCTGTACGTACTTCTGAGCTTCAGGCCGGGCTTTGGGCTTTAGTCTTTTGTGTCGGGCCGGGCTCGGGCCTAGAAAATGCATTGTGGTTGGGCTTCATTCTGGGCTCGGGCTTGGTGCTTTGTCACTGGACTTTTGCAGGCCCAGCCCGAAGCCTGGCCCGGCTCGGCGTTTGAATAGGTCTAACTACGACCACTACATCGACGCGCTTCACGCTGGACCAGTCGCCCAACTCTTCTTCCACGCTCACAAGATCTCGTGGTAACGATCTGTGATCATCTTCTTGCTTGGTTTCCTGTTTTACGTGGTAGAATTTTTGAATTGTTGCTATCGTAGCCTACCCGTATCCCTACAGATACCCTAGCCACAGAAGTCAAGTCTTACCTGAACATGTCGATCGAAGACTTGTTCGTGTTCTATGGTGATGGTTTCATATGCGACGGGTCGTACAGAGCAGACCTGTCAAATTGTGACCGAACCCAGATCTGGGCACCGAGCCTGAAGGACCTTAGCCTGTGCAAGCTAAGGAGGTGCGTGCATTCCGCATTCGATCGGGACACTAGAAGGAAGAAGCTACGCATCGAGGCATTGTATGCCTCAGCAGCGGGTACTGCAGGGGAAACCTTTTGACAACTTATGAAGGTGAACAGTGATGCTTCGTGGACCACCTACATGGAGGTTGTGTGCAACCCTGCCGCTGCGATATACACCAGGCCGATGGTGTATGTCCAGTTTGTGGAGAGGACAGTGTAAGACCAAGAGGTTTTTGGTCATGATATTTGATGATGAATACATTGCCAATATTGAAGACTTAGTCTTGATGCTTAAAGTTCAATACATTGTCTCTGGAACATGCTTTTGATCTTATTTGCTGACATGCTTTTGAGCACTGTTGAATTCTGTCGAAAATTAGTTTTTGTCAGGATTATCGGTAGTACCAGCGTTGTTTGTGCAGAACTACCAGAGTGAGGTATGATCGCGGGTGTGCAGCGGTAGTAATGCAAGTCACTAAGTCTGAACGATGGTTTGCTCGAAGCATTAGATCTTGATCTGATGGTTATTATTGAAGTGGACGTTCGGACCGTCCGAAATGGTCAAAGTCTATGAGCCGTTGGATTGAAATCTGACGGATGAAATCAAGTGGGCTGTTCGGACTTGCTACAGTGCGTTCTAAATCGGACGGTTTTGAAGCGTGGTCCGATCGGCGTGTCATCTGGAGCGCCCACGTGGCAAAAGGTTTTTCTCAAGTCTTTGAGCTTTTTCCTTGATACGGTAATACCGGAGTTCTTTTCACGGTAGTACCGCAAGTCTTTTTCTCTCGGTGCTTTGCTCGCTATGCTAGATCTTGATCTAACGGCCGATATTGAGAGGAACGTTCGGACTTTCTACGTTGTTCCTAGATCGACGGTTTAAAGCGTGGTCCGATCGGCTCAAATCATCTGAGTGCGCCCACGTGTCTCGTGGTTGTGTTTCGAGCTCTTTTGATTTAAGTGGTGCGGTAGTACCGTTTGATTTTCTTGAGAGTACCGCTTTACATCGGTAATACCGTTGTGTGTTTGGCGGTATGGAAAACCGAACACTTGTTTTTTCTTGGACATTGCATTTTTGCCGAGCGGTATGACGCGCCATGTCTGCGGTAGTACCAAGACTTGGTTTTGAGAGAGAGAATCTCGACATGAGCAGTTAAATGAAAATCGGATGATCTCGAGTCTTGGAGCGAACGACCGGTGAGCGGTATTTCGCATGACTTGAACGGGCGGTAGTACCGCAAGACACGGTATGACCGCGAGGTTGCGATATGGTTTTTCTAGAAGCGATGTTTTGGAAGTTTTGGAAGTTCTTGATAATCGGTAGTACCGGTGTGTTTGGAGCGACACGACCTGCGTGTCTTGATAATCTGGGACGTACAATGGCGGTAGTACCGATTGTACTGGAAAGTTGTCGTTCTAGGGAATTGACTGCGGATTTGTTGAATTCGTAAGCTATATCTTGTTGCATGATGCATGATAGTGTTTATGGGTGTGAGTGAGCTAATGGATGGTCAAGTTGGAGAACTTGTGCCAAGATTTGGTGTTTCTTTGATCTTTGCATGTGCAGGTTGAGGCGTGAGGACGAATTACGTTCAGTGACGGGATTGACTCAGACTAGGACGGGGAATCTGAGGTCTTGGAAGTTGTGGATGTCAAGAGGTGGTTTGAATCACGCTGGAGCACTTGGAGATCAAAGGGGATCACGTTTAAGCTACGGGTGGTGGTGTCCTGGAGGCTTACGATGTGAGAGAATTGGAAAGACAGATTTGGAAGGAGTTCCAAATCTGGTTGGTTTGAGTTAGAGTCCGTATTGGTGTCATGTTGGGCATGGATAGGACTCTAGGCTATAAGAGAAGGCAGTAGGGTACGGCCTGGATACGAATTTTTAGGGTTACGAGCTTTTGATAGGTTTTGGCTGTAGCTTTCTTGTTGTTGATGCTGCGGTTGTAAGGTCCTTGGAATTAGGGCTTTGAGTGGTGCTTGCTAAGCTCTCTGTAAACACAAATCAAGTTTGATATATGAAGTTTAGATTCGTTCAATCTTGGTTCTTGTTTTGTTGATCTTAGTGTGCGCCTGAGGTGGTCTCGATTGTGAAGTTTTTTCAAGTCAACAGAGAAGTTGCTGCTGTTCTTGATAACAAGAAGAAGTTGAAATTTGGGGGTCAATTCACTGCAATCATTCAACCCCCCCCCCTTCTGATTGCCATTACGATCCTACAGACAGAATCATCCACCATGGGTGGTTCTGGTGGAGCTACCGGTGCTGAAGTGCCTGAGTTGGTCTTCAGCGCTGATGCAGACGCTGGTGTTGGTGGAGATGTGGGCGAGGAAGTGGGTGATGGAGACTTGAGGAGGCGTGCGGAGGCTTTCGAGCTGAACAAAGGCATGGAGAGGTGGTGGGCAGCTCATATTGACTACCACAAATACCTTGCTAAGCAGGTGGATGTAGTGGAATGCGAGGAGGAGGCTGTGGATACAGCTAGTTCTACAGAGGAGCCTGATGGAGAAGCTACCACAGGAGGTGTATTAGGTGGTGTCGTGACCACCGATGTTGCGCATGTCTCGTCTAGATTGTACGACACCGCAGCGACATCCTTGGTTCTGCCGCGGACAAAGGTGGCGGAGTGGGGGGTTCAATGAAGACACTCTACTCTTAGGGCAGCGCTTCCCTAACAAGAGCGATGCCCAGTAGGCCATTGCTAGATAAGCCGTCAACATTAGCCAGACGTATCGAGTGCACAGGTCCAACCCTAACACCTACATCGTCAACTGTGTGGATGGATCATTCCTTGGCAAGGTTTGTGCGCAGCAGTTCAGGGGCGCCACCATGGACTTCCACATAATGGTACTCAAGGATCACACATGCGAGCTTGCAGAGCCACTTCATAGACTCCGCAACCTGACCTCGTCGTATGTTGTGGAGCTGATAAGCCACCTCGTCGTAGCTGATGTATCTGTCTCGCCGAAGCTGCTTTTAGCAGATGTTGTCAATATAGTGGGCTTCCCGGTTGGCTACAACAAGGTGTGGCGGGCGAAACAGAAGGTCCTAGAGCGTATGTTCAGCACATACGAAGAGGCCCATGACTTTGTCCCAAGAATGCTATATCATATTGCGGAATCGAATCCCGGGACATACATCCATAAGCTGGACTGGGTGCATCCTACGAAGGGGCCGAATTGTTTTGTCCTTGACAGAGTATTCTAGGCCATCCCCCAGGTGAGCGGAGGGTTCAAGTACTGCCGTCCTATGTTGTCGGTGGACAGCACCTTCCTCACTAGCAAGTACATGGGCACCATCCTCACCGCGGTTGCAGCCGACACGAACGACCAGTTACTACTAGTGGCCTTCGCGATTGTTGAGAGCGAGAACACGGATAGTTGGCTGTGGTTCCTTGCAAACGTGAAGCAGGCAGTGGTTCAAGACCGCCCAGGTGTGTGTGTCATCTCATACCACAATGCTGGGTTGCTATCCGCGTGTAGCATGATGCAAAATAGGACATAGCCCCCGTTCTAGTGGAACGACCTGACGAACCGATGGTGCATGAGGCATCTCGTGGCGAACTTCCACACAAGGTTCCAAAGCAAGGACCTGATGAAGACCTTCAAGAAGCTATGCATGTAGAACCAAAGGTGGAAGTTCGACGCCGTGTGGAGACAGCTGGACGAGGAGACCAGCAAGCATGTCAGGAATTCCTAAGACGCCGAGGCAGGGGCAGCGGTAGGAGGCTCCGCCAGAGTTGGGGAGTTCATGAAATGGGTAAACTCGCACGCACCCTACTTGGAGAAATGGTTTCTGTTGCATGACACCGGTGGTGCACAATATGGAATCATGATGACCAACATGTCCGAGGTGTACAACGGTGTCCTCAAGGGTGTCCGATCCCTTCCGATCAGCGCAATCATCGAGGAGAGCTGGAACCATACCGTGGGGTACTTCGTCAACAAAGCCATGATGGCGAAGAAGCATATGGACGAAGGCATGCAATTCTCAGAGGTGGCGTAAGCCTACATGGACAAGAAGATCCAAACGGCTTGTTCGCACACTGCTAGGACCATGGATGGCATCAGGAAGAAGTTCGAGATCCGTCTGAGGTAGAAGTATGTCATGGGTCAAGATAGGGGTGATCGCAAACAAGTCTGCTCGATCGATGATGAAGCGTCCTGCACCTGCAATAAGCCGCAGCTTCTTCACAAGCCATGCTCCCATGTGTACGCGGCATGCACAGCGTGGCACTAGGCCTCGGCACAATACGTCTCGGAGTACTATGACATGCACCACCTATACGGCACTTGGAGTCTTTGAGTTCAATCGTCTGAATTTGGACATGCATTACAGGACCTCTCGGCGAGGCACGTGAAGTGGGTGCGAATGGCGACTCAAGCAGCGGTAGTGGAAGATGTGATCCCACCGCATCCGTAACGACATGGATGATAGCCAGCATGGGCAACGAGTTAGGCGCCCGAGATGCAGACTCTGCAAGACGATTGGCCACTCCTTCAGCACCTGCCCGAACAGGCTTGGGTCAAGCAACACACCGTAGCGACGAAGTTTCATCGCCCATATATGTATGCTGTATGTTTGTTGTAATGCATTCTTATGCACTCCCGTTAGGCATTGTCGTGTTGTACGTGTTGGAATGTTGTAACATCCCAAAGTTCTATTACTATTTCAAAATTAATAAAATATTACTTTATTTGATTTTCTGAAATATAAAAGAGTTTTATTGCTTTTCCTAAAATTCTTTTAAAATAAAAAGGCAAAAATAAAGTTTATTGAGTTTTTGAGTTTTTCTTGGATTTAAAGTTAAAAAGAAAAACTAAATTAATTTCTTGACTTTCTGGATTTTAAAAAGGCTTTTCGTGTCTTTCAAAAACTAAAAATAGTTATGTGCAAAAATAAAAGCCAACTTTAAGTTGGAAGTAATTTTGATTATTCCAAAGCTAATCTATTTGATTTTCGTGCCTTTTTCAAAGTTTTTCAAATAAAAATCACCATTTGATTTTTCCCGATTAGATTAAAGCTTAATTTGAAATTTCAAAAATAAAAATAATTTAATTGTGAGTAAAATAAAATCCAATTAAATAAAAGAAATTTATTCTATCTCTAGAGTCTTTTTGAAGCTTTAAAAATAAAAATAATCATTTAGATTTTATCGATTTAATTTAAAGCTTAAAATTGAATTTCTGAAGGAAAAATATTTTAAATGGCCAAAATAAACTTTAAAAAAGTCAAAAGTATTTTATGAAATTTTCTTGGATTTTCCAATTTTTTTTCTTCCCCCTTTCTTTTCTTTCTTTCCCACGCGCTGGTCATCTTCTCCGTACTGTTGCCTCCTCATGTTTTCTTCCCATTGGAGCACATGGGCACCCATCTCCCAACCGTTAGCTCCCCATGCCCTGCCCCTTGACCTGGCCGCCTTCTTCCCATACCCTGCCCTCCCCATCGCTGCCCCCATGCCTCCTGCACGCCTCCACCGAAGCTCCCTTGCTGATGCCTGCCACTACTGCGCAATGGGTCACCCAGCCGACCCGCTCCCTCCTCCCTTCTCAGCTATAAAGCTAGCAAACTCCTTCCCTCTACCTCCCACTTTTCTACCTCCCACCAGCAGCTCCCCTTCTCTCTTCTCTTTCCCCCAACCGAAGCACCACCGCCACCCCCATGCTGCATGTTGCGCCGTCTAGTAGTAGCTCCCCCATGTTGCATGCCCAACTCGGCCTACTGCGCCTGCCCAGCCGTGCATGCTCCCACTGCCAATCTCCCTTCCTCCCCTTCCCAACTGAGCTCCTCCAACCTTCTTTCAACCCCACCAGCTCCCCTTGCTTTGCTCCTCCACCTCCAGTCCAGCTCCCCATATTGCATGCTCCTGCCCTAGCCGCAGCATGCTCCACCCGAGCGCCTCCTCCCTTGCACACCGTGATCCGACCACCAGATCGCCTCCCTCTGGCCACCGCTTGACTTCCCTCTCCTTCCTTCCCATTCTTGAGCCCCGCCCCTTCCTCTCCTAGTTTCCCCCCGCTCGCCCGTCTCCTCCATTATCGGCTGCATGCTCCCTCCACCATGCCGAACCCTCCCAGAGCCTCACCAAGCAGCCAGCAGCCCCCACTGCATGCTGCCGCCTCCCAAGCTGCTCCCTGCTGCCTTCTTCTTCCTCTTTCTTCTTTCTTTGCTTTGAGTCACTTGCTTGTGGGCCGCGCCATGTCATACTCCCATCCATTGCCCTCTTTCTCTCTTGCTCTCACTTGCATGTGGGCCAAGTCATCCTCTCTTGTATTGCTTTGTTCTGTTAAACAAAAATCACTAGTATGATTCACTAGTATTTTATTCCTTCTTCTTTCTTTGCCTTGAGCCACTTCCATGTGGACCCCACCTTGTCATACTCCCATCTCATTTCCTCTCTCTTGGTCTCACCTCCAAGTAGGCCCATGTGGACTTATGCATTTAATTGCATGAAAAATCAGAAAAATCAAATTCCAATATATTCTTTCCTTTTCTCAATTTCTATCATTTCATGTGATTATCCAACTTCCGAACATCCGTTCTCGCTCATACGAAGTCCGATTCTGCCGATTCTTATTCCTAAATTCAGCTAAAGGCGGTATATTCCTTTGGTATTTATTTTATAATTTTTGGAGTTTATTTGGATTTGTTGTATTTATTTGGCTCGTTTCGCGTATTGAGTACGACGACTTCATAGAATTGGATTTCGACACTGTAATGCCCCGTTGGAGTTAATAGTTAAACAAGAAGTACAATGTGATTAAAAAGAAGAGTTTTGGTGAGGAGATGAGGTAACGGGCCGGATTGGGCCTCGATTGCCCATAATCAAAGAAAGATGAAACCCTAGTCGCCCCAAGCCACAAAAGCAAACTTCCTGCCTAATTTCTCTTCCCTCCCCATTTCTTTTCCCTTACCAGCCGCCACCCTCCACCTGCCTTGGCGCTGCCCCAATTTTTCCCCTAGTCGCCATCTCCTTCTCCCAATCCACTTGCTCTGGTGCATTATTTGGACCTTGTTGCCCCCCCTTTCCTTCTCTTGGCGCACTAGCTCAGACGGGGGATGGACTGAGGGGAGCAGGAGGCGAGGCGGCAGGTCATGGCGGCGATCGCAAGGGGAAGCGGGTGGGAGCTCCAGTCGCACGACGGGGAGGCGGTCGAGCTCATCGCCGCCCACGCGGGCCCATTCTCATCAAGACTCTCGCTGCTGCTTGGCCGTCGCCGCGTGGCTCGCCTCGACTTCGCCGCCTCTGACCGAGTCTGCGCCGCCTCCTGGTGCCACCGCCATCTCGACCTCCGGCCGCCGTGCCGCTCTACCTCGGCCGCATGTGTGATTGCCGGCGCCCTCTCGGCTCGCCCCTTACCTGGACTTGACTTACCCTTAATTCCCCTTTTGTGTAATTCGGTTGTAGAGTTTGCTTGCTCCATTTTATGAGGTTTCTTTGTCTCATATTTGCAAGGTGAAGGGGTTGGATGTGGGTTGCTATCTGTTCTGCATGAGGAAGGTTACATTGTCGAGAAAGGAGGTGGCGATCGGAGAAACTTCAGTTTCACCATCAAAGATCACCTTCATTTGGGAAAGGAACTTGATTTGTTTGATTTTGATGCGACTTTAGAATTCTCGGTTCTTAGATGTTCATTATCTAGAAGGTGTTGATCTCTATATTATGTTGGTATTACAATTTCATATTGAGTAGGGGACGTTTGTTTATCGGGTTGTTTCCTTTTACTTGTTTTGTTTGAGGCTTGGTGGATGCATGCGTCGGTGGGGTGGCGACGGAGTTGGTGCTGCCCACATTGTCAGGGCCGTGTCACACCGGAGGTGGAGCCATCGCTAAGATCATGCTCTGCACTGTACTCTCTCCAGCTCGTCGAGCCATTTCCTGGAGGCATCTGCTTGATGATAACGGTGCTTCAGATGGCGCACTTACCAAATATCAGAGTTTTGGCATCTCTGTTGCATCAGTTCTTCTTAATGCCGCGTCTAGTAAATAGTGATCTCGTGAAGGTCGTTGCGTAATGAAAGTTTATTTGCATGACATAGAGTTGTTGACTTGTCTCTAGGTGCTATGCCGTGGTACTTGTTCATCTGATAGGTAAATGAATCACTGTGGCTTCTTGTTCTAGTCCTTCTTTAGTATTCCCAGATTTTCATCAAATGTACGTTTATATCTAGTAGTATCCTCCAGGCGCCGCAAGGCTTACCATCCCGTGCGTGGGAAAGGGTAACGACTTCCTCTATTAGGATGAACAATTCATTTGTGGTGGTGGTGTTTTGGCTGTGGCTAACACTGAGGTGGTGGCGAACCCCAAGGCTAGAGTTTTTCATCGTTGTCTTCCGTCTCACGGTTGAGGCAAGTACAATTGATCTGTCTTGTTTGTGGTTTGTTCACTTGGTTGATGAATACGAAATGGGTAATTCGGTACTCCAAGGTTCCCTTCGTTGTTGTGGTACCCTGATTCTTCGATAATGTGTTTACGTTCAACATATACATTCGTTCTTTCTTTCGTGTTCACCACTGAAATGGGTAGTGAAGTCTCGCCATTTCAACATGGACAAGTACTTGGATGCTTCTTATAATTAGAAATTTGTTGAATGCCCGATGTTGGTATTGTGCTTCTAAGCTCTATGTTATGATTTAATGTTCATGTTCCCCCCATATGTGTTACCTTCATGATATTAGAGCACGTCTTTTTCAATATTCATATTACATTCCATGCATCCATTACATCATGTTACATCCACGGGAGTGGATTAAAAAGACCCATCAATTCCAGGATGGGCACGTAAGACCCACCATTCCAATGTGGGCCCCACCATTCCAATGTGGGCGTTTTGGGACACCCGTATGAAATGTTCTTCATACGGACTTGGATCCCGCATTTTTGTTAAGATGCGGGCTTAATGAACACCGACGGTGTGTCACTAGCAATACCCGTATATGCATGTGTGTAGTCCCTCCATTCCATTCACTTCATTCATTTCATTCATTCAAATACTCGTTCTGTGAATTCTTCATATGGCTTAATGATGTTGACTTGTTAATGTTTGTGGTATGTTCCATTCATTTATCAGATTTGCCGAGTCTCGGACTCACCCTTGCATTGATTGTTTATTTTAGGTGATTCGATTGATGATCCTTTTGGGAGGAGTAGACACTCACACTCGCCAACTTCACCATACTCCAAATTCAATAATAGAGATTGATTCTACCATTCATTCGATAATTAATGAACTGTAATAAATAAATTTGGTACGTGGTTGATAACTTCTTCCCCATTATGATTTGTTGAGTATCTGCGGATGATCTTCGATCAACTTTCTGATTTAAATGCTTGACTCTTGATTATATTCCTGTTGTTCATGTTACTTAGTGACTCCTTTATCGACTTGTTATATATAAATCGTTGGAACCTCCAGATAGCTAACTATACAAGGGAGGTTCTCACAAATTTAGAATTTTATCTTCCGTTTTAGTTGTGTTAGCATGTTAGTTTAGTAGCATTCCGGTGCCCCTCGTCGGACTCGGTGTTACGTACACTTCTCCGCATTCCGACGCCGTTTAAGAATAACAACTAAATAAGAAAGGCAAGTTACATCCTTTGATCATATTCAATCCCAAAGATTTTAAATTATTTAAATTCTGTTTTAAATTATTATTGGATGCTTATTTAAATTCAAGTAATTTAAATACTTGTTTTAAGCTTTATAGTTATCCCTAATTCCATTGAATAGCCAATTATTGTCAAAATGGGAAGTAAGGAGAACCTTTCCAAAGGTGAAGTATAATCTGGAGATAGAAATAGGAAGTTTTGGATTATTAGAATATATATTTTGTTGAGTCTGATTATAGAAAATATGATTGTTGAATATTGGATTGTAGAAATATATTATTATTGGATTATTAGTATATGTCTTGTTGGATATAGGAGTACACCTTGTTGGATTATAGGGATAAAAGATCGATGATTGTTGGATTATAGAAGCATAACTTGGATGGATGATATAATGGATTATTGACGGATGTGGATTATAGAAATAAATGAATTGTTGATGTCGGATTTTAGGAATAAATCTTGGTGGATTATAGAAATAAATCTTGGTGGATTATAGAAATAAATTTTGGTTGGATTATAGAAGTATATATTTCTTTGGATTATTAGAATATATCATTTTTGGATTTATAGGTGGTGAATTATTAGAAATGGATTATTATTGAAGAGATGATTATTGGAGATTGGATTATAGAAATAGATAATTGTTGGATATCGGATTCTAGAAGTAGATAATTATTATTATTGGATTATCGAATATTGGATTATAGAAATAGATAATTATTGGATATCAGATTCTAGAAGTAGCTAATTGTTGATATTGGATTATCGAAGATTAGATTATAGAAATAGATAATTATTAGATATCTGATTATCGGAAATTGGATTATAGGATTGCATAATCATTGGATTAAATGATCAAACTGCTTGCCTTGATGTTGCTGGCCAAGTTGTGGCAGAGGGTCACTCTCGGGATCACCACAAATGTCGAAACCTAACGGAAAAGCGATAAAGAACCGATAAGAACGACGAAAAACAACAAAGACAGCACAACAAACGAACTCCAAATTCTCTGAATTTTCTGCAGCAGCAAGACAATGATTTATCATGAATTTAGCAACAAGAACCAATTGATTTGGATTCTTGATGCAAAAGATATGATGAAATCAATTCGCCAAACCTATTAATACCAAACTGCACTATTCACTAATTTAATTATGAGGCAACATTTTCTAGAAAGGTGGTGATACTGAAATTTTTACTGTAAAACTAGCACCTCATGAGATGAATAACACAATTGAGTTCATCTCATTTGGAGCTATATTGCACTTTCTATAATTTTTCAAAAACAAGAACTTGAACAAAATTATAATGCACAAGTCCTCATTTTTATAACAGCAACATGCTCAAAACTAATTTTCACAGTGAGTTCATTAATAGAGGAAACCAACAAAGTTGGTCTCACCCAAAACTAATCTACAGAGCATTAGTTATGTATTTTACAAGTTAAGCATTAATTTGAGTGTATATTTAAAGTGAGTTTTAAAATCTAATGGCAAAACTGTGCTCTGAAGCTGAACTCAACTTACAATCATTTTTGGATTAAAGTCAAGTCCAAGACAGAGCTAACACAATTTGAATCACTCTATTTGGATTTAAATTGAAAAAGTTATGAAATTTTAAAGTTCATACCTCCTTCAGTTCTTAAAATAATAGCTCACAGGAAATTCTAAAAAAAAGTCACAAGGACATGGGAGGACGTGAGCTACAGATCATAGATCTAACGGCTCAGGACCTCCCAGGAGAACAACGCACACGCGCTCACGAGGTCCAGAGGTCCTGGACCTCCTAGCAACGCACATGCGCGAGGTGAGGGAGGTCGTGGCCGAGATGGAGAATCCAACGGACCACAACGATGAGGGAGGTCCGGACGGACCAGATCTAAAGAGGGAGGACATAAGCGGTTCAGATCAACGCGGGAGGTCCAGCAGAGATCTAACGCCACGAGACCTCCAAGGAGGTCCAGACGGCCACGATCGCGCAGTGGAGGTCTTGGACGCTCAGATCTCCTGAGGAGGTCTCGACGTCCCGGACCAGCACAAGACGCCGCTGGACATGGAATAAATGCGCGCGGACAGCGAGGAGGTCCGCGCAAGATCTTAAATGCGCAACAAAGGGCGGATTAAAAGGCATTTAAGACCCACCCAACGATTACAATGATTGAGGTATTAAAGCGGCAAATCTTTGTCCTAAAACGACAATGAGACGGCGGGACGTCCGACAAAAATTTGAGGACGCCCCACGGCTTATCGCCGGAGATTTAGGGCACGGCGGCGCAAGACCGAGGGCACCGTCGGACCGCAATAGCCAGCGCATCTGTGGGCCTACTCTCACCCGGCGGCGGCGTTTTAAACGCCATGAGCCGGAGAGGGCAAGAATGACCAAAGACCAAAGACAAAATGCAAAATAGAGCTCACGCGACATTCAGCTGCAGCAAGAAAAGCTCGCGACATCATACATGCGGGTGCCAGCAGCCTAAGGGACTAACAGAAGTACCTGGAGGTCCTAAGGTCTTTGGGAAGTGGAGGAAGGTGAAGACCTGAGTGAGGAAAATGAGGTTGCTCCACTGCCACACTCAGCTCCAAGATCCCCTTGGCCACTTCAAAAACGCCCAAACTAATCAAGTTAGGACTTGCTCCCGTGAGGGAATGGCACAAAAGAAGCTCAGAGAAAAGGAGGAAAAACTCCAAGGACCCTTGTCCACCGAGGAGCTTCAAGCTCCAACAATGGCGCCAAGGAAGCTTTGGTGGTTTAGAGCTCACAAGACAGGGTGTAAGCCAAGGAACAATGGTGTGCAAAGGAAGCCAACCAGAGCAGTGGGGGAGGCTTTATACTTAGGGCACAGGAGGTCGTGGACCATGGCTAAGCTCATGGTGAGCTTGGCCCATGGGAGGTCCATGGCTTGGACAAGACACAAGGTTGACAAGGTGCAGAACTGGACGACTTGAGAGAGGCGGAAGGTCGACCTGCATTAAATGCGGTCAAGAAAGAGTTGTTAAAAGTACGATGGCGGCAGCATTAACTCCCCGCCAGAGCTCGCAGCATGACCATGGAAGGAGAAGAACAGGAGGTCTTTATGACCGCTGGATAAGACCAGGGGGTCCTAACCATCGGATGACAATTTTGAACCGTTATGTTTTAAGTGGTGGGAGGAGGTCCCACCACACGATCAAGGATGGGGAGGTCGTGGCCCTCCGATTTCCTTAATGTGTAAGCACACGTGGGAAAATGGGACAGGAGGTCCAAAGCGTTGGATCTCCATCCAGCAGTGCGGACCTCTGTGAGGTCTTAACTGCACGCCAACATAAAAGATGAGGGGAGGTCATGGCCTTTGGATTAAAATCAAGGGCACCGACACGATGGGGAGGTCTAATACGCAAGCGAAGGGGAGGTTCGAGGCTTCTTGCGTGGCGCAAGGAGGCCTTAGCCTCCGATTTCGATCTAAGGGCTCAAGAGATGGTCCGAATCGCCCATTGATTAGCGATCGCGAGATGTAAATCCAACGGCCAATAAAGGGTGGTCCGAACGGCCCCTTTGATCTCGTGCGTTGAGCAGAGATCCAAAGGCGGAAAAAGGCAAGGGAGGTCATGGCCTTAGATTTTCGATCCAAGGGTTATGACCTCATCAAGGCGGAGGACCTTTTTGTGATGTTTTTCAGAGGAGGTCGTGGCCTTTGGATGTAAATCCAACGGCTGCGACCTCAAGTGAGTGCAAAGGGAGGTCTGATAGTTAGGTTAAGAGGAGGAGGTCGCGACTATGGATTTTTAATCCAATGGTTGTGACCTCATGTAGGTGGGAAGTTTGCTTAGCTTAACGAAGTGAGGGAGGTCGGGAGCGGTTGGATGTAAATCCAATGCCTATGACCTCGCCAAGGTGGAAGGTGGTTTTGAGGTTTGATAACAAGGGAGGTCAGGGCGGTTGGATCTTAATCCAAGGGCTATGACTCGACTAGGTGAGGAGGTCTTTGGGATTTAACACATGGGGAGGTCATGACCGTGGATCTTTGATCCAACGGCCACGACGATGAGGTGGGAAAGGAGGTCGATGGGGTTGAAATTTGGACCCGACTTTGCAATGTGGCTAGCCCTGTGAGCAGAGCCATGTTTTAAGTTTAATTTCTAATGACTAAGACTTTGCAAAATTGTTTGGGATAGCAATTCAACTCCAAAATTCATGAAATTTTTACAGGAGCTTGTTGACAATGAGATTAACCTTACATAAAATTTCCAGAGATTATTATGCAACGCATTTTTCTCAGGAAATTCATTAAAGTTGTTTAAAGGATTGTTTTACCTCCAAAATTTATCAAACTAGTTTTACAACTTGTGATATTTTTCAGAGGGTCCCACATCAACTTTAGGACCAAGGGAAATATTTCCAAATGATCGCACAAGATTTAAGATAATTGGAAAACGAGTTTGACTTTTGGTCAACAAGAGCGTTGTGTTTTTGGATTACACAACTCTTGGACAAGAATTACATGAGAGATTAGGGGTTTTCAAGATGTGAGAAAAAGTTTTAATTTCTACACATATAATTATACTTGAATAACCCCTAATTATACATTTGGGATGTTACAAAATCTCCCCCCCTTACAAAAATCTCGTCCCGAGATTTGGCTCACTCGGTAAAGAAAGATGGATAGTCCGCACGCAGACGATCTTCTCTTTCCCAAGTAGCCTCATCCTCGTAATGGTTTGACCACTGAACTTTAAGGAACTTGATGGTCTTATTCCTTGTCCTTCGCTCAGACTCATCGAGCACGCGAGCAGGTGCTCGCGATAGGTCAAATCTTCACGAACATCGAGGGTTTCCAACGGAGCTTCCTCGGTTGGAACACGGAGGCACTTCTTAAGCTGGGACACATGGAAAACATCATGTACCCCTCAAGTGCAGCCGGCAACTCCAACTTATAGGCAAGCAGCTCCTTCTTCTCGATAACACGGTAGGGACCGACATATCGAGGAGCCAACTTGCCCTTGACGCCGAAACGTTGATGGCCCTTCAAAGGAGAGACTTTGAGATACACAAAGTCATTAGGCTCAAAACGCAACTCACGTCGACGGCGATCCGCATAGCTCTTTTGCCTGGATTGAGCTATGCGCAAACGCTCACGAATAGGCTGGACTTGGCGCTCGGCCTCATTAATTGAGTCCGGGCCAAAGAGAGGTCTTTCACCGGTCTCTGACCAGTTCAACGGGGTTCTACACTTTCTCCCATACAAGGCCTCAAATGGTGCCATGCCGAGACTGGCCTGAAAGCTATTGTTATAAGAAAACTCGGCGAATGGCAAGCATTTCTCCCAATGCTTCCCATATGAAAGGACACAAGCACGAAGCATGTCTTCCAAAACTTGGTTGACCCTCTCGGTCTGACCATCAGTTTGGGGATGATATGCTGTGCTAAAGGTAAGATGGGTTCCCATAGCCTCTTGCAAACAATGCCAAAAGCGAGAGGTGAAAAGAGAACCACGATCCGAGACAATCGTCTTGGGTACACCATGCAAGCACACGATGCGAGAAACATAGAGGTCTGCCAATTGACCGACAGAAATCTTAGCCCGCACCGGCAAGAAATGTGCTACCTTAGTCAATCGATCGATGACGACCCAGATGGAATCTTTCCCTTTGCGTTAAGGCGGGCCGGTGATAAAGTCCATGCCGAGCGAATCCCACTTCCATTCCAAGACAGTAATGGTGAAGCGATCTGCTTGGACACCGATGTTTCGGCCTTGACACGGCGACATACGTCGCGACTCGGAACGAACCGCAATCTCCCTCTTCATTGGGTCCACCAAAATCTCTGGCGGAGATCTTGATACATCTTTGTGGCCCGGATGAATGGATAAAGGCGAATCATGGGCTTCGCGGAGGATTAAATTCGCAATTCCATGTCCTTTGGAACCACGAGGCGTTGCGAACCTCACAACACCATGCTCATCCTCGTAAAAGCACTTGGTTGTTCCGTTCTTGACATTTGCCTTGATGTGGCTCACTCCAACATCCGATCGCCGAGCGGACTTGATCCGATCCACCAAGGTTGGTTGCACAACCAAGGCAGCGAGAACCATGCTCAACTAAACTCAAGTTGAGACGCTGAAATTCTTCCGTAAGAGCGGGTCAAGCTCCTCGACAACAAGGCATTGCAATGCGCTGCGATGATTAAGCGCATCCAAGAATCGACATTAGCCTTGCCCGGATGGTAGTGAATACCCATATCATAATCCTTGATCAACTCCAACCATCTCCTTTGCCCGAGGTTCAGTCGGTGTGTGAACAAGTACTTTAAGCTTTTGTGATCCGAATACACTTCACAACGACACGATTAGGTAATGTCGCCAAATCTTAAGTGCATGAATCACAGCAGCTAACTCCAAATCATGAGTAGGGTAGTTAAGTTCATGAGGTCTCAATTGCCTTGATGCATAGGCCACTACCTTGCCTTCTTGCATAAGGACACAACCGAAGCCTCGACGAGAAGCATCGCAAAAGATATCGAAGCTTCGATGGATATCGGGAAGAACAAGAACGGGAGCGGTGGTCAAACGCTTCTTGAGTATTTGGAAACTTCCCTCACACTCAGCGGACCACACGAACTTCTTGTCCTTCTTGAGCAACTCCGTTATCGGCTTCGCGATTTTGGAGAAGTTCTCGATAAAGCGACGATAATATCCCGCTAAACCGAGAAAACTCCGTACATCGGTGACCGAAGCAGGCTGACTCCATGAAAGAACATCGCTGACCTTCCTAGGGTCAACGGCTACGCCTCCTGCGGAAAGAACGTGGCCTAAGAAAGACACTTCCTTCAACCAGAATGCACACTTGCTGAACTTCGCGTACAGCTGGTGCTCACGCAGCTTGCCTAACACAAGCTTCAGATGCTCGGCGTGTTCCTCATCGTTCTTGGAGTAGATAAGAATATCATCGATGAAGACCACGACAAACTTATCCAAATACTCCATGAATACCGAATTCATGAGGTTCATGAACAAGGTAGGAGCATTGGTTAAGCCGAATGACATGACAGTGTACTCGTACAAACCGTAGCGAGTAGAGAACGCCGTTTTGGGAATATCCTCAGCGAATCTGAACTCGATGATATCCCACTCTCGATCAATCTTGGAGAAAACTCGAGCTCCGGTTAATTGATCAAGAGATCGCCAATGCGGGCAATGGATACTTGTTCTTTATCATCACTTCATTAAGTGGGCGGTAATCAACGCTTACGCGTAAAGTACCGCCCTTCTTCTTTACGAAGATTTTGGACAACCCCAAGGAGATGAGCTAGGGCGATGAAACCCTTTTCTTGCAGCTCACTCAAGCGCTTCTTCAACTCCACCAACTCGCTCGGTGGCATCCGATAAGGCCTCTTTGAGATAGGGGCGATGCACCGAGCCAACTCAATGACAAACTCGAGGTCTCGAACGGGTGGCATCCCTGGAAGATCTGCGGGAAAGACATCAACGAAGTCACAAACTGTTGGGACTTCGCCGATATCCAGGGCGGGCTTCGCTTCAAGTGCGAAGAGATGCGGATCCAAAGACTTTGGCGAAAAGCTTAACCTCGCCGCCGGAGGACTAGATAGAGAGATGAGCTTCTGGCGAATCGATTTGCCCCATGTTGGGACAACCAATCCATGCCAAGAATCACATCAAGACTCATTGAATGGAGAAGGATAAGGTTTGCTAAGAACCCTCGCTTCGATCTCGATAGGAACATCCCTACACTCAGATTCACTCTCAACTCCAACCAGAGAGCGAATGAGTAGCGGGACCGACAATGGAGAGAAAAGAAGCTCTCCAACAAAGAAAGAAAAGACACGTAAACAAAGGAATGAGATGCTCTGAATCAAACAAGACAAGAGAGTGGTGAGAGTTAACGAAAGTGTACCTAGCACGACGCCGGGTGCCTCCCGAGCCTCCTCTGCGGTGACGGCGTTGACGCGACCACTACCCACGCCTTTGGGTAGCCGGACGATCTTCGGTCTGCGATGCACCACCTCCCGCCCGCGTCCTCCATTAGGACGAGGGGTCGCTCTGCCTTCTTAGGGCATTGGTTCGCATAATGCCCCTTCGTTGCAAGAGAAGCATGTGACCCCGGCAAACTGGGTTGCGGGGGCGCTTGGTTGACTCGCAGTGCACGGATCGAGACACGACATGCATTTAACGAGGAACAAGGCGGTGTAACCTCTGGGTGTCAAGTGTAACATCCCAAATGTATAATCAGGGTTATTCAAGTATAATTATATGTGTAGAAATTAAAACTTTTTCTCACAACTTGAAAACCCTTACAATCTCATGTAATTCTTGTCCAAGAGTTGTGTAAACCAAGAACACAAAGCTCTTGTTGACCAAAAGTCAAATTCATTTTCCAATTCTCTCAAATCTTGTGCCAAACAATTGGAAAGTATCTTCCTTGGTCCTAAAACTGAGGTGGGACCCCTCTGAAAAATATCACAAGTTGTAAAACTAGTTTGATAATTTTTGGAGGTAAATGAATCATTGAACAACCTTAATGAAATTCCTGAGAAAAATGCATGGCATAATAACCTCTGGAAAATTTATGTAAGGTTAATCATGTTGTCAGCTAGCTCCAGTTAAAATCTTATGAATTTTGGAGTTCATTTGCTATCTCAAACAATTTTGCAAAGTCTTAGTGTTAGAAAATTAAATTTAAAACAGAGCCTTTGTTCCTTGGCCGAGCCAGACTCAAACCCCGGGTCCAAACCCAACCCCATCCGACCTCCTTTCCCATTTGTTGAGGTCGAGCCGTTGGATCAAATCCAACAGCCACGACCTCCTCCTCAACATACTCAGTCAGGTCATCCCACTCACGTGAGGTCGTAGCCGTTGGATCCAATCCAACCGCCACGACCTCCCCCTCAACCAAGGCCCCCTGGACCTCCCCATTCGAGGTCCTCTTGACCTCGTGGACCTCCTCGGGTCAACGTGGGCATCGACCTCCCCACCTCATCAGTCATAGCCGCTGGATCAAAGATCCACGGCCACGACCTCCCCGTGTTAAACCTCAAAGGACCTCCTCGTCTTTGTAAGCCATCGCAATGAGGTCATCCCACCTATGTGAGGTCTTGGCCCTTGATTCAAGATCCGCGCCCCGACCTCCCTCACCGTTAAACTAAGCAAGTCCACATCCCACCCACGTGAGGTCACGACCATTGATCAAAAATCCATGGTCACGACCTCCTCTGAAAAATATTACAGCAAGGTCCTCCCGCCTTGATGAGGTCCATGCCCTTGGATTTGCATCCAAAGGCCATGACCTCCCCTCGCCTCTTATGTTGGCGTGCAGTTAAGTCCCAATCGGAGGTCCGCACTGCTGGATGGAGATCCAACGCTTTGGACCTCCTGTCCATTTCCTCACGTGCGTTTTCACGTTAAGGGGATCGGAGGGCCACGACCTCCTCGCCCTTGATCGTGTGGCTGGGACCTCCTCCCAGCCACTTAAAACTTAACGGTTCAAAATAGGATCCGATGGTTAGGACCTCTCCTGTGTCTTATCCAACGGCCATGAAGTCCTCCTGTTCTTCTCCTTCCTCGGCGGCGCGGCAAGCTCTGAGCAATGCATTTAATGCAAGTCTGCCATGGAGTATGTATAACAGCTCTTTGCTGACCCGCATTTAATGCAGGTCAGCTTTTAGCCTCTCAGGTCAAGCTCTAGCCTGCCCCCTTGTCAACCTTTATGTCTTGTCCTCCTTTGGATCAGTGCCATGGGCCAAGCTCACCGTGAGCTTAGCCGGTGGTCTCGACCTCAATTACCCTTAGGATAAAACCACCCCACTGTGCCTTTATCTTCCTTTACAAGCCATTGTTCTTTGCTCACCCATCTGTGCTTGTGAACTTTAAGCCGCAGAGCTCCTTGGCCGCCATTGTTGGACTTGAAGTTCCTCGGTGGACAAGGGTCCTTTGGGGTTTCCCACCTTTCTCCTTGCTTCCATTTGTGCCTTCCTCTGGGATCAAGCCCTAACCTAATTTGTTGGGCATTTTGTTTTCAGAGGTGGTCAAAGTCTGCTTGAAGTCGAGCTTTGGCCGTGGAGCCCTGTCTTCCCCAACTCCGCCACCACCTCCACGACCTCCCAAAGACCTTAGGACCATCGTAAGCCCTGTTAGTCCTTTAGATGTCGGCACCTTATGAATGATCTCATGAGCTTTAGTTTGGCATAAGCTTGTTTGTCGCTGAGCTCATTTTTGCTTTTCGGTTTTGCCCGTCTTGGTCACCTCTGTCCTCACGGCTCATGGCGCTCAAGGCCGTCTTTGCCGTTGAGAGAAGGTCCGTTGGGTGCGCGTGGTTATTGCGAACCCGCGGTACCATTGGACCTCGCCGGCGAGGTCTACATCGCCGGCGAGAACCAAATATTTGAACACGGATTTTGTCGGGACGCAACGACCGCGTTGTTGTCGTTTTAGGACAGAGCTTCACTGGGGTTAATGCGCCATAAATTGCTAAATCTCGCAATCATTGGGTGGGTCTTGATGTCCTTAAATCCACCATTTATTGCGCGCCTTTAAGTCCTCCCGCGCGCGGACCTCCTTGTGTCCCACGCGCATTTATGCCCTGTCCAAACATGTGCGCGCGTGAGCTCAGGATGTCCGACCTCCTCCAAGGAGATCTGAGCGCCCAAGACCTCCTTGGCGCAATCTTAGCCGGCCAGCACCTCCTGGAGGTTCAGTGGACGCTGAGGACCTCCTCTGGGACCTCCTCGAGGTCATCTCACCGCTGAGGACCTCCCTTTAATCTGGTCCGCTAGGACCTCCCTTCCATGTTGTGGTCCGTTAGATCTTCCATCTACGGCCATGACCTCCCTTACCTCAAGATGTGCGTGGTTAGGAGGTCCAGACCTCTGGACCTCCCATGTGCATGTGTGTTGTTCTCGGGAGGTCTGAGCCGTTGGATCTCGAGATCTGTGGCTCACGACCTCCCATGTCTTTGTGAATGTTAGGAAGGTCGGTAAATTCTTAAGTATGAACCTGAAATGAGGTAGACTTTAGAATTTCATATCTTTTTCATTTTAAATCCTTTTGAGGTCATTCAAATTGTGTTAGCTCTATCTTGAACTTGACTTTAATCCAAAAATGGTTGTAAGTTGAGTTCAGCTCCAGAGCACAGTTTTGCCATAGGTTTTAGTACTCCTTTTGGATAATACACTCAAAATTTAGGTTTAACTTGTAAAACCCATAACTAATGTTCTGTAGGTTATTTTTGAATGAGACCAACTTTGTTAGCTTCCTCTATTAATGAACTCACTGTAAAAATTAGATTTGAGCATATTGCTGTTATAGAAATAAGGACTTGTGCATTATAATTTTGTTCAAGTTCTTGTTTTTGAAAAATTATAGAAAGTGCAATATAGCTCCAAATGGGATGAACTCAATTGTGTTATTCATCTCATGAGGTGCTGGTTTCACAGTAAAAATCTCAGCCTCACCACTTTTCTAGAAATTGTTGCCTCATAATTAAATTAGTGAATAGTGCAGTTTGGTATTTTCAGGGGCTGAGCAGAATTGTTTTGCTCATAACTTTTGCATTAAGAATCCAAATCCATTGGTTCTTGTTGCTAAATTCCCTAAAAATCACCCTCTTACTGCTGTAGAAATTTCAGAGAATTTGGAGTTCGTTTGCTGTGCTGTCTTGTTGTTTTTCGTCGTTCTTATCGGTTCTTTATCGTTTTTCCGTTAGGTTTCGACATTTGTGGTGATCCATAAACGACCCTCCGCAACAAAGTGACCAGCAGCAAGGCAAGCAGTTTGACCATTTCCATCATGTCCCATTACTTTAAAGCTTACTTCTTTGTTTTACTTCTATGTATGCATGCTACTTTGTGTTAAATGTCGCTAGCTTTCCTATAGTTGCATAATCTGTAGGAATTGTTATCCTCTACTACCAATGAGCCTAGGTTATTCGCTGTGGTTTGAGCTCGTTGGATGAGCTCTTATCACTTAGTAGTTGCGTTTAAAACTGCTTAGACATGCTTAGCTATCGGTAGTAATGGGCGATCATCGACATAGTCGATGGTCTTGATCACGCAAGTATAATTATTCCTCCTATATGTCCAGCACTTGTGCTTTGATTAATTTGTAAAATCAAAACTGAAAATAAAATGTCGATTTAGACTTGGGCATATTGGATGGATGGTGCGGTTCTTGGAATGTGGTGGTATGCCGGGTCCCTAAGGACTGAGTACTTGGGTCACTAAGCTAAGCGCTTTTATGCTAACCACACGAGGGGATATGGGACCTCTCTTGACTAAGTACTTTGGGAGGTGTTAATTATGAGCTGGTTGGTGGGTATGTTTTAATAAAATCTGTGTGTGTGGTGTTGGGAGGGAGCATTGGCGCACCGGTTAGGCTGTCTAATGTGTCTTGTCCCCGTGGGTTGCGTGCTCGTAATTAGCATCGCCCATTGGAAATGTCTCGTAGGACTTAGCCATGCAGCACACCAAAGGTCGTGTGCCTAAAGGAAAGGCGGTCCGACGTGTGGGTACATTGGTACACCGCAGGATAAAACTATTCAATAGCCTCGCCCTAGGTTATGGACATGCTTGGTAAGGTCGTTCAAGACTAGTCTCAACCTTTTAATTAAAACTTGATGGGTTGGTATGAACGGGAGTTCATGCTATTGTTGTGGTGACTAAGGGTTAGTCACTTCGTGTTTGTTCTTATTGTTGTTACTATGTTATTATCTCGTTGTTACTTCAACATTTAAAAATGCTTTGCCAAATTGCCTTCAATCTATTATGTTATTGCAAATAAATGTCGCTTTATGCTAAAATGAGTCCAAAGCCTCATCCACTTAAATAAAGCTTGCATGTAGCTATTTATAGTTCTGTTATCTCACACGTAAGTCTTGCGGAGTACTTTATGTACTCATCTGCCCGTGGTTGTGGCAATTTTTTTTTGTGGCTTTTGTTGCAGAGGAAGAAGGAGAGCTCCAAGAGCCTCTCTTTTGTGCTACGTGTTGCAGTTTCTTCGACGACTAGCTTGGCGGTCCGGTCAGATGCCTAGGGGTTAAGGCACACTGATTGGCTTTGTGTTATAGCCATCTTTATGGCACTTTTGCTTCCGCTGTTATCTTTTTATTTGTTGCTATTTGGCCTAAGGGCCTCTCTTTTGTAATAGCTATTCCATTTTTAATATTAACTTCTGGTTTGTTGCTTATGTTCTATGTGTTGTATGGAATTGATATATTCTTTTGTTGTGAGGTATGTATCTCGCATTCGGGAGTATACATCTCTCGAGACCGAAGTTTATTCGGTTGATAATACTAGGTCAATTGGATGACTAAGTATTATGAGCCTAATAAACATCGGGTCTCACACGAAGACGGACCGGTACTCGAGACCGCCTCAAGGGACGGAGGAATCAGCCTCGATGACTTATGGGCCTCCCACTTGCGCTATGGAGTCCATAAGCTCTCGAGCCGCATGCTCAACGACGATGGCCTTGTCGACCAAGGTCCGGAAATCGAGGGAAGTCGACAATGGATAGCTTGTCCTTCACTCCTCGGACAAGCCACGCTGAACTTGGCCTCGCTTAGCCATATCAAGGCCACATCCTCGGAGCATAACGAGCTAAATGGTTGAACTCGAGACATACTCCATGATCGAAGCTACGCCTTGCTTGCGCAAGAAGAAACTCCCGCTTCTTGATCTCCATCAAGCCGGGCAGGATGTGAGCCCGACGGAAGGCGGTCTGAAACTCCTCCCAAGAGACGGTGTGGTCCACGGGCTGCATGGCGAGAAAGCTCTCCCACCATGACAAAGCCGCACCTCTAGCCGGTGCGATCGCGAACAGCGCCTTCTCGTGCTCTCGCATCGCTGCGCGATGCGGAGCTTCGCTCCACCGACGGCCAATCGTCCGATCCAACGGGTCCTCGACCGAAAAGGTAGGAGGCTGAGTACGAAGAAACTCCGCGAGTCCTCCACGCGGCCGATGTATGCCTTGCCTGATCTCAAGCTCCGTGAAGAGAAGCGGTGGTGTTGCGCGCAATGACGCCCAAGAGAACTCTCTGTCATCCGCGGTTGCGCCGATCCAAGAAGAACCTCGGCCATGGTCGGAGGAGGAGGAAGCTCTCGTCCGGACCAGTGGATCGCCTTGGCCGCTACGAAAAGGCCCGCCATCTGTTATAAGAAATTTCGGTTAGCAACTAAACCCGAAAAACAAAGCCTTAAAGAAAGCAAAAGCTAACGACTAGGGGAATGGAATATCGCCCAAGTCGAAAGCCAAAACAGCGAGTATATCAACTTTAGAAGCTTCTAAAAGACTCTAAAAACAGCCAAGAAACACCAAAAGCAAGGCTCAACTTCTCAACTCAACTAACCCGTATTGAATGAACGAGTAATTGATCGAGAAGATTAAAATCAGATTGTGAGATGAGATCTAAAACTATTAGAGAGCAAGGTTAATGCAGCGAAATAAGTGTTAGATACTTAGCTAACTAGTATCACATCTTACCCTTTTATTCCCACAAATTTTAGTTGATTTAACCTCTCATTTTCTACCCTATTTAGAACCTTTGAGCTTGCTGTCCGGAAATTGACGCTTGCTGTCCAGATTTTGCATCCAAGCTTCCAGTCGAAATTGGCCATTCCAGAAGCTTCAAAACCTTGTAGATGGGCAGCTAACACTTCAATTTGCCAAACTCATTGATTCCCCAAAACCCCATTAATCGATAACAACTATTTTTGTAGAAGGGAAGAGAGGAAAACAACTTTTAAAACTCAAATTAGAGTGAGATGAGAAGAGAAAGCTAAGACAGATGAGGAGTAAAATCCGAGAATGTTCTTAAACTTTCAAAACTCATTTGATAATTTGAAATTAGGTTTCCAAAATACCCTAAAGACGACCAAGCTTGCGTTACTACGGTCAGAACGGCTCTGATACCAACTTTTTGTGAGCACCTGGATTTATTAAGCTCATAATACTTAGTCATCCAATTGACCCTAGTATTATCAACCAAATAAACCAGTCTCGAGAGATGTATACTCCCGAATGCAAGATACATACCTCACAACAAAAGAGTGTATCAATTCCATACAACACATAGTACATAAGCAACAAACCGAAGTTAATATTAATACGGAATAGGTTAATACAAAGAGGGCCTTTGGCCAAATAACAACAAGAACTACAAGATAACAATGAAGCAAAAGTGCCATAAAGATGGCTATAACACAAAGCCAATCATGTGCCTTAACCCTAGGCATCTCGACCGACCGCCAAGCTAGTCGTCAAGAAAGCGCAACACGTAGCACAAAAGAGAGGCTCTTGGAGCTCTCCTTCTTCCTCTCGCAACAAAAGCCACAAAATGCCACAACCACGGCGGATGAGTACATAAAGTACTCCGCAAGACTTACGTGTGAGATAACAGAACTATAAATAGCTACATGCAAGCTTTATTTAAGTGGATGAGGCTTTGGACTCATTTTAGCATAAAGCAAGTTTCATTTGCAATAACATAATAGATTGAAGGCAATTTGGCAAAGCATTTTAATTGTTGAAATACAACGAGGTAGTAACATAGTAACAACAACAATAACAACCTAGAAGTGACTAACCCAAGTCACCACAACAATAGCATGAACTCCCCGTTCATACCAACCATGTCAAGTTTTAATTAAAGGTTGTAGTCTAGTTCTCACGGGGCGCTTCCGAGCGTGTCCATAACCTAGGACGAGGCTATTCAATAGTTTTAACCTCGTAGGGTGTACCAATGTACCCACACGCCGCATCGCCTTTCCTTTAAGCACACTACCTTTGGTATGCCAAGACGGCTAAGTCCTACGAGACATTTCCAATGGACGATGCTAATTACGAGCCGCTTCCCACGGGGACAAGGACACATTAGACAGCCTAACCGGTCTGCTAATGCTCCCTCCCACACCACACACACACATTTTCTTGTAAAACATACCAACCGACCAACTCATAATTAACACCTCCCAAAGTACTTAGTCAAGAGAGGTCCCATATCCCCTCGTGTGGTTAGCACGCAAAATTGCTTTTAACGGTGGCGCAAGTAACTCGGTCCTTAATGACTCAGCATACTACCACATTCCAAAAACCGCACCATCCATCCAATATGCCCAAGTCTAAATCAATCTTTTATTTTCAGTTTTGATTTTACAATTAACCAAAGCACAAGTGCTGGACATATAGGAGTAATAATCAGTTTTGAGTGATCAAGACCATCGACTAAGTCGATGATCGCCCATTTCTACCGATAACTAAGCATGTCTAAGCAATTTAAATCGAAACTACTAAGTGATAAGAGCTCATCCAACGAGCTCCCACCACAGCAAATAACCTAGGCTCATGGTAGTAGAGGATAAACAATTCCTACAGATTATGCAACTATAGGCTTGCTAGCGACAGTTAACACAAAGTAGCATGCATACATAGAAGTAAAACAAAGTATTAAGCTTTAAAGTAATGGGACATGATGGGAAATGATCAAACTGCTTGCCTTGATGTTGCTGGCCAAGTTGTGGCAGAGGGTCACTCTCGGGATCACCACAAATGTCGAAACCTAACGGAAAAGCGATAAAGAACCGATAAGAACGACGAAAAACAACAAAGACAGCACAACAAACGAACTCCAAATTCTCTGAATTTTCTGCAGCAGAAAGATAATGATTTATCATGAATTTAGCAACAAGAACCAATTGATTTGGATTCTTGATGCAAAAGATATGATGAAATCAATTCTGCTCAGCCTATTAATACCAAACTGCACTATTCACTAATTTAATTATGAGGCAACATTTTCTAGAAAGGTGGTGATACTGAAATTTTTACTGTAAAACTAGCACCTCATGAGATGAATAACACAATTGAGTTCATCTCATTTGGAGCTATATTGCACTTTCTATAATTTTTCAAAAACAAGAACTTGAACAAAATTATAATGCACAAGTCCTCATTTTTATAACAGCAACATGCTCAAAACTAATTTTCACAGTGAGTTCATTAATAGAGGAAACCAACAAAGTTGGTCTCACCCAAAAATAATCTACAGAGCATTAGTTATGTATTTTACAAGTTAAGCATTAATTTGAGTGTATATTTAAAGTGAGTTTTAAAATCTAATGGCAAAACTGTGCTCTGAAGCTGAACTCAACTTACAATCATTTTTGGATTAAAGTCAAGTCCAAGACAGAGCTAACACAATTTGAATCACTCTATTTGAATTTAAATTGAAAAAGTTATGAAATTTTAAAGTTCATACCTCCTTCAGTTCTTAAAATAATAGCTCACAGGAAATTCTAAAAAAAAAGTCACAAGGACATGGGAGGACGTGAGCCACAGATCATAGATCTAACGGCTCAGGACCTCCCAGGAGAACAACGCACACGCGCTCACGAGGTCCAGAGGTCCTGGACCTCCTAGCAACGCACATGCGCGAGGTGAGGGGAGGTCGTGGCCGTAGATGGAGAATCCAACGGACCACAACGATGAGGGGAGGTCCGGGACGGACCAGATCTAAAGAGGGAGGACATAAGCGGTTCAGATCAACGCGGGGAGGTCCAAAGCAGATATCTAAACGTCACAGACCTCCAAGGAGGTCTGGACGGCCACGATCGCGCAAGGGGAGGTCTTGGACGCTCCAGATCTCCTGAGGAGGTGCGACGCCCAGAACCATACAAGACGCCGCTTGGACATGGAATAAATGCACGCGGACAGCGAGGAGGTCCGCGCGAAGATCTTAAATGCGCAACAAAGGGCGGATTAAAAGGCATTTAAGACCCACCCAATGATTACAATGATTGAGGTATTAAAGCGGCAAATCTTTGTCCTAAAACGACAATGAGACGGTGGGACGTCCGACAAAAATTTGAGGGCGCCCCACGGCTTATCGCCGGAGATTTAGGAACGCGGCGGCAAGACCGAGGGCACCGTCGGGACCGCAATAGCTGACGCATCTGTGGGCCTACTCTCAGCGGCGGCGTTTTAAACGCCATGAGCCGAGAGGGCAAGAATGACCAAAGACGGCCAAAGACAAAAATGCAAAATAGAGCTCGCGCGACATTCAAGCGTGTGCCAAGAAAAGCTCCGCGACATCATACATGCGGGTGCCAGCAGACTAAGGGACTAACAGAAGTACTGGAGGTCCTAAGGTCTTTGGGAAGTGGAGGAAGGTGAAGACCTGAGCCGAGGAAAATGAGGTTGCTCCACTGCTCACAGCCCAGCTCCAAGATCCCTTTGGCCACTTCAAAAACGCCCAAACTAATCAAGTTAGGACTTGCTCCCAAAGGAATGGCACAAAAGAAGCTCAGAGAAAAGGAGGAAAAACTCCAAAGGACCCTTGTCCACCGAGGAGCTTCAAGCTCCCAAGAATGGCGCCAAGGAAGCTTTGGTGGTTTAGAGCTCACAAAGACAGGGTGTAAGCCAAGGAACAATGGTGTGCAAAGGAAGCCAGCAGCACGATGGGGAGGCTTTATACTTAGGGCACAGGAGGTCGTGGACCATCGGGCTAAGCTCATGGTGAGCTTGGCCCATGGGAGGTCCATGGCTTGGACAAGACACAAGGTTGACAAGGTGCAGAGCTCAGGCTTGACTGAGAGAGGCGGAAGGTCGACCTGCATTAAATCTTGGTCAAGAAAGAGTTGTTAAAAGTACACAATGGCGGCGTGCATTAACTCCCCGCCAGAGCTCGCAGCATGACCATGGAAGGAGAAGAACAGGAGGTCTTTATGACCGCTGGATAAGACCAGGGGGTCCTAACCATCGGATGACAATTTTGAACCGTTATGTTTTAAGTGGGTGGGAGGAGGTCCCACCACACGATCAAGGATGGGGAGGTCGTGGCCCTCCGATTTCCTTAATGTGTAGCGCGACGTGGGAAAATGGGACAGAGGTCCAAAGCGTTGGATCTCCATCCAGCGTCTGCGGACCTCTGTGAGGTCTTAACTGCACGCCAACATAAAAGATGAGGGGAGGTCATGGCCTTTGGATTAAAATCCAAGGGCACCGACTGATGGGGAGGTCTCGACACGCACGAAGCGAAGGGAGGTTCGAGGCCTTGCGTGTAGCGCAAAGGAGGCCTTAGCCTCCGATTTCGATCTAAGGGCTCAAGAGATGGTCCGAATCGCCCATTGATTAGCGCATCGCGAGATGTAAATCCAACGGCCAATAAAGGGTGGTCCGAACGGCCCCTTTGATCTCGTGCGTTGAGCAGAGATCCAAAGGCGGAAAAAGGCAAGGGAGGTCATGGCCTTAGATTTTCGATCCAAGGGTTATGACCTCATCAAGGCGGGAGGACCTTCTGTGATGTTTTTGAGGAGGTCGTGGCCTTTGGATGTAAATCCAGCAGCTGCGACCTCAAGTGAGTGCAAAGGAGGTCGATAGTTAGGTTAAGAGGAGGAGGTCGCGACCATGGATTTTTAATCCAATGGTGTGACCTCATGTAGGTGGGAAGTTTGCTTAGCTTAACGGTGAGGGAGGTCGAGGCGGTTGGATGTAAATCCAATGCCTATGACCTCGCCAAGGTGGAAGGTGGTTTTTGAGGTTTGATAACAAGGGAGGTCGGGCGGTTGGATCTTAATCCAAGGGCTATGACTGGACCAGTGAGGAGGTCTTTGGGATTTAACATTGTGGAGGTCATGACCGTGGATCTTTGATCCAACGGCCACGACGATGAGGTGGGAAAGGAGGTCGATGGGGTTGAAATTTGGACCGACTTTTTTGCAATGGCTAGCCCTGTGAACGAGCCATGTTTTAAGTTTAATTTCTAACAAATTGAGACTTTGCAAAATTGTTTGGGATAGCAATTCAACTCCAAAATTCATGAAATTTTTACAGGAGCTTGTTGACAATGAGATTAACCTTACATAAAATTTCCAGAGGTTATTATGCAACGCATTTTTCTCAGGAAATTCATTAAGGTTGTTTAAAGGATTGTTTTACCTCCAAAATTTATCAAACTAGTTTTACAACTTGTGATATTTTTCAGAGGGGTCCCACATCAACTTTAGGACCAAGGGAAATATTTCCAAATGATCGGCACAAGATTTAAGATAATTGGAAAACGAGTTTGACTTTTGGTCAACAAGAGCGTTGTGTTTTTGGATTACACAACTCTTGGACAAGAATTACATGAGAGATTAGGGGTTTTCAAGATGTGAGAAAAAGTTTTAATTTCTACACATATAATTATACTTGAATAACCCCTAATTATACATTTGGGATGTTACAGATAACCTTTCCAAACGTGAAGTATAATCTGGAAGTTGTGGATTATTAGAATATATATTTGTTGGAGTTGGATTATAGAAAATATGATTGTTGAATATTGGCTTGTAGAAATACATTATTATTGGATTATTGGTATATTTCTTGTTGGATATCAGAGTATATGTTGTTGGATTATAGGGATACATGATTGATGATTGTTGGATTATAGAAGCATAACTTGGATGGATGATATAATGGACTATTGACGGATGTGGATTATAGAAATAAATGAATTGTTGATGTTGGATTTTAGGAATAAATCTTGGTGGATTATAGAAATAAATCTTGGTTGGATTGTAGAAGTATATATTTCTTTGGATTATTAGAATATATCATTTTTGGATTTATAGGTGGCTAATTATTAGAAATAGATTATTATTGAAGAGTGGATTATTGGAGATTGGATTATAGAAATAGATAATTGTTGGATATCGGATTCTAGAAGTACATAATTGTTGTTATTAGATTATCGAAGATTGGATTATAGAAATAGATAATTATTGGATATCGGATTCTAGAAGTAGCTAATTGTTGATATTGGATAATCGAAGATTGGATTATTGAAATAGATAATTATTAGATATCGGATTATCGAAAATTGGATTATAGGATTGCATAATCATTGGATTGATAGATGTTGAATTATTACAAATAATTTATAAAGGAATAATGGATTGATGGATATTGGATTGTAGAATTAGAGTATAGTTGAATGTTGGATCAATGGAAGTCGGATCATAGAAATAGACTAATATTGTATATTGGACTAATTGATATTGGAGTATAGGATTATACAATTGTTGGAGATTGGATTATTATCACAATACTGATGGTTTACATACTGATTTCGTAATTGACAATTCTTGGACATTAATCCCTCACACCTTGTCATCCTAGATAAAACTCTGGTTAATGCATTATTATGATTAGAACATGTTGGAAAATTATGCTTAGTCAAAGCTTAGACCAAAAAATCTTGATTTGGGGAATTTACAACCAAAAGATCAAATGTTGTCTAAAATGGTATCCATGACATCGGTTTGTCATGGAAATTTATAAATGCTTTGAAAAACTGAAATAAAATAAAAAGTGGTTTGGACTTGGGTGAGATGGATGTTTGGATGGTGCATGTTAATGCACGAGATTAATTCATTTCTATGATCGAGGCCTAGGGATTGTATTGGAAAGTCACCCCAAGTCAATTAAGGACCGGTCTTTAAGCACATTTTACTAAGCCCTTCTGTACTACCACATGTCCTGAATGCGCAAGATCTGGCTAACTAATTTGCAACATTCCATCATGGTCGTGCCATCTGATTGCATGTGTGTGTTTTATGTCCTACTTTTATGTATTCCCACCTGGCGCAAGAGGGGGCCTGAACCTGACGGGTTTCTATCCAAAGGGGGTGAAACCTTAGCGAGACGGGACTACGGTGGGATGACGCATTGTAAAGGCCTTGTCACGTGCTATAAACTGCTTACCTAATGTAGTGAGCGGTGGTATCGACGGTTGCCAAACAAACTAGAGAAGTTGTGTCATGTGGGTAAAGCTGTATACCTATGCAGAGTGTAAAACTATTCGAATAGCTATGTCCACTATCATGGACATGCTAGCAAAGCTACTCCAAGTTAGATTTTGGTTTTGATTTCAAAAGACTTTATCAAACGGTTCTGGATTTCTATCCAAATGGGAATTGGGCGGGTAGCCTTATGATAGGATGATATCCTTCACCACTTGTTGATGAATGTTATCTGACTATAAAACTTGAGACTTTAGAAAATGAATTTTAGTTATAGAATATTTGCTTTGGAACTTAGTACAAGTATTTGGAAAGAAAATATTGCTTTATGCAAAACAACCATATAAGCCTTCTTTTAATATATCCCTGCATGCATTATAACATTGTTATTGGGTGTAACTTGCGGAGTACATTCATTTGTACTCACTCTTGCTTAATAAAATATTGTTCAGAGGAGAAAGACTTTGCATCTGCTGAAGATCTCGACGACTAGGCCGCTACCCCAGTCGATTGCCTGTGGTAGATTAGCTAGGCTCTACTACTTGCTCTTCGTCTTCTGCTATGTTCAGTATCGTTGGCTCATAAGCCTTTCTAGTAATCAACTCCGATATTTATTATTAAATCTTTGCGATTATGGTTGTGGTACCATGTTTGTTTACTGTGTGAACTAGCCATTGATCATCGGACTAGTTTAGAAATGCACAGAGGATTTGGGGTGTTAATCCTGGGTCCTTACAAATGTGTCGGACAATGGTACGTGCCTTGTAATGCATTGTACAATGGTTGGTAGGATTTGAACTCTGAGTTCTTTAACGCATGGTGTTGCTCCTGTCATATGTTTCGCTTTCATTTTGCTTGTTTGTACCTCATGTTTTAATTGCACACTAACTTGTTATTCTACGTACCTTAGGAGATGGCGCAGCCTCGAGATGACGCCGCGTACGAGCTGCTCATCCCACGGTGGGACGGGGGACACCGATGCACGCGTGGTCATCTGGGGTGGGCCCTCCGAACTTCGTTCTCAAGAGTCCCAGAGATCACTGGCCTTTGGACCAGCGTTACATCCCACTACTATGGGACACCGGGCTTCTGCCCATTGCCCGCCTGTTGGGCCTGGAGCACACATTTCAGTTTGACGCGGTACTGATGTCCGTGCTCATGGACCGTTAGAGACCGGAGACGCACACCTTCCACTTCCGGTGGGGGGAGATGGCCGTTACTCTGTAGGACGTCGCTATGCTCATAGGTCTACCACTGCGGGGTCATGCAGTAGTGCCACCTCCCAGGCGACCAGACTGGAAGGTACGGATGGCTAACAGGTTCGGTGACCCGATCCCGGAGAACATATCAGGTGTGCCACATTCCTGGCTACGACGGTACATGGTCTGCCCCGTGCACGCGACTTAGGAGGTTGTACGGACACACTTCCTTGCTTATTTGATGTTCCTATTTGGGTGGGTCTTGTTTCCAAGCACTCAGGGAGATTGTGTGCACCCTAGCTACATCCATCTTGCTAAGGCATTGGCGTACGCCTAGCCCGACGAGGTGTCGTAGTACAGTTGGGGCTCTGTAGTGCTTTGCGCCACGTGCCGAGGCTTGTGTGATGCCTCACAGCGCAGTACGCCCAGGGAGCCAATCCTCATGGTATGCTACATCCTCTTGTAGTTGTGGTCATGGGAGCACTTCTCGGTTGGCCAGCCGTACTTCCACACGGTCGTGCACCCTTTCCAGCAAGATCCCCGAAGTTTTGATCGGGGTGATGGTGCCAACCCGCTGACTCATTTGGACACGTGCTCGACTAGGGAGAGGCCAAGGCATGTGTACCCTGAGTTCCATAATCAGTTCGAGACTATGCACGAGATCGAGGTCATCTACTTCCCATGGTCTACATGGTTCGTTGCGAACATGGTACCCTACGACTTGTCCTCTCAGTGTAGTCAGGACCACACATATTAGATGACAACCAGCCATCTAGTTCATGAGATAGTTCGGGCTTTACCAGTAGGTGCCACCGCCTCCGGGATGACCACTTGCAGCGAAGGCCCACAAGTATGTTGTTATTTTCTTTCATCGGTTAACCTGTTAGCTACATCTCTTTTTTCGATTGTCCAACGTCCAAAGTGACCTACAGGCAAACGTGGCAAGGGTGGAGGAGCGATGACTGGAGGGAGACACAGCTACCGTGGATGGCTCTATGGGCCGTCAGGGCAGCGATCGACGTCGTGCATGAGGCATGACCGTACGACGTTGAGACACACACTATGTACTTGAGGTGGTACGTTCCGCGCACCAGGAGTAGCCTTACTGGTCCGGTGTCACAGCATCCTGCGAAGGTCACACACGACGCCGTTGTACGAGCAGGTCTAGACATTAAACTGGCGGCATGCCAAAACGAGATGGTAAAATATTCTTTGTAGTTTTTTTGCATGGGAACACATGTCTAACTTATTCTTAGTTTTCCTACAGTACAACTGCCTTCGGCATATCAACAACGAGGCTGCTGATGGTCTACAGCGTGGGAGGACTAGTAGCTCCTCTCAGTTCCTAGGTGTGTTGCGCAGCATCTACGATGACTTGAGGGTGGCAATGAGAACCATCACTTATGGTCGGTACAGCGACGTGGCCGCGCCACAAGGCGGACACCGAGGATAGACTCCTCCCCCACTGCCCTCCGCACCTCCCTCGGCACCTCCCTCCACATGTCCGTCGCATTCCAGGAGTCGTCGTAGCTACGGTCGGTCTTCCTCCACGCGTCTCGGGCAAGCGGTATGTCAGTTATGATTTCTTGTCCTAATTGTCTGCACATGCTCTCATTTCTAACATATATCTCACTTCTGTTTGTTCTTTCAGCACTTGCGAGGTGACAACACTCTACTATAGCCATCGTTGTCATGGTGGGAGACACAGGACCATACTTCCTCATCGGTTCCACGGTGTGTGACTGCAAACAATGACCCAAACTCGCCCTAGCGCTGGGACAAGGCGTTGCCCACATTCGCACATGACGTTCAATCAAACCTGCATGAGGATGACCCGTGGTTCCGGGAGATGTACGGACCAAGCACTTTGCACCATTTAGGCGTCGATTGCACTAGAGCATCATCGTCTACACAGCCACATACACAGATACTCTGTAACGTAATCATTGCAATCTTTTGGTTGCATGCTACGGTAAACTCACGCATCCCACCAAACAGCAGGGCCAAGGATCACCATCCGCACTTCCGACTCCACAGGTACATGCTTTCCAACCTGAGTACACATTGCAAACATCATAACCTCTGCCCTAACTAAGCAGCACTCTTCCCGCAGGATGTGCACCCCTCTATGCCCACCTGGGTGGATGATATGCTCAGGCGTCAAACGAATACCTACATTGAGTTCTCCGCAACACCACCTCCCACGTAGCACTCCCACTACGACTTCTAAGACATACGTGACGCTCTAGATAGGCTCACATTCCCTGAGGATCATCTACATCGTGGGGGCAGGTGGCGGATGCAAGGACCATGAGGTTTAGTGTCTTGTCATGAATGAGTAGCTCTGCGTTTTTTTCCTATACTCCTCTATATGATGTATGCCTGTCCAATGTATAACCACGCCTTTATGTTATGACATTTTGTTGAATGTTATATAATGTCATTATGACTTTGTGATTTATCGACACAAAATGTGCTTCGGAATAATCCCAATTTTCATGTACTAAACCGAAAAGACCCGACGCAACACTGCCACACAATTCCTCCTCGGGGCCGCTGCCTCGCGGACACATATTTCCTTAACCCAATCACAATTCAGCCGCTGGCTATATTCGGATGCTTTGGCTGCCATTGACCTCACTCTTCACTTCCTCTTCTCCTTTCTTCTAGTCTTAAACGAGATGTCTTCGGTCTTATCTAACTTTTGAGTGAGCAGACAATAAGAATCACCGTGGCAGCACCTGGTTTGCCCTCGTTGTAGGGATTCGGTGAATGTGTTCACCTCGCATACTCCAATGAATCCATCTTAAGTGTTCATAAAGTGTTCAAATCTTATGGTAACTTATCCAAAATCATCTTGAATGAATTCCATTCGAAATAGCATGTTGTTTTTTTTTGCTTGAAGCTACAATTCTTTTGTAGAGAACACAACATGTCAGTTTTGGCAGTAGGCTGATGAAGCTGTCCCAGTGGTTCAAGATATTGCAATGCAAATTGCTGCCTTGCAAGAAGACTCCCATGGTGTTGCTACATTTCGTCCAGTGGCTCGACTCTCTGATCAACCAATATCAAATGAAGAGAATAGACTTAAAAGACTGGATGAAAAGTTGGAAAGAGTTGAGAAAATGCTTTAGAAATTAGTTAAGATAGTTAGTTTTGTGGTCTTCCTTCTATTATTTGTTGTTCTTACCAAGTAGAAGTTCAGTTGTAATAAGATTGTAATGTCCACTCTTTATCTATGCATCGCACTCCTTTATGAATGAGAAGAAACCAGTAACATTATCTATGCATGCATTACATAACAGAAAATTGCTACCTCAATCGTCCCTCCGTGCCATGTAACTCCCTTATCGGATCAACTTTGTGTTGTTATCGTGCCACTTACCTTCCTACATACGACTCAATGGTACCTCAATCTTTGTCACAAAATTTTCAGAAATATACCGCACTACAACAACAAACGACGATCACAAAATGTTATTGTGATTCTAAGATATTTCATACCCTTCCGAATCTACGAAAATCACAAACGGACCCGACGACGTGACCCGACGAGGCAGAGGGAAATGACAACTCTACCTCCCCATCTTTTCAAGATGACGTGACCCGACAAGGGAGCTTTGCGCAGCGACATGACCTAACGAGTCAGCTTTGCGCAGTGATGTGACCCGACAAGGCAACTGTGTGCAACGATGTGACCCGATGAGACAGCTCTGCGCAGTGACATGACCCGATGAGGCAGCTCTGCGCAGCGACGTGACCGATGGGGCAGCTCTGCGCAACAAAGTGACCCGACGAGGCAGCTTTGCGCTGCCTCATGGACACGAATTTCCTTCAATCGAATTACAATTCAGCCGCATATGCAGCGCTGGCTCGGCATATAAGTACTACCGCTTCCACGTCGAGTTCTCCTGCATCCAGACTTTAACACAATCTCACTCAGATGGAGAAGCACTTGGAGGAGATCCACGAATTGCAACGAGAGTATGCGGCCCAGGAGGAACAAAGGGAGCGTGCCAGGAGGGCACCTTCATGCAATGACGTCACCCCCCATAGCAGCAACCCCTACCAGAACATTCCAACCGAGCATTCGCCCCAACACCCGCCCGAGGGGGTGACGCCGCCCCTTTGTTAGTGCGGAGACACAAGCAAGTTCTTCACGTCCAAGCAGTGGCTTAGTCTGGGCATGCGTTACTGGGGCTACGCCAACTACTCCTACGACTATCCCGACCGCCGTTGGGACACGCGCAGCTATCGGCAGCCAGTAAGGACCAATTACAGTATGTTCCCCTACCATTTCTCTTTCAAAGTACGCACTAACAACCTCTCCTGTCTACCCATAGTCCCCGGATCCACTATATGGCTACCGTAAGTGGATCAACCAAGAGATCCACCCACATGACCAGTGGCAAATCAACTACGACGAGTGGAATGCCAAAAGGGCCCCTGAGATCCGAGAGGAGGAGCGCCACAATGAAGAGCAAAACGAGCGTATCGTCGAGAGACAAAAGCTCATCTCGAGGCATGCAGGCGGAGGGAGCACGAGGCTCATGAGAGGGAGCACGAGAAAAAGAGGAAAATGGCGGCCAAGGCCAAGAAGGCCGGCGAGGAGTACAACGTCGAGCTCGCAAGGAAGGACAAATGGCCCTGGTCCACGCAGTAGGTCAAGCCATTCCGTAGTAGTCCCCCGTCCTACCAGCCATGTCTTTTACTATCCCCTAAAGGCATGTATACTTACATGGTCCGGATACTTGTGTCGTAGTGTACCGTAGTAGTATCGATGACTAAAGCAATTAGTCAAACCATCATGTCATGTGACCACGTGTAAAAAGCTTCTGTCTGCGGACTCTAATGTAGTCCTGGTTTCGTGCTTCGCACTTTACCTTCAGTCGATTAGTAGTGAACTGACCTTCAGGTTTCTCAAGACCCAGTACATGTCGCCGTCAAAATCACTATTGGCCATCTCATCGGCCAAAGATCGCTTTCCAGAAGTAGGGAAATGTATAGCATATTTGGAATATCCCACAACCTCCTTTGGACCGCTAACATTTTTGGGCATCTTCATAACCACAACGAGCGTTCTCAGCCCCTTCAATTGCATTCTGTAAAAGCTCCATAAGGTACTTTGCTTTAATTCCACCATAGTAAGGTAATGTGATCAGGAACCTTGATGTTAATGTCCTTTTGGGTTGATTGCTGAGAAAAAAAATGCAATGATTTATTTCTTGTTAACCAAAAGAAAATCAATACAAGTTTGGCTAATCAAAATGCTTAAGCTGTTGAGGAAAGGTGGGCAGCCCTGATGTCCGGAGCTTCGGACGTCCGCATTTTAGAGAAAAACACTAATTGTAATATTTGGAGGGACTAGTGGTGAGACTTAAAACATTCATTGTTTTTTCTTGAGTCCTCGTACACCATGTTTGATTCATCAATCAACTCATCCAAAAGCTTAAACTATTGACTTTCAACTCATCCAAAAGATGAGTTATTCTACTTATAATAAAGAATAAAACAAGGTGCTTCAAAGAGTTGAAGGACTGGGCGCCACATAATTTTGGAGAGATAAAATCCAAATTTTCGAGAGATAAATCCTTCATCTTCGAGACAATTACAGAACACATATAAAATTATCGAAACATTACACAATCAAGTCCACTACGTGAGGAGCCTTCAAAACAAAATTCATAATCTTCCAAGCTCATTTTCCACATTTAAAAAATCCTACAAACAGTACACTTATATGAAAATGCGAAAAAAATTGAATGAATAAAATAATAGAAAAATTACAAAAGCAACAACACTATGTCGGGCAGCTCCACAATTTTTTTTTGTAATTTTATTAACTCATTTGCTATATTTTCAAATTACTACAAACAGCGCTGAAACCGCGACGAAACCCTGATTTTGGAGAAAAGGAAACCATAATTTACAAACCTCAGTGCCTATATTTCTTAATGAATGTTTTTTTTACAAATCTTAGTGCCTATATTTCTCGCTGATCACTGAAACCCTAATCAGCGAAAACCTAATTGGAATGCCCAAAAAAATTTCGTAATCGGAGAAACACTAATTAGACCGAATGAAACCCTAACTGGAGAGGTCGGGCGAGCGCGTGGCAGGCGCATGGCCAACGCCCGTGCGTGGGGAGCGGCCGGTTTGTGCGCTCAAGAACCGCGGCAACTTGCTGGCCTCCTATGCTCCGCGACTGCGAGAAGGTGGTGGCCACCTCCTACGCTCCGGCACCGCGGAAAGTGGCTGAGCCTACCACCTTCCACGCTGGGCGCCTTGCTCTCATGCTGGCCCGCGTTTCTGTGGTCGTTGCTCGCTTGCTACGCTCCCCGACCGCAGGATGCAGCACATGCCACCATCTTGTGCTCCCATGCTCGGGAGGGGGCTACATTTGCAAATACGACGCCGTGAGGGCTATTTTTGCAATTCACGTGGCATTAGGGGGCCAAAATTAAAAAAAATCAAAAAGCAGCAGAAAACTCATGTCAAGTAATGTCATGGATGTTTTGGTGGGCTGCGTAGAAATTTTCCCTCCAAGTTCCTACAGTCGCTTTGAGTTGGTGAGCAGCATATAGGACTTTCGATTTGTCACTGCATTGAGCTAAGATTAGTTTCCTCTTGACATCCTTTAGCAATCATCAGCTTCTAGTGGATCAACTGAACCGGCAAAGGTTGGCGGCCTGGTTCTCATGAACTCTCCTAGTCTAGACAGAGGTGGAAAGATTGGAGCAGGAGTTGGTGCAGGCTAATTAACTTGATTCTGAGCAAGTGCCTGAAGACGTTGCAATTACATGGCCATCATCTGCTCCATGTTCATTTGGGGTTGACCAAGAGGTGGTGGTGGTAGGGGTTCTTCTTCGAAGAGTTGTTCTGGTTGAACTTGAGGTGCTTGCGGCAAAACTGGCTCCTGAGGAAGTGGTTGACCACGACCACGACCTCGGATAGCTACATGGCCACCTCCACGAGCTCCTCCACAGGCTCCTCTACGACCTCTCCCACGCCCTCTTCCAGGGTTTTCCATCTGAGCGGTGACGCAGGGGAAGAGATGGAAAAGTAGAGACGAGAGGAAAGAAGCTTGAAACAACCCACAAGATCCAAATACTTTACGAAAAGCAAATTACTTTTTGCAACCGAAAGAAACTCAAAGAAAGTCATCTACTCAATTGATACTCTTTAGCTGGTGAGAAAACTCAATACACAGAATGAGCCTTGGGAACTTAGACTATATGGCTTGATGGCTCCATTCTTGCAGTCTTGATCGTAATGGTAAAGATCACGTTGACCAACAATTAGAAGTTATGAGGGAAAGAGGATCCATTTAACATTATAAAACGGTGAAGGAAGAACTAGGTAAGAAAGAATTCTGCGATGAAAGGTCAGTATAGAAAGATGAGAATGACACAATATTATTATTATTATTATTTATCATAAAATAAATTTTGAAGTTCTCCTTCTAACGTCCATCTTAACTAGGTCATGTCCTACAGTCAACTCGGCTCTAATACCAACTCTATCGGGACCCTGGATTTCTGAATCTGGAACCCTCTATATTTTTTGCACTAGTCCTAGATTAGTAGCTAGTACATACAGTTACAACATTGATAACAAGCTCGAATCATGGAATAACATTAATAAACAACTGAGTACCGGCCTTATGGCCACTTAATACAAAAGAGGTCAAAAGACCTTGAGTCTTACAGTAGCGAAAACAACAAAAGAATAAACTCCAAGTGACGGCCCATCAAATTGCCCACTGGAATTCGACTGGGGAGCGCAGCCTAGTACTTCGGATGTCCTCCATCAAACCCGCAGGCGTAGTAGTCGTAGTCGTCCTCGGCATCATTGTAGACTTCTAAGATTTCTTTTGAGTGTAGCATGTGAGTACATAAAGTACTCCGCGAGTCTTGGAAAAAATGCATATGCATAGCTTTAATAAATGAGGCTTATATGGTCTTTTTGCACAAAGCAATATTTTAAGTTTAAACAATTTTCATATAGCGCATTTGACAAACATAGCTTCAATGAATAAATTAATTGCATCACTAGTGGAGGTTCTAGCTACCTACCACTAGCATTAAGGCTCTAGCTGCCAAGGTTCCAAGGATAGGGCTCTAGCTACCCAACTAGCTCTAGCTGCTAGAAAACTACCCGAGAGCCCCAACTACTCCCGGTTTTCCAAAATTTACTCTTTTGAAATCAAAACCAAAATCTACCATGTGAAAACGCACCTTGTCCGCCCTTGACCGCGAGCACGGCTATTTGAATAGTTTTACACTCTGCAGGTGTTATACAGCTCGACCCACACGAGATAATCAACTTTTAATGTCGGCCATGACACGCTTCCTTGGGCGTGCGACTAAGTGATTATCACAAAGCCTTTACAATACTTTATCCTTACATTAGCCCGCCCGATGTGCTTAACCCCAAGTCAAGGACATCAATTACCATTGACCCGGAGCTCACTGCTGTGGGGGATAACCTGCCCGGACATGGACATCAATTACCATTGCCCAGCGCAAGCCCCGAACAGATATGGACGTCAATTACCATCATCTGCACTACCCAAGTAACTCCTACCATCTACAGCCTACGGGCTAGATGTTTAGACTCAGAAGATTATTTGGCCAGATCCTTTCCATTTCGGATATGTGGTTGTACAGTAGTGCTCAGTTTGGATAGTCACAAGTGTCAGTCCTTAATGTGACTTAGGCGTAACTTATCGTAATACAAGTTCTCATGCTCTAGCTGCACCCGCATGATCTTACCACCCGCCCAAGTCTAAAGCAAGTTTTAACCATTTTATTTTATTTTCTAAATACTGACATTATTTAATGTCATACATTTCTCAAAAAGATTTGCACAAAAGGTAATAATATTTCCTCTCATTTGGTGATCAAGATTGAAGCATGTCGAAGCAATTCTACCGTGTTTAACTAATCCACAATGTTGTAATCAATATTGCGGAGTTATTAAATACTTTTAGGTTTAACTAACCGCCTAAAATTTGAACTCATCATTTTATGTGAAATAGCGATGCATAATCCTTTTCAAACTGAAAACATTATTTAAAAATCATAGGTACAAAATGGTCAAATGATACTCGCCTTCGTCGAATGTTAAGGTCACTACGTCTAATTGATCCAAAGTGGCTTCGACGGCATCAGACGCTACATGCACGAAACGAGGCAAATAAATACAAGAAAATTAGATAAAATCCAAAAAATTATAAAATTTGTACAAAAAGAGAGATTATGAATTTATATGAATTTAGGAATGAGAATCAACAAAATCGGAGTTCGTATGGAGGAGAACGAACGTTCGAAAGATAGCGATCACATGAAATGATAGAAATAGAAATGGAGGAATATTCCTGGAATCTTATTTTTGCTGGAATTTTGGATTAATGGAGAGGCTTCCAGCTGGGCCCCATATGTAAGTGAGCGAGAGAGAGGAGGAATGAGCATTTAGTGTATGACTGAGGGGGTCCACCTATCATTGGGGGCTAGAGAAAGAGAGAAGGAAGGCACAAAGAGGAAGGAAAACGGAGCAAGCGTAGGAGGCTCGGTGCGACGGTGGCCGGCGGAGGACAGTGGCGTGGCGGTGCCGGGCGAGCGGCAAAATGGGTCAGCGGTGGCGGGGCAGTTCTCCAGGTGGTGTCGTCATGGGTACAACTGACCGGTGGCGACGCCGACGCAGGAAGAGGCGCATGGGCGGCGCGGCGACGTGGTGGCAGTGGTGCTCCAATGGCCACCAGCGAGGAGTGGTGCGCACATGGGCATGGCATGGCCACGGGGATGGTGAAGCCGGGGTCAGTGCAATGCAGGGATGGCCGAGTAGACGTGGCGGCAGCGACCGACGGCGAGGATGAAGAGCTCTCGGCGGCGGCGTGCTCTGGCGAAGAAATCAACGAATTGAGGTGGGGGAAGCAAGGAGGGGTTCCGGGGTCGCGAGATGATGCGCCTAGCAAAGCAAAGGGCTCACCCGAGAGGGAGTTTGGAGGAGAGGGGTGGTAGCTAGATGTGGGGGGAGAAAGAGGAAATTAGTGGCGAAACTTTAGGGAGGAAGGGGTAGGGAAGGGGGGAAGAGGGGGAGGGGAGGGGGTAGAGGGGTTCAGTGGCCGCCCTTTTATAGGGCAAAACGGGGAGAGCAGGGCGGTGAGGGCGAAGGCGGCGTGCTCGCTGCATGCCATGAGGCATGGGCACGCTGATAGCATGCAGCGTGGCGTGGGAAGAAAGCGGCAGGATTCATGGTGCGTGCACAAGGTGGTTGAGCGGCGGCAGGGCATGGTGCTCGGGAGAAGCACACACATGGACGCACGGGGTAGGCAGGAAAGTAGAAGGAAGAAAGACAAAGACAAAGAAAAAGAAAAGAAAGAAAGGAAAAGAAAAGAAAAGAAAAAGGAAGGGAAGGAAAAAGAAAAAGGGAAAGGGAAAGAAAAGAAAAGGGTTAGGGGAAAAATCCAAATTTTGGAATTTGAATTTGGAATGTGACGACGACATTCGAATTGAGACGATGGAATATAAATTTGAACTTTGTATCAGGAATGAAAATATAAACAAAAACTCCAATTAAAATCCAACATTTTAAATTAATTAATTTAATTTAAATTTTTTGAAAAAGGCCGAATTTGGGATGTCACATGATCGAAGAGGAGGGAGTGAAATGTGGTGGGATGAAAGAGGGATTGCAACGAAGACGCGTGGTGGCTGGAGAAGATGAGGCGACAGACGACAAGCGAAGGAGTAGGGGTGGCAGATGGTGAGTAGAGCGACGCGGCGAGGTTGGGATGGTGTGAGCTGGTGATGAGGCACTAGGTTGGCCTCATCCCTGCCAGATCCGGGCTTCGTTATCCAATGAGCTCGCTCACTGTCATCTGCGCATGCAGCTTTTTCGAGTAAGCTTTTTTTGTTGTGGGCGTTCTTGAATTTGTTGTAGCCCCTTTATCCATTGTTGTACACAATATTTTTGTTTGTTGCAACGCTCCTTTCTCAATTCACGCAACAAGAGTTTTTGTTGAAGTGGAGCTATGGATTTGTGCACACGCGTGAACTCGTTGTTGTGCTTCACATATTTTTGTTGCATCATATCGAACGACCAAGATCTATTTTCTTATGCGAGATCCGACAACAGATCGAGCATTGCTGCAGGTTAAATTCTAGAGTCAATTTCAAAAAACCCCATGTATTGACGCATTGGTAACACAAAACCATAGGTTTTGCAAAAAAAAATTCACAAAACCACAGGCTTTGAGGCACATGGTTGCATTTTGCCCAATTTCATCCATATCCCTTCATATCCCACCTGTCCGGCATGTTGGGCCCACAAAGAAGTCTTGAGCTAGCAATTAAAGAGGGATGTGGAGGCCGCGTGTTCGCTCGGTGCCACGAATGCACCCGACGATGTGGCGAGGAGACTTGAGCGCAGGGCCTCAAGGCGCGAAGCGATGACCTCCCTTGTAACACCCTGGTTTTCAGAGTTTTTTTTTGAAGATTTCAAAATAAAAAGAACCATTTTGTTTTGATGAGAATTCGAAGCTTAACTTGAAATTTCAGAATGGATTTCAATTGACTAACTCAAACTTCAACTAAAAGTCCTTGATGGTTTATTGCGTCGTTGGAATTTTGGGTGATCTTCTTTTTTCTGCCCAGGTTTTGTCCATCTCTGGACCGGACCTCTGCAGGTCCAAACCTCCCTATGTGATTGTGTCGTCCCAGGACTACACCTCCCTCTGTGGTTCCTCCCCAGGTTCAGACCTCTCCAAGTCTAAACCTGGCCCAAATCCCTTTGAACTCACTCTCTGTATCTTTTGAACCCCACTGTGTCCCCTTGGACTTACCTCCTTTAATCCATGGAACTCTCTCTGGAAGTTTTCCCCAGTGCCAACTCGGTAGTACCGCCCGCACCTTGCGGTGCTACCGTTTCATAGTACCTCTCCATGTCCTCTAGGACCTCCCCGTACCTTTATTGGACCTCCCCGTTGTCACATCCTCAAATTAATAAAGAGAATTATTATGCATCTCATGAGCATGCATCATTGTTTTCAAACTTTTGCATAATTTATTGCACTTGGAAAATCTTAAACAAACGTTAAACCTACACTTTGTAATTCAACTCCAAAAGAAAACAGGAACAAAACCTTATGAACATCTTCTGGAAATAATTTATTCAAATACTATAATAATTATAATGAATTAATATAATTTTTCCCAAATTTTTGGGACTGGTTTAAACCCTAAGAAAATTCAAGCACAATATAATGAACTACATTAAGTTTGAATTTAAATTATACACATTATTTCTTGAATAGTAAGGTTCAATGATTTTTATGAGCTCTAGACCTTCCCAGGAACCCCTATGATTTATTTCACATTTTTAGGAAATTTATTTCTATTTTTAACACCTTGGTCAAAGTGGAGAAAACAATTTAAATCTCAGTCAAACCCTAAACCCAACCAGCCACACTATTCATCGGGCTCGGGTCTGACTCGGTGAAATGATTCAGCCCAACCACTTAAGTGCATCGCGTGTGAGCCGTCCGATAGTAAATCCACAGCCCAAATCGCGTGCCTCTTCGGGACGATCTGAGCGCCCCTCGTCTAATCCTAGCCGTCCAGATCAGATCCAACGGTCCACGCCAACCCACTTACCTGGACTCGCGCGCGTGCCGTTGAGTCACTGCCACGCCGGGCCCACCTGTCGGATCCGTCGTCCACCTCCCGCTAACGTTCGCGCAGAACAGCTGCGCCACGCGGCCGAGCGTCTCCGACGCGCACAGAACGGCAATGTCGACACCGTCAATCCACCGCATCCGTTGGCCACTCCTGGAGCTTCTCCACTTTACGCCGCCTCCACTCCGTCCATCGCCCGGGGATAATACCCCATGACACCCCTTTCTTCCTCACTTTTCCTCTCGGTGGCTAAGGAAAGGGAAGCTCTCCCGTGCGTGTCTCTAGGGTAAGCTTCCTCCACGTGGTTGCCTTCGACTCCTTGTTCAACACCTTCTCCATTTTGCCTAACCTCAGCTCCTCTGGTTGCTTGTAGCTCTTGGACCACAGAGGTGCCATTGGAAGCCCTAGAGCGCGCTCCCGAGTGGCATCTTCGTGCCATTCTGGTTTCTAGTGAGTATTGTGCTCCCTCTTGCGCGTCACATTGCGCCTTTTTGCTTAGTAATCAAAACCCCTCAACTTATTTTGACATTGCACGACAGGGAGTCGGTGATTTGGGGATTGAACCACTTTCGGCCTTAGGACCAACCCTTCATCTCCCACTTGGTTTCAGTAAGCCATTCTTCGATTCATTGCTCTCTTAGCATCCTTGTTTGGTCTTCAACATGTTCCGACCACTCACTTCCCCTCTGGTTCACCAGATTGAGCTCTCCGCTTGTGCCGCATTGCCGCTTTCTTCTTCTCGGTGCCGACGCAACCCCGCCTACTCCAAGCTTCCCGAGCACCTCCTCGCTCGGGTAGCTTTTTTTAGCCCCTAGGACTCGGGCACCGCTTGAATGACGCCATGAGCTCCACTTTTGATGTTGCTTGTTTGTCGATTGGTCGCCGCCGCTAACGCCGGCTAGCCACGCAGACGGCCGCCATTGGTGTTGCCACCACCACTCGTGAGGTGCGCGGCACTATTACGGCAAACGCTGTTTTGGCCGGCTTTTGTGTATGCGTGAAGCGCCGGCGAGCCGTTGGGCAACGCGCTGTGATCGCGTTGTCGACGACGCGACCGCATCAGAAGCGGCGTAATTAGGCATTAACTGCGATTATTAGCATTAATAACGAAGATCGCTATCGGAAAACCGGTTTAAATTGAGTAATGGTCGGCTTAGTGTCTATGGCATGCGGGCCCATGGACGGTTAAGTGGAAGTGTAGAGTTGTGATGCGTTTTCCTTTGAGGAAAACGTATTTCTTGTAGGCTTAAATAGGAAGTACGTTTTGGTAATAGGAAAGCGTATTTGTTAGAATACGCTTTCATTCGCAACCGGTTTAGATCTTTTGACCGAGTCAAATATTGATCCGGGGCCCACTGGTCAGTGACCGCGGCTAGGATAGCACTCGGTAACAAAAGTATTAAATGATTTAGAATATTCGGAATCCAATTATTTGCACACTATAAAATATGTATGACTTCAAAAATACATAACTAATTCATCTTAACTCCAAAATGGATGAAACCACTTCTGGTAATTTTCATTTTTAATGAACTTCGTATTAAAATTGGTTTCAAATATGTCTCTATAGCAGAGAGTATTATTTTGGAGAATGATCCATTAACACTACTATTTTTACAAAAGGAAATGCTGATAACTTTAGAAATTCATAACTAAATCATGAAAATTCCAAATGAGGCAAACTCAACTGTTTTAGTCTTGTATTAATATTCTCTATTTATCCATATAATCCTTTGTCCCACTACTATTCCACAAATTTTGCTCAAATAATTAATTTCAATGAACAAGCTTAGGTGGTAATTAAATTGGATTTTCCAAAGAAACTGAAATTCAAACCATCATAACTCGACATACTAAATCCAAATGGAGTAATTATTTCACCTAAATTCATCTAAAATCATGATTTACCTACTGTAGAAAAATCATGCATTTATGAGTATTTTGAATTTTTGGGTATTTCTCGATGTTTATTCTAGATTGTATTTATATAGATCCCGAGCCTATCGATATTGATCTATACGCCACTGAGGAGAGCAGCTAAGCTTCCAGCAAGGCAAGCATCATTTGAACTTTCTTTTGCATCATATTTGATCCCGCTTTTGTTAAGTTAGTGCAATGATAATTGCTTGCATGCTATTTTGATAATGTCGCTATTTTTGTGATGTGTAGATTAGTTATCTCCTATTCATTGAGGTTATCCTTGAATTACTCCAGCACCACATGCTTAAGTTAGAATGGTTGAAATATATTGTTCGGGTTTGCTTAGCCATGCAAGTCTAGAACCGGTAGCTGATTGTCGGGAATAACCCGACAATTATGGGATAAACACAACTATCATTATACACTTTTGTTTCAGATCTTCGTATCTGTTTTATGAGTCAAATTTTATCATTTTAAATGAGCTTTTGGTCTGGACAAGTGATGGTTAGTGATGGTGACTTTGTGCATGAGCTCGGGTAAGTGTTTGACTTGTTTGGACAATTAAGGACCGAACTTTGGTAACATCTTTGATTCAAGTAAAACTCGTGCTACCACATGTGGTGTATGGGCGCTGCTTGGTTAAAAAACGGGTTGGTGTTGTTGAGTTGATGACTGGTGGTGTGAGGACGTATATGTGTTCCATCGCATATATGCTTGGTAGGGTGCCGATTGCAATCCTATAATGTGTGGGTGAGCACTATTTAAACTTTATTCATTGGGTCGGTGTTCAAGACAACTTGCGTGTCCATTTGGTTGGTAGGTGATATAGCCTATCCTAAGTGGGATTACGCCACGCATGGGTGATTCAACTCAATAATGTCAACTTGCTGAAAAATACTAAGTCTTGGTTTACCGTAGGCATACCATAGGAAGTACGCTATATTCGGAGGCATCCGGAGGCTTACGGGCTAATCAAGTCGTGTGGGTAAAGTAGTACACCTCAGAGGGTATAAATCTATTCAATAGCTATGTCCACGGTTATGGCGACCACTTGAGTTACATGGTTGCTATTGTTAGACTTGGAATTAAAATTGTGGTTATAACTTGGTATCGTCATGAATGGGATGTTCATGTTTGTTGTTGTATCAAAGTGGACAACCACTTTGTCATTTGTATGGTTCATTTGTTATTCAATTTACTACTTATTCACATGCTTTACTTCTACTTCAAATCTGATTTTAAAATGGCACATGAAAAACTAGTATGTGTAAGTTGTAAATTGTTACGTCTCTTTTGCAAAACTAAGCCAATATGAGCCATCCTTTGAAACAACCTCTAGCATAACTAATTTTTATTTGTGTAAGACTTATGAGTACCTTTGTACTCAACCCGGTTGCTACAATTTCGTGAGGAAGTGTATGAGCTCGTTGAGCTTGTTAGCCGATTTTGGTGACGCTAATGAGTAATGCTATCATTTAACTTTCATCGGTTGTCGATGGGTTATGGGGCATACCATGCTAGATATTTTGGTTTATTTACTTGCTTCCGCTGCTACTTAATACTCTTATTTGAATTTGACCGGTCGGCCGTTTGTAATAGATGTAAACTTTAACTATTATGTTGTATATATTTTGAACGATCTATGTATGTTGTTGTATGGATGTGATCAACGTTGTATGAGAGTATGAGCATATTGGTCGCTGATCTTGGGAGCCAATATGATTGCATACTCGCTGTTCATGGCTTCCTATTTAACTCACTAAGTGTAGTGCTTGACTTGTTGGAGAACCGACAATCATGTAGTGCTCGCAGAGGAGCAGCACGCATGATCGTCGGGGCTCTAGTTTGTAGTTAAGACTTTCACTAAGATTGAGTTAAGTGGGAATCCATTTACTCTTGAGGCCCTAGAATTATGTCCTTAAGACCATTCTTAGTCTCGGTCTTACGGAGATAACCCGGGGGTCCTCACACCCGTGTCCTACAGGACCTCCCCATGTCCTCTAGGACCTCCCCTTACCTTTATTCGACCTCCCCGTGTCCTACAGGACCTCCCCATGTCCTCTAGGACCTCCCTTTACCTTTATTGGACCTTCCCGTGTCCTACAGGATCTCCCCATATCCTCTAGGACCTTCCCTTACCTGTATTGGACCTCCCCGTGCCCTTTAGGACCTCCCCAAGTCCTCTAGGACCTCTTCTGTGTCTATTTGCACCTTCATCGCTTGTGTACCGTCCGATTTGCATTGGACGGTTTGATCTTGGTGAGACGTTCGGATGGTCCGAACGTCCCACCCTCTCTGAGCCTTAGATCTTTGCTAGACGGTCCGATTTGTTGTGGCATTCGAATGGTCCGAACGTCCCAACCATTTTGGACCGCCCAATTCAGTTCTAGGGCTGAGATCCAACGCTAGCCCGGGTGGTCCAAATGGCCCAATTACTTTGGGCGGTTCGATTGGAATCCAATGGCTCCCGCTTCTCCCGGTTCCTATCTCGCTATCACCCACCTCCCTCCTTGAAGATCTAGCCGTTAAGACCTCCCCCTTGGAGATCTTAACCGTCCAGACCTCCCTCCTTGAAGATCTGGCCGTTAAGACCTCCCCCTTGGAGATCTTAACCGTCCAGACCTCCCCCTTTGCGGATCTGGCCGTTAGGACCTCCCCTTGGAGATCCTAACCGTTCAGACCTCCCCTTTTGAGATCGTGACCGTTCAAGACCTTCTCCTTCGATTAGATCCTGACCATCCAACCCCCCCCCCCTTGATTCAATCCAACCGTCAGGACCTCCCTTGCGGGTGAGGACCTCCTCTTAACCTCCGCAGACCTCCCCTTCTGCACTTGATCTTGGCCGTTGGACCTCCTCTTCGGAGATCCAATCATCGGGACCTCCCCAGTGGGTGAGGACCTCCCCTTGTCCTCTGTGGGACCTCCTCAAGGTCTCCGCAGGACCTCTCCTGCGGGTCTTGGCTGGATCCACTTGGCAGTCACCCCTAGTTTTCTTTTATCTTTGACTGTGTCCTTGTGCAAGGAAGTCTCCCCCACATTTAATGCATGTTGAATCGCATTAAATGCTACCACTTTTTGCAGTACCCATGTGATACAGTTGTCACATCTCTTGCCTGCTCCATTGTCCTCTTTACCAACTCTTGAACACCCGTAGCTTGGGGCATGCTCATTGGCTTCAGCTATATATATTTGGGGTAGCCCTTCCTCTCTCATTTTCTTTCTCATTTCTCTTCTCTGGTTCAACTGAGCAGTCCTTGGACCTCCCTTCAAGCTCTCAGGACCTCTCCAGCGAGCTCTTGGGACCTCCTCTAGACCTCCCAACCTCTCTATTGGTTTTATATTTGAGCTTATTTGGAGTTTCTTGGGTTCTTGTTGGAGCTTTATTTGAATATTTGGTTTTTCACCGTGTAGATCGTCAAGACCGTGAGGAGTAAGAGTTCCTTGAAGAAGAGGAAGAAGCTCAAGACTTTGAGCAAGGCAAGTTACACTCTTGACCATATTGCACCCATTACTTCAAGATACTTATGTTGTTTTCAAAGATGTATGCATGCTTACTTTTACTAAGTTATTTCAATGCCTATCTTTCGGTTCCTAGCTATACCTGATCCCTTTGTATGGCCATTGTCTATGTTGAATTAACCACCTTGTCACCTTAGATAAAATCTGGTTTTTGCAATAGTAAGAACCAGAGGTTTATGAAAAATGGAAGCTTAGTCTTGCTTAGACCAAAATCTTGATTTGGGAAAATATCTCTTCCATCAGACCGAAATATCAAATGTTTTCAAAGCCATGGCATTAGGTTGTCATGGAGGTTTTGATAAATGTTTTGGAAAAAAAACAGAAATGGAAAAATAGATTTGGTCTTGGGCGGATTGGTTGCTTGGCTGGTGTAGGGTATGCATGGGCTCAACTCGGGTAGGGTTGAGGCCCAGGGGTTTGTGTTAGCCGCCCAAGCCATATGAGGACCGGTCTTTGAGCCGCATCTTGCTATGCCTATAATGGGCTATGCCACAATCGTGCAACCATATGTCTCCAGAATGGGGCATGAGACCTGGCTAACTAATTGGCAAAGCTCCATCGCGGTTGATCCTGTGGATGCGGTGGGTAGTCTTGTGATGACCTTTGTAATCCCACCTGGCGCAAGAGGGGGCCTGAACCCTGCGAATGGGTAGTCCAAAGGGGGCAAAACCTTAGCGAGGGTGGACTGCGTTGGAGTAATGCTTTGTAAAGGCCTTGTCATGTGCTCTAGACCTCTCACCAAAGGAAGTGTGAGGTGGTATCGACGAATGCCAAGCAAACTAGAGAAATCATGTCATGTGGGTAAAGTGTACAACCTCTGCAGAGTGTAAAACTATTCGAATAGCCGTGTCCACGATCATGGACATGCTAGCAAAGCCACTCAAAGTTAGCTCTTGGTTTTGATTTTCAAAGGACTTATGAAACTGGTTTTGGATTTCTATCCAATTGATTAATGGGCGGGGAGCCATGTGACAAGAGGGTATCCTTCACCATATTGATGTTGAATGTTATCCTACTGAAAATGGAGTTTTGAAAATGAACTTTTACTTATTGTAATTGCCTTGGAACTTAGTACTTGTATTTGAAATAAAATTGGCTTTATGCAAATCAACCTTATTATGCCTTCCATTGACATATCCTTATGCATGTCATACTGTTATTTGACGGGTGTAACTTGCGAGCACGGTAGTTGTGCTCATTCTTGCTTGATTGATGAATTGAGCAGGTGAAGATTTCTTCGATGATGAGGATGACCAAATCAATTAGGCCGCGCTCTCTAGCCAATCACCTGTGGTGTAATGGTTGGAGCCTGTCCATTTTGGTTTTCCGCTGTGTATTGTGCTCTTGGTTCCTGGAGCTTGTAAGCAACCCCTTGTAATCAACTCTCTTTTGATGTTAATAAAGCCTTTTGTGGATGTTTATGTTATCACTTGCTAGCTGTGAGAACTAGTCATTGATCTCTAGGGGCTGGTTTTGATCATAGAGGACTTGAGGCTTGTCTCCAAGCCCCACGACCTCCTCGGGTTGGTTCCTCTCGGACCTCCCTCGGGTTAGGACGTGGTGCTTGGGGAGGTCTGAGGTCCAACGACCTCCTCGGGTCAGGGCCCCAGACCTTCGGGTGGTCCAACCGGACCTCTTGAGAGGTTTGGGCGGTCCTACCGGGATGTCCCACGGGACGTCTTGGGAGTCCTTTATGGACCTCCTAGGAGGTCCTGAGGGACCTCTCGGACGAACCTCCCAGGAGGTCCTGAGGGACCTCTCGGGTAAGCCCCAGGCCGGGTCGTCACAGGTAGTATCAAAGTATCTTGTCTGTAGGTCGCAGCCTAGTAAAATGGTCATTAGAAGAAAGTTCAAAATGTGATTTACTAAACAAGAGAAATAAAATGGTCTCTCCTTACCCGAGTCATCTCTCTACTCTTATCACCATCTCTGTATCTTTCCTTACCTTCTTTCCTCCTTATCTTTTTGCTTGCCTCAACGTTTTATAAAGTTCAATGGAACTCCTTTTCTGGAAAGATCCATAGGGCTGACTTAGATCGTTGTTGTAGCATTAAAGACTTGCCAGTTGGTGGCATTGAGTGGCAGTCCTTTGCAAAGGCTACCCATGGGGAGTTTTCTGGGCAAAAGACCACCCCTCATGACCATGACTTCCTGGCTCGCAGCCTTGAGGGCAGCAAGCCTCGTGTAGTAAGTGTACATGTTTGGTTGCTGGAGTTCTCGCTTTTGGTTAGCACTGGTTTGGTTGTTTTAACCTTAAACCCTTCCCCCTTAGTTCTCTCATCTCTTTCCTACCCTTGGACTTCTGGCAGATGGTGACAACTAGAGGCAGTGGCAGCACTAGTGGTCAAGGCCGAACCTCTGGGGATGATCTAGAGACCCCAGTGCCGCAACCACCTCCTCCTCCAGCTCAAGGTCTAGATTGGGGCCAAATGATGGCAAATCAAGCACAGCTAATCAACTTGTTAACTCAGTCCATCACTAACACTCAGAACCTTCAAGCAGCAGTAGCAGCCCAACCTCCTGTGTATGTGTCACCCCCTCCTAGGAAAAATATCTCTGAGTTTATGAGGATGAGGCCACCCACATTCTCCAGCACTACTGAGCCTATGGAAGCTGATGACTGGCTTAGGGCAGTGGGAAGAAAACTGGACATGATCCAATGTACGGATCGTGAGTGGGTTTTGTTTGCTTCTCATCAACTCCATGGACCAGCCTCTGAGTGGTGGGATAATTTCACTCAATCCCATGTTGATGCTCAAACTATAACTTGGGAGGAATTTGTGCAAGCTTTTCGCTGTGCACACATACCTCATGGTATGATTTTGTTAAAGAAGAAGGAATTCAGATCCTTGCGCCAAGGGAGCCGCACAGTAAGTGAGTATCTTCACAAGTTTAATCAACTAGCAAGGTATGCATCTGAGGATGTGGCCACTGATGAGTCCAAGCAAGAGCGTTTCCTGGAAGGACTTAATGATGATCTCTCAGTCCAGCTCCTTACTCATGACTATACAGACTTTCGGCAACTTGTGAGCAAGGCAATTCGGCAAGAGGGCAAGCATGTCGAGATGGAAAATCATAAGAAGAGGAAGGCAGCTCAGCAGTTCAGATCAGAGGGTTTCTCCAGGCCAAAGACCTCTCAATTTCAGCCTAAGAGGCCTGTGACCTCCTCTCCCTCCAGGTCTCCAATGCAAGCTAAGCGGCCTAGTACTTTCAGCCCTTATAAGACCTCTCCAGGAGGTCAATTTCAAAACAAGCCACCCACAATTCCTACAGCTGGGGTAATTTGCTTTTATTGCAATGAAGTGGGGCACTATGCTAATAAGTGTCCAAAGAAGCCTCAAGCAACAGCCACCCCTCCAAACCGAGCCAACCAAGGGAATTCAGCACATGGTGGTAATCCTAAAATGAGGACTTCAACACAATTTATCAAGGGACATGTGAACCATGTCACGGTTGAGGAAGCTCAACATGCTTCGGATGTGGTCCTTGGTACGTTTCTTATTAATTCCGTACCAGCCTCCGTTCTTTTCGATTCCAGAGCTTCTCATTCATTTGTCTCTTCTAGATTTGTGGGAAGTAATGGGTTAGCTATATCTCCTCTAGTAAACCCTATGCTAATCAACTCTCCGGGCTTAGAAATGAAGACTAATTCCTTGTGCCCAAATCTTTCCTTGGAAATCTTGGGAATACCTTTCTTTGCAGACTTGATAGTTTTGCACTCCCAAGGGTTAGATGTGATTCTTGGAATGGACTGGTTATCCAAGAACCAAGGCCGAATTGATTGTGCCAACAAATCTATTGTGCTCACCAATGAGTAAGGGATACAAGTTGAATTTAGTCTTGAGGCCTCTCCTAGGGCAAGTCCTAGCTTGTCCTGCTTAAGAGAAGTGAAACTTGAAGACCTCCCTGTGGTAAGGGAGTACCCCGATGTGTTTCCTAGTGAATTACCTGGAATGCCTCCGGATAGAGATTTGGAATTTGTCATTAACCTAGTCCCAGGGACAGCACCTATTTCCAAAAGGCCATATAGATTGCCAGTAAATGATCTAGTTGAGTTGAAACAACAAATTGAAGAAATACAAAGTAAAGGTTTTGTGAGGCCGAGTTCCTCTCCTTGGGGAGCTCCTGTGATCTTTGTGGCAAAGAAGGATGGTACACAATGCATGTGTGTGGATTATGGAGCTCTTAATGATGTTACCATCAAGAATAAGTATCCTTTGCCCAGGATCGATGACTTGTTTGATCAACTAAAAGGAGCAGCAGTCTTCTCCAAGATTGACCTAAGGTCAGGTTATCACCGATTGAAGATTCGACAAGTGGACATCCCAAAAACAGCATTTTCAACTCGGTATGGACTTTATGAGTTCACAGTCATGTCCTTTGGATTAACTAATGCTCATGCATACTTTATGAATTTGATGAATAAAGTATTTATGGAGTACTTAGATAAGTTTGTCATTGTCTTCATAGATGACATTCTTGTGTACTCTAAAACTGAGACAGAGCATGAAGGTTACCTTCGGTTGGTCCTAAACAAGCTCAGGGACAACCAGCTATATGTAAAATTTGAGAAGTGTGACTTTTGGTTGAGAGAGGTCACCTCTTTGGGCCATGTCATGTCGGCAGCTGGTGTGGCAGTTAACCCTAGTAAAGTTCAAGATGTGCTAGATTGGAAGTCACCCAAATCAGTGTCTCAAATAAGAAGTTTTCTTGGCATGGCAGGGTATTACCGTAGGTTTATTGAAGGCTTTTCAAAGATAGCAAGACCTCTCACTCAATTGCCCAAGAAGGAAACCAAGTATGTTTGGACCTCAGCTTGTGAGCAGAGCTTTCAAGAGTTGAAGAAAAGATTAACCTCTGCTCCTATACTGATTTTCCCCGATATTCGGAAAGATTTTGAAGTCTTTTGTGATGCCTCAAGGCAGGGTCTTGGTTGTGTTCTAATGCAAGAGGGTCGGGTGGTAGCTTATGCCTCTCGGCAATTAAAGCCTCATGAGGCTAACTACCCCACTCATGATCTAGAATTAGCTGCAGTGGTGCATACTCTAAAAATTTGGTGTCATTACCTTATTGGTAATCGCTGCGAGGTCTTTATAGACCATAAGAGCTTAAAGTACATCTTTACCCAATCAGACCTCAACCTTAGACAGAGAAGATGGTTGGAACTTATCAAGGACTATGATCTTGGAATTCACTACCACCCAGGTAAAGCAAACGTGGTAGTTGATGCTTTGAGCCGAAAAATCTACTGCAATACCCTATTAGTCCAAGAAAACCAGCCCAAATTGTATGAAGAAATGAGGCGCCTAAATCTGGAAATTGTGGATCATAGCTTTGTGCATGCGCTAGAAATTGAGCCCGTAGTCCAGAAACAAATCAAAGAGAACCAAGCTAAGGATAAAGACCTCCAAGAGATTAGACACAACCTAGAAAGAGGAAAAGCTCCTGGATTTTCAATGGATGAGCAAGACATCCTTTGGTTCGGCAAAAAGCTGTGTGTGCCGAACTGTCAAGACATAAAGCAACTCCTACTTAAAGAAGCTCATGAGTCACATTACTCCATTCATCCAGGGAGTACCAAGATGTACCAAGACCTCAAAGAAAGATATTGGTGGGTCGGCATGAAGAAAGAAATAGCTGAGTTTGTGGTGCGTTATGACATATGCCAAAGGGTCAAGGCTGAGCACCAAAGACCTGTTGGTTTGCTTCAACCTTTGCCCATTCCTGAGTGAAAATGGGAGCAAATCAGCATGAACTTTATCACTGGTCTGCCCAGGACTCAATCGGGCTATGACTCCATTTGGGTCGTGGTTGATCGATTAACCAAAGTGGCACACTTTATCCCTGTTTATCCCTGTCAAAACCACTTATAGAAGCAGCAGGCTGGCAGAGCTATATATGGCTCAAATTGTCTGTCTACATGGTGTGCCCAAGAGGATAGTGCCCGACAGAGGTTCCCAGTTCACCTCTCGGTTTTGGAAAAGTCTACATGAAGCTTTGGGAATAAGGCTCAATTTTAGCACAGCATACCATCCTCAAATCGATGGCCGGACAAAGCGTGTGAACCAAGTTCTTGAGGATATGCTCAGAGCTTGTGCACTGGACCATGGGAAGAGTTGGGACAAAAACCTCCCCTATGCTGAGTTCTCCTACAATAATAGCTACCAAGCTAGCTTGGAATTATCTCCATTTGAAGCTCTGTATGTGAGATAGTGTAGAACCCCTCTCCTTTGGGATCAAGTGGGTGAGCGCCAATTCTTTGGACCCGATGTCATTAAAGAAGTTGAAGAAAAGGTGAAGCTTATAAGAGAGCGTTTAAGAGTAGCTCAATCCCGGCAAAAGAGCTATGCTGATACTCGTCGATGGGACTTGTCTTTTAAAGTTGGGGATTTTATAAACCTTAGGGTAACTCCACTCAAAGGAGTTAGGAGGTTTCGAAATAGAGGGAAGCTAGCACCAAGATTTGTTGGGCCATACAAGATATTGGCAAGACAAAGTGAAGTGGCTTATAAGATTGAGCTGCCAACTTCTCTGTCGGCAGTGCACAATACATCCCATGTGTCACAATTGAGGAAATACCTTTGAGTACCAGAAGACCACACCTTACTGGAGAAGCCCCTCAAAATTTTGGACGTTATGGAGCGTGTCACCAGAAGCAAAGTCATTCGAACATATAAGGTGCAGTGGAGCCACCATCCTGAAAGTGAAGGCATATGGGAAAATGAAGAAGACCTTAAGGTAAATTATCCATACCTCTTTGCTGGCCAAGCTTGAATCTCGGGGTCGAGATTCCCTTAAGGGGGGTAGGTTTGTAACACCCTGGTTTTCAGAGTTTTTTTTAAAGATTTCAAAATAAAAAGATCCATTTTGTTTCGATGAGAATTCGAAGCTTAACTTGAAATTTCAGAATGGATTTCAATTGACTAACTCAAACTTCAACTAAAAGTCCTTGATGGTTTATTGAGTCGTTGGAATTTTGGGTGATCTTCTTTTCTCTGCCCAGGTTTTATCCATCTCTAGACTGGACCTCTGCAGGTCCAAACCTCCCTATGTGATTGTGTCATCCCAGGACTACACCTCCCTCTGTGGTTCCTCCCCAAGTTCAGACCTCTCCAAGTCTAAACCTGGCCCAAATCCCTTTGAACTCACTCTCTATATCTTTTGAACCCCATTGTGTCCCCTTGGACTTACCTCCTTTAATCCATGGAACTCTCTCTGGAAGTTTTCTCCGTTGCCAACCTGGTAGTACCGCCCGCACCTTGCGGTGCTACCGTTTCATAGGACCTCCCCGTGTCCTACAGGACCTCCCTATGTCCTCTAGGACCTCTCCTTACCTTTATTGGACCTCCCCGTGTCCTACAGGACCTCCCCATGTCCTTGAGGACCTCCCCTTACCTTTATTGGACCTCCCCGTGTCCTACAGGACCTCCCCATGTCCTCTAGGACCACCCCTTACCTTTATTGGACCTCCCCGTGTCCTACAGGACATCCCCATGTCCTTTAGGACCTCCCCTTACCTGTATTGGACCTCCCCGTGCCCTTCAGGACCTCCCTAGGTCCTCCAGGACCTCTTCCTTGTCTATTTGCACCTTCATCGCTTGTGTACCGTCCGATTTGCATTAGACGGTTTGATCTTGGTGAGACGTTCGGATGGTCCGAACGTCCCACCCTCTTTGAGCCCTTAGATCTTTGCTAGACGGTCCGATTTGTTGTGGCGTTCGGACGGTTCGAACGTCCCAAACATTTTGGACCGCCCGATTCAGTTCTAGGGCTGAGATCCAACGCTAGCCCGGGTGGTCCGAACGGCCCAATTACTTTGGGCGGTTCGATTGGAATCCAATGGCTCCCGCTTCCTATCTCGCTATCACCCACCTTCCTCCTTGAAGATCTGGCCGTTAAGACCTCCCCCTTGGAGATCTTAACCGTCTAGACCTCCCTCCTTGAAGATCTGCCGTTAAGACATCCCTCTTGGAGATCTTAACCGTCCAGACCTCACTCCTTGAAGATCTGGCCGTTAAGACCTCCACCTTAGAGATTTTAACCGTCCAGACCTCCCTCCTTGAAGATCTGACTGTTAAGATCTCTCCCTTGGAGATCTTAACCGTCAAGACCTCCCCCTTTGCAGATCTGACCGTTAGGACCTCCCCTTGGAGATCCTAACCGTCCAGACCTCCCCCTTTGCGGATCTGACCGTCAGGACCTCCCCTTGGACATCCTAACCGTTCAGACCTCCCCTTTTGAGATCGTGACCGTTCAAGACCTTCTCCTTCGATTAGATCCTGACCATCCAGACCTCCCCCTTGATTCAATCCAACCGTCAGGACCTCCCTTGCGGGTGAGGACCTCCTCTTAACCTCCGCAGACCTCCCCTTTTGCACTTGATCTTGGCCGTTGGACCTCCTCTTCGGAGATCCAACCGTCTGGACCTCCCCTTATCCTCTGCGGGACCTCCTCAAGGTCTCCGCAGGACCTCTCCTACGGGTCCTGGCTGGACCCACTTGGCAATCACCCCTAGTTTTCTTTTATCTTTGACTGTGTCCTTGCGCAAGGAAGTCTCCCCCACATTTAATGCATGTTGAACCGCATTAAATGCTACCACTTTTTGCAGTACCCATGTCATACAGTTGTCACATCTCTTGCCTGCTCCATTGTCTACTTTACCAACTCTTGAACACCCGTAGCTTGGGGCATGCTCATTGGCTTCAGCTATATATATTTGGGGCAGCCCTTCCTCTCTCATTTTCTTCCTCATTTTTCTTCTCTGGTTCAACCAAGCAGTCCCTGGACCTCCCTTCAAGCTCTTAGGACCTCTCCAGCGAGCTCTTGGGACCTCCTCTAGACCTCCAAACCTCTCTGTTGGTTTTATATTTGAGCTTATTTGGAGTTTCCTAGGTTCTTGTTGGAGGTTTATTTGAATATTTGGTTTTTCACCATATAGATCGTCAAGACCGTGAGGAGTAAGAGTTCCTTGAAGAAGAGGAAGAAGCTCAAGACTTTGAGCAAGGCAAGTTACACTCTTGACCATGTTGCACCCATTACTTCAAGATACTTATGTTGTTTTCAAAGATGTATGCATGCTTACTTTTACTAAGTTATTTCAGTGCCTATCTTTCGGTTCGTAGCTATACCTGATCCCTTTGTATGGCCACTATCTATGTTGAATCAACAACCTTGTCACCTTAGATAAAATCTGGTTTTTGCAATAGTAAGAACCAGAGGTTTATGAAAAATGGAAGCTTAGTCTTGCTTAGACCAAAATCTTGATTTGGGAAAATGTCTCTTCCATCAGACCGAAATATCAAATGTTTCCAAAGCCATGGCATTGGGTTGTCATAGAGGTTTTGATAAATGTTTTGGAAAAAAAAACACAAATGGAAAAATGGATTTAGTCTTGGGCGGATTGGTTGCTTGGCTGGTGCAGGGTATGCATGGGCTCAACTCGGGTAGGGTTGAGGCCCAGGGGTTTGTGTTAGCCGCCCAAGCCATATGAGGACCGGTCTTGGAGCCGCATCTTGCTATGCCTATAATGGGCTATGCCACAATCGTGCAACCACATGTCTCCAGAATGGGGCGTGAGACCTGGCTAACTAATTGGCAAAGCTCCATCGCGGTTGATCCTGTGGATGCGGTGGGTAGTCTTGTTATGACCTTTGTAGTCCCACCTGTTGCAAGAGGGGGCTTGAACCCTACGGATGGGTAGTCCAAAGGGGGCAAAACCTTAGCGAGGGTGGACTGCGTTGGAGTAATGCTTTGTAAAGGCCTTGTCATGTGCTCTAGACCTCTCACCAAAGGAAGTGTGAGGTGATATCGACGAATGCCAAGCAAACTAGAGAAATCATGTCATGTGGGTAAAGTGTACAACCTCTGTAGAGTGTAAAACTGTTCGAATAGCCGTGTCCACGATCATGGACATGCTAGCAAAGCCACTCAAAGTTAGCTCTTGATTTTGGTTTTCAAAGGACTTATGAAGCTAGTTTTGGATTTCTATCCAATTGATTAATGGGCGGGGAGCCATGTGACAGGAGGGTATCCTTCACCATATTGATGTTGAATGTTATCCTACTGAAAATGGAGTTTTGAAAATGAATTTTTACTTATTGTAATTGCCTTGGAACTTAGTACTTGTATTTGAAATAAAATTAGCTTTATGCAAATCAACCTTATTATGCCTTCCATTGACATATCCTTATGCATGTCATACTGTTATTTGACAGGTGTAACTTGCGAGCACGGTAGTTGTGCTCACTCTTGCTTGATTGATGAATTGAGCAGGTGAAGATTTCTTCGATGATGAGGATGACCAAGTCAATTAGGCCGCGCCCTCCAACCAATCACCTGTGGTGTAATGGTTGGAGCCTGTCCATTTTGGTTTTTCGCTGTGTATTGTGCTCTTGGTTGCTGGAGCTTGTGAGCAACCCCTTGTAATCAACTCTCTTTTGATGTTAATAAAGTCTTTTGTGGATGTTTATGTTATCACTTGCTTGCTGTGAGAACCAGTCATTGATCTCTGGACGCTGGTTTTGATCACAGAGGACTTGAGGCTTGTCCCCAAGCCCCACGACTTCCTCGGGTTGGTTCCTCTCGGACCTCCCTCGGGTCAGGACGTGGTGCTTGGGGAGGTTTGAGGTCCAACGACCTCCTCGGTCAGGCCCCAGACCGGGTGGTCCAACCGACCTCTTGAGAGGTCAGGCGGTCCCCATGGGATGTCCCACGGGACGCCAGGAGTCCTTATGGACCTCCCAAGAGGTCCCGAGGACCTCTCGGGTAAGCCTCGCCGTCGTCACATCCTCTCAGACACTCATGTGCACAAGCAGTCTTTGCAAAGACAACCAAGGTCGGGAGGAAGGCGGGTCCACCACAGTTGGGCGGTGATCGACGTCAATTTCTTTGTGGGCCCAACATGTCAGACAGGTGGGATATGAGGGGATATGGATGCAATTTGGTTAAGTGTAACCATGTGTCTCAAAACCTGTGGTTTTGTGATTTTTTTCAAAATCTATGGTTTTGTGCTACTAATGCCTTAATACCTAGGGTTTTCTAAAATTTACTCTAATTTTTTTTGTTACACCTATTGATTAGATTTATTGCGAATATCACATGTAAATGTTGCGCCGGAGTGTCCGATGATTTAGCTCCTATCCGCTAATTGCTTCCTTAGAAAAAAGGAGAATAAATTTCACTTTGGACCATGTAATCTTACCACTGCTCTATTTTACACCACCCTTAGCAAATCTTTGCATTTTGCACTACCTCTTTTTACCTTTGGTTTCACTTTGCACCAAGCGAGCGCCAGTCAATGAAGGGAAATAGGGGATGCACACGTGGAGCTTGCCGGCGATGAGGCATGGCTGACGAGGCGGCGACGACCCGAAAATGGAGAGAGCGGGTTAAACAAAGTGTCCGACTCAACTTGTTCGCACAAATCTAGTGCAGAGTGACACCATTCCCGCTTCGTCATGGTTGATGGTTTTGCTTCATCATCCAATTTCCAGCTCCATATATCCTTCTCTCCATCCCGCGAGCACCGAAGAAAGCGGTCAACTCTTTACCATGCTGTAAAATGTAAGACATGGTAAAAAAATGTGGTGCAAAGTAAAAAGATTTGCTAAGAGTGATATAAAATAAAACTATGGTAAAAAAATGTGGTCCAAAAATGTTTTTTTTATTCAGTGACTATGCTTGGTTTGCGTCCATTGTACTGTGTACAGGTTTTGAGGGCTCTGGGGCACATCCGATTTCCCCGCATAATCACGTGCCATTAGTCAGTCACACGGAACACTAAGGGCTTATTTGGTTAGTGTCCTGGATTCTATGCCTGAAAAAAATTGGTGCCTGGAGGTAGCCTGAAAAGTAGATGATTTTTGCCTGACCAGAAAAACCTAAAAAGGAGTTGTTTGGTTGGAAGCCTGTGTCTGAAACTGTTAAATAAAAAATAGAACGTTAGATCAAAACTATAGACGGTGATCAAAGCAGCCTGAGAGGCAGACCTCCAGGCGCTTGATTTGCACGCCTGTGCCTGGCGTCACTTGCCTAGGGCCGGCAGCCATCCAGGCCTGCATCCAAACAACACGGCGGCAGCTCCCAGGTCTGTGTCCCGGCCAGGCAAAAGCTGCCCTGGCTCAAAAGCAAACAGCCCCTAAGCGCCTGGTCCCCTAAAACCCTAGCTAGATTCAGGCGCCGCCCATCACCCAACTTGTCCCGCCGCGCCGCGCACGGCGCTCTTCCCCTCCTCCTCAGCCGTCGCCGCCGCTCTCCGTCCTTCCCTCCCGCGCCCGTCCGTGCACCTTCTCCCGAAACGCACGCAAATGCTCTCCGCCACCTTCGCCGCGCACCCCGCCGCCGCCGCCGCGAGGCAGCGGCATTCGGTCCGCCCGTGCCAGCCATTCTGCGCTACAATCGGCACGGCGATGCCGATGCGGCGGTTGCCGACGCCGAGACTTTCGATTACGAATGCACTCGCTGGGCAGAGTCTCAAGAGCGCCCCCGCGGCGCCTCCCAAGCTATCCTTCCCGATACTGGTACGGTTGCTTGGTTTGGCTCTTTGCTGGTTGTGGATTTTGAATTTAAGTCGTATTTGTTAGTGTTTAGTTTAAATATATTTATCTGGCATATGAAACTTGGGGTTGGAGGGGAAGGACGAATGGTTGGTCAAATGATGATTGTTGGGGATCATCATTGCGTGATATGGGATTTATTTTGCCTTAGTTTAGGGGGTGGTACTACGGCTCGGACGTACTATCTATCGTACGGTCCGGTCACAACATAACGTAAGAACAGTTCACTTGTTGCAATATATCAAAATTTTCAGATATCTTGAAAAATGAAGACCGTGTGCTACAAAAATGAAGAATCTGACGCATACATCGAATGCCCAAAAGGGCACAACATTTGAGATTAACTTATCTCATTGCAACATTATTTTCAAACGGGCGCAAAAAAAAAAATTTCAACGGTCGCAACAAAAAAATTCGACGGTCGCAACATTCTCAGACACAACATTTAGGATCTACAAACAAAACACTTTATGCAACAAATTTTGGAAAGGATCAAATTGCAACAGCAAAAATCACTCTATGCAACATTTTCATAAAATGGCTGCAACACATTGAAGCAGATGCTCTGGCGGCGCCACGGTGGAGGCGGGGCGGCGGAGCAGGACAGGGAGCGGAGAGGCCAAGAGGGTGGCGGTGGTTGGAGGACGGTGTGAAGGGTGGTGGTTGGAGGATGGTGTGCTCGGCTTGCCCTTGCTAATGGGGGATTCATTAGGCCCAGATCTGAGATAAACCAACCCAATGAAACACACAAACCAAGAACCAGCCAAAGAAAACGGAAGGGAGAGAGAGAGAGAAAGAAAGAGAAAACCACCTTGATTTGGAGGGCAACATCGTGGACATGGCTGGCGAGTGGAGCGGCGGAGGGGAGAAGGGAGAGAGAGATAGAGAGATAAGTGGGGCGTCGCCCACACTTGGACGGACCGAGCAGGCAAAAGGCTGCCAAGCCAAAGGCAAAAGGAAGCAGGCGCAGATGCTCCTCTACCTCTAGTGACTAGTGCAAAAAAAAAACCCAATAAAAACAAGGGGAGGCTTGGGAGTCGAGAAGAGTGAGGCATCCGAGCGCACTGTTCATATCAGACACCCGGCCCATATCAATACCCTTAGTTTAGTCAGTATGCATGAGTGATGGCAGGAATCTTTGAGTTCGGATATCTAACTGTTGTATTTATTTTACTATTGTAGTGAAGGATAGAATACAAAATCAAATTGGTAGTTTGGTACTTGGGCACGGTGTTGGACGAACCGGATAAATGTGGGTCTCACGAATTGGGCATAGAGCGCCATACATTGGGAGGCAATGTTGTCAATGAGCTGACGTAAACAATTTTGAACTGTACACTGCCCTGTATAGAGTGATATTGCAAACACTTTGTAGCGCTCTGATGGAGAAGGATAGGAGATGTTCACTTAAAGTACTTTTGGAGCTCTGTGTATGATCGCTATTTATGTTGGGATTGTAATTGTTTACCTATGTCACATATCTTTATTCGTTAATAAGGGTCCGTTATTTTTTTTATTCCAAAATGGCCATTTCCATTGTTGTGTTAATTTTGCAATAGTCAGCTTTAGCAAATTTGAAGGAAGATGGTATTATTTAGGTGAGGCCAGAGTTACATTGGTATTCCATGATGTTCAGCAGAATCAGCACTGGGTTTGCATCTGATATTCAGTTAGTGGCACAGTTATTGAAACTGAACCGGACTGGTTCAGCCTGGTCCGGTCCGGTTCTACAATTGGATTGCCCCTGCATACAAGCCGTTTTGAGCCATAAAAAATTTTTGTTCAACCAACAGCTTTTTTGTAAAACCACATAAAATCTGGGCCTGGTTAAACCAGTCAGCCCCCCTCCCTTCTCAAATAATATTTCGAACTTACTGGGTCAGCTCCTCCCTTCTCAAATAATACTTTGGAAAAGGAGGCTGGAGAGAGATTCAAACATGGGACATGAGCTTTAGGGGCTGATGACTGCACGTGCTAACAACCCACTGAATCTGTCTGTTGTGTTTAATATACAAATAACATCCTATTATACCAATTTCATAGTATATCATTATAATAAGCTGGACCAGTGAAACTGCGAAATGGAAGCCTCACGGGGTTGATGACCGGTTCAGTTTCAGTTACTATGGTTAGTTGATGGCATTACAGACCTTGCAGCAGCAGTTTTACCTCTAGTTTTCATATCAACGGATCTGTTGAGCTTACCTGGAATCCTTTACATTGCCTAGAATCTTCTGCAATGACTTTTAATATCTGGCCTCATTAAGTTTTATCCTTACAACATGTCCAAGTAAAGTGCTACCTTGTGCAGTAATATTTGAATTTTAAGATAAACTGAAAATTAGCAATTACTTCCAGTATTTCAGTAAAGCCCAGTTGAATTGCTAATACAATCCACATGGCTGCAGAAGCAGATGTGTATTAGCTCATTATATTTCACTTAGTATACCTATATTTATCTGTGCAGGTGAATAGTTGCACTGGGAAAATGGGGAAGGCTGTAGCTGAAGCAGCTGCATCTGCTGGTCTTCAATTAGTTCCTGTATCATTCAGTGCCATGGAGGTTCCTCATGAAAAGGTCGAAATCTGTGACACAGAAATTCGTATTCATGACCCATCTGAAAGTGAGCGTATTCTCCGTTCCATTGTTAAGGACTACCCAGATGTTATAGTTGTTGACTACACTGTGCCCGATGCTGTTAATGGTGAGCATAGTAGTAATTTCCATTGGACATTTGAGTGTCTTATCCCCTTAGATACTATACCGTAAACAAAAGTTTGTATTCCATATGAACTTTTGTGGATTCTTATTCTTAAAATACCTTCCTATTGTTAGAGATAGAGATATGAATCATTTTGTATTTCTTATCTGTCTTTTGTATTGCCTTATCTGTATATGGCATGCACCCCTTGTACACCCTATATATATTGCCCATTGGGTCTCTGAATACATACACACAATATTCATAACATGGTATCATAACATGGTATCAGAGCAAAGGTTCTAAACCCTAGCCTCTAGCCTAGCTCCATCCTCTTCCGCTGCCACTGCCCCCGGGAGGAGCAATCCCCGCTCCCAGGGGTGGCCACATTAGTTGTAGTCTTTCTTGTAGCAGCAGATTTCTCGATCGAAGAAGTAGCAGCATCCTTCTTCTCTCAGTCGTCGCCTGTCCAGATCAGATCTGGATCGTGTGAGCCGCCGTGAGCTCCGTCCTGTTCGGATCAGGTCGCCGCCATGTCGCCACCGCCGCCACAGGAGCTTCATCTTCTTGCCTCCTCGGCGGCAGTGTACGCGAAGACCGACTTTAGCGCATCGTCGTCGGGGCAAGTCACCTACCGCTCCATCCTGCCGCCGCAGTCACGACCACCGTTGGCTGCGACATCGGCGCCAGCGAGTTGGATCGCCATCGGGATTCTCCTCGTCGATGCCGCCTCGCCATTGCCTCGGGCTCGAGCTCCTCTGCCCGAGCTCCCGCCGCCGTCCAGATTCGATCTGGATCGGGCCGCCGTCCCCGCTCGGATCTGGCGCCGACCTCCTTGCGCTATCGCTTACTTGCGTCTGAGGCGGCCTCTTCTCCATGTTCGACTACGCCATGGTCATGCTGCAGGACCTCCCGCCGATCCTCGGGGAGGATCGCAGCCTCCCCACCCCTGTCGGTTTCCTAGGGATGCCGCAGGCGCCGCTCGTTCTGGTTCAGGAGGTCGCGGTCCCTCGTGGTCCCTGATTCGGGCTCTACTGGGAGGCTGGGGGCTTGTTTTGGAGGAAGCAGGAGGAGAATCGCTCGTGCGCATGACCGATTTCGGTGGAGATTGATTTGGGGAAAGGAGATGAGGAAAATAGAGGGGGAGTCGGTGGAGATCGAGATGGTGGGGAGTTGATATGGTTAGCCAGTCCGGAGCCGCTCCGGCTTCTCTGGCTCCTGATTCTCCATCAGCTTCAACTTCTCCTCTAGTATTTCTGCTTTGGCTTCTTTAGCTCTAGCTTCTTACAGCTTCTTCTGCCACTAGTTCCGGTTACACGCTGCTGCTAGTATCTGCTGCTAGTTATCTTTGGACTTTTCTTTCTTTATTTGTGTCGTTTCTTCCGCTGCGTCCATCTAAGTCCGTACCACTCAATCTTTGAGTTCGTCTAAGCCATGCGAGTCCACAAATTTATTGTCAGTCATAGAAGTATAGGAATTGCCTTATGAATGGCAGCAGCTGCCGCTCCCGCTCTTCTTTCTGAGCCGCGTGCAGATCGTAGAACTCATTTTTGATGCTGCCGCTTTCTTAGCCGCCACCCCGAGCTTCTAAGGCCGCCGCGCTTCTTTTGCACCGTCGCCGTCTTGGGCTTCGATCTGCGCTGTCATGCTTCTACTTATTCCTATTCGACTTGATTTGACAGCTCTCTCTATTCATGTCGGTTTCCTCATCGTCTTCGTTGTGTTGCTGCGGTTGACTTTCTCAACCCCTGCACCTTGTGCTTTATGGGCTGTTGCACGACTCCGGATGGAGGAGATCTTTTGATACTCGACATATTTTCCAAGAGCTGCATGCTACGAAGACATTATCAAGACTTGGATTTTGGATTTTTCATATTTTAGTGTCAACCATCTTCAAATGCAATGCTATTGCATACGCTTTGCATTTGAGGGGGGGTGTTAGAGATATGTTAGAGATAGAGATATGAATCCTTTTGTATTTCTTATCTGTCTTTTGTATTGCCTTATCTGTATATGGCATGCACCCCTTGTACACCCTATATATATTGCCCATTTGGTCTCTGAATACATACACACAATATTCATAACACCTATTAGCGAAAAAAAGTGTTGATTAATTATATCGAACATTTCCGATCTCTTTTCAAGCTTGAGCTTCTTCTACATACAAGAGATTAGTGAATAATTCCCTGATATTTTCAGTAATTCCCAGAACATAGTCAATAATATCAGATATATCATTAAGTAATATGTTAAATTATCTAGATAATAACTGAGGGTCCTGGGAGCTTATATATTATTGTCTGATTATACTTTTATTCTATTTGCCACTGTATAAAAGGAAACGGTAATATCTAGTTTAGAATATGATCTTCCTTAGTTGATATACTGTCAGAAGTAGCTTGGGATAAAACAAGACAAGATCACTGATACTGTTCTCTTTTATCTATGTCAGTTTGATTATATTTATATATGATTTGGTAAACAAATTTTCTGCATTATGCTTTCATGTTCTTTATTTGCATAATATTTGCTCACTATTTTGCTGCTATTGATGGTTGGCATGCAGCCAATGCTGAACTTTACTCCAAACTTGGCTTGCCATTTGTAATGGGTACAACGGGTGGAAATAGGCAACTGTTGCACAAAACTGTGCAGGATGCGAATGTTTATGCCGTGATATCCCCACAGATGGGGAAGCAGGTATAGTTATTTTCATCATGTGATCAACGCATATCTTTTCCTTATTGATGCTGTTAACTTCTTCTTTAACTTCTTATTAGGTTGTTGCCTTTCTTGCTGCCATGGAAATCATGGCAGAGCAATTCCCTGGTGCATTTTCAGGTTACAAACTAGAGGTATAGTTTGATCTTCACCTTTGGAAAATTATCATTGCCTCTTTTATTCTTAGTTTTAACATTAAACCTTAAATATTTGGTGCTGCACTTGATTGCTATGGGTTGTATTTATTATGGGCTCATTAATCTGCTTATCATAATATGCATAGTTATCCTTGTAACTTGAGGTTAGTTAGATTATTAAAGAGTTAAAGACCCACAATGGTGCTTGGCTCGGTGATCGTGCAGATGGTGCAGAAAGTTTAAGTGAATACAGCAACTAGTAAAAAACCTAAAAGCCAATGCAGTGGAAAAGATATCAAAAGCCATTGTAGTAAAACTGTAGCCTACATGCTACAGTAGTAAGTGGGAAAGTTGCTATTGGTAATGGTATATACTATCATCGGAAACTTGGAACAAGGAGCAGGGGGTATCTTCTATTGAAGGGAAACTATTTTCATATCCAATATGTTAATAAATTAATCTAAATTTAGAGTAAACATGCCACCATTGTAACACCGTGGGTATGTCTAGCCCATATCTACACCTACGCTTCGGTCCTCGCTTGTAAGCCTGTGGGGTGCAACTTTACACACATAGAACTTGTGGGGTCTATTCTTTACAAATTTTACAAAATTTCAGACCAGTTCTCTATATTATGCTTAGTTTTGAAAAACGCTGTGGGGTCTATAGACCTGTCATGTGGGGGCTCACGTATGAAAGAAGAAGGAAGAAGATTCGGGACATCATGCCAGAGCAATCCGGTTTGGTCTCTTCGGCAAAGCCTGCTGTTTTGCTGGAATAGAAATAGTTGCTTTATTAGTTTCCTTCTCAGTCATAATTATATTCGGAAACTCTGTAATAGTATTGCTTTCGTATTCGTTTTGCTTTTCTAGTCCAAATTGTTAGAACCTCTTTATATAGAGGAGAAGAACACTTTGCTTTGGTTAAGAAATATCAGAAAATTGCCTCATCCTTTTCTGTTCCTGTATTCTGTTTTCCTCTACTGCTATTCTGTTCGTTCGACAAGTTCTTCAGCTTTCGGCCAAGCGGCTGCTGCGTCCACCATGATGCCCCCGCCGTGACGCCGAGGCTGCGGGCTTCGACCAACTCCAGTGCAAACTACAGTTTAAGTTTGCATACTTTGGCTGCAATACAAGACCCTGACAAGACCCCATAGCTTCGAGTGTGCATCCACCATTGGTTAACCCAGTTGAATGATTTGTTTCCTTGATGTTTATATGCAACTCTAATGCAAGTTGAACTAAGTACTAACCATGTGGGAGTGGGACTAATCCCACCACCACAGCCCAGACTTTGGCCAAATTGGTTGGGGTGTTGCAACTATTTTCCCAGTACATTGTTAATTAATGGACATGGCACATCTTTGTCATTTTTTCATTTGGATGACCAAACTGCCTTCTTAGCATATGTTCTGTTCAATTGCTTGATTTTGCTTCCATAGCCTGTTCAAATGATTCTTTAGATCCTTCACATGGATTTTTTCGAGGTTTCATAAGTATGCCTTGTCTAACTTCTGGCTGAAGATGTTCAATTTTTGGTACCAAAGTGACATAAATACTATCACATTAACATACATAAACTTGTTTAATAGAGACTTTTTTAGCAGAAATAGAGACAATTTTAGTGACCCACGAAATTAACTTTTAAGTTTAGGGGCCTTACTAGCGGAGCTGCATAAAAATAAATAAATCCAGAATTTCTTCTTTGTGATGATAATGCCAAAAAAAATCTCAAGTTGGCTCATCTGTCTTTCTTTTCTTTATGTTGATCATTAGAGGCCTCTTGAATTTTCCCTATTTTTGATTTATTCTATTTTGTGTGTAAATGCGGATTTACTCTTTTTTACTCTCAAATTAAAAATTAAATAAAGAAGAAATTCTAGTACTAGTAATTTTCTGCTAGAAATTATCCTGTACTGATCCTATGAATCAGTTCAATTGAAACCTTAGATTCATACTAGAGCCATGATGATTTAGCCTGAAGCTAAACAAAAGGCAAGGATTCGGAAGAATAAGAACCGCTTGATGATCACTTATTGAATTGGTGTAATGACTCAACAAAATCAAGAGAAAAAAAAGCAGTTTTTGTATCCAATTTATTCAGAATTATGTATTGGGATCACCTGTTTGATCACTTGCTCAATTCCTAGGGGAGTGTAGGACAAGTAGGAGGGGTTTGGAAGGTTTATTTTTTTTTTCAAGGAAGGGCAAAAGCTTTGCACAACATTTCATTAAGACGAAAAAACAGGAACAACCAATATAGTAGCAGAGGGTTTGAGAAACTCAAAAACTGAAAACAAAACACAAGAAGGAGATTTAAGATCCTCCAACAGCAGAAAAACTGAGAAAAAAGAAGAGAAAAAACTACTACTGCTCCTGCGAGTTCATTTCCTGATTTGAAGGTGACCCCATGAGCCAAATGCGACGCTCGTTAAGAATGCAAAGAAGCAACCGGTCAATAGATGTGGTTGTGTTATTGAAAATCCTTTGGTTACACTCCTTCAAGATCATCCAACATACGAGAATTATGCACAAATCCAAATCTTTCCTGCAATGTTTAGGAATGTATTTTCTAACGATAGTCCAATGATCTTGGAGAGAGGGTTGACCCACGGGAGCTGCACAATGCAATCCGACCTGGATTAAGAAATGCGCCCAAACCTGTGCTGTCACTGCGCAATCCACTAAGAGGTGATCGATGGTCTCCTGTGCGTGCCCGCAGAAACGCAAACCCCTTGGTTTGGCAGTCCTTGACGTTGGAGGCGATCAGCCGTCCAACAGCGTCGACGGATCGCTAACCAAATGAAGATTTTGCATTTTAGGGGAGCCCTGTCTCTCCAAATGGCTTGAGCGCAAGGGAACCTGATGGAGCCCGAGAAGAAAGCCCAGTAGGCCGACTTGCAGGAGTAGGAACCTGATCTTTCCCAACGCCATAGAACTGAGTCGATCTCTACCTGCACTAACTGAATCGGTTGCAATATATCCCATAGCCGCAAAAATTCCGAAATGCTATGTGGTTGTGGCTGTCCCGAAATGTCTAGGATCCAGGCATCATTTGCAAGAGCCTGGGCAACCGATCGGCTTCTCCTAATTGACAGCTTCACCAAGTTGGCAATGGAAGGTGCAAGGCAAAAAATGGATCGACCGTCCAGCCATTGGTCCTTCCAAAACAAGCAATTCTCACCGTTCCCTACTCTGACCGAAATTGAAGCATGGAACATGTTTTCCTCCATTCTGTTGTATTGAGTGTGAAGTCTACCTTGTCTGGCCGACCAACATCGCTGCAACCATTGCCATCGCAGGCGAAGAGCCCCACCAAGGATGGTCAAGTTCAGTATGCCTAGCCCCCCAAGATGAAGAGGGTGACAAACTGCAGACCATGCCACTAAACAGTGCCCACCCGCAACATTCTGAGATCCTTTCCAGAGAAATGCACAACGTTTTTTTATCAATTTCTTTGATGACCGAGAGCGGAGGGTCGAGAGCCATAAAAGTGTACATTGGCATGGCAGACAGCACTGCCTACACCATCACAAACCGGCCCCCTTGAGAGGCGCAACTAGCCTGCCACGATTGAAGGCGGTTAGCGACTTTGTCAAGGAGCGGTTGGAAATCTGCACGGGACAGTTTTCGCAGAGTGAAGGGTAGGCCAAGGTATTTGCAAGGAAAAGCAGCAGTGGTACAGTGCAGACTGTCAGTGATAAGCTGAATTTCCTGGTGGTTGTAGCAAATTGGCATGAAAGAGCTCTTTGCCATATTTGTCCGCAGTCCTGCCGCCTCGCCAAAGAGCTGAAGGATTTTATTGATGGCGAGCAGATCTGAACTGATTGGAGTTAGGAACAGAACCGCATCATCTGCGTATAAGGATAAGCGGTGTGGGAGTCCTTGGCGCCCGCCGATCGGCTGCAATAGGCCAGTATTATCTGCCTTAAGTATGAGACTAATGAGAATATCCATTGCGATGATGAACAACAAAGGTGATAAGGGATCTCCTTGACGAAGGCCGCGACCGTGCCACACCAATTGACCCGGTTGACCGTTCACTAGCACTCTGGTGGATGACGATCTGAGCATAATGGTTAGCCATGCACACCACCTCGACCCAAAGCCTCTTGTGTTGTAAAATCTCCATCAGAAAGGGCTAGGATACTGAGTCAAATGCTTGAGCAATGTCTAACTTTAATAGAAGAGTCGGTTTCTTTTGTTGATGAAGAAATCGGGCTAGTTGCCTGACCAGGAGGAAATTGTCTTGTATGGAGCGGGCTTTAGTGAATGCGGATTGGTTTGAAGCCACAAGATTTGCAAGATTGGGCACATGCCTTCTGGCTAAAACTTTAGAGAGTTTTGGCGAAGCTGTGAATTAGACTGATAGGCATGTAATCGCTCGGCTCCCGCGCAGCTTGCTTCTTCGGTGTTTGGAAGGTTTACAATATTCAGATTTTAGAAGCCCCTCATAATGTGAGCATCATCAAAATTCGAGTGAGGTGGTTAGATTACTATTTGGTAACAGCCTCACATGTGACTATATCACTTTAAGACGCTGCTCCTGCTCACCAGTCAACACTATATGGAGGGGTTAAGCTTTAAGGAACTTTAGCTTTAAGCTCAGGCTCCTGCGAAGTTGTCCTTAGTACAAGATTTGGATTGCTAATTCTATAATAATACAAAGACTCAATGTTAATGTTTAGCAGTGATTTATAACCTCGAAGGGAGTAATCATGATGTATTTTGGCTCTAATAAGTTTTAATGTTAAGTTTGAGACTTTCCATAATCAAACGTAACTGTTGACTCCTTGTTGAATTATTTATACAAAGTGACTATGGTGCAAACCTTTTTTTATGCACTTCACAAACACCTTTTCCACCTTTGACCACTCATGGTTCTTGTGCTTAGTTTGTGGTGATCACACCTTACTAAACCATTAAGAGTTTTCATGAACTAGGAAATAGGACAATAGTCTTTTAGTACAAAATGTCTAGCAGGATGCCTTCATGTGTTTAGCCATTGAGGATAACTCAGATGGTTAGAGATTTTCTGTTTTGTCTCCATTTACGAATGCAGCTGTTCTTTTTTTCTGAATGCCAAGTCATATCCTTTTAAGTTTCATACTATTGCTGTCTCCAATGACTTCTTTTTAACTATCAAATTGACACACATCCATAGGTCATGGAGTCTCACCAAGCAACAAAATTGGACATTTCTGGCACTGCCAAAGCTGTAATCTCTTGCTTTCAGAAGTTGGGTGTTTCCTTTGACTTGAACCAGGTATTCTTAGAAGGAAATATTACATAGTCAGCCAATCATGATGTTGAATTTGTTTTCAAGAAACCATATAATGTAGGAAAAATTGCTCTCATAACACTTTTTTTTCTCCACCTTGCTCTCATACCACTTTTGAGGTGACTTTGCTCAAATAGGACTAAATAACAGACATGCCTAGAGTGATCTGTATTGGACATTTGGATCTAATTAGTGACAGTTACTTGTCCCCATGTCTCCGGTGTAACTTTATGCTGTGTAATGCAAATTTTAATCATGGACTATTGACATGTAGCAACCTATTAGGATTGGTGCTTTACGTAGACTTCAAGCAACATCAAGCGCCAATTGGCAAACTAGAAAGTATCTCGTTTTGATTTGGATTTAACTCATATTATTAGCCTAATAGGCTTGAGGTTGAGCATATCCCATTCTCCTAAATCGGGCCTTGCTTCACAGCTTTTGCATTGTAGTTTTGGTCGATTAGTCTGTAGTCCTGAATGTGGTTTGTTCATAAACAGAACTTTCTAGAGACATTTAGCATGCTCAGCTTACTGTGAAGAGAAGGTATGCTGTTTGCACGCTTGGTTTTCTCACACTGGTCCCCACGTCGTTCTTGTAGGTAAAGCAGGTTCGGGATCCCCAGGAGCAGCTTACCTTGGTTGGTGTCCCAGAAGAACATCTCTCGGGGCATGCATTTCACATGTACCATCTCACTTCACCTGATGATACGTAAGTTATTATCCTTTCCTAGCCTGCTGGTTCTGTTTTGAGGACCTTGCCTAAAGCAATGTACTGAGTTAATTACCCTTATTCTTGCAGAGTTTCATTTGAGTTTCAGCACAATGTATGTGGTCGTTCAATATACGCAGAGGGAACTGTTGATGCTGCCATGTTTCTCCATAAAAAGGTCAGGATTCTTTAACTCTATTGTGATTGCTTGAAAATTTTATGTCCTGAGCTTTGCTAGAGGCAGATAGACGTTAACTGCCATGCTACTGCAGATACAATCTGGGGCGAACAAGAAAGTATATGATATGATCGATGTCCTGAGAGAGGGTAACATGAGATGTACAGGTGTTGTTGGGTAGACGAGTGCTTATGTAGCCATTGGGTTTTCATGGTGTATAAACTCCGGTTTTGCAGCAAAATTAGGTTATTGCTCAGATGTACCAATTTTGCATTGTAATTGAAGGCTCTTCTAAGTATTGATTATTAACTCTTTAATTTTTCAGGACAAAATATTGGTGACTTGGATAAAATAAAGATCTTAATTAGGGGTTCTATCTGGGGCCGAGTTGACTAGAATTGCTATTGCCTCATGAATGATGCAAGGCCAATGTAGAATGATCTACAATAACAATTTTCATCGATCAGTAAAGAAATAAGACATTTTCAAAGTTTGAAATGGCTTGTTAATGATGGGCTTAGTCTTTTTTTTTTTTGGCATGGAGCTCTGTCGGGACCGAACATATAAGCTTAGTCTTTTTTTTTTTTTTTTTGGCGTGGAGCTCTGTCGGGACCGAACATATAAATCCGGATCCTCTGTGTATTTGAAACTAGTTCCAAGATCAGTAGTTAGTTTACACCGTGATAGTATTGATGAAATCATATCTATACAACGGAATATCTAAGAAGATAAATTATTATTACTTATTACTTAGTAGCAACAGACCTTATGATCAAGGTTTACAATATTTGCTACGCAGGTCTAAGACAAATAAGTAAACTTGTAGCGCAAGCAAATAACTCGTGGTAAACATCTGATATGCCCACAGGCAATCGAGTGGAGAGTGTAGTCTAGTTCGTATAGTCTTTAAAGTACTCGTAGAACTCTGTGTTCTTTGGGTCTTTCTCGGTGATTGTCAACAAGGCGTAAAGCCGTAAGTACATAAAGTATTCAGTAAGTTGTAGGGAATTGTATGCAAATAGCATTCATACAAAGCTTGAATAAGAGTAGCTTTATGACTATTTTGCAGAAAGCAGTATTAACATTAAAATACAGTAAATAGATTGAAAAACACAATTTAAAACATTAAATACATAAATAGATAAGTACTTTGAAACGACTAGTGAACTACTCGTTCATTTCCCAACCAATCCACCAAAACTAACGACTTAAATCTTAGCCAAACCACCATTTCAACATTTTTAAGAAAATTCTACCACTATATGAAATCACTATATATTATCCATAATCGGGGACACGACTATTCGAATAGTTTTTAACACTCTACAGAGGTTGTACAACTTGACTTACAAGAGATAATCAACTTATAATGTCAGTCAAGATACGCTTCCGAAGGCGTGCGCCTAAGTGATCATCACAAGATTTTACAAAGTTCTGTCTTGACACAGTTCTGTTCGCTAAGGTTTCACCATCGACCGGCCCCCTCTTGCGCCAATCATCAACTCAAACAGAACCAAATGAAAATATTGCTAATTAATTAGTGAGGTCCATCACATACTGGACATGTGGTTGTACGGTAAGACCCAGATCAATGGCGCACAAAGTTAAGCCTTTAGGGACTACTCATGCGAGGCAATCACATCCCTAATCCATCCCCTTTACTGCACAAACATTCGCCTGAGTATGAAATCATTTTTGTTCAACCCAGCCAAATAGCAACTTTGCCATGGCACAAGAATTTTAATAACAGTGGCCTCACTACAATTCCATATTTTATTAAGTCAAATTTTCATGATTAATCATTGTGAAGGAATCCACCTTACAACTAAAGCATGACTGAACATATTTACACTTTCCCATATTGGTAATAAAATAAGTCCAACTAAAATTATCAAATTCTAGGGTTTCAAAGGAAACATGACATTCACAAATTATCAAGGTATCATACTGTTGAATAGGTATTTAGCTACTCCCTAGCACCATGTCGCAAATGGCACCTCCCTACCGCTGTGCTTGGTGTCAGCCACGCCGCCACAACACTGCAACGAGTTGGCGGCCAACTCCCGTCACTCGCACCACGCACGGTCGTGTTTGCACCGCTATTCTATCTCGCATTGCCACTGCACTGCCCACTGTTGTGACATCCGTCACCGCACGCATCACAATCGCCTTGACTGCCTCTCCATCGTGCCCGCTCCTATTTATGAGCGGCGTTGAGCTCGCCTTTGCCTCTGATCCACTCTCCTCGCCTCCATTTCTCCCCACGAGCCCTGGAGAGCTTGAAGAGCCCGCGAGCTCTGCTTTGGCCGCCACCGCCGCCGTCAAGCCCGTTCCGCTACCTGGGTGAGTTCCCATCGCCTTGGATCACCGCTTCGAGTCCGCAATGGCCCCTTCACCTCATGCTCACCCCAATCATCCTTTTTTTTTCTTCATAGGATCATCGTTGTCACCTCGTCTTCTCCCTCTTCAACGTCGAGCCGGTTGTGCCGCCCCGCTTCATCGCGATGCACCAACCCCTCGGGTGAGCTACGGCCTTAAGCGCCTTGTCCTTTAGCATCGCACCGCCCTCCTCCATTGGATACTCACCCCTTCTTCACTACTCCCACAGAGCCACCCGGAACATCGTTGTCTTCTTCCTCGACACCGTCACCCCGAGTTGTGCTATCTTCCAACTCCACTACCCAACTCCGTCATCTCGGTCGCATTGACGCAAGTGACCATGTCATATCATGTTCTAGGGGTAAAGGTAGCTAGCGCATTGGTCGATGAGGGAAGGATAGTAGCGTGGCGCCACCGCACCATAGTCCCTTCGTCCCCAGCGTCGGTCGTGGTGGATAGGCTCGCATGGAGCTCCTCAAGCCGTGTGGGTGACATGCGTAGAACCCCCTCGGGGCGTAGATGGTGATGCGCACACTGGTTTGCAAGATCGATCGCCGGCTAGCTGGCTCCGCTATGGGCCCGAACGTCGTCGCCGCCTCCTCACACAGCCGCACTGCCACCATAGGTGTAATACCCTGGTTTTCTGAGTCTTTTTGGGAATTTCGAAGTAAAAAAGAACTGTTTTGTTTTGATGAGAATTCAAAGCTTGAACTTGAGATTTTCAAAGAACTTTAAATGACTAAACCAAACTTCAACTAAATCGGTTTGGTTTTCTTTTGGGGTTTGCTGGAGTTTCTCCTTTTCTCTGTTTGCCCCGTGCTTTCTCTTGGCCCAGTTCTATCTTTCTTCTTGGGAAGACCTCCCTTGTGCTTGGACCTCCCTCTAGTTCAGACCTCCTCTTAACATCTCTAGACCACCCCTTGTGCCCTTGTTTGAACTTTCCTTTAGTCTAGACCTTCTTCAGACTTCTTTGTTGGTTTGAATCTCTCTTCGGGGTTTAGACCTCCTTTTTTTTATTTTATCTAAACCACCTTCTCTGTTTAGACCTCCTTGTGGCCTAGACCTCCTTCTCCGTTTGAATCTTCCTTTGGTTGAGACCTCCCCTTTGTTGGTCTTAACCGTCGAGACCTCCTTTGCTTCCATCTTGACCGTTGAGACCTCCCCTGTGTTGGTCTTGACTGTCGAGATCTCATTTGCTTCCATCTTGACAGTTGAGACCTCCCCTGTGTTGGTCTTTACCGTCAAGATCTCCTTTGCTTTCATCCTGATCGTCGAGAACTCCCTTTGCTCTCATCTTAACCATCAGGACCACCCTCGGGTTCATCCTGATAGTCGAGACCTCCCTTTGTTCTCATCTTGCCCGTTAGGACCACCCTCGGGGTTATCCTAGCCATCCAGATCTCCTTTTACCTTGTCTGAACCATTCAGGACCTCCTTTCAGTCTAAGACCTCCCTGCACGGCCCAGCTCCGCTCCTTCGTTTGGAATCGTCCGATTGGTATCGAAAAACTCTGTTTCATCGCACCTTTTCTCGCTGTCGCAGGACCTCCCCTTTGAGTTGATCTGACCGTCAAGACCTCCCCTTGTTTCATCTCCTCCGTTGGATCCTCCTTTTCGTGTGATCTCCCTTTTCCTTCACGTGGTCAGATCCAGTGCTCGCACCTTTCCCCTCTCGAGGAGCGTCCGATTGAGCTTGGGCGGTTCGATGGAGATAAGCGTTCGGGCGGTCTGAACGTTCCTATCGCCTTGGTCCACCCGATCAAAATCAGATGGCTCTGCTTCATCTCGCCTTTTTCCTTGTCCTTTGAACCTCCTCGTCCTCTAGACCTCCGCGTAGTCTTTTTGCAAAGGCCACCCTCTGTGGGTCTTTTCGCAAAGACCTCCTCTTTTTGTCGTTTTGCCGTGATCTCCCTCTAAGGCCGCGACCTCCTCCTTTTTCGTTTTGCCGTGACCTCCTTTGGTCGGGACCTCCCTGTGGTCTTTTTACAAAGACCACCCTTCTTGGTCTTCTTGCAAAAGACCACCCCTTGTGGTCACAATCTCTGGTCTTTTTGCAAAAGACCACCCCTCTGGTCTTGTAGGACCGGAAAGGCGACTAGAGGGGGGGGGGTGAATAGGAGCTCAAATTCTTTTTCACTTTGAATGGATTCAACTTGTAAATCACTTCAATAGTTATGAGAGCTATGAAGATGAATGATTAAGCACAGAGGAAGTCTTGTGTTGAATCCACTCCTAACGCCCAAAACTCAGCAAACAAAATCGAGGAAGTGCTGAAGAAATCAGGAAAATCGGTACAACCGTAGGCAAATGGGTGGTTGTACCAATATTCAGTACAACCGTAGGCAAATGGGCGGTTGTACCATTTTCCCTGGAACAGCCCAACGACGAAAACTAAAATTGGCACAACTGTTGAACCGCTTGGCCAAACTCTACGAGATTTGAAACACACCTTCCTATGGTGGTTAGGAACCTATTCCAAGAAAAGATTGACTAGATCCACGTCAAAGTTCCCACCTTTTTTGATATAAACGAAGAAGGTTTCAAAACCGAGTTTCAAACCTAAACATGATCTAAACCTTGCTCGTGGGTAAAGAATGATCAAGATGATCTTAGATGCACTCTCACATGTCACAGCAAGCTAGATCACAGCAAGTACTCGAGGGAAAACCAACAAGACATCAAAAGACTCAAAATCAACAAGAAGAGAACAAGAACATGAATAAACTCATCTTAGGGAAACTTGCTTGGATTGATTCGAGTTTGATGGATGTTTACAGCCACTCCATTCTGGAGGACAAAGCTCAACCAAGGAGCACACAATCAATCCACTCCCTAGAACCCTAACCTCTCATCTTTCTCTCCAAAACCCTAAAAACACCAACTAGGGTTCACACAATGTAAGGGTTAAGGGCTGTTGGACAGCACCCTCTCCTATTTATACTAGAGGCTAGCATCTAGAGAATATTCCAATTTGGGCACCTGTTAAGCCCACACACAAACGGGTTTAACTCACGCACGCATCTTAAAGCACTGTCTTCATCTTCTCTTGACCTAAACCGCTTCTCCTTGCGTCGTCTTGCACCACGGTTTAGTCAAAGGTCACCAAGGCGGTATTTAGGTGAAACTACCAAAATACCCCTTCTCGATCCTTCTCCGAAGACCGAGTCCAATCTTGGTGAAGCAATCGCCTGCTTCGCCACGTGTAGGTTGATCAATGGCTCTCATCATGTCGGCAAGTCTCTCCCGTCCGGCTCCCGCCGAAACCACCATGGCATTTGCACTGATCCCCGCACCGCTTGATCCAACCCGTCGCACCGAACTACCCATTTGGTCACCTTTGTCCATTTTGCGCCATGCTTGAGTCCATTGACCTCACCCAGCATCCTCGATCATTCTGAACCTCAGCTCTCCAAGCTTAGTCTCGATCATCCTCGCCGTTGACTGTCGTTGACCTCCAAGCGTCCTACACAACAATAGACAAAGAAATCGATTCCGAGAACAAGTTCTTCACAACTTAACCCACGTTAGTGAAAACATGCATCATGCAACACATACGCATTGAAGCCCATGAACTTGACATAACCCAAAACCAATTATCCAAAAAGGTCGACATTCACAACACAATCGGTACAACCGCCGTGTTACCAGCGGTACTACCGATCTTCGGTCGTACCGCTCTAATAACAGTGGTCGTTTCGATTTCCAATGAAGACCAGAACTTCACAAAACATCTTCTCTGGAATTAGGCTACCGCCATCTACCAATCGGTACAACCGCACTCCAGTACTACCGCCACACAACTTGCGGTCATACCGTTCTACAGTCGTACCGCGCTTTAAACGCTGGTACTACCGATTATCCTAACACTTTGCTGAAAACACAACTTTCGACAAAACTTCAAAGCTATTGCCAATTGTCTCATCATCCTAAGATCATGAGAATAACCCCATGATACCAACAGGTCTTTTTGCAAAGACCACATTTGCGGTCACGACCCCCATAGGACCCCCTTGTCCTTAGGACCTCCCGGTCTTTTTGCAAAGGCCACCTTTGCGGGTCAGGGCCTCCCTTGACCTCTGCGAGACCTCCTCAAGGTCTTCGCAGGACCTCCCTCTCGAGCTTTGACTGGCCCCATTTGCCAGTCACACTCACTTTCTTTTCTTCTGACCGTGTCCTTGGCACTCGAAAGTCTTTGTGCATTTAATGCCGATTGACTCGCATTAAAGGCTGTCACTCTTTGCAGCACATGTTCTTTCTCTTGTCTCTTCTTTTGCCTACTCCTATCTTTTCTTTCACTTACTTTTGGACTCGAGTGACTCTGGAACTCGCAGCAGCTCTGGCTATATAAGCTTACGCAGCCCTTCATCTTTACCTTTTCCTCATTTCCAGTTCTCTTGCTCATCCAACCAGCTCTTGGACCTCCTCCCAAGCTGTTGGTTCTTCTCGAGCAGCTCTTGGACCTCCTCCAAACCGTTGAAGCTTCTTTGTTGGTTTATTTTGGGCGTTTCATTGGACTTCAATTGGACCTTACTTAAGCTTTATTTGAGTTGCTCTGTTTTCTCCCATGTAGATTGTGAAGGCACTGAAGAGCCCGAGTTCTTTGAGGAAGAAGAAGACACTCAAGCCTTTGAGCAAGGCCAGTTACACTCTTGATCATACTGCACCCAGTATCTCAAATTATTTAAGTTCTGTTTCAAAATTACTGCATGCTTATTTATGCTAAGTATTTCCATACCTGTTTTTAAATTCATAGCTATGCCGAGTCCTTTGTATGGCCCATGTTGACATTGACTCCAATCTGTTGTCACCCTAGATAAAACCTGGTCGATGCAATCGTGTGAACTAGGACCTCTTGAAAAATGTATGCTTAGTCATGCTTAGACCAAAAATCTTGTTTTGGGAAGTTTTACTGCCAACTGACCAATGTTGTTTAAAATGTTTTAATCCATGACATCGGGTTGTCATGGTAATTTGCAAATGTTTTGAGAAGCAAAGAAAAATAAGGAAAATTGGTTTAGACTTGGGCGAATTGGTTGTTTGGATGGGTGCATGTTCATGCACGGGATCGATCCATTTCTATGGACGAGGCCCAGGGTTCAGTGGAAGTCGCCCAGGTCAGTTAAGGACTGGTCTTCGAGTGTAATTTACCATGCCACACTGTGTAACCACATGTCCAGGGTGGGGTGGACCTGGCTAATTAATTTGCAAAGTTCCATCGCGGTTGATCTTGTTGGTACGTGGGAGGTCTCTCATGGCTAGTCTTTTATGACTTGTTTTTTCCCACCTGGTGCAAGAGGGGGCCCTTGATCTCTGCGGGTTTCTATCCATAGGGTGGGGCGAAACCTTAGCGAGGATGGACTGCGGTGGAATGATGTATTGTAAAGGCCTTGTCATGAGCTCTAGACCACTTACCCTCGGAAGTGAGTGGTGGCATCGACGGTTGCCAAACAAACTAGAGAAATCATGTTATGTGGGTAAAGCTGTACACCTCTACAGAGCGTAAAACTATTCGAATAGCCGTGTCCATGGTTAAGGACATGCTGGTAAAGCTGCTTCAAGTTAGATGTTGGTTTTGGCTTTAACATGATTTTGTTAAACTGGTTTTGGATCTCTATCCAAATGGGTTTCGGCAGGGAGCCTTGTGACAGGAGGGTATCCTTCACCACTTGTGATGAATGTTATCCAACTAAAAACTGAAATTTAGAAAAATGAATTTTAGTTATTATTATCTGCATTGGAACTTAGTACTTGTATTTGAAATAAACTTGGCTTTATGCAAAGACAACCTTATAAGCCTTCCTTTGAGATATCCATGTATGCATATCATTCTGTTAATTGACATGTGTAACTTGCGAGCACGGTTGTTGTGCTCATTCTTGTTTGATTTGATAATTGAGCAGGAGAGGACTTCTTTGATGAAGATGAGGACCAGATCAACTAGGCAGCGCCCTCCAGCCATTTGCTTATGGTGAAATGGGTGGACTTGTTCTTTTGCTTTTGCTGTGTATTTTGATCTCGCTGGCCTATAAGCCGAACCCTGTAATCAACCCTTTTGTTGTAATTAAAGTTTTCGTTGATGAATGTTACCGCTATTGTTTGCTGTGCGAGCTAGCCATTGATCCTTGGGACTAGTTCGGAACATAGAGGACTTGGGGCTTTTCCAAGTCTCACGATCTCCTCGGGTTTGGTCTCCCGACCACCCCAAGTTGGGTCTTGGCACTTGGGGACGTCTCGGGTCCTGAGACCTCCTCGGGTCCATTCTCTAGACCTCTAGGTGGTCCTGCTGGACCTCCTGGGAGGTCCTAGAGAACTGTCCGAGAGATCCTGTTGGACCTCTTGGGAGGTCCTGGTGGACTTCCCGAGTGGTCTTGAAGGACCTCTCGGGTGACCCCAGGTCAGGTCGTTACAAAGTGGTATCAGAGCATCTTGATTGTAGGTCGAAGCCTAGTAGAATGGTTGTTAGTAGAAAGTTCAAAATTGTGTTTTACAAAACAAGAGAAATAAATTGTTCTCATCTTACCTGGGTCGTCCTTCTATCCTTATCCCCATCTCTCTATTCTTTCTTACCTTATTCTCTCTTACCTTTTGCTCTCCTCACCAGTTTATAAAGTTAATTGGATCCTATTTCGTTGGATCTCTATAGGTGGTGTTCAAGACCTCCTGCCCTAGAGCTGTCTTGGCACGTAGTCACATCAAGACCTCCCAGTTCGTGGTCAAGAGTGTTAGTCTTTTTGCAAAGACCACCTCTTGTGACCACAACTTCTCTGCTCGCAGCCCCGTGGGCAGCGAGCCTCGAGTAGATCGTGTTTGAGCTTTTGAGTTGGCTGTTCTTTTTGGTTGGTTGTTTTGACCTCTTCCCCCCCTCCTAGCTTCCTTTCCCTTCCTCTTTCCTAATCTCTGAAGATCTGGCAGATGGTGACAACCCGTGGCAGCGGCAGCACAAGAAATTAGGGCCGAGCAGTTGGAAGTGATCCAGAGACTCCTCTTCCGCAGCCACCACCTCCTCCAACTGGAGCACCAGATTGGAATCAGGTGATGGCGGATCAAGCTCATCTGATCAACTTGCTAGCCCAGTCTATCAACAACACTCAGAATCTTCAAGCAGCCGCAGCAGCTCAATCACCAGTTTATACTCAACCTCCTCCAAGGGCCAACATCTCTGAGTTTATGAGGATGAGACCACCTACTTTCTCCTGCAGCACTGAGCCATTGGAAGCTGATGATTGGCTTAGGGCAGTGAGCAGGAAGCTGGATATAATTCAGTGTACAGATCGTGAGAGAGTCTTGTTTGCCTCTCACCAGTTGAATGGGCTAGCCTCTGAGTGGTGGGACAACTTTACTCAGTCCCACCCCGATGCTCAAACTATCACCTGGGATGAGTTTGCTCAGGCTTTTCGTCATGCACATCTCCCTCCAGGCATGATGTTGCTGAAGAAGAAGGAATTCCAATCCTTGCACCAAGGCAACCGCACTGTCAGCTAGTATCTTCACAAGTTCAATCAGTTGGCTCACTATGCACCTCAAGATGTGGCAAGAGACGAGGCCAAGCAAGAGCGCTTTCTGGAAGGGCTCAATGATGATCTCGCTGTTCAGCTAATTGCTCAACATTACTCGGATTTTTAGCAGCTTGTGAGCAAAGCAATTCGCGAGGAGGGCAAGCATCTTGAGATGGAGAACCGCAAGAAGAGGAAAGCAGCTCAGCAGTTTAGTTCAGAAGGATTTTCTAGGCCCCGAACCACCCTACCTCAGCAAAAGAGACCTGTGACCTCCTCCCCTTACAGACCTCCAGTGCAGACCAGGCGTCCCAGCACCTCTAGTCCACGAGGGACCTTTCTAGGAGGTTATTTCCAAAGGAAGCCGCCTATGACCTCAGCAGCCGGAGTCACTTGCTTTTATTGCAATAAGGTTGGACACTATGCCAATAAGTGCCCAAAGAAGCTGCAAGCAGCAGCCACTACCTCAACTCGGCCAAGTCAAGGAGTTTTAGTGCCTGGAAATAATTCAAATGTGAAGCCTTCAGCTCAATATATCAAGGGACATGTGAATCATATCACAGCCGAAGAAGCTCAGACCACGTCGGACGTGGTCCTTGGTACGTTTCTTGTTAATTCCGTACCAGCATCAGTTCTTTTTGATTCCGGAGCTTCTCATTTGTTTGTTTCGACTAAGTTTGTGGGTAGTAATGTGTTATCTATATCCCTTTTAGCTAGCCCTATGCTGATCCACTCTCCAGGCTCAGAGATGAGGACTAGTTTCTTATACCCAAATCTTTCCTTGGAAATCGTGGGAGTACCCTTCTTTGCAGACTTAATAGTCTTGCACTGCCAAGGTTTAGATGTGATTCTTGGAATGGACTGGCTAGCCAAGAACCAAGGTCGGATAGACTGTGCCAATAGGTCTATCGTGCTCACCAATGAGCAAGGGATCCAAGTTGAGTTCAGTCCCGAGACCTTTGTTAGAGGAGGTCCTAGCCTGGCTTGTTTGAAAGGAGTGAAGCTAGAAGATCTCCCAGTGGTAAGAGAATACCCAGAAGTGTCCCCTGAGGAGTTGCCTGGTATACCACCGGATAGAGACATTGTATTCCTAATTGATCTAGTCCTAGGGACTGCCCCTATATGAAAGAGACCATACAGGATGCCAGCCAATGAGTTGGTAGAGTTGAAGAAACAGATTAAGGAGCTGAAAGACAAAGGATTCATTCAACCAAGCTCTTCACCATGGGGAGCACCAGTGCTGTTTGTCAAGAAGAAAGACAACAATTTGAGAATGTGTGTAGACTACAGATTACTTAATGAGGTCACCATTAAGAACAAGCATCCATTGCCCACGATAGATGACCTCTTTGACCAGCTGAAAGGAGCAAGTGTTTTCTCCAAACTTGACCTAAGATCAGTCTATCATCAGTTGAAAATTCACCAAGAGGACATCCCAAAGACAACTTTCTCCACTCGGTATGGACTCTATGAGTTCACAGTCGTGTCCTATGGATTGACCAATGCTCCTGCTTACTTTATGAACTTGATGAATAAAGTATTTATAGAGTACTTGGATAAGTTTGTCATTATCTTCATAGATGACATTCTAGTGTACTCTAAGAACGAAGAAGAGGACCTTCATTTGGTTCTGGATAAGCTGAGAAATCACCAACTCTATGCTAAATTCAATAAGTGTGATTTCTGGATGAAGGAGGTTACCTTTTTGGGTCATGTGATGTCAGCCGCAGGTGTAGCCGTCAACCCCAGCAAAGTCCAAGATGTGCTTAATTGGGAGTCACCCAAATCCGTGCCTCAAATCAGAAGTTTTTTTTGGCATGGCAGGGTACTACCGTAGGTTCATTGAAGGCTTCTCAAGAATAGCAAGACCTCTCACTCAGTTGCTGAAGAAGGAAAAGAAGTTTGTTTGGACGACAACCTGTGAGCACAACTTTCAAGAGTTGAAGAAGTGATTGACCTCCGCCCTGGTGCTGATTTTGCTAGACATCTAAAAGGATTTTGAAGTCTTTTGTGATGCCTCTAGACAGGGTCTTGGTTGTGTTTTGATGCAAGAAGGGAGAGTGGTAGCCTATGCCTCTAGACAACTGAAGCCCCATGAAGCCAACTACCCTACTCATGATTTGGAATTGGCTACCGTAGTGCATGTCTTAAAAATTTGGCGCCATTACCTCATTGGTAATCGCTGCGAGGTCTTCACAGACCACAAGAGCTTGAAATACATTTTCACTTAGTCGGACCTTAACCTCAGGCAAAGAAGATGGTTGGAGCTCATAAAGGACTATGATTTAGGGATCCACTACCACCCAGGCAAAGCAAATGTAGTAGCTGATGCACTAAGTCGAAAGAGCTATTGCAGCACCTTGATGGTCCAAGAAAGTCAGCCCAAATTGTGTGAAGAATTGAAGCGACTGAATTTGGAAATTGTCAATCAAGGTTGTGTGTATGCATTGGAAGTTGAACCCACTATCTAGCACCAGATCCGAGAAAAGCAAGCTGAAGATGAAGACATCCAAGAGATCAAGAAGAACTTACGAAGAGACAAAGCCCCAGGTTTTTCAGAGGATGAGCAAGGAGTTCTTTTGTTCGGCCACCGTCTTTGTGTGCCAGACAGCCAAGAGATAAAGCAATTGCTTTTTAAGGAAGCTCATGAGTCCCCTTACTCTATCCATCCAGGGAGTACTAAGATGTACCAAGACCTCAAAGAGAGGTATTGGTGGGTCAGCATGAAGCGAGAAATAGCTGAGTTTGTGGCACATTGTGACGTATGCCAAAGGGTCAAGGCTGAACACCAAAGACCATTTGGAATTTCTTGCCCATGCCCATTCAGAGTGGAAGTGAGAGCAAGTGGGAATGGATTTTATCACTGGTTTGCCTAGGACCCAATTGGGCTATGACTCCATTTGGGTGGTAATTGATCGCTTAACCAAAGTGGCACACTTCATTCCTGTTAAGACCACTTTTCAAAGCAGCAAATTGCCAGAGCTTTATATGGCCCGAATTGTCTGTTTGCATGGGGTACCCAAAAGAATAGTATCCGAAAGAGGTTCTCAATTTACCTCAAGATTTTGGAAAAGCTTGCATGAAGCCTTGGGAACAAGCCTCAATTTTAGCACAACGTATCATCCTCAAACCGATGGACAGACAGAGCGTGTGAATCAAGTTCTTGAGGACATGCTTAGAGGCTGTGCCTTGGACTATGGGAAGAGTTGGGACAAGAATCTCCCTTATGCTGAGTTCTCCTACAACAATAGCTACCAAGCTAGCATGAAGATGTCCCCTTTTGAAGCTTTGTATGGAAGACAATGCAGAACTCCTCTTCTTTGGGATCAAGTCGGTGAGCGTCAGTTCTTTGGGCCCGAGTTGATCAAGGAAGCTGAAAGCAAAGTGAAGCTCATAAGGGAACGTTTGAAAGTGGCTCAGTCCCGGCAAAAGAGCTATGCTGACAACCGTCGCAGAGACTTGTCTTTTGAAGTGGGAGATTTTGTGTATCTTAGGGTAACTCCCCTCAGAGGAGTTAGAAGATTTCACACCAAAGGGAAGCTAGCACCAAGATTTGTCGGACCATACAAGATCTTGGCGAGGCAAGGTGAAGTCGCTTATCAGTTAGAGCTGCCAACCTCCTTGTCCGCAGTACACAATGTCTTCCATGTTTCACAGTTAAGGAAGTGCTTTCGAGTGCCAGAAGATCAGACCCTTCTGGAGAGCATTGATCTTCAAGAGGACCTCACCTATGTGGAGCGGCCAATCAAGATTCTGGACATCGCGGAGCGTGTTACCAGGAGCAAGATCGTCCGTTCATACAAGTCCAGTGGAGCCACCACCCAGAAAGTGAAGCCACCTGGGAGCGAGAGGAAGAACTTAAGGCGGAGTATCCCCACCTCTTTGCTGGCCAAGTCTGAATCTTGGGGTTAAGATTCCCTTAAGGGGGGTAGGTTTGTAACACCCTAGTTTTCTGAGTCTTTTTGGGAATTTTGAAGTAAAAAAGAACCGTTTTGTTTTGATGAGAATTCAAAGCTTGAACTTGAGATTTTAAAAGAACTTTAAATGACTAAACCAAACTTCAACTAAATCGGTTCGGTTTTCTTTTGGGGTTTGCTGGAGTTTCTCCTTTTCTTTGTTTGCCCTGTGCTTTCTCTTGGCCCAGTTCTATCTTTCTTCTTGGGAAGATCTCCCTTGTGCTTGGACCTCCCTCTAGTTCAGACCTCCTCTTAACCTCTCTGGACCACCCCTTGTGCCCTTGTTTGAACTTTCCTTTAGTCTAGACCTTCTTCAGACCTCTTTGTTGGTTTGAATCTCTCTTCGAGGTTTAGACCTCCTTTTTTTTATATCTAAACCACCTTCTCTGTTTAGACCTCCTTGTGTCCTAGATCTCCTTCTCTGTTTGAATCTTCCCTTGGTTGAGACCTCCCCTATGTTGGTCTTGACCGTCGAGATCTCCTTTGCTTCCATCTTGATCGTTGAGACCTCCCCTGTGTTGGTCTTGACCGTCGAGATCTCCTTTGCTTCCATCTTGACCGTTGAGACCTCCCTTGTGTTGTTCTTAACTGTCGAGATCTCTTTTGCTTTCATCCTGATCGTCGAGACCTCCCTTTGCTCTCATCTTGACCATCAGGACCACCCTCGGGTTCATCCTGATAGTCGAGACCTCCCTTTGTTCTCATCTTGGCCGTCAGGACCACCCTCGGGGTTATCCTAGCCGTCCAGATCTCCTTTTACCTCGTCTGAACCGTTCAGGACCTCCTTTTAGTCTAAGACCTCCCGCGCGGCCCAGCTCCGCGCCTTCATTTCCAACCGTCCGATCGGTATCGGACGGCCCTATTTCATCGCGCCTTTTCTCGCTGTCACAGGACCTCCCCTTTGAGTTGATCTGACCGTCAAGACCTCCCCTTGTTTCATCTCCTCCACTGGATCCTCCTTTTCGTTTGATCTCCCTTTTCCTTCGCGTGGTTAGATCTAGCGCCCGCACCTTTCCCCTCTCAAGGAGCGTCCGATTGAGCTTGGGTGGTCTGATGGAGATAAACGTTCAGGTGGTCCGAACATTCCTATCGCCTTGCTCCACCTGATCAAAATCGGATGGCTCTGCTTCGTTGCGCCTTTTTCCTTGTCCTTTGAACCTCCTCGTCCTCTCGACCTCCGCGTGGTCTTTTTGCAAATACCACCCTCCATGGTCTTTTTGCAAAGACCACCCTCTGTGGGTCTTTTTGCAAAGACCTCCTCTTTTTGTCGTTTTGCCGCGACCTCCCTCTGAGGCCGCGACCTCCTCCTTTTTCGTTTTGCCGTGACCTCCTTTGGTCGGGACCTCCCTATGGTCTTTTTGCAAAGACCACCCTTGTCAGTCTTTTTGCAACAGACCACCCTCTGGTTAAGACCACCCCTTGTGGTCACGACCTCTGGTCTTTTTGCAAAAGACCACCCCTTGGTCTTTTTGCAAAGACCACCTTTGCGGTCACGACCCCCACAAGACCACCTTGTCCTCAGGACCTCCCAGTCTTTTTGCAAAGGCCACCTTTGCGGGTCAAGGCCTCCCTCGACCTCTGCGAGACCTCCTCAAGGTCTTCACAGGACCTCCCTCTCGAGCTTTGACTGGCCCCATTTGCCGGTCACACTCACTTTCTTTTCTTCCGACCGTGTCCTTGGCGCTCGAAAGTCTTTGTGCATTTAATGTCGATTGACTCGCATTAAAGGTTGTCACTCTTTGCAGCACCTGTTCTTTCTCTTGTCTCTTCTTTTACCTGCTCCTATCTTTTCTTTCACTTACTTTTGGACTCGAGTGACTCTGGAACTCGCAGCAGCTCTGGCTATATAAGCTTGCGCAGCCCTTCATCTTTACCTTTTCATCATTTCCAGCTCTCTTGCTCATCCGACCAGCTCTTAGACCTCCTCCAAACCGTTGGAGCTTCTCTGTTGGTTTTATTTTGGGCATTTCATTGGAGTTCATTTGGACCTTACTTAAGCTTTATTTGAGTTGCTCTGTTTTCTCCCGTGTAGATTGTGAAGGCACTGAAGAGCCCGAGTTCTTTGAGGAAGAAGAAGACACTCAAGCCTTTGAGCAAGGCAAGTTACACTCTTGATCATATTGCACCCAGTATCTCAAATTATTTAAGTTCTGTTTCAAAATTACTGCATGCTTATTTATGCTAAGTATTTCAATACATGTTTTTAAATTCATAGCTACACCGAGTCCTTTGTATGGCCCATGTTGACATTGACTCCAATATGTTGTCAACCTAGATAAAACATGGTCGATGCAATAGTGTGAACCAGGACCTCTTAAAAAATGTATGCTTAGTCATGCTTAGACCAAAAATCTTGTTTTGGGAAGTTTTACTGCCATCTGACCAATGTTGTCTAAAATGTTTTAATCTATGACATTGGGTTGTCATGGTAATTTGCAATGTTTTTGAGAAGCAAAGAAAAATAAGAAAAATGGGTTTAGACTTGGGCGAATTGGTTGTTTGGATGGGTGCATGTTCATGCACGAGATCGATCCATTTCTATGGACGAGGCCCAGGGTTCAGTGGAAGTCGCCCAGGTCAGTTAAGGACGGTCTTTGAGTGTATTTTGCCATACCACACCGTGCAACCACATGTCCAGGGTGGGGTAGACCTGGCTAATTAATTTGCAGAGTTCCATCGCGGTTGATCCTGTTGGTACGTGGAGGTCTTTCATGGCCTGTCTTTTATGACCTGGTTTTTCCCACCTGGTGCAAGAGGGAGCCCTTGATCTCTACGTGTTTCTATCCGTAGGATGGGGCGAAACCTTAGCGAGGGTGGATTGCGGTGGAATGATGCATTGTAAAGGCCTTGTCATGAGCTCTAGACTACTTACCCTCAGAAGTGAGTGGTGGCATCGATGGTTGTCAAACAAACTAGAGAAATCATGTCATGTGGGTAAAGCTGTACACCTCTACAGAGTGTAAAACTATTCGAATAGCCGTGTCCACGGTTAAGGACATGCTGGCAAAGCTGCTCCAAGTTAGGTGTTGGTTTTGGCTTTAAAATGATTTTGTTAAATTGGTTTTGGATCTCTATCCAAATGGGTTTCAGCGGGGAGCCTTGTGACAGGAGGGTATCCTTCACCACTTGTGATGAATGTTATCTAACTGAAAACTGAAATTTAGAAAAATGAATTTTAATTATTATTATCTGCCTTGGAACTTAGTACTTGTATTTGAAATAAACTTGGTTTTATGCAAAGACAACCTTATAAGCCTTCCTTTGAGATATCCATGTATGCATATCATTCTGTTAATTGACGGGTGTAACTTGCGAGCACGGTTGTTGTGTTCATTCTTGCTTGATTTGATAATTGAGAAGGAGAGGACTTCTTTGATGAAGATGAGGACCAGATTAACTAGGCAGCGCCCTCCAGCCATTTGCCTGTGGTGAAACGGGTGGACTTGTTCTTTTGCTTCCGCTGTGTATTTTGATCTCGCCGGCCTGTAAGCCGAACCCTGTAATCAACCCTTTTGTTGTAATTAAAGTTTTCGTTGATGAATGTTACCGCTATTGTTTGCTGTGCGAGCTAGCCATTGATCATTGGGACTAGTTCGGAACACAGAGGACTTGGGGCTTTTCCAAGTCTCACGACCTCCTCGGGTTTGGTCTCCCGACCACCCCGAGCTGTGTCTTGGCACTTGGGGATGTCCTAGGTCCTGAGACCTCCTCGGGTCCATTCTCCGGACCTCTAGGTGGTCCTGCTGGACCTCCTGGGAGGTCCTGGAGAACTGACTGAGAGATCCTATTGGACCTCTTGGGAGGTCCTAGTGGACATCCCGAGTGGTCTTGAAGGACCTCTCGGGTGACCCCAGGTCGGGTCGTTACAACAGGCCACCATAGCGCTCGCTATTGGCACCATCAGAGCTGTCGAGGTCGCAGGGTCCCATTTTGGGCAACCCAGGACGCTCCCAAGGCTAGGCTCATCGGCGACATGTGCGGCCAGAGCACGCCCAGTGCCTTCCTCTATTTCGGAGGGAAAGAAGACCGTAGCTAGATCATTAGCCGTAGTGATGTCATTAGGAAGGGTTTTATTAGAGGTCAAGTAGTATGACTTGTGGGCCCAAATCAATTAAGTAAAACATACTTAAAGTAAAAAATTACATATGAGTCTATGACATGTGGGTCCTATTCCTTTAAAAGGATGGTGTGGACCTGGTGATTGGGCTCAATGACACATGGGCCCGTGGTCCATACACTATTCCCACAGACCGAGCCCGTACGAACAAGGCCCCACCAATTAATGACCATAGCGAATTTCAATTATAAAATAAATAAAAAGAAATCAAATTACCCAGGGCCCACTTGTCAATCAAGTAGGGTTTTGTAATTAAGAAATAAATTTAAAAGAAAATGAAATCTAGTGGACCCCACCTATCAATGAGAGAATCCTCTCTCCTTTGTTAATTTCAAGAATTATTTTTGTTTTAAAATTTTTGAGAGCTTGTTCTCTCTCGTTTTAAATCTAACTTGAACAATTCTTGTTTTTAAATTCATCTAAATTCAAACCCTACCCAACCTAACCGAAAACACAAATTTGGGAGTCTATTTGGAATTTTGACTGCAATTTGAATTCATTCGTGTTTATTCAAACTTGGTCGTTTTGTCGTGTATATACATAGCGTAGCTTTGGAAGAGTAGCAGATTAAACAAGACCTAGACCACTAGGACCTCGAACAAGGCGAGTCAACACTTTGATCATTTTGCACATACTTTTGAATGCAATTATATTGTTTCAAATTATGAAATTTGCATCGCTATGCTTTATACAATTATGTTAACACAACTCATAGTTAATACCTTAATAGTAATTGAGTATAAACTTCCAATCATTGAACTTTGAACACTATCCTTTTCACCCTAGGGATAATGGTATACATAAACTATACATTAAGTCTGTATCTAAGTATCATGCTTAGCCCTAGTTAGATACATTGACATGTGGGCATTGATTTGCCTCGACATCATTCAAAACTCAAAATTGGATTTGGGCAGTCGAGGTTAGAGTCTAGGTGATATGTTGAACTAGAAAAGAATTTTAAAACAAAAGAAAACCGATAACAAATTTCAACTTGGGCAGCTGGAAAGTGTGGTGGGTGTGGATAAGAGCTCGATTGAGTGGGTAGGGGAAGCACCACCTAAGTCAGTTAAGGACCAAGTTATTGTAACATCCTCTCGTGCAAAAACAGTGCAACTATAAGTTTGTAATGGGTACGACCTAGCTGATTAATTTGTTCGCCTCAGCGCTAGCTTCACCACGGATGGTTGTGTGGTGTGGATAAGGGTAAGGGAGCTAGGGAACCACACGGCGCAAGAGGGGCCCTCTGGGGGGCGCGGCCCACGACGATGGAAACCTTAGCGGGTGAGACTACGTTACGGTAGGGCATTGTAAAAGCCTTGTGATAATCATCATAGTCATACACCCATGGAAGTGTGTCAGATGTACATTATAAGTTGATTATCTCTTGTGGGTAAAGTTGTGCGACCTCTGCAGAGTGTGAAAACTATTTGGATAGTCGTGCCCATGGTCGTGGGTGGTGACAAGAGATGAAACGACGGGTTGGAGCTCGAAGATTTGATTTGACCTGGTTGGAGCTAGTGGAAAGTACGGGTTGTAGCCTGAGGAAAAACATGAGCATTGGGGAGGGGGATGGAGCTCCTCAATGATATAGGGTGGTTGGAGCCTCCCCTAATATTTCATAACAACACCCAATTTCATTAAAACTGATTTAGTCAAGATGCAAGGTCTTAGGAATTGCCAACTAATTATTCTAATTCAAACATAGCTTTGTGCAAATAAAAGAATCATGAACCTTCCTTTTAATATCCTTGCATCTATTATAATTATATTATGTGTGTTGGCTCGTGGAGTACGGTTGTCTACTCACACTCGCTTATTATAACAAAAAACTTAGAATCATTCGATCAAGAACCCTACGCCTACTTCATGGAGTCTGGACCAGGTGCCAAGACCCCAATCGCTTGCATGTGGGTAGAGCGGATGGATCCACCTTTGGATTCCTGCTTCCGCTTTCTTCTCTACCTTCTGTATTAAGCATTATGTATATCGAATAGGCCTGCTGGCCCATTTTGTAAGACAGTTGACTATGTGGTCTGTTTATGCAATGTAATATTAATCGTGTCATGAGTTGTGCGATGTATGTGTATGATTCAACAATATACATGTGCAGGGAATAGTACTGATCCAGGGAATAGTATAGTTTACACAAATGATTTTGAATTACAAATTTGAGGTCTAACAACGTATGACAACCAAGGTTGTTAGAATCTCGATTTTAGTCATACGATCCTACGTTTCTACAATCCAGATTGACTAGACCGATTTGATCCTATGGTAGAGTCTAAATTTGGTAGAATCCTAATATTATAACGATTCTAACAAAAAGTTTGTAGAATCGTGATCAAAATTTTCATACGATCCTATCCGGTTCTACCGATTCTAGTGATTTATTATAAATAATTATTCGCATATATCCCTTTCAATGTAAATTTTTACTTTTTATTTCCTCATGCCCATTATAATTTGCATAAATAACGAATGTTCTTTCCTTTGTACTACATTTTGGTAAACAAAAGTTCTAAAAGTATAGTTTTAAAAATATAGACGTGTTAAAATACAAGGTAGATTTTAAAAATGTTTCTTTAGTAGAATCATATAGGATCTTAGATTCTACGTCGATCCTACGATTCGTGATCCTACTGAACAATCTCCGATCCGATTCAGCATCGCAATTCTGACAACCTTGCTGACAACAGTTTATTGCATTTAGAATTGTCATTCTGTTGGGTGTTACGTACACGATTACTGCGTTTGGTGGTAGACAAAACAACACATGTCGTGACGTTAGTTGATCTACTGTTCTGTATGAGCTCTCTTACTGTAAACTACGCATAATATTACTATTGTTTGGTTTGTTCAAAATTATTGTGCGTGTGATAAGGTTTTACTGCATTATGATTTGTCATTTAGTGGACTGTTGGTCATTGTTGTTTTTTTTATTGTGTGCAAAGCCGATACCACGTCATCTGGTTGCTCGTTAAAACGCGCTAATGTCGCTTTGGCTTTCAATGTGTCTATTTGTCTCCCACACCGGCTTTAATATTTGTTTTATAAATAGACATCTGCTTCCTAAAGGGATTTCTCACAAGCCTCCTCTTCTCTTCAAACTTCTCTGGCCAAAAAATTGCTTTCCCCTATTTCTGTTTCTCCGCAACTCCAATGGCTTCCCCCCTCTTCTTCCTCCCTGACACCAACATCTCCTCTCATGCCAGTCATGCTGGCCCACATTGTGCTTGTTTACAGAAGACTTTCTGGTCACAATCTGGCCCAACCTATGGATTAGCCTTCGGTGTGAAAGGTCCTTCATCCTCGGCCCTCCAATCTACCGGAGAGCATAGTGGCCATCAGCTAGAGCTCCTCCTCTTACGGAGGAATGCAATGGCCTCCAGCATCTGGTAGGTAAATCTCATCGTGGAGATCGTCCTTTGGAACTACTTCGTTCGATCCCAGGATGCAGCCCGAAGGGTCGAGGACACCATCCGAATGCATGGAGAGCGGGTCGACCTCGCCAAGTCGGAACATGCCAGGCTTGGTAGCCTTTTTGCTATCACGAATTTAGCTTTGGAGTCTGACTGGCTAGAAGCGCAAGTCAAGTGAGCAAGAAAATAGGTGAAGACATTTGATCAAACCATCACTGATCCCGCCACCACCGAAGTCGATGAGAAAGCTTACGAAGATTTGAAGGCTAACATAGGATCCTACCTTGACCACTAGAAACTTCTTCTTTTACCTTTCCCTTTATTTTATTTTTTTCGTTTGTGATGTAAAAAGATGGTCTTTTGTAAAATGCAATTGGCCACGCTATTTTGCCAAAATCTAATGAGGAAGATCTTTTTTTGCCTTCTAATTTATTATATATTACCTCGAATTTACTGGTTGCCTTGTTAGAGTTTACCGGCACACCCCAGCCGTGCACATGTAGAGATAGGAGCGGAGAACACCAAACGTCGTGGCCCAAACCAGTAAAATATGCAACTCCCCCACTTGCATTTTAGGAAAAGAATTCTTAATAAATTAAAAGAACTGTGAGATGCGTGAAAGTAAAAATAGATAACACATTTACTTCCATATACATTCAAATTTACCGCTACATGAAGCTTCTTTTATTGTACTAACAAATTTAATGGGTGTCTCGTTAGAAATTACTGCCATGCCCTCGCGTATCGCGTGCTAGCCATGTGACACCATTCGCGTGGGCCGCGAGGAACCCCAAAAGTCACGGTCCACATCGGTAAAAAGGCAACCCCCCACCCCCACCCACACACATATTGCCATTTCTAAAAAAATCATTTTAAAAAAACCATTATGAGATGCACGACATAAAAAAAAATGCATACCACATTTACTTCTATATACATTCTGAATTTACTTCTAGATGAAGCTGCTTTTACTTTTATTACACGAACATATTTACTAGATGTCTCGTCAGAATTTACTGGCGCATCAAGCTGTAGCTCATACTGCCATGTGACGTTAGCATGGGGGTGTGGGTCCGTGGCCCACCCCTAGGATAGAGAAGTGCATAGAGATAGGAGCGGAGAATCCAAATGTCGCCAGATTTGCTGCCATATGAAGCTACTTTTATTTTCACATATATTACAATTTACTGCCAGATGAATATGCTTTTTACTATACTCACTAATTTACTGTACGTCTCGTTACACTTTAGTGGCGCACGTGGGGGGGGGGGGTGGGGTGGTTGGGTGGGCTGGCTCGGTCATGCTTATTCATATCAGGTGCTGAGCCGACTGTGAAGTTGGCCTTGTGTTCAGCTTATTTTGCACATGATACACTTTCAGTTTCCAATTACTACTACTCTACGACTACGTAAAGTTACTTGCATGACGATCCTTGCACTCTTACTATCGTTTCACTGAATCAGCATGCATGAGATTGCAACTTTTTGAAACAACCATGAACTAGGAAGCTAATTTTCTTGAAGTGTTGCATAATTCAACCAAAACACCAAAATGGGCACGAACAAGTTAAGCACGCACCAATCACCTAGCTGGCTTAAACGTGATGTCAGCCTCGTATGGGCCCAAGCCATTGATCAAGATACCATCGGGGGAAGGCAGATCACGGCCTCTGTCCTGGTATTCGCTGATCTCCTGCTCCAAACGCAAGCGCAATTAATTAAGCCAGTGATCACAGAAATAATTACTATAGCTCTACATGAGAAAAAAAAAACTTGGATAGTGTTGTGGACTCTTTCTTTGGCCAGAAGTACTCACGTCGCAAGCCGCCGTTGCTGGACTCAACTGTTCCGAATATGGCAGCGTCTCGTTCTGGCATAACTGAAGGACCGACAGCTACGTAGCATTACCGAGTTGAATTCTGCAGTTTTCAGACTCCGCATAGTAGGAATTAGTATACACATGGCATTGGTTTATTACGTAATTTGTATTAGGAAGTATCCCTTCAGGATACTAGCAATAGCGTACGGTATCCCTTCCGGATCTGGGAATAGCTAGTCCTTCATAAAAGGGCATCTCTTTTGTATTCAGAACTTAAGAAATACAACAAGTTTAGTCTCCCTCTTCTTCTATCCACAACGTATCAGTTCTGGCCAGAGACGAGCTCTGTCCAGCGACCTCTGGCGAGCCCCAGCGTTTGCCATACCCCTTGTGCTCCAATCCTGAGTCCCACCTCCAGCTTCTTTCACCCTCGCGTCATCCTCTGAAACCAACAAGCATCAATTTGGTATCAGAGCAGGATTTCGTGACTCCCATCATGGCGGGCGACGATCGGGAGTTTCAGGCGTCGGACGCGGCTCACGGTCGAGAGGATTCGGCCAAGCTTGATCAAATTCTCACCCAACTCTCCACGTTGAACCACGGGTTTGACAGTCACGATTTGTGGATTTCGCGCACCGAAAAAAACAGACCGGAGCACAAGGCAGCGACTCAACGACATTGCAACCTTATCCTCCAATGCCAACAAGAGTGACAGGAGGTGGTCGGTAGGGGGAAGAGGCTTTCGGCGTGCCACGATTCCACATATTGGAATTCCCCACATATGATGGAGACGACGACCCGTTGCCCTAGCTCAATCGGTGTGAACACTTTTTCCGATGGCAGCGCACCATGGAGGAGGAGAAGGTGTGGCTTGCCGTGTACCACCTTACCGGCAACGCCCAACTCTGGTGCTATCAACTAGAGCGTGATGAGGGCATCGTTACGTGGCCTCGTTTCGTCAACTTCATCAACATGCGTTTTGCGCTACACTTGCGAAGCAACCCGCTAGGTGAACTGGCTCATCTCCGCCGTACTGGGACCATGCTAGAGTATCAACAACAATTCTTGGCACTCCTTTGCCGCACCGATCAACTTTCGTCCAAACAACAGGTGCAATTGTTTACGGCCTGGTTGCGCAATACATTGAAGACCGACGTAGAGCTCCAGAATCCATCCAACTTGCAAATGGCGATGAGCCTCGCTCGTGCTTATGAGCATTGGGGTGAGGACGATACGGACGACACGCTGCCACCGGTTCGCGGATCATCGTCCTCATGTTTCTCCGCCCCAATGTTGCACATGTCGACCAAGCCCCCGTATGCTACTGCCAGTTCGACGGCGCATCCTTCTAGGTCAACAGCACCTGCCGTTTCTGGTTCGGTCGGCTCGTCATTTCTAGCGGCGCCCAGGCAGCCATTACTTCCAGCGCTGTCGAATTCTCGCTTTCGACGTCTCACCCCAGTAGAGATGCAGGACCGACGCCTTAAAGGCTTGTGTTTCAATTGCTCGACCAAATTCTCTCATGAGCACGTGTGTGCTTTCAAAGGCATATACCTCCTGGAGCTTGAGGATGATATTGTCGGGGAACCAGATGATACAGATGTACAAATTTCGTTGCACACAATTACGGGCGTAAGCACGGGGCGAACCATGAAGCTTCACGTTTCCATCCAAGGTGTACTACTGATGGCTTTGGTGGATTCTGGCTCAACTCACAATTTCTTGGCCGATGGGGTTGCCAATCGCATTGGAGTTCATCTTACACTGCTTCCAGGGATGAAGGTGACTGTGGCCAATGGCGATCGGGTCACATGCTTAGGTGTACACCGCGATCTGCTCATCGACATCAACAATGAAGCCTTTAACATCGATTGCTATGCACTGCCATTGGAGGCTTTTGACGTCGTATTGGGCGTAAAGTGGCTCTGGGTTCTTGGCCCCATCTTCTGGGACTTTGACATCCTCACAATGTCGTTTTGGTGGCGGGATCATCAGGTAACCTGGCAAGGCATTACTACTGGCCGCACCGTCCCTTGCGTACATGCATGCGTTCAAGAAGCAATACTCTCGGACTTGCTACTAGAGTTCACGCCCACCTCATGGTCTACCCCCAGCCCGCTGATATGATCATCATATTCACCTCCTCCCTAGGACAACTCCTGTGGCCATTTGTCCTTATCGGTACCCACAACTTCTGAAGGATGAAATTGAGCGCTAATGTGATGACATGCTGCAACAAGGCATTATCAGAGAAAGCAAGTCTGCATTCTCAGCCCCGGTTCTTTTGGTCAAAAAGCACGATGCGACTTGGCGCTTTTGTGTGGACTATCGTGCCTTGAATGACAAAATCGTGAAGGACAAATTTCCTATTCCAGTCGTGGATGAGCTATTGGATGAGCTCAAGGGGGCCTGTTTTTTCACCAAGCTGGATTTACGTAGCGGCTAGCATCAAGTCGGGATGCATCCACTCGACATTGAGAAGACTACTTTCCGTACACATCAGGGCCATTTTGAGTTCATGATTATGCCTTTTGGTTTTACCAACGTACCGGCAACTTTTCAAGCTCTTATGAATGATGTTCTTAAACCTTTTCTTCATTGTTTCGTCTTGGTATTTTTTGACAATATCTTGATCTACAGTTCTTGGTCAGCACATATTTGGCAGGTGCACGCTATTCTTCAACTCTTATCAGACAATGCGTTGTTCCAGAAACGCTCCAAGTGTTCTTTTGGTCTAGAATTAGTGTCGTATTTAGGCCACATTATTTCCGGTCAGGATATGGCCATGGATCCCGAGAAAGTCTTGGCTGTGGAAGATTAGCCAATTCTAGCTTCAGTTCGGGCTTTACGCGGATTTCTTAGACTTGCGGGCTATTGCCGAAAATTTATCAAGGATTATGGCCTCATTGCAACGCCTCTTACCAAGTTGAGGAAGAAAGAGGGGTTCATATGGAGTGATAAGGAAGCACACACTTTTGCCACGCTTAAAACGACTCTCACTTCAGCGTCGGTATTACAACTCCCCGATTTTTTTGCTCAATTCCCCATCGATTGTGATGCCTCGGGGACTGGTTTTGGTGCTGTTTTACATCAAGGTGATCGCCCATTAGCATTTTTTAGTCATGTGGTGGTGCCACAACATGCTAAGCTCGCGACTTATGAACGAGAACTTATTGGATTGGTCAAGGCCATTCGCCATTGGCGCCCTTATTTGTGGGGGCATTCTTTTCGCGTTCGTACTGATCACCATAGCCTCAAGTTTTTATTGGATCAATGCCTTTCTACCATACCTCAACATCAGTGGGTAAGCAAACTTTTTGGCTACACATTTACAGTAGAATACCATCCGGGACGACAAAACATGGCTGCCGATGCCTTGTCTTGCTGTACAGAGGAGCAACTTGCTCTCCATGCAATTTCCAGGCCTCGGTTTGCTATTTTTGACACTCTACATCAGGATCTTGTACACTGGCCTGATTTAGTTGAACGCATGACTAACGTAGCTGCTAGTCTTGCACTGCCCGGATGGTCTGTCTAAGACAACTTGTTATTGTTTCACGGTTGTGTGTTTGTGCCGGCAGATTCTGCAGTTTGGGGAACACTTTTGGCTGATGCACATCAATCGGGTCATGAATGTATCCAAAAGACTCTTCATCATCTTCACTCTCAATTTTATGTTCTGGGTATGCGTCGTTTGGTTCAGGATTTTTATACGAGGCTGTGACACATGTCAACAAAATAAGTCTAAGCATTTGCACCCATCGGGTCTTTTACAACCATTGGACGTCCCTCATCAAGTTTGGGATGACATCTCGATGGACTTTGTGGAGGGTTTTCCTAAGGTACATGGAAAATCAATGATTCTGATAGTGGTGGATCGATTCTCCAAATATGCTCATTTTTTGGTACTAGGTCATCCTTATACAGCTAGTTAAGTCGCTCGGGTTTTCTTTGATAATATTGTCAGGCTTAATGGCATTCTGTCTTCCATTGTGAGTGATCGTGATCTTGTCTTTACAAACTCCTTTGGGTCTGAGTTATTTCATCTTGCTGGTTCCAGGTTGCATCTTAGTTTTGCTTTTCATCCGCAATCTGATGGCCAAACAGAAGTCGTTAATCACGTAATTGGCATGTATCTTTGTTGTTTGTCGGGAGATCATCCCAAGGATTGGCTTCATTGGCTTCCGTGGGCAAAATTTTGTTACAATTCCTCTTTTCAGACCGCCCTTCGTGATACTCCTTTTCGAGTTGTTTATGGTCGTGACAGTACAGCATTGGTTGCTTATGAACTGGGTGTTGCGCATCTTGCGGCAGTTGACCGTCGGCTCATCTAACGTGATGAATTTATTTTGGAAATTCATGACAGGTTACTTCAAGCTCAAAATTATATGAAGGAGCATTATGATAAGACCCATCATGTTGTGGAATTTCAGGTTGGTCAATGGTTTCGCTTCACCTTCATTTTCGAGCTACGATTTCATTGGGGCGCCAGTCATTGGGCAAACTTTCGCCCCGCTTCTTTGGACCCTATCAAATTGTGCAGCGTATTGGTGTGGTCGCCTACCATTTGTAGTTGCCTCCCCGTGCTTGTCTTCATGATGTTTTTCATGTAGCACTATTGAAACCATTTCATGGCAACCCACCAACTCAGATTGTTCCATTGCCTGCTGTTCATCATGGCTGAGTTCTACCTACGCCGACTCAAGTTCTTCGTTCGCGGATTACATCAGCTGGTTGGGAGGTCTTAGTTCGTTGGGATGATAGACCTACTACTGATTCATCTTGGCTTTTGGTTTTGGATTTTCGACAACGTTATCCTCATATCCAGCTCGAGGGCGAGCTATTTCTCCAGGACGGTGGAAATGTTGTGGACTCTTTCATTGGCCAGAAATACTCACGTCGCAAGCCGCCATTGCTGGACTCAATTGTTCCGAATACGACAGCGTCTCGTTCTAGCATAACCGAAGGACCTACAACTACGTAGCATTACCGAGTTGAATTCTGCAGTTTGGAGACTCGGTATAGTAGGAATTAGTATACACATTGTGAGAACCCGGGGTATATAGCTTGTAATACTTAGTCATCCACTTGACCCTAGCATCACAAGCCAAATATCTCATGCCTCAGCGTACCTGTACCTCCCAGAATTGCAGTACACGTACCCCATACAAAAATTATACATCAACTCCACACACAAGTCATTACATTACCGAGTCTTCAAACTTACAACACAAAGACATACAAGTCCAGAAACAATAGTAGGGCCGACCGGCCAAATTGACAAGGTAAATAAACAAAGTAGCTGCGGAAACAAAAGCCATAAGATGGCGATAAACAAAAGATAACTAGTTTGCCATTACCCATAAGGCAACCGACCAGGCCGCCAAGCTAGTCGTCGTGTACGAAGACAGTCTCACAATAGTTAATCCCTTGGGGATCAACCTCCTCTGCAACAATTAAACAATGCAGCTGAGTACAAAGTTGTAGTCACAAGACTTACAAGCAAAATAAATATATAGAAACATTCATGTGTCAAAGGAAAGCTACTACACTAAGCAGTTTTCAGTATAAAGCAATTTTTCCATTGTAATAGAGTAATAGATTGTAAAGCAATTTTAAGCAATTTGGTTTTATTTGTTTAAATAATAGCGAGATAACAATTATAAACATAATAACATCCTGGAGGTGTCTTCCCAACAGCCCCCACAACATAGCACGAATTACCCATTCGTACCACCCAATTTCAAGTTTTATCGAAAATGTTGAGTCTAATTCTTGTAGAGACCAAACCAAGCGTGTCCATAACCTAGGACGAGGCTATTCAAATAGATTATACCATGCAGGGGTGTACCAATGTACCCACATGCTAGACCGCCTCTTTGGCCACTAGATAAAGCACACTTCTGAAGGTATGCCGACAAGGCTAAGTCCTACGAGACATTTCCAATATTGTGTATTAACTACGAGTCGCCCGTATGATAGAAACCATACGTTGTGTCGGAGTCATCGATAGAGAGAAAACTTACCGATGCTCCTCGTGGTAGGGGACTTAAACCGAGAACCCATCCCGTCACGCCCAACATAAACAGAACATTTCTTTTTAACACAACACATAACCACCACCTTCGACTCAGAGCCAACACACGCCAATGTACTAAGTCAAGAGAGGTCCCATATCCCTCTCATGTGGTTAGCATGCAAAAATGGTTGGATCAGTGTCTAGGATGTTCGGTTCTTGTTGACTTAGGCACCATTCACACACCCGATAACCACACCATCCAACCAATGTGTCCAAGTTTAAAACATTTCATTTTCAGTTTTAGTTTCTCAAATACAATAAATACATGGGTACCCTGACCCATGTAGTTTAAAGTGATGATATAATGACCATCGCCGAGGCGATGTTCCCTATTCTACTGTTCATCCAAAATTAATTTTTTGTTGAAAATTTCTAGTGGGGTGGCGAACATGAAAATTTTATGATAGATATAGCACTACAGGAGATGAACAATAGAATTTGATTCATCTCATTTGGAGCTAAAATGAAGTTCTTATAATTTTTCAAAGTCAAGAAAGTAGTGCACAAAACATATGTAAAACAAGATTTTAGCGACAACAACAAACTTGAAAACCTATTCTACAATAAAGTACACTACCAGAGGAAACCAACAAAATTTGAATCATCCAAAAAGGAGTTACAGAGAAAAACTTATGCATTTTTGAAGTTAAAACAAATTACAGTACATAAATAAAGCATTTCGGAGAATACATAAGCGATTAAATACATTTTATACCCAGCCTATTCTAGCCATGGACACTGATCAGTGGGGCCATGGTCAAAGCGGACCTTGTTAACCCAGATCCGGTCAAAAATGCCTCGAGCCCACGCGTCAGCGAGCGAGGAAGAGGCACTGGATCGTTTTAACGAGCGGAACAAACCTTGACCGTTAGATCAACATCGGATGGTTCAAACAAGAGGGACGTTCGAATGGTCCGAATGGCCTAATTGATCCCAGCGGTTGAATTGAAATCGGACGGTCCAAATGGATTGGGCCGTTCGGATGGTCCGAACGGCCCAAATGATCTGGATCGTTGAATCTAGATCAGACAGTCCAAATGAAGGAGATGTTCGGACTCTTAACTCACGCGAACTGATAGGTGGGACCCAATCGTCAGTGACTAGTCCCAAGATCTAAGTATACGGTGCATGCGCATGACGCTTAAGTGACTAGGCCCACTTGTAAGTGATACAAAGGAGTCTTTAAGACAGCCATTAACTAACTAACCAATTATTAGCTATTAAAAGACTATGATTAGTCCTAATGATTTGCTACAGTGTGTCGGGCGTTCTGACAACGAAGCTTTGGCTTCGACGGAGCCTCGCCGGTGTTCCCAGCCACGGCGATGCGAGTCAAGGGTATGAATGGGTCCACAATAAGCTTGCGCACCTAATAGGGGCATTCATGGCGGCTGAACCGGCCTGTAGCGGTGGCGCGTCGGAGAGAGGCGGCGGCGCTAATACGGCAACCGTGCATGCACGAGTAGAGCTCCGCATTGGGCCACTACGGGGGTGCCAAAGCTACCTAAAGTCTTAGTGAGGCTACCTGAGCCAAGAAGAAAGGTTGGGGATGGCCGGTGCTTGATTGGCGACGAAGAGGTCCACGGCGGTGCTACGTCTTCACGTGGAGAGGTCGTTCTGGTAAAGGGAGCTAGGAGTGAGTGGTCAATAGACCTTAAGTGAGTTTCGCTGGTGGTGTGCAAGCAAAGAATTGAGCCAAGTCTTACCACACCGGAGATGGGGAAGAAGACTAGGGTTCTTTGGCCGAAAGAGGAATCCTCAAAATACCACTGCTCCTGTGACACATTGGCAAAATTGATTGAGGGGAAATCATGAGGATGCTCTTAGGCACGGGATGACGTGCATTAGAGAGGATAATACCTACTGAGCACGAAGTTGGCACGACGGCTGCGTCGGGTGCACGCTCTGGAACTTCAAGGAGCACAAAAATGGTCCGCGAGATACAAAAGAAATCAAGATCTCACATTAGCCAAAATGGAAATGGCATGCAAGAAGGAAACCAAAGGACTTGGTGGCGAGGATTTTATCGTGGAGATGAGTCAATAGGAGCCACCTTCTCCTCGGCCAAAAAGAGGAGAAGTGAGAAGAACTAGGGTTTGGAGAGGTTTTAACCGAGGAAGATGATGGCAATGGAGGCGGTGTTAATAAACGGAGCCCCTGGATAGGTCGAAAAGGGCGGTGGCTCACGGCGGTGATAGAGCCACGCATCATGCAAAGAGCGCGTGGCGCTTTAGCTCGCCATGAGCGGCAGATTGGAGAAGACAGGTCGACAAGTGGGCCAAAGCGTCGCTGGTCAGCAAGGACCGAAGCGAGCCAGGCTCGGTCATAAGTTTGGACCGTTGGATTGAAAATGGATGGCCTCAATTGAGTGTATCGTTCGGATGGTCCGAACGACCCACTCAATGCGGACGGTCCGATCGAGAATGGACGGCTCTGATTGAAATGGCCGTTCGAACGGTCCAAATAGCCCAATCAATCTGGTTCGTTAAAAATGAACAGGGCGGCTCACACGAAGGTTAGGTTGAGTTGAGCACGCTGGTGCAATTAGGCAGTTCAACCAAATCAAGTGGCTCGAGCCAGGGTTGGGTCTAAGCCCAAGGAACAGTGAAAACTGATTTTTGAGGACATGAGGCTGAAATGGTTTGCGAATTTTTAGAGAGAGTTTCATAGCTCCAAAAATTCTGAAATTTTCATGAAAGGTCACTGGATCTGAGGAGAACCCCGTGTAATTTTTCCAGAACTTTTCATGTAGTGTATTTCTCTTTAGAAAAATCACAAGTTGCTGCCCTAGGGTTTTGACCAAGAGTCAAACTGGTTTGACTGGCCCTGTAGAAATAGTAAATAATTTCTAAAAATTATGAAATTTCTCAGAGGGGTCACCAAAGTGATCTAGGATCTAGTAAAAATATTTCCAGAGGATGGTCACAAGGTTTTCTTAAGGATTTTTCAAGGACTATGCTTCCATCAAAAGAAACATTGGCCTATGTAAAAGGAAACCCTTGGGAAAAATTTCTAGAAAATTTCAAATGACATCATGAGGCATCAAAAGTTTTAATTTCTCCTCATTTTTATACATTTGAAACACAAACCATTGTTTGGGATGTTACAAAACCTCCCCCCCCCTTTACAAGAATCTCATCTCAAGATTCCGTTTACTCGGAAAAGAAAGACGGGTAATCGGCACGAAGGCGATCCTCCCGTTCCCAAGTTGCTTCATCCTCGGTATAATTCGTCCACTGAACCTTAAGGAATTTGATGGCACAATTCCTTGTTCTTCATTCAGCTTCTTCAAGGATGCGACAAGGACGCTCTTGGTAGGTCAAGTCTTCTTGTACATCAAGACTTTCCAATGGAGCTTCCTCGGTCAGAACACGAAGACACTTCTTCAATTGGGACACGTGGAAGGCATCGTGTACCCCTTCGAGTGCAGCGGGCAATTCTACCTTGTAGGCCACAGCTCCTTTCTTCTCGATGATGCGGTAAGGTCCAACATATCGAGGAGCTAGTTTGCCTTTGATGCCAAATCGTTGATGGCCCTTTAGAGGAGGGACTTTGAGATAAACAAAGTCATTAGGCTCAAAGCTCAACTCGCGACGACGACGATCCGCATAGCCCTTTTGCCTTGATTGGGCTATGTGTAACCGATCTCGAATCAACCGAACTTGACTCTCGGCCTCATTGATCGAGTCTAGGCCAAATAATGGTCTTTCACCCGTCTCAGACCAATTCAATGGGGTTCTACATTTTCTCCCGTATAAGGCCTCAAATGGTGCCATGCCGAGACTAGCTTGGAAACCATTGTTGTAAGAGAACTCCGCAAATGGTAAGCATTTCTCCCAATTCTTCCCGTAGGATAGAACACAAGCACAGAGCATGTCTTCCAATACTTGATTCACTCTTTTAGTTTGGCCGTCAGTTTGAGGATGATAAGCGGTACTGAAAGAAAGTCGAGTTCCCATAGCTTCTTGCAAGCTATGCCAAAACCAAGAGGTGAAAAGTGAACCATAGTCAGAAACAATCGTTTTAGGCACACCATGCAAACTCACAATGCAGGATATGTAGAGGTTTGCCAACAAACCTACATGAAGACCAGTCCGCACTGGCAGAAAATGTGCTACTTTTGTCAACCGATCGATGACAACCTAGATGGCACCATTCCCTTTGGAGGTACGGGGTAGACCGGTGATGAAGTCCATGCCGATAGAATCCCACTTCCATTCAGGCACGGGAAAAGGTTGTAGCAAACCCACTGGACGTTGATGTTCGGCCTTCACACGATGACAAACGTCGCATTCGGCAATGAACCTTGCGATCTCTCGCTTCATTCGGGTCCACCAGAATTTCTGACGAAGGTCTTGATACATCATTGTAGCCCCAGGATGAATAGACAAGGGGGAGTCATGGGCTTCGCGGAGGATTAAATTCAGCAATTCCATGACCTTTGGAACAACAAGGCGCTGTCCAAACCATACAATACCATAGTCATCTTCTGAGAAGCACTTGGCTGTCCCATCCTTGATATTCTGCTTGATTTGGTTCACTCCAACATTTGTTTGTTGTGCAGCCTTGATCTGATCTTCCAAGGTTAGTTGCACAACCAAGACAGCAAGGAAACCTTGCTCAACCACTCCCAAGTTGAGCTACTAAAACTCTTCATGAAGGGCAGGCTGTTGCTCCTTGATCAGCAAAGTATTGCAATAAACTTTATGACTGAGTGCATCGGCAACAACATTAGCCTTGCCCGGATGATATTGGAGACCCATGTCATAGTTTTTGATCAATTCCAACCACCATCTTTGCCTTAGGTTCAGATCTGGTTGGGTAAACAAATACTTCAAACTTTTGTTGTTTGAATACACTTCGTAGCGATTACCTATGAGGTAATGTCGCTAGATTTTTAATGCATGGACCATTCCAGCTAATTCCAAATCATGGGTTGGATAATTGAGTTCATGAGGTCTCAATTGTCTTGATGCATAGGCAACTACCTTGCCTTCTTGCATAAGAACACAACCGAGTCCTTGACGAGAAGCATCGCAATAGATATCGAAGCTTCAATGGATATCGGGAAGAACGAGAACTGGAGCTGTGGTCAATCACTTCTTGAGTTCTTGAAAACTCTTCTCACAATCAGCGTACCACTCAAACTTCTTGTCCTTCTTAAGCAACTCGGTCATTGGCTTTGCCATCTTGGAGAAATTCTCAATAAAGCGACGATAGTATCCCGCTAAACCGAGAAAACTCCTCACGTCGGTCACCGACTTGGGCTGACCCCATGAAAGCACATCGCTGACCTTGCTAGGATCCATGACTATGCCTCCCACTGAAAGAACATGGCCCAATAATGCCACTTCTTTCAACCAAAACTCGCACTTGCTGAACTTCGCATAAAGCTAGTGCTCACGCAGCTTTCCCAACAAAAGCTTCAGGTGTTCAGCATGCTCTTCGTCATTCTTCGAGTAGATGAGGATATCATCAATGAAGACCACCACAAACTTGTCCAAATACTCCATGAATACCATATTCATAAGATTCATGAATATGGCAGGAGCATTCGTTAAGCCGAAAGACATGACGGTATACTTGTACAGTTCGTAACGAGTAGAGAAAGCCATCTTCGGAATATCTTCATATCTAATTTGGACTTGGTGATAGACCAACCTCTGATGAATCTTGGAGAATACCCGAGCTCCGATCAATTGATTGAAGAGGTCATTAATTCGAGGCAACGGGTATTTGTTCTTTACCGTCACTTCATTTAAAGGATGGTAATCAACGCACATTCGCAGAGTCTTGTCTTTCTTCTATACAAAGATCGTCGGACAGCACCACGGTGATGAGCTTGGGTGGACGAAGCCCTTCTCTTGAAGTTCACCAAGTTGCTTCTTTAACTCCTCCAATTCATTTGGAGGCATCCGATATGGCCTCTTTGAAATCGGGGTGGTATTGGGCAGCAACTCGATGATGAACTCAAAGTCTCGGACTGGAGGCATCCTAGGTAATTCTTCGGAAAATACATCCACAAAGTCACATACCACTGGGACTTCATGAATTTTGAAAGTCGGCTTCGCTTCGAGTGCACAAAGATGCGATTCTTGCTGCTTCGAAGAAATTCCGACTTGCTCGCTGGACAGACTTGTGAGGGAGATGAATTTATTGGCACAATTGATTTGTCCTAAGTGTTGGGACAGCCAATCTATGCCAAGTATCACGTCCAAATTCACTGAATTGAGCAGGATAAGATTTGCCAAAAATCTCACTCCTCCAATCTCAATAGAGACATCCTTACATTCTGTTTCAGCTCTCATTTCTGACCCTGGAGAGTGAATAATCAAAAGAACATGCATGGGAACAATTTGAAGATCACTAAGTGCAGCAAAAGACTTTGATATAGAAGAATGAGAAGCTCCGGAATCGAACAAAATAGTAGCAGCTTGAGAGTTGACAAGAAGCGTACCTAACACGATGTCGGGTGCCTCCTGCGCCTCCTCGGCCGAGATATGGTTGACTCGGCCGTTGCCCAAGTTATGGGCCTTCTGAGTAGCCTTCTGATCTAGAGCATGACCATTTCCTTGCATGCGTCCTCCATTAGGACGAGGGGCCGCTCCGGTCTTCTTAGGGCAATGGTTCGCATAATGCCCCTTGTTATGGCAGAAGAAACAAGTGACCTCGGTAGTTAGATTGCGGAGGTTAGCTTGCTGTCCCACAGGTGCACGTGGTTGAGACACGGCCTGCGGTGGACGCGGTGCAAACGCCGGTGTCCTCGGTGGTGGTGGAGCCTGAGGATGGGGCACCGGTGCTTGCCCGATGTGAGGACAAGAAAGGTTGGCCCTTGATGATTTTCGGGCCTCCCATTTGCCCTTGCGAGACTCGCCTAGCGCTCTCCCCTTATACTCAGTGACAATGGCCTTGTCGACCAAAGTATGGAAGTCGGGGAAGTTGACGATAGATAGCTTGTCATGCAGCTCCTCGGACAAGCCATCCATGAAATTCTCCTGCTTGGCTTCACCAGTGGGCACATCCTTAGGGGCGTACCGAGAAAGATGGTTGAACTCATGAAGATATTCAGTCACCGACTTGCGCCCTTGCTTGAGCGCCATGAACTCCTTCTTCTTGAGCTTCATCAAACCGGTGGGAACATGAACCCGACGGAAGGCAGTACGAAACTCCTCCCAAGTGATGGCTCAGCTCACGGGTTGCATGGCAAGGAAGTTCTCCCACCATGAAACCGCTATCCCCTACAGTTGATGGGAGGCAAATAGTGATGTCTTTTGGTCTTGGCACTAAGCAATGTTGAGCTTCCGCTCGACTAGACGCAACCAATCGTCTACGTCAAGTGGGCCCTCGGACCGGGAGAAAGTGGGCGGCTGAGTGCGAAGGAACTCCGAGTATCCCCCACGCGGTTGGTGTCCACCTCCTCCTCCTAATCCAGAGGCACCAGAAAGATTGGAGGTATTCCGCGCAATTGCCTCCAGGATCCTCGTCTGATCCATGCGGTTTCGCTCGATTTGAGCGAGAACCTCGGCCATGGTCGAAGGAGGTGGGAGCTCCTCATCATGACCAGCTGGCTGACCTTGGCCGCTACGAGTCCTTCTAGCCATCCTGTTTGATTGAAGTGGGTTAGCAACAAAAACCCGAAAACTAGAGGCGAAAGGTAGCAGTAGAAAAGCTACCGACTAGGGAAATGAGACATTACCCTAACCCAAGTGCAAACATAGAACCAGCAATAATTGAACTCCAAATGTTTGGAAAAAGGCATAAGATCCAAGACAAAACCCATAAGTCGTAAGATCAACTTCCCGTACGACTAGCTCGTATTGAATGAACGAGCAATCGATTGAGAAGAAAAATTTCAGAACACAACTCAAGTTCTATCACATCTAAAGATCATGGTGAAAACTATCTAAGGGTGTATTAGGCACCAGCCAACTAATATCACATCTTACCCTTTTAATTCCCACAAGTTTTAGTTGAATTACCCTCTCATTTTCATCCCTAATGACGAACCAAGCGCTTGCTGTCCAGAATTTGTAACCGAGCTCCAAGCTGAGTTTTCCATCACCAATTGCTTCTAATCTTCACCAAAGGACAGCCAACACTTCATATTTACAACTCTCATTGTTTCCCCAAAACCAAATTAAACGATAACAACTATCTTTTGAAAGAAAAAGAGAGAAGACAACTTTTTCACAAACTTGACAAAAACAAGGTAAGATGAGCAATCTAAGATAGGTAAGGAATAAAAATATGAGAACTTACTTAAGTTTTTATAAACCATTTGATATTTTGAAACTAAGTTTTTCAAAACAACCTAATGATGACCAAGCTAGGGGTTTCTACGGTTAGTATGGCTCTGATACCAACTTTTGTGAGAACCCGGGGTATACAGCTTGTAATACTTAGCCATCCACTTGACCCTAGCATCACAAACCAAATATCTTGTGCCTCGGCGTACCTGTACCTCCCAGAATTGCAGTACACATACCCCATACAAAAATTATGCATCAACTCCACACACAAGTCATTACATTACCGAGTCTTCAAACTTACAACACAAAGACATACAAGTCCAGAAACAATAGTAGGGTCGACCGGCCAAATTTACAAGGTAAATAAACAAAGTAGTAGCGGAAACAAAAGCCATAAGATGGTGAAAAACAAAAGCCAACTGGTTTGCCATTACCCATAAGGCAACCGACTGGGCCGCCAAGCTAGTCGTCCTGTACGAAGTCGGTCTCACAATAGTTAATCCTTTGGGGATCAACCTCCTCTGCAACAATTAAACAATGCAGCTGAGTACAAAGTTGTACTCGCAAGACTTACAAGCAAAAGAAATATATAGATGCATTCATGTGTCAAAGGAAGGCTACTACACTAAGTAGTTTTTAGCATAAAGCAATTTTTCCTTTGTAATAGAGTAATAGATTGTAAAACAATTTTAAGCAATCTGTTTTTATTTGTTTAAAAAACAACGAGACAACAATTACAAACATAATAACATCCTGGAGGTGTCTTCCCAACAGCCACCACAACATAGCACGAATTACCCCATTCGTACCACCCAATTTCAAGTTTTATCGAAAATGTTGAGTTTAACTCTTGTAGAGACCTAACCAAGCGTGTCCATAACCTAGGACAAGGCTATTTGAATAGATTATACCCTACAGGGGTGTACCAATGTACCCACACGCCAGACCGCTTGTTTTGCCACTAGATAAAGCACACTTCCGAAGGTATGCCGACAAGACTAAGTCCTACAAGACATTTCCAATATTGCGTATTAACTACGAGTCGCCCATATGATAGAAACCATACGTTGTGTTAGAGTCATCGGCAGAGAGAAAACTTACCGATGCTCCTCGGGGTAGGGGACTTAAACCCAGAACCCATCTCGTCATGCCCAACATAAACAGAACATTTCTTTTTAACACAACACATAACCACCACCTGCAACTCGGAGACAACACATGCCAAAGTACTAAGTCAAGAGAGGTCATATATCCCTCTCATGTGGTTAGCACGCAAAAATGTTTGGGTCAGTGTTCAAGATGTTCGGTCCTTGTTAACTTAGGCACCATTCACACACCTGATAACCACACCATCCAACCAATGTGCCCAAGTCTAAAACATTTCATTTTCAGTTTTAGTTTCTCAAATACAATAAATACATGGGTGCCCTGACCCAAGTAGTTTAAAGTGATGATATAACGACCATCGCCGAGGCGATGATCCCCATTCTACCGTTCTAAGCAGTGCTAAGCAACATAACTCGTATACATCATATTATGACCATAACTCATCCACCGAGCTCTAATTCATCAGCGGGGATATTAACCTAAGTTCAGTGGCAAAGGATAACATTTACCTATAGCTTATGCAACTACTCAGATTAATTACCTCTAATCGAGAAATTAATCAAAGTAGAACATGCATACATACAGTTGAAAAATAAGATATTGTACTGAAAGTAATAGGATCAATATGATCAAAGATGGGGGGGGGGCTGCTGCTTGCCTTGCTGGAGATTTACTTAATGCAGAGGATCACTCTCGTACTCAGCGAATTCGTCGGAACCTATCGAAAAATTCGAGAAGACCAATAAGTACGAATAACATCGAGAATACTAAAAAATTCGAATTCATCCAAAAATCTTGAAATTTTAATAGAAGGTGGAGCATGATTTTAAATGAATTTATAAACAAAAAACAAAAGATTTGGAGTTTGCATCCAAAAGTTATAACCAAAACAAAATCAACCTTTCGAATAAATGCTGGAAAAATCCTCTCGGGTACTGTTCATCCAAATTTAAATTTTTGGTGCAAATTTCCAGAAGGGTGGCGAACATGAAAATTTTATGATAGACAGAGCACCACAGGAGATGAATAATGGAATTTGATTCATCTCATTTGGAGCTAAATTGAAGTTCTTATAATTTTTCAAAGTCAAGAAAGTAGTGCACAAAACATATGTAAAACAAGATTTTAGCAACAACAACAAACTTCAAAACCTATTCTACAATAAAGTACACTACCAGAGGAAACCAACAAAATTTGAATTATCCAAAAAGGAGTTACAGAGAAAAACTTATGCATTTTTGAAGTTAAAACAAATTACAGTACATAAATAAAGCATTTTGGAAAATATATAAGTGATTAAATACTTTTTATACCCAGCCTATTCTAGCCATGGATGCTGATCAATGGGACCATGGTCAAAGCGGACTTTGATAACCCAGACCCGGTCAAAAATGCCTCGGGCCCACGCGTTAGCAAGCGAGGAGGAGGCACTGGATCGTTTTAATGAGCGGAACAAACCTTGACCGTTAGATCAAGATCAGATGGTTCAAACGAGAGGGACTTTCGAATGGTCCGAACGGCCGAATTGATCCCAGTGGTTGAATTGAAATCGGAAGGTCCAAATGGAATGGGACGCTCGGATGGTCCAAACGGCCCAAATGATCTGGATCGTTGAATCTAGATTAGACGATCCAAATGAAGGAGATGTTCGGGCTCTAACTCATGCGAACTGACAGGTGGGACCCAGCCGTTAGTGACTAGTCCCAAGATCTAAGTATACGGTGCATGCGCACAACGCTTAAGTGACTAGGCCCACTTGTAAGTGATACAAAAGAGTCTTTAGGATAGCCATTAACTAACTAACCAATTATTAGCTATTAAAAGACTATGATTAGTCCTAATGATTTGCTACACTGTGTCGGGCGTTCCGACAATGAAGCTCTGGCTTCGCTGGAGCCTCGCCGGCATTCCCGCCCACGATGGTAGGAGTCAAGGGTATGAATGGGTCCACAATAAGCTCACGCACCTAATAGGGGCATTCATGGCGGCTGAGCCAGCCTGTAGCGGTGGCGTGCCGGAGAGAGGCGGCAATGCTAATATGGCAACCGTGCATGCACGAGTAGAGCTCTGCATTGGGCCACTACGGGGGTGCCAAAGCTACCTAAAGTCTTAGTGAGGCTACCTGAGCCAAGAAAAAAGGTTAGGGATGGCGGGTGCTTGATTGGCAACGAAGAGGTCCACAGCGACGCTACGGCTTCACGTGGAGAGGTCGTTCTGGTGAAGGGAACAGGGAGTGAGTGGTCAATAGAACTTAAGTGAGGCCCGGAGGTGGTGTGCAAGCAAAGAATTGAGCCAAGTCTTACCACACCGGAGACAGGGAAGAAGACTAGGGTTCTTTGGCCGAAAGAGGAATCCTCAAAATACCACTGCTCCTATGACACATTGGCAAAATTCATTGAGGGGAAATCATGAGGATGCTCTTAGGCACGGGATGATGCGCATTAGAGAGGACAATACCTACTGAGCACAAAGTTGGCACGGCGGCAGCGTCGGGTGCACGCTTTGGAACTTCAAGGAGCACAAAGATGGTCCAAGAGCTACAAAAGAAATCAAGATCTTGCATTAGCCAAAATGGAAATGGCATGCAAGAAGGAAACTAAAGGACTTGGTGGTGAGGATTTTACCACGGAGATGAGTCAATAGGAGCCTCCTTCTCCTCGGCCAAAAAGATGAGAAGTGAGAAGAACTAGGGTTTGGAGAGGTTTTAATCGAGGAAGATGACGACAATGGAGGCGGTGTTAATCAACGGAGCCCCGGGATAGGTCGAAAAGGGCGGTGGCTCACGGTGGTGACAGAGCCACGCAGCATGCAAAGAGTGCGTGGCGCTTGAGCTCTGCCCGTGAGCCAGCGCGTTGGAGAAGATAGGTCTGACAAGTGGGCCAGGCGTGTCAGTGGCTGCGAGGAGCGAAGCGAGCCAGGCTTGGGTGCGGTGCAGCAGTGTGAGGCTCGGTCGTAAGTTTGGACCGTTGGATTGAAAATGGACGGCCTTGATTGAGTGTATTGTTCAGATGGTCCGAATGGCCCACTCAATGCGGACGGTCCGATCGAGAATGGACGGCTCTGATTGAAATGGTTGTTCGGACGGTCTGAACGGCCCAATCAATCTGGTCTGTTGAAAATGAACCGGGCAGCTCACGTGAAGGTTAGCTTGAGTTGAGCGCTCTGGTGCAATTAGGCGGTTCAACCAAATCAAGTGGCTCGAGCCAGGGTTGGGTCTAAGCCCAAGGAACAGTGAAAACTGATTTTTGACGAGATGAGGCTGAAATGGTTTGTTAATTTTTAGAGAGAGTTTCATAGCTCCAAAAATTCTGAAATTTTTATGGAAGGTCTCTGGATCTGAGGAGAACCCTGTGTAATTTTTCCAGAACTTTTCATGCATTGCCTTTTGTTCTAGAAAAATCACAAGTTGCTGCCCTAGGGTTTTGACCAAGAGTCAAACTGGTTTGACTGGCCCTTTAGAAATAGTAAATAATTTCTAAAAATTATGAAATTTCTCAGAGGGGTCACCAAAGTGATCTAGGATCTAGTAAAAATATTTCCAAAGGATGGTCACAATGTTTCCTTAAGGATTTTTCAAGGACTATGCTTCCATCAAGTGAAACATTGGCCTATATATGTAAAAGGAAACCCTTGGGAAAAATTTCCAGAAAATTTCAAATGACATCATGAGGAATCAAAAGTTTTAATTTCTCTTCATTTTTATACATTTGAAACACAAACCATTGTTTGGGATGTTACAAAACCTCCCCCCCCCTACAAGAATCTCGTCCCGAGATTCCGTTTACTCGGAAAAGAAAGACGGGTAATCGGCACGAAGGCGATCCTCCTGTTCCCAAGTTGCTTCATCCTCGGTATGATTCATCCACTGAACCTTAAGGAATTTGATGGCACGATTCCTTGCTCTTCGTTCAGCTTCTTCAAGGATGCGAAAAGGACGCTCTTAGAAGGTCAAGTCTTCTTGTACATCAAGACTTTTCAATGGAGCTTCCTCGGTCGGAACACGAAGATACTTCTTCAATTGGGACATGTGGAAGACATCGTGTACCCCTTCGAGTGCAGCGAGCAATTCCAACTTGTAGGCCACAGCTCCTTTCTTCTCGATGATGCAGTAAGGTCCAACATATCGAGGAGCTAGTTTGCCTTTGACGCCAAATCATTGATGGCCCTTTAGAGGAGAGACTTTGAGATAAATACAGTCATTAGGCTCAAAGCTCAACTCGCGATGACGACGATCTGCATAGCTCTTTTGCCTTGATTGGGCTGTGCGTAACCGATCTCGAATCAATCGAACTTGACTTCCGGCCTCATTGATCGAGTCCGGGCCAAAGAATGGTCTTTCACTTGTCTCAGACCAATTCAACGGGGTTCTACATTTTCTCCCGTATAAGGCCTCAAATGGTGCCATGCTGAGACTAGCTTAGAAACCATTGTTGTAAGAGAACTCTGCAAATGGCAAGCGTTTCTCCCAATTCTTCCCGTAGGAGAGAACACAAGCACGGAGCATGTCTTCCAATACTTGATTCACTCTTTTAGTTTGGCCATCAGTTGGAGGATGATAAGCGGTACTAAAAGAAAGTCGAGTTCCCATAGCTTCTTGCAAGCTATGCCAAAACCAAGAAAAGTGAACCACGGTTAGAAACAATCGTCTTAGGCACACCGTGCAAAATCACAATGCGGGATATGTAGAGGTTTGCCAACAAACCTACACGAAGACCAGTCCGCATTACTAAAACTAATTCCTGCAAGAAAGGGCGCCACGCCCCGCCACGCCGCCCAAAATTGTGGTCCGTCAGATCTCGTGGCGCCGCGCCGGGCCGCCGGATTCGCAGATCTCATGCCACGCCCGCTGCCGTCGATCGCGCCGAGGCCCACGTTCCGAACGGCCGCTGCGCTTCGCTTCATGGTTGGGACACGCCGCCTTCATGGCTACTAGATGCCGAGATCGTCTGTTGCCCTTTCTTCTCGGGTCTCTCTCTCGCCTCGCCCGCCATCGCTTCCCCACCTGCCTCCGCCCCGCCGCAATGCCACCTCTTGGCCCACCCCTCGCCGCCTCCCCTCCGCCGCTCCGTCCCGCGCCGCAGCGCCACCTCCTGGCCCTCCCTCTTCCTCTCCCGCTCCGTCCCGCGTGCCGCCGCTCCTCCCCTAGCTGCTTCCACCGCCGCTGCCTCCCACTCCCTCTGGCTCCTTCCCTCCTGCTGTAGATCCCTCCTTCCTCCGCCCACCCCCGGTTGCCGCCTCCCTCTGGCACTACCGCCACCGCCGCCGGCCTTGGCCCTGGCTCGACCCCGACGCCGCCACTACTCACCTGCGCCACATTCGCAGCCACTGTGCTGTTGCCCTTGTTCTCAAGGTTGGTGGATGCTGCGTGCTCTCTGTTGCTAATTGCGTTCCTATGTGTGTGCTCACAGATGTGCCCCATTCCTCCGTTCATCCCCCTCTTGGTGCTTTGCTATGGCCGAATGAGCTCCATGCCACCTTCTCCCCGGCCTCCTCCCACCCCCGGCCGCCTCCTCCCTCTGGCGCTACCGCCACTTGGCCGCCTTCGCCTGCAGCTCGACCCGGCGCAGCCACTACTACGCTGCGCCGATTCGCAGCCACCGCTCACGCTCTTCGTTCTCAAGGTTGGTCGATCTTGCATGTTCTCTGTTGTTAATTATGCGTTCCTATGTGTGCGCCACAGATGTGGTGTTGCGGGATGATTTTGTTGCTTTGTCTACGTGTATGTGGTCGAGTTTGTCGTCCATTCGCTGATCAAGTTCATCGATCCTTTCGTGGAACATGTTTGTTTGGGCAATGTATTATTGACTACCGATAGAACATAATTCATGATTCAAACAAAAATGTCTTTGAGTATTAGTACATACCTTAGTGGAGGGGTTGTGGTTGGAAATTCTAACTAGCAGAGTTTTTCAGATTCAGGAGATAAGTGCAGGCGTTCGGTATGAACATTGAGCTTATTGACGGCTGATAGAGCATAATTCATGATTCAAACAAAAATTGTCTTTGAGTATTAGTACATACCTTAGTGGGAGGGGGTTGTGGTTGGAAATTCTAACTAGTAGAGTTTTTCAGATTCAGGAGATAAGTGCAGGCGTTGGGTATGAACATTAAGCAGTACAAGTGAAGATGAAGCTGAAATAAAATAATTATGCCCACAAAGGCAGGATCCTGTGTTCACCAACTTCATTCGGTGAGTGAGCTCTTGATTTTGATTTCTAGCTGAGAACGTTGGTTTTTTTGGTTGGCCGAAGCTATACACACACACACACATGGTTTACTCAGCCAAGGTAGTTTGGAATTGAGCAGGCTCTTGAGTTCACGATCCGAATCGATGATGATGGAATAAATTCAATCGATGTAAAATTGTAGGTATAGATACTGCTCGAGGTTAGTTGTGTATGAAACTATGAATACATTTTCATGATTCATGGGTCGAGCAATGCCTTCGCATCAATGTTTTGCGCTTTGGAACAATTAGTTTATGGTAAAGTTGTTTATGACAAAACGAAAATGAAACTAGATAGTTATATGCATCAATCACCATCGAACTAATTGACAAAGATACTTTCCAGCTCAATTGTCTTGCTCCATGACTTGCTAATTCAACAGATATAACTCAATTTCTCTAGATATGATGGAGGTGTAGCTAGATATATTATAACAATGCTTGATGATCACCTATCCATGTAGATATATTCATTGGATCTTTGACGAGATGCACAATGGAATGCTTGGACATGTCCGAAGTATCCTTTCGCCTAGGACACCTTGCTAATATAAACTATATGAACTTCATCCATGATGTTTTTATTGAACTTTTGGATCATTGCATCCATGAAGAAGAAATTTTGAAGGTTTAAATTATTACTTATTATACCATGTAGTGTCAATGATGTAGTCTTATAGCTTAATTTGTTTATGTCCCACACACAAAAAAGGGAAGAATTAAGGTTTAACGCCATAGGTTACAAATTTACAATACCTCTAGCTTTTATTTCCTGTGCTACAGTTCCTATTCATACTATTCCTTATGTAGATCATCTTTCCCTGCATCATTTTAAGGTGTGGCTCCTATTATCATATGATTGTAATGTGATTTGTAGGTTTTAGTCTAATGAACATTTGTTATATTTTCAATACTAGAATAACCACATTTGTGCTATCTTGAGTTTCATTTTGATCAAGAAATTAAAGAGATCAAAGAGGTTTGTAAACAACTTAATGCACATTACATTTTTTTAGGTATTGTTGGCTCTCTGTCTTAACAATTCGATTTTCACGATTGAGCTTCCGGTTAGTCATCCCGCCCTATCGAGAGTCCTGAGTTGCATGTGAAGGTTAGAATTTGCTTACCGCTTATGCTTTTGTTTTACATCAGTTGAGTCGTTTTTCAGTGGATCATATTTACCCTTCCTTTTTTCAGGGTGTCCTCCTTTATGGCCCTCCAAGTACAGTTAAAGAAAAATACTTTCTCGTGTTGCTCGTGCAGTTACTCATCACACCGACTGCACCTTCATTATGATGTCAGGTTACGAGTTGGTTCAAAGGTATATCAAATAGGGTTCCCGAATGGTTCGTTAGCTCTTCGTACTAGCTAGGTAAACATTCTTTGTATATGTTGCACTGAATTATTACTGTTTCCTTCTACGGGATTCTGAAATCCTTCTGTGGAAAGAATTCTTGCAGACTTTATATAGTTCGAGAGTCTAATGTAGTTTGTTCGAATTTCGACAAGGATTATGCACCGTCCGCTATATTTATGGATGACATAGACTCCATTGAGTCTGCTACAATGGAGTAAGAAACTTGCAATGGTGATAGTGAGGTTCAGCACACAATGCTTGAGCTTCTTAGTTCCTAATCATACTATTCCTTATGTAGATCATCTTTCCTAGATCATTTTAAGGTGTGGCACCTATTATCATATGATTGTAATGTGAGCACACTGTGTTGCATGTGGCTAAATCTTTTCAATTTGTTTTCTTTTACAACTATGATTATTCAAGATACAGGTCCTCTACAGGAAAAGTAAAAAATCGAACTCATCTTTATATATATTCCGCTAACGTAATCTTTGTCAGATTCGCGCTTATTAGGAATACATGAACACTTCCATTAAATAGTTCGTTTAGCTCTCTTATGTGTCCTTCTATAACCTAATCGTAGAATAATATATTGCCTTTTTATGTTGCTGCCTAATTTCCGCATTGTAGATGCGTATCTATCTCTACCTCCATTTTTACATGCTTCCAAGTAGTTATCTTTGTATATTTGTATAGATACTATTACCGTACTTGCTGTGTCTTTCATATATCTGGGATAGATATACGCTTCCATTGGATGCTGCAGTTAGGTACTATCAGTTGATGCTCAGAAAAAGGAAATAAAAAATTTTGTACTTCTATAACCAATCACACAATAATACATACCCATTTATTTAACTGTCTGATTTCCGCAAAATAACTGCATGTCTGTCCTTGTGGCCATTTTTTTTATCACCGATCAAAGTTTCACACCCACCAGAACTATCCCTGTTTCTTAGCACATTTTAAGCAAAGTGTGCCACAGACAAACCTGCAGTAGTATTAAAAATTTGAAATGCCCCTAGCTACTTCATATATTTTAATGCCTCTTACCTACTTTTATTTTCTGCAGATTGCTATCATTTCAACAGCTCCTCTTCAATTATTTACTAGCTGATTGTAAAAGCTTTAGTCTTCTGCAGTATAAAAGATTGGCATGTGCGTTATTTTTCCCTTACCATGCTTTTTCTCTTTCATAGAGTATTGTTGTTTTGTATTCTTCTTTTTTAAACAGTGGATATTGTTAGTTCCTCAAAGTGAGCTTAGCTTGAGCTTCAACAAAACAAAGTGGTTGCCTTACCACTCCGAGAAGACATTTCTTATTTTTCCCTAAATTTGTTGCTCTGCTGCCTATGAATCCTCCATGTATTCTTTATTTCATTGTTTTTCACCTCATATGTCTTTTGTAGATTCTCTATCAATGGGATATATTTTTCGCTTCTATTATATTGCTTATCTTACATCTCCCGTTGTTTCCTTTTTTCCAGATCGATTATGGCTGCTTTTGCATTGCTGCAATCATTCGCCAGCCAGGTGCCCTGTTACCGTTTATTGATTTTGTTACGTCCGAATCTTGAGTTCTGAGATTACAGTGTATGCTACATGCTACCATATTACTGTCTTTATATAAATTCCGTTAACACACCTACTACATCTGCCATATATTAGAAATATATATACGCTTCCATTGGATAGTGCATTTAGGGTGATGATTTTCTCCAGCTTGATCATGTGAAGTTGGTTGGTACCAACAAGAAACTATTGGTAAATACTGTAATTGCTGCATTGTTTTGTATTAGCTTTTTATATACATCATTCTTCTAAATTTAAATGAAAGATCAATTATTGATTATGAATCACTGGTTTAACTTTCTTTAGATGTTGTCACTTGCCGCTTTGTAAGAAGTGTTAAAACTTCACACTAAGCTTTTTGCTTGAATTCTCATCGATTTTTTTATTGGTGGGGCCAAATAGAGGCAAACAACATCTCATCCGTAACAAAGACATTATAGCATGATCCCTTAGCTCTTCCGAGTTGTCGATTTAAAAGGTAAATTTAGTTTCCCAAATCCCACCACCACTTCCACTTCTTATCGCTTGATAGATCCTACAATAGCATGGATAATGGTGTAGATGCCGATGTTTCCCAAATTCCAGCTTGCATGAAGTGGTGAGTTACATCAGGCTCTTGGTGAAATTGAAGCATGCCAGAGGATCGAGCAAAAGCGTTGTTCATCCATATACATCTCAATTCACAATACTTGAACAACACTATGTCAAGCTTCAGAGATGTAAATATAAAAGGTATGTTGTCTTAATTTTGTGATCATAACCAAATGAGTGGTACTTTGTTTCTCTTCATGTAACCCCAATACAATTTGTTAGATCATCCGAAAAAGCGTATGGGTCGTAAATTATCGCTACATCGCTTAGTGACGCCTCAAGACTGCACTTATCAAAATCTCTTATATCATCTTACAAGATATATATTGTTCTATAAATTTAACGCTTGGTTTCCAACAACATACCGTTATATCGTTAATCCCAATGACCGCATCCCACCTTTCCCAACATCTAATAGAGCATTCCAGATTATACATGTCATTTTCTATCTTTCGCTCTTAATTCCTCGCATCATAGTACTTATACATGTTACCTATATAGATCTCAAGATCAAGACCTACCCAAATTACAGCCGAACCACCCACAAAGAAAACGCGCTTAGCTACAAAAAAAAAGGGCGAGTAGTCTCCATCCTCTACTTATAGATAGCCTCAGGTATACCTCTTAACCATTCAAAAAAAAGAGTAAAAACTTCTAATTGATTGCTACTTTATACAGGCTTTACGATAACTTTGTCGATCGCAACAAATCATTTGCCTCATAAGAAAAAAATGTGCTTTTGTTCTCATTGCTTAGGCAAGATCAAAATTCAGATAACAAATAGCCATCTATAGCCCGAGTTGCTGGTCCTATAGATTTTATTTTGTAAACACTTACAAATCACCTAGAAACATAGCTAAATTCATTTTGTCTCAGATATATCTTTCCGCTCCTTGCAAGCTCTATTTTTAAACGACCACCTTCCTTCCTCTGTTTCCCAAATGTTTATGGCTCATTTACATCCATCACACTCAACGCTTTTGTATATACAAATCGCCATCAATTCCATGCTCTTCATATGGTTGTCGCAAACAATATCCGCTGAATTCGCTTAAAATAGACTACATTTAACTACATAACTACGCACATGCTATATGATCTATGTACTATACCTCGCCTAATCTAGCTCTTAAATCGCCTAACAATCTGATATCGCGCGCCATTTGGCGCGGGTGAACTTCCTAGTTAGCAGAAAATGTGCTACTTTTGTCAACCGGTCGATGACAACCTAGATGGCATCATTCCCTTTGGAGGTACGGGGTAGACTGGTGATGTAGTCCATGCCGATAGAATCCCACTTCCATTCAGGCACGGGCAATGGTTGTAGCAAACCCGCTGGACATTGATGTTTGGCCTTCACACGATGACAAATGTCACATTCGGCAACGAACCTTGCGATCTCTCGCTTCATTCGGGTCCACCAGAATTTCTAACGAAGGTCTAGATACATCTTTGTGGCCCCGGGATGAATAGACAAGGGGGAGTCATGGGCTTCGCGGAGGATTAAATTCCGCAATTCCACGAACTTTGGAACAACAAGGCACTATCCGAACCATACAATACCATGGTCATCTTCTGAGAAGCACTTGGTTGTCCCGTCCTTGATATTCTGCTTGATTCGATTCACTCCAACATCTGTTTGTTGTGCAGCCTTGATCTGATCTTCCAAGGTTGGTTGCACAACCCTGGCAACGAGGAAACCTTGCTCAACCACTCCCAAGTTGTGTCGCTGAAACTCTTCATGAAGGGCAGGCTGTTGCTCCTTAATCAGCAAAGTATTGCAATAAACTTTGCGACTGAGTGCGTCGGCAACAACATTAGCCTTGCCCGGATGATATTGGAGACCCATGTCATAGTCTTTGATCAATTCCAACTACCTTCTTTGCCTTAGGTTTAGATCTGGTTGGGTGAACAAAAACTTCAAACTTTTGTGGTCTGAATACACTTCACAGGGATTACCTATAAGGTAATGTCACCAGATTTTCAATGCATGGGCCACTACAGATAATTCCAAGTCATGGGTTGGATAATTGAGTTCATGAGGTCTCAATTGTCTTGATGCATAGGCAACTACCTTGCCTTCTTCCATAAGAACACAACCGAGTCCTTGACGAGAACCATCACAATAGATATCGAAGCTTCGGTGGACATTAGGAAGAACGAGAACTGGAGCTGTGGTCAATCTCTCCTTGAGTTCTTGAAAACTCTTTTCACAATCAGTGGACCACTCAAACTTCTTGTCCTTCTTGAGCAACTCGATCATTGGCTTTGCGATCTTGGAGAAATTCTCAATAAAGCGACGATAGTATCCCGCTAAACCGAGAAAACTCCTCACGTCGGTCACCGACTTGGGCTGACCCCATGAAAGCACATCGCTGACCTTGCTAGGATCCACGACTACGCCTCCCGCTAAAAGAACATGGCCCAATAATGCCACTTCTTTCAACCAAAACTCGTACTTGCTGAACTTCGCATAAAGCTGGTGCTCACGCAGCTTTCCCAACACAAGCTTCAGGTGTTCAGCATGCTCTTCGTCATTCTTCGAGTAGATGAGGATATCATCAATGAAGACCACCACAAACTTATCCAAACACTCCATGAATACCATATTCATAAGATTCATGAACAGGGCAGGAGCATTCATTAAGCCGAAAGACATGACGGTATACTCGTACAGTCCGTAACGAGTAGAGAAAGTCGTCTTTGGAATATCTTCAGATCTGATTCGGACTTGGTGATAGCCCAACCTTAGATCAATCTTGGAGAATACCTGAGCTTTGGTCAATTGATTGAAGAGGTCGTCAATCCGAAGCAACGGGTACTTGTTCTTCACCGTCACTTCATTTAAAGGACGGTAATCAACACACATTCGCAGAGTCTTGTCTTTCTTCTTTACAAAGATCATCGAACAGCCCCACGGTTATGAGCTTGGGCGGATGAAGCCCTTCTCTTGAAGTTCACGAAGTTGCTTCTTCAACTCCTCCAATTCATTTGGAGGCATCCGATATGGCCTCTTTGAAATCGTAGGCGATATCGGCAAAGAACTCGATGATTTAACTCAAGTCCCTGACCGAGGCATCTCAGGTAATTCTTTGGGAAATACATCCACAAAGTCACGTACTACTGGGACTTCATGAATTTCCAAGGTCGGCCTCGCTTCGAGTGCCCAAAGATGCGATTATTGTAGCTTCGGAGAAATTCCGACTTGCTCGTCGGACAGACTTGTGAGGGAGATGAATTTATTGACACAATCGATTTGTCCCAAGTGTTGAGATAGCCAATCCATGCCAAGTATCACATCCAAATTCGTTGAATTGAGGGGGATAAGATTTGCCAAAAATCCCACTCCTCCAATCTCAATAGAGACATCCCGACATTCTGTTTCAGCTCTCATTTCCGACCCCGAAGAGTGAATAATCAAAGAATCATGCATGGGAACAATTTAAAGATCACTAAGTGCAGCAAAAGAAGCGTACCCAACACGACGTCGAGTGCCTCCTACGCCTCCTCGTCTGAGATATGGTTGACTCAGCCGTTGCCCAAGTTCTGGGCCTTCTGAGTAGCCTTCTGATCTAGAGCATGACCATTTCCTTGCCCGCGTCCTCCATTAGGATGAGGGGCCGCTCCGGTCTTCTTAGGGCAATGGTTCGCATAATGCCCCTTATTATGGCAGAAGAAATAAGTGACCTCGGCAGCCAGATTGCGGAGGTTAGCTTGTTGTCCCGCAGGAGCACGTGGTTGAGACACGGCCTGCGGTGGAGCAAATGCCGGTGGCCTCAGTGGTGGTGGAGCCTGAGGATGGGGCACCGGTGCTTGCCCGATGTGAGGATGGGAAAGGTTGGCCCTTGCTAATTTTTGGGCCTCCCATTTGCGCTTGCGAGACTCACCTAGCGCTCTCCCCTTGTGCTCAGCGACAATGACCTTGTCGACCAAAGTATGGAAGTTGGGGAAGTCGACGATTGATAGCTTGCCATGCAGCTCCTCGGACAAGCCATCCATGAACTTCTCCTTCTTGGCTTCATCAGTGGGCACGTCCTCAGGGGCGTACCGAGAAAGATGGTTGAACTCATGAAGACATTCAGTCACCGACTTGCACCCTTGCTTGAGCGCCATGAACTCCTTTTTCTTGAGCTTCATCAAACCAGCGGGAACATGAGCCCGACGGAAGGCAGTACGAAACTCCTCCCAAGTGATGGCTCGGCCCGCGGGCTGCATGGCAAGGAAGTTCTCCCACCATGAAAGCGTTGCCCCCTCCAGTTGATGGGAGGTGAATAGTGCCTTCTCTTGGTCTTGGCTCTGAGCGACGTTGAGCTTCCGGTTGACTAGACGCAACCAATCGCCTGCGTCAAGTGGGTCCTCGGACCGGGAGAAAGTGGGCAGCTTAGTGCGAAGGAACTCCGAGAGTCCTCCACGCGGTTGGTGTCCACCTCCTCCTCCTGATCCAGAGGCACCAGAAAGATTGGAGGTATTCCATGCAATTGCCTCTAGGATCCTCGTCTGATCCATGCGGCTTCGCTCGATCTGAGCGAGAACCTCGACCATGGTTGGAGGAGGTGGGAGCTCCTCATCATGACCAGCTGGCTGACCTTGGCCGCTACAAGTCCTTCCAGCCATCCTGTTTCATGGTACTTGTATTTCAGTCTTGATCGAAGCAAAACCCTAGTTTTCCTTCTTCTTGGTTCAGCAAAAAGGAAGAACAAGTGTATCTCCAAAGCAAATAATACTTAGTTGATGTTGATTCAATCCGAAGAGAGAAACAAAATGAAACCCGAAGACAACACCAAACCGTGAGCAATTGAGAATGCTATGAATTGGTGAGATGATCCACAAGGAATCATGGATCTTGGAAGAACAACCTCCCTCCAAAATTCACGCAATCATAAAACACTATATGGGAATTCCCGAAACGCATGTATTCATTATGCGCCACATAAACCTGTGACTTTTCTGTATTTTTTTTCAACTCTAACTTGCTTACAATGGGGGTCTTCCCCTAAATATATAGTCCTGATGAACAGTACGTACGGATGAACAGTTTCAAATGTAACCAAACCAGGGTTTATGTTTCAAATGCAACCTATTATGGGTGTGTGTTTCAAATGTAATTAAATGAGTAGAAATTTAAACTTTTCTCACATCTTGAAACTCTTGAACTTTTCTATAATTCTTGTCAAGAGTTGTGGAATTCAAAAACCTAAACCTCCTGTTGACTAAAGTCAAACCCTTATTCAACTTTGTCAAGAATCTGGTATTCAACCTTTGGAATTATTTTTCCTTGGTTCTAAGGATGATGTGTGACCCCTCTGAAAAATTTCATAATTTTTAGAAATTATTTGATAAATTTTGGGGCCAAGTCAAACCAATTTGTCAATTGGTCAAACCCTAGAACATACCCTTGCAGAATTTTTGGAGAAAAATGTAGTGCATAAAATTTTATGTAAGGTTAACTATGGAGTGAGGAAGCTCCAGTCAAAATTTCATAATTTTTGGAGTTAGTTTGCTACCTCTAAAAATTCTTCTAAACTCAGCTTTCAAATTTAAACCGAATCGGTTTGCATCGTCCTCTGCTCTGACCCAAGCTCGCTCGAGCCACTTGACTCTGTTGAGTCAACTAACTGCACCCCCGGCGCGATCGCGTGGCGCGCGCTGTGAGCCGTTGGATCTTCATCGGACGATCCACACTTGCGGCGCGTTGTGCCAACTCGATCGTGTGGGCACCGTTGGATGCAAATCGGACGACGGGGCGTCGTCGGTTTCCTCTCGCCCACGCGGCGCAGCGCCAGCGCTAGTGCCATGGTGTGTGCAGAGCGTGGGTCGTCACTGGTCACCTCACAGCAGCGAACGGTCCTTCAAGAACGATTTAACGCCGCTGCTTCCGCCTCAAAGTCCATCGCTCACCTGCTCCCATTGCCCTCAGTCCTCCCATGGCAGGCTTGACCGTGGGAGAGCTCTGCAGTTGCCCTCCTTGCGCCTCGGCTACTTAAGCTCTCTTGCTCCGTCCTTAGCTTCCTTTCACCACCCCGCAACTCATGCTTGCACCCACTGTGTTTGCTTGAGCTCAAACCACTCGAACCCACTACCGCCATTGTTGACCTTGGAGCTCATCGGTGAAGGCAGTGCCCCAGTGGCTCCTCTCTCTCTCTCTCTCTCTCTCTCTCTCTCTCTCTTTGCGTCAGCTTGAGCCTCCCACCTCCGTGAGCAAAACCCCTAACTCAATTTAAGTTGCCTTTACAGGAATGAGCTTAAATTGAGTTTTTCCCCTTTTCGGCCATGGAGCACCATTTTCACCCTCACCGCCGGTAAGGACCTCCTCTCTTCAATTCTTTGCTCATGGACCATCCTTGAGCTCTATTGAAGCTAATGTGATGACCCGGTCTCACTTATTTCGCCAGCCGTCTGCCTCCACGTTGTCGCTCCACGGGTCGGGTCTTCATCGCTGAGCCGCTTGGCCCTTCCCAGCCCTCCGCGCCCTCCGTAACCTCCGGTAGTCCCTAGGAGCTGGGCACCGCTTGGTTGAACCGTCATGAGCTCCTTTCTCGCTTGTCATTTGGTCGTGCTTAGCACCGCCGCCTCTCCAGCCTAGCCACCGCTCGTCCACCACCGCAGTGTGAGTGGTACTGGTGGGCAAGACCACTATTGCGCACCCGTGGCGGCATCGATCGCGCCGCCGTGCTTTAGGTTGCCGGGCGTTGCCGCTGAAGCCGGGCGAAGCGTTGTCGGATGCGCCGCACGAAGCGCGGCGCAAGATGCGCGACGCGTGTTTCGCTGCGGCGCCGCCCATCTGTTAGATCTGCGGTCTCGATCGCGTGAGCGTTTTGTTCTTCGTTCGCACGCGACCGTCCGCTTGTAGATCAACGGCGAGATTCGTGATAGGTTGGGTATGTACGCTGTGTAGCGTTCGTCGTGAGCCGTCCATCTCGTGATCAACGGTCCACAGCCGCTGCCCCTTTCGCGCGCGGGGATTTCAAACGCGCCACGCGCGATTCAACTTGGGTCGTTGGATTCAAGATCAACGGTCCACGTTGGTCGATCTCGCGTGGGCGCGAGCACGTTGCCCCATTCATCTTGGGCCATCCGATTCAATCTCAACGGCCCAGATTCGTCCACATCGATTTGATTTTAGGAAGTTCCCGAGGGAATTAATTGTAAACTAAAAAAGGTAATAAACTTCAAAAACGCATAACTAATTCATTTTAGCTCCATTTGAGTTGATTCAAATTTTGTTAGCTCTGGTTTGAACTAAGCTTTAATCTAAAAATGGTTGTAAGCTTAGTTCGGCTCCAGAAAATGGATTTGAAAATTGGTTTAGAAATAGACTTTAAATGTTGCTCCAAAATTTACAATTAACTTGTAAAATGCATAAGTAATCCTCTATAGATCCTTTTTGAGTGAATCCAACTTTGTTGGCTTCCTCTGCTAGTGTACTAAATGTTAGAATAGGATTTAGGCATGTCACTATTTTCAAAAGAATTGTGGGTGCATTTTAATTGTGCTCTTTTGCATGTCTTTGAAAAATCATAAAACATGCATCATAGCTCCAAATGGGGTGAATCCAATTGTGTTATTCATCTCATGAGGTGCTATATTTACCATAAAAATCCCAGGTGCAAAACCTCTTTGGAAAATTGTGCTAGGATATTTAATTCGGATGAACAGTAATCGATTTGAATTTTCCAGTATTTTCCAGGCTGAGCAAAATTGTTTTGGCCATAACTTTTGCATTGAAAATCCAAATCAATTGGTTCTTAGTGCTAAATTCCTTAAAAATCATGCTCTTGCTGCTGTAAAAATTTCAAAGCATTTGGAGAAAGTTTGCTGTCGAGTCTTTTCGGTTTTCTTCGTTCTTATCGGTTCATTATCGCTTTTTCGTTAGGTGCCGACGAGTGCGTTGATCCCGTGAGTGATCCTGTGCAGCTTAGTGAGCAAATCTAGTAAGGCAATCAGTTTGATCATATCCAATCAATCCCATTATTTTAAAGTCTAATACTTTGTTTAACTTGTACGTATGCATGCTTACTTTGTGTTAAATTATCGATTAATTGACCCTATAGATGCATACTCTGTAGGTAAATGTTCATTCTCTACTACTAAGCCTAGGATTATCTTGCTGTGATTTAGAGTTCGATGGATAGACTCTTATCACTTAGTAGTTTACGTTGATAATGCTTAGAATTGCTTAGATAACGGTAGAAATGGGTGGTTGTCGACTTATGTCGATGACCGTGATCACACAAAAATTATTATTCCATTATGTCCAGCACTTGTGCTTTGTTACTTTGTAAAGAAATAAAAATGAAAACAAAATTGTTATTGACTTGGGCACAATGGATGTTGGTGTGATCTCATGGTGTGATGGAATGGTGCCTAAGTCCCTAAGGACCGAGTTACTTGGACCACTAAATCGAGCAATATTATGTGCTAATCACACGAGGGTATTGGGAACCCTCTTGGCTAAGTACTTTGGGGGTGTTAATTAGGAGCTGGTTGGTGGTGTTAAAAGAACAATGTTATTATAATATGAGGGAACATCTCGTAATTCGCTTGAGCCGGCCGATGTGTCCTTCTCTTTGTTGGGTTGTAGCTCTTAATTAGCATCATCCATTGGAAATGTCTCAGAGGACTTAGCCGTCTTTGGCATACCAAAGGAAGTGTGCTAATAGCTTGGCTTAAAAGGCTGTCCGACGTGTGGATACATTGGTACACCCCGTAGGGATAAAACTATTCAATAGCCTCGCCCTAGGTTATGGACATGCTTAGGTGGTCACCAAGAACTAGACTAAACCATTTAATTAAAACTTGTTCGGTGGTATGAATTGGGTAATTCATGCTATTGTTGTGGTGACTATTGGGTTAGTCACTTCCAGGTTGTCTTTACTGTTGATTATTATTATTGTATCGTTGTTACTTCAACAATTAAAAATGCTTTGTCAAATTGCTTTAAATCTATTACATTATTGCAAATGAAAACTTGCTTTATGCTAAAATGAGCCTAAAGCCTTCCACTTAAATGAAGCTTGCATGTAGCTAATTATAGGCTGTTACCCTTACACGTCGCGAGTACATTTTTGTACTCATTTGCTTTGCTTAACTGTAATTTTTGCAGAGGAAGAAGTTGAACCCCAAGGGTTCCACTTTTGTGAGATGTGCGGTGGATGGGACGACTAGGTTGGTGGCTTGGTTGGTTTCCTTGTGGGCTAAAGGCAAACCATATGGCTTTCTTTTGTTTATCGCCATCTTATGGCGTTCGCTTCCGCTTTTGTTTAACTCTTAGTTGTATTTAGCCGATCGGCTCTTTTGTAATAACTCTCTCTATTATGTATGTCTTTTAATTAATCTAGTTCGTGCTGGAGTTCTGTGTTTGTATGGAATTGATGCATGACTTTGTGAAAGGGTGTATGTACAACACTTCTGGGATGTACATATTTTCCCGAGGCACGAGATATTTCGCTGGTGATGCTAGGGTCGGTGGTACGACTAAGCATTACGAGCTAAATACCCCGGGGTCTCACAAGATTCCTTTGCAAACTTTCCAACAAGCAAAGCCCTCGGTCCTTGTGCCTTCCCATGCCCGCTCAAGCTCCCCCTTCGACCTACCTCCCTCTCCTTGCTTGGCCGAACCTTGTTCTTGTTTCTTTTTCCATTAATGCATAATAGGCTAAACTTGAGGTTTACCACACACTTGCAACTTAGGGATGTTGACCACCGTAGTAGATGCACCTAGGGCCTCTTCACTTCTTCTATCCACAACGTATCAGATCTGGCCAGAGATAAGCTCCATCAAGCGACCTCTAGTGATCCCCAGCGTTTGCCATACCCCTTGCGTTCCAATCCTAAGTCCCACCTCCAGCTTCTTTCGCCCCTACGTCATCCTTTGAAACCAACACGCATCAGATAGAGATTAGAGAGTGCGCGTAGGCGAACTAGCTAACTTTTATGTCCATGTTGTACTAGTCCCCTATGAGGACTTCAAACTCGTCATCGAGTTGGTTGAACGAGGCGGCGATGATCGGCCGGTTGTTGATGCAGATGGGGCCGTGGCCGCCGGCCGCCGCGTGCAGCCCTAGAAACGGGCCGTAGAAGAAGCTATTGACCTCGTCCTTGGCCTGGTTCTCGCCTGGCAGTATCCTCCAGTTGGTCCCAGCCACGTCGTCGTTCCACGAATTCCTCCTCATTTGGAGACCAGTCCTGCGTACAATACATGTTCTAAGCTAAAATTAGTGGTTTTAGCAAATATTTAAGAATTATTCCAGCAATAATTATTAACGCTAAGACATATTTCCAACAGTATAAAAAGGACAGAAACAACATATAAACCATCAGTTTGGCATTTACTCTTTTCATGTCAATTCAACAGGATAATATGCTCAAAAGATAGAACATGGGACCAAATAAAATTAGCATAATACTAAGATTTTAATTAGTTATTTGTTGCTCTCAGATGTCGGGCTGCTCAAGAATAATTCCTGACCTCCTCGCCACTTAGGTCAAGATTCGATCACAAATCGAATATGACAATTACTCTAAAATAAATTAGGCCTTAAGCTCAGATAAAATCTTGCTAGTCTAATCAGTCACTTAAAGCAAATCATCAATTCATAGTTCACTGGACAGCAGGCAATTGAATCATCTACACAAGATACCAATTGTTAAGAATGTATAACAATGACTGAAATGAGATGAATCATAGTAAATAGATAATAGGGACTAAAAAGAGATGAATCACAGCGAACAAACAAGCATCAACATATGATACAATAGTAAACAAGACCTTCACTACCGGTGTCGTCGGTCTCAACCACAGCAGTGCAGTAGCCCACAAGGCCTGAGACTGCAACCAAATCAGGAGAGAGAGGAGAGGAAGAACCAAAAAACCAGGGGAGCCTCGTTGTACCATGCGTGGAGAAGAAGGAAGAAGAAGGGAGCTTAAGAAGAGGAGGAGCCCACGACGCAGCCAACGGATAGCGCGAGAATCGCACCGAGCCACCCACGCTAGTGCTGAAGAATCTAGACCTACCATTATAAGTTAATGGAGTATTTTGGTAAATAATGATAGTCGTCATGTGGACTAACATTTTCCATGAGTTGGTGAAATAGGTTGAGTCCCATGATGCTGAAGACTTTGGGTGGCATTAGTCAAGATTCGAGATGAAGGATATCATCATGTGTTGACACTACCACAAAAAGGCTAATACTAGACGCCTCATTATAGACAGTTGACCCAAACCATCTGTATTAAATACAAACACAGACGGTTTTGGTTAGCGACCGTCTGTGTTACTTTCTGCACTAAGAACCGTCTATAAAGAGGTAATATCATAGACAGTTCTTGTTTAGAACCGTCTGTGATACTTCACAGACGGTTTTTAACATGAACCGCCTCGACTTCGCTTTCTTCATGCATGCTTTGTATTGAAAACTGTCTGTGATAATCTCATTTATTGCAGACCCTGCCCTAATAGATCCACCTGTCTTAAATTCCTGCTTTGTTCTCACTGCTGCTGTTGGAGGTGGGGCTTTGAGGCGATTTGGTGAAAGGAGACCGCGCGGATTTGGTAATTTGTTCTTTACTATTAATTTGTTCCTCGCATTATATTCTAGATCTAGATTGGGAAAGAGAGATTTGAAGATGGTTTAGATCGGTAAAGAGAGAATTGAAGATGGTTTAGATCTAGCTTTGTGTGTTGTTTTGCAAGTGTTGCTTGGCTAACTTCTTGCCATCTGAAAGTTGGGCATGGGCTATCTATAATGTGTTTGTGATGAACAACCTACCCCTAGGGTGCGTTGGTGTTTTTTCAGTTCATTAGAAATACATATTTCAAATGACATATCAAATACATATTTTGGAAATGACATAAGGGTCGAGGAAGAACAACGTGATGAAACTAGCTTCATATGCGTCGATCATCATGAAGGGCTAATTTTTAAAGATTGAACAATGTGTGTATATGTACATGTTCTGAATGTTTAATTTTAGTTCATTTGAGTTAATTGATTTGTATTGTGAAATGGATGTGGTTTGTTTCTGAAATGAATGTGAATTGGATGTATACATGTACTTGTTGTGTTTCTTCTTGTTTCTAAGGGCATGGCTAGCATTTCCTGAGGCTATCCAATAAACAGAACTAGATTTACCAATACAAAAGAATATCACAGTTGGTTTCATCTACAAACCGTCTGTGATATACAACTATCATAGACGGTTATTTATTGGAACCGCTCAGTGATATTATTAACTATCATAGACGGTTATTTATTGGAACCGCTCAGGATACACAATCTATCATGCATTTATTATTTATTGGAACCGCTTGTGATATTATCATCCATCATGCATTTATCTAACTTTATAACCGCTCAGGATATTATTTACCACAGACGGTTCTACTTTAGAACCATCTGTGATGTCCAACCCTATTTATATTTGGACTCTAGGGTTTGTCGCACCCCCACTCAAACGATTAAGTTTCTCTAACTCTCCATTCTCCCCTGAGCCCATTGCCGCTATCCTCGACGCCGCCTCCTCCCCCGAGACCGTCGTTGCCGTCCTCGACGCCGCCTCCTCATCGAGCCCGGCACGCCTCCTCCCCCGTGCTCGCCGCCTCCTCCCTGAGCACGAGCACGCATTTCCTCCTCCTCCCCCGTGCCCGCCACCTCCTCCCCGAGCACGTGTCGCTTCCTCCTCCCCCGAGCCCGGTGCGCCTCCCCTTCGACGCCGCCCTGCTGCTCTGGTACTGCTCCCTGCTCGTCCTTCTCCTCGACGCCCTAAGGTAACCGATGCCGAGTTGCCGACCCCGAGTATTTATTTTGATACTGCTACGTACTGGTATCTGGTTCAAACACTGAGTAGTATGAGGTGTTGTACTTGTTTTAGGAATTTGTATTTGTTCTAGTCAGTGATTCATATGGTATTTGTTTTGACACTAATACGTACTGGAATATATTGCAATGTGGTGTGGTGGGCTTGAGATGAATGCTCTGTGATGATAATAGTCTTGTGCTAAAATTGTTTTGATAATCGGGTTTGAACTTGAGCTCTAATTGGAATGCTTACTCTACCTCTGAGAGCAATATAAAAATGTTAAATCTTAGCTTTATATTGATTTCATTTGTTCACATGATGTTTGTGTTGAGCATATTATTCCTTTTAAATGACTTGGATGATTTACATGTTTATATGTCAATTATGTGGTATTGGTCCTAATATGTCAGAACTTCTATTTCTTGTGAAGATATCTTCCGCTCATTCTTCGTCATTGTTGCCTCATGTGTCTGATGCGTCGTCCTCTAGAATATCGTCCAAGCGCGGTAGAGGAATATCAAAAAGGCCCGGGGCCAACTTACCATCACGGAGGTCGATGAGTTTGGGACCCCAATCAATCCTCGCTAAGCAGCGTCCGTATTTCGGAGAACAGTTCGAATAGTTGCACGGGAACGGGTGAACATCATGTAATACTCCGAAAATGTGAGGAACATTTAATCGGGAAGTATTAAATTAATCGATAGAGATTAATTAATCGGAGGAAATATTCATTCGAAAATCATCAAATCAGGAAAAGAGAGGGGTTTTCCGCGTTTTCCCGCAACCGGGCCTGGCCACCACGGGGGCCCATTATGGGCTGGCCGCAGGGCCCATGAGGGGAGCGCCCCCATTTCTCCAAACCCTAGGCCCACAATCCCTCCTTTTTCCCCTCCCCCCTTTGGCCGCCCCCACCCCTTGGCGCCGCCTCCACATCCTCCCTGCGCCTCCTTGTTGCTCCTACGCTCCCCGCTGCCGGGCGACGCTCGTCCTCCTCCCGGCGATCCTCCAAGGAAGGAGAAGAGGAGGAGATTGCGCGTGGCCGATCGAACAAGGAGAAAGAGGGAAGAGGAGAAGGAGGAAGGAGAGGATCCTCACGCCGCACTGGTGGAGGTGTTCGCCGTCGCTCGTCAAGGGTAACGATGATCCCGATAGTTTAGATGGATAATTAATTGTTTAATCGTTACCGGTTAGTAGATCCGTTTCTGTCCAGTAGTTTGGACGTGAGTTTTGATGTCTGTAGAGGCAGTATCTGGGGATGACTTCTCTTAGAAAAAGTTGGGTCGTGTCCTTAGCTTTCCGTGGCCGCTAAGAACGCCCAAATCCGTTTAACGGTTAGCGAGTTATGATTTTTCTAATGTCGCTGTCCTGATAATCTGTCAACATCCTGACAGTCTGTAGAAATCCGAATTAATCTTTTAGTTAAAGGTGAAATCAGAGGATCTCGTTATAACAAAAAGATGGGTAATTTCCATACCTTTCCAGAAAGCCAAAGAACGCAATATTTGGACGTTCGTAGCAAAAGTTATGACAATTTTAGTGTACTGTCCAGAGAACCCGACGTGAATATTGATGTTCTGTAGATTGGCTTGGTAGGGGTAGTAGATGGTAGAATCAGAAGGGCTCCCCAACTAAGTTTATTTAGATAATTTAATTATCTTTCCAGAAAGTATTAGAACATCTTATTTGGACTCCTGAGCAGAAAGTTATGTATTTTAGAAGTTGACTGTCCGCAGTGAACACCAAATCGACCGGTAGAAATTGGAAGATTGAAAACGCTTGGGGGTTTAGTGAGTTCTATTGTGCTCTTATTTATGCTTTTTGTCCAGTAAGTTTGTCTTAGTTGGGTTATCATTATGTTCAGGTGGGAGGGTGATCCCAGGGCAGCGCCTTCTTCAAGGCCCATCGCCCTCGCGTGGTTAAGGCAAGTATTCGGTTAAAGAATAATGATGATTGTTTGCTAAGATTGATTGTGTCTTGATCGTGATTGCCATGCATGGATGTTATTGTGATGAATTACAATATATCTTGGTATATTCAAGTTATGGTTGGAGTTTCTGTGTTCATGGTTAATGCTTACATGTTATTATGTACATGTTGAATTCATATGTTTAGAAGATAATGTCATTGAACATATGCATGTAGTAAGCATGATTGAGTTTTGGTCACGTGGTGACCAAGTATGAATTGTTGAGGTCCCCGCCATGTCGATGACGGCTAGAGGTCCCACATTCGTGTAATGTGGGCAATGAGTAAAGAGGTCCCCATCATGCCGATGATGGGCAAAGGTCCCTATACTTGTGGAGTATAGGCTCTTGGTCCCTATTGCCGAGTGTATAGGCATGGGTATACATCGACGGTTGTATACCCCATGACACGTAAAATGCTAAAAGAGATAAAGATTAAAAGGTGCATTGCATGGTTGCATTACATAAGCATGAAGGCTATGTTTAGCGTAATGTTTAATTGTGAATATTAATCGTGGATCGTGTTTCTAGATTTGGCCTTGTTGATACTTGCCGAGTCTGTGGACTCACCCTTGCTTTGTTGTGCTTTTAGGTACCACGGCAAGAGCGGCATGCATGGGAGGGAGTAGCTTTTATCGATTGCACACACTACCCTTCATCCTAATAAAATCATACCATGTAGTTCATTCTATATGAATGAGTAAACCGTTAAGTTTCATTAATAGATTTGGTTGAGTGTTTTGGTCTATCTGTAATGTTGAGATTAGCAAGTTGGATTATGCTAAATATTTTCTATCGGATTAGACTATATTATATGCTTGGATGATAGTGAATGTTGAATTATTGATGAACTGTAATAAGTAAACCAAGATGGGAAGGAAGGATACCTTTCTATGATTTATTACCGCTTGTGAATCTAGTTTAATGATGAACTGTAATGGATAGGAATTAAATGGTGAAGGAAGGATACCTTCTCCATATATTGGATGTTTTATTTATGCCTTCCTATGATATTCGCTGGTACCTCCTAGATTGATTAATAATACAAAGGAGGTTCTCGCTAATTTTGGTAAGATGGTTGTAGATAGTTCGCTTTATTTGTTTAATTTAGTAGCATTCCGTGCTCATGTTACCGGGTGTTACAGATTGGTATCGAGCGGTCAGAGGTCCGTGGTTAATAAAACATTAATTTTGACACACTAAGCACGATGAGGTGGGGTTTGGGTTTGCATTGCATCTATGTTTCCGCTGATTATTATAGTTGGATGTATGCTTAATGTTTGTATTTATGCTTGTTGTGATGTTTAGAGATGGCAAGGGGTAGAGGCCGTGGACGTGGCCGTGGTCGTGGGCGGCAAGGTGCCGCCGAGGTCGGCAATACCCCACCAAGTTCAGAGCTTCGGTAGGTGATGAGGCTAGTATCGAGGATCGAAGAAGAAGTTGCTTCGCAATCTGGGGGACAGCGCCACCAGTGCACCCGCAGCCGCTCCTTTGGCGGCTCCTACGGCGGTACCCGTGGTTGGTGCTATGGGGCTGCATCAGTGGAACGCCCTGCGTCTGGATACTTTTGATGGGTTGGGCACGCTAGTTGATGCTGCTAATCGGTGCGACACATGGAGAGACACTTGAGCTACTGGTATGACTTCGGAGATGAGGGCACAGTTGTGGCCTTCCAACTTAAGGGCAAGCGGATATCCGTGGGAGGGAGTCTCGACAGCCTAGACCGCTGCCCATGGCCCGCCATTCGGGAGCTATTTGTGGAGCAATTCCGAGGAGGTTTTATCCAAACTTCATTCGTGGAGACGATGGAAGTCTCACTGAATAGTTACAAGCAGGCAAGTCGACAAAGGTCGAGTATGAAGCGGGTTTTAACAACATCATCCGCTTGCCCAAAGAAGGGTTACAAATGAGGCCGAGAAGGCCAAGAGGTTTCGCAGAGGGCTCTGACAGAGTTTCAGAAGGTATTGGGAGCGTTGGAGCTGCGTGATTTTAGCTCCTTGGTAGAACAAGCTAGGGTATGGAGTTAGAGATGCAATGGAGAAGATATGCAAGGCATGGGTGGTTCGGTGGTTCCTTCTGATGCAGGTGGCAGTCAGAAGAGGAACTTTGGAGGAAGAAGTGGGTCATCCCTGAAGCCCGTTTCCAAGAAGTTCAAGGGCTCGCAGAGTTCATACAAGTCCAAGTATACAAAACCACAAACTGCCAACACTTCAGGGCCGTCAGGGAGTGCGCCTATGCTTCGTCCGGTTCCTGGGCAAGGTATGATTTGCTTCAAGTGCGGTAATGAGCACCGTGCTTCAGAGTGTTCCTGGACTGGATCTTGTCGCCACTGTGGTCTGGCGGGTCATAAGGCGGTGGTTTGTCGGCGGAATCCAGCTAGTGTTATTAAGTGGGAGCAGCTCACCACCATGCAAGTGCCAGCTGCTTCTTCACGAGGGTCAGTGCAGATGCTTGCCGCTACCCCCACACAGTCTTGGGGACAGCCTCAGTCTTACTTTCCGGCTCCTGGAGGGATCCCACCACCGGGGTATTTTTGGCCGCCTGCTCCCGCGGCACCGTTTCCAGTTGCAGCACCTTCAGCACCTCCTACGGCTTCTGCACCACCATACCAGGGTGCTGGGGCTTTCGCCGCCCCAGCAACAGTTGCTTATGCCATGCCGACTGCTGAGTCGGTGGGACGTCCCGACGTGGTGACAGGTATGCTCCTTGTGGACTCAGTGGAGGCTTTTGTTTTATTCGATTCTGGAGCTACTTTCTCTTTTGCATCACTAGAGTTTGCTAGCAGAGCACATTTGAGTATGCAGTCTATAGCTCAGTCGGTTCTAGTAAATTCTCCTGGAGGAATTCTTTCTAGTTCCACAGTCTGTCCCGGATGTGTGATTTCTTTAGATGGGGAAGACTTTATTGCTAATCTGATGGTTATGAAGATGGAACCGTTTGACGTTATTTTGGGTATGGATTGGTTGCATAGTTACCGTGCTGTCATATCTTGCTTTTGAAGACAGTAACTCGCAAGCTCCTCAAGGAGAGATAGTGTTTCAGGGTAGCGCCCCTTCTTACTCTCTTTGTGTGCTGGCTAGTTTGTTTCCGGGTAGTCGAGCAGCAAAGAGTGGATTTCTTTTGTCCTTGGTAGAGAAGCCGAGTTTGTCCTTGACTGCTGCAGGTATTCCAGTGGTTCGGGAGTTTTGGACGATTTCAGCAGATCTGCTTCTAATGCCTCCACCTCGCCTGTGGAGTTCAGATTGATTTAGTACCGGCGCCGACCGGTTTCCATGACCCCTGCATCTGTCGCCCGCCCTTTTCAGAGGAATTAAAGAAGCGCTTGGACGATCTAAAGGCGAAAGATCTTATTCGCCCCAAAGGTGTCTCCGTGGGGAGCTCTGTGCTTTTTACCAAGAAGAAGGATGGTAGTTGGCGATGTGTATTGATTACCGTGCTCTCAACCGGTGACCATTAAGAATAAATATCCTTTGCCTCGCATTGAAGATTTATTTGATCGCTTGAGAGGGCAAAGGTATTTTCAAAGATTGATCTCCATCGGGATACAATCGATTCCCCGTCCTAAATGAGGATATTGAGAAAACGGCGTTCTCCACAAGGTATGGGCATTTTGAATTTAAAGTTATGTCTTTTGGACTAACGAATGCCCCGCCGCTTTCATGGAGACAATGAATGTGATGTTACATGAGTATCCGGATGATTTTGTTGTCGCCTTTATTGATGATATTTTGATCTACTCAAGACCAAGCGTAACATGGGCGCCATCTGCTACCGGTGTTGGAAACGCTAAGAGAGAATAAGTTTTATGCAAAGTGAAAAAGTGCGAAGTTTCGATGTCCGGTGGGATTCTTGGGACATGTTATTAACGATAAAGGAATATCGTTGATCCAAGTAAAATCTCCACAAGGGTAGAATGGGGAAGGCCGACCAACGCCAAAGAAGTGAGAAGCTTCCTTGGTATGGCGAGTTATTATCGGCGTTTTGTGCAGGATTTCTCCATCATTGCGGCCGCTATCCGTGCTCACTCGTATGATGTGAGGTTTCGTGGATGATGATTGTGAGCGCAGATTTTCAGACTTTGAAAGAAAAGCCGGTGACCGCTCCCGTTTCACTGTCTCGAACTCGGAAGCGTTTACGCTTTTTTCCGACGCTCTCGTGTTGGTTTGGGTTGTGTGCTCATGCAAGATGGCAAGGTCTTGGCTTACGATCTAGACAAACCAAGAAGCATGAGCGAATTACCCAACTCATGATTTAGAGTTGGCATCAGAGTGTTTGCGTTGAAGCTTTGGAGGCACTATCTTTATGGTGAATCTTGTGATGTCTTCACCGATCACAAAAGCCTTAAGTACATCTTTACACGTATGATTTGAATCGAGGCAACGCAGATGGTTGAGCCGATCAAGGATTACGATCTCACGATTCAATACCATCCGTGCAAGGCCAATGTGGTGGTCGATGTTTTAGTCGCAAGGCTTACCGCTACTCTAGATTGTTTAATTGCAGATTTTGACCGCATGGGAATATCTTATTGCTATGCGAGCACGGTTCATGTCGAAACTCGTTGATCTTAGAGTCACCATTCCGAACGGAAAGGGAAGCGCAAATGAGTGACCGCTATTGCAGAGGGTCGAGCGCCCGGATATGGGCAAGGAAGGGATTTCAGTTTGATGGGTCGGAGCATTGCAATTTAAGGGTCGCTTTGTGTGCCGCATATGGGGTTAAGGATGACATCTTGAGGGAGGCACATCGCACTCCTTATACTGCTCATCCCGTGAAACAAAGATGTACCGCGACTTAAAGCATAATTTCGTGGAAGAGAATGAAGGTGGATATAGCTAATTATGTAGCCTCTTGTGGTGTGTGTCAACAAGTAAAGGCAGAATATAAGCGCCCCGCAGGTTATTACACCTTTGGAGGTTCCTCAATGGCCTTGGGATGATATCACCATGGACTTTGTGGTCGATTACCCGATCGCCGCGAGGAAAGGATGCGCTTTGGGTGATAGTGGATCGATTCAAAGCAAATCACAAGATTTTATTCCTATCCGCACGACCAACTCATGAGCGATTTGGCTCCTATTTATGTGCGGAGATTGTGAGATTGCATGGTGTACCAAAGACCATCATTTCGATAGAGATGCCAAGTTTGTATCCATGTTTTGGGAGAGTTTACAGAGTGCACTGGCACCCAACTCCGTCTGAGTACCAAGATTTCATCCACGACAGATGGACAGTCAGAGCGCACCATTCAGGACCTTGGAGGACATGTTGCGGTCCTGTGTTTTGTCCCGAAGGGCGATTGGGAAGATCATTGTTTTGGTGGAATTCGCCACAACAACAAACTACCATTCAAGTATCAAAGCCGCACTGCTCGAGGTTTTGTATGGGCGAAATGCAGTCACCCCTTTGTTGGGAAGCAGTGGGTGAGAAGGCAGTCTTAGGCCCGGATTGGGTACAAAAGACCGTCGAACGAGTGGCCCTGGTGAGACAGAACTCGCTTGTACCAGAGCAGCGTAAAAGTTATGCAGATGTAAGAAGAAGGATCTCGAATTTGAAGTGGGAGATCAAGTGCTCTTGAGAGTATCTCCCACTAAGGGTGTGGTGAGGTTCGGCACAGAGGGAAGCTTAGCCCGAGGTACGCGTTGGGCCTTTCACGATCTTGGCTCGAATCGAAGTTGGCATATCGCTTGGACCTACCAGAGTCTATGCGAGGAGTGCACAACGCTTTTCATGTGTCCATGTTGAGGAAGTACCTTCGTGATCCGTGAGCATCATGTGTCTCTAGAACCTCTAACCATTGAGCAAGATCTGTCTTTTGAGTCCAAGCCGTGCAGATCCCGGAATTATCGAGAAGACATTGAGGAATAAAACTTTAAAGCACGTTAAGGTGCTTTGGTCACAGCAGATCGAGAGAGAGGCCACCGAATTGGAGTCTCGCATGCCGAAAGCATTATCCGAGTTATTTACAACAGTACATGTTAATGTTGTAAGGTTTAAGTCTGTGTTTATACTTGGCTTAAGCGCTAGAATTCGAGGTCTAATTTATTTTAAGGGGGTAGAATGTAATACTCCAAAATGTGAGGAACATTTAATCGGAAGTATTAAATTAATCGATAGAGATTAATTAATCGGAGGAAATATTCATTCGAAAATCATCAAATCAGAAAAGAGAGGGGTTTTCCGCGTTCTTCCGCAACCGGGCCTCGGGCCACGCGGGGGCCCATTATGGGCTGGCCGCAGGGCCCATGAGGGGAGCGCCCCCATTTCTCCAAACCCTAGGCCCACAATCCCCCTCCCTTTTCCCCTCCCCCCTTTGGCCGCCCCACCCCTTGGCGCCGCCTCCACATCCTCCCTGCGCCTCCTTGTTGCTCCTACGCTCTCCCCGCTGCCGGGCGACGCTGCGTCCTCCTCCCGGCGATCCTCCAAGGAAGGAGAAGAGGAGGAGATTGCGCATGTGGCCGATCGAACAAGGAGAAAGAGGGAAGAGGAGAAGGAGGAAGGAGAGGATCCTCACGCCGCACTGGTGGAGGTGTTCGCCGTCGCTCGTCAAGGGTAACGATGATCCCGATAGTTTAGATGGATAATTAATTGTTTAATCGTTACCGGTTAGTAGATCCGTTTCTGTCCAGTAGTTTGGACGTGAGTTTTGATGTCTGTAGAGGCAGTATCTGGGGATGACTTCTCTTAGAAAAAGTTGGGTCGTGTCCTTAGCTTTCCGTGGCCGCTAAGAACGCCCAAATCCGTTTAACGGTTAGCGAGTTATGATTTTTCTAATGTCGCTGTCCTGATAATCTGTCAACATCCTGACAGTCTGTAGAAATCCGAATTAATCTTTTAGTTAAAGGTGAAATCAGAGGATCTCGTTATAACGAAAAAGATGGGTAATTTCCATACCTTTCCAGAAAGCCAAAGAACGCAATATTTGGACGTTCGTAGCAAAAGTTATGACAATTTTAGTGTACTGTCCAGAGAACCCGACGTGAATATTGATGTTCTGTAGATTGGCTTGGTAGGGGTAGTAGATGGTAGAATCAGAAGGGCTCCCCAACTAAGTTTATTTAGATAATTTAATTATCTTTCCAGAAAGTATTAGAACATCTTATTTGGACTCCTGAGCAGAAAGTTATGTATTTTAGAAGTTGACTGTCCGCAGTGAACACCAAATCGACCGGTAGAAATTGGAAGATTGAAAACGCTTGGGGGTTTAGTGAGTTCTATTGTGCTCTTATTTATGCTTTTTGTCCAGTAAGTTTGTCTTAGTTGGGTTATCATTATGTTCAGGTGGGAGGGTGATCCCAGGGCAGCGCCTTCTTCGCCCATCGCCCTCGCGTGGTTAAGGCAAGTATTCGGGTTAAAGAATAATGATGATTGTTTGCTAAGATTGATTGTGTCTTGATCGTGATTGCCATGCATGGATGTTATTGTGATGAATTACAATATATCTTGGTATATTCAAGTTATGGTTGGAGTTTCTGTGTTCATGGTTAATGCTTACATGTTATTATGTACATGTTGAATTCATATGTTTAGAAGATAATGTCATTGAACATATGCATGTAGTAAGCATGATTGAGTTTTGGTCACGTGGTGACCAAGTATGAATTGTTGAGGTCCCCGCCATGTCGATGACGGGCTAGAGGTCCCCACATTCGTGTAATGTGGGCAATGAGTAAAGAGGTCCCCATCATGCTGATGATGGGCAAAGGTCCCTATACTTGTGGAGTATAGGCTCTTGGTCCCTATTGCCAGAGTGTATAGGCATGGGTATACATCGACGGTTGTATACCCCATGACACGTAAAATGCGAAAAGAGATAAAGATTAAAAGGTGCATTGCATGGTTGCATTACATAAGCATGAAGGCTATGTTTAGCGTAATGTTTAATTGTGAATATTAATGCTGGATCGTGTTTCTAGATTTGGCCTTGTTGATACTTGCCGAAGTCTGTGGACTCACCCTTGCTTTGTTGTGCTTTTAGGTACCACCGCAAGAGCGGCATGCATGGGAGGGAGTAGCTTTTATCGATTGCACACACTACCCTTCATCCTAATAAAATCATACCATGTAGTTCATTCTATATGAATGAGTAAACCGTTAAGTTTCATTAATAGATTTGGTTGAGTGTTTTGGTCTATCTGTAATGTTGAGATTAGCAAGTTGGATTATGCTAAATATTTCTCTATCGGATTAGACTATATTATATGCTTGGATGATAGTGAATGTTGAATTATTGATGAACTGTAATAAGTAAACTAAGATGGGAAGGAAGGATACCTTCTCTATGATTTATTACCGCCAGAATCTAGTTTAATGATGAACTGTAATGGATAGGAATTAAATGGTGAAGGAAGGATACCTTCTCCATATATTGATGTTTTATTTATGCCTTCCTATGATATTCGCTGGTACCTCCTAGTATTGATTAATAATACAAAGGAGGTTCTGCCGAATTTTGGTAAGATGGTTGTAGATAGTTCGTTTTATTTGTTTAATTTAGTAGCATTCCAGGCTCATGTTGGGCTGGGGTGTTACACATCACCTATGATTCGTGGAAGGACTTGACCAAAGCTCAAAAAGATGAGTTGTTGACGGATATTTTCAAATCGTTCGAGATCCCGGAACAACACTAGGACTCTGTGCGACGACACGCGTTGCTACAGGCGTGCAAAGCGTGGAAGAACTTCAAGAGCACGCTTGTTAAGAACTACGTGGAGAAGGATCTGAGGCCCTTCCACAAGTATCTGTTCTTAAAAGAGTACTGGAAAGACTTTGTGGCGAAGACGACGACAGATGAGTTTAGGAGTGAAAGTGCGGTGCACAGGGCCCTCCAGGCAAAAAACACGCACCCCCACAGACTCGGCACCACTGGGTATGCGGGTAAACTCCCGCAATGGAGGGATCAGGACCAATAGGCAATCCTTTCGAATGCCTCCCCACCATTTGCCGAGATCCCTGATGAGCGCGCCCGACAGTGGCTAAGAGCGAGGTTAGCTACTGTGTCTTTGGAGATCATCTCCTTTCCAAACCCCACAGACGAGAAAGTGTCCCAGCGCCTAGTAAGATATCGAACTATCTAGTTTGTAATTACTCTATAACTTCATAGGAAGTGAAATGACATGTCGGGCTATTGTAGGGAATGTTGAGTGCACAATATTCCCAAGGCTCGTTCCAGGCAGTCAGGGAGAGAGATATGCTCTCTGAAGCCTTGGGAAACAAAGAGCATCCAGGTCGCACGAGAGACCTTGGTCTTTATGTTCCATGGAAATATGGATTCGCACAGGACTCCGGGTCGTACCGGAGTAGGAAGAGAGCCAAAGCCGAGCGTGATGCAAAGCTATGAGAGGAGATTCGTGAATCCCTCATAGATGAGATCACTAAATCCATCAGATATGAGATCGATGATCATGTCAGAGCTGAGACGCGATGACAGATGGAGAGCCTTGAGGAAAGGCTTAGGGAAAATCAGTTACAAGCCCCTACCCCTACTATGCTAGCTAGCGCCCCCCCCCCTCCTCAAACTTCCGAGTAGCTGCACGTCCAACCCTAACCCTACCCCAAAAGACGATGACAGATTTCCTGTCGATGATATCCCGGTAATAATTATTATCTCTAGAATGCTCGATCCATCGATAGGCCTATTGGAGTAGCTAATTTTGTATCGTTACGTAGGTGGCGATGAAGTACAAGCTCCAAGTGAGATATGCCTCCGTTGCCCTAGATGCTGCTTGGGGCCAGGTGTACCCATCCAGTGCCGGGGCTTTGGTGCATGGTGTAAATCCAATGCCGGGTTTCGCAAAAGTAAATGTGGACGGTGTTTATGCCAATTTCGCAGTCGTCCCGCTATAGATTCCCTCAAACGACCAGGTCATGACTCTAGGACAAGCCATTGGAACATTCATCCAATGGCCCAAGAGGGACATCTACCTGGAGCTACCTGCTCCGGTGTCAACTTCACGGGAATGTCCTGCAACGGTGTCAAGTCCACGGGAGTTACCTACACCGGAGCTACCTGCACCGAAGCGGCAAGGGCCCAGTGCATCATGTAACATCCCCAAGTTAATTAATGATAATTAGTATGCATCTTATCAGCATGCATGACTTTTTGGAAACACTTGCAACATTTATTGCACTTGGAAAATCTCAAAACAAGATTAAACCTACAATTCAAGTATAAGCTCCAAAAGAAAACAAGAATAAAAACTTATGATTATCCTCTGGAAACAATTTATTCAAATACTATAATAATTATCATGAATATATATAATTTTTCCCAAATTTTTGGAACTTAAATTGACCCAAATAAAATTCAAACTCAAATCAATAACCTATCCCAAGTTTGAATTTAAATTATACAAATTAAATCATGAACAGTGGGTTTTCAAATTTTATTTGGGAACTAGGATGTCCCAGGAACACCTCTAAATTATTTCAGAATTTATAGAATTTTATTTCTTTTTTTAAAGCCTCGGTCAAATCTGTTGAACTTTGGTCAAACCATTTTGAAAACACAGGCTGGCACTGTTGCACCGACCGAGCCTAACCCCACGCGGTCCAACCAAACCGCCTAGCTGCACCTGGCTCGAGCCCGACGCGCTGCCCCAGACCAGTCTGAACGTCCTTGAAATCCGGATCGTCCGATTCAGATCGTAGGGCTCACACATGGCACACGATTGGACCGACCCGGACTTGAGCGCCACTTGGTTGGATCGACCATGAAGCGAGAGCAGAAGAGCCAGACTCATCGCCGGTGGGCCCACCTCGCCCGCGCCTGTGCTTCGTCATCCTCGGGCGGGAGCGAGCAGAGCTCGAGCTCCATGCGGCCGAGAGCCTTCGCCGCCTCCGTCTTCGCCACCCACCCACCGCCTGGCTAATCCTCAACATCCCGCCTAACGCCGCCTATTTCTCCGCTCCCGCCTCGAGCATAATACCCCTCCCGTGTCTCCTTCTCCCCCACTTCTCTTCCCGGCCGAGGAAGAGGAGGAAGCTCGTGTGAGCGTTCCTCTCGGTAAGCTTCACCCGCGACCCCTCCGACCTTCTTGGTCTTCCTCGCCGTTTCCATTTTATCTAACCCGAGCTTCTGCCTAGCCTTGTAGCTCCCGGAACACTAAGGTGCCCTCTCGGCGGCCTCAGCGCGTGCCCCGAAGGCCACTCTTGTGCAAGCTTGGTCTCCGGTAAGCCATTCTCTTCCTTATGTGTGTCACCATGCATGCTTGAACCTACTAAGCATTTCCCCTCGGTTAATTTGTCCATCCTTCCGGAGGAACCCGATATTTCTGTAAGACCAAGAGGTTTTTGGTCATGATATTTGATGATGAATACATTGCCAATAAGTAAGACTTAGTCTTGGGGTTTTAAGTTGAATACATTGTCTTTGGAACATGCTTGTGATCTTAGTTGTCGATCTTTGTTGAGATCTGTTGTTTTTTCGTCAATATCGCTTTTTGTCGCTTTGCGGTAGTACCGGCCTTGTGTCCGCGGAACTACTGCTGAGAGGAACAACCGCGTAGTTGCTGGCGGTATGGATTTTCTCGAAGACTTGCATTTTGCTTTTGGATTTTCTTGAAATACGGTAGTACCGCAGTTGTGGGACAGTACGACCGTAGGAAGGTAATACCGCAGGTTGAACGGCAGTAGTACCGCACAAAGGTATGACCGCAAGGATGCGGTATGGAATTTCCAAAAGAGATGTTTTCGAGAGTTTTGAGTTCAAGTGAAAAACGGTAGTACCATGACTTGGTGCGGAACGATCTCAGATCGGTAGTACCGCATGCTAAACAGAGGTAGTACCGCATGGCAGTAATACCGTTTGAGAGCGGTATGGTTTTTACAGAATGTTTGTTCTTTGGAAGTTTCTGTTGTCTCTAGGAATCGGTAATACCTTTTGGAATTTGTGGTAGTACCGCACATCGGTAGTACCATTGTGTTTTTATCGGTATGGAAAAACCAGAACACTTGTTTTTTTTGGACATTGAATTTCTTGCTGAGCGGTATGACCGCACCATGGATGGTGGTAGTACCGTGATAGGTTTTTCAGAGAGAGAGAGAGTTTCTGACAGGTACTGTTAAGTCAAAATCGGATGAACCGAATTCTTGAAGCAGTTCAACCACCGGTTGGTAATATCGCGCTCTTAATGGCGGTAGTACCGTTAGTCGGTATGACCGTTTGATAAAGGTATGGAATTTCCAGAGAGTGTGTTTATGGAAGATTTTGAGTTTTCTGAAGAGCAGTAGTTCCGTAGTGTTTCGAAGCATACGACCGCTGCGGTGGTAGTGGGGCTAATGTATGTAGTTCCGCTTATGCTCAAATATTATCGCTTTGGGGTTTTGACCGAGGACAAGCTAAAATCGTGAGCTTTATCGAGTTGCATGGTGCATGATAGTGTTTATGGGTGTGTGTGAGCTAATGGATGGTCAAGTTGGAGAACTTGTGCTAAGAATTGGGTTTCTTTGGTCTTTGCATGTGCAGGATGGGCGTAAGGACGAATCACGGTCGGTGACAGAGTTTGACTCCGACTAGGATGGGGAGATCTGAGGTCTTGGAAGTTGTGGATGTCACAAGGTAGTTTGGATCACACTGGAGCACGTGGAGATCAAGGCGTGCGCACTGGAAGCTACGGGATGGAGTCCTGGAGGCTTGCGGCGTGGAAATTTGGAAAGATTGATTTGGAAGGAGTTCCAAATCTAGTCGTTTTGAGATAGAGTCCGCGTCGGTGTCGTGTTGGACATGGATAGGACTCTAGGGTATAAATAGAGGAGGGTTAGGAGCGAACCGTGGGTTTTTAGATTGGAGGTCGTGATTTTGAGTCACGGTTTTGAGTTGAGGTTTTTGCTGTAGCCTTCTTGCTGTTTTGTGCTATGGTTTAGAGGTCCTTCGAATTAGGACTTTGAGGGGTGCTTGTTGAGAACTTTGTAGACACAAATCGACACTGAGATATAAAGATCAGATTCGTTCAATCTCTGTCTTTGATTTGGTCTTCTTGTTGTCTTACCGAGAAGAGGTTCTTGCTGAAATTTGGATTCGGTTGTTAAATTGTCGCAATCATTCAACCCCCCTTCTTCGATTGCCATCGATTGATGGATCGGATTACATCTATTGGAAGACTCAGATGGAAGTTTTTCGCAAGCTCAAGGTAATGTTATTTGGCGAAGGTAGAAGCTCCTTATGAAGTCCCTGCTGTGATCACCAATAACAATACTGGCGATGTTGAAGCAAATGCTAAGGCTAGAAATATTTTGTTGCAAGGTTTAAGTAGGAATGAATTTGTTAGAATTGCTAATATAAAATCTGCTAACAAAATTTGGACAACACTTGTTGATTATCATGAAGGTTCAAAATCTGTTAAAGGTGTTCGTCAAAACCAATTCAAAAAGGAGTATTCCAAATTTGAGATGAAACCGTGAATCAGAGATACTCTTTTGATCGCTTCAATAAAATCATTAGTGATTTGCAACTGCTGATGTGATTTATTCTCGATTCTAACATTGCTAGACAGATTTTGAATGCTTTGGATATGTCTGTTTGGGAGGTCCTAGTCACTACAATCAATCATTCTGTTAATATGGAAACACTCACTTTGAATGATCTCTATTCTAAGATGAAAACTCATAAGATTGATATTTTGGCCAGAATAAACAAGTCCAATTCTTTGGGTTTAGTGACTAACCAAACTGATAGTTCTTCAAGTTCCTCTAGTTTCTCTTCTTCTGCTTTAAGTGCTATTTCAGATGAACAATTAGAGGAGATCCCGGAGGAACAGCTCGTGCTCTTCTCAAATAGGGTGACTAAAGCAATCAATAATGTCATATCAAGGAGAAGACGAGGTCCAATCAGATGTTTTGAATGTGGTGAGCCTAATCACATTAAGGTGAATTGTCCCAAATTAAGAGGCAAGGAAGCTAAGGATGATAAAACACCGCCATGCTCAAAATTCAAGTTTGATTCAAGCAAAAAGCAAAATTATCGAAAGGTCACAACAAGGTTCTTTCAAAGACTTGAGGAAATTGGATTAGCGATGTTGATTCGCATAAATGATAATGAGGAAGACAAAAGAAGGCAAAAGAGGCTGATTTCATAGAAATGTGCTTTATGGCAAGTAGTGAAGAAATTAATGATGATCTCTACAAAGGACTCGATGAGGTAAAGCCCTCTTATGTCGATTTATCACGTCTTTGTCTTTGAAATTAACAAATGAGCTTAAAAATACAAAAGAAAGTGAAGAAACATGATCTTGTTGTTGATAGCTTGAATTCTGAAATTGATAGACTTAAAGCTGCTATTCCTGATGATAAATCATGTGAATCATGTCAAGTTTTGCATTCTGATTTGAAAGTTGCTAGGTCAATACATGCTGATTTTGAAGAGTTAAAACTGGTGCATGCAACTTGTGATGATAAGCTGAAACTTGCTTCTGTTGAAATTGAGAAACTGAAATCTAGCTCAATCTGTTTAGAGTCAAGTACTGTGAATGCTCAAATTAAGACTTGCTCTAATTGTGAACTACTAGAAGCTAGACTAAAGTCATCTCAGGATTCTATACAACAAATGCTTTACCATGAGACACTTTCTTGCACAAATTATCCCAAGCTCACAACTGAAATTGATGCATTGACTAGACAATTAAGTGAGTTTGCTAAAAAAAGAAAAGATGTCTCAGTCCAGTGCTTCTAAGAAAATCTTGAACTATTCTGTTAATTGCACAACCTGTCCTAAATTATCTAAAGAGAATGAATATCTTAAAGACACTTTGGAAAGGTTCTCATTTGGCAAGAAAAATTTGAACATGATTCTAGACAGATCTAAAGTAAGTACTAAAACTCAAGGTCTAGGATTTAATTCTACTGAACATGCCAAGAATCATCCTCCCAAAGTTCTTAAGCTTCTAGAACCTGAAAAGTTTGAAATTGAATCTGAACCTAAACATGTTGTGTTCAAATCTGCTGGTTTTGCAATGGATTCTATTACCAAAGTAAGCACTGTAAAGAGTAAAACTAAAATTACATATCAACAAAAGTATCAGTGCACTTATTGTGGTAAAAGAGGACATGTGGTTCAGTTTTGTTTTCGAGAAGCAAAGAAAGAAAAAAGAGATAGGCTGAGAAAGAATTTTCATGTTCCTTTTGTCTTCACTAAACAAGCTGATACACAATTGATCAGAATGACACCTAAATAATATTTTGGCCGACAGCATGCAGAAATCAGAAGTGCTTTTGTTGTTCCTACTTGTCGTGTGTCACAGTATTGGGTTCCTAAATCATGTCTTACTAACCCCAGTACTGTGAGACCGATAATCTCTTCAATGTAGGTACAACAATTGAGGAAGGGGAGCTTTTGGTTAGTTGATTCAGGATGTTCTAGGCACATGACTGGTGATTCAAAATGGTTCTCCTCCCTCACTAAGGCATACAGTGATGAATTGGTTACTTTTGGAGATGCTTCAACTGGAATTGTGATGGCAAAAGGTACTGTGCGTGTTAATGACAAGTTCGTTCTTAAAGATGTTGCCTTGGTAAGTAAATTGAAGTACAACCTGCTTTCTGTGTCTCAATTATTGGAAGAAAATCTTGAGGTAAGCTTTAAGAAACATGCTTGTAGGGTTTTAGATGCCTCTGGAGATCTTGTTTTTAATATCACTCGATTAGGGAGAGTTTTTAAAGCTGATTTCAATTATTCCTTTTTACCTAATGTTAGATGTTTGGTAGCTTCTGATTCTAGGGATCTATTCTTTTGGCATCGTAGACTAGAACATATTGGTTTTGATCATCTTGTTCGAATTAGTGGAATGGATCTTATTAGGGGGTTACCTAAGCTTAAAGGTGAGAAAGATTTGGTTTGCTCTCCTTGTCGTCATGGTAAGATGGTTGCTGCTCCACATTTTCCTATTTCTATAATCATCACAGATGGCCCTGGACAATTGTTACATATGGACACTGTAGGTCCCTCAAGAGTTCAATCTGTTGGAGGTAAGTGGTACATTCTTGTGATTGTTGATGATTACTCTAGGTACTCTTGGGTGTACTTTATGGTGTCTAAGGATGAAGCTTTTGGTCATTTCAAAGATTTGTTTATCAGACTTAATAATGAATTGAATGGTGCTGTGAAAGTAATAAGAAGTGATAGTGGTACTGAGTTTAAGAATTCTTTATTTGCTTCCTTTTGCTTTGAACAAGGTTTGGAACATCAATTTTCCTCTCCTCGGGTTCCTCAACAGAATGGTGTAGTTGAGAGGAAAAATAGAATCTTCGTTGAGATGGCAAGAACTATGCTTGATGAACATGCCACTCCTAGGAAGTATTGGGCAGAGGCAATCTCAACTGCTTGTCATGTTTCGAATAGAGTGTTTTTGAGAGCCTCTTTGCACAAGGCCCAGTGTCTCTCACTTCAGAGTTTTTGGTTGCAAATGTTTTATTCTTAAACATGGTAACTTGGACAAATTTGAATCTAGATCAACTGATGGCATATTTCTTGTATATCCTCTTCACTCTCGTGGCTATCGAGTGCTTAATCTTGAAACTAACAAAATCATTGAGACTTGTGAGGTTACTTTTGATGAGGTCAGTACTTGTACTAGAACTGACATTTCAGGTACACAAGTTCAAGGGGAGTCTGAAAGTATATTTCTTAATGAAGAAGATGATGTTGAGCTTGGCAATGATGTTTCTCCCATGCCATCACCTGATGATCAGCCACTTGCTGATGCGCCACTACCAAGTGAAGAACAGATAGCCGAAGGTGCTCAAAATGGCGAAGCATATTCAGAACCTACTGCACCTTTGAGAATTCAGCGACTTCATCCTCCAGAATTGATGATTGGTGACAAACATGAAAGGGTAACACGTTCTAAGTTTACTTCTCCTGACTCACATGCTCATTCTGTTTTTGTTGCCTCCTTTAAGCCCAAGATGTAAGTCACGCTTTATCTGATGAGTCTTGGATCAATGCCATGCATGAAGAATTAGAAAACTTTGAGCGAAACAAAGTTTGGACCTTAGTTGAACCTCCTCATGGACATAATGTAATTGGAACTAAATGGGTTTTTAAAAATAAACAAAGTGGGGATGGTGTTGTTGTGAGAAATAAGGCTAGACTTGTTGCTCAAGGTTTTTCACAGGTGGAGGGTCTTGACTTTGGTGAAACTTTTGCCCCTGTCGCCATATTAGAGGCAGTTCGAATTCTTTTAGCCTTTGCTGCATCTAGAGGATTCAAATTGTTTCAAATGGATGTTAAAAGTGCTTTTCTAAATGGCTACATTGAGGAAGAAGTTTATGTTAAACAACCACCTAGCTTTGAAAATCCTAAGTTTCCTAATCATGTCTACAAACTCTCAAAAGCCTTGTATGGTTTGAAGCAAGCTCCTCGGGCTTGGTATGAGAGGCTCAAGCTGTTTTTCCTAAAAAATGATTTTCAAATGGGCAAGGTAGACAAAACTATTTTCACTTTTAGACATGGCAATGATCTACTACTTGTTTAGATTTATGTGGATGATATCATCTTTGGAGGCTCCTCTCATGCTTTGGTTTCCAAGTTTTCAGATACTATGAGCAGGGAGTTTGAGATGAGTATGATGGGAGAGTTAACTTATTTCCTAGGCTTGCAAGTAAAACAGACCAAGCAAGGCAATTTCATTCATCAAACCAAATATATTAAAGACTTGCTTAAGCGTTTTGACATGGCAACTAGCAAACCCATCTCTACACCAATGGGGTCTACAACTGTTCTTGACCCAGATGAAGAAGGTGAAGTAATGGATCAAAAAGAATACAGGAGTATGATTGGATCTCTACTCTATTTGACTGCTTCAAGGCCGGATATACACTTTGTTGTGTGCTTATGCGCTCGATTTCAAGCTAGACCTCGTGTATCTCATCGACAGGCTGTGAAAAGAATTCTCAGGTATCTCCAATCCACCTTAGAATTTGGTCTTTTCTATTCATCTTCATCCTGTATTTCTTTGCATGCATACTCGGATAGTGATTTTGCGGGGTGTAGGATTGATAGAAAAAGCACATCTGGCACTTGTCACTTTTTAGGCACATCGTTAGTGTCTTGGTCCTCTAAAAAACAATCTTCTGTTGCTCAATCAACTGCTAAAGCTGAGTATGTTGCTGTTGCTGCTAGTTGCTCTCAAGTCCTTTGGATTGCCTCTACTCTCAGAGATTTTGGTTTAGATTTGGGCATTGTTCCTCTTTATTGTAATAACACTAGTGCTATTACCATTGCTAAGAATCCTATGCAACATTCTAGAACCAAACACATTGATATCAGATTTCACTTTCTTAGAGATCATGTTGAAAAAGGTGATATTGTTCTTCATTTTGTTGAAACTGATTTTCAAATTGCTGATATTTTCACTAAGCCTCTTGATACTTCTCGATTTGTTCGCTTATGAGTGAATTGGGTGTTGTTCATCCTATGAGCTTATTTTGAGGGGAGCTAGTTGGTTAAAATTTCAGAAGCTTTGATGATTCATTAAGTCCAAGCCATTGAAATAAAAGGAGTAGTAGAGCTTTCTTTATCATATTTGTTCATATGCTATGAAGCTTTGATCTGGACTGGTTTACTAATCATGCTATATAATGAACTAAAGCTTGACATGGTTGAAATTTTTGACTAGATTGATTATTGGTATCACTTTGTGCTAGTTATTGAAAAAGATAAGCTTGTTTGTGAGTCTTATTTTAAATCTTGAATTTGAAGCAAAATGTCTCTCACTTCAATCCTGTGTTGCTCACTCAATTTGGCATGTTATAAAAGATAAAAGGGTTGAGAAAAGGAATATGCAAAGATGTGTGCTTCAAGCATGCCATACATAGTTGTGTATCACAATAACAAAAAGGGGTACATAACAGTGCTCAACTGACAAGAAGTATGCTTCAAGCATGCCATACCTAGCTATGTGTTTTTGAAATAAAAAATGCACAAAAAGTGCTTTATCAAAAGAAGTATGCTTCAAGCATGCCACCCTGGAAAAGATGTATGCTCCAAGCATGCCACATGCACATAAAAATTGAAAGTGAAGCAAAAAAGGATGATTCATGAGATTGTAGCTCATCCAATTTTTAAAGTTGGTCTCACTGTTTAGCTTTCACTTTTTGATGACTTCTATTTGTGGTCTTATAATCTTTTTAGTCATTGTAAATGCTTGTCATGAATCTAAATTGTTTTATCACTTTGAAATACTTGTCTAGATATTGCTCTGTGGTATATGCATTTATATGATCGTGTTAGCTCTACTCACCGAATTGGCTTGGTTAATCCATTAAATAGATTTGCATAAAGCTTCTGGACTTTTACACTTCTTACTTCTCTATTTTAGAAATTTGAAGCTCTTGATGATCACATTGCCAAAGGGGGAGAAACTGAGTTATTTGCAAGAAATTTGATTTTCTTGTGTTAAAGGAAGGTTTCAGCTGCTGTTTTGTTGCTTGGCAGTTTTTGAACAGTTTTTGCAACCTTGACACTTTCTGTTGCTCACACTCATTTCTGAATTTTTGGAAGTGTTGTCAATGTATTCATCAAGGGGGAGATTGTAAGACCAAGAGGTTTTTGGTCATGATATTTGATGATGAATACATTGCCAATAAGTAAGACTTAGTCTTGGGGTTTTAAGTTGAATACATTGTCTTTGGAACATGCTTGTGATCTTAGTTGCTGACTGCTGTTGAGATCTGTTGTTTTCTGTCGAATATCAGTTTTTGTCAGGCTTTGCGGTAGTACCGGCCTTGTGTCCGCGGAACTACCGCTGAGAGGAACAACCGCGCAGTTGCTGGCGGTATGGATTTTCCCGAAGACTTGCGTTTCGCTTTTGGATTTTCTTGAAATACGGTAGTACCGCAGCTGTGGGACGGTACGACCGTAGGAAGGTAATACCGCAGGTTGAACGGTGGTAGTACCGCACAAAGGTATGACCGCAAGGATGCGGTATGGAATTTCCAAAAGAGATGTTTCCGAGAGTTTTGAGTTCAAGTGAAAAACGGTAGTACCATGACTTGGTGCGGAACGATCTCAGATCGGTAGTACCGCATGTTGAACAGAGGTAGTACCGCATGGCAGTAATACCGTTTGAGAGCAGTATGGTTTTTACAGAATGCTTGTTCTTTGGAAGTTTCTGTTGTGGAATCGGTAATACCTTTTCGAATTTACGGTAGTACCGCACATCGGTAGTACCGTTGTGTTTTTATCGGTATGGAAAAACCAGAACACTTGTTTTTTTGGACATTGAATTTCTTGCTGAGCGGTATGACCGCACCATGGATGGTGGTAGTACCGTGATAGGTTTTTCAGAGAGAGAGAGTTTCTAACAGGTACTGTTAAGTCAAAATCGGATGAACCGAATTCTTGAAGCAGTTCAACCACTGGTCGGTAATACCGCGCTCTTAATGGCGGTAGTACCGTTAGTTGGTATGACCGTTTGATAAAGGTATGGAATTTCCAGAGGGTGTGTTTATGGAAGATTTTGAGTTTTCCGAAGAGCGGTACTTTTGTAGTAGTTGAAGCAGATGCGACGCAGCGTCTTGTAGTACCGGGCTAATGTATGTAGTTCCGTTTATCCTCTGAAATATTGTTGTTTTGGGGTTTTGACTGAGGACAAGCTAAAATCGTGAGCTTTATCGAGTTGCATGGTGCATGATAGTGTTTATGGGTGTGTGTGAGCTAATGGATGGTCAAGTTGGAGAACTTGTGCCAAGAATTGGGTTTCTTTGGTCTTTGCATGTGCAGGATGGGCGTAAGGACGAATCACGGTCGGTGACTGAGTTTGATTCGGACTAGGATGGGGAGATCTGAGGTCTTGGAAGTTGTGGATGTCACAAGGTGGTTTGGATCACACTGGAGCACGTGGAGATCAAGGCGTGCGCGCTGGAAGCTACGGGATGGAGTCCTGGAGGCTTGCGGCGTGGAAATTTGGAAAGATTGATTTGGAAGGAGTTCCAAATTTGGTCGTTTTGAGATAGAGTCCGTGTCGGTGTCGTGTTGAACATGGATAGGACTCCAGGGTATAAATAGAGGAGGGTTAGGAGCCAACCGTGGGTTTTTAGATTGGAGGTCGTGATTTTGAGTCACGGTTTTGAGTTGAGGTTTTTGCTGTAGCCTTCTTGCTGTTTTGTGCTATGGTTTAGAGGTCCTTCAAATTAGGACTTTGAGGGGTACTTGTTGAGCACTTTGTAGACACAAATCAACACTGAGATATAAAGATCAGATTTGTTCAATCTCTGTCTTTGATTTGGTCTTCTTGTTGTGCGGCTGAGAAGAGGTTCTTGCTGAAATTTGGATTCGGTTGTTAAATTGCTGCAATCATTCAACCCCCCCCCCCTTCTGATTGCCATTACGATCCTACAATTTCGAAGTTCCCTCCTTTCCGGCCGTGAGAACCTTTTTCATCCGCGACGCCGACGTGGTAAGGCATTACCCAATTCAGCTCATTTTCACCATGTATTAGGTTCTCTTGAGCATATCCGAAATCTGTTTTCTCCTATCCTACCTTAGGTCGCTTTCTCCGCGTGAAGACCTAGCACCGTCGTCGCCATTGCCGTCAGCAAGCTCCCTCAGTGCTTATCCAGTCATCCACAGCTCTCTGGTAGATTCCCTAAACCTCCTAGTTGCTAGAGCATGCTTGTTTAGCTCAATGCACTATCGGGTGGACTTGGCCGCTTTTGCCGTATTTGTACCGCCGCTCGCCGCCGATTCAGGCCGTCTCCGCCGCCGTGAACGCCACCTATAAGAGCTCATTAGTATGAGCAACTCGTTCCTGGCCTTGGCTGGCGCCATCGTGGATCACCGCACCGACGAGCCGCCGGCAAGGTTCACGGCTACGCACTCCCTTTTGTCGGATTTCCCGACCGTTTCCTGTAGCAGCGTAATTAGGAATTAATGACATTGATTAATGATTAATGGTAGAATCTCGGTTGGAAATCAATGCTTAACTGTGCTAATGATTGGTCATTTAAATGGCTGTCTCTATTACATGTGGGTCCCATGAACAGAAATCAAGGCATTTAATTAAACCAATTTTGCTTTAGAGCCTTTGACATGTGGGCCCAAGGCCAATGGGTGCACAGAAAACCAACCAGTGAACCATTGCATTGTGCTGTGGACTTTAGTCCACACACTATTTGGTGAACCTTGTCTATGACAACTGGGGCTCGCATGTCAGGACGCTTTAATTCGAAAATTAATCGAAAAATAGCACTTTTCAGTGGACCCCTTCTATCATAGGTTATGGCTAGGGTAGACCTCAGTGAGAAAAGTACTAAATGATTATAGAAATTCCGAAATGATTAATTTATGCACTGAAAAATTGAATAACTTCTAAAATGTAGAACTAATTCATTTTAGCTCCAAAAACAGTGAAACCATTTTTGTTAATTTTCATTTTAAATGAACTTTGTTATAAAATTGGTTTCAAACATACCACTATCTCAGAAAATATAGTTATTGGAGTTTGATTCAAAACCTATTTATTTATACACTAGAAAATGGCTTTAACTTTAAGAATTCATAACTATTTCATCTTAACTCCAAAATGGATGAAACTAGTTTTGATATTTTTCATTTAAAGTAAAATTTATTTTAAAATAGGTTTCAAACATGTATCTGTAACAGAGAGTATAGTTTTGGGAAAATAATCCATAACTCTATTATATTTACAATATAAAAGGTCGATAACTTTAAAAAGGTATAACTAATTCATAAAAACTCTAAATGAAGTAAACTCAGTTATTTTGGTCTTATAATATTATCCTATTTTTATCTATGTAATACTTTGCCTCACCACTACTCTAGAAATTTTGGCCAAATAATTACATCACATGAATTAAGACATATTGGAAACTAAAATTCAAACCATCATAACTCTCTCATACCAAATCCAATTGGAATAATTCTTTCACCTAAATTCATCTATAATAATAATCTACCTACTGTATAAATTTCCTGCATTTTTTAGTATTTTGAATTTTTGGCATATTTGGTGTTAATTGCAATATCGTTCTTTCGATAGATACCTCGACTATACAAACGTATACATGAGTGTAACCTGAGATTGAACAAGTGGTATAGCAAAGGTGCGAGCACCCTCCTCTTGAACATATTGCTCCTACTGATTTTAAAATGTTTTGTATGAATTTTAATCTCTCGATTGCATGCTATTTTGAAAAGTATGTTCATGGGTAGAAGTAGTTAATTCCCTACTTGCCGCATTGGCCCTCCTTTGAATATTGATTACCCTTTTATCTTGAATGATTAAGTCTATATGTTATATGGGTTTGTTTGCTAATTTGTAGAATGATGCTTAGTCATGCTAGTAGTTGTAGTCGATAACGGTTGATGGAGCTAGTCCATCGGCCGATGGATCAAATTGAATCTTAATGAAATTTGAGGATTATATGGATTTGATTATGTTGAATTTGAGGAAAATGTCCAGATCATCGTATCTGATTATTATGAACTTGTTGATGGGTTGTTGTTGTGTGTTGGACTTGGACGGGTGATAAGGTGATGAAGGGGTGGTCCCGAATTCGCGTAGCCCCATCTGTGTATTTGAGGACCAGTCTATGGTGTGATGAACCAAGTATTACGTACAACCACACGCTGGGATAATGGCGAAGGCTTGGCTTTATAATTTGTTGTGTGTTAGCTATCAAAACACAATCAGATTGGCAATTGTTGTTGTTTGGTTTTAATGGCTCTCTTGTCAATCTGGTGGGGGCATGTTACACTTTTTCTTTTCTTGCCCTTAAGGGTCTTTTGCGTTTGCCGTGAAACTGCGCAAGGGACTTACTTACACAACGGGGTTAGCCGTGGTTGTAGCGCGTATGATAGCCTGCCATGGTGGACATCCTCGGGTGGTTTGATAGTTAGGACATGACATTGTAACGGCCTCGTTATGATATCTCAGTCACACTCCTAAGGAAGAGTGTATTGGCCGACATTATGAGATATTCATATCGTGTGGGTAAAGCTGTACAACTCTGCAGAGTCAAATAAATCTATTCGAATAGCCGTTTCCCCGGTTATGGACATCACTTGTGGGAAAGCATGCACAATTAGCTTTTGGGAAATTAAGTTTGGGTTATGGTTGGAAATGTTATGTCATTATGTTAGTTGTTCAGATCTGAAATGTTATCTCGAACGGGATGTTCACTTGTTACTTTGTTATGGAATGAATTGTGTCACGAATGGTATATTCGTGTGTTGATTATTTTTGGAGATTATACTATTGTTGATCATTACTTATTAGTATACAATGTTTTCTAAATGTTTTAAAATGGCAATTTGAATCTATATTGTTTATCTAATTGCAAAACTTGCTTTATGCTGAAAATTGACCAGTGTAGTAACCTTCCTTTGATACTTACATGCATCCTTATTTTTCTTGAAAAGTCTCGCGAGTACAACTTTGTACTTAAAAATTGTCCATTTGTTCAGGTGAGAAGTCATTCAAATTGGGTAAAGTACTTCAGACGCTACGACTTTAATCCCAGTTGGTTGCTTGTGGGATTGTGGGCATGCCAACTTGGTTATTCCCTTTTTATTTTAAGTTTGTCTTCCGCTGCGATTTATCATTTGATAATTACTTTTGGCCGATTGGCCCTCTTATGCAAACTTGTACATTATATTTCTATTCAATGATGTTGTATTTATGTTTCCTTTATTCTCGTATATTGTGTATGGATGTGAATACAATGTTGTGTTTGGATATGTGCATGTTAGTCACTTATCCTTGGGAGCTAACATAAGACACCTATCCGGGTACTCGGAATCATTTTCGTTTCATGTTAAGTATTGTGCTCTTTTAGCGTAATTACTTAGCTTGAAACGGATCCGATCTCGGGGTCCCCAAACATCACATGCATCTACACCGCATGCTCGGTCGACTCTCGTGAAGTCGACCTCTAAAATGCGAGGCAGCAAGGGCAAATCGAAGATGGTCAACTCTTGTTCTGATATCCCCTTCTTACTGTTGGCCTGGAAATTCGTGCTAGGCAAGCTGTTGGTTGAGAATATAGAGCGCCACCCTACCATAGGAATTACTTGCACGAGATTGCATACATGGTACATGGAACAGGCCAACAAGAAGGATGAACAACGGCGCTCGGGTGTCACCGTCAAGTTCAAGAAGTATCATTTTAAACACGGCCGTCAAGACTGTGTCTTCACGTGGTGACCTTCGATGACTTGTTCTTTCTCTTCAACCTCAGTGTTATATAACTCCTTGCTTTTGTGTGTGTGTCTATATATATATATATATATATATATATATAGACACACACACACACACATACATACACACACACACATGATTTGTGAAGCCGAAGTAAGGAATTCACCGGTAGGTTTCCTCGACCCACACTTGGTCTCCTGGCAAACCATCACGGAGAATGCAAAATTCATCAAGGATTACATGACGGAGTCATTGCTGGCTCACCGTGACAAGGAATTCATACTTTTGCCCTATAACCAGGAGTAAGTGCTGCACTAGTGGCTATATTTGTTGATTTGTACTTTATAAGCAACACAAACTTAGGTTTAATGACCATGGCGACATACCTATGTAGGTTCCACTAGATTCTAATTGTAATTATACCAAAACGGAATAAGATAATATACCTAGATTCCCTAAAGAGGGCCACACACGACTTCACAATTGTCCGAGAATTAATCGACAGGTAAACACATTTCCTCTATAGATATCTCTATTGTACAGTCTTTCCTTCTTTTGCAATGGCTAAGGCTAAGTTCTTGGAATCATGTAGATCGTTCAGGATAAAAGGAGGGATATGCAAGGGAGGGATCCTGTGACATGATCTAAAATTTGTGGTATTCGCTAGTACACATTAATCCTATATAACACTTTGCAGTAATGCCTCTCGAACTAACCAATTCTATTTTTGTAGTGCCACCAGCAGCCGTTGGCCTCCAACCTCTGTGGATACTATGTTTGCCACAACATGGAACTACTCGTCAGTTGCGCGATAACCAATGATCCCCAGGTTTATCAATCTTGCAATAATTATTTCATACTTACCAATTTATATAAGCACGAATTTCATCTTCCTAGCGACAGGTTGTGAGCATCGCTACAACTGCGTTGGAACAGGGCCAGCTCATAAAGATTCGAGGACATTTTGCGTCATTCTTGAACCGTGAGGTCATAAATCCAGATGGGAAGTTCCACAATGTGGATTGAACTTAATGGTACATGTGTGTAAATGTATATGGGTGGTTAATTTTAGTTAATTGATTTGTGAATTGGATGTGCTCGTTTCTGAAATAAATGTGAATTGGATGTGCTTGTTTCTGAAATGAATGTGAATTGGATTTCAGCTTATTTCAGAGGGCATGGCTAGATTTCCTAAGGCTAGCTAATAAACAGAAATAGATTTAGCAATACAAAAGAATATCACAGACGAGTTCATCTACAAACCGTCTGTGATAGTTAACTATCACAGATGGTTTTGAGTTAATAACCGTCTGTGATAGTATGCATCACAAACGGTTCAAAAACCATCTATGATGACCTCATGTCATTACTGACCCATAAACTCAGATGGCTCATGAGACCGTCTGTGATGACGTTTTTGAACTATCTATGATTACCTTTTTTTTGTAGTAGTGTGATGATATTCAAGACAAGATCCCGAAGTGAAGAAGATCATCGTGTGTTGATGAAATTCAAGACAAGAACTTGAAGTAAAAGAAATCATCATATGTTGATGATATCAAGTCAAGAACCCAGACTTGGAGTGGAGATGTTCGTCGTCAAGTGATCACTCCAAGATGGATGCTCAAGGCAAAGGTATGATTAGCATAGGATAAAGATGTGTTCATAGTCTTTTACCTATCTCGATGTTTGATTGGAAGACCAGATTTCTAGTATAGGTTTCTGTACTACAAAGAGGGATCATGACTAGTAGCTTGAAAACTTATGATGTGCCACATTGATCGACTAAGAGTCATGTATTGCATTTAGAACAGCTTCTGAAAAATATCAGTAAAAACGGTATGACCGCACCTGAGGAGCGGTTGTACCTCAGTACGGTAGGACCGATTTCTAGTTGGCGGTACGTTATTTCCAGATAGCATGTTTTTGAGAGTTTTCCTCTTCTGAAAATCGATAGTACCGGTAGAGCCGAGCAGTACTACCACTGTGCGGTAGTACCGACCAATGTGAGTGCGGTAGTACCACACCAGATCGTAACGGCTAGTTCAGAAGCATTTAATGCATCCCATATGACCGTTGAACAGTAGGTACGATAGTATCAGCCGATCAATGGTGGTAGTACCTCACCTGCTAAATATTTTAGGGAATTGCTTCAAACGGTCGAATTTGTGGTTGGGGGCTATAAATACCTCGTCACCAGCTCCAAGCTCATTAGCCCTGGCCTCCTTGAATACCTTAGAGCCATTGGTGCATTCTCTACTACTCATTTGCTCATATTTCACATTTTGAGGTAGTTGAGAGAGTTGAAGTGCATGTGCATCATTAGTTGATCTTTTGGCACTTGATAATCTTCAAGCAAGGGCTGTGATTTGTTACTCTTGGTATTTGCCGACACCTAGATGGCGTGGAGACATCGTGGTCTGGTGATCTTCTCAAGAAGTTTGTGTGAAGGCCCGACGTGTTGTGAGTAATTTGGTGCTCACCATATCCAGAGTGGAGGAAAAGCAACCCCAAGTGGATTGAGGTGTTGGTTCAACTTGTGAGCTAGTCCAATTCATTTGGGCTTACCTCAGAGGTGTTGGCTTAATTCGTGGAGCCAGTCCAATTTGTTTGGGCTTACCTCAACGTGGATTAGGGGAGACCGGCAAGTCTCCGAACACTACGGTAAAACATCATTATGTCATTGTGGTTTGCTCTCTTGTGATTTACTTTATGCAATTTACATTCCTCGAATTAAATTGATTGCTTGTCAAACTAAAATTGTAAACCTTGACTTAGATTTAGGGTATTGGTGCACTTAAGGGAAACTAGAATATTTAGATTCTAATTGTGCAAAACCGAATTGACTTTCGTTTTTTGCATTAGAAATCGGTTTTAGCCTTATAGTTTTTTAGAAAAGACTATTCACCCCCTCTAGTCAGCATCCTCGATCTTACAAGTGCCCTTGCCAGCTATTCGACAATGGGTACCTTGTGGGTTTGAACCCAAAGCCTAGTATCAAGGACTACGACTCTGCACAGATGTGAGGACCTGTCTCGGGAGCTCCTGGAGAGATCTCCCAGGACCACCAAGAGGTACGACAGGACTACCTGGAGGTCTGGGAGGTCCTCCAAGACCACCCGAGGAGGTCTCCTAGCGACCACCAGGAGGTCTCCAGGACCTCCCCAGGAGGACTCGAAGGTACACCCGGAGGTCCTCCGAGACCGCCCGAAAGCCTTGATCTCTATGCACCATGAGCTAGTCCCAGGATCAGATTGGCTAGCTCGCACAGACTCAACAATTGGTGTAATCAATTCCATACCACAAGCGCAAAAGATGAAGCAGACAAATAAACACATATTATTAACAAAAGACTTTATGGTCAAGTTTGTTTACAGAGGTGCCACACAGGGCTAACAACAAAAGGAAAACCTGCAGTAGAAACAAAAACACGTGAAGGCCATTCGGCAAGCCCACAAGCTACCAAGTGGAGGACGTCTCCTATGCACAAGGTCTTCAAAAGAGGTCCCCATCATAGATGTCGGACCCGGGAACGAAAGATCCCGAACCCTCTGTGTTCATACACCAGTCCAGGATTTCCGGTGTACACAGTTACAAAAATGATAACATAACCAAATCTCGCGTTTCATTAATAGTAAATCAGAGTTCGATACAAATGGGCATGAAGCCAAATAAAGAAGTAAATAACACAAATGAAATAAAAAGATAGTAGTAGGCGAGCGATCCGCCACAGCAATAAATGCTGGGGCGTAACCTAAGCGTCGGTGTCCTCACCGTCCCGATAGTAGTCTTCTCCGAAATTTTGTTGCATAAAGCAAGCATGAGCACAACTACCGTGCTCGCAAGTTACACCAATATGGAATTGTAATGCATGCATAAGGTAAACAAAGGACATTGGCGGGGTTATTTTATGTAAAACAATAGCTTTAATTTAAATAATCGTAATAGATTGCAAGGCCATTTTCATACATTAATTAAAATCATAATTTAAATGACAATTGAATAATGTGGATAACCTCCACGAAAGGTGATGGATATCCTCCAATCACAATGGCTAACCGCCTAATTTTCCCCACAGGACTATCCATCCCGAAAACATCTGTTGAAACCATTTTTAAACCAAAAACAAGTCTAACTCAAAGTGGCTTTGCTAGCATGTCCATGATCATGACGCGCTATTCAATAGTTTTCTACTCTGCGAGTTTATGCAGCTTTACCCACACGAGATATTATACCCTTTGTGTCGGCCAATCCACGCTTCCTAAGGCGTGATGAACAAATATCACAAGGTCGTTATAATGTTCTACCTCACAATACTCATGCCCGCTAAGGTTTCGCTTCCATTGGACTAACCATCCTCAGGAGCCCCTCTTGCGCCATGTGGGACTCTTGTCTAACCAACACCCACTCATACAACATGGCACGAATATCTATGAGGTATCCCAAATTATTAAGCCAGTCCTTCCCATACAGGACATGTGGTGGTGCGTTTTGGCATAGCAAAGGAACGCTCAAAGGCGGTCCTTAATTGACTTGGGCGTCTTTCAAAGTAAACCACCGGCTTTAATCCTAACCAGATTAAACCCGTGCATAAACTGCACCCACCTTTCATCCGTTCGCCCAAGTCCAAACCATCTTTATTTTATTTAGTAAAACCACCTTTACAACAACTCTATGGTAAGACAATACCATAGGTTCAAGTTAAAACAAGTTTGTAAAGATTTGGCTAAATCCTCCCCAAAATCAAAATCATGGTCTAAACATTTGCTAAGCATTTCCAAACAATTTATCTATGGAGACAAGGGATGACATTTCAATATTCAATATTGGCCATACAAGGACAGTTGGAATATCTAATCATTTAAACAGGAATTTAAAATACTTGAATAAAAGTATGCATGCACTTAATAATTTGAAAACTGAATTTAAATAACTTTAAAATAGTAGGTGCAAAATGATCAAAGTATAACTTGCCTTCGCTGAAGTCTTGAAATTCTAATTCTTGGAAGAATCAAATTCCCGGAATAAATAAGTAATCTAAACGTGAAAATCGACAATCAATTGTAATTCAAATAAGGACAAGACAATAGTTCAAACTAACTCCAAATAAAATAATTATATTTTATTTAGCTAGATAATAATCTTATAAGACCTTATAAGTTTGAAACATTCAATTTAGAAATAGGAAATAAAAGATATAACCTTTACAAGTTTAAATCCTAAATTTGCAAATTAAATAGTTTAATTTAAAATGACAGTTTAAACTAATTCCAAATAGACCAATTCTAATCTATTAAGCTAAATAATCTTTTTATAAAGTTTTAGAAATTTTAATTCACTAAATTTGGAGTTGGAATCCAAATGATATGAATTTTACAAATGTTAGTTTAAATTTGGAATTTAAATGGATTTCTAAATTCTAAAACAGAACTAAACTGAACCCCAAATTGAATAACTATATTTTATTTAGTTAGATAATAATTTTCTAAGATTTTAGCAATTTGAATCATCTACTTTGGAATTATGGTTCGAAGATATGAATTTTACAAGTTTAATTCCTAAATTAGTGGTTTAAATTATTTCAAATTCAAACAGACAGTTTAAACCTACTCCAATTCAAACTTTTATATTTTATTTAGCTAGGTATTAATTTTATACAATTTTAGAAATTGGAATCACCTAATTTGGAATCGAATGCAAAAGTTATGAATTTTACAAATTAAACCACGAATCATTATTTAAATCAATTTCTGAATTATTTTTCTAAAGGAAATCTATTTATCGCGACTTCTTGACGTCGGCGCCGGGATTTTCGATTTTAAAATAATCTTGACAAGTGGGGCCCTTGTGTCGAGACTCGGTCTATGTGGACCAAGTCCACGGACTTAGCGCGCAGTCTTGATGGCGTGTGTGTGTGGCGTGGTTGCCACGCAGCAACCACGTGGGCTCGAGGCTGATTTGGCGCGTGCGGGCGCCGAGGTGGCGCACGCAGCGAGCCACGGTGGCGGCGGCGCACCGTGGCGGGGCCGATGGTCGCATGGCGCTTCTGACGCGGCAATGACGGCGAGTGCGCGTAGCGAGAGAGGGGGCACGGGAACACGAGGCGCCACCCACTCGGCGAAATGACGCAGAGGCGGCGGCGACGAGGAAGGAGCGGCGGCGCAGATGCTTGACAGCGCAAACAGCGACTCCGTCGCGGCTCCGTGAAGACGAGCGCGACCGGGATCATGCGAAGACGGTGATGTCGATGGTGGTGCCGGCGAGGACGCGATGGCTATTATATGGCAATCGAAGCTCAAGCCGGGACCGGCGAAAGCAAAACCAAATTCCGGTGGAGAGGGGGCACGGGAGCGAGAGTGGGTGGTGGTGTTGGCGTCGGTGGAGTGAGGGCTACCCGGGGGTGCCTTTTATAGGGCCCGGGGAGCTCCAGGGCGGCGTGGAGGAGTGGGGGGTCGTGGCGGCGGTTACGGGCGTGGGCGCCCGCGTGCGAGAAAAAGAGGGGAAGAGCGTGGGGATCGTGCGGGAGGTGGGCGCGAGTCGTGCGAAACGACGCGGAGAAGGCGGGGGCGGTTGCGGAGCTGTTGCGAAGCTCGCCCGTGCGCGATAATGGCGGCGAGGCTTTGACCTCGCGGAGACGAAGGCGAGGAAGGGGACGGGGTCGCGGGGCCACAAGACAGTGAGAGGGAGAGGGCTGGCAGGTGGGGCCAGGCGCAGGGAGAGAGAGAGAAGGGAGGCGCGGGCGGCTGCGGGCCGTTGGATGTAAATCCAACGGTCACGCTTAAATGGGGCTGTGGGGGTGGTGCGGGCCGCCTTGGGCCAAGGGAGATTTGGCCCAGTACTGTTTTGCGATTTTCTTTTGATTTTCTATTTTACATATTCAGTCTAATCCATTTAGGCTCTAGAAAATAGCAAACAAATCCTAAAAATTCTAGGAAAATTTCTGGATGATTCTAGAATTATTCTGGACTTAAATAAAATAATTCTATCTTAAAGTTGATAATGGATTTTGGATTGAAATTTCTTTTTAGCTTTCAACAATTTTAAACAATAGTTTTTAATTTGCGTAAAAAATCACAAATTCAAATAAGTTTTAAACTTAAATCCAAGTTTGAAATTTTGAATGTTACAAACCTCCCCTTAAGGGAATCTCGACCAGAGATTGAGACATGGCTAACAAGAAGGTGGGGATACTCTGCTTTCAGATCTTCCTCTCGCTCCCAAGTGGCTTCACTTTCGGGTGGTGGCTCCAATTGAACTTTGTATGAGCGTATGATCTTGCTCGGGTGACACGCTCTGCGACATCCGAATCTTGATTGGTTGCTCCACATATGTGAGGTCTTCTTGAAGATCAATGCTTTCGAAGGGTTTGATCTTGTGCACTCAAGGCACTTCTTTAGTTGTGAAACATGGAAGACATTGTGGACGGCAGATAAGGATCTTTGGTAGCTCGGTGATATGCAACTTCACCTCTTCTTGCCAAAATCTTGTAAGGTCCCACAAATCTGGGTGCAAGTTTTCCTTTGGTTCGAACCTTCTTACTCCTGAGTGGAGTAACTCGGAGATAGACAAAATCTCATACGCAAGGTCAACTCTCACGAGCGATTATCGGATAACTCTTCATCGGGTTTGAGCTACTTTCAGATGCTCTCTTATTGCCTTAACCTTACTTTGACTTCTTTGATCAACTCGCCCAAAGAACTGATGCTCTCCTACTTCATCCCAAAGAAGCGGAGTTACGCATTTCTGCCATACAAAGCCTCAAATGGGGACATTTGAAGGCGGCTTAGTAGCTATTGTTATCTGAAAATTCCGCATAGGGCAAATTCTTGTCCCAACTTTTTCCGTAATCCAAGGCGCAGCTCGAAGCATGTCTTCAAGAATCTGGTTGACTCGTTCGTCCGCCATCCGTCTGCGGATGATATGCGATCTTGAAATTTAGTCCGTTCCCAAGGCTTCATGCGACTCTGCCAAAATCTTGATGTAAACCGTGATCCTCGTCGGACACGATCTTCTTGGGTACTCCATGCGCATGGACTATCTTGGCCATATACAATTCGCGACTTCATCGCTCGGGTAGGTGGTCTTGATCGAAGGAAATGAGCCACTTTAGTTAACCGATCAATTATCACCCAGATGGAATCACATCGATCAAGGCGTCCTAGGAAGTCCGGTAATGAAATCCATACCAACTTCTTCCCACTTCCACTCGGGGATCGAAGCAGTTGTAACAAACCAATGGGTCTTTGATGTTACGCCTTGACTCACCGACAAACATCACATCAGACTCTGAACTCGGCAATTTCCGCTTCATCTTGACCCACCAATATCTTTCCTTAAGATCTGGTACATCTTGGTGCTTTGCCAGGTGAATGGAATCTGGCGACTCATGGGCTTCCTTGAGAATCGATCGCTTTAAATCCTGCCGATCCAAGACGCAGATGCGGTTCCCGAACCACACTGTTCCTTCCTCATCTTCGGTGAATCCTGAAGCTTTGCCTCTTTTCATATTCTTCTTGATCTCCTTGATGTCTTCATCTACTAATTGTTTTTCTTTGATCTGACTCTGAAGTGTTGGTTGAACTTCCAATGCATTCACACATCCTTGCTCAACAATCTCCAAGTTCAGATGCTTCAATTCTTCATATAACTCTGGTGATTCTCCGAACCAAAAGCGGTATTGCAATACGCCTTCTGCTTTCGGGGCATCTGCAACCACATTTGCTTTGCGGGTGATAATGAATCCCAAGGTCATAATCCTTTATCAATTCCAGCCATCTTCTCGACGGAGGTTAAGGTCGACGGGTAAAGATGTACTTCAAACTCTTATGATCCGTGAAAACCTCACAATGTTACCAATGAGATAATGCCGCGGATCTTCAATGCATGTACAATTCTTTGCTAACTCCAGGTCGTGAGTTGGATAATTCCCTTCGTGTGGTCTCAACTGACGGGATGCATAAGCTACAGCTTTGCCCTCTTGCATCAATACACAACCAAGTCCCTGACGAGATGCGTCGCAGAAAATAACAAAATCCGTATGAATATCCGGTAGGACCAGTACAGGTGCTGAAACTAATCTCGTCTTCAGTTCTTGGAAACTTTCTTCACAAGCGTCTGTCCAATCAAATTTCTTCTCCTTCTTCAGAAGTTGAGTCATTGGTCTTGCTATCTTGGAAAAGCCTTCAATGAATCTGCGATAATACCCAGCCAATCCAAGGAAGCTTCTCACATCTGTGACAGACTTGGGTTGTTTCCAATCCATTACTGCTTCGACTTTGGCTGGATCTACTGCCACCCCTCCTGATGACACAATATGACCAAGGAATGCCACCTGACTTAGCCAAAATTCGCACTTGCTGAATTTGGCATAAAGCTGGTGCTCTCTGAGTTTTCCCAAAATTATCCTGAGGTGGTCCTCATGTTCTTCTTCATTCTTTGAATAGATAAGAATGTCATCGATGAAAACAACCACAAACTTATCCAAGAATTCCATGAACACTTTGTTCATCATATTCATGAAATAAGCGAGGCGTTCATCAAACCGAAAGACATTATCAGAACTTCATACAACCCATATCGGTGGTGAATGCGGTCTTGAATATCTTACGGTCTAATCTTGATTGGTGATAACCGGATCTCAAATCAATCTTCGAGAAAACACTTGCTCCTTTCAGGTTGATCGAGCGGATCATCAATCCTAGGTAACGGATACTTATTCTTAATTGTCACCTCGTTGAGCGTCGTAATCCACACACATCCTCATCTTTGTTGTCTTTCTTCTTGACAAATAATCTGAGTGCTCCCCAAGGTGATGAACTTGGCGAATATATCCCTTGCTCCGCAATTCTTCAATTTGTTTCTTCATCTCTCGCCAATTCATTGGTAGGCATTCAGAAGGTCGCCGAGATTGGAGCGGTCCACAGGACTAAATCAATTAAGAACATAGCGTCCCTATCCGGTGGCATCTTAGGAGTAGCTCATCAGGAAAAACATCCGGGAATTCTTGCACTATTGGTATATCTTCAAGCTTTAACTCCTTCAAGCTAGTCAGTATGGAACTTCCACCGGTGCAGGTCTTGGGCTTGAATTCAACTGTGACTCCTTCCTCATTAGTGAGAGTGATAGACCTATCAGCACAGTCTATCCGTCCTTGATTCTTGGCTAGCCAGTCCATTCCAAGTATTACATCCAGACCTTGAGAATGCAAGACTATCAAATCCGCCATGAAGGAAACTCAGGATATCTCGTGGTAAGATTTGGGCATAGAGAGCTGGTTCTCATTTCGAGCCCGGGAATGGATTATCATAGGATTACTTAATGAAGAAATAGGTAACCCATTTTGCCCACAAACTTATTGGATACAAAAGAATGCGAAGCTCAGGAATCAAGCAGGCGATCTTTGGTATCGAATTAACAAGGGCGTACCAAGGGCGACATCTGGTCTTTGCTGAGCTTCCTCTGCGTGGCGTGATTCACACGTCCCTTCGGAATCGCCCGCCGGCTTTGGGGTGCCGCCGGGGCTGGTACTCGATCTTGGCTTTGATTGGTGTTGCTGATCTTTGCTTCTTGGGCACTTGTTGGCATAATGTCGATCTCGTTGCAATGGAAGCATGTCCTCCTGCTGCCGATGAAGTTGGGTTCTTCTGCTGGCGCTCGCAGATGCATTGTTGCGGAAGTTGGAAGAGTTGGAGCTGTGCGTCTTGGAGTTACAGGTGTAGAAATGGAACCTTCCACTCGAGGTGGCCGAGGTGAGCAAAGCGAGGCTTGGGTTGCCCTCGAGTTGAACTTGGCGGCCATCCTCGCTATGCAGTTCTCCATCTGCGCAGATGTTTGGCCTCTGGCGAAAAGCTTTATTCACTAACTTCTGGAAGTCGGTGTAGTCATTGGAGACCATTGGGTGAGATCTCGTCGTTCAAACCATCCATGAACCTTTCACGCCTTTCTTCATCACTAGCCACGTCTGCTTTGGGGCATAGCGAGCAAATTTGGTTGAACTTGTGCGGTATTCACCCAGTGCGGTTGCCTTGTTTGAGCGTGGAACTCTTTCTTCTTTAGTGTCATTATCCTGCGGGAATATGTGCATGGCGGAAAGCCCGCACAAACTCCCCAAGAGATAGTCGTGCATCGGCATGGGAGATGTTGTAGTTATCCCACCATTACGATGCGGGACCGTGAGTTGGTGAGAGGCAAGCAGGACTCTCTCACGATCAAGACTGCGAGTGATATCCGATTTCTTCCCGATAGCACGGATCCGATCATCGGCATCCATCGGCTCTGTCTTTCTTTGGAGAAGGTTAGGGCGCATGCGCATGAAATCTGCCATGGTCAATCTCTGCGGGTGGAGGTGGTGGTGTAGTTCGAGTTGTTGCTGCACATTACGACGTTGTTGAGGGATCGAGCCAGAGGTTAATCGAGATGGTTTTGGTTTTCCATCATCGGACGTAATCTGGTCCTTGGTGGTGGCGGTGGTGGTTCTTTGCAGGATCCTCCGTGTCTGCGTCTTCGTTGCCCGACCTCGGACATCGCCCATCTTAGAGTGCAGGTGGTCACCATCTGCTAGAACTCCAAAGATTTAGAGAGATAGACAGATAGGAAGTTCTAAAGGGTACATTCTAATGACCCAAGAACACAAAGAGCACACAAGACAAAGAGCAGATTTTTCCAAAAAGTTCCTTTATTAAGTCATTTTATTCAAAGATTATGGCTACCACAAATAAGATAGTAGCTCATAATTCGCAACTAACGATCGAGCTAACAGGGAAGGTAACTATAATGGGGTACTGGGGGTATAATCCGGCTCACTGGAGCTAGCCTTGCCGGCTTTGTAGCTAGCGAGCTCATGATTCTGATCTTGACTTCTCTTACGCTTCTTGTAATGCATTACGGCGGTGAGCAAGTCATTCAAGGTGTTTAGTAGGCATAATCCAAAGCCTTAGCGAGATCCACTGGTGTGTCGATTCGGGGAATCTTCGTCTCTAGCGGAGTTGAAAATCTTGTCGAGTCGGGTCGGAATGTGCATCGGGTAGTAATGAAACCCGGTGCCCTGAAGGCGATGATTGTAGGTGTAGCGAAGGTGGCGGACTGCCTCTCTTGCCGCATCCTGCATGCCCTCATCAAAGGTGTCGCGCCGGATCGGAGCGTCAAAGACGTGGAAGACGGTGTCCGGTGCGAGATTGGAGTAGATGAGCACTTCTACTCTCCACGATTCTTGTGTTCTCCCACTTGGTACTTGAATCCTTGAAAAGTTGGCCTCTTCGGTAACCAGTCTTGTATCATTTCCCAAAGTATCTCGGCCCAATATCGATAAAGGCTCAAGTGGGAAGTAGCGTCGATATTTCACCATCTAAAATTTTGAGAAGGAGAGGAGTTAGTAAACATTTTTAAAGAGAAAGGTTGAGACATGACTCTGGATAGACTCAAAATAGTTTTAGTTTTTGAAGATAAGTCCTTAAGGCAATTCTAAGGCCACGACCTACAGTCGACATGGCTCTGATACCACTTTTGTCCGGACAGAAGCGAAAGATCCCGAACCCTCTGTGTTCATACACCATCCAGATTTCCGGTGTACAGATTACAAAATGATAACATAACCAAATCTCGCGTTTCATTAATAGTAAATCGAGTTCGATACAAATGGGCATGAAGCCAAATAAAGAAGTAAATAACACAAATGAAATAAAAAGATAGTAGTAGGCGAGCGATCCGCCACGAGCAATAAATGCAGGGGCGTAACCTAAGCGTCGGTGTCCTCACCGTCCCGATAGTAGTCTTCTCCGAAATTTTGTTGCATAAAGCAAGCATGAGCACAACTACCGTGCTCGCAAGTTACACCAATATGGAATTGTAATGCATGCATAAGGTAAACAAAGGACATTGGCGGGGTTATTTTGCGTAAGCAATAGGTTTAATTTAAATAATCGTAATAGATTGCAAGGCCATTTTCATACATTAATTAAAATCATAATTTAAATGACAATTGAATAATGTGGATAACCTCCACGAAAGGTGATGGATATCCTCCAATCACAATGGCTAACCGCCTAATTTTCCCCACAGGACTATCCATCACGAAAACATCTGTTGAAACCATTTTTAAACCAAAAACAAGTCTAACTCAAAGTGGCTTTGCTAGCATGTCCATGATCATGACGACGGCTATTGAATAGTTTTCTACTCTGCGAGTTTGTGCAGCTTTACCCACACGAGATATTATACCCTTTGTGTCGGCCAATCCACGCTTCCTAAGGCGTGTGTGAACAAATATCACAAGGCCGTTACAATGTTCTACCTCACAATACTCATGCCCGCTAAGGTTTAGCTTCCATTGGACTAACCATCCTCAGGAGCCCCTCTTGCGCCATGTGGGACTCTTGTCTAACCAACACCCACTCATACAACATGGCACGAATATCTATGAGGTATCCCAAATTATTAAGCCAGTCCTTCCCATACAGGACATGTGGTGGTACGTTTTGGCATAGCAAAGGCAGCTCAAAGGCGGTCCTTAATTGACTTGGGCGTCTTTCAAAGTAAACCACAGGCTTTAATCCTAACCAGATTAAACCCGTGCATAAACTCGCACCCACCTTTCATCCGTTCGCCCAAGTCCAAACCATCTTTATTTTATTTAGTAAAACCACCTTTACAACAACTCTATGGTAAGACAATACCATAGGTTCAAGTTAAAACAAGTTTGTAAAGATTTGGCTAAATCCTCCCCAAAATCAAAATCATGGTCTAAACATTTGCTAAGCATTTCCAAACAATTTATCTATGGAGACAAGGGATGACATTTCAATATTCAATATTGGCCATACAAGGACAGTTGGAATATCTAATCATTTAAACAGGAATTTAAAATACTTGAATAAAAGTATGCATGCACTTAATAATTTGAAAACTGAATTTAAATAACTTTAAAATAGTAGGTGCAAAATGATCAAAGTATAACTTGCCTTCGCTGAAGTCTTGAAATTCTAATTCTTGGAAGAATCAAATTCCCGGAATAAATAAGTAATCTAAGCGTGAAAATCGACAATCAATTGTAATTCAAATAAGGACAAGACAATAGTTCAAACTAACTCCAAATAAAATAATTATATTTTATTTAGCTAGATAATAATCTTATAAGACCTTATAAGTTTGAAACATTCAATTTAGAAATAGGAAATAAAAGATATAACCTTTACAAGTTTAAATCCTAAATTTGCAAATTAAATAGTTTAATTTAAAATGACAGTTTAAACTAATTCCAAATAGACCAATTCTAATCTATTAAGCTAAATAATCTTTTTATAAAGTTTTAGAAATTTTAATTCACTAAATTTGGAGTTGGAATCCAAATGATATGAATTTTACAAATGTTAGTTTAAATTTGGAATTTAAATGGATTTCTAAATTCTAAAACAGAACTAAACTGAACCCCAAATTGAATAACTATATTTTATTTAGTTAGATAATAATTTTCTAAGATTTTAGCAATTTGAATCATCTACTTTGGAATTATGGTTGAGAAGATATGAATTTTACAAGTTTAATTCCTAAATTAGTGGTTTAAATTATTTCAAATTCAAACAGACAGTTTAAACCTACTCCAATTCAAACTTTTATATTTTATTTAGCTAGGTATTAATTTTATACAATTTTAGAAATTGGAATCACCTAATTTGGAATCGAATGCAAAAGTTATGAATTTTACAAATTAAACCACGAATCATTATTTAAATCAATTTCTGAATTATTTTTCTAAAGGAAATCTATTTCTTCGCTTCTTGACCGTCGGCGCTCGGGATTTTCGATTTTAAAATATCTTGACAAGTGGGGCCCTTGTGTCGAGACTCGGTCTATGTGGACCAAGTCCACGGGACTTAGCGACGCAGTCTTGATGGCGTGTGTGTGTGGCGTGGTTGCCACGCAGCAACCACGTGGGCTCGAGGCTGATTTGGCGCGACGTGCGCCGAGGTGGCGCCTGCAGCCAAAGCCATTGGCGGCGGCGGCCGGCGAGGGCCGATGGTCGCCGGCCTTCTGACTGTGGCAATGACGGCGAGGCGCGATTAGCGAGAGGGGCACGGGAACACGAGGCGCTCACCCACTCGGCGAAATGACGACAGAGGCGGCGGCGACGAGGAAGGAGCGGCGATGCGGCAGACGGCCAGCGAAGCGACTCCGTCGCGGCTCCGGCGAAGACGAGCGCGCCGGGATCGCGAAGACGGTGATGTCGATGGTGGTGCGGCGAGACTTGATGGCTATGGCGGCGCAATCAAGCTCAAGCCGGGACCGCGGCGAAAGCAAAACCAAATTCCGGTGGAGAGGGGGCACGGGGCGAGTGGGTGGTGGTGTTGGCGTCGGTGGAGTGAGGGCTACAGGGGTGCCTTTATAGGGCCGGGAGCTCGAGCGGCGAGGAGGTGGGGGTCGTGGCGGCGATTCTGGCGTGGGCGCCGCGTCTGAAAAAGAAAAGCGTGGGGATCGTGCGGGAGGTGGGCGCGAGTCGTCTAAACGACGCGAGAAGGCGGGGCGGTTCTTGAGTGTTCTGGCTTCGCCGTCTTGTGATAATGGCGGCGAGGCTTTGACCTCATGGAGGCAAGCGAGGAAGGGGACGGGTCATGGGCCACAAGGCAGTGAGAGGGAGAGTGGCGAGTGGGGCAAAGTGAGGAGAGAGAGAGAAGGAGGAGGCGGTAGTGCGGGCGTTGGATGTAAATCCAGCAGTCACGCTAAATAAATTTGTGGGGGTGGTGCGGGCGCCTTGGGCCAAGGGAGATTTGGCCCAAGATCTTGTTTTGCGATTTTCTTTTGATTTTCTATTTTACATATTCAGTCTAATCCATTTAGGCTCTAGAAAATAGCAAACAAATCCTAAAAATTCTAGGAAAATTTACGGATGATTCTAGAATTATTCTGGACTTAAATAAAATAATTCTATCTTAAAGTTGATAATGGATTTTGGATTGAAATTTCTTTTTAGCTTTCAACAATTTTAAACAATAGTTTTTAATTTGCAGAAAAAATCACAAATTCAAATAAGTTTTTAAACTTAAATCCAAGTTTGAAATTTTGGGCTGTTACAATAGAGCACTGCACTCTCTGGATCTCCCTCCTCTACTGATTAAAACAGAGGGCACAAGCCATGAGTACTTTGAATGTACTCAGCAAGCTATGGGGAAAATGAATGCAAATAATATTTATGCACGGCTTGACAACGGAGAGTCAGAGGGTTAGTTTCTTAAAGCAATATTTGTGATGAATATCATAAGTAGATTGCAAAAGTGAAGTTAAAAGAATAATACATAAGTACATTGGTTTTCAAAGGAGGTCGTGAGCACCCACTCACTCCCAAGACCACTCCCGAGACCACGAGCCCGAACCAAACCACCCTAGAGCACCGGCTCTAGAGCTCCCAAGACCAAGTTTTGAAAATTCTACCCCTCGTTAAAATCTCGGGCATGTCCATAACCAAGGACGCGGCTATTGAATAGATTTACACTCTGCGAGAGGTTGTGCAGCTTTACCCACAAGAGATAATCTTCTTATCTTGTCACAGCACACACTTAGGGTGTGCAACTAAGAGATTATCACAAGGCCTTCTAAAGCTCCATTTCGACTCGGGTTACGCTCGCTAAGGTTTCGCCACACAGGCCCCTCTTGCGTCATTCCCGCCACAATGTAAAGAACCAAAACTTCACTAATTAATTGGCCAAGTCCACCCCATCCTGGACTTGTGGTTGTACGGTATGGCCCAGGTCAATGGCTCACAAGGTTAAATCCTTAGTTGCCGCCTAAGCGAGACCTTCCACATCCCAAGGTGTACACAGCACCAATGTGCACACAACACTAATGTGCACACATCACCCACTACTCACCACCAGCCAACTCGCCCGAGCATAAAACATTTTCTAGTTCTACCCGGCCGAATGACCACCCAGTCATGGCACTCAAATTTTAGTTAAGGTGACAACAAATGTCGTAGCCTCACACAAGGCCACACTTCATTTTAATCAGCAACACTAGCCGCTACTATACAAGCCACAAACCAGTGCGCTGGGGTAAACTAATATTGATGATTCATGGTGAGAACGACGTCTACTAAAGCATGGCTAAGCAAACACGATACCCAGGTTGGCAATATCAATATGAGACCAACTAATAGTACCCATCCTAAGGTGTCCAAGGGAAATCATGCCAACATGTCCAACACAAATATTCAAGGAGGCATACTTGTTAAATAGGAATTTAGCTACCGCCCAAACCATTTTTATACAACTAGCAATGCAAGTTTATAACAAATCAAGATACTTTTGTAAAAATGGGTTCAAGATGATCAAGGTCCACGACTTGCCTTCGGCATCGAGCTGCTGGTCTTCTGAGAAGGTTGTTGGATCCTCAAGTTCTTCCGCGAAACCAGAATCTACATGTTCGCAAAGAAACCAAATGAATAAGACAACTCTCGACAAAAGAACTTAAGAGACTCAAAAGAACTTAAGCAAATCTCAACCAAAAACTAGCAAAAGCAAGAGGTCTCGGCAAGAGGGGAGGTCCAACCCGAAAGAGGGTGGTCTTTCCAAAAAGACCAAGGCATGGCTGAGAGGCGATCATGGCCGAGAGGGTGGTCTTTGCAAAACGACCAAGAGGCAGCCATGAGTGGGAGGGTGGTCTTTGCAAAAAAAAAAAAAGACCAGCAAGGACCACCAGGGTGGTCTTTGCAAAAGAGCTAACAAAGACCATGAAGATGGTCCTTGCCAAAGGAGATCCAAAGGGGATCCCGAGGGGGAGGTCCTGAGGAAAACATTACTATTCCACGTGGTCGTAAAAAGAACACGACCACGTAATGTAGTCGTGAGAAGAATACGATCACACAAAGTGGTCATATGAACAAGAAAAGAATAGGCACAAGGAAACTCACCCAAAGCCAAGAAAGAGACAGAAAAAGGAGGAGATCAGAGGGACAACTGCGGTGGTCGAGGTTGGCACGGCGCTCCGGCGAACTCTTGAGGTAGCAAGTCGGCGGCGCCAGCTCCGATGATCTTCTGGTTGACGAAGAGGTGGTGGCACAGCATCCTCGTGCAATTCTTGGTGAAGCTTCAAGCACAAGCATGGAGAAAAAATAGACAAGAGCAGGGAAGTTAGGAAATGAGGAAAAAGGTGACAAAGAAAGGTATACACGGGCTATATATATAGCCAGACAGCGAGCAGAAAAAGAGAGAGCCACAGGAAGGCTTGGACACATTGGTCAAGGTTAGGTGAAAAACAAGGCAATGATAAGACAGGGTATGCCATCAAAAGGATAAATGAAGTACCCCAGAAGTGGCCGCATTTAATGTGATGCAACAAGCATTAAATGCGCTTAAGGCTTTAGAGGCGGAGGAATTGAGAAAGTGAGCCGGACTGACAAGTGGTGCCAGTCAAACTAGGCGGACAGATCAGTCAAAGAGGTGGTCTCAGCCGCAAGGGTGGTCTTTGCAAAAAGACCATAGGTCTTGACCTCAAAGAAGAGGTCTTAACCCGCAAAGGTCTTCACAAACGACCACAGGTCTTGAACTCAAAGAAGAGGTCTTAACCCGCAAAGGTGGTCTTTGCAAAAAGACCACAAGAAGGTCCAAAGAAAAGAAGACTCAGAGGGGTCCTGACGGTCAAGATCTACAAGGGAAGGTCCTGACGGTCAGATCCACAAGGGGAGGTTGCGGCTAAATGACAAAAGAGGGGAGGTCGCGGCTAAACAACAAAAGAGGGGAGCTCGCGGCCTCAAGGGGAGGTCGCGGCTAAAGGACAAAAAGAGAGAAGGTCCTGACCACAAGGGGTGGTCTCAACGGTCAAGATCTAAATAAGGGAGGTCCTGACGGTTAAGATCTCCAAAGGGGAGGTCTCAACGATCAAGATCTAAACAAGAGAGGTCCTGACGGTTAAGATCTCCAAAGGGGAGGTCTCAACGGTCAAGATCTAAACAAGGGAGGTCCTGACGGTTAAGATCTCCAAAGAGGAGGTCTCAACGGTCAAGATCTAAACAAGGGAGATCTCAACGGTCAAGATAAACATAAGGGAGATCCCGACGGTTAAGATGAACACAAGGAATGTCTCAACAGTCAGGATGAGAGGTCATGAAGGTTTGAGATGAAGTCAAAGGAGGGGAGCGATAGCGAGGGAAAGGCGCGGAGAAGCAGGAGCTGTCCGATCTAGATCGGAGGGTCCATAACAAGTGGGAAGTTCAGATGGTCCGAACGGCCCAATCGCTACAGATGGTCCGATGAAAATCGGACGGTCCAGCAAGGAAGGAAGCTTTCAAGGGATGTTTAAACCCGAAGGAGGTCCAAACAAAGGAGAGTTTCAAAGGAGAGTTTTGACGAGGATCTAATAATCCTCATTTTATCTTTTATCTATAATTCTTATTATGAGTAAATATGATGTCATGTGGTCCCTAGGTATACCCCTTAAATGTACAAGGAAGAAGCCTACTAGGTGGTCGTAAGTTCTTCTACGACCACCTCCATAGTCGTAAGTCTTGCTACGACTACCTTATGGTCCTAAGTTCTTCTATGATCACTACCCAGTCGTAAGTTATTTTACGACTACCCCATAGTCGTAGGCTCTTCTGCGACCAGGTCAGCTACGACTACCTTATGATCAATAAAACCTACAGACGAGTGGGTCCAATTGATTAAGGAATCCAAGCAGTCAACATACGCTGTTATTATACGAAATAATAGCACGTAATACCCCATTATCTCTGACAAGTAACTGCCAGGCAGCGTGAAGGAGTTACCACTCCGATGATTACTGCAAACATGCACCCTTTACTGGATTTGATGAGGCACCTCTTCAAAGGAGAAAACAGCTATTCCTTCACGACTATATAAAGGCAAAGAATCGAGAGGAAAAGAAGCGTCGGAGGAGACAACAAGCAATCGGGAAGACATCGGATACTATCTTACGTAATAGCCTTAGTCTTTTTCGATTATACGAAACACACTCAATACCATATACACGAGGAGTAGGGTTGTTATTCTCTCGAGAGAAGGCTGAACTCAGTATAAAAATACATGTCAATATCTCTGCGTGATTCCATTCTAGGAGACCCTGAATCAAACAATCTTTCGTAAGATCGGTTCTAAACACAAGCGGTTGGCGCCGTCGTGGGGATCTTCGGTAATCTCTTGTCAACATACTCTCTTTTCTCAAATCTCATGCACTCATGGCGGAGAATGGAGCGAGGAGAGCTGGTTTGACTTGGCGGTCTGTGCAGACGTCGACATGGATGCGGTTTCGATTCTGAATCAGTATTGACTCATCCGATGGTGTTCTTTGCCTCCGAGGATCTTTCATGAGATCCGGAGACCATACCACTGATAGAGTCGAGGAGGGATCATTATCCCCCACAACAGTACGTCCAACGGAGGAATCAATTCCTTCAAAGGACAAGGGTCAATCCGACCACAATCAGGTCTATACCCAGGCGGACTCACAACACGACGAGAGTTTTTTCTCCAAGTGTCTGAGTCCCTCTAAGGCGGTCCGACTTGGTGAGACAAGTTCTGGAAGCCACAATTCCAGGACTTCACCAGCATCTGGTGGTCCTCTCTCTCCGGATGACTCCAGAGACAGGGATCAAGCATGCTTTTCCTGCAAATTCAACCATCTCTCCGCAGATCACACCTGCGGATGGAGACTATTATAACCCAGAGTTCCCCTTCCTGGAGGGGATTACTCCAAATCGCCAGATGGTGTCTCTCGACTACTCCTCGAAAGGGGAGGCCTCGAGCGCAAGTGAGAATCATCAACGGGAGGTCTTCGTCCTTCCCTCAGATCAAGGTCACCCTTCTAAAGGCTGAACTAGGGACACTCCCCAAAGATCACGCACTGCGCCCCTCGTGGCAATGGCAAGGGCACCACCGATGACGGACAGGACCAACACCTTGATGAGCGTGAGGAAAATCCTCGACACACTCGCACTCCATTGAGACAGTCTCAAGAATCTAACATGGAAGATCTTGAGGCTATTCGACAAAAGAAGATTGCAGCCCAGAAAAATCTGCTTGGGCGCATCCAATATCAATCAGAGGAAGCTTAAGAACTCCAGTACATCAACGACTTGCTCGAGAACCATACTCGAGAACTCGCCCGAGTGCCAGGCTACGATCTCTTCGTCGAAGAGATCGCACAAAGGCTTCGGACCACGATGGCAAGACTGGAAGCACCTCGCCGACATCATTCAGGAAGTCGTAGCAATACAACTTCTTTAGCTACTAGTCGATCAAACATATCACCACGGAGAAATCGGCGCAACAGTGAGTCACATCGATCTCCTACTCAGAGAAATGTCTTTCGAACGACTGATGATCAACAAGCTCTTCGAGAGGTGATCGCTCACCATTCGGCGTGGAAATCTGCTTGGCGAGATGGAATACGAGGAGTATTTCCCTCGTAGGATCGAGACCTACTACAGGTCCGGTCAACCTGTTACTGGGTATCATCGAATACGATCACCTGGTGATATCAACCCTTCTTTCCTGCAAAGGAGACGTCAAGAGGTTATTACCGGATGTCAGGCATTTTCGCCTGACCTCCGAGTTGTTCGCTGGCTACCTCGTTTTCGACCAGTGAACATGGAGAAGTTTGATGGATCCCAAAATCCCATCGAGTTCCTTCAAATTTATACAACAGCTGTCCGAGCAGCAGGAGGAGGAGAGCATGTAATGGCGAATTACCTTCCAACTATGCTCGAAGGGTCTACTCGATCGTGGTAACTAAACCAACCACTTGAGTCGATCTATTCTTGGCAACACCTCTGCGACCTTCTACTGGCGAACTTCCAAGGCACCTACAATCGCCCTGGGAAGGAGGACGACTTGCACCGGATGAGACAGAACGATCATGAAACCTTGCGCCAATTCATCAAGCGCTTTAGTCAGGTTCGTAATTCAATTCCGGAAGTTTCTAACTCATCTGTCATCAGGCTTTCGAGCAAGGAGTCCGTAGTAGAAGGATAACGGAAGATATCGCTTTAAATCCTCCCACTACTGTCGCTGAACTTTTTGAGATGGCCGATCGATATGTGACTGCTTCTGAGGCAGTCGAGTGGAACAACACAATTGATCGAGAAGACAATACCTCTCGAGAACTAGACGAAGTTAGCAAAAAGAAGGATAAGAAAGCAAAAAAGTCCAAGAACAAGGCGAAGGGTTAAAAACCCCAAGCCAGCGGTTTCAAGGAGGTCTTGGCTGTAAATGATAAAGTGCCATGAACCTCCAAGCCGCACTCTGACCGAGGCAAAGGTAAGCGCCCCGATCGGAAGAACGATAAGCCTAGGTGGTGTCCTTTCCATAAAAAGGAAGGACATGACCTTACATAGCTATAGGGTCTTCCAACGAAAGCTCGAGGACTACTACAGCGACAAGGACCACTTCCACTCTCGGCGGTGGGAGAAACGCAGTGGTCATAAGTCGTCGACGGCGATGAGGAGATGTCGTTCGGGATCCGCAACATACCGTCGAACACATCTATGGGGATCATCGACATCTGAATCAAAGCGATGACTTAAAGGCTGCCGAACGTGAGGTAAACTCCATAGATCCTCCTCTCGTTAATAAATTACCGAAGTGGTCGGAAGTCACCATCTCCTTGAGGCGGGTGTTGCCCGATTCTTCGACTTCGACGGTCGATATCCGATCGTGGTCGAACCCACCATCGACAATTGTCGGGTCAATCGAGTTTTGGTTGATGGTGGCAGCTCGTTAAACATTTTGTTTACAAGTGCCCAGGACGAGATGCAAGTACCTAGGACTAAGGTAAGACCGGTACAATACTCTTTGCATGGGATCGTACCGGGGTCTTCAGCCAAACCTATTGGCCCAAGTTTCTCTTCTTTTAACATTTGGTTCACCAAGTAATTTCAGGACAGAGAAAATCTCCTTTGATGTGGACGATTTTGATACGGCATATAACGCCATACTCGGACGACCAACTTTGGCAAAATTCTTAATGGCTACTCATTACGGGTATCAATGTATTAAGATGCCAGGTCCCAAAGGAGTAATCACGATTCATTGTGACAAGAAGATGGCACATACCTGCGGCCGTCGATCCCTTGAGATGGTTGGTCAAATACCGACTCGAGAAGAAAGTCAGCCTTTGACCAGCAAGTCGAAGCCTAAAGCTGCACCAAAGCCACACAACAAGGTCAAAGAGATTCCTCTGGACGCAGGGGAGCCCTCAAAGACTGTTCACATCGGGGATACTTCCGACCCCAAGTAGGAAGACGCCCTCATCACCTTCCTCCGAGCTAACGCAGATGTCTTCGCATGGCAAGCATCTGACATGCCCGAGTCCCAGGAGGTGATCGAGACGAACTAGCTACGGCCTAACAAAGTACCGTAAAACAAAAATTATGGAGATTTGCCCCTGATCGACGAGATGCTATTAAATCAGAATTGGATAAGCTACTTAAAGCAGGCTTTATAAGAGAAGTTGACCACCTAGAGTGGTTGGCTAACCCTGTAATGGTTAGGAAGTCAAACGGCAAATGGCTTTTGTGTGTAGACTTCACTGATCTTAATAAAGCTTGTCCAAAAGATGATTTTCCTTTACCTCGTATCGATCAGTTAGTTGATTCTACTGCAGGTTGTGAAATGTTAAGTTTTTTAAATGCATATTCTGGATACCACCAGATCAATATGTGTCTAGACGATGAAGAAAAGACCGTGTTTATTACACCATTTGGTATATTTTGCTATGTCAAAATGTCATTTGGTCTAAAAAATGCCAGCACTTCTTTTCAACGCTTGATGCAATCGACTTTTTCATCTCAACTAGGCCGAAACCTAGAGGCCTATGTTGATGATCTAGTTGTTAAAAGCATGAAGAGACTTAATCATATCACTGACCTACAAGAAACATTCGACAACCTCAGAAAGCATCGCTTAAAACTCAATCCTGAGAAGTGTGTGTTCGGAATCTCTTCAGAAAAATTGCTTGGATTCCTAGTATCTATACGGGGAATCGAAGCAAATCCCGAAAAGATAAAGGTCATTCTCCAAATGCGCCCTCCAACCATAAAGAAAGAAGTCCAGAAACTCACAGGGCGCATGGCGGCTTTAAGTCATTTCATCGCACAACTAGGAGAAAAGGGACTACCTTTCTTTAAACTTCTAAGGAAACACGAAGGTTTTGAGTGGTCGAACGAGGCAAACGCTGCCTTTGAGGATGTCAAGAGGTATCTTATGAGTGCTCCTATTTTGGTTTCTCCGAGGCCAAAAGAAACGCTCTTAATTTACCTAGCTGCCACGCCACAGGCAGTAAGCGTAGTACTGGTCGTAGAACGTGAAAACGTACAAAAACCGGTTTACTACGTTAGTGAAGTTTTACACGGGCCTAAGGAGCATTACCCTCAGATCCAAAAGCTTCTATATGCCCTCCTCATGTCTTCAAGGAAACTGCGGTATTATTTTCAGGCACACAAAATAGTTGTACCGTCTGAGTAAAATGGTCGGTCGAACTTGGGGAGTTCGACCTCCATTTCGTGTCCCGAACGGCCGTTAAATCCCAGATCTTGGCAGACTTTGTCGCCGAATGGATAAATCCTGAACCTGTTCAGGATCCCCAGTACAATTCCTACGACCAATGGACGATGTACTTTCACGGGTCGCTTACTTTAAGTGGCTCGAAATTTGGGGTGGTCTGGTATCTACTCTACGGAGAGACCTTAAAGTATGCCATACAATTAAACTTTCAGGCCACTAACAACGTGGCAGAATACGAAGGTTTGCTAGCTGGCATATGAGCTGCGAAAGCGCTCTCGATTCGCCGACTACTCGTGAGGAGGGACTCTCAACTAGTCGTGAATCAAGTCGGGAAAGAGTACCAGTGCTCTAACCCAACAATGTCTCGGTACTTATCGGAAGTGCGTAAGCTAGAAAAGCATTTTTAGGTTTCGAGGCACAATTCATCCCTCAAAAGGATAATTTCCTCGCAGACCAGCTTGCTCGAATGGCTCCAGAAGCCGTCCTTTGTTGAAGAACCAGAGACACCTCCTATTGAGATGGCCTCTCTAGAATACGAGGACACTTAGATGGCTCTCATCTACGAGTATCTTCAGAAGGGCTCTGTACCCGAAGATGATCCAGAGGCAGATCGTTTATCCCGAAAAGCCAAAATGTATACTTTGGTTGAAGGAGTCCTCTATAAACGAGGTACTCAAGGGTTGCTCATGCAATGCATTCCGCAGAGCGAAGGGTTAACACTCCTTCACAACATATACGGTGGCATCTGTGGAAATCATGCTTCCTCTGAGCGCTGGTCGGTAAGGCCTTTCGACAAGGTTTTCTTGGCCCATGACCTCACGATGCTAAAGAGTTGGATAAAAAGTGTGTCCAATGCCAATTTCATAGCGAGCAAATACACCAACCAGCTCAAGCATTACAAAGCGATACCTCTGTCTTGGCCTTTTGCGACACAGGGTCTCGATATCCTAGGACCGTTCTCCAAAGCTCCGGAGGTTTGAGTTCCTTTTGTGGCTATTGATACATTCACAAAATGGATTGAAGCGAACAGAATGCTGGGATAACAACGGAGCGACAAAGCGGTTCATGATGAGATGCGTAATTACTCGATTTGGAGTCTTAAGTCGAATAATTACGAGATAATGGTAAACAATTTTCGGCGCAAAATTTCAGGAATTTTCTGACGAGTTCAGTACCAAGTTATGTTATGCTACATGGCCCATCCCCAAAGCAATGGGGCGATCGAGCGTCTGAATGGCCAAATAATGCGAGAATTAAAACCGAGTCTTGACCAGCTAAATCAAGCGCTCGGGGCTTGGGTACAAAATTACCCTTCAGTATTATGGGCGGTTTTGTACGACTACTAGTCGAGACTCTGGTGAAACACCCTTTTTACGGTCTTGAATGAAGCCATGCTTCCTCGGAACTAAAGACACGGTCAACATGAGTGAAACTTTCAATGACTCAACCGGGAACAACTTCGAGCGGATGACATTAACCTACTCGAAGAAAGGAGAAACCAGCCTTAATCCGTTCGGCGGTCTACCAACAAGCCCTGCGCAGATACTACGATCGTAAGATCCAACCTCGCAGCCTTGCTATAGGTGACTTGGTATTGAGGCTCTGCCAATCCAAGTCTAATCGGAATAAACTTTCTCCCAAGTGGGAAGGTCCTTACGATGGTCGAAGTTACGGGCGAGGTCGATCGATTGGCAATGGAAGACGGCGGAGTTCTCTCGAATTCTTGGAACATCGAACAGTTACGCAAGTTTTATGTGTAACCAACCATTCAGACAATAAAGACTCAGGTTCTCTCTACCTCTATTGTCTTACTTTTGAGTAGTGCTTTCATAATCTTTCGACTACATTCCAAACACCTAGTTTTCTTTACACTGGTCAAAAGGTAGGTAACATCACCTAGTCGAAGCCTCTCCTCTCTGCACGTGGTCACGCCCACTAGAAGGAGCTTCCTAGTATCGACTCGTTACTCACTTTTGCCGTCAATACAAAGAGCTCGGGTTCTATTTGGTCAAAATATTTTTAAAGCCAGCTCTTTTCACCTTAGTTTATTTCTTCAGTTATTTTGAAAAATACTCTAAGCAGAGTGCACTTTCTTAGATTTATTCAACCGCCTTCGGTGTACTCGTTCCGTCTCAACCGGTCGGAGGAAGAAACACATCTAGTCGAAATCTTTCCTCTCTGCACGTAGTCCTGCCCACTAGAAGGAACTTCCTAGCATTGTTTAGTTTTCTACTTTTGCTACCAGAACAGACTTATCGAATCCACCATGGAAGGGCGAACGAATTTTTTAAAGTCCTCTAGACGTTTTCTTAACTCAAGTTGCCGTTCTCGATTTGATTAAACTAGTCGGAGATGGTAACATCACCTAGTCGAAGCCTTTCCCCTCTGCATGTGGTCCTGCCCACTAGAAGGAACTTCCTAGTGTCGATTCGTTCCCACTTTTTCGACCAGTGCATGACAATCGTGACCAAAAACTACAAGTTAACCAAACATCTCTGTTTTCAGAAACCCTTTTTAACACTATTTACTTAGTTTGTCTAAACAGACTAGGCAAATAGTCGGGGGCTAGGATAAAGTTATTAATTTGACTTCAATTCTTAGTCTTTCTTTCGTTAATTATCTTTTGAGTTACTAACTACTCGACAAGATGGTTTGCAGGAAACAAGATGGATTATATAATACATCAACAAAAGCTTGTTTTTCACGGTTTTTTACAAACTACTCGAAGAGGAGAGCCGATCGCATCTCCTCCGAGGCCTTCACCTTAGCTGGTTGCATTTCTTTTATCAAACGACTTGCTTCGCTTTCAGGCGATCGAAGTCAACCGATTGGTTGTACATTAAAATTTGGGGTCATGAGTTTTAAGTTTTGCCAATGCATAACTTACTGCACCTTCGACCGCCTCCTTGGTTGGCCTTCAGCTTGGTTGGCCTTTAGAGTAGTCACCAGTTCTTGCAAAGTCCCGACTTGTTCCCCAATAGTACTTATGTGAGCAGCTATTGTATCATCTTGAGGAGTTTTTCCCTCACTACATAGCTCACCAAGTATATTGTTCAGGAGCATGATGTTGCCTTGAAGATTAATCTTCATCGACTTCATCTCTGTTGGTTCTGATCGAAGCCTCATGAGTTGTTTATTTTGACCACTTGCTCACGAAAAGAATAGGACTGGTCAAGCAAAAATAAACTCCTAAAGGAGGAAAAAACAAAAATAATCACAGGTAAAAGAATTCCTTACCTACTAGTCGAGAATCTAACTTCTTGATTTCTTCATTATGGGAAGCAATGGTCTCAGCATACCGCTTCTCCCATAATTTGATGTCCTTTGTATTTTCCTTGGCAATGCGGACAGTCTCGTTAAGGATCATGTTTTTTTTCTGATCCCTAGTTTCGAGCCTTCCCAATTCGAGCTCAATTTCTAAAAAAGAAATGGGAGTTAGAAAAGGAAAAGAACTTGTAAAAGACTACAGGTAAAGAATTGCTTACCTGCTCGTCGAGATCTCAACCTCTCAATTTCTTGATCTTTATCTTTGGCGTCTGAGAAATCTCGTGCACGACCAAAGTTTTATCTTTAACTTCAATTTGAAGCCTTCTCATTTCGTCCTCTTTTTACGAAAAGAAGAAAGAGTTAAAAGGTAAAGATCAACGACATAAGCGGTCTTAAGTTCGGCACTTCTTGTTTATCTCTCCTGCAATTTTTAGTTGCGAGAGTTACCCTCTGAAGCTTCTTCAAGAGGTCTTCTTTTCTTCCCTTAGCTTCGACTCCTCTTTTTCATAATCGAGTGAGTCGGCGAGTGGTCTTTAAATTAAGCTATTTAACTTTGTAAAGGTTAAAGGTGAACATGAGCACTATCTAACTAGTCGTAAGTTTTTCTCGACTAGAACCTAGTCGTGAGTTTTTCCATAACAAACCTCACAAGCCTTTGTATAAGTAGTCAAACCCTAAAAGCGACTACGAATAACAGTGACTTACCACCTCTCTACCTGTTCGCAGAGTTCCACTTTTTCCTGTCGTAGCTCTATAAGTTGTCAGTTATATTCACCAACAGTGGCAATTTGCTCTAGAGCTTTCTGCAAAAAAGAAAGACGGTAAGAAGCAAAGGAAGGCCACACATATAAGTATCCTTAAATACTTACATTCATGGTCGTCCGAGCAAACATCGAAAAAACCATCTCTGGACTCTTCAGCTTGTCTATCTTCGCGACTTGATCCCACCAAACATTTTCGAGGTGTTCGTTGTCAAAAGTTTCCCCTCTGTTTGGAATATCTTTGGGATAAGGGACTCGATCGCGAGATTTAAAAGCAAAGGACCCCACGATGGAAGCAGGCCCAAAGAAATCAGCACAGAAGTTGAAGTACTCCTCGTCCTCTAGTTACGCGGATCGCGGCTTCTCTTTAGGAATTTGGAAGAATGCGTCTGCTGTGACTTCCTTCCTGGCGCGGTGGTCGAGTACATCAGCACCTTGACTAGAGGCTTCTACCACTGCCTCTGCTGTCTCCATGACCACCTCAGTGGTCGTAGCAACTACCTCAGTGGTTGTAGCAACCACTTCAGAAGCTATGATTTCCTTCGCCACACGGGTTTCAGATGATCCTTTGACTACTCCTATTGTCGTCTCTTCTTCCACTGGAGAAGCGGCAATGGACTTCTCAATAGAAGCATCCTCGAAATTTGAAGGAGTCGAGACTAAAACAACAAAAAAGAAGCACGTTAAATTGTGAAAAGCAAAAGGTAAATGTTATTCTTACATTTTGGTCTTTTTTACATACCTCTGCACCCTAGACCTAACCAAGAACTTAGGAGTCATCTTCCCAACGGACGACCACGTCTGGTCGAAGTTCAAGTTGAGGAATAGGCTTGGCCACGACCACTTCTGGTCGTGAATTTTGAACAGGAGCCATCTCTCTGGTCTCCTGACTTTCCAGATGGCCGAGATTAGTCTCGACCACTACAAGAGCAGCGCTACCCTCGACCGTAGGCTCTGCTGGGTCAGCATTGTCCTTTACAAAAAACATAAAGTCCTTCCAGTTCTCCTTTTCTCGTTGCTTAATAAAACTAGGAGAGGTAAAAACTGCAAAAGTTTTCTTGTCATAATAGAAGGGTACCTTGGCCTTGCGGACTTTGCGCTTAAGAGGTTCAAGCTGCCCGATTTCTTGACAGCTGACTTGACCTCCACGCTTCCGATTGCAACCGTGGTTATGCTGTGATTTTGTGAAAGATCTAATCAAAATAAGGGAACTTGAGCCCACCCCTCCCTTGTCGACGACTTTCATGAGTCGGCGCTTCTTAGATGGAGGAATTTGGACTTTTTCATTTGTCATCCTCAAGGCCGATGGTTATCAGTTCAACCTCTTAGTCGTCCGGCGGTTTTCCATACCTACTTTACGTAATAAAAGCGAAAAGTATTATTGACCGATCATAAGATTTTCTCGACCCATTAAAGATAAGTCGTAAGTTTTTCTCGATATTTCCTTGATCGTAAGGTTTTCTCGATCACTACCTAGTCGTAAGTTTTTCTCGACAAACAACGATCGTAAGTTTTTCTCGACTCTAAAGTCCTAAGGATAAAATCAACCCTTGACTACCTTTAGGCGCTCCATCTTCTCTTCTGCGGATAAAGCGCAAGGATTTGAGGAGCGCCACTCCGGTGGCGGAGATTTCTCACAAACAAGTTTGACCCGAACATCAACCTCTGCTTGTGAAAGATCTGTGCAAACAGATATAACATTTATTAGACCTCTTTAAAGAAAGACCAAACCGATGGTTAAGTCGAAGATTCACTTACCCGTCTCGTAGTCCCTGGTCGAATCTTTTGGCCCCGTATACCTCCACATAAGAGGTACTCGTTTCTTTAAAGGTCTAATTCGACGTGTGATGAAATCCTTCACCACATGCCATCCGGTCAGTCCCTCCTCTTTCAAGTCCTTGATGGCTTGAATATAGGAGCAATCAAGCCAAATATTCACAGGAGTTGAATCCCGGAAGAATTCTTCGGCTGACCTTCCCGTGAAAGAAATTTGTCATCTTGAGTGATTTTCCAGTAAAACCACCTCTTCCTCTATCCCGGCCACGAAGACCGAGTAAACACTTGAATATACTCCTTCGACCTCCCGTTATGGAGCTTTAGACCACAACTCCCAACAATCCCAGTTTGTCGAGCCATTCTATAGAAATATTGAAAGAGCTCGAGGTCCGCCGGAATTCCCAGGTATGCCTCACACAGATACACAAATACACTTAGCATAGTGATGGAATTAGGACCGAGGTTCACTAATTCCACCCCAAAGTGCTCGAGTACGAGTGTGAGAAAGGGGTGAGCGGGCAATCGAAGGCCACACTCACAATATGCACGAAAGGCGGGATTTGTCCAATCTCCCCGACGTACCAATCTTTGTCCAACCACATAATCCATTTCACAAGAACTTTCTCTGGAATCTTCCCGGCATCGACTAAGGCTTGAATCTCGCGCGCATCCATCTCCGACTCAGCCCACTCAGAAACAGTCCCGGCCATCTCTCTCAGAAAGGGGAGGTTTTGGATTAAGGAAGATCTTAGGAGAAGGCATGATTGGGTTGATGGCGGAGAAGGCAAGAACTTCGATGAGCAATGGAGCGATTTGGGAAAAGTAGAAACCCAAGTCTCACCCCTTAAGTATTTATAACAGTATGCTTGAAATTTGAGGCGTGGCAATCAAAGGTTACCACCGCCGGGAACCGCTCTAGCAGACGGAACTGTGAGAGTCGATTGCGATTCTCTAGCTTGTCCGTTCAAGAAAATCAGGTTCGTTTTTACACCTCAAGCAAAATTACTTTCTTGGTCAGATCTTTTTGACCAAATGAAATATCAATCGGAAAGGATTTTCTTCCGATCACTATACTACGACCACTTCGTGATCGTAGGAGTTCTCTATGGCTATTTGATAGTCGTAAGCAACCTTCTTGACCAAGCATATTTCTGGTCAAAGTAGTACACAAATGTCGAAGAGTTTTTCCTTCGACCACCTTTCTATGACCCTCTCGTGGCCGTAAGACCATCTACGACTCCTTCAACAAGTAAGTTACTTTCATTTGAACCTGGGGGGCTAGATGTCGAGGATCTAATAATCCTCATTTTATCTTTTATCTATAATTCTTATTATGAGTAAATATGATGTCATGTGGTCCCTAGGTATACCCCTTAAATGTACAAGGGAGAAGCCTACCAGGTGGTCGTAATTTCTTCTACGACCACCTCCATAGTCGTAAGTCTTCCTACGACTACCTTATGGTCGTAATTTCTTCTACGATCACTACCCAATCGTAAGTTATTTTACGACTACCCCACAGTCGTAAGCTCTTCTGCGACTAGGTCAGCTACGATTACCTTATGATCAATAAAACCTACAAACGAGTGGGTCGAATTGATTAAGGAATCCAAGCAGTCAACATACACTGTTATTATACGAAATAATAGCACGTAATACCCCATTATCTCTGACAAGTAACTGCCAGGCAGCGTGAAGGAGTTACCACTTCGATGATTACTACAAACATGCGCCTGTTACTGGATTTGATGAGCCGACTCTTCAAAGGAGAAAACGGCTATTCCTTCACGACTATATAAAGGCAGCAATCAGAGAGGAAAAAGGGCGATCGGAGGAGACAACAAGCAATCAGGAAGACAGTCAGATACTATCTTCTGTAATAACCTTAGTCTTTTTTCCCGATTGTACGAAACACACTCAATACCATATACACACAGGAGTAGGGTTGTTATTCTCTCCGGAGAAGGCCTGAACCTGTATAAAAATACCCGTGTCAATCTCTCTACGTGATTCCATTCTAGGAGACCCCCCGAATCAAACAATCTTTACGTAAGATCGGTTCTAAAACACCGACAAGTTTGAACCAAAGGGAAGTCCAAACGAAAGGAAGTTTTCAAAGGGAAGTTTCGACCAAAAGGAGGTCCAAACGAATGCTAAGGAGGTCCAATTGAACACGAAAAATTTCAAATGAATGCGGGGAGGCCCAAATGCACACAATGAGACCCAGGTGAACCCGAAGGGGTTCAAATGGACACAAGGGGATCCAAATGAACCCGAGGAGGTTCAAGTGAACACGAGGAGGAAAGAGGGTTAAACAAGAGAGATCGAGAAGAGAATTCAACCCAAAATTTGGATTTCGGAGATCAAGGATATTTGAAACACTAACCCGAGCTTAGGACATCTCGGGGGTGGTTGTGACCGAAAGAGAGGTCAAAACCAAAGGGAGATCTGGACATAAAGGCATGTCCAAACCAGAGAAACCAACCAAGAAAAAGGTCTAAACCTCAGAAGGGGGGGTCTAAACAACAAAGGGGAGTTTAAAGGAGGTCATGATCCAAAGGGTGATCTGGACTAGGAGGATGGTCTTTACAAAAGACCCTTGGGGGTGACCAACAGGGTGGTCTGAGCAAAAAGAGGAGGTCGTGACCACAAGAGGTGGTCTCGACCAAAAGGGGTGGTCTTCGCAAAAGACCAGAAGAGGTGGTCTTTGCAAGAAACCACAAGGAGATCCAAGGGAGGAGATCCGGAGGGAAAGGAGAGGTGCGGCTAAGCGGAGCCGTCCGATATAGATCGGGCGGTACAAAAGATAGGAGAGCGCGGGCAGCGCAACACGAAAGAGGAGATCTGGACAAAGAGGAATTCCAAAGGAAAAGGGAAGGTCCGAATAGACAAGAAAAAGGAGAGCAACACTAGAGGCCAAGCAAACTCAAAAGGGAACCAACTTTGGATTAGTTGAAGTTTAGCTTAGTCATTTTAAAACACTCAATTTCCGAAAATCTCATATTAAGCTTTAAACTCTCATCAAAACCAAATGGTTCTTTTTATTTTGAAAATTTTCAAAAACTCAGGATAAACGGGACGTTACAATAGACAAAGGACGACTTCTCCTTGATCCAATGCCTTAGTGTGAGAGTTTTTGCCCAAGTCATTTTCTGTAATAGGCAGCTTGCCCTTTTCCCTCTCGGGTTGGGATATTACAGTCATGTCCCCGTATCTAGCTTATGAGTACTTAAGAAAGTATACCCTTATCTTTGATTGCTACCTCACGATCATACTCACATAGGTGAATTCTTCAGGGAATCCTGTAGAACGATTCCCGATGTCCTATAGGTATCGAATTTATTAAGAGCTATTGCTCAACTTCCCATACAAAAAGAGCACTCCAGCTAATGGGACCCTTAGATGTGCTCTCTAATCCCATACAGTTTGTTGTCCTAGAGCCTAATTCACGGGATCTCAGATCTACTAGGATAGGTTACCACCAATGTGGGCCTTTACAAGGGTATGAGCCCCATTCGCTTTGACACTGCAAAGATGACCTTCCGCGCCATTCCTTTGGAGAAAGGATCTACCAAGTTTCTTTCAAACTAGATGTATTCCACAGAAATAGCACGTGTCTCTCTGGCATGCCTTACCCACTTAAGTCATTTCTTTATATGTTTTGAGGACTTCATATTATCATTCCTACTCTTCGCCTTAACCAAAATGGTTTGGTTATCATAGTAGGTTAATATAGCTGGAATTGGCTTTTTCAGCACTAGTAGGTCAGAAAGAAGTTTTCTAATACAATTATTTGAGAATATTTAAGCTAGTATTTTCCATGTCCAATGTTTTTATGTAGCTTAACATTTGGATCATAGGGTGTGGCTACTAACTTACAGTCCATGAACCCAAATTTGGTTAGGACCTTCTCCGCATAATGGGATTGTGAGAGAGTAATCTCATTGTCACCCTTTAGCAGCTTGATGTTTAAGATAACATCAACTTCATCCAGGTCCTTCATATCAAAGTTCTAGGAGAGGAACTTGGTTTTATTGATTGCATCCATGTTGGTCTCAAATAGTAGTAGAAAAATAACTAAGTCGGCCAAGATCTTTGATTGCAAAGTCTTGAGACAACTTTTTAATGAGTTTCTCTGTAGCTTTGACACAAGAGCTAGCTATGATGATATCATCCACATATATCAACATATATATAGTAACGCTTGATTGACTGAAGATGAACATAGAAGCGTTGGCTTTAGAAGGCCAGAATCCTAGTTCTTGAAGTTTGTCGCTCAGCCAAGAGAACCATGCACGTGGTGCTTGTTTCAACCCATATAAAGCTTTCTGTAATCTGCAAACATACCCTGGATGTACTGAATCTTCGTAACCAGGAGGTTGTTGCATATATACTTCCTCTTTCAACGCTCCATGCAAGAAAGCATTTTGGACATCAATCTGCTACAGATGCTAACCCTTCGACACAACAATAGAGAGTATTAGCCTGATTGTTGCTGGTTTGACAATAGGGCTAAATGTCTCTGAATAATATATGCCAAGTCTTTGTGTAAAACCTCTACCCACAAGTCTGGCTTTCAATCTGTCCACAATACCATCTGGCTTCTATTTGAGCTTGAAACCCCATTTACATCCTACAATATTTTGACCCCTTGGTCTTGGTACAAGCTGCCAAGTCTTGTTCTTTTGTAATGCTGAAAACTCTGTGTCCATTGTAGTTTTCCACTGCAGTACTTGTTGGAAATATGCCCTAGAGGCAATCATAGAGATGATTATATTTCATTATGTTCATGACATTGGATAATATGTTATCTTGTTCCTAGAATAATATTGTTAATATTTATTATCAAGTATGTGACTTGGTTGTGAAACTCTATATTTCTGTGATAATTATTCTTATACGATCCCTGGTCGTAAACATATGAGGACACATATGAATAGACTAGCATATGTATTGGTTGATGACTATGTTTCACGAGTCATAGATATATTGATATCAAACCAATGATATGGACACATGTTAGAGAACATGATGTTGGATAAGACCCACCTTGAGGCACTATTGAGATTGTTATGAATCTATGTGTCATTAGTTGGTCTCAAGCAATGATGATGTATAATCCTTAGACCTGAGATCAGCATGGTTTCCTACATGTGTAAGAGCACTTTTAGGGGTTGCCAAACGCTACAAATGAATCGGGTAGTTATAAAGGTAGCTTTCGGGTATGCTCTGAAACATGGAGAGGAATGTGACCGGTGGGATATGGGATTTACCCTCCTAACATAACAGAGAGATGTCTGGGCCCCTCGTTGTGATCGGATAAAGAAAGTGCATGGCCATGCCACTAGTAGTCGAAGTGTTCGACCACGTAAAGTTATCTGACACTCGATCGAGAAAGTATTGAACAGTCCATGGATGACACAACATCTCACCTGGAGTTCAACCAGACATCGTGAGGCAAAGGGAGTATACACGAGTAGGTCGCTCAGTTCGAGCGATTCTGGTCGGTCGTATGCAAATCTGAGCTAGTCGAGAGGCGGTCGAGCGTAATCCTGAGTGGTCGTAACACAGTCGTGGGAGTTCTGAATTGGTCGTGACCACATCTGAACTGGTCGTATCTGAGATAGGACACTGGTCGTAAGTGATGAAGATCTGGTCGTAGATCATATTGCATTAAGGTTCGTCGATATAATTTGTGTGTATTCGGGAATCGATATGCTCTGCTAGGAGCCGCCTTCGACTTGTGGTCGAAAGCGGTTTCGACTCACAACCGAACTACACATGAACCTCTGAGGTCACACACTTAGCAGGTTGGAACAAACCGGTTCGAATCTGATTAAATGGCGTGTTGGATAGGATCCGTCCACGAGCACTATATAAGGAGGTGCATGAAATTTGTTGGGAGGTAGGCGTGAAACACCACGAAACCCTAGCCGCCATCTCCTTGAGGCTCCACCGTGCGACTTGGTGCCGCACACCGGCGTTCGGTTGTTCCTTCCTGGGCGTGTGGATACCGAGAGGCGCTACTACGATTGTTGCGCTTGAGGGCGATCGCGATCTTCACAAGGAACCGAAGGCGTTCTTTGGAGAGACGATCGACTTCGTGAGGACATTGGACGATCGATTCGACCACTACATCGGCGCGCTCTTCGTTGGACTGGTGCTCCAACCCTTCTTCATTTGTTCGCGGCGTCTGGTGGTAACGATCTATGATCATGTACTTGCTTGGCATCTGGTTCACGTGGTAGAAATTTTTGTTTGTAGCTCGTAGCCTACCCGTGTCCCCAGCGGTGGTATCGAGCCATCTGCGTAGTTTTTGATCCGGATCGATCGCATATACTTGATATGTGGTAGTAGTAGATTGGATCTATTCTTGGTCGATTTTGGTAACCTAGATCGGTTCATATAGATGGAGCGACCTAGACCACAGTCGATAAGATCGTCGGTTTCTCGGTGGTAATAGATGGGTATACGAGGAGGTACAAGTTAAGAGCACCGGATGATTCACTCGACTTGTTTTTCGACTACCTTGCATAATACTCCTCTGGGTCGAATTCGCCATCGAGTATGTCGCATTATGTGGTCGTATCAAAGGCGAATCAGATTGGCTCGGAATAGGGTTAATATGATTAATCCGATGATTTCCAAGGCTCGGATCGTGAATAAGATTCATGTTTGAAAAAAGGTTTTGGCGCTGCCTCTCGACCGGGCGCGCCTTCGAACCCGCCCGCTCTTAGGCTAAGCGGGACGCCGTCTTGGGTATTCGCACTGCGCTATAGGTAGTGTGTGCTCATGTCATCCGTTAGAATTGGATTACGTGCATAACTTGTTTTTGCGAGGATTGATGTGAATAGTATGACCCATCTTGTTTCATGTATGAGATGCATGTATGCTTGTAATATTCATGACTGCGTGTCATGTTAATTACAGCCCAAGGTTTGTCTATAATTGTATAACGACTGCGTGTCGACTTGTGATGCTTCTTTACTCCTTGTGTTTCATTACTAGTGCTATTAGAAATAATGGCTTAGTAGGAGTGCTTGGAGAGTCCACCACTTGAAGACATGGTGAGCAGGATGCATGGCGATGGAGATTACCATGAAGAAGGGTCATGCTATATCACAATGCAATTTGATTGTCTGTGAATGCCTTTACATTCTGTTCATTTATTTCTATGCATGTTATTTTGCTTTAATTGCTTTTAACATGATAGAAGTAAAATTCCCTCACTTAATATTAAGTTAAATTGATGCCCTCCCAAATATGCCGCACCATCAAAAGTCATGTATTTTAATGGTAGGTCTTGCCAAAGCAGTGCCATTAACTCTCCTTGACTAGATGGGTTTGTGTCGAACACTTACGCTAGCATTGGTTTAACTTAACAAGGTTATCATAACGATTGTGGACCTTGGGGCATAAAGGTTGGGTCTTAGAAGCATAGAGATCTTTGCCCAACAACAAGAGTCATATAGTAGATATGATTAGCAAAGGTTGCTTACCGTTTTCACTAGTCTTCTAGTAGTGAAGCCAAAGCTCACTAGTTGATTAATGATTATGGATCTTGAATCATTAAATGTCATAAAAGGGATATGGTGTTTAGTGGGAGTATCTTTATTAAATTGTTTAATAGAAGTTACTTTAATGAACATATGTCTTAGTTTTGCATATATTTTTGTAGATCATGGCACCAACTGCTGTATCTACATCCAGTTTTGCTTTACGTTCGATACTTGAAAAGGAAAAACTTAATGGAACAAATTTTGCGGATTGGTCCATAACTTTGAGAATTGTTCTCGGGCAAGATAAAAGGAACATGTTCTAGAAGAACCAATTCGGATGTGCCTCTGAGAAAATCTGTCTGCTTTGCTATCAAAGCGCCTATAAAAGGGCATGTGATGAGTCCCTTGATGTTAGGCTGTCTCATGCTTGCTTTGCTATGAACTCGAGACCTTGAAGCGGTTTGAGAACATAGAGGCCTCACGATATGATCGTGGCGCTCAAAGGTATGTTTGAGACACAAGCAAGAACTGAGAGATTTGAGATCTCAAAGAACTTGTTTGGATGTAAGCTAGCTGAGGGTGGCTCGGTGAGCCCTCATGTAATCAAAATGGTTGGTTACACACAGAGCTTGGAAAAACTTGGTTTTCCACTTAGCCAAGAATTGGCTACAAATTTGATTCTTGCTTCGCTTCCTGAAAGCTATGGCCAGTTCATTTTGAACTTCCATATGAACGGCTTAGACAAGAATCTCACCGAACTACATATGATGCTTAAGACAGCAGAGGGCAGTATTAAGAAATGCAACAATCATGTGATGATGGTGCAAAAGAGTACAAGCTTCAAGAAGAAGGCTAAAACTTGGGTCAAGAAAAGGGGCAAGGCTAAAGTTTCGGATGAGATCCAAACTGACAAACCTAAACCCAAGACTAAGTCTGGCCCGACTCAAGAGAATGAATGCTTTTACTACAAAGAACTAGGCCACTGGAAGAGGCGCAAGAAATACAGGTGATCGAGAAAAAGAATGGTGGGACTAAAACTTCCACTACAGGTATTAATGTTATAGAAGTTTTTCTTCTTGACTCTTCTGTTAACTCATGGGTATTTGATCTGGGATCGGTTGCTCATATTTGCAATTCGATCGAGTCTAACAAGAAGTAGGATGATTGCAAAGGCGAGATGGATCTTCGCGTCGGGAATAAAGCAAAGGTTCTTTGCATTAGCCGTCGGGACTATGCCACTTGCTTTTGCCTTGAGTTTATTATGGAATTGAATAATTGTTATTACGTTCGACCATTAGTAGAAACATTATCTCGCCTCATGTTTGATGGCGAGAGGGTTATAAGTTCATTATAGAGAACAATGGTTGTTCTATATTTTTGAATGAAGTGTTTTATGGCTATGCACCTATTTTGAATGGGTTGTTTATTTTAAATCTTGATGATGCATCGGTCTATAATATTAATGCTAAAAGGCTTGACCTAATGAAATAAATTCCACTTTTATTTGGCATTGTCGTTTGGGTCACATAAGTGAAACGCATGAAAAAGCTCCATAATGATGGAACTCTAAACTCATTTGATTTAGAATCATTTGAAACATCTTGAGTCTTGCACAGTGGGAAGATGACCAAGGCGCCTTTCTTTCGAGTCGTAGTGAAAGGCGCCACGACCGATTGGAACTCGTACATCTTGATGTATGTGGACCAATAAATCTGACGGACTAGAGGTGGTTTTCGATGCTTCATTACTTTCACCGATGACTATAGTAGATATGGTTATATCTACTTAATGAGGCACAAGTCGGAATCCTTTGAAAAGTTCAAGGAGTTCGAATGAAATCTGAGAATCAACTTGGCAAGACAATCAAATCTTTACGATCGATCGTGGAGGTGAGTTTTTGAGCCATGAGTTTGGTAATCATTTGAAACAATGTGGAATTGTTCGACGACTTACACCACCGGCACTCCACAATGGAATGGGGTGTCCGAGTGGCGTAACAGGACCTTGTTGGATATGGTTCGATCAATGATGAGCCAATCGGATCTGCCATTATATTTTTGGGGTTATGCTCTAGAAACTGCCGCTTTCATTTTAAATAAGGTACCATCTAAATCAGTAGATAAGACACCATATGAGATGTGGACTGGGAAAAGTCCTAGTTTGTCTTTTCTAAGGATTTGGGGATGTGATGTCTATCTTAAACGTTTGACGTCTGATAAGCTCACACCCAAATCAGATAAATGTTTCTTTATAGGATATCCTAGGGAAACCAAAGGATATTATTTCTACAACCGGGAAGAAGACAAAGTTTTTGTTGCCCGAAATGGTGTCTTTTTGGAGAAAGAGTTTCTTTCAAAAGGAGTCAGTGGGAGAAAGGTGCAACTCGAAGAAATTCGGGAAACATCTGAAAGTGTTTCAACTCCTCTTGAACCTCTCTTGGATGAACAAATTGTTGTTGAACACAGTAGATAAGGCACCGACCCACGTAGATCTAAAAGGCGCGTCAATTGCCTACAAGGTATGGGCATGACGTATTATTATTGAATAATGGTGAGCCTAAGACTTATGAGGAAGCGATGATGGACCCGGACTCGAGAAATGGCTTGGAGCCATGAAACCGAAATAGATTCCATGAGAGAAAATCGGGTTTGGAACACAGTCGATCCACTTGATGGTGTCAAAACCATTGAGTGCAAATGGATCTATAAGAAAAAGATTGATATGGATGGAAATGTTCACATTCATAAGGCTCGACTAGTCGCAAAAGGTTTTCGACAAGTTCAAGGAGTTGACTACGATGAGACTTTCTCACGATGGCGATGCTTAAATCTGTTAGGATCATTCTAGCAATTCTTTGCATATTTCGACTATGAGATATGGCAAATGGATGTCAAAACAGCTTTCCTTAATGGAAACCTAGATGAGGATGTGTACATGACACAACACTGAAGGTTTTGTCGATCCAAACAATGCTAGTAAAGTATGCAAGCTTCAAAAGTCCATTTATGGATTGAAGCAAGCATCTCGGAGTTGGAATATACGTTTTGATGAGGAGATCAAAAGGTTTGGTTTAAATCAAGAACAAAGAAGAACCTTGTGTTTACATGAAGGTTAGTGGAGCGCACTTGTTATTACGATCTTGTATATAGATGACATACTCTTGGTGGAAATGACATTAGATGCTAGAATCTGTTAAATCTTCATTAAGGAAAAGTTTCTCAATGAAAGATTTAGGAGATGCGACATATATCTTAGGAATAAGGATCTATAGAGATAGATCTAAAAGGCTAATTGGATTAAGCCAAGAAATGTACATAGACAAAGTGTTGAATCGGTTCAACATGCAAAATTCTAAGAGAGGATTCTTGCCCATGGCGCATGGCATTAATCTTAGCAAGAATCGGTGTCCTCGACCAGCGATGGCGAGACAAAATGAGTGATATTCCATATGCTTGGCCATTGGATCTATCATATGCGCCATGATATGTACGACCGGATGTATCATATGCTCTAAGTGTTCGAGCAGATACCAAGTCGATCCGGTGAAGGTCCTTTGGACATTTGTGAAAAACATTCTTAAGTACTTAAGAAGGACTAAGGATGTGTTCTAGTTTATGGCGGTAATGAAGAGCTCGTTGTAAATGGTTACACAGATGCAAGCTTCAAACCGACAAAAATGATTATCGTTACATAATCTGGTTTTGTATTCATTTTGAATGGAGGAAGCGGTGGTGGAAAAGTTCAAGCAAGAGGCGGTTCTTGATTCCACGACGGAGGTTGAGTACATTGCGCTTCGAAATTGCAAAAGAAGGTGTTTGGATAAGGAATTTCATTGCTGAATTGGGAATGGTTCGAGTGCCTCGAGCCCAATGGATCTCTATTGTGACAACAATGGAGCCATTGCTCAAGCTAAGGAGCCTAGATCCCATCGAAGTCCAAACATATACTCAAAGCGTTATCATCTTATCCGTGAATTGGTGGATAGAGGAGATGTTAAGATATGCAAAGTTCATACGGTTTAAATGTTCTTGATCCGTTGACAAAGCCTCTCACCTGACCAAAGCATGAGGCACACACAAGAGCTATCGGTATTAGATACCTAAAATGATTGACTCTAGTGCAAGTGGGAAGATCATTGGAAATATGCCTAGAGGCAATCATAGAGATGATTATATTTCATTATGTTCATGACATTGGATAATATGTTATCTTGTTCCTAGAATAATATTGTTAATATTTATTATCAAGTATGTGACTTGGTTGTGAAACTCTATATTTCTGCGATAATTATTCTTATCGATCCACGGTAAGTAAACATATGAGGACACATATGAATAGACTAGCATATGTATTGGTTGATGACTATGTTTCACGAGTCATAGATATATTGATATCAAACCAATGATATGGACACATGTTAGAGAACATGATGTTGGATAAGACCCACCTTGAGGCACTATTGAGATTGTTATGAATCTATGTGTCATTAGTTGGTCTCAAGCAATGATGATGTATAATCCTTAGACACTGAGATCAAGCATGGTTTCCTACATGTGTAAGAGCACTCTTAGGGGTTGCCAAACGCTACAAATGGCGGGTAGTTATAAAGGTAGCTTTGGGTATGCTCTAAAACATGGAGAGGAATGTGATTGGTGGGATATGGGATTTGCCCTCCTAACATAACAGAGAGATGTCTGGGGCCCTCGTTGTGATCGGATAAAGAAAGTGCATGGCCATGCCACTAGTAGTCGAAGTGTTCGACCACGTAAAGTTATCGACACTCGATCGAGAAAGTATTGAGCAGTCCATGGATGACACAACATCTCACAGGAGTTCAACCGGACATCGTGAGGCAAAGGGAGTATACGAGTAGGTCGCTCGGTCGAGCGATTCTGGTCGGTCGTATGCAAATCTGAGCTAGTCGAGGGCTGTCGAACGTAATCCTGAGTGGTCGTAACACAGTGTCGTGGGAGTTCTGAACTGGTCGTGACCACATCTGAGCTGATCGTATCTGAGATAGGACTGGTCGTAAGTGATGAAGATCTGGTCGTAGATCATATTGCATTAAGGTTCGTCGATATAATTTGTGTGTATAGGGAATCGATATGCTCTGCTAGGAGCCGCTTCGACTTGTGGTCGAAAGCGGTTTCGACTCACAACCGAACTACACATGAACCTCTGGTCACACATAGCAGGTTGGAACAAACCGGTTGAATCTGATTAAATGGCGTGTTGGATAGGATCCGCCACGAGCACTATATAAGGAGGTGCATGAGGTTGTTGGGAGGTAGGCGTGAAACACCACGAAACCCTAGCCGCCATCTCCTTGAGGGCTCCACCGTGCGACTTGGTCTTTGGCACACCGGCGTTCGGTTGTTCCTTCCTGAGCGATGTGGATACCTGGTAGGCGCTACTACGATTGTTGCGCTTGAGGCGATCCGCGATCTTCACAAGGAACCGAAGAGCGTTCTTTGGAGGAGCGATCGGCTCGTGAGGACATTGGACGATCGATTCGACCACTACATCGACGCGCTCTTCGTTGGACCTGGCTGCTCCAACCCTTCTTCCGCTATTCTGCGCGTCTGGTGGTAACGATCTATGATCATCTACTTGCTTGGCATCCTGGTTCGCGTGGTAGAAATTTTTGTTTGTAGCTATCGTAGCCTACCCCGTGTCCCAACAGTACTGCCAATGCATCTAAATGTGAGACTGGTTCAGCAAAGAAGGCTCTAACTCTGAGAGGATATGTCATCCACGTATAGACAAAGAATGACACCTTCGCCCCTACTAAACCGATAGTAGATACATTTATCGGCTTCATTTACACAAAAGTCGACCGATGTTATAGTATTATCAAATTTCTCATGCCATTGCTTGGGAGCATATTTTAGACCATACAAGTATTTAATCAATCGACATACTTTCATCACTTGCCCTTCAACCACAAAACCATTGGGTTGCTGTATATAAATCACCTCATCCAACTCTTCATTTAGAAAAAGCAATCTTTACATCCATTTGATGTACTTGGAGTTTGTATGCGGTAGCTAGTGCTAAAAGCACCTGAATTGTGGGCAAATGAGCCACATGAGAGTATGTGTCAAAGTAGTCTTCACCCTCTTTTTGCATGAAACCTTTAGCCACTAAACGGGCCTTGAATTTTTCTATCGTACCATCGGGTCTTCACTTTATTTTAAAGATCCATTTGCAGCCCACTAGCTTGTACCCAGATGGGAGGTCTGTAACCTCCCATGTTCCATTAGCTATGATAGAATCAATCTCGCTACAGACTGCCTCCTTCTAGTAATCCACATCTGGGGATGCGTATGCCTCTGAAAGAGTTCATGGTTCATCATCTACGAGATAGGTGACATAGATATCACCAAGAGACTTTTCAGTCCGCTCCCTCTTACTCCTCCTCAACTCCAATTTAGGAGCGGTGTTATCCACACTAGGAAGAATAGATTGTTCATCTGAACCAGTAGTGCCAATGACTTCATTTGATCTCATAGGGAACACATGTTCAAAGAAAGTCGCATCATGAGATTCCAACATTACATTTGTAGCGATGTCACACACCTCGGATTTGACCACTAGAAATCTATAAGCCATGCTATTTTTAGCATACCCTAGAAAAAGACGCAATCAACAATCTTAGGACCAAGTTTTCTTTTCTTCAGTAACGACACATGCACTTTTGTAAGGCATCCCCAAGTTCGAATAAATGATAAGTTAGGTTTTCTCTCCTTTCATCGTTCATAATGTGTTTCCTCTTGACTGCGAGGTGGAATCCTATTGAGAACATAATTTGCTATGAGAACTGCTTCACCCCACCAATAGTCCGAAATACTAGAACTTTGTAGCATGGCATTAACAAAGTCACAAAGAGTTCGGTTCTTTCTTTCGGCTATTCCATTCGATTGGGGTGAGTATGGTGGAGTGATTTCATGAATTATTCCACTTTCTTCATAGCATTGAGAGAATCCATTTGAAACGTATTCATCGCCTCGGTCCGACCTTAACTATTTGATTTTCTTTTCTAGTTGATTTTCCGCTTCATCTTTAAAGATCTTAAAATGTTCTAGTGCTTCATCTTTCGACTTAAGTACATGTAGCAATACTTAGTCGCATCATCTATGAGAGTTACAAAATATCATTTGCCATTTTTAGTCAATATTCCATTCATCTCACAAAGATCAGAATGAATTAGCTCAAGTGGCAACGTGCTTCGCCCTTTAACGCTAAGAAAAGGTTTTCGGGGTTGCTTTGCTTGCACACACACTTCACACTTAGAGCCATTCTCATAATTATAGTTTGGATTTAAACTAATTTTGTTTAACCGCACAATGGCTTCAAAGTTAACATGACATAAACAAGAATGCCAAACATCATGAATTTTATTGCAATGGGAAACATTAAAAATATTTACATTGTTGAAATCAAGAATAGACAAGCAGAACATGCCTCCGCTATCATAGCCTTTGCCCACAAAATTACCAAATTTGGTCAACACGATCTTATTGGACTTAAACACAAGCTTTATTCCTTTCCTACATAGCATAGACCCACTCATCAGATTGCGGGTTATTGCAGGCACGTACAACACGTCTTTCAGGATGAGTGTTTTGTCTGAAGTGAGCTTCAAGCAAACCTGTCCAATACCATGTACTGTAGTAGCGGCTCCATTCCCCATCAGGATGGATCCACTACCTTCACTCTAAAATAAAGATAAACAAGATTGATCAGCACATATATGTCTAGTAGCAACTGTATCAATCCATAAATGCTTGAGGTGCATACCCTTCTGAACTGGAACTAGCTAGTGCGACATTCACTTCAGCCTTATGGCCTTCATGCTGGCCAGGAGAAGGACCATTGCCCTTACAATTGCGGCAATGGTTGGCTTTATGACCAATCACTCCACAAACAAAATAGCCAATTTCATCCTTCTTCTTCGTCTTCTTCATTTTCTTTCCTTTGAGCTTATTCTGGGGCTGATTCTTGAACTTCTATTTTCCAAAGCCTCCAGCATTCTTGACCTCCACCTGATGAGCCTGAACTTGAGCCTTTTTTGTACCGTCACCAGCTCTTGCACGCTCTTCGACATTAATAGCAGCTGGCAGCTCATTGAGAGTTAACCACTCCTTTAGATGTGTATGATCGGTCACAAAGTTACGCCACGAGGGCGGTAACTTAGCCAAGATGATATTTACTTGAAGCTTCTCTGGTAGGATGCAGCCGTACTAACTTAAGTCACATACGTACATGGAGTTGTAGCTCATGAAGCTGCTCCATCATCGACCGACCCTCAACCGTCTTAAAGTTCAAGTAGGTAGCAGTAACGAATGCCTCATTCCCATGATCCCTTTTAGGAATATTTATCATCAAGTTCTGTAACAGCCCAAATATTCATAAACGTAAAAATATGGGATTTTTAAAACTTTTTCGTGTGATAACTATTGTTGAACCTCTTGAATGCATTGTCAAGCTTCCATGCTGGTTGCATCGTGTTTCTCTTGCTAGTATGCATGACATCAAGACTAGAAATATCTAAGATATTAGCATACCAACACAATGAAAACCACTCTAGAAACTCCTAGTCTTTTTCCCTCCCATAACACTTTGTTTCCTTGGTGGCGGTCGTCAAGCCCGATCTTGACAGGACCTTTGGGCATGGGTGGCGATTGGCTCTCTCTCTCTCTCTCTCTCTCTCTCTCTCCAGGCGCCAAGTGCAACCAGGGGTGCACACTGGTAGAGGTTGTCAATCGGCCATTAATGACCATCACAACACCTACACTGTGTTGCCAACTCTGGCAGCAGCACCAGCCACGACTCATTGTCGGGCTGTGTCAAAGTGCCCATATGTATACAGCTGCTCCAAGCCCCTCATTGCTTTTTCTTCACCATTCCAGTGCTAACCTCATTCTCTTCCTCCTCCAAGTAAACTTAAGCTCCAGGCAAGCTCAAGTGCTAGTCCTTGTCGGCGCCACCCCATCATGACCTTCACCATTGGCGCCCGCCGGATACTCCAAGACCTCCTTGACGAACCACCTATCTGCTTCCAGGGAGCAACCTTGAAGACCGAAGACCACCCGCCTTCCTCAAGCTACTTGTAGCGCGGAGCTTCTCTCATAGTCGGGGGCCACGTCGCCAGCGTCAGCTCCGACTAGCCCACTTTCCAATTCCGGATTGGTAAGTTCCTAGTGGTCAAATACTCTTCCTAGTTTGAGCCGCCTCGTTTTCTCTTGGATGTTCCTCTGGTTCTTCTTTTGGTTGTTCCGTTGGTTAATTCGATTGCATCAATACCGTCAAACCTTTGTTTCCTTTGACCTCTGCTGTGTAGTCGAACATTTCTCTCGTTTGACTACGTATGGTTAACACTCCCATGACCCCCCCCCTTTTTTTTGTACAGACCACCTTTTTTTACAGAGACCACCCTCGTGGTCGCGACATTCCACTTTGCAAAGACCACCCTCCTGATCAAGACCACCCACCTAGCCGCACCCTCACCTCTTATGGACTGCCCGATCAAAGTCGGACAGCCTCCACTTCACCGCCCTTTACCTCCTTGACCTCAGGACCTCTTTCTCAAGACCGCTCTCTTGGTCTTTAGCAAAGACTGTGAGGTTACCACCTAAGACCAGGTACCTTCGACCAGTCACTCAGATGAACAGCACCTGAATGAATAGTACTGGGATGAACAGTACTCGGATGAATAGTACTCAAATGAACAATACCTGGGTGAATAGTGCTCGGATGAACAGTGGTCATAATAAGCGATGCTTTCGAAAAATCAGCCAGCAGAGGCGGGGCTCTTTCGAGTCTTTGCAATCACTGATTTTTCTCACGATAACTCAACTTACAACCACTTCTAAACTTTCGACTCCTCTTGACCCCTTTCGTACTTCTTGCTTATGGTACCTCCAAGACTGCTACCTCCCCATGCTTATGTACCCTTACATTAATCGACTAAGACTCGGACTCAAACTCTTATCTAATTTTGTACAAGATTACAATCTCAACCAAGACCACCCTCCTGGTCATAGCGCTCTCACGACCTCCCCTGGTCATAACGTTCTCATGACCTCCCCTGGCTACAGTGATTCCAGGACCTCCCCAAGTCATAGCACCTCCATGACCTCCCTGTCGTATCCTTCTATGAACACAATAGCTTCTACGACCACCACAGGTCCGACGACCACTAAGTTTTCATCTGTGCTGGTCTCACATTTCTAATCTACAACTTTGCATTATTTGGAGTTCTTTGCATATTTGAATACGATTTGAGTTTGAATATATGCTTATTTGCCTTTCCGTTTGTGTTGCGATTATAGAAGCTGAGGCAATTGAAGAATCGTTCATTGATCAGGATCACGATCACGATCAGCAGCACTCTAAACAAGGCGAGTCAATCTTTTGACCATGTTGTACCCACTTTTTGCAAATTATGTTGCTTTAAATTATGAAACTGCATTGCTATGTTTTATCAAACTAAATTGGTCTAAATCATAGTTAATGTCCTAACATATACTTGTGTATAATCTTCCAACCCTTGAACTTAGACATTATCAATTGTCACCCTAGACTTAATGGATTACATACTAGTTGATAGGTCTGTATCTAAGTGTCATGCTTAGCCTTGCTTAGATACATTGTCATCAGGGCATTAAGTTGCCCAACCACAATCCTTAAAAACTTTGGAAAATGATTTGGGCAGTAAGGCTGGGAGCCTAGCTGGTATGTTGAAGTAAATGATATTTCCAAAAAACAATAAAACCTAAAAAACTGTTTTCGACTAGGGTGACTGGGAAGAATGGCTGGTGCCAGATGTAGAGAAGCTGTAGGTATGTGGACGTACCACCCTGGTCAATTAAGGACCGAATCTTGGAATGATCTCTCATGCAAAAATAGTGCAACCACAAGTCTGTAATGGGTACGACCTGGCCAACTAATTTGCTCGCCTCGGCGTGGCCTCACCATTGGAGGAATGTGGTGTGGGTAAAGGGGAAAGGGAGCCACAGAGAAACCACATGGCGCAAGAGGGGGCCTCCTGGAAGTGCTTGGCACCGGGCGATGGAAACCTTAGCGGGTGGGGTTGCATCGAGGAATGAGCATTGTAAAGGCCTTGTGGTAATCTTCCCTTGATTCGCATGTCCAAGGAAATGTGTGTGTATATCAAGGCGATTACCTCTTGTGGGTAATGTGACATCCCAAATGTATAATTAGGGTTATTCAAGCATAATTATATGTGTAGAAATTAAAACTTTTTCTCACATCTTGAAAAACCCTAAAATCTCATGTGATTCTTGTCCAAGAGTTGTGTAATCCAAAAACACAAAGCTCTTGTTGACCAAAAGTCTAATTCATTTTCCATCCATCTTAAATCTTGTGCCAATCAATTGGAAATATTTTCCCTTGGTCCAAAAACTGATGTGGGACCCCTCTGAAAAATATCATGAGTTATAACACTTGTTGATAATTTTTGGAGGCAAAACAATCCTTTAAACAACCTTCATGAATTTCCTGAGAAAAATGCAGTGCATAATAACCTCTGAAAATTTTATGCAAGGTTAAGTTCATTGTCAGCAAGCTCCTGTAAAAATTTCATGAATTTTGGAGTTGAAATGCTATCCCAAACAATTCTGTTAAGTCTCATTTGTTAGAAACTAAATTTAAAAGCCTACACTTGTTCCTTGGGCTAGCCATGTTCAAGTTGGTCCAGCCCAACCATGTCTGCACCTCGTGAGACCTCATCCCCACCTTGATCGGTCGTGGCTGTTGGATCTACATCCAACCGCCACGACCTCCTCTCAGTCAACAACGCATGGACCTCCCAACCTTGTCTGGTCATAGCCCTTGGATTAACATCCAGCCGCCTACGACCTCCCTGGCTATCAAACCTCAAAACCACCTTCCACCTTGTTGAGGTCTTGGCCCTTGGATTCAAGATCCACGGCCACGACCTCCCCTCACTGTTAAGCTAAGCAAACATCCCACCTACATGAGGTCACGGTAGTTGGATCAAAGATCCACGGTCATGACCTCCACGTGTCAAACCTCAAAGTCTACATCCCACCTTGATGAGGTCACAGCCATTGGATCAAAATCCATGGTCACGACCTCCTCCTCTCAATCTAACTAACAGATCTCCCTTTTAGCGCTTGTTGAGGTCGTGGCCGTTGGATTGAGATCCAAAGGCCACGACCTCCTCGAAAAACATCACGGCAAGGTCCTCCGCCTTGGTGAGGTCGTAGCCCTTAGATCTAAATCTAAAGGCCATGACCTCCCTTGTGCGTTGCACAAGCTCGGGACCTCCACCTCTTTTGATCGTAGCCCTTAGATCTAAATCTAAAGGTCGACCTCCCTTGCATTGCGCATCATATCGAGACCTCCCGGTCATTGTGTGCCCTTGGATTTAAATCCAAAGGCCATGACCTCCCCTCATGTCTTTTTGATCGCGTGCAGTTAAGTCCTCCTTGGAGGTCCTTGGTTGGATGGAGATCAACGCTTTGGACCTCTGTCCCTTTTCCTCACGTCGTTTTCTCGATTAAGAAATCGGAGGCCACGACCTCCCCCCCTTGATCGTGTGGTGGGACCTCCTCCCGGCCACTTAAAACCTAACGGTTCAAAATTGGATCCGATGGTTAGGACCTCTCCCGGGTCTTATCCAGCGGTCACCAAGACCTCCTGTTCTTCTCCTTCCTCTGGCGCGCATCGAAGCTCTGGCGATGCATTAATCGTGTCGACCTTGGGGTACATTATAACGGCTCTTTCTTGACCGCATTTAATGCGGTCGACTTTCCGCCTCATTAGTCGACCAACCTTGTCACCTTGTCAACCTTTATGTCTTGTCCACCCCATGGACCAACCCATGGGCTAAGCTCACCATGGAGCTTAGCCCCACTCATAACCTTCACCTCGGTCTATAAGTCACCCCAGGAATCCTCCCTTGGCTTCCTTTGCACACAATTGACCTCGGCCTTGCACTTGTGCGTGGTGAGCTCCTCATCCCAAACTCACCTCCCATCTTGGGCGCCATTGTTGATGTCCTTAGAGCTCCTCGGTGAGACAAGGGTTCGAGTGGCTCCCTCCTTCAAACCTTGCTCACTTTTGCTCCTGAAAACCTCTTGGAAGTTAACCCTAACTTGAATTGTTTGGGCATTTTTGAGAGGTGGACAAAGTCGAGCTTGAGGCTGGTGCCTTGGGTCGTGAAGCTTCCTTGCCTTCCCCAACTCCGATCATCACCTCCACGACCTCCCGGCACCTTAGGACCTCCGGTACACCTCCTGTTAGTCCTTTAGATCTTGGCACCCGCTGAATGCATGTTGCGGAGCTTAAGTTTTAGCACACGCTTGATTGTCGCGCGGAGCTCCATTTTGCATTTTCGTATTTTGGCCGTGCGGGTTGTGTTTGTCCTCTCGGCTCGCCCGGCGATTAAAACCGTCGTCGCCGTCGAGAATGAGTCCATGGTGTGCGCAACACTATTGCGCTGCAGGGGATATCCTTGGTTCTCGCCGCGAGGTCTACATCGCCGGCGATGACCAAATCTTTGAGCTCGGGTCTTTGTCGGACACGCAGCAAAGCACCGTTGTCATTTTTAGGACATAGATTTGCCGTGTTTAATGCGGTCATCAATTGCTCAATCTTGCAATCATTGGTTGGGTCTTGATGTTCTTAAATCCACCATTTATTGTCTTGTGATTAAGACCTCCAGCGCGGACCTCCTTGTGTCCGTGGCGCATTAACCTCTTGTCCAAGCTGCGTGCGTGCGCAAGCACGTGGTTGTGAGCTCTGGGGCGTCTGACCTCCTCCAAGGAAATCTGGGCGTCCAAGACCTCCCTTGCGCAATCAGAGCCGTCCGGACCTCCACGGAGGTATGTGATGTTTAGATCTATCGCTTAGGACCTCCTCGAGGTCATCTCACCGTTGAGGACCTCCCTTTAGATCTGGTCCGTTCGGACCTCCTTTACGTGTTGTGGTCCGTTGGATCTCCCATCTCTGACACGACCTCCCCCTCACCTCGCGCATGTGAGTTGCTAAGAGGTCCATGACCTCTGGACTTCACGTCTTGGCGTGTGTGATGTTCTCTGGGAGGTCTTGAGCCGTTGGATCTGAGATCTGTGGCTCACGTCCTCCCATACCCTTGTGAGTTTTAGAAATTCGGTGAAGTCTTAGTTATAAAGCTGAAATAAGGTATAGACTTTAGAATTTCATATCTTCTTCGTTTTAAATCCTTTTGAGGTCATTCAAATTGTGTTAGCTCTGTCTTGAACTTAACTTTAATCCAAAAATGATTGTAAGTTGAGTTCAGCTCCAGAGCTGATTAGCCAATAGGTTTTAAAACTCCTTTGAATATACACTCAAAATTTATGTTTAACTTGTAAAACCCATAACTAATGCTCTGTAGGTTATTTGTGAGTAAACCCAATTTTGTTAGCTTCCTCTAATAATGAACTCACTGTGAGAATTAGTTCTGAGCATGTTGCTGTTATAGAAATGAGGACTTGTGCATTATAATTTTGTTCAAGTTCTTGTTTTTGAAAAATTATAGAAAGTGCATAATAGCTCCAAATGAGATGAACTCAATTGTGTTATTCATCTCATGAGGTGCTGGTTTTACAATAAAAATCTCAGCCTCACCACTTTTCTAGAAAATGTTGCCTCATAATTAAATTAGTGAATAGTGCAGTTTGGTAATTTTTAGGGCTGAGCAGAATTGTTTTGCTCATATCTTTTGCATTGAGAATCCAAATCCATTGGTTCTTGTTGCAAAATTTCCTAAAATCATCCCTTGCTGCTGTAGAAAATTCAAGGTATTTGGAGTTCGTTTGCTGTGCTGTCTTTGTTGCCTTTAAATCGTTCTTATCGGTTCTTTATCGCTTTTCCGTTAGGTTTCGACATTTGTGGTGATCCCGAGAGCGACCCTCTGCCACAATTTGAGCAACAGCAACAAGGCAAGCAGTTTGACCATTTCCCATCATGTCCCATTACTTTAGAGCTTAATACTTTGTTTTACTTCTATGTATGCATGCTACTTTGTGTTAAATGTCGTTAGTAATCCTATAGTCGCATAATCTGTAGGAATTCTTTATCCTCTACTACCAATGAGCCTAGGTTATTCGCTGTGGTTTGAGCTCGTTGGATGAGCTCTTATCACTTAGTAGTTGCGTTTCCTACTGCTTAGACATGCTTAGCTATCGGTAGTATTGGGCGATCATCGACTTAGTCGATGATCTTGATCACTCAAAAATGATTATTACTCCTATATGTCCAGCACTTGTGCTTTGATTAATTGTAAAATCAAAAGCTGAAAATAAAAGATTGATTTAGACTTGGGCATATTGGATGGATGGTGCGGTTTTTGGAATGTGGTGGTATGCTGGGTCCCTAAGGACCGAGTACTTGGGTCACTAAGCCAAGCGCTTTTGCGTACTAACCACTTGAGGGCATATGGAACCCTCTTGACTAAGTACTCTAGGAGGTGTTAATTATGAGCGAGCTCGGTTGGTGTGTTTTCAAAACAAATGTATATGTATAGTGTGGGAGGAGCATTAGCTTAGGGTAGGTCGTCTAATGTCTCCTTCTCCCGTGGGTTGTGCAGCTCGTAATTAGCATTCATCCTTTGGAAAGGTCTCGTAGGACTTAGCCGTGCAGCACACCTTGGAAGTGTGCGTAAAGGAAAGGCGATGCGGCGTGTGGGTGCAGATGGTACACCTGCGCAGGATAAAACTATTGAATAGCCTCGTCCTAGGTTATGGACATGCTTGGTAAGGTCGTTCAAGACTAGTCTCAAACTTTTAATTAAAACTTGATGGGTTGGTATGAATGGATGTTCATGCTATTGTTGTGGTGACTTGGGTTAGTCACTTCGGGATTGTTCTTGTTGTTGTTATTATGTTATTATCGCGTTGTTATTTCAACAATTAAAAATGCTTTGTCAAATTGCTTTCAATCTACTATGTTATTGCAAATGAAACTTGCTTTATGCTAAAATGAGTCCAAAGCCTCATCCACTTAAATCAAGCTTGCATGTAGCTAAATTATAGTTCTGTTATCTTACGTCGGTCTTGCGAGTACAATAAACAAGTTATTGTACTCATTTGCTTCTTAACAACTTTGTTGCAGAGGAGGTAGAGCCCAAAGGGCTTTACTTTTCTTGTTGTCTTGTGGTTGGGAGAAGCGACTAGCTTGGCGGTCGGTCGATTGCCTTGTGGGCTAAAGGCACCTTGGTTGGCTCTTATTTTGGCCATCTTTATGGCACTTTTGCTTCATTGTTATCTTTTTGTAATTATTGTTATTTGGCCTAAGGGCCTCTCTTTTGTAATATCTATTCCATATTAATGTTAAACGGTTTGTTGCTTATGTACTATGTGTTGTATGGAATTGATGCATTCTTTTGTTGTGAGGTATGTGTCTGCATTCAGGAAGTATACATCTCTCGAGACCGAGTTTATTTGGTTGATAATACTAGGGTCAATTGGATGACTAAGTATTATGAGCCTAATAAATCGGTGCTCACAAAAGTTGGTATCGAGCCGTTATGACCGTAGTAACGCAAGCTTGGTCCTTAGGATATTTTGAAAACCTATTTTCAAAGCATCAAATGAGTTTTGAAAGCTTAGGTAAATTCTCGGATTTTATTCCTTACCTATCTTAGCTTTCTCTTCTCATCCCACTCTAATTTGAGTTTTAAAAGTTGTTTTCCTCTCTTCCTTCTACAAAATAGTTGTTATCGATTAACTTTGGGTTTTGGGAGAACCAATGAGATTGGCAAATTGAAGTGTGAGCTGCCCACTACAAGGTTTTGAAGTTTCAGGTTGGTGATTAGACAAGGAGCTTGGATCTGAAATCTGGACAGCAAGCATCAAATTTCGGACAGCAGTCTCAAAGGTTTCTAATTAGGATAGATAATGAGAGGTTAATCAACTAAAACTTGTGGGAATAAAAGGGTAAGATGTGATACTAGTTAGCTAAGTATCTAACACTTATTTCGCTGATTTAACCTTGCTCTTTAGTAGCATTAGCTCTCACCCTACAATCTGATTTTTGATCTTCTCGACCAATTACTCGTTCATTCAATACGGGTTAGTTGAGTTGAGAAGTTGAGCCTTGCTTTTGGTGTTTCTTGGCTGTTTTTAGAGTCTTTTAGAAGCTTTTTAAAGTTTAAATAACCGCTGATTTTGGCTTTCGTTTGGGGTGATATTCCATTCCCTAGTCGATCGCTTTTGCTTTCTTTAAGGCTTTGTTTTCGGTCTAGTTGCTAACCAAAAATTCCTGTAACAGGATGGCGGGCCTTTTCGTAGCGGCCAAGGCGATCGGCTTAATGGGACGAGCTTCCTCCTCCTCCGACCATGGCGAGGTTCTTCTTGGATCGGCGCAACCGCGCGGATGGCCGGAGAGTTCTCTTGGGCGTCATCGCGCGCAACACCACCGCACTTACCGGAGCTTCGGGATCTGGGCGAGGAATGCCCATCGGTAGCGTGGTACTCGGCCCCTACCTTTTCGGTCGAGGACCCGCTCGATCTGACGATTGGCCGTTTGGTTGGCGGAAGCTCGGCATAGCGCAGATGCGAGAGCACGAGAAGGCGCTGTTCGCGATCGCACCGGTGGAGGGTGCAGCCTTGTCATGGTGGGAGAACTTTCTCGCCATGCAGCCCGTGGATCACACCGTCTCTTGGGAGGAGTTCGTCTTGCCTTCCGCGGGCTCACATCCTGCCGGCTTGATGGAGATCAAGCGGGAGTTTCTTCGCGCTCAAGCAAGGCGTAGCTTCGATCATGGAGTATGTCTCTGAGTTCAACCATCTAGCTCGTTATGCTCACGAGGATGTGGCCCTTGATATGGCCAAGACCAAGTTCAGCGTGGCTTGTCCGAGGAGTGAAGGACAAGCTATCCATTGTCGACTTTCCCGATTTTAGGTCCTTGGTCGACAAGGCCATTGTCATGAGCATTCAGCGAGGAGCTTATGGATTCCATAGCGGAAGTGGGAGGCCCATAAGTCATCGGGGCGGTTCCTCCGCCCCGCCGGCGATCTCGGGGTACCACTCTCACTCTTGGCGCCCGAGGTCACTGCGCCTGTTCCTCGTCCTTCGCAGCCGTGTCTCGATCCGTGCACTGCGAGTCGTGACGGCCCATAACCCGGCGGTGGGGTCACATGCTTCTCATGCAACGAAGGGGCATTATGCGAACCAATGCCCTAAGAAGGCGAGAGCGACCCCTCGTCCTAATGGAGGACGCGGGCGAGAGGTGGTGCATCTCGGGACCGAAGATCGTCCGGCTACCCAAAGGCGTGGGTAGTGGTCGCGTCAACGCCATCACCACAGAGAGGCTCGGGGAGGCACCGGCGTCGTGCTAGGTACACTTTACGTTAACTCTCATCCCGCTCATTGTTTTGTTTGATTCAGGAGCATCTCATTCATTGTTTCGAGTCTTTTCTTTGCTGTTGGAGGCTTCTTTTCTCTCCATTGTCGGTCCCGCTTACTCATTCGCTCTCCGGTTGGAGTTGAGGCTGAGGTTGAGTGTAGGGATGTCCCTATCGAGATCGAAGGCGTAGGGTTCTTAGCGAACCTTATCCTTCTCCATTCAACGAGTCTAGATGTGATTCTTGGTATGGATTGGTTGTCCCAGCACATGGGACAAATCGATTGCGCCAGGAGGCTCATCTCTCTATCTAGTCCTTCCGGCGAGCAGGTTTGCTTCTCGCCGAAGCTGCTAGATCCTCATCTCTTCGCGCTTGAAGCGAAGCCCGCTCTAGATATTAGCGAAGTCCCAACAGTTTGTGACTTTGTTGATGTCTTTCCCGCTGATCTTCTAGGGATGCCACCCGTTCGAGACCTCGAGTTTGTCATTGAGTTGGCTCCCGGTACCGCCCCTATCTCAAAGAGGCCTTATCGGATGCCACCGAACGAATTGGTAGAGTTGAAGAAGCAGTTAAGTGAGCTGCAAGAGAAGGGTTTCATCCGCCCTAGCTCATCTCCTTGGGGTTGTCCAGCAATCTTCGTAAAGAAGAAGGACGGTACTTTACGCATGTGCGTTGATTACCGCCCACTTAATGAAGTGATGGTAAGAACAAGTATCCATTGCCCGCATCGGCGATCTCTTGATCAATTAACTGGAGCTCGAGTTTTCTCCAAGATTGATTCGAGAGTGGGATATCATCGAGTTCGGATTCGCCTGAGGATATTCCAAAACGGCGTTCTCTACTCGCTTCTGACTTATGCGAGTACCTTTGTCATGTCGTTAAACAACCAATGCTCTGCCTTGTTCATGAACCTCATGAATTCGGTATTCATGGAGTATTTGGATAAGTTTGTCGTGGTCTTCATCGATGATATTCTTATCTATTCCAAGAACGATGAGGAACATGCCGAGCATCTGAAGCTTGTGTTAGGCAAGCTACGTGAGCACCGGTATCTGCGAAGTTGACAAGTGTGCGTTACGGTTGAAGAAGTGGCTTTCTTAGGCCATATTCTTTCGGCGGAGGCGAGCTGTTGATCCTAGCAAGGTCACCGATGTTCTTTCATGGAGTCCGCCCACTTCGGTCACCGAAGTGCGGAGTTTTCTTGGTTTAGCGGGATATTATCGCCGCTTTATCGAGAACTTCTCCAAGATCGCGAAGCCGATGACGGAGTTGCTCAAGAAGGACAAGAAGTTCTTGTGGTGCGATGCTTGCATGGCAAGTTTCCATATACTCAAGAAGCGTTTGACCACCGCTCCGTTCTTGTTCTTCCCGATATCCATCGCACTTCGATATCTTTTGCGATGCTTCTCGTCGAGGCCTCGGTTGTGTCCTTATGCAAGAAGGCAAGGTAGTGGCCTATGCATCAAGGCAATTGAGACCTCATGAACTCAACTACCCTACTCATGATTTGGAGTTGGCTGCTGTGATTCATGCACTTAAGATTTGGCGACATTACCTAATCGGTGTCGTTGTGAAGTGTATTCGGATCACAAAGCCTCAAGTACTTGTTCACCCAACCCGACTGAACCTCGGGCAAAGGAGATGGTTGGAGTTGATCAAGGATTATGATATGGGTATTCACTACCATCGGGCAAGGCTAATGTCGTTGCCAATGCGCTTAGTCATAAAGCGCATTGTAATGCCTTAGTGCTCAAGGAGCATTAGCCCTCTCTTCTCGAGGCATTCCGGCGTCTCAACTTGGAGATAGTTGAGCATGGATCTCTCGCGCCATGGTTGTGCAACCAACCTTGGTGGATCGGATCAAGTCCGCTCGTGATCGATTTGGGAGTGAGCCACATTAAGGCAAATGTCAAGGCGGAACGACCAAGTGCTTTTCTCGAGGATGAGCATGGTGTTGTGAGGTTGAACGCCTTGTGGTTCCAAAGGACATGGAGTTGCGGAATTTGATCCTCCATGAAGCCCATGATTCGCCTTTATCCATTCATCCGGGGCCACAAAGATGTATCAAGATCTCCGCCAGAGATTTTGGTGGACCCGAATGAAGAGGAGATCGCGGTTCGTTGCCGAAAGTGCGGCGTGTGTCATCGTGTCAAGGCCGAGCATCGGCGTCTGTTTGGATCGCTTGACCTTTGCCAATTCTGAGTGGAAGTGGGATTCGATCGGAATGGATTTCATCACGGTCTACCCGTCCCGAAGAAGAATGATGCCATTTGGGTGCGTCATCGATCGATTGACTAAGGTGGCACATTTCCTTCCGTCAAGGCGAACTTGGGTAGGTCTTTTGGCGGAACTCTATATCGCCCGCATCGTGAGTTTGCACGGTGTCGAAGACGATTGTGTCGGATCGTGGATCCTTTTCACGTCTCGTTTTGGCATAGCTTGCAAGAGGCTATGGGCACTCGTCTTGCTTTCAAAGACGGCATTTCACCCTCAAAGCGATGGTCGGGACCGAGAGGTCAACCAGGTTTTGGAGGACATGCTTCGTGCTTGTGTCCTTTCCTATGGGAAGCATTGGGAGAAATGCTTGCCATTCGCCGAAGTTTTCTTATAACAACGTTTTCGAGCCGGTCTCGGCATGGCACCTTTTGAGGCCTTATACGGAGAAAGTGTAGAACCCGTTGAACTGGTCGAGACCGGTGAGAGACCTCTCTTTGGCGGACTCAATCAATGAGGCCGGCGCCAAGTCCGGCTTATTCGTGGCGTTTGCGCCGCAGCTCAATCGAGCAAAAGAGCTATGCGGATCGCCGTCGGCGTGAGTTACGTTTTGAGCCTAATGACTTTGTTTATCTCAAAGTCTCTCCTTTGAAGGGCCATCAACGTTTGGCGTCAAGGGCAAGTTAGCTCCTCGATATGTCGGTCCCTACCGCATTATCGAGAAGAAGGAGCTGTTGCCTATAAGTTGGAGTTGCCGGCTGCACTTGTGGGAGTACATGATGTTTTCCATGTGTCCCGGCTTAAGAAGTGCCTCCGTGTTCCAAGCGAGGAAGCTCGTTGGAAACCCTCGATGTCGGGAAGATTTGACCTATCGCGAGCACCTGTTCGCAGACTCGATGAGTCTGAGCGAAGGACAAGGAATAAGACCATCAAGTTCCTTAAAGTTCGAGTGGTCAAACCATTACGAGGATGAGGCTACTTGGGAAAGAGAAGATCGCTCACGTGCGGACTATCCATCTTTCTTTACAGAGTGAGCCAAATCTCGGGGACGAGATTTTTGTAAGGGAGAGATTTTGTGACATCCCAAATGTATAATTAGGGTTATTCAAGCATAATTATATGTGTAGAAATTAAAACTTTTTCTCACATCTTGAAAAACCCTAAAATCTCATGTGATTCTTGTCCAAGAGTTGTGTAATCCAAAACACAAAGCTCTTGTTGACCAAAAGTCAAATTCATTTTCCATCCATCTTAAATCTTGTGCCAATCAATTGGAAATATTTTCCTTGGTCCAAAAACTGATGTGGGACCCTCTGAAAAATATCATGAGTTATAACACTTGTTGATAATTTTTGGAGGCAAAACAATCCTTTAAACAACCTTCATGAATTTCCTGAGAAAAATGCAGTGCATAATAACCTCTGAAAATTTTATGCAAGGTTAAGTTCATTGTCAGCAAGCTCCTGTAAAATTTCATGAATTTTGGAGTTGAAATGCTATCCCAAACAATTCTGTTAAGTCTCATTTGTTAGAAACTAAATTTAAAAGCCTACACTGTTCCTTGGGCTAGCCATGTTCAAGTGGTCCAGCCCAACCATGTCTGCACCTCACAGACCTCATCCCACCTTGATCAGTCGTGGTGTTGGATCTACATCCAACCGCCACGACCTCCCCTCAGTCAACTTGCAAGGACCTCCCAACCTTGTCCTGGTCATAGCCCTTGGATTAACATCCAACCGGCCCTGACCTCCCCTGGCTATCAAACCTCAAAAACCACCTTCCACCTTGTTGAGGTCTTGGCCCTTGGATTCAAGATCCACGGCCCTGACCTCCCCTCACTGTTAAGCTAAGCAAACATCCCACCTACATGAGGTCACAGCCGTTGGATCAAAGATCCACGGTCATGACCTCCCCTGTGTGTCAAACCTCAAAGTCTACATCCCACCTTGATGAGGTCACAGCCATTGGATCAAAAATCCATGGTCACGACCTCCTCCTCTCAATCTAACTAACAGACCTCCCTTTTAGCGCGGTTGAGGTCGTAGCCGTTGGATTCAGATCCAAAGGCCACGACCTCCTCTGAAAAACATCACGGCAAGGTCCTCCCGCCTTGGTGAGGTCGTAGCCCTTAGATCTAAATCTAAAGGCCATGACCTCCCTTGTGCGTTATGCAAGCTCGGGACCTCCACCTCTTTTGATCGTAGCCCTTAGATCTAAATCTAAAGGTCTGACCTCCCTTGCACATTGCGCATCATATCGAGACCTCCCGGTCATTGTGTGCCCTTGGATTTAAATCCAAAGGCCATGACCTCCCTCATGTCTTTTTGATCGCGTGCAGTTAAGTCCTCACTTGGAGGTCCGCACTGTTGGATGGAGATCCAACGCTTTGGACCTCTGTCCCTTTTCCTCACGCGTTTTCTCGATTAAGAAATCGGAGGGCCACGACCTCCCCACTTGATCGTGTGGTGGGACCTCCTCCCGGCCACTTAAAACATAACGGTTCAAAAATTGGATCCGATGGTTAGGACCTCTCCCGGGTCTTATCCAGCGGTCACCAAGACCTCCCTGTTCTTCTCCTTCCTCTGGCGCATGCGAAGCTCGAGCGGTGCATTAATGCATGTCGACCTTGGGGTACATTATAATGACTCTTTCTTGACCGCATTTAATGCTTGGTCGACTTCCGCCTCATTGGTCACTCAAGCCTTTGTCACCTTGTCAACCTTTATGTCTTGTCCACCCCATGGACCAACCCGTGGGCTAAGCTCACCATGGAGCTTAGCCCCACTCATAACCTTCACCTCGGTCTATAAGTCACCCACAGGAATCCTCCTTGGCTTCCTTTGCACACAATTGACCTCGGCCTTGCACTTGTGCGTGGTGAGCTCCTCATCCCCAAACTCACCTCCCATCTTGGCTGCCATTGTTGATGTCCTTGGAGCTCCTCGGTGAGACAAGGGTTCCGATGGCTCCCTCCTTCAAACCTTGCTCACTTTTGCTCTCGAAAACCTCTTGGAAGTTAACCCTAACTTGAATTGTTTGGGCATTTTTCAGAGGTGGACAAAGTCGAGCTTGAGCTGGTGCCTTGGGTCGTGAAGCTTCCTTGCCTTCCCCAACTCGGTCATCACCTCCACGACCTCCCCAGCACCTTAGGACCTCCAGGTACACCTCCTGTTAGTCCTTTAGATGCTGGCACCCGCTTGAATGCATGTTGCGGAGCTTAAGTTTTGGCACACGCTTGATTGTCGCGCGGAGCTCCATTTTGCATTTTCGTATTTTGGCCGTCTTGAGTTGTGTTTGTCCTCTCGGCTCATGGCGATTAAGGCCGTCGTCGCCGTCGAGAATGAGTCCATGGTGTGCGCAACACTATTGCGCACACGGGGATGTCCTTGGTTCTCGCCGGCGAGGTCTACATCGCCGGCGATGACCAAATCTTTGAGCTCGGGTCTTTGTCGGACACGGCAGCACCGTTGTCGTTTTTAGGACAGAGATTTGCCGTGTTTAATGCGGTCATCAATTGCTCAATCTTGCAATCATTGGTTGGGTCTTGATGTTCTTAAATCCACCATTTATTGTCTTGTGATTAAGACCTCCGCAGCGGACCTCCTTGTGTCCCGCGCGCATTAACCTCTTGTCCAAGCACGTGCGTGCGCAAGCACGTGGTTGTGAGCTCTGGGACGTCCAGACCTCCTCCAAGGAAATCTGGAGCGTCCAAGACCTCCCTTGCGCAATCGTAGCCGTCCAGACCTCCCTGGAGGTCTGTGATGTTTAGATCTATCGCTTAGGACCTCCTCGAGGTCATCTCACCGTTGAGGACCTCCCCTTTAGATCTGGTCCGTTCCGGACCTCCTTTCTGTGTTGTGGTCCGTTGGATCTCCCATCTACGGCCACGACCTCCCCCTCACCTCGCGCATGTGAGTTGCTAAGAGGTCCAGGACCTCTGGACTTCACGTGCGCGTGTGTGATGTTCTCCTGGGAGGTCTTGAGCCGTTGGATCTGAGATCTGTGGCTCACGTCCTCCCATACCCTTGTGAGTTTTAGAAATTCAGTGAAGTCTTAGTTATAGACTGAAATAAGGTATAGACTTTAGAATTTCATATCTTCTTCGTTTTAAATCCTTTTGAGGTCATTCAAATTGTGTTAGCTCTGTCTTGAACTTAACTTTAATCCAAAAATGATTGTAAGTTGAGTTCAGCTCAGAGCACAGATTAGCCAATAGGTTTTAAAACTCCTTTGAATATACACTCAAAATTTATGTTTAACTTGTAAAACCCATAACTAATGCTCTGTAGGTTATTTGTGAGTAAACCCAATTTTGTTAGCTTCCTCTAATAATGAACTCACTGTGAGAATTAGTTCTGAGCATGTTGCTGTTATAGAAATGAGGACTTGTGCATTATAATTTTGTTCAAGTTCTTGTTTTTGAAAAATTATAGAAAGTGCATAATAGCTCCAAATGAGATGAACTCAATTGTGTTATTCATCTCATGAGGTGCTGGTTTTACAATAAAAATCTCAGCCTCACCACTTTTCTAGAAAATGTTGCCTCATAATTAAATTAGTGAATAGTGCAGTTTGGTAATTTTAGGGCTGAGCAGAATTGTTTTGCTCATATCTTTTGCATTGAGAATCCAAATCCATTGGTTCTTGTTGCAAAATTTCCTAAAATCATCCCCTTGCTGCTGTAGAAAATTCAGGGTATTTGGAGTTCGTTTGCTGTGCTGTCTTTGTTGCCTTTAAATCGTTCTTATCGGTTCTTTATCGCTTTTCCGTTAGGTTTCGACATTTGTGGTGATCCCAGAGCGACCCTCTGCCACAATTTGAGCAACAGCAACAAGGCAAGCAGTTTGACCATTTCCCATCATGTCCCATTACTTTAGAGCTTAATACTTTGTTTTACTTCTATGTATGCATGCTACTTTGTGTTAAATGTCGTTAGTAATCCTATAGTCGCATAATCTGTAGGAATTCTTTATCCTCTACTACCAATGAGCCTAGGTTATTCGCTGTGGTTTGAGCTCGTTGGATGAGCTCTTATCACTTAGTAGTTATGCGTTTCCTCGCTGCTTAGACATGCTTAGCTATCGGTAGTATTGGGCGATCATCGACTTAGTCGATGATCTTGATCACTCAAAATGATTATTACTCCTATATGTCCAGCACTTGTGCTTTGATTAATTGTAAAATCAAAAGCTGAAAATAAAAGATTGATTTAGACTTGGGCATATTGGATGGATGGTGCGGTTTTGGAATGTGGTGGTATGCCGGGTCCCTAAGGACCGAGTACTTGGGTCACTAAGCCAGCGCTTTTGCGTACTAACCACGCTTGAGGGCATATGGAACCCTCTTGACTAAGTACTCTAGGAGGTGTTAATTATGAGCGAGCTCGGTTGGTGTGTTTTCAAAAACAAATGTATATGTATAGTGTGGGAGGAGCATTAGCTTAGGGTAGGTCGTCTAATGTCTCCTTCTCCCGTGGGTTGTCTTGACTCGTAATTAGCATTCATCCTTTGGAAAGGTCTCGTAGGACTTAGCCGTGCAAAGACACCTTGGAAGTGTGCGTAAAGGAAAGGCGGTCGGCGTGTGGTGGGTGCAGTGGTACACCTGCGCAGGATAAAACTATTGAATAGCCTCGCCCTAGGTTATGGACATGCTTGGTAAGGTCGTTCAAGACTAGTCTCAAACTTTTAATTAAAACTTGATGGGTTGGTATGAATGGATGTTCATGCTATTGTTGTGGTGACTTGGGTTAGTCACTTCGAGTGATTGTTCTTGTTGTTGTTATTATGTTATTATCGCGTTGTTATTTCAACAATTAAAAATGCTTTGTCAAATTGCTTTCAATCTACTATGTTATTGCAAATGAAACTTGCTTTATGCTAAAATGAGTCCAAAGCCTCATCCACTTAAATCAAGCTTGCATGTAGCTAAATTATAGTTCTGTTATCTTACGTCGGTCTTGCGAGTACAATAAACAAGTTATTGTACTCATTTGCTTTGCTTAACAACTTTGTTGCAGAGGAGGTAGAGCCCAAAGGGCTTTACTTTTCTTGTTGTCTTGGTGGTTGGGAGAGCGACTAGCTTGGCGGTCGGTCGATTGCCTTGTGGGCTAAAGGCACCTTGGTTGGCTCTTATTTTGGCCATCTTTATGGCACTTTTGCTTCATTGTTATCTTTTGTAATTATTGTTATTTGGCCTAAGGGCCTCTCTTTTGTAATATCTATTCCATATTAATGTTAACTTCGGTTTGTTGCTTATGTACTATGTGTTGTATGGAATTGATGCATTCTTTTGTTGTGAGGTATGTGTCTTGCATGCAGGAAGTATACATCTCTCGAGACCGAGTTTATTTGGTTGATAATACTAGGGTCAATTGGATGACTAAGTATTATGAGCCTAATAAATCCGGGTGCTCACAGGTAAAGTGTGCGAACTCTGCAAAGTAAGAAAACTATCATGATAGCTGTGCTCACGGTCAAGAGCGGTGCTGAGAACTTGCTGGATATAGCTCTCATTTTACAAAACCATTTGTGATGAAAAGGGAAGGCTAGGGTGGGACCCCAGGGATTTGGAAAAGGCCTAGTCGGGGACCAGTGGTAATTACGGGATAGCCCGAGCATTGGTGGATGGAGCCACTCAATGGTATAGGAGGTGGGACCTCCACTAGTACTTTTCAAATGAAAACTCATTTTGAAAATAGATTTGTTAAAATGCTAGGTCTTAGGATTTTTCTAATTAGCTTAATTCAAACTTGGCCTTGTGCAAATAAAAGAACTCTGAACCTTGCTTAACTAGCCTTGCATCTATAAGAACTACATTGTGGGTTGGCTCGCGAGTTCGGTTGAGTACTCAGGCTCTGTCAATGTAATCTTTTCAGACCCGAATGACCAAGACCCCTACCAGTACTTCACGGAGGATGGACTAGATGGTGGTGAAGATAACGAAGCTTAGGCCGGGACCCCCAGTCACTTGCCTGTGGCAGAGTGAATGGATCCACCACAACTTATTTTGCTTCCGTACTTACTTTCTACTCTGTGTTCTGGACTTTTTTAAAACTCTCGCCTAAGGGGCGCTTTTGTAAAAACAAATGGTAGCTCTATTTGGATATTTATGTAATATATCATGGGCATGCACTGTTCATTTCGAGTATCCTTTACATAGCAAAGTTCACGATCAGTGGGCATACCAACTCTAAATGGATGGCTCACGACCACCTCTAGATGGTCTAAGACCACTACCAGATGTCTCAAGACCACCTCTAGATGGTCTAAGACAACAACCCGATGTCTCACCACCACCCCATATAGTCTAAGACAAGAATCAGATGTCTCACGACCACCTCTAGATGGTCTAAGACCACAACCATACGTCTCAAGACCACCCCTAGATAGTCTAAGACCACTACCAGATGTCTCAAGACCACCTCTGGATGGTCTAAGACAACAACCCGATGTCTCACGACCACCCTAGATAGTCTAAGACAACAATCAGATGTCTCACGACCACCTCTAGATGGTCTAAGACCACAACCATACGTCTCAAGACCACCCCTAGATAGTATAAGACCACTACCAGATGTCTCAAGACCACCTCTAGATGGTCTAAGACAACAACCCGATGTCTCATGACCACCCCCAGATAGTCTAAGACAATAATCCGATGTCTCACGACCACCTCTAGATGGTCTAATACCACAACCATACGTCTCAAGACCACCCCTAGATAGTCTAAGACCACCACTAGATGTCTCAGGACCAACTCTAGATGGTCTAAGACCACTACCAGATATCTCAGGACCACCTCTAGATGGACTAAGACAACAACCCGATGCCTTGCGACCAACCCCGGATAGTCTAAGACAACAATCAGATATCTCACGACCACCTCCAGATGGTCTAAGACTACAACCATACGTCTCAAGACCACCCCTAGATAGTCTAAGACCACCACTAGATGTCTTAGGACCAACTCTAGATGGTCTAAGACCACAACCAGATGTCTCATGACCACCCTTAGGCAGTCTAAGACCACTACCAGCTGTCTCACAACCACCTCTAGATGGTCTAAGACCACAATCAGATGTCTCATGACCACCCCTAGGCAGTCTAAGACCACTACCAGATGTCTTATGACCACCTCTAGATGGTCTAATACCACAACCAGATGTACCTCTACTGCCCCTAGATAGTCTAAGACCACTACCTGCAGTCTCATGACCACCTCTAGCTGGTCTAAGACCACCATTAGATGTCTCACAATCACCCCTAGATAGTCTAAGACCACTACCAGATGTCCCATGACCACCTCTAGATGGTCTAAGACCACAGCGAGATGTCTCATGGTCAACCCTAGATGGGCTAGGACCACAACCGGAGGTCTCACAACCACCCCTAGATGGTCTAAAACGACAACCAGACGCGTCGGCGACCACCCCTAGATAGTCTAAGACTACAACTAGCTATCTCACGACCGCCCCCTATATGGTCTAAAGATCACTTCCAGATGTCCCAAGGCCTTCTCAGGACCTCCACGGGATCACTATAGAACCATCCTAGGACCTCCTCAAGACCTCTCCTGTAACATCCCAAATGTATAATTAGGGTTAATCAAGTATAATTATATGTGTAGAAATTAAAACTTTTTCTCACATCTTGAAAAACCCTAAAATCTTATGTAATTCTTGTCCAAGAGTTGTGTAATTCAAAAACACAAAGCTCTTGTTGACCAAAAATCAAACTCATTCTCCAATTATCTTAAATCTTGTGTCAAACATTTGGAATATATTTTCCTTGGTCCCAAAAAACTGATATGGGACCCCTCTGAAAAATATCATGAGTTATAACACTTGTTGATAATTTTTGGAGGCAAAACAATCCTTTAAACAACCTTCATGAATTTCCTGAGAAAAATGCATTGCATAATAACCTCTGGAAATTTTATGCAAGGTTGATCTCATTGTCAGCAAGCTCCAGTTAAAATTTCATCAAATTTGAAGTTCATTTGCTATCTCAAATAATTCTGCTAAGTTTCAGCTGTTAAAAACTAAATTTTAAAGCCTACACTGTTCCTTGGGCTAGCCATGTTCAAGCTGGTCCAGCCCAACCATGTCTGCACCTCAGCAGACCTCATCTCCACTTGATCAAATGGTAGTTGGATTTACATCCAACAGCCATGACCTCCTCCGCGGTCAACACCGCGAGGACCTCCCCACCTCATGAGGTCATTACCGTTGGATCAAAGATCCACGGTCATGACCTCCCTGTGTTAAACCTCAAAGACCTCCTCAGTTTTGTTAAACCATCGCAATGAGGTCATCCCATTTGTTGAGGTCGTAGCCGTTGGATCAAATCCAACAGCCACGACCTCCTCCTCAACATACTCAGTCAGGTCATCCCACCTACGTGAGGTCATAGCCCTTGGATCCAAGATCCATGGCCCTAACCTCCTCCTCTCAACCTAAACTAAACAAACCTCCCACCTAACCAAGGTCGTAGCCGTTGGATCAAATCCAACAGCTCACGACCTCCCCGTGTTATCAAGCACTCACAACCTCCCCCTCTTTTGTTGGTGCACGTTAGATTAAAATCTACGGTCACGACCTCCTTTTTGTCTCATGCGCACCCCAGACCTCCAACCAGACGTGAGATCGTAGCCCTTAGATCTAAATCTAAAGGCCATGACCTCCCTTGCCTGTTGCGCATCATATCAGACCTCCCCGGTCATTGTGTGCCCTTGGATTTAAATCCAAAGGCCATGACCTCCCCTCATGTCTTTTTGATCGCGTGCGGTTAAGTCCTCACTGGAGGTCCGCACCGTTGGATGGAGATCCAACGCTTTGGACCTCCTGTCCCTTTTCCTCACGTGCGTTTTCGCGATTAAGGAAATCGGAGGGCCACGACCTCCCCATCCTTGATCGTGTGGCTGGGACCTCCTCCCAGCCACTTAAAACATAACGGTTCAAAAACCACATCGGAGGGCCAGGACCTCCCCGTGGGCTTATCCAGCGGTCAAAATGACCTCCCCTGTTCTTCTCCTTCCTCTGGCGCGCATGCGTGCTCTGAGCGGTGGAGTTAATGTCGGCTTTGTCCTTTGTGTCCTTTCCATGGCTCTTTCTTGACCGCATTTAATCTTGGCAGTCGACTTTCATCTCAGTCGGCCAAGACACCGCCCTTGTCAACCTTTATGTCTTGTCCACCCCATGGACCAACCCGTGGGCTAAGCTCACCATGGAGCTTAGCCCCAGTTCAAAACCTTCACTCAAGGCTATAAAGTATCCTTTGGGAGCCCCCTTGGCTTCCTTTACACACAATTGATCTCGGTCTTGCACTTGTGCGTGGTGAGCTCCTCCTCACTCACTTCCTCCTTTGGTGGCTGCCATTGTTGAGTCCTTGGAGCTCCTCAGTGGCACAAGAAGATCCAGTGGCTTCCTTTTCAAACCCTTGTTCGCTTTTGCTCCCAACACCTCTTGGAAGTTATCCCTGACTTAGTTGTTTGGGCACTTTTCAGAGGAGGACAAAGCTGGAGCTGGAGCTGGTGTCTTGGGCGGTGAAGCTTCACTGTCTTCCCCAACTCCGGTCATCACCTCCACGACCTCCCCAGCACCTTAGGACCTCCAGGTACTCCTCCTGTAGTCCTTTAGATGCTGGCACCCGCATGAATGATTTTGCGGAGCTTTTCTTGCACAAGCTTGAATGTTGTCTTGAGCTGCTTTTTGCATTTTCGTGTTTGGCCGTCTTTGGTCATCTTTTGCCCTCTCGGCTCGCATGGCGTTCAAAGCCGCCGTCGCCGTCGAGAGGAGGTCCACTGGGTGCGCAACGTTATTGTGCACTCAGTGGTATCATTGGACCTCACCGGCGAGCTCTACATCGCCGGCGAGGATCACTTCTTCACGCTCGGGATTTTGTCGGACGTCCCGAGCGTGTCATTGTCGTTTTTAGGACATAAATTCACCGTTTTAAATGCCCAATCATCGCAATCATTGGTGTCTTAAGCGCCATTAACCTGCCCCTTTGCGCGCATTAAAACCCTCGCGCGGACCTCCTCGTGGTCCCGGCGCATTTATCTCATGTCCAAAGCTTCGTGCGGCGTTGGGTGCAGGGCGTCCGGACCTCCTCCGAGGAGATGCGGGCGCCCAAGACCTCCCCTTGCGTAATCATGGCCGTCCAGACCTCCCTGGAGGTCTGTAACGTTTAGACCTCCCTTAGGACCTCTCCGTAGCCATCTCAGCCGTTCATGACCTCCCCGGGTAGATCTTGACCGTCAAGGTCCTCCTCGGACGATCTGAACCATCGAGGACCTCCCTTGGAACATCTGGACCGTCCGGGACCTCCCTGTGAGGTCTGGACGATGTAGATTTTCCTCGGGAGATCTTGATAGTTTGGACCTTCCTTTGGAAGATCTCAACCGTTGAGGACCTCCCTTTAGATCTGGTCCGTTCAGGACCTCCCTTCGTGTTGTGGTCCGTTGGATCTCCCATCTCGACCACGACCTCCCCTCACCTCGCGCATGTGAGTTGCTAAGAGGTCCGGGACCTCTGGACCTTCACGTCGCATGTGTGATGTTCTCTGGGAGGTCTTGAGCCGTTGGATTTAAGATCGTGGCTCACATCCTCCCATACCCTTGTGGGTTTTAGAAATTCCAGTACATTCTTAGTATAAACTGAAATAAGGTATAGACTTTAGAATTTCATATCTTCTTCGTTTTGAATCCTTTTGAGGTCATTCAAATTGTGTTAGCTCTGTTTTGAACTTGACTTTAATCCAAAAATGATTGTAAGTTGAGTTCAGCTCAGAGCACAGATTTGCCATTAGATTTTAAAACCAACTTTAAAATGTGCACTTAAATCAATGCTTAACTTGTAAAATACATAACTAATGCTCTATAGATTATTTTTGGGTGAGACCAACTTTGTTGGTTTCCTCTCTGAGTGAACTCGCTGTGAAAATTAGTTTTGAGCATGTTGCTGATAGGAAAATGAGGACTTGTGCATTATAATTTTGTTCAAGTTCTTGTTTTTGAAAATTTGTAGAGAGTGCATAATAGCTCCAAATGAGATGAACTCAATTGTGTTACTCATCTCATGAGGTGCTGGTTTTACAATAAAAATCTCAGCCTCACCACTTTTCTAGAAAATGTTGCCTCATAATTAAATTAGTGAATAGTGCAGTTTGGTAATTAATAGGCTGAGCAGAATTGATTTCATCATATCTTTTGCATTGAGAATCCAAATCAATTGGTTCTTGTTGATAAATTCATGATAAATCATTGTCTTGCTGCTGTAGAAAATTCAGAGAATTTGGAGTTCGTTTGTTGTGCTGTCTTTGTTGTGTTTCGTCGTTCTTATCGGTTCTTTCTCGCTTTTCCGTTAGGCCGACATTTGTGGTGATCCCGAGAGCGATCCTCTGCCACAACTTGGCCAGCAACAAGGCAAGCAGTTTGATCATTTCCATCATGTCCCATTACTTTAAAGCTTAATACTTTGTTTTACTTCTATGTATGCATGCTACTTTGTGTTAAATGTCGCTAGCAAGCCTATAGTTGCATAATCTGTAGGAATTGTTTATCCTCTACTACCATGAGCCTAGGTTATTTGCTGTGGTGGGAGCTCGTTGGATGAGCTCCTATCACTTAGTAGTTTCGATTTAAATTGCTTAGACATGCTTAGTTTTCGGTAGAAATGGGCGATCATCGACTTAGTCGATGGTCTTGATCACTCAAAACTGATTATTACTCCTATATGTCCAGCACTTGTGCTTTGATTAATTGTAAAATCAAAACTGAAAATAAAAGATTGATTTAGACTTGGGCATATTGGATGGATGGTGCGGTTTTTGGATGTGGTGGTATGCTGGGTCCCTAAGGACCGAGTACTTGGGTCACTAAGCCAGCGATTTGGCGTACTAACCACACGAGGGCATATGGAACCCTCTTGACTAAGTACTTTAGGCGGTGTTAATTGGGGTCGCTCGGTTGGTGTGTTTTTAAAGATAAAATGTGTGTGTGATGTGGGAGGAGCATTAGCTTCCGGGAAGGTTGTGTGATGTCTCCTTCTCCCGTGGGTTGTGCGACTCGAATTAGCATTGTCCATTGGAAATGTCTCGTAGGACTTAGCCGTGTGCAGGCATACCAAAGGTAGTGTGCCTAAAGGAAAGGCGATCGGCGTGTGGGTGCAGTGGTACACCTGCAGGATAAAACTATTGAATAGCCTCGCCCTAGGTTATGGACATGCTTGGTAAGGTCGTTCAAGACTAGACTACAACCTTTAATTAAAACTTGACATGGTTGGTATGAGCGGGAGTTCATGCTATTGTTGTGGTGACTTGGGTTAGTCACTTCGTGATTGTTCTTGTTGTTGTTACTATGTTATTATCTCGTTGTTACTTCAACATTTAAAAATGCTTTGTCAAATTGCCTTCAATCTATTATGTTATTGCAAATAAATGTTGCTTTATGCTAAAATGAGTCCAAAGCCTCATCCACTTAAATAAAGCTTGCATGTAGCTATTTATAGTTCTGTTATCTCACACGTAAGTCTTATGGAGTACTTTATGTACTCATCGCGTGGTTGTGGCAAATTTTGTGGCTTTTGTTGCAGAGGAAGAAGGAGAGCTCCAAGAGCCTCTCTTTTGTGCTACGTGTTGCGCTTTCTTGACGACTAGCTTGGCGGTCGGTCGAGATGCCTAGGGTTAAGGCACACCGATTGGCTTTGTGTTATAGCCATCTTTATGGCACTTTTGCTTCATTGTTATCTTTTTAGAATTGTTGCTATTTGGCCTAAGGGCCTCTCTTTTGTAATATCTATTCCATATTATGTTAACTTCGGTTTGTTGCTTATGTTCTATGTGTTGTATGGAATTGATACATTCTTTTGTTGTGAGGTATGTATACGCATTCAGGAAGTATACATCTCTCGAGACCGGGTTTATTTGGTTGATAATACTAGGGTCAATCGGATGACTAAGTATTATGAGCCTAATAAACGTCGGGGTCTCACAAAAGTTGGTATCAGAGCCATACTGACCGTAGTAACGCAAGCTTGGTCGATCCTTAGGATATTTTGAAAACCTATTTTCAAAGCATCAAATGAGTTTTGAAAGCTTAGGTAAATTCTCGGATTTTATTCCTTACCTATCTTAGCTTTCTCTTCTCATCTCACTCTAATTTGAGTTTTAAAAGTTGTTTTCCTCTCTTCCTTCTACAAAATAGTTGTTGTCGATTAACACCTTTGGGTTTTTGGGAGAACCAATGAGATTGGCAAATTGAAGTGTGAGCTGCCCACTACAAGGTTTTGAAGTTTCGAGTCGGTGATTCGACAAGGAGCTTGGATCTAAACACGGACAGCAAGCATCAAATTTCCGGACAGCAGTCTCGAAGGTGTCTAATTAGGATAGATAATGAGAGGTTAATCAACTAAAACTTGTGGGAATAAAAGGGTAAGATGTGATACTAGTTAGCTAAGTATCTAACACTTATTTCGCTGCATTAACCTTGCTCTCTAATAGCATTAGCTCTCACCTTACAATCTGATTTTTGATCTTCTCGACCAATTACTCGTTCATTCAATACGGGTTAGTTGAGTTGAGAAGTTGAGCCTTGCTTTTGGTGTTTCTTGGCTGTTTTTAGGGTCTTTTAGAAGCTTTTTAAAGTTTAAATAACCGCTGAGTTTGGCTTTCGTTTGGGGTGATATTCCATTCCCCTAGTCGATCGCTTTTGCTTTCTTTAAGGCTTTGTTTTCTGGTCTAGTTGCTAACCAAAAATTCATTGTAACAGGATGGCGGGCCTTTTCGTAGCGGCCAAGGCGATCACCTGGTCGGGACGAGGAGCTTCCTCCTCCTCCGACCATGGCCGATGTTCTTCTTCAGATCGGCGCAACCGCGCGGATGACAGAGAGTTCTCTTGGGCGTCATCGCGCGCAACACCTTACACTTACCGGAGCTTGAGGATCCGGGCGAGGAATGCCCATCACCAAGCGTGGAGGACTCGCGGAGTTTCTTCGTACTCACCCCTACCTTTTCCCGGTCGAGGACCCGTTGGATGCGGACGATTGGCCGTCTGGTGGAGCGAAGCTCGCGATCGCGATGATGCGGAGCACGAGAAGGCGCTGATCAGATCGCACCGGTTGGAGGGTGCGGCTTTGTCATGGTGGGAGAGCTTTCTCGCCATGCAGCCCGTGGATCACACCGTCTCTTGGGAGGAGTTTCGTCTTGCCTTCCGTCGGGCTCACATCCTGCCGGCTTGATGGAGATCAAGCGAGGAGTTTCTTGCGCTCAAGCAAGGCGAGCTTCGATCATGGAGTATGTCTACGAGTTCAACCATCTAGCTCGTTATGCTCCCGAGGATGTGGCCACCGATATGGCTAAGGTGCCAAGTTCAGCGTGGCTTGTCCGAGGAGTGAAGGACAAGCTATCCATTGTCGACTTTCACGATTTTCAGACCTTGGTCGACAAGGCCATTGTCGTGAGCATGCGGCTCGAGAGCTTATGGACTCCATAAGCGCAAGGGGAGGCCCATAAGTCATCGAGGCGATTCTTCCGTCCCGCTTGGGCGATCTCGGGTACCACTCTCACTCTTGGCGCCCGAGGTCACCGCCGGTTCCTCGTCTTCGCAGGCCGTGTCTCGACCGTGCACTGCGAGTTAGCAGAGCGGCCCCGCAACCCGGTGCCGGGTCACATGTTTCTCATGCAACGAAGGGGCATTATGCGAACCAATGCCTTAAGAAGGCGGGAGCGGCCCTCGCCCTAATGGAGGACGGGCCAGAGGTGGTGCGGCTCGGGACCGAAGATCGTCCGGCTACCCAAAGGCGTGGGTAGTGGTCGCGTCAAGGCCATCACCACAGAGGAGGCTCAGAGGCACCGGCGTCGTGCTAGGTACACTTTCGTTAACTCTCATCCCGCTCTTGTTTTGTTTGATTCAGAGCATCTCATTCATTTGTTTTCGAGTCTTTTCTTTGCTGTCGGAGAGCTTCTTTTCTCTCCATTGTCGGTCCGCTTACTCATTCGCTCTCTGGTTCGGAGTTGAGAGTGAATCGAGTGTAGGGATGTTCCTATCGAGATCGAAGGCGAGGTTTCTTAGCGAACCTTATCCTTCTCCATTCAATGAGTCTTGATGTGATTCTTGGCATGGATTGGTTGTCCCGGCACATGGGGCAAATCGATTGCGCCAGAAGCTCATCTCTCTATCTAGTCCCTCCGTGAAAGGTTCGCTTTTCACCGGCTGCTAGATCCGCATCTTCGCGCTTGAAGCGAAGCCCGCTCTAGATATTAGCGAAGTCCCAACAGTTTGTGACTTTGTTGATGTCTTTCCGCGATCTTCCAGGATGCCACCCGTTCGAGACCTCGAATTTGTCATTGAGTTGGCTCCTGCATCGCCCCTATCTCAAAGAGGCCTTATCGGATGCCACCGAACGAGTTGGTAGAATTGAAGAAGCGATTAAGTGAGCTGCAAGAGAAGGGTTTCATCCGCCTAGCTCATCTCCTTGGGGTTGTCCGGCAATCTTCGTAAAGAAGAAGGGCGGTACTTTACGCATGTCGTCGATTATCGTCCACTTAATGAAGTGATGAGAAGAACAAGTATCCATTGCCCGCATTGACGATCTCTTCGATCAATTGTGGAGCTCGAGTTTTCTCCAAGATTGATTTGAGAGTGGGATATCATCGAGTTCGGATTCGACCGAGGATATTCCAAAGACGGCGTTCTCTACTCGCCACGGCTTGTATGAGTACCTTTGTCATGTCGTTCGCTTAACCAATGCTCTGCCTTGTTCATGAACCTCATGAATTCGGTATTCATGGAGTATTTGGATAAGTTTGTCGTGGTCTTCATCGATGATATTCTTATCTATTCCAAGAACGATGAGGATCATGCCGAGCATCTGAAGCTTGTGTTAGGCAAGCTACGTGAGCACCAGCTGTACGCGAAGTTCAGCAAGTGTGCGTTCTGGTTGAAGGAAGTGGCTTTCTTAGGCCATATTCTTTCAGCGGAGGCGAGGTATTGATCCTAGCAAGGTCACCGATGTTCATTCATGGAGTCCGCCACTTCGGTCACCGGCACGGAGTTTTCTTGGTTTAGCGGGATATTATCGCCGCTTTATCGAGAACTTCTCCAAGATCGCTGGCCGATGACGGAGTTGCTCAAGAAGGACAAGAAGTTCTTGTGGTGCGATGCTTGCATGGCAAGTTTCCATATACTCAAGAAGCGTTTGACCACCGCTCCCATCCTTGTTCTTCCTGATATCCATCGCAGCTTCGATATCTTTTGCGATGCTTCTCGTCGAGGCCTCGGTTGTGTCCTTATGCAAGAAGGCAAGGTAGTGGCCTATGCATCAAGGCAATTGAGACCTCATGAACTCAACTACCCTACTCATGATTTGGAGTTGGGCTGTGTGATTCATGCACTTAAGATTTGGCGACATTACCTAATCGTGTCGTTGTGAAGTGTATTCGGATCACAAAGCCTCAAGTACTTGTTCACCCAACCTGACTGAACCTCGGGCAAAGGAGATGGTTGGAGTTGATCAAGGATTATGATATGGGTATTCACTACCATCGGGCAAGGCTAATGTCGTTGTCGATGCGCTTAGTCATAAAGCGCATTGTAATGCCTTAGTGCTCAAGGAGCATTCGCCCTCTCTTCTCGAGGCATTCCGGCGTCTCAACTTGGGTTTAGTTGAGCGTGGTTCTCTTCTTTGCCTTGGTTGTGCAACCAACCTTGGTGGATCGGATCAAGTCCGCCCAAAGCGATCGGATGTTGGAGTGAGCCACATTAAGGCAAATGTCAAGGGCGGAACGACCAAGTGCTTCTCGAGGATGAGCATGGCGTCGTGAGGTTCTGCAACGACTTGTGGTTCCAAAGGACATGGAGTTGCGGAATTTAATCCTCCATGAAGCCCATGTTTCGCCTTTATCCATTCATCCGGGGCCACAAAGATGTATCAAGATCTCCGCCAGAGATTTTGGTGGACCCGAATGAAGAGGAGATTGCGGTTCGTTCTTCGAGTGCGCGTGTGTCGTCATGTCAAGGCCGAGCATCGGCGTCAGCAGGATTGCTTCACCTTTGCCAATTCTCGAGTGGAAGTGGGATTCGATCGAATGGATTTTATCACCGGTCTACCCGTCCCGAAGAAGAATGATGCCATTTGGGTCGTCATCGATCGATTGACTAAGGTGGCACATTTCCTTCCGTCAAGACCGAACCGGGTAGGTCTTTTGGCGGAACTCTATATCACCCCGCATCGTGAGTTTGCACGGTGTGCGAAGACGATTGTGTCGGATCGTGGATCCTTTTCACGTCTCGTTTTGGCATAGCTTGCAAGAGGCTATGGGCACTCGTCTTACCTTTAGCACGGCATTTCACCTCAAACAGATGGTCGGACCGAGAGGTCAACCAAGTTTTGGAGGACATGCTTCGTGCTTGTGTCCTTTCATATGGGAAGCATTGGGAGAAATGCTTGCCATTCGCCGAAGTTTTCTTATAACAACGACTTTCGAGGCCGGTCTCGGCATGGCACCATTTGAGGCCTTATACGGAGAAAGTGTAGAACCCGTTGAACTGGTGAGAGACCGGTGAGAGACCTCTCTTTGGCCGGACTCAATCAATGAGGCGGCGCCAAGTCCGGCTTATTCGTGGCGTTTGCGCGCAGCTCAATCGAGCAAAAGAGCTATGCGGACCGCCGTCGGCGTGAGTTACGTTTTGAGCCTAATGACTTTGTTTATCTCAAAGTCTCTCCTTTGAAGGGCCATCAATGTTTGGCGTCAAGGGCAAGTTGGCTCCTCGATATGTCGGTCCCTACCGGCGTTATCGAGAAGAAGGAGCTATTGCCTATAAGTTGGAGTTGCCGGCTGCACTTGAGGTGGTACATGATGTTTTCCATGTGTCCGGCTTAAGAAGTGCCTCCGTGTTCCAAGCGAGGAAGCTCCGTTGGAAACCCTCGATGTCGGGAAGATTTGACCTATCGCGAGCACCTGTTCACGACTCGATGAGTCTGAGCGAAGGACAAGGAATAAGACCATCAAGTTCCTTAAAGTTCAGTGGTCAAACCATTCTGAGGATGAGGCTACTTGGGAAAGAGAAGATCGTCTGCGTGCGGACTATCCATCTTTCTTTACCGAGTGAGCCAAATCTCGGGACGAGATTTCGTAAGGGAGAGATTTTGTAACATCCCAAATGTATAATTAGGGTTAATCAAGTATAATTATATGTGTAGAAATTAAAACTTTTTCTCACATCTTGAAAAACCCTAAAATCTTATGTAATTCTTGTCCAAGAGTTGTGTAATTCAAAAACACAAAGCTCTTGTTGACCAAAAATCAAACTCATTCTCCAATTATCTTAAATCTTGTGTCAAACATTTGGAATATATTTTCCTTGGTCCCAAAAACTGATATGGGACCCTCTGAAAAAATATCATGAGTTATAACACTTGTTGATAATTTTTGGAGGCAAAACAATCCTTTAAACAACCTTCATGAATTTCCTGAGAAAAATGCATTGCATAATAACCTCTGGAAATTTTATGCAAGGTTGATCTCATTGTCAGCAAGCTCCAGTTAAAATTTCATCAAATTTGGAGTTCATTTGCTATCTCAAATAATTCTCGCTAAATTTCAGTGTGGTTTGAGCTCGTTGGATGAGCTCTTATCACTTAGTAGTTCGTTTCCTCTTGCTTAGACATGCTTAGCTATCGGTAGTATTGGGCGATCATCGACTTAGTCGATGATCTTGATCACTCAAAATGATTATTACTCCTATATGTCCAGCACTTGTGCTTTGATTAATTGTAAAATCAAAAGTGAAAATAAAAGATTGATTTAGACTTGGGCATATTGGATGGATGGTGCGGTTTTTGGAATGTGGTGGTATGCTGGGTCCCTAAGGACCGAGTACTTGGGTCACTAAGCCAAGCGCTTTTGCGTACTAACCACGCGAGGGCATATGGAACCCTCTTGACTAAGTACTCTAGGAGGTGTTAATTATGAGCGAGCTCGGTTGGTGTGTTTTCAAAAACAAATGTATATGTATAGTGTGGGAGGAGCATTAGCTTAGGGTAGGTCGTCTAATGTCTCCTTCTCCCGTGGGTTGTCTTGACTCGTAATTAGCATTCATCCTTTGGAAAGGTCTCGTAGGACTTAGCTGTGCAAAGACACCTTCTAAGTGTGCGTAAAGGAAAAGCGATCGGCGTGTGGGTACAGTGGTACACCTGCGAGGATAAAACTATTGAATAGCCTCGCCCTAGGTTATGGACATGCTTGGTAAGGTCGTTCAAGACTAGTCTCAAACTTTTAATTAAAACTTGATGGGTTGGTATGAATGGATGTTCATGCTATTGTTGTGGTGACTTGGGTTAGTCACTTCGTGATTGTTCTTGTTGTTGTTATTATGTTATTATCGCGTTGTTATTTCAACAATTAAAAATGCTTTGTCAAATTGCTTTCAATCTACTATGTTATTGCAAATGAAACTTGCTTTATGCTAAAATGAGTCCAAAGCCTCATCCACTTAAATCAAGCTTGCATGTAGCTAAATTATAGTTCTGTTATCTTACGTCGGTCTTGCAGTACAATAAACAAGTTATTGTACTCATTTGCTTTGCTTAACAACTTTGTTGCAGAGGAGGTAGAGCCCAAAGGGCTTTACTTTTTCTTGTTGTCTTGGTGGTTGGGAGAGCGACTAGCTTGGCGGTCCGGTCGATTGCCTTGTGGGCTAAAGGCACCTTGGTTGGCTCTTATTTTGGCCATCTTTATGGCACTTTTGCTTCCATTGTTATCTTTTGTAATTATTGTTATTTGGCCTAAGGGCCTCTCTTTTGTAATATCTATTCCATATTAATGTTAACTTCGGTTTGTTGCTTATGTACTATGTGTTGTATGGAATTGATGCATTCTTTTGTTGTGAGGTATGTGTCTTGCATTCAGGAAGTATACATCTCTCGAGACCGAAGTTTATTTGGTTGATAATACTAGGGTCAATTGGATGACTAAGTATTATGAGCCTAATAAATCCGGTGCTCACAGTAAAGTGTGCGAACTCGCAAAGTAAGAAAACTATCATGATAGCTGTGCTCACGGTCAAGAGCGGTCTTTGAGAACTTCTTTGGATATAGCTCTCATTTTACAAAACCATTTGTGATGAAAAGGAAGGCTAGGGTGGGACCCTGAGGATTTGGAAAAGGCACGGTTGGGGACCGATGGTAATTACGGATAGCCCGAGCATTGGTGGATGGAGCCACTCAATGGTATAGGAGGTGGGACCTCCACTAGTACTTTTCAAATGAAAACTCATTTTGAAAATAGATTTGTTAAAATGCTAGGTCTTAGGATTTTTCTAATTAGCTTAATTCAAACTTGGCCTTGTGCAAATAAAAGAACTCTGAACCTTGCTTAACTAGCCTTGCATCTATAAGAACTACATTGTGGGTTGGCTCGCGAGTTCGGTTGAGTACTCAGGCTCTGTCAATGTAATCTTTTCAGACCCGAATGACCAAGACCCCTACCAGTACTTCACGGAGGATGGACTAGATGGTGGTGAAGATAACGAAGCTTAGGCCGGGACCCCCAGTCACTTGCCTGTGGCAGAGTGAATGGATCCACCACAACTTATTTTGCTTCCGTACTTACTTTCTACTCTGTGTTCTGGACTTTTGTAAAACTCTCGCCTAAGGGGCGCTTTTGTAAAAACAAATGGCCGCTCGGCTGGATATTTATGTAATATATCATGGGCATGCACTGTTCATTTCGAGTATCCTTTACATAGCAAAGTTCACGATCAGTGGGCATACCAACTCTAAATGGATGGCTCACGACCACCTCTAGATGGTCTAAGACCACTACCAGATGTCTCAAGACCACCTCTAGATGGTCTAAGACAACAACCCGATGTCTCACCACCACCCCATATAGTCTAAGACAAGAATCAGATGTCTCACGACCACCTCTAGATGGTCTAAGACCACAACCATACGTCTCAAGACCACCCCTAGATAGTCTAAGACCACTACCACATGTCTCAAGACCACCTCTAGATGGTCTAAGACAACAACCCGATGTCTCACGACCACCCTAGATAGTCTAAGACAACAATCAGATGTCTCACGACCACCTCTAGATGGTCTAAGACCACAACCATACGTCTCAAGACCACCCCTAGATAGTCTAAGACCACTACCAGATGTCTCAAGACCACCTCTAGATGGTCTAAGACAACAACCCGATGTCTCATGACCACCCCCAGATAGTCTAAGACAATAATCCGATGTCTCACGACCACCTCTAGATGGTCTAATACCACAACCATACGTCTCAAGACCACCCCTAGATAGTCTAAGACCACCACTAGATGTCTCAGGACCAACTCTAGATGGTCTAAGACCACTACCAGATATCTCAGGACCACCTCTAGATGGACTAAGACAACAACCCGATGCCTTGCGACCAACCCCGGATAGTCTAAGACAACAATCAGATATCTCACGACCACCTCCAGATGGTATAAGACTACAACCATACGTCTCAAGACCACCCTAGATAGTCTAAGACCACCACTAGATGTCTTAGGACCAACTCTAGATGGTCTAAGACCACAACCAGATGTCTCATGACCACCCTTAGGCAGTCTAAGACCACTACCAGCTGTCTCACAACCACCTCTAGATGGTCTAAGACCACAATCAGATGTCTCATGACCACCCCTAGGCAGTCTAAGACCACTACCAGATGTCTTATGACCACCTCTAGATGGTCTAATACCACAACCAGATGTACCTCTACTGCCCCTAGATAGTCTAAGACCACTACCTGCAGTCTCATGACCACCTCTAGCTGGTCTAAGACCACCATCAGATGTCTCACAATCACCCCTAGATAGTCTAAGACCACTACCAGATGTCCCATGACCACCTCTAGATGGTCTAAGACCACAGCGAGATGTCTCATGGTCAACCCTAGATGGTCTAGGACCACAACCGGAGGTCTCACAACCACCCCTAGATGGTCTAAAATGACAACCAGACGTCTGACGACCACCCCTAGATAGTCTAAGACTACAACTAGCTATCTCACGACCGCCCCCTATATGGTCTAAAGATCACTTCCAGATGTCCCAAGGCCTTCTCAGGACCTCCACGGGATCACTATAGAACCATCCTAGGACCTCCTCAAGACCTCTCCTGTAACATCCCAAATGTATAATTAGGGTTAATCAAGTATAATTATATGTGTAGAAATTAAAACTTTTTCTCACATCTTGAAAAACCCTAAAATCTTATGTAATTCTTGTCCAAGAGTTGTGTAATTCAAAAACACAAAGCTCTTGTTGACCAAAAATCAAACTCATTCTCCAATTATCTTAAATCTTGTGTCAAACATTTGGAATATATTTTCCTTGGTCCCAAAAAACTGATATGGGACCCCTCTGAAAAATATCATGAGTTATAACACTTGTTGATAATTTTTGGAGGCAAAACAATCCTTTAAACAACCTTCATGAATTTCCTGAGAAAAATGCATTGCATAATAACCTCTGGAAATTTTATGCAAGGTTGATCTCATTGTCAGCAAACTCCAATTAAAATTTCATCAAATTTGAAGTTCATTTGCTATCTCAAATAATTCTGCTAAGTTTCAATTTGTTAAAAACTAAATTTTAAAGCCTACTTGTTCCTTGGGCTAGCCATGTTCAAGTGGTCCAGCCCAACCATGTCTGCACCTCGCAGACCTCATCTCCACTTGATCGGTCGCACCTGTTGGATTTACATCCATGACCACGACCTCCTCATGATCAACACCGCGAGGACCTCCCACCTCATGAGGTCATTACCGTTGGATCAAAGATCCACGGTCATAACCTCCCCTGTGTTAAACCTCAAAGACCTCCTCATTTGTTAAACCATCGCAATGAGGTCATCCCCTTGTTGAGGTCGTGGCCGTTGGATCAAATCCAATGCCCACGACCTCCTCCTCAACATACTCGGTCAGGTCATCCATTTCACGTGAGGTCATAGCCCTTGGATCTAAGATCCATGGCCCCGACCTCCTCCTCTCAACCTAAACTAAACAAATCTCCCACCTAACCAAGGTCGAGCCGTTGGATCAAATCCAACGACTCACGACCTCCCGTGTTATCAAGCACTCACAACCTCCCTCTTACATTGTGCCGTTAGATTAAAATCTACGGTCACGACCTCCTTTGTCTCATGCTTTTGAGACCTCCTCAACAAGACGTGAGATCGTAGCCCTTAGATCTAAATCTAAAGGCCATGACCTCCCGACACATTGCGCATCATATCAGACCTCCCGGTCATTGTGTGCCCTTGGATTTAAATCCAAAGGCCATGACCTCCCTCATGTCTTTTTGATCGCGTGCTGAGTTAAGTCCTCACTGGAGGTCCGCGACCGTTGGATGGAGATCAACGCTTTGGACCTCTGTCCCTTTTCCTCACGTGCGTTTTCGCGATTAATGACATCGGAGGCCACGACCTCCCCATCCTTGATCGTGTGGTGGGACCTCCTCCCGGCCACTTAAAACATAACGGTTCAAAACCACATCGGAGGGCAGGACCTCCCGTGGGCTTATCCGGCGGTCAAAATGACCTCCCTGTTCTTCTCCTTCCTCTGGCGCATGCGTGCTCTGGCGGTGGAGTTAATGTCGGCTTGGCCCATTGTGTCCTTTCAATGGCTCTTTCTTGACCGCATTTAATCTTGGTCGACTTTCCATCTCAGTCAGTCAAGACACCGCCCCTTGTCAACCTTTATGTCTTGTCCACCCCATGGACCAACCCGTGGGCTAAGCTCACCATGGAGCTTAGCCCCAGTTCAAAACCTTCACTCAGGCTATAAAGTATCCTTTGGGAGCCTCTCTTGGCTTCCTTTACACACAATCGATCTCAGTCTTGCACTTGTGCGTGGCTGAGCTCCTCCCTCACTCACTTCCTCATTGGTGGCTGCCATTGTTGAGTCCTTGGAGCTCCTCGGTGGCACAAGAAGATCCGATGGCTTCCTTTTCAAACCCTTGTTCGCTTTGCTCCCAACACCTCTTGGAAGTTATCCCCGACTTAGTTGTTTGGGCACTTTTGAGAGGAGGACAAAGCTGGAGCTGGAGCGGTGTCTTGGGCGGTGAAGCTTCTTTGTCTTCCCCAACTCCGGTCATCACCTCCACGACCTCCCGGCACCTTAGGACCTCCGGTACTCCTCCTGTAGTCCTTTAGATCTTGGCACCCGCATGAATGATTTTGCGGAGCTTTTCTTGGCACAAGCTTGAATGTTGCGCGAGTGCTTTTTGCATTTTCGTGTTTGGCCGTCTTTGGTCATCTTTTGCCCTCTCGGCTCATGGCGTTCAGCCGCCGTCGCCGTCGAGAGGAGGTCCACCAGGTGCGCAGCGTTATTGTGCACTCGGTGGTATCATTGGACCTCACCGGCGAGCTCTACATCGCCGGCGAGATCACTTCTTCACGCTCGGGATTTTGTCGGACGCCCCGGCGTGTCATTGTCGTTTTAGGACATAAATTCACCGCTTTAAATGCCCAATCATCGCAATCATTGGTGTCTTAGCGCCATTAACCCCGTCCCTTTGCGCGCATTAAAACCCCTCGGCGGACCTCCTCGTTGACCCCGGCGCATTTATCTCATGTCCAAAGCTCGTGCGGCGTTGGAGTGCAGGGCGTCGAGACCTCCTCCGAGGAGATCTGGGCGCCCAAGACCTCCCTTGCGTAATCATGGCCGCCAGACCTCCCCGGAGGTGCAGAACGTTAGACCTCCCTTAGGACCTCTCCGTAGCCATCTCAGCCGTTCATGACCTCCCCGGGTAGATCTTGACCGTCAAGGTCCTCCCTCGGACGATCTGAACCATCGAGGACCTCCCTTGGAACATCTGGACCGTCCAGGACCTCCCCTGTGAGGTCCTGACGATGTAGATTTTCCTCCGGGAGATCTTGATAGTTTGGACCTTCCTTTGGAAGATCTCAACCGTTGAGGACCTCCCCTTTAGATCTGGTCCGTTCCGGACCTCCCTTCTGTGTTGTGGTCCGTTGGATCTCCCATCTACGGCCACGACCTCCCCCTCACCTCGCGCATGTGAGTTGCTAAGAGGTCCAGGACCTCTGGACCTTCACGTGCGCGTGTGTGATGTTCTCCTGGGAGGTCTTGAGCCGTTGGATTTAAGATCTGTGGCTCACGTCCTCCCATACCCTTGTGGGTTTTAGAAATTCCAGTACATTCTTAGTATAAACTGAAATAAGGTATAGACTTTAGAATTTCATATCTTCTTCGTTTTAAATCCTTTTGAGGTCATTCAAATTGTGTTAGCTCTGTTTTGAACTTGACTTTAATCGAAAAATGATTGTAAGTTGAGTTCAGCTCCAGAGCACAGTTTGCCATTAGATTTTAAAACCAACTTTAAAATGTGCACTTAAATCAATGCTTAACTTGTAAAATACATAACTAATGCTCTATAGACTATTTTTGGGTGAGACCAACTTTGTTGGTTTCCTCTCTGAGTGAACTCGTTGTGAAAATTAGTTTTGAGCATGTTGCTGATAGGAAAATGAGGACTTGTGCATTATAATTTTGTTCAAGTTCTTGTTTTTGAAAATTTGTAGAGAGTGCATAATAGCTCCAAATGAGATGAACTCAATTGTGTTACTCATCTCATGAGGTGCTGGTTTTACAATAAAAATCTCAGCCTCACCACTTTTCTAGAAAATGTTGCCTCATAATTAAATTAGTGAATAGTGCAGTTTGGTAATTAATAGGCTGAGCAGAATTGATTTCATCATATCTTTTGCATTGAGAATCCAAATCAATTGGTTCTTGTTGCTAAATTCATGATAAATCATTGTCTTGCTGCTGTAGAAAATTCAGAGAATTTGGAGTTCGTTTGTTGTGCTGTCTTTGTTGTGTTTCGTCGTTCTTATCGGTTTTTTCTCGCTTTTCCGTTAGGCTTCGACATTTGTGGTGATCCCGAGAGCGATCCTCTGCCACAACTTGGCCAGCAACAAGGCAAGCAGTTTGATCATTTCCCACCATGTCCCATTACTTTGAAGCTTAATACTTTGTTTTACTTCTATGTATGCATGCTACTTTGTGTTAAATGTCGCTAGCAAGCCTATAGTTGCATAATCTGTAGGAATTGTTTATCCTCTACTACCATGAGCCTAGGTTATTTGCTGTGGTGGGAGCTCGTTGGATGAGCTCCTATCACTTAGTAGTTTCGATTTAAATTGCTTAGACATGCTTAGTTTTCGGTAGAAATGGGCGATCATCGACTTAGTCGATGGTCTTGATCACTCAAAACTGATTATTACTCCTATATGTCCAGCACTTGTGCTTTGATTAATTGTAAAATCAAAAACTGAAAATAAAAGATTGATTTAGACTTGGGCATATTGGATGGATGGTGCGGTTTTGGATGTGGTGGTATGCTGGGTCCCTAAGGACCGAGTACTTGGGTCACTAAGCCAAGCGATTTCACGTACTAACCACACGAGGGCATATGGAACCCTCTTGACTAAGTACTTTAGGCGGTGTTAATTGGGGTCGCTCGGTTGGTGTGTTTTAAAGATAAAATGTGTGTGTGATGTGGGAGGGAGCATTAGCTTCGGGAAGGTTGTGTGATGTCTCCTTCTCCCGTGGGTTGTGCGACTTAATTAGCATTGTCCTTTGGAAATGTCTCGTAGGACTTAGCCGCGTTTAAGCATACCAAAGGTAGTGTGCCTAAAGGAAAGGCGATCGGCGTGTGGGTGCAGTGGTACACCTGCAGGATAAAACTATTGAATAGCCTCGCCCTAGGTTATGGACATGCTTGGTAAGGTCGTTCAAGACTAGACTACAACCTTTAATTAAAACTTGACATGGTTGGTATGAACAGGGAGTTCATGCTATTGTTGTGGTGACTTGGGTTAGTCACTTCCAGGATTGTTCTTGTTGTTGTTACTACGTTATTATCTCGTTGTTACTTCAACATTTAAAAATGCTTTGTCAAATTGCCTTCAATCTATTATGTTATTGCAAATAAATGTTGCTTTATGCTAAAATGAGTCCAAAGCCTCATCCACTTAAATAAAGCTTGCATGTAGCTATTTATAGTTCTGTTATCTCACACGTAAGTCTTGCGGAGTACTTTATGTACTCATCTGCCCGTGGTTGTGGCAAATTTTTGTGGCTTTTGTTGCAGAGGAAGAAGGAGAGCTCCAAGAGCCTCTCTTTTGTGCTACGTGTTGCGATTTCTTGACGACTAGCTTGGCGGTCGGTCGAGATGCCTAGGGGTTAAGGCACACTGATTGGCTTTGTGTTATAGCCATCTTTATGGCACTTTTGCTTCCGCTGTTATCTTCGTAGAATTGTTGCTATTTGGCCTAAGGGCCTCTCTTTTGTAATATCTATTCCATATTATGTTAACTGCTGGTTTGTTGCTTATGTTCTATGTGTTGTATGGAATTGATACATTCTTTTGTTGTGAGGTATGTATACTGCATTCTGGGAAGTATACATCTCTCGAGACCGGGGTTTATTTGGTTGATAATACTAGGGTCAATCGGATGACTAAGTATTATGTGCCTAATAAACGTCGGGGTCTCACATCTCCAGACATCCTACATGTGCGAACGTGGTCACAGCTATGAACCTAAGTGTGTGTTTGCTGTGAGCTTCCGTAGTTATGCGAGTGAACTTAAATGTAACTGTGCTTGTCAGCTACTGATCCAAGGAATGACACCGTATGCACAGTGGATCCCAAGTTCCAAATTTGGGGTCCGACAAGTTCGTCCCAGAGTTTCTTAGCATTTTTGAAGTTAACATACACGTTGAACAGCCGGTTGGATAGAATGACTAACAAACGAGCTAAGACTGAATTGTTCGCATCCTTCCACCGTAACATAGCAGCGATTTTCAATGGGAACGTTGGGGGATTTGAAATGACCCAAAAAAGTCTGAGGTCAGTCAATCATAGTTTTATTTTAGCTTGCCAATATTTAAAGTTGGCACCGTCGAATACTTCCGGCTTAACGACATCAGACGAGGAAGCTATTTCTTCAATTATTGGTTTTTTGAATTGTTGTAAAATTAGCGATTTTAGCAAATATTCAAGAATTATTCCAGCAATAATTATGAACATTAAGACATATTTCCAGCAGTATAAAAAGGAAATAAACGACATATAAACCATTAATTTAGCATATACTCTTTTCATGTCAATTAAACCGGATAATATGCTCAAAAGATAGAACATGAGATCAAATAAAATCAGCATAATGCTTAGATTTTAATTAGTTATTTGTTGCTCTCAGATGTCGGGCTGCTCAAGAATAATTCTTGGCCTCCTCACCACTTAGGTCAAGATTCAATCACAAATTGAATATGACAATTACTCTGAAATAAATTAGCCCTTGAGCTCAAATAAAATCTTGCTAGTCTAATCAGTCACTTAATGCAAAATCATCAATTCATAGTTCACTGGATAGCAGCAATTGAATGTATAACAGTGACTGAAATGAGATGAATCACATTGAACAAACAAGCATCAACATATGATACAATAGTAAACAACAAGCAATCTACAAGCTCAAGACCAAATTTATATCCAAATTATCGTATTCAATATCAAAGTGACCTCAAATCCTCATTGAGCAATACACAATCCCATAATTTTACCATGCAAAGTCTCCCTGTGCTAGAGATGAAACAAATGCAATATGAAATTATCACTAGCACGACACACTTAGCAAAGTAAAGCAATTAATCTAAAAATGCAAACTCACTCAGCGAATGGCACTCAAAGCCACTGAGTTGGCCAACAAGGCACACCGATCGTGCTATCTCAGAAAACCAACCGCCCCGCTGTGCCACGGTGAACGGACGTGGTCATCGGAGATACAATGTCACTCTTCACAATTCGGGACACACCGAAAGATGAAGCTGAAGTACATGTAAATGTCGCACAAGAATTCCAGAAAGATGCACCGCCCGAATGCACCAATGAGCGAATCCACCACATAACCTCGCCAAATTACTCACCCACAACCACTTGGAGCCGGCCGAAATCAACCTCAACGGCGCTCGATTAGATTTAGAGCAAACTTAGGTCATAGATGGCCACCACACCAAGCATCCATATATTTATTCCCTTCTGTTCATGACTAGGGCCAACGAGATGAGAGCATCCAAAACTCCAAAACTCCAAGGCCACCATGGCGGCCTATGTCTTCTCCATGGATGCCATATATAGCCCAAGTCCCCGTTCTGGTGTCGCATCATTAGAGCATCTTTACGGTATTGAACCGACGTCGATTAAAAAAGATGCCACGTAAGCATTCAAAGAACTGAGCTTGTTTTTCTCCAATGTATTGATTCAATTCCTACTAATAACTGGGACCCACGTTACATTAAAAAACCATAAAAAAATAATATCCTCTCTCAACCGCACACATACTCTCTCTCTCTCTCTCATTTAATGCTTTGAATCGACTCTTATGTACAGTCCGGTTCTAGGAATTTTTTTTGTTGAAATCAACCCCTCCAATATATTAAATTGATTCAATATCTTTTCTCTCCTTCTTTAAACTAGCTAAAACAACACATTAGAGATGGTCTTAGCTCCTACCAGCGCACCGTGGATTGCTTTGCCGGACACTAATAGCTTCTTTGAACACCATGAAACAAAGTGCTCACTGGATCCGATGCGTCTATCATGATGCAGCCATCTTTGAGTGATCCTGACAGTCGAACAAGCTGCTGGCACCGTTGCTGCCTGACCGTGCTCCATCACCTCCACAACAGTGGTGAATCCAGGATAAAAAATGAGGGTGGGCTCAACCACTCAAAGTCTCGAATGACTAAACTAACTTGTAACAAACATAGTCTTGTATTCTTGTGCAATCAAATTCATAGTTTCATACATGAATATAAGCAGAACAAAAAAAAGAGAGAAATACAATAAAGATGCCTCGCTAATGGAAAATGCATCTCCCAAAATATGTAAATATGTTTCTAATAGGTAATAACCTGTACATCAAAATTAGAAAAATTAGTGATACAATAGCAAATTATACTTAAATGATTATGAACATTCAACAAATATGTCCTCCCCACTTCATCTCTAATTTCATTTGCAAAATCTTCTATTGGTATGCGATGCGCCGGATCGGCAATAATTTCATCTGGATTAAATTCTAGTCAAGGCTTCTTTGGTTGAGTGCGCTCTCATCGGTTGGGGGAGTGCTACTTGAATTGTTTGTGAAATAATTACGCAAAGTTCGTTTCTCCGTTATTGCAAACCTATGAATAATGAATTAATAGCTAATTGAGTATATATATACCATATTACCACACTACATCAAACTTACTAACAATTAACAAATAACAAATGAGTAATTAACTAATGACTAATGAGTAATGACTAACAAGTAACTAGTATATACTAGTTGGGAGTTGGCACAGTCGACAAATCAATTAATATATCTGAATTCTGATTTCTGAACTACTGAAGACTTAAAAGTCTTCAAGAATCAAGAGTGGAGTAGGCGAGCAGCTCCAGTCTCCAGACTCCAGAGGCACCTAGATCTAGCCGGCAGCCGAGGAGCCTCCTCGGTGGACGGTGGCGGCGGCCGGCCCAGGCGCCCAGTGACGGCGTGGTGGCGTGGCTCCTCCTCCGGTTCAGCCGCGCCCGCCCTCGCCTCCTCCGCCAGCCCTCCTCCTCCTCCATTGTGGCCTCGCCGCCTTGGCCTCCTCTACAGCCTTGCGCTGATCAGCTGCTGCAGAAGACGACGGCCGCAGTGTCGGCGATCGGCCGCCATGGCGCCGCCTCCTCGCCACCTCCGTGGCCCGCCGCCCTCCTCCTCGCTCTGGCTGGATGGCGGCGACGCTGGCGTCGCGGTGGCGCTCCGGCCGGCGGCGCTCCCTCTGGCTGCCCCCTCCCCCTTAGGTGCTCGATTTGGGGATTTTGGGATTCACTCGATTGATTGCTTGACTCAACACGACTGCTCATTGCCGTGTGGGACCGGTGGCGGTGGGGGATGTGGGCTGGGCCTGGCTGTTGGGCTTCGCTGCTTCGGGCCTCCACTCCAACAAGCATCTTCTTCTTCATTTCTTCCCGCCGTCGCTTCTTCTTCTTCTCCACAGGCGGCACAGCCATGGCAGCCCCGGAGGTTGAACTGGTGCCTGGCGGAGGGAGGGGGTACGGTCGGCGGTGGAGGGTGGGCTTCAGCCTGATGAAGCCCACCAGGTGGATTCGCCCCTGCTCCACAATACTGTGAGCAAGTGAGAGCGACGCCTACTGATATATTTTTCAATTTTTTTGTTGTTGCTTCACTTACCGGGATAAAAGAAAAAAAATTATGTAAATTCTACTAGTAGTATCCGGTGGTGGTACAAATTAAATCTGACCATTGATTTGTTAAGGGTAATATAGATTTTTCTTTGTATTTATATTTTTTTCTTGAGGCTATTATGGATTTTTCAACTAGGGTTGAAAATATCACTCTTATGCCATGTGATACCCACATGAGCAATTACAATTTTACTCTATCGGGATTTTACTACTTATACTACTAGGTGTAGTATAACTAAATCCTAACTAATTTAAATCATTATATAAAAATGGACATCACATATTAAATTGAATGTGCCATAAAATAGCCACTTGAAGGCACGCTGTGTTTCTCAAGCTTGAAAGCATATTGAACATGTCTTCTAAAAATGCATTATGCTTTTACACTTTATATTGCCGGTTTTCTATGTTATCACTCACCCAAATTGTGTTTTTTATATGACCGGGAGTTGGTGGTTTGCAGGGGTGCAAATGGAGCGGATAGTTCCCAACTGTCCGTCCATCCGAATAAATTCGGATCATATTCGAAGTGTGAAACCAGATATCCAGATTTTTTTTCTCAGATTTCGGAGCCAGATAGTTTGTCTCGGATATGGGATTGGATTTGGGAAAGAGGTATCCGTCGGATTCGGAGCTATCCGACAATTTTATCAGATAGTATCCAATAAACTCTATGCCTAATGGGCTAGAGAGAGAAATCGGCCCACGACGCTTTTCCAGTATTTAAATTAGTTTTTTTATTTTTAGAAAATACAGTAAATTCAAATAAGCCAAGAAAAATAGCAAATGAACTCGAAAAAATTCCAAAAATTTAGAAAAATACTTTTGAACATAAGGAACTTAAATAAAATACTTTTGAGTTTAATGGATGTTTGATTTATTCATATTAAATCATTATAATTTCTGAAAAATTTATTTAAGCTTTGTTAAATTCTAGAAAATCATGATTTTTTTTTATGAAACCTTATTTTAAATAAAGTGTTTTTGGAAAACTCAAAAATTGGGATGTTACAAACTTGCTACCAGTCAACGTTCTATGTATCCCTAACTGGTTATTGCTACTAGTCTATAGGATTTGTATATGTTGTATCTGTCATGTTATATATTTAGCTAGTTATATTTTGGATATATTTTGTACTGCTATCACTATGATTTGCTACTTGCTAGTTACTACTTCTTTAACTAGCCACTGTGATAATGTGATGCAGTCAAATTAGCTTTTTGAATTGCTAATGTAGTTGCATTTTGGACATGTAGTATGATTGATTGATCTTTATATGTTCGACATATATGGTTTCTATTTTCGCGTAATATCCGACTAAATATTCGTGATCGAGATAATCCATATTTGGTTCAGCATGTATTCACTCCGTATTTGTGACTAAGACTATCCGCATTCGTATTCGTATCTAGCACTGTCCGTATCCAACTATGATTTCGAGAAAAATGTGGAATATGACAACGAGATGTGCGATATCTGCTCCGATTGCATCCCTAGTGGTTTGAAGATTTGCACTCCACATGTCTTGTTGTGAAAGGAGGGTCCTACGCAGGGATAGCAATCGGGTGCAGCAGGCATAGGTGTGCTTGTCCATACCCATGCCCACTAGCCCAAAACTCCCCTACAGGCATGCCCGGATGGGTGATGGGCAGAGAACCTCACACATGCCCATTTCCTGTAGGCATGCTTGTATGCCTGCCACACGCCCAAGCGGTCAGAGCTAGATGAAGGAGCGCAATGGCGATGCCGCCCAAGCTCGACGATCTGCTGCATCCTCGCCCATGGCATGCCCCCAACCTTAATCTCCTTGTCGCCTCCGCCCATCCCCCTAGCAGGCGGGCCCCTGATCTTGCCGGATTAAATCACGGGGCCCCACACACCGCCGGTCCGCTTCGCCATATCTGAGGTGGCCTTTCGCTTCCTAAACAACACAGGCCTCGGCGGGCGTGAGGAGGAGGCGATGGTGGGTGTGAGGAGGGGGTCTTGGCTAGGCATGAAACGAACGGGGAGTCTTGGTGGCGGGGAGGATAGGGACGGCGGCTGGGCATGAGGAGGGGGATTTGGGGTTGGTGACGGTTGGGATGATGGAGCGAATGAGTGATGGGTAGCGGTTAACCAAATGGGATAGGGTTTTATCGGGCCCACCTATCAATGTGGGTTTACGGATAAACAGGCGAGACAGGCACAAGTCATTACGACCTTTGCCCGCAGGCAAGAGCCCTCCCTAGTCCTACAAGATGGCTTATAATCTACCATAGATTTTCTCCCTCCACAAAACGAAAATAAATTCTACGAAGGAGGGCCTTAGAGAAGACCCCTCCTTCATCTTCATTTATTTATCACCCCTGCTGATCCAAGAGCCCGAGAGAGGGGTCTCACGGTGAGACCCTCCCTAGGAAATTCCCTTCCCACAAAACCCTCATAAACGAAAAAGAAAAGAGTTTCTCGCTTCGATTGGTTTCACGTGAGAATTAGAAGGGAACCGGGAAGCGAAACTCGCGAAAAGGTGAAGGGGTTTCCAAACAAAACCCCCAAATTTCCCCCAAAATTTCTCGAATCGGCCGTGAGATCTGCCGGATACGCCCTCCTGTCCGCTCTGATTCGGTGCCGCCCTTGGCCGGGCTCGGTTCCGGGTTTAGGGCTTCGCCGTCGTTCGAGCGGCGTGGAGCGGGGCGGGGCGGGGCGGAGGAGATGGCCGGGAAGGGAGCCAAGGCGACGGCGGCGAAGGCGGCGGAGAAGGACAAGGGGAAGAAGGCCCCCGTCTCCCGCTCCTCACGCCCCGGCCCCCAGGTCAGCTCAATTGCTCTGCTCCGTTCGTCGTACGTTGGCTGTAGATTTGGTTTACATGCTGTTCCGTTGCGCATTTTGGTATATTTGGAGGGCGCGTTAGGTTCATGTCTTGCTTTTCCTATGGGTTCGAATGATCCGTCGTGGTTTTGCAAAATTTGGTGTGGAGAGTATGGTTGGTTGGGTGTTAGAAATTTGACAAGTCGTCGTTCTCACTAGAATTTGTAGATCTGGAGAAGCTTATGGTCTCTCTAGTCGTGTTCTGTGGATAGACTGGTGGTTAGAAGATTTGGTTTCCTCGCTTGGGGCGTGAGGACTTGCACGAATTGTGGGTTTCGGGAGGTTTTGTTGGGGCTCTTGTTGTGACTTAACAGTCAGAAAAGTTCGTGTGCTAGGGCTGTTACTCCTGTGGCGAAAATTTGGAACTGGCGCTCCTGTAAGCGAGCTTCCACTTTTCTTTTTTACTGCAACTTGGAATTTCTTGATATTGCCACTAGCCATGGATCTCACCATGAGTTGATTATTATATAGGATAGAATTCCGCTTAGCCGTGTCCTCGACTTTGGTTTTCTTCATCTTAAGTTGATTGAACCTGAGAGCAAACTAAACTATTTGGGATTACCTTCCTTGGATTCATATCACATTGTATGTAACAGTAGAGGATGATCATAAACTGTTATACTCGTGGATGTTTTCTTCCCTAATGGTGATGAAATAACATGCTGCTGTATCATATAGGAGAAGCCAGCTCCAAAGAAAGATGTTTATCAATTGTTTGCTGAGAAGGTCAGGGATAACAAGCAACTGGAATCAAGATGGGCAATTATGCAAGAAACTCGTGTTGAGTATTTTCGTGGAAAAGATTTTACTACCTTCATGAAGAATGATCCAGAAGTTAGGGAAATTTTAGGGCCAGATAAAGATTTAGAAGTGGAAGACATTGTTAACACTCTGCTGAGCAAGAACCTTGTAATAAGGTGTGACCGAGTTTTGAAAACTGTCAGGCCAGGAAAGAAAAAATTATCATCATGGCCTGCTCATTTTGAGATACATCATGTAAGTACCATGTTCTGCTTATGAAGAACATTTTATAATATAACCTAGAGATTTGTCTTTTCGAATGATGCTGGTTAGCATTACCCCCTGAATAGTGTGTTTCTAATGACTTACTATTCTTGAAGTAAACCTAACCCTTATTTAATTTATGTGTCAATTGCATTATTATCATCGTTTTCTTGATGTCAAGTGAATGTTTTCTTATGAGTTGGAGGATGATTACCTTTTTATCCGTTCCAATTACTGCATTTACTTTCAAGTAAGATAATGATTGTATCAGGTGAAACAATACAAGTCTTAACCAGCAGATTTGGTACATTGCATTCCTTTTGAACCTATACATGTGTGGCTGTGTACCTTGCGTATTTCTAGCCATGTAGTCATGCATAGCAAATGCATTTCACTTTTGTGTTGCATTGTAATAAATGGCTAATAAAGAATGTGTTGTTTTCACGATATTATTTTCTTTCTGGGGATGTTCTTCTATTGAACTCAGCTTGATTTGTACTTGCAGGAACAATTATTCACTGAAAATGATGGTTTTTTTGCTTGGATGTTTCTCAAAAGACGGACCTTGTGGCAGACAATCCTTTCATTTGTTTGGCCTCTCTTTGCGTTGGCAGTCTGCCTGTTTCCAGTTTATCCATACCAATGCAAGATTGTGGTACTGTATTCATGTGCTGGAGCTTTACTGTTCATTGTGTCCCTTCTTTTATGTAAGACTCTCTCTCTCTCTCTCTCTCTCACACACACACACACACACACTCTGAACTTATCACTTTAGCCATTACTTATAGAATGTTTGATACCAATGTTTCTGAAACTGTTCGCCAATACCAGTTTCGTTTCAGTTCCTAGCGATTATAGGGTGGTAAGCCTTTTACCCAAATCATCGAATTCAAGTTATCCAAAAACTGGGCTGCCAATTTTCAGCAAAAATAGCTACAGTATGGTTCCTTAAAAAAAATCCTGCGAGGTGTTACTGTGTTACATTAGTGGGAAATTGGTGGGTGGGATCCCTTTTTTGGTTAGTGGGCATGTGACGTTATGAACTAGTAGGGCATTTGGGGATGGGAATTTGGGCTCCAACTCCCAACAATCTCTTCCATGAGGGCACCCTGATAATTCTAAATGGGATCGGGAATTTAGTCTTCCATATCTAAGTTTGCTTAAATTCTCTGTATAAATCCAATTGCATACAAATTGAGGGCTTGGTGGATTGGTTCTAAAAGTTGAACTCCCTTGCTCAATCCCACCAACCTAATGCCAGATATAACAGATATAGGTCCAGATAAATTAGCCTAGCATAATTTAATCTGTCTAAGTAGTTCCTTCCAAGTTCCATCCAAGGTTCAAGAAAGCGTTAGGCGCTAGTCGGGCGGTGGCCCGGCGCGGCGCGTAGCGCCTAGGCTGCCTAGGCGGCCGACTAGCCACAGTGCATAGCACGAAAAGAAAAACAATTCATGGTGAGCACTATTGTTAATGGGTTTAAAACCCAATCCCTCGGCCCACTTTCTATCCTCAGCCTGTGGCCACGCGACTCCTCCCCTAACCTAACCTAACCTAACCTTATCCTCCCCCTCTCCTCTTTCACAGCTCTCTCTCGGCCACCCCTCTCCCTCTCGCTCTCCCTCTCCAAACCAGCCGCCACCACAAAGATCCGCCGCCAGCGCAAAGATCCGCCGCCTCAGCCGCCTCTCTCCCTCCCGCCCTTCCTCTGTGCCGCCCTCCCCCGTGTTGCCCTCCTCTTTGCCCCCGCGCTCCCCTGCCACCCTCCCTTGTGCTGCCCTCCCCCGCCACTCTCTACCCTCTGCTTCTGCGTTCGCGTCGCACCCGGTCCCCTCTCTGCTCCTGCGCGGGGGAGAGCGGCAGCGCGGGAGCAGAGAGAGGAGCGGGGTTGGTGCAGGCGTGAGAGCAGAGCCTGCTTTGCCGCCGCCTTGCCGAGCGCCACCAAGGCTGCCTTAGACCTGCTTTGACTGCCTAACCGGTCCTAGGAACGCTTTCTTGAACCTTGGTTCCATCTAATGCCTAGGTCCAACACTCCAACTCAATTAATGATAATGTGTATGAACTATAGAACTAGCTATGGGCACAGACCCCAGGAAATCCAGTAACTCCAAGGTTCCTAGTGTTTTTTCAAACCTAGTTGATACCTTGTCTCACTTAGGGTGGTGGTTTTTTTTAAAAAAAATTATACATGATAAAGTTAGAAAGTCTTCATATTTGGTGTTCTTCAGATGCAATAGGATGTTAGGCACTAGGAGTCTAGGAAATGTTTTGAGCAATGGAGTTTCAGTGATATATTTACATATACTCTTAGTGCACTGTAATTTACCAGCCTGCTATTACTAGTGTTGTTGTTACTGTATGTGTATGCTGCATTTGCTATTGTCGCACTGCTTTATGTTGCATTCCTTAGTTTGTTAACCGCTCTAACTTAGCAATGATGATATGTTAAAATATTTAGTTTGTGTTATTTTCAGACATATATGTTTTTTTTTGGTTGTGAACCTGTTCTTTTTTTTCTTGAAATAATTATTTTTATTTTTTGCTTTTACCACCTCATTGCTTATATTTCCAATGGAATTGCAGTAAGAGCTGCCATCTTTGGCATTCTATGGGTTCTTCTTGGGAAACGTGTGTGGTTCTTCCCCAATATAAATGCAGAGGAAACAACATTTAGAGAACTTGTTCGGTTTTGGCCTGAGAAGGATGAAGCAGAGCGACCAAAGTGGACGTCAAGACTTTTCTATGCTATTGTTGCTGTATTGGTGATATTGTTGCTTAGGCACCATGCTCCAGATGAAGCAGCTAGAGCCAGGTAATTTGTTTTCTGCAAAATATTTTTTTATTTCATGGTGTCACCTAAGAGCCATGCTGGGTCATAGAAGTGTTCTATGAAACATGACCCATCTGCATTTAGCAAAAAACTGCAGACACACACCTGCCATTTTTTTGGGCAGATTTCCCATGCAGTTCTAATTTTGATAGTGCATACTTAGCTTCAAATAAGAGCAATCACGTTCCGGTTTGCACAGTATTATTTACAAGAAAGGATTGGCATTATGTTTAGCTTAAATTGATGTTAATAGGAAGCTGACACTATATCCTAACTTGAAATTAATGGATAGGCAGTACAATTTTTATAGGCTGATTGCTCTATCTAATAGTCTATTTGCAAAAAAGTAGAGCTGTAGTATGGCAATTTCGTGATGTTGTGCTATATAGGTCTGCCAAAAAGTAGGGCTGTAGTATGCCAATTTTATTATGTGCTTATAATAGGTCATGTGCAAAACTGCAAATTTCCTGTCCAATGGGAAAACTATCAATTGGTTGCTGTTATTAGTGCATATGGTTGTCAATGTAAGAGTTGGGGTTTCCCTGAAGAAAAAAAAAGGTAAGAGTTGGGGTGTATAGTTTTTTTTGTTGTTGATGTTAGAGCAGTTTGTGGATCTGTCGAATAATCTTAAAAAAGGGGTGACACGTCTTGCATGAGCATTAGTTATAAACATATTTTGCAAACAACGTTTGACAGTATATTGGTCAGGGACTGGCCCTGTGATAATCAATGCCATGAAATTCAATTACATGGTCTGTGTCAGTTCAGTAACCTTTTCCTTTCCCTGTTGCTAGGTACCAAAAGAGGGTTTCTAATATAATTGATGATGTACTTGAGTGGTCTCCGAAGTTAGCTCTGTCTGGGATGATGGAGAAACACACTGGGTCTAATGCGACAGAAACTAGCAATTACACCAGTGGAACTGGGAGTAGCCATGCCCCTCCCACTACTGAAGGGGAAACTACGGAAGCAGACCCAGATATGGATGCAGACGTGGATACACAGGTTAACACAGAAGAAATCCAAGATAGTGAACATGCTGATGACATGAGAACATGATCTAGCGAAGCCTAAAATCGAACTCAATTTCAAAATTTTAAAGCTGTAGTACTTTTGGAGTACTCTTCCTTCGGGTTTATCTGCAGAATCATACAGATAGGTTACTGACAAATTCAGGGTGCTCATGTTTTGACCATGTTTCATTCATATATTGCTAGAGACAGCTGTATTCTAAGGTTCCCAGAGCATATTTTCTTGTAGTGCGGAACTTGTTTTCAAATGCATGCTATTCGCATCATCTTCGTTTGGATGGCAAGACAGGATAGGAATCCTTGTTTCAGATAGGCACGATGCATGTGCAACCAAAACTATTGTTGTGGGGGTCAAGTCTGAGTTAACATGCGGTGCGGCAGGGACGAACATGCCGTCAGTGCGATTGGCGGAGGTGATCTTGTTTGTGTTTCAGGAGGCTGTGCCATTGGTGATCTCTTTAAATCCATAGGGTGATGGATAATTGGATTCTAGCGGTAGCCCGGCCGAGTGGCCTAGGGCAGCACGTTGCGATTAATATCTTTAATTGCATGCGCCGAATGAACTGAACAGACGTCCATTTAGGGCGTGCTTGGTTGCCCGCATCGCAGGGCTATTTGGTTGCCTAGCAATCCATGCAGGTGGTGAAAGTAGCGGTAAGAGCATATATAATATTTTGTTTATTAACTTGTTACTAACAAGAAATAGAGTACTCAATCTAATAAAAAGAAACAAGTTTTTTAATGGATTGTTTTTTGAGCTTGTATCTAAGACTTTAATTGCTATCCACAAAACAAGTTTTTAGGTAACAAGCAAGTCTCTAATAGCTATTTTGTTATTTCTTTTGTTTTGGTATCACTTGTTTCTTCATCTAGAAACAAGCTCATCTTCTCTTATCACCATCTCTTATCTACATCACCTAAATGTTGATGTGTCAATCCTTTAGTAACAAGTGATGTGGACTATTGTAGATGCTCTAAACAGAAGACAGAAAATTTGGTGGTTGCATTGTTCATAGTAAGAAACATAAACAAAAATAATAATAAGAAACAATATTAGCGGTAGTACATATGTTACACATAATAATTCGACATACAACATAACATTAATATATCGGACAACACAACTAAATAAGACATACATTATCACATAGTTGTTCGGCAAAAATGTTATGTACGACGAGATCGTGGATAACATAGATTTCGAGCCACGATCCATCATTCGGACAATAGAGTCAAAGTTCAAGTACACAATCAGTTATGTTAAGGCGTAGAGGGCAAAGCAGAAGGCATTAGAAGCAAGGTTTACCATGTTCAATGATTCCTACCACAACCTGCCCGGTCAACTCCAAGTCATACAGGACAGCACTCCCGGTACTCATGTCGACCTTCAAGATGACAAGCATTCGCGGTTCACCGGGAAGAGGGTACTAAAGAGAGCATTCTTCGTATTTGGTGTATGTATTAATGCATTTCAGCATTGCCGTCCGATCTTATGCATGGATGTCATGTTCCTGACTAAGAAGTACAAGGGTCTGATACTTACTGCAATTACGACCGACAGAAACAATCAAGTTTCTTACTATCATTGTGATTTGTCGAACAACTATGTGATGACGAATGTCCTATTTAGTTGTGTTGTCCGATGTACTAATATTATGCCATACGTCGAATTATTATGTGTAATCTATGTACTATCGCTAATATTATTTCTTATTGCATTTTTGTTTCTATTTCTTACTATGAACAATATAACCATCTAATTTTTTGTTTTCTGTTTACCGTTACTTTCAAAAAAAAAATTTAAAAAAAATTCAGGTCATGTCGCCATTTGAATTGCCGACAGGATCTTATTGCTAATTCAAATAACGACTTAAGTCTCTGCTGCCATTCCAAACGGTGACATAGGTATTTGACACTATTCGGTGGACGACAAGGCTCCTGTCGTTATTTCAAATGGCGACAGTGCTATTTCGCCATTTAGAATGACGATAGAAGCATATTTTTGTAATTTTATTAAACATGTATTTATTTATGTAATTTTATTAAACATGTATTTATTTATGTAATTGTATTTAAAAATATATTATTTTTTTTAAAAAAAAAATCAGCATTTAGCAGGTCACCAAGTTCACGGCATATCGTAACTATCCAAATACCATCTCTTGCATCCAGCCATCCGACCTACCTCCTAATGCAATGACCTCCAAACCCAACACCATCAACTGGGTACGTACTCATCCACATATACCGCGCTATATCTGGTGGCTATATATATACAGATATACACTTGTACTCGTATACGAGTCCACTGCAATCTTTTTGTTTGAAGCTGTTTGATTTTGGATCGACACATGCGGATATTTGGTTATTCTCTTCATTTAGAGGTGGAGCTGGGTCTCAAACCTATATGATAATAACATGAGACATAAGATCAAAAGTTCATGAAAAATAATGGCAATTCATGCATGTATAAATCTTGGGCCCAAAAACAACCGGTTTAGCCTGGGGTTTGAGTTGTGGCCGGCTCTGCCCCTGCCTTCGTTTGTTTGCAGTACTACAACGGCATTGTGTCATGTCAGTGTCAGAACGAGGTGATGACTTATCTTTTCTCGGAGGTGATGACCGTTGTATTGACTGTTGACAGTGCAGTCGTCAAGGGTAGAGACCATTTGTAGGAGAAGACGAAAATGTTGATGGTAAACATGATCTTTCTTCTTTAAAAAGACATGATCTTTCTTTGACATCAGCATTACCTGTATGCTAGTTATCAGGAAGCTTTTGTGGGCCAAAATGTGACAGCAGCAAACAGCATATTGCAATAAAAAAGAAATAGAGATTGAGAGTATAGAAGAGTTTTCCAGATTAGATGCGTCCAAGTTATTACAGTCAAACAAAGAAATGAACAAATAATACACTATAAGTTAGTATTGAACCATTTGAATTAAGGAAATCTCACTTTTCTTGCTTGTGGTATTTGAGTTATTGCGTACAAAATAGAAAGCTTTGCCCATACCTAGAAGGAATTTATATTATTGGATAGTGTAGATGAGAGCACGTGGGATTTCTGAATGTTAATTAGTTCCATGTGAGTTGTTGTAAATAGGGAAAAAGCTATAAAAGATCCTTTTCAATACAAAATATGCTTACATTCATATTTGCTATATGTGAGATATTGCATATATGTGATGGAGAGACATCTCCATAGGTAGCGAGAACTTATTGTATTTGTATTATAATTATGTAGCCTAGATATGAAGATTAAGCGAGTTTTTTCCGTTTCAGTAGTATATGATTTATTGCGTACAAATAGGTAACTTTGTGCAAATAGACAACTTTTTTTCCATATGTAGTAGCAATATGCTGCAATTACATAGATTGGAGGGTAAGATAAATAGAGTAAAAAAGTTTGTTTTTCCTAGTTTATGTGATTTATTTCATAAATAATAGGCAATTTGTGGAAGAAAATAGTTGCTCATTTCCGAAATAAAATTTGTAGGAATGTATTGTAAATAATTGCTTTCTTCTTTATGTTTGTTTGCCTGCTGTAGTGCTGTTGCTATCTATAATATGCAACATGAATGGACAGCACCACACAAACTGTGAAGATAATGTGTGGCTCTTGGTAGACATACTTCTCCTATTTGAATCACATTCTATCTCTTAAAAGGGAATTTTTTTATTCATACTATAGCAGAAGTGCAAGTTTCACAAAATATCACTTATTGTGTCACTGACATATAGGCACAATCTGCACACATCATTGTCATGGTACTTATTATTTTGTTGAACTTGAGTTTTTAATGTGTGGTATGGATAAAATGACTTCTCACTTAGCTGTTCTAACTATTTATAGAACCTACCTTTTCTTGCATGTCTAGAACACAGTAGTTTACATGGATTTGGCAGAAAACAGAATAAATCCCTTAGAAATGAGAATTGCAGTAGAATTCCAACATTCAGTCACATGGCGAACCAAGTCCACCTTTGCTTTGTTAAATCATGTTGTTCTGTCTCTTTTATTTTGTTTCAATGTGATTTAAAACATTTGATTCCCTTTTAATTTGGTTTAATGCCCTAGTTACTGGTGCATAATTGTTGTGCCCTTGAAAGGTCTGGGAGACATCCAAAATCAGTGCACCGAATTCTTACTCCCATTCTTCTTCCTTCTCTCTAAAGAGTTGTGCTACTGGGTTGAACTGTTGAACCACATGTGCCCTTCTCCTTGGCATCTACTGGGAAGGAGAGTGAGCATGTATCTCCAAACTGTTGCCACAGAGTCCACCTACACCGGGCGGTAATACGTTTTTCGGATAGCGCAAACGCTCACTACATCCTCAACGACGACTACTTCCTCTACTTCCTCGATGTTCATCCATGAACTGCTTTTGTTTTCTCCATCAACCCCGCTGTAAGACCTTCAAGTGAATTGTGTCACATTATTGATTACATTTAGAAGTACAATGTTGGGTTGCATGCTATTAATTGTGAGTATTACATCATTAGTATTTTGCAATATTTGCATTCTAGAAAAAAATATTGAATTAAAATATGGAGGCGTCTAGGGGGGATGTGAGTACTTTTTTGTTAGAGGGTACTCGAATTTCGAGCCATTGGATCTAGATCCAAAGTATCCCATCCTCCCCCCAAATCATATATATCCATCTTCCTTCCCCTCCCCTCCCCCAAGAACTAGCCGCCACCCACCCCACCACCAATGCCGCACCACCACCCACCGTCTCACCGTCACTGGGGATGGCGCCAGCGCTGCCCGCTGGCTAGGGGTGTAAAACGAATCCAAATAGTCTGTTTTATCCAGCATCCGCATCCGGATGGTAGCGAATGTGGTAAAGAAAATAGCATTTGTATTGCAAAACGAATACAAATCTGGATAGTATTTGGATTCTTTTTTGCCAGGTATGAATACAAATATGGTATGAAAAAATGTGTTCGAATACGAATACGGATAATACTCGGATCCGATAGTTTTATTTGCCTTCTCATCTAGTCCACATTCTTTTGTGTGCTGTGTTACCATGTTGCTTGTGCGAATTTGATATGTAACTCCATATATTGGAACTCTAATTGTAGATGTTTCGAATTTGAACATCTTGTGTGAAACTTCATCATATTTTAGGATATTCAAATTCGCCCGAATTGAGCAAGTATTCGATCCGCCTTCGTATTTGTTACAACATTTGATTCGTATTCGAGCATATTTGTATTCACATTCGTATTTGTTTAAAAAAAATACAAATATGAATGTGGAATGACCACTATTTGATTAGTATTCGATGCATTTTCACCTCTGCCGCCGGTGAGCCACCACCCTTCTTACTCCTCTCTGGGAAGCCGCCCTTGCATGCCCTCCTTCCTCGTTTTCGGCGATTGTCACCACCACCTCCTAACTACTCATCCTTGTCAGCCCCACTGCCCACCGCTGGTCCGTCGCCTCCCTACCTCCCTCTATAACCGGGGGAGGGGGGGGGGGGCTCTGGTGAACCCAACCCTAACCCTAGTGAACCTTAAAACCTAACTCATCGGAGTTTCGCCGTTGGTCGATGGTCGCCGGAGACATCACCGGAGGCGCGAATCTCGAGGAAAATCTAAGGGATGGAAAATTTGAGTACACCAAAGGTGAGAAAACACATGAGTACTCCTTACCAATTCTCATATATTGCCCATATTTCCAACATATACATCTAGAACCATCTAAGTATATATTGGGAACAATAAAACTAAACAAGAATTTAGATTTCCCATCGGTTGGTGTGCTTCACCTAAACATTTCTTTGAGTAATTGATAATACAAAATTTTCCAATACTTCACCTGAACATTTTGTTTAGTAACTAATAACACAAGATTTTCCATATTAAAATGCAAATAGAGAATAAGATTACCATTAAAACAGGCAAGATCAATCCCTGTTGTAGTTTGTAGAACTTGAATATTTGTGCAGTATATGAAGCTTGATGACAGGTTCTTGTAGGATTGCATTGATTTAGAGACGACACATGTGTGAGGGATTACTATAGAGCATTTCCAGTAGGTGTCCTACTTAGGCTGGAATACGTGCACTCACCAAGGGCATCTCGCAATCTCGCACTTCACGTTGTAGCCCCTAGGGTTAGACTTCACTACCATGAATGTCCGTCGTAGCGACAAGGCTCAGAATTTTATAGCTTCATGCACCGCTTCCTTGCATTTGTACATGGCTCCATGCCTGACATCGTTCTGGTGATACTCCCATGGTACACGTGATCCTTCATCCACGACGAGGTTATCGAATTGGTATATGTTCCACTAAGATGGAACCACCTGTTGTTCCTCACCATCCTCGTCATCCGAACCTTCATCTTCCAACAATGCCTCGTAGTCCCAGTATTTGAGTACCATATTTTTAACTAGGGCTTCGATCTCCTCACCTTCGTCTGCAATCTTCGAACCCGTCCTCATCAGCGACATCAGCAACTCTAGGACTGTAACATCCCAAATGTATAATTAGGGTTAATCAAGTATAATTATATGTGTAGAAATTAAAACTTTTTCTCACATCTTGAAAAACCCTAAAATCTTGTGTAACTCTTGTCCAAGAGTTGTGTAATCCAAAAACACAAAGCTCTTGTTGACCAAAAATCAAACTCATTCTCCAATTATCTTAAATCTTGTGCCAAACATTTGGAATATATTTTCCTTGGTCCCAAAAACTGATATGGGACCCCCTCAAACATATCATGAGTTATAACACTTGTTGATAATTTTTGGAGGCAAAACAATCCTTTAAACAACCTTCATGAATTTCCTGAGAAAAATGCATTGCATGATAACCTCTGGAAATTTTATGCAAGATTGGTCTCATTGTCAGCAAGCTCCAGTTAAAATTTCATCAAATTTGGAGTTCATTTGCTATCTCAAATAATTCTGCTAAGTTTCAATTTGTTAAAACTAAATTTAAAAGCCTACACTTGTTCCTTGGGCTAGCCATATTCAAAGTTGGTCCAGCCCAACCATGTCTGCACCTCGGCAGACCTCATCTCCACTTGATCGGTCGCACTGGTTGGATTTACATCCAACAGACCACGACCTCCTCATGATCAACACCGCGAGGACCTCCCACCTCATGAGGTCACTTGCCGTTGGATCGGTGATCCATGGTCATGACCTCCCTGTGTGTTAAACCTCAAAGACCTCCTCATTTGTAAACCATCGCAGCAAGGTCATCCCACCTTGTTGAGGTCGTGGCCGTTGGATCAAATCCAACGACCACGACCTCCTCCTCAACATACTCGATCAGGTCATCCCACCTCGTGAGGTCATAGCCCTTGGATCCAAGATCCATGGCCCTGACCTCCTCCTCTCGACCTAAACTAAACAAACCTCCCACCTAACCAAGGTCGTAGCCATTGGATCAGATCCAACAGCTCACGACCTCCCTGCGTTGTCAAGCGCTCACAACCTCCCCATCTTTTGTTGTGCACCGTTAGATTAAAATCTACGGTCCACGACCCCCTTTGTCTCATGCGCACGAGACCTCCCGGCCAAGACGTGAGATCGTAGCCCTTAGATCTAAATCTAAAGGCCATGACCTCCCTTGTGCGTTGCAAGCTCGGGACCTCCACCTCCTTTGATCGGAACCCTTAGATCTAAATCTAGCGGTCTGACCTCCCTTACTGTTGCGCATCATATCGAGACCTCCCGGTCATTGTGTGCCCTTGGATTTAAATCCAAAGGCCATGACCTCCCTCATGTCTTTTGATCGCGTGCGGTTAAGTCCTCACTGGAGGTCCGCGCGTTGGATGGAGATCAACGCTTTAGACCTCTGTCCCTTTCCCCACGTCGTTTTCTCGATTAAGGAAATCGGAGGGCCACGACCTCCCCATCCTTGATCGTGTGGCTGGGACCTCCTCCCAGCCACTTAAAACATAACGGTTCGAAAATGAGATCCGATGGTTAGGACCTCCCCAGGTCTTATCCAACGATCACTAAGACCTCCCCTGTTCTTCTCCTTCCTCTGGCGGGCAAACTCTGGGCAGCGCAATTAATGCGTGTCGACCTTGGGGTACACTTCAATGACTTTTTGTCGACCGTATTTAATCTTGGTCGACTTTTACCCTCTCGTCGGCTCAAACACGCCACCATGTCAACTTTACGTCCTGTCCAACTGCCTGGACCATGCCATGGGCCAAGCTCACCATGAGCTTAGCCAGTGGCCTAAAACCTCTTTGCCCTAAGTATAAGAACACCCCCACTGTGCCTTTATCTTCCTTTGCAAGCCTTTGTTCCTTGCTCACTCATACGTGCTTGTGAACTCTAAGCCATGAGCTCCTTGGCCGCCATTGTTGGACTTGAAGTTCCTCGGTGGACAAGGGTCACTGGGGTTTCCCACCTTTCTCCTTGTTTCCATTTGTGCCTTCCCTCTGGGACCAAGTCCTAACTTGATTTGTTGGGCGTTTGCAGAGGGGGACAAATTGGAGCTCGGAGGCTGGAGCTTTGGTAGTGGAGCACCTTTCTTCCCCAACTCCAGTCATCACCTCCACGACCTCCCCAGCACCTTAGGACCTCCAGGTACTCCCCCTGTTAGTCCTTTAGCGCTGGGCACCCGCATGTATGAATGTCGCGGAGCTGTTGTTTGAGCATACGCTTGAATGTCGCGCGGAGCTTCATTTTTGCTTTTCGGTTTTGGCCGTGCTGGTCAATCTTGCCCACTCCGGCTCGCCGGCGTTCAAAGCCGTCGCCGCCGTTGAGAGGAGGTCCACTGGGTGCGCAACATTATTGTGCACTCAGTGGTACCATTGGACCTCACCGGCAAGGTCTACATCGCCGGTGAGGACCATCCTCTTAAACTCAAGCCTTGTCGGATAGGAACTGCGGCGTTATTGCCGTTTTTCGGACAAGGATTCGCGGAGTTAATGCACTAATCAGGTGCTCGAATCATTGAAATCATGGGCGCGTCTTAACTGCCTTAGATCCATCCTTTAATGCATGCATTTAAGACCTCCCGCGCGTGCGGACCTCCTCGTGGTCCGCGCGCACGCTCTCTGTCCAAGCGCAGCGTCTTGCTTGAAGTTAGAAAGCTGGTGCAGGGCGTCGAGACCTCCTCCGAGGAGATCCGGGCGTCCAAGACCTCCTTGGCGCAATCTTGGCCGTCGAGACCTCCTGGAGGTGCAGACGTTGAGGACCTCCTCTGGGACCTCCTCGAGGTCATCTCACCATGAGGACCTCCCTTTAGATCTGGTCCGTCCGGACCTTCCCTTCCATGTTGTGGTCCGTTAGATCTCCCATCTCGGCCACGACCTCCCTCACCTCGCGCATGTGCGTGGTTAGGAGGTCGAGACCTCTGGACCTCCCATGTGCGTGTATGTTGTTCTCTGGGAGGTCTGAGCCGTTAGATCTGTGATCTGTGGCTCACGACCTCCCATGTCTTCTTGAGTGTTAGAAATGCCGATAAATTCTTAATGATAAACTGAAATAAGGTATAAACTTTAGAATTTCATATCTCTTTCATTCTAATTCCAAATGAGGTCATTCAAATTGTGTTAGCTCTATCTTGAACTTGACTTTAATCCAAAAATGATTGTAAGTTGAGTTCAGCTCCAGAGCGCAGTTTGGGCCATAGGTTTTAAAACTCCCTTTTAAATATACACTCAAATTAAGGCTTAACTTGTAAAAGACATAACTAATGCTCTATAGATGATTTTTGAGTGAATCCAAGTTTGTTGGGTTCCTCTAATAATGAACTTACTAGGAAAAATAGTTTTGAACATGTTACTGTTTTCAGAAAGAATAATTATGCATTATAATTTTGTTCAAGTTCTTGTCTTTAAAAATTGTAGAAGTTGCAATGTAACTCCAAAAGAGTTGAAACCACTTCCATTAGTCTTAGAATGTCATTACCTATCTACCATAAAAATTTCATGTCCAGAAGACCCTAGAAAATAATTTATGAACAGTAGCCCTTTTTAATTTAATTTGGATTTTTCTGGCCGAATTGAATTGTTTTGATCATATCTTTTGCATCAAGAATCCAAATCGATTGATTCTTGTTGCTAAATTCATGATAAATCTTTATCTTGCTGCTGTAAAAATTTCAAGTCTTTTGGAGAAGGTTTGCTGTTGAGTCCTTTTGAATTCTTTGTTCTTATCGGTTCTTTTTCGCTCTTTTCGTTAGGGTTCGACATTTGTGGTGATCCCGAGTGATCCTCAGCAACCAATTGACCACCAGCAACAAGGCAAGCAGTTTGACCATTTCCATCATTGTCCCATTACTTTAAAGCTTAATACTTTGTTTTACTTCTATGTATGCATGCTACTTTGTGTTAAATGTAAGCTAGCGAGCCTATAGATGCATGATCTGTAGGAATTGTTTATCCTCTACTACCATGAGCCTAGGTTATTTGCTGTGGTGGGAGCTCGTTGGATGAGCTCTTATCACTTAGTAGTTTCGATGTAAATTGCTTAGACATGCTTAGTTTTCGGTAGAAATGGGCGATCATCGACTTAGTCGATGGTCTTGATCACTCAAAAATGATTATTACTCCTATATGTCCAGCACTTGTGCTTTGATTAATTGTAAAATCAAAAACTGAAAATAAAAGATTGATTTAGACTTGGGCATATTGGATGGATGGTGCGGTTTTTGGATGTGGTGGTATGCTGGGTCCCTAAGGACCGAGTACTTGGGTCACTAAGCCAGCGATTTAGCGTACTAACCACGCTGAGGCATATGGAACCCCTCTTGACTAAGTACTCTAGGAGGTGTTAATTATGAGCGAGCTCGGTTGGTGTGTTTTCAAAAACAAATGTATATGTATAGTGTGGGAGGAGCATTAGCTTAGGGAAGGTTGTGATGTCTCCTTCTCCCGTGGGTTGTGCAGCTCGTAATTAGCATTCATCCTTTGGAAAGGTCTCGTAGGACTTAGCCGTGCAAGCACACCTTCGGAAGTGTGCGTAAAGGAAAGGCGATCGGCGTGTGGGTACAGTGGTACACCCTGCAGGGATAAAACTATTCGAATAGCCTCGTCCTAGGTTATGGACATGCTTGGTAAGGTCGTTCAAGACTAAACTACAACCTTTAATTAAAACTTGACATGGTTGGTATGAGCGGGAGTTCATGCTATTGTTGTGGTGACTTGGGTTAGTCACTTCCAGGATTGTTCTTGTTGTTGTTATTATGTTATTATCGCGTTGTTATTTCAACATTTAAAAATGCTTTGTCAAATTGCCTTCAATCTATTATGTTATTGCAAATAAATGTCGCTTTATGCTAAAATGAGTCCAAAGCCTCATCCACTTAAATAAAGCTTGCATGTAGCTATTTATAGTTCTGTTATCTCACACGTAAGTCTTGCGGAGTACTTTATGTACTCATCGCCCGTGGTTGTGGCAATTTTGTGGCTTTTGTTGCAGAGGAAGAAGGAGAGCTCCAAGAGCCTCTCTTTTGTGCTACGTGTTCTTTGTTTCTTGACGACTAGCTTGGCGGTCGGTCGAGATGCCTAGGGGTTAAGGCACCTTGATTGGCTTTGTGTTATAGCCATCTTTATGGCACTTTTGCTTCATTGTTATCTTTTTGTATTTTACGCTTTTTGGCCTAAGGGCCTCTCTTTTGTAATATCTATTCCATGTTAATGTTAACTTCTGGTTTGTTGCTTATGTTCTATGTGTTGTATGGAATTGATACATTCTTTTGTTGTGAGGTATGTATACTGCATTCTGGGAAGTATACATCTCTCGAGACCGGGGTTTATTTGGTTGATAATACTAGGGTCAATCGGATGACTAAGTATTATGAGCCTAATAAACGTCGGGGTCTCACAAGGACCTTCGGCCGTTGTGTGCACTACGATGTGACTGGAGTCCACAACTTCTTCGGCATGACAACCAACTATCCCTTGTCCAGCCGCATGTGTAGGCGAAGCTTTGACATATGCCTGGGTCAGAAGAACCAAATCCCACCCGCGTCCCCTCATCATACTTAGGCATGACTGCCATGACCTCGTTTCCTTCAGCTCCACTAACTCCCAACTTGTGGCCTGTGGTGCCCGGGTGACAACGCAGCTCAATTTCAGATCGTGTAGGGCATGGTCCAACTTAAAGGTGTAATACAACCACCACATCATAGCACCCCATGTATGTTACTCTGGTGTTGTTAGGCTGATGGTCACCGATTGGAAATGACAAAAATCAAGCCCTTAGAACCCTGCAGAATAGTAACTTAACAGTAGTAAATTTTGAAATTGAACGTGTTCGACATATCTACGTACTACATCATAAACAATATTTTTATGATTAACTACGTATCTAAAACTAAACTACACCATATAACCATACATCTAAAACTATCTAATCCATTCAGTTACAAAAAATACCTACAAGGTGGGCGACTGGGTGGACAATGCTTTGCTAGCTACTCTCCTCTCCCTTCCGTCACCTCTTTCTCTTTTTTCAGAATAAAAGTGAGTTTGGTCGAATTTTTGGGCTTTTATAGGGGAGATTGTGTTGCCATGCCAAATGGCATTCAAAAGAATGTTTTGTTGGTCCTGTCTTCTTTCCAATAAAAAAGTGAGGGGGCGATAGGAAGCCACGGGGTTTCTGTCACCGTTTGAAAAGTCGATTTGCTTAAATTTTAGGCCAATCGCCATTTGGAATGGCGACATAGGTATTTAATAGCGTTTGGTGGGTGACAGGGCTCTTGTCGCCAATCAAAATGGTGATAGACCCAAGTCGCCAGTTCAAATGGTGACAGAAGCCCATTTCTGTAAATTTATTAAACGGGCATTTATTTTTTGTAATTCTATGAAAAAATATATTATTTAAAAAATCGAAAAACTAGTGCTCCTGCGCAAAAAAAAAGGTTACATGTTCACTTCAGACATGGTGAGTCCAGATTATAACAATATAAATTTATTACATGTATATAAGGTACTTGTATTAAAGAACTAATATGATTTGAGGAAAGGGAGGACTCAAATAGTGTAATATGATTTGAGGAATGAGGGGACTCAAACTCAGTGCATCTCTATAGTTGAAAAGTGGTGGATCTAGGATTTTCAAGATGGATGTTTGAATTTACTAAAATATTATTCAATGTAAAATATAAAGGTGCACAATAGCAAAATTTAAAGTACAAATTGTTGTTACAGGAGACAACAACAACAAAAATTTAGAGAAATTACAAAATAATTAAGAAAATTTCCCTGTTTCGGAAAATGGATTCACCTGTGGCCCCTGTGTAGCTGGTAGTCGCTCCATTCTATGTCTCGCCGGCTCACCACGATGCCGCCATCGGCCGTCATTGTGCATCTACGGTCTGCGTGCACTTCAGTCGCTCCCTCCCCTTCTCCTAGGCCACTTGTAGGATCAAGGATAACCGACTAGAGAGGGGGTGAATAGGAGGTTTTTAAATTTTTAACAATTTAACAATTTTAGTCAATAAATAACTTAGTCTAAACAAATTATACTTCTAGCTAAGCAATTCAATCACAATAAACAAGCTAGAAATATAAATGCGGAAAGTAAAGACTAGAAATAACCACAAGAACACGACGATGTTTTTGCCGTGGTATCGAAGACTTGCGGTCTTCACTAGTCCACGTTAAGGAAGCTTGACACCTCAAGCGGCTCCACAATTAAGCCTTCCCTTGATTCACTATGGTTGTTCTTCCTCCGCTCAGGAGATGGTGAACACCGAACCACTCCAAGCTTGCAGGGCCTCTTCACAATCTTCTTTGAAGAGATCACCGTGCTCCACCACCAAACCGTCTAGGAGTGCGGCAACACTCCAAGAGTAATAGACCAACGGTCTTCGCTTGATGGCACTCAAGTGCAAATGGATCAACTAGGAGTATGAATGCACTTGAATGAATCTCAACAAGCTCACAATGAATGCACTACAGTGTTTTGAGTGTTGAGTGAATGCACAAGGCTCTCAAGGCTCTATAGATGTCAAATAGGCACTAGCAGCCTGTACAAGAGCAGTTGGGGGGGTATTTATAGCCCTCACCAACAATTATGACCGTTGGGGACGAAACCCCAACTCTTCAGCGAAAATCGGAATGACCGCATTCATTGGCGATGCGATCCGACCTCTTGGTGAAACACGATCAGCGGCTAGAACAGATACTAAAAATAAATAAACTAGCCGTTGGTTGACCCAATCGGAACGACCGTAGGCAAACAAGCGGTACGTCCGAAACTCCCCGGTCGTTCCGTTTTAACGAGTAGTACGACCGAAAGTAGGGTTTCACAATTTGCTGAAGATTACAATCGTTCTGGAATTTTTGTACCGCCATATTAAAAACGGAATGACCACAGGCCAGTACGACCGTTCCCAAGCGTGGAACGTCCGATTTCCAGATTGAGTTTTTGAGCAGATTTACACTTGTTCTGTTTTTATTGAACCGCCTCACAAATTTCGGTACGACCGCACATCGGTACAACCGATTGTCACGAGTGGTACGACCGATTTCCATGAGAGATTCTGAGGCAAAATGCATCGCTTCTGGTTTTCTCGAACCGCCAACTAAAATTCGGAATGACCGCCATGCGGTACAACCGTTCAAGGAGTCGGTCATTCCGCTTGAGCACTTAGTTGGTTGTTCCCTTCAAAATACGGTACTACCACCAAGTAAAGTCTGGTCATACCGCACCAAGCGGTACGACCGCAATTATAACTGTGGTACTACCGATTTTGGACAGAAGCACTTAATACTTTTCAATTTAATTTCAAGTTTAAATTCAAATGCATGTATGATCCTAAGTTGATCCATATGGCACAAGAATATGCTATCAAGCTACTAGTCATGATCCCTCTTAATAGTACGGCATTTATCCTATAATCCGGTCTTCCAACCAAAACTCCTAAGACCGGTAAAATAGAAAAAGGATCCTAGACTACTTGTACCTTGTCTTTGAGCCAAAAGATCTTCGTGTAGTCCATTTGCATGCCACTTTGCATCAATACGTTCACCAATGGGATTTAACCTTGTAAATACTCAATAAACATGTTAATCCCATATTCACATATTATCATTAATTACCAAAATAATTTTTAGGGGTCTAGATGCTTTCAATCTCCCCCTTTTTGGTAATTGATGACAACACTAATAATATGTGAGAAAGATTGGTTTGAATATACCATGAATGTATATTCTTTTGATGGCTTAACAATAAAATAATTCTTGCAATAAGCACAAATGAATTTATGAGAATTATTTTCTTGTTAAGACTAATCTAAAGAAAGCTCCCCCTAAACATGTGTATATAAAGATAGAAAATATTGCAAGCACATGTAGAAATTTTGAGGAATTTTGGCGGAGTTTCTTTAGCATATTTGAACTTAAGGAAATGCAATATTAAGATATGACAATAATTGAAATTGCATTTAAGATAATAGCATGAACATAACAGCATCCAACAAGTTCAATCATGATAAAAGACGCAGAATTAAACTATTACAAGCACACAAGTAGCACAAGAGTAGCACATATAAATCCAACACAAGTACATAAGACCAACATATAACATATAAAGTCCATATAGTAGCAAAAGCTTGCGCTTGTTCCCCCTAAAGATATGTCTTCTCACTTCTCCCCCTTTGGCATCAAATACCAAAAACAACTCAGGCAATTTGGGTCACGAGGAGGAGAGCGAGATCTGTGAAGCCGAGTCTGTCTTTGGAGTAGGAGCAGAGCTGAATCACGAGGCTCGGGGCGGAGGCTGGAAACAGCAGTGGCCTGATCTGGAAGAGGAGCTGATGGCGGATCTGGCCCAAACAAGCAGGCGCCGGGTCTGAGTTCTTGACTCGTGTGCAGAAATTTGGATCTGAAGCACTATCTCGATAGTGGTCTTTGGAGGTGGAGTCTGGGCTGGCCGATATGGGAGCAATAGGAGCAGGAGCAGAGGCTAGAGCCTGAGATGCTGGCACTATAGCAGGAACTGGAGGAAGTACAGGTGTCGCAGAAGATGTCCTGGAAGGAGGAGGAGGACGTCGAGTGTAACGCTGAGGAGTCCTCAAAATCCCCTCTAAGTTAGTAATGCTCTCCATCAGTGCAGACATCCTATTATGAGTTTCCTCAAAGAAATCATTTTGAATAGTTGCCATCTCAACCAGCCTGTTGCGAGTCTCATTCTCAAACTCAGTTTGCTCAGCCTTCATTTCTTGCAAGGTATTAAGAATAAGCTGCTGATTTTGTAGAACCTGTGCAAGAACACCCTCAGAAGGAGCATCAGCAGGAGCAGGTGCCTCGTCAGCATCAATCTCAACACTGGCACGACTAGGAGGAGCACCATCTCAAGGCTTATAGGACTTATTGACTGTACCCAATCCACCATGAAACTCAATCTTCTGAGTAATCAAAGCCATGATATAAGGTGCATAGTAAATCCTTTTAACTCTATCATTCTTGGAGGAAACTATGCCCTGAAGAATAACATCCACAACATCAAACTTTATGCCCCTCATAATACGATCTATAATGTTCCAAGCATGTCCCCTGACTGCATCAAAATTACCACTCTTGGGGTAAAATGTATGATTAATTATTCTGTTAATAATGCTTGGCAAGGGCCTAAGTCCAGTGATGGTCCCCAGCTTACACTTGACAGTGGAGTCATAGTAATCAGACCAGGCAGGAGCTAGCAAAGCTAGACTATCAAAAATATTTTCCCAAGAGCTGGACCTAACTCTTAGAACTTGCTCAAATTCTTCTTTTGTACTCTACAAGTCTCTAGTAACTGATATCCATCTAAAGGACTGCAAATCTGCAGATACATGAACTGTGGCGTAAAACTGTCTAATGAGCTCATCATCATAATTTTGTTTTAAAGCCACAAGGTCGTGAAGACCTACTTCATGAAACAGCTGATAAACACCACTATATTTGTCTAAGGTGTTTATATGAGACCATTTGATCCATTTGTGATCAGCAAATTTTCTATTACGTCTATAAAGTTGCTCATAAACTTGTTCTTGAAAAGTGGTATGAAACCTTGGATTAACACAGTCAGATTTGAAAAGATACTGATTTGCATGTCTCTTAATAGCATATTCATCCGCTGACAAAAGACGTAAATCAATTGGAGATGCTAGAGGATCTCCCAAATTATCAAAAGTACCTTCTAGAGAATCGGGTTTTGACTGAGTCTCATCATCATAATAATATTCCTCACTTTCTTCTGTTTCAGATGCTGGTGCTGGCCCTTTCCCTTTGCCATGCACAACCTTCTAGCGAACGGAGCGAGATTGCTGCATCGGTGCTGCTGGACATCGACGTTGAGGTTGTTGTGTAGGAGCTATGGAGGATTGAGGAGACGACTATCCTCTAGGTGGTCCATGGGATTTCCTCGTTGCAACCCTCATCCTAGGCATCTTTAGAGAGATAGGATACGTTACAAGATGTTCAAAGAAATAATTGGAATAGAATTTAATGAAAAAGAATTGAAGTTTCTGTTTTCTGTCAGGACAATCGGACGTACCGCCGTTCATTGGCGATCTGACGATCCTTCTATGATCGCATCAGCGCTCAAGAACGATCGTTCGATTTTCTGACCGAGTTCTAGGGCTGTCAAAATTTTGCATATTTGGTGATTTTTTATGGATTTAATCCATGGATCTGATGCGCAATCATCATTAGACACCAAATAACTATTTTTGCCCAATTAGAACTACAGAAATCAATCGCATTTTCAATAAACCCTAAAAGGGACTCCTAGGGTTTCAAGAGATGATAAAACGCAAATTAAACTACATTTTACCTTGAGATCTGGGGGAGATGAACCCTGGAGAGGTAGGAAACATGAGAAATTCAAGAAGTGCCGTGAAATGGAGTGGATTCTCGAGTGGAGTTTTGGGAGCCGCACGGGTTGGAGAGAGAGAGGGAGCGAAAGAAAGGAAACGGACGGGGGGGCGGACGAACTGCTTCAAGGAAGTTAAGGCAAAGGAATAGGAACTGCAGCCAGTTATTTTTTCCCTTCACAAACCGTCGCGGTCGTACCGACCAAATGTCGCCGGTCGTTCCGCACCCCGGTCATACCGCTGTTATAACGCCGGTCGTACCGCTATTATAACGCCGGTTGAACTGATTGTCCTAGAGCTTTCTAGATTTTCTAGGAACTTAGATTAATTTGCAAATGATCCCTAGTTTTGCAGTCGAAATGAATATCATTAAAGATCATTATGCAAAGATTAGACTATTGTCTATATAGGAACATAATTTTTATGATCATAGCTATTTTTAATAAAAGATTTAAAAAATATTTTCATAAAATACTCAAATAAACATCAAATGAAGCACAAAACATGAGGCAAGAGTTCAAACAACATTTGAATAGTCTATGATATTTAACTCATTCATCAATTTGCAAAAGCGGTCTTCATCTAATGGCTTGGTGAAAATATCCGCTAATTGGTCCTCGGTTCTTATGTGGCTAATCTCAATATCTCCCTTGCTCACATGATCTCTCAAGAAATGGTGGCGAATATCTATATGCTTGGTTCTTGAGTGTTGAGCAGGTTATTAGCAATTTTCACAGCACTATCATTGTCACCTGAAGAGGCATTTTATCAATTTTAATTCCATAATCCATCAATGTTTGCCTCATCCATAGCAATTGAGCACAACAACTTCCGCGGAGACATATTAAACCGGCGGTGGATAATCTACGGAGTTTTGTTTCTTGGATGACCATGATACTAAAAATCTTCCTAAATTGACAACTACCCGAAGTGCTTTTTCTATCCACTTTGCAACCCACATAATCTGAATCGGAATATCCAATTAAATCAAATTTAGCACCTTTAGGAAACCAAAGGCCAATGCTAGACGAATGCTTTAAATATCTTATTATTCTTTTAACGGCCATTAAATGACATTCTTTTGGAGTTGCTTGAAATCGTACACATATGCAAACACTAAACATGATATCGGGCCTAGATACGGTAAGATAAAGCAAACTACCAATCATAGATCTATAAAGCTTTAAATCTACTGGTTTACCTCTCTCATTTAGATCAAGATGACCATTTGTAGCCATGGGAGTCTTGATGGGCTTTGCATCTTTCGTGCCAAATCTTTTAAGTAAATCCTTCACGTACTTGGTTTGACTTATGAAAGTCCCATCTTTGAGTTGCTTGATTTGAAGTCCAAAGAAATAGCTTAATTCTCCAATCATCGACATTTCAAATTCCCTAGACATCATATTACCAAATTCCTCGCAAAAATCTTGATTAGTAGACCCAAAAATGATATCATCAACATAAATTTGACATACAAAGAAATCATCATTTATGACTTTAGTGAATAAAGTTGAATCAATCTTCCCAATTTTGAATCCTTTTGAGACTAGAAAATCTCTAAGGCGTTCATACCATGCTCTAGGAGCTTGTTTAAGACCATAGAGCACATTTGAGAGTTTATAGACATGATTTGGATTCTTTGGATCTTCAAAGTCGGGAGGTTGTTCAACAAACACAAGTTCGGATATTTTACCATTTAAGAATGCACTTTTAATATCCATTTGAAATAATTTAATATCAAAGCATGATGTAGAAGCAAGTAATATCCGAATTGATTCAAGCCTAGCTACGGGAGCAAAGGTTTCACCAAAATCCAAACCTTCAACTTGTGAATACCCTTGAGCGACCAACCTTGCTTTGTTCCGAACAACCAAGCCATTTTCATCTTGTTTGTTCCTAAAGACCCATTTTGTACCAATAACATTGTATTCTTCGGGCCGTTCCACCAATGTCCAAACTTCATTCCGGGTGAAGTTGTTGAGTTCTTCATGCATAGCATTCACCCAATCCGGATCTTCAAGTGCTTCTTCTACATTCTTTGGCTCAATAGAAGAGACAAACGAGTAATGTTCACAAAAAGAAGCAACACGAGAGCGAGTTTGAACACCCTTACTTACATCACCCAATATTTGGTCTATTGGATGATCCTTTGCTATTGTATTGTGGATTCTTGGTGGTAGATTTGATGGTTGATCATCTTCTTTGTTGTCCTCTTCACTAAGTTGTACTTGATTTGTGGAAGAGGTGGGTGGTTTAACTTGAGTGGAAGATGTTGGATGGTCTTCGGGCTTGACGTCGCCTATTTGCATATGTTCCATTACTTTTCTTAAGGCTTCATTACCTACATCATCCAAATTCTCATGCTCTTCTTGAGAGCCGTTAGTTTCATCAAATTGCACATCGTGTCTTTCTTCAACTAAACCGGAGTTTTTGTTAAACACACGATAAGCCTTGCTATTTGAAGAATAACCAAGCAAGAAACCAACATCACAACGACTATCAAATTTTGAAAGACGAACACCCTTCTTTAAAATGTAACACTTGCAACCAAAAACTCGGAAATAAGAGATGTTCGGTTTTCTTCCTACAAGAAACTCATAGGAAGTCTTTTTCAAAAGACGGTGCAAATAAAGGTGATTTATGGCATGACAAGCGGTATTAATAGCTTCCGCCCAGAAGATATCGGAAGTATTATATTCATCAAGTATTGTCCTAGCCATTTCAATTAATGTACGATTTTTCATTTCTACTACTCCATTTTGCTCTGGAGTGTATGTTGTAGAAAGTTCATGTTTTATTCCAAGTTCATCACAAAAGTCTTCAGCTTTAGTATTCTTGAACTCGGAACCATTATCACTACAGATTTTCTTTATTTTGAAATCAAATTTATTTTGGGCCCTTTTTGCAAATCTTTTGAAAATCCCGGAGGTTTCACCTTTGTCATCTAGGAAGAATACCCATGTATATCTAGAGTAATCATCCACAATAACTAAACAATAGCTATTACCTCCGATACTCTTATAGGTTGTTGGCTCAAACAAGTCCATATGTAAGAGTTCCAATGGTCTAGAAGTTGACATGATACACTTGCAAGGATGAGAATTAGCGACTTGTTTACGGGCTTGACAAGCACTACAAAGTCTATTTTTCTCAAACTTCACATCTTTCAAGCCAACAACTAGATCATGTTTGAAAAGCTTTTTGAGTTGAATCATTCCAACATGAGCTAGCCTTCTATGCCAAAGCCAACCCAATGAGGTTTTTGCCATTAAACAAGTTTTCAAACAAGATTCACTTGAACTAAAATCAACTAAGTAAAGATTTTCAAATCTAAAGCCTTTGAAAACTAAAGAGCTATCTTTTGCATTAGAGATGGTTACACCTTCACTAGAGAATGAGCAAATTAGTCCAAGATCACATATTTGAGCAACGGATAGCAAGTTAAAGTTTAATGATTCTACTAAAGAAACATTAGAAATGGAAAGGTCATTTGAGATAGTAATTTTACCCAATCCTAATACCTTTCCTTTGCTATTGTCGCCAAAAAGTGATCTTTTCCATTCCTTGACCATTCTCAAATGTGGTGAACATTTTTCTATCACCGGTCATGTGTTGAGTGCATCCACTATCAAACACCCAATGTTTTTCACCGGTTTTATAGTTCATCCACAAAACAAAAGTCAAGTTCTTTTAGGTACCCAAATTTGTTTGGGTCCTTGGAGGTTAGTAACTAAGGATTTAGGCACCCAAATAACATTCTTTTTACCACCTAAAATTGAAGTGCCAACAAAACGAGCAATTACTTTACCATCTTTAGTCTTTCTAAGCATATAGCAAGAATCATAAATACCAATAGATGGAGTCTTACCCTTAGGACAATTTTGTTGCACATGTCCTATTTCCCAGCACTTATGGCAATACTTACCATTTTGCCTCACAAATCTTGTGGGCATGTTTGCCGACTTCTTACCTTTCTTAGGCACATACCCAAGACCTTCCTTGTTGAATGAGCATCTTTGCTCACTCAAAAGTTTGTCAAGAGTGGCCTTGCCCTTGAAACATCTTTCCAAGCTCTTGCTTAGCTTGGTCACTTGTTCTTTTAGCTCATTGTTCTCATGAATAAGCTTTGAATCATTTTTCTTAACAATATTATGATTAGCATCAACATTAGAGCAACATGGCATAGCAAGTAGGTCATCACATGAAGTAGATGCACTAGTCTTAGCAATTTTTACACTAGGCATTTCATCAATAATATTGCATGTAATTCCTACACTAGAATAAGACTTATTTGAATATTCTTGGATAAGCAAGTTATGAGCATCCTTTAGCTCCTCATAAGAATCTTTTAGAGCATTATATTCTCTCTTTAAGACCTTATATTTTGATTTTTCTTTTCCAAGATATTCATTTAAATCATCAAGCATATCCATTAATTCATCATAAGTTGGTTCATCACTAATAATGGATTTTACTTTATCTCCTTTTGCCATGAGGCAAGTAGGAGTGGAGAATAGCGATGGAGCTTCCTTGATGGCGATGCCGACTAGTCCCTTCTTCTTGGGGGACTCCTCCTCATCGGAATCGGAGTCGCTTGACTCATCATTTGAATCTCATTCTCCAATGTGGGCTTCATGCTTGCCATCTTTGTGAAGCTTCTTGAAGAGCTTCTTCTTGCCATTGTATTCCTTCTTCTTGAATGACTTTCCCTTGTCATCCTTCTTTTCGGGGCAATGGGAAGCAATGTGCCCCTTCTCTTCACAATTATAGCACCGAATGTTGCTATAACGCTTCTTGTCACTTGAGGATTGCCCCTTCTTGTACTTGTCGAAGTTGTAGCTTCTATTGGGGCGCCTCTTCATGACCCTCTTCATTCTTCTCACAAGGAGTGCATACTCCTCGTCGGAGTCATCTTCATCATCCTCATCATCACTTGATTCCGCTTTGGCCTTGAAAGCAGTGATTTTCTTCTTTGAGGAAGATGTCTCTAAGAGCTTTTCCTTGTCCTTCTTGAACAAATCATTTGTGATGAGGTTGCCCAAAAGCCCCGTTGGTGTCATCTTGGGCAACTCGGGTGAGTTGAGAAATTGCGTCACCAACGTCTCATATTTGTCCGGGAGAGCCCTAAGCATCTTGCACACAATATCAACATCAAGAAGGTTAGTCCCAAGGCCTTTGAGCTCATTCACAATGTTGTTGAGTCTTGAACACATCTCATTGATGTTTTTATGAGGCAACATCATGAATGTCTCATATTTGATCCGAAGCCTATGCAATTTGGCTTCTTTGACCGTGGATGTTCCCTTATGGATTTCCGAGAGGGTGGTTCAAATATCATGAGCGGTTTCCAAATTGCTCACTCTATTGAACTCATCCGCGTTCAAAGCGCCAAAAAGAGCATTCATAGCTTGGGCATCTAAATGAGCATTACGCGTCTCTTGATCCGTGGGAGCTAGTGGATTAAGAGGCATAACGTAACCCTCATTTACGATTTTCCATATGCTTGGACTCATGGCCTTTAAATAAATTGACATTTTAATTTTCCAATAAGCATAATTAGAGCCATCAAATAAAGGAGCCTTTCCTATAGCAATTCCCTCACTAGCCATCTTTTTCTCTCTTAGACGGTTAAGTCTAAATCAATGAGAGACCAAGCTCTGATACCACTTGTAGGATCAAGGATAACCGACTAGAGGGGGGGTGAATAGGAGGTTTTTAAAATTTTAACAATTTAACAATTTTAGTCAATAAATAACTTAGTCTAAACAAATTATACTTCTAGCTAAGCAATTCAATCACAATAAACAAGCTAGAAATATAAATGCGGAAAGTAAAGACTAGAAATAACCATAAGGACACGACGATGTTTTTCCCGTGGTATCGAAGACTTGCCGATCTTCACTAGTCCACGTTGAGGAAGCTTGACACCTCAAGCCGGCTCCACGAATTAAGCCTTCCCTCGATTCACTATGGTTGTTCTTCCTCCGCTCCGGAGATGGTGAACACTGAACCATTCACAAGCTTGCACCGGGCCTCTTCACAATCTTCTTTGAAGAGATCACCGTGCTCCAACATCAAACCGTCTAGGAGTGCGGCAACACTCCAAGAGTAATAGACCAACGGTCTTCACTTGATGACACTCAAGTGCAAATGGATCAACTAGGAGTATGAATACACTTGAATGAATCTCAACAAGCTCACAATGAATGCACTAGAGTGTTTTGAGTGTTGATTGAATGCACAAGGCTCTCAAGGCTCTATAGATACCAAATGGGCACTAGCAGCCTGTACAAGAGCAGTTTGGGGGGGGGGTATTTATAGCCCCCACCAATAATTATGACCGTTGGGGACGAATCCCCAACTCTTCAGCGAAAATCGGAACGACCGTAGTTCATTGAGCGGTACGACCGCACTATTGACTGAGCACAGTCAACGGCTAGAACAGATACTAAAAATAAAGAAACTAGCCGTTGGTTGACCCAGTCGGAACGACCGCAGGCAAACAAGCGGTACGTCCGAAACTCCCCGGTCGTTCCGTTTTAACGAGCGGTACGACCGAAAGTAGGGTTTCACAATTTGCTGAAGATTACAATCGTTCTGGAATTTTTGTACCGCCATATTAAAAACAGAATAACCTCAGGCCGGCACGACCGTTCCCAAGCATGGAACGTCCGATTTCCAGATTGAGTTTTTGAGCAGATTTACACTTGTTCTGTTTTTATTGAACCACCTCACAAATTTCGATACGACCGCACATCGGTACGACCGATTGTCACGAGCGGTACGACCGATTTCCATGAGAGATTCTTAGGCAAAATGTATCGCTTCTGGTTTTCTTGAACCGCCAACTAAAATTCGGAATGACCGCCATGCGGTACGACCATTCAAGGAGCCGGTCAGGAGCCGGTCGTTCCACTTGAGCACTTAGTTGGCTGTTCCCTTCAAAATACGGTACTACCGTCAAGTAAAGTCCGGTCATACCACACCAAGCGGTACGACCGCAATTATAACTGCGATACTACCGATTTTGGACAGAAGCACTTAATACTTTTCAATTTAATTTCATATTTAAATTCAAATGCATGCATGATCCTAAGTTGATCCATATGGCACAAGAACATGCTATCAAGCTACTAGCCATGATCCCTCTTAATAGTACGGCATTTATCCTATAATCTGGTCTTCCAACCAAAACTCCTAAGACCGGTAAAATAGAAAAAGGATCCTAGACTACTTGTACCTTGTCTTTGAGCCAAAAGATCTTTGTGTAGTCCATTTGCATGCCACTTTGCATCAATACGTTCACCAATGGGATTTAACCTTGTAAATACTCAATAAACATGTTAATCCCATATTCACATATTATCATTAATTACCAAAACATTTTTTAGGGGCCTAGATGCTTTCACCACTGCCGCATGTGGCTATTGTGGTGTTGCCTTCATCATACCCCCCCTCAGCGCTGCCACCTTGCTTTGAGCCTCTGACACAAGCTGTCACTCGACACGCGCACGCCGTCGCCGCTTGTCGCCTACGCCTGCATGGCCATGTCGAGTCATCGAGAGAGAGAGAAAGAGAGACTGAGATGTGAGGGCTAGTTAGGGGTTAGAGGGGAATGGGCCGGTTTGGGGACTTGAGGGGCACCAGATGGGCTGGGCCGGTTGGAATTATTTGGTCTTGTGGGTGGGCTGCGAGGGAGTTAGGGAGGTCTGAGTGGGATTGGGTCGATGAATACTATTGGGGTACAAACATGACACATTTGGTCCAACTAAGAGTATATATATGTATTATATCTACTATATACTTGATTTTTTCCAAAACAAATTTGGGTGTTTAGCCGAACACCCATGAGCATAGGTGGATCTGCCCCTGCATTAGAATGCATAAACACTCTCGATAAATTCCTAAAGTGTGTACGAGACACGCACGCATGTGTGTGCATGGGTGGTGTGTGTTGTGTGTGCGTATGCCTTGTGCTAAAAAAAGAATGCACAAATGCATATGTAGGTCATGTATCTTTACTAATAAAAGATGGAGTTTACCCCCACGAAGTGGGACGGTCGTCTCACCCCTTTAAAAGAAACACACACCGACATGTTGGCCTGGGTCGTTAGTCCTTCCCCCTTCCAGCCTTCCTCTACGATCACTCCCTCCCTCCCAAATCACTTGCACATTTGCAACCACCTACCCCACGTTCTTCATCTTCTCGCACGTTTTGTGTCTCCCTCTCATCGCCATGTTCTCCCTCCCTCTCTCTCTCTTCCCTCTAGTCCCTTCTCTCTACCTCCCGTATCCCGCTAGCGGCGGCGAGAATTTGCCTTTCTTGTTTCCTTCCAATGCTGCTACCCTCCCCATGCCCTTGCCTTCATGGTCCCTTGCGGTGATAATGCATAGGAGAGGATGGAGAAGTTGCACATGCCCACATATCCAATTGGATTTGGAGGTGGAAACTCATATTCAACTGATTTTTTCATGTTCTTTGTTCATGTCGTATGTGCTAATGCATGAATGGATCTTTGTTTTGTTTAGGTTGATTTGGTGAGTGGAATCTACAATGTTCGGTGCCCACATCAAGTTTGGGCTTCTTTTGGCGTTCATGGTGGTCATTCTGCCATGGAGCATCATCAATAATGGCAGCTACCGGCGAGCTCGCCCACACAACATAATCCTTCACTGCCGCTTACCAGCGGCCTCTCTGTTGCCCTCACCACTAGTCTCTGACACCCTCTTCACCCCAAATAACAAGCATGTGAGTGGTTCTTACTTCCAATTTGTGGTATAAATCTTCAATTATGATTTAACTGCTATCAATTACCAATTGCTACATGAACATTTGTGCATGTTGATGTCAATTCCTCAATTTATGGTGTGAAATCTTCAATTATTTCTCATGGAGTCTGATTTGAATTGGTCAATTTTTGTGTGTGTACAGAAGATATGCACTTGTAATTTTTCATGTGTGACAAATAATATGCAACATATTCCCCTTTGGGTGTTGCTAGCACATTGGTAAGAATGGACAGGATAAAAGCAATTGGGTTGTAACCCCTAAGGCATAAGGAGAAAAAACACCTTCATGGAAGCAAAGCTTAGTACTATTGTGTTTTGCTCAGTTGTGTTGTTTTCTTGCAACTTCCATCCAATTTTGCTTCCATCCACCATGTGCTCGAAGTACATTCCTCTCGTGCAACTAGTATTACTTTTGTACTGACGTGTGCAAGAGGTTGATGATTGAGGGAAGTTTTGTTACGGTCTAAACAATTCATCTACCCTTACTTCTTGTATAGATCGTATACTGAAAGGGTTCACTATGCACTTTCTGAACTTTGAGCAAACATTATTCTAAAGGATCATTTTGTTGCTTGGAACATGCCACAATTCTATCATCTTTGTTGAGCTGTATGTTTAGATATGTCTCCCGCTAAATCTTAAAACCATATATATGTTTGCATGTGGACCTATAAGTGTAGGGCGAAATCAAAAGAAAATCCTCATTACTTCCCTCCTTTTCTTCTGTTGTGTTATATATGCTTCAAGGTAAAGCTTAGTTGTAGTTGAGCTTTCTCTGGAGGATAATATATAATTAATGATGTCTAAATGTTGCATGTTTGTAGCACGGTAATTACGCTAATCAGCGTCCCGAGTCGAGCAGGTCGAGGATGGCGCTTCCGTGGTTGCCGATCATGTTTCTCAGCCGGGGTGCCTACGACATGTTTGACGCATTAACTGTAGGGCAGGGGGACACATCGAAGTCGACCGTGAGAGCAAGATCAATACTCAACCTCACAGTCGGTGCACATGATACCCCCGGCGGCGTCCTTCTTGGGCAACACACGGTGCTGCACATAGACCCCAGTGATTGACAGGGCTAACCTCCTCATTTGCACTTAGAAAAGTGTGAGTATACCCGGCTCACTTGCTATTTGGGAAATGCAAGAAAAATGGTGTTACATGAACAATACATGCGTTTAGTGGCCAAGTTTTAAAATTTCCCGCTACTTGTTTTGTAGACCTGATTGAAGTGTAGGGTTTGTAGTTGTAGTATGTAGATTTTGAACACTAGGCTTTGCTATAACGGAAAGTATGGTTGAGGTCTGCTTGCATATACACCAAGGTGACAAGATTTGGGCGTTGATGTCCAAAGGAGCTTGAAGACAACTACCACGCTCGAAGCCAGGAACCACCGTGTCACTCTGATATACGTAGGCATTTGTTTCTCTCATGTAGTCTATATGAAAAAAAAAACTTTGTAGAGCTTGTGAACCGAGTTGTATAATCTTGTAAAATGGAAGTATTTTTTTGATATAAGGATTTTTGCGGTATATTCTGCTAATATACTTTGATGTGCCTTTTACTTGCATTATTTTGCTTTTTAGAGTTTAGAATTTTATGATATTATTTATTTAAGATCTGTTGCAACATACGATCACTCAGGTTTAATATTTTTATGTAGTATATATTTATGGTTTAAATTATCCCTATTCTGCTTATTGTGAACAATAGTTTGAGGTTTTGTTTAGCCATGGAATGCAGACTATTCAAAAATTTCATGGGAGCTTCTCTAGACTTGCCCATTCAAATCATTTTTTAGCCCTAGAATGCAATGCGTAGCTATTTTGCATTTCTAAATCTATTGAAAACTTTCATGGCATCTTCTCTAGACTTGCCCATTCAAAAAGGTCCAAATTTGTACGCTTGGAAAGATACTCACATGTCCATATATTGATGTTTCTTGTATGGTTTGGGATCACATTTAATAATATGTATATCCCTCTTTTGGGAACCCGTTGCAATGCACGGACACCTTACTAGTAGTTGATGTAATGGTACAAAGTATATGTTGTCGCTTCAATTGTTAATTGTGTTTGATTTGTCCACCTGAATTTGCCCTATCTATTTTGATAAACTCTACGCTGCTCTTTTGCATTCCTTCGTTGCAAATGAAACACTTGAGTATACATATCCCCTACTTCGGGGGATTGGAAAGGGCAATATAGCTTGCTCTATTTGGGAGAAGTCAGGACATCCCTCCCAGGAAAAGCTTTCTTTTTTGTCCTTCTTATACATATCCCCTTACTTCGAGGGATTGGAAAGGGCAAGATTGCTTGCTCTTCCGGGGAGAAGTCAGGGCATCCCTCAGGAAAAGCTGAATTCTTTTTATTATTTAATCCTTTTTTAAAAGTTATTTTAAAGATAACATCTTCTTAACTTTATTTTCAATTCTGACCCCCTTTGGTCACGTCATGACCCGTGGCATGATCAAACTGTGCTGCCACACCACCAACCACGGCGTGACCAAACTGTGCTGTCACGTCACTCTTCTTGGTATGACGGGATTTAGCCCAAAAACGGACGCGTCTAAAGGGGTTGGTGGCGTGACAACACAGTTTGGTCACACCGCGGTTGGTGACGTGACAGCATAGTTTGATTATACCATAGGGTCATAATTAGAAATAAAGTTAAGTAGAGTCTATTTTTAAAATAATTTTTGAAAAAGAATTAAAAAAATAAAAAAGGCTCGGAAAAGCTTTCTTTTTCTTTTTGTGGAGCATGTTTCTTCCGGCCTTAATTCTGCGCCAACAAGAGACCAATAAAGGCCCAGCCCACGGACGATCTCCTCTCGAGTCTCGCCGCAGCTTCCTCTCAAAACCGCCAAACTCGTCACCCAAATGCCGCAGCCGCCGACACGGACTCCCAAGGCCTCGACCTCTCCTTTCCGGATTCCAGTCCACAGAAACCCCCGTCCTATAAAACCCTAATCTCCTCCACCTCCCATCCAAAAATCCCCAATTCACCAACGCACGCCAACATCCAAGAGCGCACCGCGACAGCCGCCGAACGACTCCGACGACATGGCCGTCGCCTCCGCGTGGGCCAAGCCCGGCTCCTGGGCCCTCGCCGCCGAGGAGCAGGACGACCTCCCCCCGCCGCCGCCGCCGCCCGTCCCCGCCGCCGACTTCCCCTCCCTCGCCACCGCCGCCACCACCAAGGTCCCCAAGAAGAAGAAGCCCCAGCCCGTCCCCCTCGCCGCGTTCAACAGCGCCAAGTTCGTCGCGCCCGCCTCCCGCGGGCCCACCCACGACGAGCTCCTCAGCCTTCCCACCGGTCCCCGCGAGCGCACCGAAGAGGAGCTCGTCAACGCGCGCGGCTTCGGAGCGCGCTGGGGCGGCACCGCCCGCGGCTCCGACGAACCGCGACGCGGCGGATCTGGCCCGGGGGGACCCGAGGAGTTCGGCCCGTCACGCGCCGACGAGGCGGATGACTGGGGTGCTAGCAAGAAGCCGCTGGAGAGGAGGGAGCGGATGGGGGGGTTTGGTGGGGATTCGATGTCGTCTCGTGCTGATGACGTCGACAACTGGGTGTCCACCAAGAAGGCGGCGCCCGCTCCGCCGACGGAGCGGAGGGAGCGTGTCAGCGCGTTTGGGGGCGACTCGAACTCGCGCGCTGATGAGTCAGCGAGCTGGGTCTCGAATAAGAGCTATGCTGCGCTCCCACCCCCGCCTTCTGATAGCCGGAGGGGTGGTCCAGTTTGGGGCTTCAATAGGGATGGCGGTCTAGACGCAGATTCTTGGGGAAGGAAGAGGGAGGAGGTGAGCAATGGTGGTGGGAGCAGCGGTGCTCGACCGCGTCTGGTTTTGCAGAAGCGGACCTTGCCGCTTGCCAATGGCTCTGATGGAGAGAAGGAGGATAAAGAGGAGGAGAAGGGAGAGTTGCAACCGAAAAGCAGGTCTTCCAACCCGTTCGGGGCTGCCCGCCCACGTGAGGAGGTGCTTGCTGCAAAGGGTGAGGACTGGAGGAAGGAGGAGAAAGAGGAGGAGAAGCTGGAGATTCAACCGAAAATCAGGTCTTCAAATCCATTTGGGGCAGCCCGCCCACGTGAGGAGGTGCTTTCTGCGAAGGGGGAGGACTGGAGGAAGATTGATGAGAAGCTTGAGGCGATGAAGGTGCGGGAGACGCTGCCTGAGAGGGGGTCTTCTGGGAGGAGGGGTTCCCCGGTCGCAGGAGAGGAGAACGGGAACAGCCAAGTGCCGGAGACCCGTGCTGAGAAAGCTTGGAGGAAGCCTGGTGTAGTTGAGACTGCAAGAGAATCTGAAGAAGGGTCTGATAACTGATCTCATCCCCCTGAACTTTAATTCAATTGAGTGTTGCAATATCTATGCATGCCTTTCCCTTGCCATGGATGATCCTGATTCTCGTTTATATTTGTGTTCCTCAAATTTTGCTCCTAATTATTGAATTAATTTGTTTTGTTAGGTTGTCTTTGTTGATCATAGCTGGCAATGTTTTGATCTGAGCTGTCCTTTTGGTTGTAAGGGGGAAGAAAACAACTTGAGTTCTTTTTTGGTTGTGCAATCTGCTTTTTAATGGACCTTTAGGTTATCATCCATTACTTACATATGGCCTTTAAATGAAGGCCAGTTAATATGCAGGGAGGTTTTTTTAAGGTGAACATTAAAAAGATAAATACCAGTGTTACTGGATATTAACTAAAATTTTGTTTATGTTAAAACAGGTTAGATTCACACAAAAGATGATGGCTGATCTGATGATGTTTGATTTGATTGTTGCATTAAATGTTTTGCTGGGAAGATTGAGTTGCTCAGCTTTCCTAAGGTATCCATAGGAGCAAAATCAAGAACATGATGTGCATGTTTAATATGATGCTTGAAACATGATGCTATAATTTTAGTTGCTTGGTTATTCTTTCATTCTTAATTTGATAAATGTTTAGCTAAGCAGCGCTGCAATTCCTTCCAAAATCTAAATTACAAAATTGTTAGATGTTCAGATTTCCCCCTTTTTTGGCTTAAAATGTATCAAGGCACAAATATGTTCATAGCTTCTCAAATTCATGTTGTGGTTTTGTGTTACAATCTAATAATGTCGTATAATATATATGGAGCAGCATTAAACTGAACAAGAAATGTCCCTGTCTAAATTCACTTTATTGTATTAGCATACAATTTTATGGTTAATGCTTGGAAGTGTCAGAACTCAGAAGTGCTAAAATCTTAAATTCTTAAATCAGAGAACTATGTTTAATGCATGGGGGCCTTGAATTCTTTGGCATCGAAAATCAGATTGAAAGATACCTAATAGTTAGTGCACTTCTGTTTCTGACAGCCACCCTGTGCATGTGGTTTGACTAGTGGTCTTGTAGTTAAGAAGTGCAGATGTAGAAGCAGCATTTAGAATGTAATTATAGTATCACAGTGTCCTAACAATAGGAGAAATTATGGCGTTGCGACTTGTTTGCGACTTTGAGTTTTAAGCTATCCATATTTCAAGGTAGAAATTTTCTGTTCATATACAATGTTGGTTATATCATTGCACAGGAAACCAAATTATCATATCAACTTACTACGCTGTCATATTTTGCATTGTAAACTTATATGATTGGCATGGTACTTTATAGTACTTTACAAATGAAATTTAAATTGTGAATTAGGTGAAGATGGTTTTAGTCATTTTAGCAATGCACAGTGTATATTTGATGGTATTGCTGGTATGTTTTTTTGCATCATTAAAGAAGGCAAGCTTGCAACAGTGTCTTTTTTCCCCCTCACGGTGTTTGAATGCACACGGGGTCTGGGATTTGGAATAGATATGGGATATGTTGAGGTTGGTTTGGGACTGGAATATGAGTTTCTACTTTCTAGTACAATTTTCCCTTGGTTAAGATGCATTGGACTGGGATTGGGATCATGGTTGTCACGGCGTCACCTAATTGTGAATTAGGTGAAGATGGCTTTAGTCACGGAGGGTACGCCGCGGAGGCTCACCTCTTCTTGGCCATCTAGCCGCCGGTGCCCCTCACTGCACTGGCCGCCGGCGATTTGCCCTCCCTCTGACATCAGGTACTCCCTCCTCCACTCCCTCTACTTCTTTGTTTCTTGAGTTCTTCCGAAGACCTGAACTCTCAAATTGCCCTCTTCTTATTTTTCTTCCTCTTACTCCCGATTTGTCTTCCTCTTCCTTCTACTTCTTTTTCTTTTTCTTTGTTCCTCTCCCGATTTGCTCCTGCCTACTGCTCATCCTTCTTTCTTCTTTGCTCGCTGTATCTTGGCTTGAGGACGCCATGGCGTCTCTCAGGCGCCGTGGTCGCCAAGTACGCCCTGACAACCATGATTGGGATATATGAAGGGACTGTAGTTGAGTTATGCCCCTTGAAAGATATCCTAATAACTTTCCTAAACCCACCTCATATCCCAATCTCATCAACTAAACATGCATATAAAGGTTTCCAACTCACATTCCTACCCTTCATAACTCATGAACCAAGTGCCACCTTACTAGTTCTCTAGTTATATGTATTACAACTTTAGTTTACATTTGGTCACTTTGGATGAAGCAATCCAGTAACATTTATGTTGTTCATTGATATCTTTCCTGCGAGGCAACGATTTTTGTGTAGTCTAAATTGCATTGCTTTTGTTGCAGCTGAATCATATGCTTTTGTTTATATATGCGTTGGAAAGCAGTGTTACATAGTGATTTTTTTTTCTTTTGATGGAGCTGCTACGTCCTGTTAGCATTTTATGATAGCTGAATGTTTGCCTTTGTCTTATTCCTTTGTTATTTCACTGGAAGCTTATGTTTTTCTTCTTCACTTTTTATTTTCTGTTTTGTCAATATATTTGTTGGAGCCTTGTATATCTAGGACAATCTCTAACGAACCAAAGATTGAATTTGCGATTGCAGATCAGAGGCTTCCGAGGAGATTGTTCCTGCAAATTAATCTATGCGAGTGCATGCTATGAAGGAACTTTGCAATCGGAGGATTAAAACAAGTCATCTATTAAATATATTAGCCTTTTTTTTTGCTACTGGTGTGCGGCAGAAGTTGAAACGTTGAGTCAATTTTGGGTCTGTTCTTCCCATTTTTTAGCACCTGTTAATCGTGAGACATGGTGTTGAGAATTTTGATCTGGTATTGTCTTAATATTAGTTGTAGTATATTTATTGTTAAGTGTTATTAGTTGTCATGCTATGTTGACGTGGTGATAATCTGGAAGAAACAGTTCTTTTGTTATTTCGGTGCATCATTTCGTTTGTAATTTGGTAGATTTCAAAGTTTCCTTTTGGTGGTGTTGAAATTGTCATTGTGATCGTCAATAATTTTAGATAGCATGCTACAGGAAGCAGCTCCGGTGATTTCTGCACCCTTGTGTTACAGGAAGCATGCTACAAGAGAATTTTTGTTTGGAGGTGTAATTATGAGTGGCTTTCCTCGTGTGGTATTTACAAATTTGGCATCTCTATTGCCTCCGTATGGGTGGGATTTACAAGCTGACATGTGTGCAATGACGCATGACCACTGTGCGAATGAGCCTTGTTCGCATGGCTATCATGCGGACGCTGTGCGGGCGAGGCTTACGAGCTGACACTTGTGTAGTGTTGTATGATCACCGTGCGGAGTAGCGTTATCCACACAGTTACCGTCTGCCGTGCAGACGAGAAAATAAAAGTCAACACTGTTTGAGGTTTTTGCAAGCTGAGGAGGATGTCTATTTTTTGGCTGGATCTTCTTTTTTCTTTGTTTTTTTTGAGTTTATACTGTGTGATCTAACCTTTTGGGCTTGTCCGCACGATGACGGTGCGGACGACGCTCTTCCATGTGGCACTGCAAGTATGTTGGCTCGTGATGCCGTGCGGCATTAAGCACATGTCGGTTCGTGAGGCTGGTCCACACGGAGGTAGTGCAGACGAAGTGACAAATTTTGTAAATACCATGCGAGAAGAACCACTCACAATTACACCTCGAAACATTATCGTTTAGGCCATTTTGTCTGGAAGAAATAGTTTTCTTTTGTTACTTCGACGGTGCTTGGTTGTCATCTACGTGCGACTTCTGTGCCGAAACTAAATTCCCCAATGATCCATCTAATCACAAGCCCCCAATTCCGTTGAGTACACCAATCTAATAGCATCACTTGGGGCATTCACAATAATCTCTCTTAAGGTTGTCTATAAGGACTTCACCACATCTAGATATACACTAGAGAACATCAACAATTTGTCTCTATTGTCATTCCCTAACTACTATCATTTTCATCACAATATCTCCCCTCACTCTCACCATTTCGATGGTTTATGTGCCCAAGTTGTCTTTTGAATAAGAGACATTACATTCTCTCTCTCCTCCAATGAGGATTTCAGGTGACGTGGTAGGAAAGAGACGACGGTAACAGGCCAAAAACTCATAATTGTAAAAGTGAGGGATTTTTAAAAACTTTTTGTATAATGTGTATTGCCGTTCGTTTGCTTGCATCTTTGAGCTTTACTTAAAGACATTTTGCATCTCTTCTGTTCCTGTGACTTTATCTACTATCCTGTCAATTTGCCTTTTCTTAAGTCTATCTAATTTTCCTTCTATTCCCCCTACCTCCTTTAGTTAAAATATCGATCAGCCCAGTGTCTAATCTGACACGCCCGCTCCCGTGCACCCCTTTCCTGTTCCTCAGGCCAGCGGTGGTCAAGCCAAGGCGGTCGTGCCTCTCGCTCGTCTTGGCTGCGTGTCGGGTCGAAGCCACGGACCGGTGCTGTCCATCCTGACCATTAATAGCCATCCTCGGATGTCATTAATTGCCCTACCATCCATAGCCTCACCCACTCCTCCTCGCCGAATGTCTTGAGGTGCATGCACATATTTTCTCTAAGCCCCATAGTGCTCTCCCTTGCCATTCCAGTGTTAGTCTCACTTCCTTCCTCTCCCAAGAGAGCTTGAGCTCTAGCCCGGCTCCAGCGCTCATCTCTGTCAAGCGCCACCTAGTCGTATCCTTCGCCACCGAACCCCATCGGATACTACAAGACCTCCCTGAAGGACCAGCTGCCTGCCCCATGGTGCTACAATGAAGATTGAAGACCACCCCTTTTCCTCAAACCGCTCTGTGGCGGAGTTTCTCTCCTTGTCTTGGTCCACCGACAGCGGCTCAACCGACCGGCTCATTCCCGATTCCGTCTTGGTAAGTTCCTAGTAGTCAGATACTCTTCCTAGTTCGAGCCGCCTTGTTCTCTCGTGGATTTTTCCTCTGGTTCTTCTTTTGGCTTTTCCGCTGGTTTATTCGATTGCATCAATACAGTCGAATCCTTGCTTCTTTCGACCTTTGCTGCGTAGTCGAACATTTATCTCATTCTACTACGCACGGTTAACACTCCCACGACCTCCCTACTTGCACAGACCTCCCATTTTACAAAGACCACCCTCTTGGTCACGACTGTTGGAATTAATCCCTCATGTATTGATTTATTCAATCCTATTTTGAGTCGAAGTCAGTTAGTAGATGAGTCCGAGACATACTCGTAGAAAATGTGTCCAAGTCTGGTGTTGAGTCCTTGTACTCAAGCCTATATAAGAGTCTTGTATCGAGGTAAGAAGTCGAGAGTTGAGAAAAGCAGTAAAACCAAAAAGTGGAGCCATTGCTCTCGAAACCAATCGCATATTTTCTTCCACCACGAGTACTGTTCACCTGAACACTATTCATCCAAGTACTGTTCATCCCAGATGCTGGTTGAAAGGTCACGAGCTGCTCATGGTCGTAGGGAGAGGTGGATCGACTACATCCGGGATGTAAGAGTTGGGGTGGTTGTAGAAAGTTTCGACCACCCGGTCGAAAGTGGTACGACCAAAACGACCTCACTTTTTGCAAAGACCACCCCTCTGGTCATAACACTCACACGACCTCCTCAAGTCGTAGCGCTCTCACGACCTCCCCTGGTCATAACACTTGCACGACCTCTTCAAGTCGTAGCGCTCTCACGACCTCTTCAAGTCGTAGCGCTCTCACGACCTCCCCTGGTCATAACACTCACATGACCTCCTCAAGTCGTAGCGCTCTCACGACCTCCTCTGGTCATAACACTCGCACGACCTCCTCAAGTCGTAGCGCTCTCGCGACCTCCTCTGGTCATGACACCCTCAAGACCCCTCCTAGTTACAGTGATTCCAGGACCTCCCCAAGTCACAGTACTTCCACGAATTTCCCTAGTTATAGTACTTCCACGACCTTCCTGTCGTTTCCTTCTAGAAACATAGTAGTTTCTACGACCACCACAGGTTCGACGACCACTAAGTTTTCATCTGTGCTGGTCTCACATTTCTAATCTATGACCATGCATTATTTGGAGTTCTTTGCATATTTGAATACGATTTGAGTTTGAATATATGCTTATTTTCCTTTCCGTTTGTTTGGCGATTATAGAAGCTGAGGCAATTGAAGAACCGTTCATTGATCAGGATCACGATCAGCAGCACTCTGAACAAGGCGAGTCAACACTTTGACCATATTGCACCTACCCCTTTTGCAAATTATGTTGCTTTAAATTAAGAAATTGCATTGCTATGTTTTATTAAGCTAAATTGGTCTAGCCCATAGTTAATGCCTTAAAAGTAATTGTGTATAAACTTCCAGCCCTTGAATCTGGACACTATCCTTTGTCACCCTAGACTTAATGGATTATACACTAGTTAATAAGTATGTATCTAAGTGTCATGCTTAGCCTTGCTTAGATACACTGTCATGCGGGCATTAAGATTGCCCGACCACAATCCTTAAAGACTTTGGAAAATGATTTGGGCAGTAAGGCTGGGAGCTTGGCTGGTATGTCGAAGTAAATGCTTATTTTTCAAAACAAATAAAACCTTAAAACTATTTTTGACTTGGGCGGCTGGAAAGAGTGGTTGGTGCGGGACACGAGAGCTGATTGGAATGTGGGTGTACCGCCCAAGTCAGTCAAGGACCGAATCTGGTGATGACCTTTCAAGTAAAAACAGCGCAACCACAAGTCTATAATGGGTACGACCTGGCTGACTAAATTGCTCGCCTCGACGTAGATCCGCCGTTGGGTTGATTGCGGGTGGATAGCTGGGGGAGAACGAAGCCACAGGAACCGCATTGGCACAAGAGGGGGCCTCCCGGAGAGCCTTGGGAGTGGGCTCAGGGCGGTGGAAACCTTAGTGTAGCGGATGGAGTGCGTTGAGGTTGAGCATTGTAAAGGCCCTGTGGTAATCTCCCCTTGATTCACATGTCTAAGGAAACATGTGTATATATCAAGATGATTACCTTTTGTGGGTAAAGTGTGTGAACTCTGTAGAGTGAGAAAACTATCTAGATAGCCGTGCTCACGGTCAAGAGCGGTGCTGAGAACTTGCTGGATATAGTTTCCGATTTCATAAAACCCTTTGTGATGGAAAGGAAGGATGGGGTGGGACCCTAGGGATTTGAGAAAGGCCTGGTCGGGGACTAGTGGTAATTACAGAAATACTCGAGCATTGAGTGGATGGAACCACTCAATGGTATAGGAGGTGGGACCTCCGCTAGTACTTTATAAATGAAAACTCATTTATGAAAATAGATCTGTTAAAAATGCTAAGTCTCAGGATTTCCTACTACTCATATATTTCAAACTTGGCTTTGTGCAAATAAAAGAACTCTAAAGCTTCCCTTGACTAGCCCTGCATCTATACAACTGCATTGTGTGTTGGCTCGCGAGTACGGTTGTGTACTCAGGCTTTGCCATTTTAATCTTTTCAGACCCAAATGATCAAGACCTCTACCAGTACTTCACAGAAGCTGATCCGGATGGTGGTGACAATAATGAAGCCTAGGCCCGGGACCCCCAGTCGCTTGCCTGTGGGCAGAGTGAATGGATCCATCACAATTTATTTTGCTTCCGCACTTGTCTTATATTATGTACTCTTGACTTTTGTAAAACTCCTGCCTAAGCGGCGCTTTTGTAAATAGTTGGTCGTGTGGCTTGACATTTATGTAGTATATTATGGGCTTACACTGTTCATAACAAGTACTAAATGTATTGAGCAAGATTCACTAGCAGTTTATACCTATCCACCAAACAGATGTCTCAGGACCACCTCCAGATGGTCTAAGACAACAACCAAATGTCTCACGACCACCCCCAGATGGTCTAAGACCACAACTAAGTGTCTCACGACCACCCCTAGATAGTCTAAGACCACCACTAGATGTCTCAGGACTACCTCCAGATGGTCCAAGACAACAACCAGATGTCTCACGACCACCCCTAGATAGTCTAAGACTACTACCAGATGTCTCAGGACTACCTCCAGATGGTCTAAGGCAACAACCAGATGTCTCATGACCACCCCTAGATAGTCTAAGACCACTACCAGATGTCTCAGGACTACCTCCAGATGGTCTAAGACAACAACCAGATGTCTCACGACCACCCCTAGATAGTCTAAGACCACTACCAGATGTCTCAGGACCACCTCCAAATGGTCTAAGACAACAACCAGATGTCTCACGACCACCCCTAGATAGTTTAAGACCACAACTAGATGTCGCACAACCACCTCTAGATGGTCTAAGACCACAACCAGCTATTGCACGACACCACTATATGGTCTAAAGAACACTTCCAGATGTCCCAAGACTTCCCTAGGACCACCTCAGGACCACCTTGGGCTCTCAGGACCTCGTTAGAAACCCCACTCAGGACCTCCTCGGGATCACTATAGAACCATCCCAGGACCTCTTCAAGACCTCCCCAGATGTCCTTCTTGTTCAAATGTGGTCGCAGCTATGAACCCACAGGTGTGTTTATTGTGAGCTTCCGTAGTTATGCGAGTGAACTTAAATGTAATTGTGCTTGTCGGCTACTGATCTAGGGAATGACATCTTATGCACAGTGGATCCCAAGCTCCAAATTTGGGGTCCGACAACGACTGATGTGGCCACTGTTGAAGATGGCCTTACGTTGTCGCTATTAGGTTGTTGTTGCCACCATTGTGATGAGGACATATCCAGCACATGTACATCTTCTCCATCTCAAGTTGTTGCATTAAAGTTACGTGCACTCTCTGGGGCATGTAGCGCCAATCGCTGTATGAAGATAAGATGAACAGCTCCACATCAACATCACATCAGCAGATGTCATCGCTTATGTTAGCAAATATATAATATCATCACACATGTCAACATCATGGTGAGGTCATCGCATGTGTCAGCATACTTAGCTAAGAAGTATATGATATTATCGCACGTGTCTCCAAACCAGATGATGCCATCGCACGTGTCAGCATACTGAACCAAGAAGTATATGATGTCATCGCTTATGCTAGCAAATATATGATGTTAGTGCTTAGGTCATTGTCTTTCTTAGACATCAAGTAATGAGTTGTAAAGTTAAACTTTACAACTTAAATCGAGTTATAACTCTAGTTGCAAACAACCTACCATGTGGATATCCTTAGAACACACACGCATTGTCCCCTTCCCCCAATACCACTCCAACACCAACTAGGCCAATCATTAGAGCTAGAGCCAAGCAAATTAATCAAGAGGTTAATCTTTTCCTCAATAAGCTATGCATTGATTTCCATAAGAATGGATTGCTACCTAACGCCTCTACTTTACTTGTTATAAGGTTTCATGAAGAAAAAGCTTTTGAGGCAAAAGAAAATATACAACTACAAATTTAAGAACAAAGGAACCAAGACAAAGAAGATAGCTAAAAATTAGCACAGGAAGAAGCAAACACCGGCTTGACCGAGAGGAAATCAATCCCAATTTAATTATTGTCGAAAAACGTGCAACCAACTTGCTTGCTTGCTACACAAATAATACATTGTATCTAGTTTGAGTACTGTAGCACCAAGTGCACTGTAGCACCCACTAAAAATGCTATATAAGGAGGGGGTACCCCTCCCATGTAAATCATAGTTGAATTTTCAAAAATAAACTTCTTTGTTCTGGGGTTTGAGTGAAGCATTTCCACCCCCCTTAGAATTGAGAATTATCTGAGAGTTCTTGCCTTTGTCATTCTTGTGGTTGCCACGGTGATTGTTAGAACACGTTTACTCCATGTGAGTGAGTAGAAAAAGGATCGAAGCGTGTGATTGGGTGAATCGAGTGTCGTAGGTTGCCGTAATAGAGACGGTAGTTGGCGGTGTCATTCATCAGGTTGCACGGGTCCAGTTATCTTCAATCATATACCGTGAAGATCAGGCAACAATACCTGCTGCATCACATTGCATCTTCTTTCTTTCTCTGCTTACCCGTGTCTTGCTTTGGTGATTACATCGGCATACTAGTTTGCTTCGGTCTCATCGGCAATTGGAACCCTAGCTCCTCTTGCCGCCAACTGCAAACTTACGCCCACGCTTCCGTGCTCATGGTGCAGTGATTTGGGTTTGACTGTTCTTTTGTTGTGCATTCAGAATAGAGAGGTAAAAGGGTCATTTGACCGATGCTTAGTCAGATTAGATTTGGGGAGCAAATGGGTGCTGAATTGGCAAGTCAACATTTGTGTGGTTGGTTTGATGAACCGGATGATCAATGGTCCATTCGATTCTAATTTTGAACATAACCCACTTGTTTGGTTTAAGAAATAGAATGAGTCAGTACATCAAAACCTCACCCTTCATAAGCATAAATATAATACAAAGTGAGAGATTCATTCATTCCACCAAATTTGATGGATTATGTCATAATGGACCAACCCATCAGAATGAACTGATCCCTCGAATCAAACACCCCAGTAATTGGACACATCTTCCAATGGTCATTTTTAAAGGTGAGACCAAACTGGCCTTTTGGAGGAAACTTTAGTAGGGGTGAAAACGGATCGAATACGAATCGAATAGTGGTGAAATCATAATCATATTCGTATTTTTTAAACGAATATGAATATGAATTCGAATATGCTTGAATACGCATCAAATGTTATAATGAATACAAATGTGAATCAAATATCTATGCAATTTAGTCGGATCTGGATATCCTCATAACTTATGTAATGTGAAGATGTTAGTGATGTTTTATCCTTGTACAGTCACACTTAATCATTCTAATCTATTTATTTCACCTAAATGAACATGAATTCACATTAAATTAGAAAAAAATCATCCAACTAATTAGGCATACTGCAATAAAATACTTATATTGCTTCATCGAATTTGAATAAAAATAGTTCGGATAAAACAACAATCCAAATGGGAAAATTTCATACCATATTCGCATCCATATTTATTCTGCAAATTCGAATACGAATACAAATAGGAGTTAAATTGTTAATCGAATGGAAAAAATCTATATCGTATTTGTATCCTATCGAATATGGTAGTCGAATAATACGGATAATTCGTATCCGTTTTTCATCCCTAAACTTTAGGGATCAAATTGACTATTCACCCAAAAGAAACTGTATTATCGAGTGGGTGTTGGGACCGGATTTCTAAATCCGAACCTTCTGTGTAGTTTTGCACCAGTCCCAGATCAGTAGCTAGTGCACATAGTGGAAACATTGTTGATAACCAATTCGAATCACGAAATAACATTAATAAATAACTGAGTACCGGCATTATGGCCACTTATTACAAAAGAGGTCCAAGACCTTAAGTCTCACATCAGTGGAAATAAAAATAAACTCCATAGTTGACCCATTGAATCGCCCACTGGCATTCAACTAGGGAAACACAACCTAGTACTCTGGGAAGCCTTCATCGAAGCCATAGGCGAAGTAGTCGTAGTCGTTCTCGGCATCTTCATAGACTTCTGAGATTTGTTGAGTGTAGCATGTGAGTACATAAAGTACTCCGTGAGTCTTGGGAAATGATGCATATGCATAGCTTTAACAATTGGGCATATAGGGTTTATTTGCACAAAGTAGTATTTTAAGTTTAAACATCTTTTATAAAGCTCATTTGATAAAAGATGCTTAAAATAGTTAAAGTAATTTAAATCAAACTCTAATGCAGGTTCCAACTACCATACATTAGTAAAGAGACTCTAACCGCCAAGTTTTCATGAATTGAGCTCTAGCTACTCAACTGGCTCTAACTGCTAGAACCACAATCCAAGAGTTCCAACTACTCCCAGATTCCCAAAATATTTCTTTTTAAAACCAAAACTGAAATCTACCATGTGTATATGCACCTTGCCCGCCCTTGACCGTGGGCACGGCTATTTTAATAGTTTTTAACACTCTACAGAGATTGTACAGCTTGACCCACATGAGATAATCAGTTTATAATGTTCGTTTAACACACTTCCGAAGGTATGCGACTAAACGATTATCACAAGGCTTTTGCAATACTTTATCCTAACTTTAGCTCGCCCGATGAGCTTTATCCCAAGTCATGGACATCATTTACCATCGACCTGGAGCTCACCGTTGTGGGGGATAAGCTGCCCGGACTTGGACGTCTATTACCAACACCTGGCGCAAGCCCCGACAGACATGGACGTCATTTACCATCGTCTGCACTAACTAGGTAACACCTACCATCTACAGCCTGCAGGCGTAATGCTAGAACAAAGTAAATTATTTAGCTAGGTCCTTCCCATTTTGGACATGTGGTTGTACGGTATTGCTTGGTTTGAATAAACACAAGAGTCGGTCCTTAATCAACCAGGGTGAGACAAACCAGACTCATGCCACTCACCCTAGTCTAAAATATTTTTCACCATTTTTATTTTATTTTCAAATACTGACATTACCTAATGTCAAATATTTTTCAAAATTTAAAGCATACTAGTATTAAAGGTTTTTCTCCCCCAAAGGTTAAGCATGAACATAGAGCACGTTTAAGCAATTCTACCATATCAAACTATTCTCCAAAATCATATTCAATAATGCAGACTTTCCTACACTAGGGTTACAAAGGTGCAGGATATCAAATATCAAGGATGATAATAGCAAACTTTAGGTTTTTAACTAACAACCTACAATTTAATTTATCATTTAAATAGTAATGCATAACTTTTAAAACTGAAAACATAATTTACAAATCATAGGTTCAAAGTGGTCAAAGGAGACTCACCTTCAGTGACGTTGGAGGTAAGCACTTCCTATTGATCCAAACTTGTGTCGGCGATGTCAGACTCTACACGTGCGCACCGAACCAAATAATTAGTAGAAAATAAATAAAAACTAAAAATTATAAAATAAATACTAAAAATTAGAGGATAAATTTAGATGAATTTAGGAGGAAGAAATAACGGATTTGGAGCTTGTATGAGAGAGAACGAATTTTTTGAATGAATAAAATGTTCATGTACAAAGGAGGAAGCATGAGTAGATAAATCGCACTGTTCATGTTTCTTCTTCAATTCGCACATAAGGCAAAACACAGCATGTAGCCGAATAGAAGACCAAACAGAGCGCCATGCAGAAAGCAAAACAGCATGCAACCGAATAGAAGAAGAAGCTCATGGCGTCGGCAGCACAAGGTGGCGGAATTCTACGACAAAATGTGTTGGGATCAAACACAGAAGCGATGCACCCAAGAGATCACAGAATCGGGATTTCTGATGATGAACAGTAAAGTTCAGAAGAACATGGGAACGGCAAAATACAGAGAGACAGTTTTGGGGCAATTTTCTCAATGTATTGAACTCAACTTACTGAATACAAAGACAACGTAATGAAACAACTTCAGATCGGTGCTGTGGGTCATACCACGATCTAGTTTTGCTGGTCACACGACCTTCGACGATTGCGCACATTGAGCAGAAACAGAAATTACACTCACCCACTAACTGATGACACACACACACACGCACTAGCTGAAGACGCGGTTCAGATAACAAACCTGACCAAGTTAGGATTACAAGCAACAAAACATAGGATAAATTGAGGCTTGGCATAGCTAGAGGAAGTGGTGCTGACGGTGAGGTTGCGATGAATTGAAGAATGTGGAATGGGCGAAGCGACTGTCGATGGAAAATCAGAAATGTGATGACGGCTGTGCTTCGGTGATTCTAAAACTTGGAGGGAGTGCAAAGGAGGTCAATGAAGAGATAGCATGCCAAATATATAGCTTCAACCGTGAGCCGAATCGTCGGGAAGGCAATGAAGCATAGGCGATGGCAATGACGGTTCAGTTTGGAAACGGATGAAACGACAGTGGGTGCACTGATGGGTTGCGTAATGAAGGCATGGCATCAAGGGAGAGATTAATGTAGACGTTTCCCTTCAAACGGAATTGAGTTTAATGCTTTGAATGAGAAGAAATGAGAGAAATGGTGGTGGTGGCCATTAATGGCAGATGAAGCTCGGCGGACTCGGTAGGAGTAAGGGGAGGAGAGGAGAGGGGCAGCGCGGTGGTGGAGGTAACCGGCGGTGGCGGCCATGGAGGCGCCGGTGTTGGGGCAAGGCTGCCATGGCGGCTAGACAAAACAAGAAATGAATGCTTCGGGAGGACATGCTACGAGAAGAAGAAGACTGTTGGGAGAGAGAGAGAGAAATGATATTTAGACTAGAAGGGAGATCTAAACAAAAGAAAAAAACAAGCAGCGCTGGCACTGCATGCATGGAGGCTTGGACGTTAAGTGAGTCATGCATGGGAGCAATTCTTAGATGGGTGACCGAATGGGAAATAATTTATTTTTATTTTTATTTTTTATTTTTAAGAAAAAGAGAAAAGGACAAAAATAAATAAATTGGACCAAGAGATTAGAACGGATATTTTCTGGAGATTTGAATTTGAATTTTCGGAATTAGATTAGAAATGGAGTTTTGGAATTTGAATGGGAAATTGGAATTTTGAGATTTCCTTCCAGAGTTACACATAAAATACAAATAAGATCCAAATAAAATCCTGACAATTTTGAATAATTAATTTGGAATTAAATTTTTACAGAAAGAGAATTTTGGGATGTTATAGTGGGTCAACTGTCTACGAAGGTGCCGGTGCTCACAATTTTTATGAAAAGCAATTTGCCTTTTTTTTTTTTGCACATAACCACCCATTACGAAATTAAGAAAACCAGTACAGTGTATAGAGTCGATGGATTCCTCATCCAAGCAACAAATGCAGCCGCTGCCTCCACCCACCCATCCATCCATCTTTTTTCTTTTTCATTTTGAACAATCAGAGCCTTCGTCCATCTTTTGATCTTTCCATTGCTTCTTCGATCTCACACACGTAATGTAACCCCCGGCTCAACAATGAGCCTGAAGGTCACCACACTACATTAGCTATGAATTTAAACATTAATTTACAATAAATTCCAGCAAGTATATCAAGATTAAAACTCGTCCATGGGTCACAGGATGAACGTTTAAAATAATACTAATCAACCAATGAATTTACCAACTAGTCTCAAGTATTATTCTAGGAAATAAATAAGTCCATTAATAACGATCTGAAGGAAATAACCAATGTCTCTAGATTTACATGGAATCACTCTAAATAAATATTGAATGCGTATTTGTTTCGCATGTGATGCTTGTGATCTATTCCCTCCCATGTATGTCGCCATCAATGGTCACCTAAAATCAGCAACAGAGCACGAGTGAGTCCAAAACTCAGCAAATACATAATAAAGCCATAAACAACAGTTTATAACCATAATCAAGGTTATCATCATGATTTTTCTATTTAATTTCATTCTCATAATCAAATAAACAAGCCATATTCCATATAGGTAAATTTGCATAATTTAACAATTTACTCATATATGCGAATGCACCATCATGCTCATGCACATATGCATCTCATCAGCAGATATCGATATAGTGGTGTGTCCACCCGTCGATAACACACTCTTCCTCATCTTCGTTAGTGTAACATCCCAAAGTTCTGTTACCAAAAATAAAATTAATAAAGTTATTATTTTATTAGATTTTCTAAGTTTTAAAAGAGTTTTATTCGTTTTCTTGAATTTCCTGGATTTTAAAGTCAAAAAGAAAATTTATTGAGTTTTCTGGGATTTTCTTGGATTTAAAGTTAAAAATAATATTTTAGTTGTAAGCCTTTCTACGACTAGGTCGATTACGACTACCTTATAATCAACAAAGTCTACAGACATGGGGCCCAGTTGACTAGGGAATCTTATGCACTATGTTTAAGACACGGAGCAGTTAGCATACGCTGTTATTTTTCAGAATAACTGCATTACGCCTTTGTCTCTATCGATAACTGTCAGGCGACGTGGAGGTGTCATATCTCTGACAATAACTTCCATCAATGTGTATATTACACCAAACGTCGATGCGCCTCTTGGCCTGGAGAAACTACCACCCCTTTATGCGCTATATAAAGGCAAAAGTTAGTGGACATTAGGGCAGATCAAGAGGAGGAGACATTAGGCATTAGTCTTCTTCTTGATTGTAATCAGCATAGTCAATACAACAACATAGGAGTAGGGTTGTTATTCTCCCTAGAGAAGGCCTGAACCTATATAAATCCTTGTGACATTCTCTACATCGTTTTGATCCTAGGAGACCCCCAAATATTCATCCGTAAGATCGATACTAGATCATCAATAGTTGGCACCGTCCGTGAGGAGTTTCCGATGATTCCTTTTCGGCAAGTTCTCTTGATTTTTTCAACTTTGATGCTTTCATGGCAGGAGAATGGAATGATGAGAACTGGTTCGATCTAGCCGATTATGCAGACCTCGACATGGATGCCTGTTACAACTACGAGTAGAGCATTATTTCGTCTAATGGCAATGCTGCCTCTAGGGATCTTTCACCAGATCCAGGAGACCGTGCCACAGACAAAGTTTATGAGGGATCTTTTTCCCCCGCAACATTACATCCAAATGAGGGATCAGATTCCTCAGAGGGCAAGGGTCTATCCAACCATAATCAGAACTACACCAAGAAAAGTACCGAGCATAGCAAGGGTTCCCCCTCCAAATGTTTGAGTCTGTCTGAGGCCGTTTGACCTGGCACAACAAGTCCTAGAATCCATCATTCTAGGACTCAACGAGCATATGGTGATCTTCACCCTTCGGTTACCCCACAAGGTGTGTGGTCGGGCCCGCTTTTCCTGCGGATTTGACCGTACCATCGCAAGGTTCATCTTTGATTGGAGACGGTTATAATCCAAAATTCCCCTTCCTGGAGGGGATTGTTCTAGGTCGTGAGGCATTGTCGTTCGACTACTCCTCAAGCCAGGAGAACTCAGGCACAAGTGGAAATCATATCCAGGAGGTCTTTGTCATCCCCTCAGATCCTAATCTCTCTCCGAGAGGCAGGATTGGGGATGCTTCCCATCGCTCACACACTTCGAACTCTCGTGGTGATGGTGAGGACACCTCCGGCAATGAACAAGATCATCACCTTCATGTGCATGGGAGAAATCCTAGAAATGATCATTCTCCACTGAGGCAAACTCAAGTAAACTCAGATGTGGATGATCCTGAAACCATCCGGAGGAGAAGAATTGTAACACCCCAGCCATACAAAGGCCTAGAATGCTACTAAAATAAGAAATTTAAAACATCTACAACTAAAGCTTCATACAAAAATTCGGCAGAACCTCCTTTGTATAACTAGGTATACCGGAGGTTCCATCAGATGCATAATTTATTATCAACATCTCAAAAACTAAAATCCATCACGCAACCATAGTGAATCTATCCAGCTAAGCATGAATAAGCATAATCAAGTTTGACCCCTCTCATTATTACAGATAGTTCAATGCATTCAAACATAACCAAAAGTAACGCTTAAGCAGTTTGCTTTTTATTAAGAAATAAACTAATGCTCATCATCTCTAAAAGAATATGTGTAGTGAGTGCATCCTTAGCAAATCCTACTCCCTCCCATGCATGCCGTTCTTGCAAGCGGTACCTAAAAACATAACAAAACAAGAGGTGAGCCCAAAGACTCAGCAAGTATAGTAAAGGCATCGACAATGAACAACCGTGTAAAATCAGCAATTAAAACCTCTCAATTCCATATATCAACTATCTTACACATGCATGTCTGCAGGATGCTCAAAAAGACAATTCTCTTCCTTCTCTTTCCCTTTTGCATTTTACCGGTAATGCAAAGTGTGCATCCGTCGATGCACACCCATACCTGTACCATCCTGCGAGGATTATTGCCCATACGCCACGCAGCGATGGGGATTTAAGCCCATGCCCTTCAGGCATGGGGACCTTTAGCCCGTCATCAACATGACGGGGACCTCAAGAGATGCTTGGTCACCACGTGACCAAGTCTTCAATAATTCAGCATGATGCATATGTAAGAACTTTCAAAATTATCACAACATGCATCCACATCAACATTTCACATGAATAGCCTAGTCATAAAGCTCATCAACATAGAACTCACAATTATCAGATATCCATGATTAACGCGTAAAGCATAACTCTAGCAACCATGAACAGGATCAAACATACCGTCATCACAATCATGATCACACAGATTCACAGTATACATATTAAACATTGTCATGCAGCAATATCTATTATGACTATCACTATACTTGCCTTAACCGCGAGAGAGTGAAGGATGCGCCGAAGGTGCCGCCCCCGGGACCCGTCCACCACCTGAGTAATTAATATAGCGTATACTAAGATAACAGTAGCTGAGCAAACCAAAGCATACAACAACAATCGCTAACTTGGAGAGTGTCTAATTCGATCCCCAATCCCCAAGCCTACACGTCGATCTGTCCCCCTCTGTGGACAGTCGACTTCAAAAATTCATAACTATTTCTACAGAAGTCCAATTCAGGTTTTCTTAGACTTTCTGGAAAGGTAATTAAATTGCCTAAATAAACTTAGTTGGGGAGCCCTTCTGATTCTACCATCTACTGCTCCTACCAAACCAATCTACAGAATGTCAGTTATCACGTCGAGTTCTCTGGACAGTACACTAAAATTATCATAACTTTCAGTGCGTGTACCCAAATCAGGAGTTCTTGATCTTTCTGAAAAGCTGAGACAGTGATCTACAACTTTTATTATACTGAGCTTCTCTTATTTCCCCTTGAACTAATCGTTTTCACCAGATTACTAAAACCTGTCAGAACAGCAACGAATCTGCGGAACAGTCCCGCTAATAAAATCATAACTTCTGCTACAGGGGTCCAATTCGCGTGTTCTAACCCTTCACGGAAAGGTGACGACGTCCCCTACAATATCCTAATAGACATCCTGAACCAATTCTGCCATTAAACCCACGAAAAACCCGATTCTCTCTAATCTGTCCTGAGCAGCCCTAAATACCGACATTGCTAAACTAATCAAATACGCATCTAATCGAAAGGGGGATTGAGTTTACCCGTGAAGAACCGATTGCTGGGCACGAAGAACACCACGTGAACTCTCTTCCCCTTCCTTTCTCCTTCTTCCCTTCCTCTTCTTCTTCTTCTTGGCCAAACTTCCTCCCGGTGGTCGATCTCCTTCCTCCGCTTAGCGGGCAGCCACAGGAGGCTTCTTCCCCGATAGCGGAGGGCTTCAACAGGGCTGTGCGCAGGGGAGGAGGGCTGTGCAGGGGAGGAGGTGTTGGGGAGGCAGCCAAGGAGTGGGAGGGAAAGAAGAGGGGGTGGCGGCTAGGGTTAGGGGGGGGGGGGGCGGAAAGTGGCGCCCCCCCTTGGCCGGCCACCCTCATGGGCCTTGGCCCAAGCCCAGGTTGCTGTGAAAAAACAGAAAACCCCCTCTCTTTTCTGGTTTTGATGATTTTTTTCTGAATTAAACCTTTCCCGATTAAAATATTCCCTACCGATTAAATTAATTTGCCCCGATTATTCGCTTCTCACAACTTCGGAGTATCACATTCTACCCCCCTTAAACGGAATTCGACCTCGAATTCCAAACACGCTTAAGTCAAAGTATAATCACAGCTAAAGCCTTAAAACACTAGCGCGTACCTGCTGCAAATAACTCTGGATATTGTTCGCGCATGCGAGACTCCAATTCCCAGGTGGCCTCTCTCTCGGTCTGCTGTGACCAAAGCACCTTAACGTACTTTAAAGTTTTATTCCTCAACGTCTTCTCTGATCTCTCCAGGATCTGCACTGGCTTGGACTCGAAAGACAGATCTTGCTCAATGATTAGAGGTTCTAGAGACACATGATGCTCCGGATCACGAAGGTACTTCCTTAACATAGACACATGAAAAACGTTGTGCACCCCGCACATAGACTCTGGTAGGTCCAAGCGGTATGCCAATTTCCCGATCCGAGCCAAGATCGTGAAAGGCCCAACGTACCTCGGGCTAAGCTTCCCTCTGGTACGAAACCTCACTACACCCTTAGTGGGTGATACTCTCAAAGCACGATCTCCCACTTCAAATTCCAAGTCCCTTCTCCGCACGTCGCATAACTTTTCTCACTCGCTCTGGTCGCTAACATGATTTTGCCTTACCAATGCCACTCGTTCCCTTGTCTTTTGGACCCAATCCAGACCCAAGGCGCCTTCCCACCGCTTCCCAGCAAAGGGGTGACCTACATTTTCGCCCATATAGAACTTCGAACGGTGCGGCTTTAATACTTGAATGGTAGCTGTTATTGTAAGCAAATTCCGCCAGTGGCAACTGATCCTCCCAACTACCCTTCCAGGACAAAACACAGGACCGCAACATGTCCTCCAAGGTCTGAATGGTGCGCTCTGACTGTCCATCTGTTTGTGGATGAAATGCTGTACTCAGACAGAGCTTGGTGCCCAGTGCACCCTGCAAACTCTCCCAAAACTTTGATACAAACTTGGCATCTCTATCCGAAATGATGGTCTTTGGCACACCATGCAATCTCACGATTTCCCGCACATAAATAGGAGCCAAGTCGCTCGCTGAGTGGGTCGTGCGGATAGGAATAAAGTGCGCCGATTTGCTGAATCGATCTACTATCACCCAAACTGCGTCCTTTCCTCGCGGCGATCGAGGTAACGCGACTACAAAGTCCATGGAGATATCATCCCACGGCCATTGAGGGACCTCCAACGGCTGCAATAACCCTGCAGGACGCTTATGTTCTGCCTTCACCTGTTGACAAACACCGCAAGATGCTACATAGTTAGCAATGTCTACTTTCATTCTCTTCCACCAGAAGTTCCGCTTCAGATCACGGTACATCTTCGTCTCACCTGGATGAACAGTGTATGGGGTGCGATGTGCCTCCCTCAAAATATCATCCTTAACCTTCGCCTTCTGCGGCACACATAGGCGACCTTTAAATCGCAATGCTCCAGACCCATCCAAACTGAAATCCCCCTCCTTGCCCATCTCCAGACGCTTTCTGACCCTCTGTAGTAATTGGTCATGTTGTTGTGCTTCCCGCACCCGTTCTGGAAGGGCTGACTCTAAGATCAACTGCATTTCGACCTGAGCCGTGCCTGCATAGCAATAAGATATTCCCATGCGGTCAAAATCCACAATTAAGCAATCCAGAGTAGCAGCGCCGCCTTGCGACTAAAACATCGACCACCACATTGGCCTTGCTGGATGGTACTGAATCGTGAGGTCGTAATCCTTGATCAGCTCCAACCATCTGCGTTGCCTCAGATTCAGATCTTTCTGGGTAAAAATGTACTTAAGGCTCTTGTGATCAGTAAAGATATCACAAGATTCACCATACAAATAGTGTCTCCAAAGCTTCAAGGCAAACACTACCGCCGCCAGCTCCAAATCATGTGTTGGGTAGTTCTGCTCATGCTTCTTCAAGCTGCGGATGCATAAGCCGAACCTTTACATCTTGCATGAGCACACAACCCAATCCAACTCGAGAAGCGTCAGAGTAAACTGTGAAACGTTTCCCGGGCTCAGGAACAGTGAGAACCGGAGCGGTCACCAACCTTTCTTTCAAAGTCTGGAAACTGCGTTCACAGTCATCATCCCACCGAAACTTCACATCCTTTTGAGTGAGTCTGGATAAGGGCTTGGCAATGATGGAGAAATCCTGCACAAATCGCCGATAATAACTTTGCCATCGAGGAAACTTCTCACTTCTTTGGCGTTGGTCGGCCTTCCCCATTCTACCCTTGTGGAAATCTTGCTTGGATCAAGCGATATTCCCTTATCATTGATAACATGCCCCAAAAACCCCACCTCGGACATCCAGAACTCACACTTCTTCAGCTTAGCATAAAACTTATTCTCTCTTAGCGTCTCCAACACCAGCCTTAGATGGCGCCCATGATCCGCTTCACTCTTGGAGTAGATCAAAATATCATCAATAAAGACGACGACAAAATCATCCAGATACTCATGCAGCATCCTGTTCATTGTCTCCATGAAGGCAGCAGGGGCATTCGTTAGTCCAAAAGACATAACTTTAAATTCAAAGTGCCCATACCTTGTAGAGAACGCCGTTTTCTCAATATCCTCCTCTCGGACAGGAATCTGATTGTATCCCGATTGGAGATCAATCTTTGAGAATACCTTTGCCCCCCTTAGCTGATCAAATAAATCTTCGATGCGTGGCAAAAGATATTTATTCTTAATGGTCAGCTGGTTGAGAGCACGACAGTCAATACACATCGCCAACTACCATCCTTCTTCTTGGTAAAAACACAGGGCCCTCACGGAGCTTATTGGGCGAATAAGATCCTTCGCCTTTAGATCGTCCAAGCGCTTCTTCGTTCCTCTGGAAAGGTCGCGCCAACGATGCGGGGTCATAGAAACCGGTCGAGCGCCGGGAACTAAATCAATCCTGAACTCCACCGGCGAGGTGGAGGCATCCTGGCAGATCCATGGAAATCGTCCCAGAACTCTGAACCTTTGGAATACCGCGGCCGTCAAAGGCAAACTCGGCTTCTCCATCAATGACAAAAGAAAGCCACTCTTCGCTGCTCGACTACCAGGAAACAAACTAGCCAGCACACAGGGAGTATAAGAAGGGGCACTACCCTGAAAAACTATCTCCGCCTGCACGGAGCGAACTGCGCAGAGTTCTTGTCTTCCAAAAGCATGATATGACAAAGACGCAGTAGGCGTGCAACCAATCCATACCCAATATAACGTCAAGCGGTTCCATCTTCATAACCATCAGTTAGCAATAAATTCTTCCCCGTCTAAAGAGATCACACAACCAGGACAAACTGTGGAACTAGAAAGAATCCCTCCAGGTGAATTAACTAAAACTGACTCAGCTATAGACTGCATACTCAACTTCGCCCGGCTAGCAAACTCTAACGATGCACAAGAGAAAGTAGCCCCAGAATCAAACAAAACAAAAGCCTCCACTGAATCCACCAGTAGCGTACCTGTCACCACATCGGGACGACCCATCGACTCGGCGATCGGCATGGCGTGAGAGGCGATCTTTCAGGCGGGAGCCCCAACACCCTGGTATGGCGGTGTAGCGGCTGCTGGAGGTGCTGAATGCGCCACACTGTGGGAAAGGCTGGGAGGGCGGCCAAAAGTACCCTGGTGGTGGGATCCCTCCAGGAGTAGGATAGTAGGGCTGTGGATGCATCCATGGCTGAGTGGGAGTAGCTGCAAGCATCTGCACCGACCGCGAGAAGAAGCGGTAAACACGGTGCCGATGCTGGCTGGCTCCCACTTGATAACACTGTCGGGTTAAACACAAACCAACGCCTTGTGGCCCTCGACCACAAGTGGCGACAAGTACCGACCGGTACACTCTGCGAGACGATGTTCATTACCACACTTGAAGCACTTCATACCTTGCCCTAGGACCGGGCGCATCCTAGGAGCATTCACTGTCGGTCGAAAAGTGGAGGATGACTGTGGCTTTGTGAACCTGGACCTGAAAGAGTTCTGCGGGCCCTTGAACTTTTTGGGCACAGGCTTCAGAGATGACCCGCTTCCTCCTCCGGTACCCTTCTTGTGGCTGCCACCTGCGCCCTTGGGAGCCGTGGTACTTCCTGTACCCTGCAACTCTTCCCCAATCTGCATCTCTAGCTCCATGCCCCTGGCCTGTTCTACCAGGGAGCTAAAATCACGCACTCAATGCTGACACTTGACGAAATTCCTGCCTGAGCCCTCTGCGGAACCTCTTAGCCTTCTCCGCCTCGTTGGTAGCCACGGTTGGAACAAAGCGGATTAAGTTATTGAAACCCACTTCGTATTCTGTCACCGACATCTTCCCTTGCTTGTAACTATTCAAAGATACCTCCATCCTTTCCACAAATGAAGCAGGATAGAACCTCCTCCTGAACTGCTCCACAAATAGTTCCCAAGTCATTTGGTCCATGAGCGCGGTTACAGGTGACAGGACTCCTTCCCACTAGAATCCGCTTTGCCCCTTTAGTGAAAAGGCCACAATTGAGCCCTCTGCTCTGAAGTCAATCCAGCGCTCCCAAATGCCTCTCTATGTGATGAAGCGATTAGCGCATCAATGGCGTGCCAGCCCATCAAAAGTGTCGGCCATAAAGCATTCTTGATCGATGATCCCATAGCACCCACCTTTGCACCATCGCGGAATCGCCAGGAGCGCGCAGAGGTGCTGTTGGTGGTGCTGACCTCTGAACCTGCTGAAGCCACTTCTTCTTGACCCTCGGGCTCTCCACCTGAGCTCACGAACTTGGTGGGGCGTTGCACAGCCTCGTCCAGGCACCACTGCCGACCACGAACACGCCACGGCCTCCACCTGGCCATCTCTAAAACATCACAAACGACATAAACTCAAATATTAAGTATACATAAAACTAGGTTAATCAACAGAAGCGTAGATGCAATGCAAACCCAAAACCCACTACTGTGCTTAGTGTGTCAAATTTTCAAGATTTCATTAACCACGGACCTACTGCCCGCTCTGATACCAATTGTAACACCCCAGCCATACAAAGGCCTAGAATGCTACTAAAATAAGAAATTTAAAACATCTACAACTAAAGCTTCATACAAAAATTCGGCAGAACCTCCTTTGTATAACTAGGTATACCCGAGGTTCCATCAGATGCATAATTTATTATCAACATCTCAAAAACTAAAATCCATCACGCAACCATAGTGAATCTATCCAGCTAAGCATGAATAAGCATAATCAAGTTTGACCCCTCTCATTATTACAGATAGTTCAATGCATTCAAACATAACCAAAAGTAACCCTTAAGCAGTTTGCTTTTTATTAAGAAATAAACTAATGCTAATCATCTCTAAAAGAATATGTGTAGTGAGTGCATCCTTAGCAAATCCTACTCCCTCCCATGCATGCCGTTCTTGCAAGCGGTACCTAAAAACATAACAAAAACAAGAGGTGAGCCCAAAGACTCAGCAAGTATAGTAAAGGCATCGACAATGAACAACCGTGTAAAATCAGCAATTAAAAACTCTCAATTCCATATATCAACTATCTTACACATGCATGTATGCAGGATGCTCAAAAAGACAATTCTCTTCCTTCTCTTTCCCTTTTGCATTTTACCGGTAATGCAAAGTGTGCATCCGTCGATGCACACCCATGCCTGTACCATCTGGTACAGGGACCATTGCCCATACGCCACGCGTATGGGGATGTAAGCCCATGCCCTTCAGGCATGGGGACCTTTAGCCCGTCATCAACATGACGGGGACCTCAAGAGATGCTTGGTCACCACGTGACCAAGTCTTCAATAATTCAGCATGATGCATATGTAAGAACTTTCAAAATTATCACAACATGCATCCACATCAACATTTCACATGAATAGCCTAGTCATAAAGCTCATCAACATAGAACTCACAATTATCAGATATCCATGATTAACGCGTAAAGCATAACTCTAGCAACCATGAACAGGATCAAACATACCATCATCACAATCATGATCACACAGATTCACAGTATACATATTAAACATTGTCATGCAGCAATATCTATTATGACTATCACTATACTTGCCTTAACCGCGAGAGAGTGAAGGATGCGCCGAAGGTGCCGCCCCCGGGACCCGTCCACCACCTGAGTAATTAATATAGCGTATACTAAGATAACAGTAGCTGAGCAAACCAAAGCATACAACAACAATCGCTAACTTGGAGAGTGTCTAATTCGATCCCCAATCCCCAAGCCTACACGTCGATCTGTCCCCCTCTGTGGACAGTCGACTTCAAAAATTCATAACTATTGCTACAGAAGTCCAATTCAGGTTTTCTTAGACTTTCTGGAAAGTTAATTAAATTTTCTAAATAAACTTAGTTGGGGAGCCCTTCTGATTCTACCATCCACTGCTCCTACCAAACCAATCTACAGAACGTCAGTTATCACGTCGGGTTCTCTGGACAGTACACTAAAATTATCATAACTTTCAGTGCGTGTACCCAAATCACGAGTTCTTGATCTTTCTGAAAAGCTGAGACAGTGATCTACAACTTTTATTATACTGAGCTTCTCTGATTTCCCCTTTAACTAATCGTTTTCACCAGATTACTAAAACGTGCCAGAACAGCAACGAATCTGCGGAACAGTCCCACTAATAAAATCATAACTTCTGCTACAGGGGTCCAATTCACGTGTTCTAGCCCTTCACGGAAAGGTGACGACGTCCCCTACAATATCCTAAGAGACATCCTGAACCAATTCTGCCATTAAACCCACGAGAAACCCGATTCTCTCTAATCTGTCCTGAGCAGCCCTAAATACCGACATTGCTAAACTAATCAAATACGCATCTAATCAAAAGGGGGATTGAGTTTACCCATGAAGAACCGATTGCTGGGCACGAAGAACACCACGTGAACTCTCTTCCCCTTCCTTTCTCCATTCTTCCCCTTCCTCTTCTTCTTCTTCTTGGCCAAACTTCCTCCCGGTGGTCGATCTCCTTCCTCCGCTTAGCTGGCAGCCACAGGAGGCTTCTTCCCCGGCAGCGGGAGGGCTTCAACAGGGCTGTGTGCAGGGGAGGAGGGGCTGTGCGCAGGGGAGGAGGTGTTGGGGGAGGCGGCCAAGGAGTGGGGAGGGGAAAAGAGGGAGGGGGGGGGGGTGGCGGCTAGGGTTAGGGGGGGGGGGAAGTGGCGCCCCCCCCTTGGCCGGCCACCCTCATGGGCCTTGGCCCAAGCCCAGGTTGCTGTGAAAAAATAGAAAACCCCCTCTCTTTTCTGGTTTTGATGATTTTTTTCTGAATTAAACCATTCCCGATTAAAATATTCCCTACCAATTAAATTAATTTGCCCCGATTATTCGCTTCTCACAACTTCGGAGTATCACAAGAATTGTATCCCAGAGAACTTTACCTGGGCGCATTCAATATCGGTCGAAAGATGCTCAAGAACTTCAACGTATAAATGACCTAATCGAAAATCCAACTCAAGAGTTTGGATGAGCGCCAGGCTACGACCTCTTTGCCGAGGAGATCGCATGAAGGCTTCGGGGCACAATGGTCAGGCTTGAGCAAACTCAATGACATCATTCTGGTAGTCATATCGGGATGACACCGTCGATCACCAGTTGTTTGAATAACTCACCTCATGGAGAACATCACGACAAAAGGTCATGTCATTTCCCTAACCACAACTCCAGTCGAAGAAGAGTCCTTCGGACATCTGGTGATCGATAAGGTCCTAGGAGATGTGATCGTTCACCACTTCTACCTAGAAATCTCCAACATCAGATGGAATGCGAGGAGTATTACCCTCGTAGGACTGAAACCTTTCATAGGTTATGCCCTCCTACCACTGGGTATCGTCGTGCACGATCACCTGTGACATCAATCCTTGTTCCCTACAAAGAAGGCGTCATGATATTATTACCGGATGTCGGCCACTCTCGTCTAACCTTCGAGCAGTTCACTAGCCACCACGGTTCTGACCAGTGAACATGGAGAAGTTTGATGGGTCATAAAATCCCATCGAATTTCTTCAGATCTATACGACCGCTGTTCGAGCAGCAGTAGGAGAAGAGCACATCATGGCAAATTACCTTCTTACTATGCTTGAAGGATATGCTCAGTCGTGGTTGTTAAATCAACCACTAGAGTTAATCTATTCGTGGCAACTTCTCTGTGATCTACTACTAGCCAATTTCTAGGGTATCTACAACTGTCCCGGAAAGGAGGATGACCCACACAGAATGAGACAAAATGCCCATGAGACCTTGCGCCGGTTCATCGGGCGTTTCAGTCAGGTTCGCAATTGCATACCTGAGGTTTCCGACTCTTTTGTTATCAGAGCCTTTAAGCAGGGAGTCCGCAGTAGAAAGATCACAAAAGACATTGCTTTAAATCCTTCGGCTACTATCGCCAAGCTTTTTGATATGGCCGACCGATATGCAACTGCTATAGAAGCAGTCGAGTGGAACAGAACCATCGACCGAGATGATAAAGCTACTCAAGAAGCAGACAAAAGTAGCAAGAAGAGGGATAAAAAGGCTAAGAAGTCCAAGAGCAAGACTAAAAGCCAAAAGCATCAAGTCAATAGCTCCAAGGAAGTCTTATCTATAAGCGATAAAGAGCCTCGAGGCTCCAAGACATACTCTGACTAGGGCAAGGGTAAATGCCCTGAACGGAAGAATGACAAGCCAAGGTGGTGTCCTTTCCATAAAAAGGAAGGACACAACCTTCACAACTGCCGAGTTTTCCAACAAAAACTTGAGAACTATTACAACGGCAAAGGACCCCATCCTACACTCGAGGGGGTAGGGCAAACAAGTGGTCGAAAACAGTCGGACGACAATGAGGAGATGCCATTCCAGGATCCGAAGCACATCATCGATCATATCTATGGAGGATCTTCGGCATACAAGTCAAAATGACAGCTCAAGGCGGTCGAACGCGAGGTAAACTCCATTGACCCTCCTCTTGTCAATAAATTACCGAAGTGGTCGAAAGTCACCATCTCTTTTGAGAAGGGTGATTGCCGATCCCTTCTACTCGACCAGGTCGGTTTTTGATCATAGTCGAGCCCACCATCAACAATAGTCAAGTAAATTGTGTGTTAGTTGATGGTGAGGGTTCATTAAACATACTGTTTACGAGTACCCTAGATGAGATGCAAGTACCTAGGACCAAGGTAAAACCTGTACGATACTCATTCCATGGGATTGTACCGGGGTCTTCGGCCAAACACATTGGCCAAGTTTCTCTTCATGTAAGGTTTGGTTCTCCAAACAACTTTAGGATAGAAAAAAATCTCTTTTGATGTGGTCGATTTCGACACGGCATACAATGCCATACTCGGACGACCAAGTTTGGCACGATTCCTAATGGCTTCTCATTATGGTTATCAATGTCTTAAGATGCTAGGTCCCAAAGGAGTAATCACAGTCCGCTATGATAAAAAGATGGCCCTTACATGCGACCGAAAATCCATCAAGATGGTTGGCCAGATACCAATTCAAGAAGCAAGCAAGGGTTAGCCTTCAAGCAAACAGTCGAAGCCTAAAGTTGTACCAAAGCCGAATGAACAATTTAAAGAAGTTCCACTAAACCCAGAGGATTCTTCAAAGACTGTTCGCATTGGGGTTACTTCCAACCCTAAATAGGAAGACGCCCTCGTTACCTTCCTCCGAGCTAATGTAGATATCTTCGTGTGGCAAGAATCTGACATGCCCGGAGTCCCCAGGGAGATGATCGAGTATAGGATAGCTTTACGGCCTGACAAGAAACCTGTAAAATAAAAAATACGGAGATTTGCACCTAATCGATGAGATGCTATCAAATTAGAATTGGACAAATTACTTAAAGCAGGCTTTATAAGAGAAGTCGACCACTCGGAGTAGTTGGCTAACCCTGTAATGGTTAGAAAGTCTAATGGTAAGTGGTGTATATGTGTAGATTTTACTGATCTCAATAAATCTTGTCCAAAATATGATTTTCCTCTTCTTCGTATTGATCAATTGGTTGATTCTACTGCTGGTTGTGAAATATTAAGTTTCCTAGATGGATATTATGGTTATCATCAGATAAGTATGTGTTTAGATAATGAAGAAAAAACCATATTTATTACACTATTTGGAATATTTTGCTATATCAAAATACCATTTGGTCTAAAAAATGCTGGTGCTTCTTTTCAACACTTGATGCAAACGACCTTCTCAGTTCAAATAGGTCGAAATTTGGAAGTCTATGTTGATGATCTGATTGTAAAAAGCATCAAACACCTTAATCATATTTCAGATCCGCAGAAAACGTTCGACAACCTCAGAAAACACCATCTGAAACTCAATCATGAGAAGTGTGCGTTCGGAGTCTCTTTAGGAAAATTGCTTGAATTCCTTGTTTGTGCACGAGAAATCAAAGCAAATCCTGAAAAGATAAAGGCCATTGAACAAATGAGCCCTCCGAGCACAAAGAAAGAAGTTCAAAAACTCACAGGATGCTTGGCGGGTTTAAGTCATTTCATCGCATGACTAGGACAAAAATGATTTCCTTTCTTGAAACTTCTAAGGAAACATGAGGGCTTCGAATGGTCAGAGGAGACAAACAATGCCTTCGAGGATGTCAAGAGGTATCTGTTGATGATATGCCCTAGAGGCAATCATAGACATGATTGTATCATATCTATGTTTATGAGTTATTGAATAAATGTTATTCTGTTCCTTGAATGGATCATTGGTTATAAAGATTAACAAGTATGTGACTTGTTGGTGAAGCTCTTTTAACTTATATGATGTCGTTCTAAAAGTATCATTGGTCGGATGTCACTAGTTGGAACACTAGTGACTTGTGAGGACCTCCTCTCGAAAATGCACTCGACAGGGCAAAGTACCGAAATTTTTTTTGTGTATATGAGTGTGCGCGCCCCGGTACTACCGCACCAAGGAGCGGTAGTATCGCCCGCAGGTTCCAAGAGGGTTGGTGTAACGTCCCGTTTCTCCTAGGTTCTCGCCCAGTTTTCAAAATAAAAGTAACCATTTGGTTTTGTTAAGAGTTCAAAGCTTAACTTGAGTTTTCAAAAGAGCTTTAATGGATTAAACCCAAACTTGAACTAAATCGGTTCGGCGCCTTGCTATTTATTTGGAGCTTGCTCGTTCTCCCTCTTTCTCTCTGTGTGCCTTTGTGTTTGATTTTCTCCTTTCCAGACCTCTTTGTGTATGCGGAACTCTCTCTCGTTCTCCTCCTGTTTCGACCTCCCGTACACCTCTCCACGTTTGTGTCAACTCCCTGAGTCCATTTGGGGTGCCCTTGGCATCCTTTTGATTTCCCTGTGCCCTCTCGGACCTCCCCCGTTGTGACGAACCACCATGTGATATACAGCAAAGGTCCGGGAGGACCCCCCCTTTTTTTTAGCTACGGTACTTCCCGAGGGAGGTCTACCAGGACCTCCCAGGAGGTCTTTAAGACCTCCTAGAGGTCTTGGCCAACCACCAGTCGGTAGCACCTCTTAGTATATCACAGAGAGGTCCGACAGGACCTCCCAGGCTAAGTCCCGTAGGACCTCCTGGAGGTCCTGCCTGCACCGAGCTAGTCCCAGGAACAGTTGGCTAGCTCGACAGATCTAACACAAGTGTAATCAAATCCATACACAAGCTAAGAGGAGCAAGAGACAAAACAGTAAATGAGAATATATTAAAGACCAAACCGGCCAAGCTTCTTACAGGAGTTGCCTCAAGGGCTACAACAGAAGAACAAAAACAGCGGAAAGCGACACTTTAGTGATAGGTCCAACCGATCAGCCCACTGGCTATCGAGTGGAGGACGCCCCTAGGTCACAAGGTCTCCAAAGACCTCTTCTTTCTCGAGCTTTGAGCTCCTCAAACTTCTGCATTTGCCGATAAAAGCAGAGGGCAAAAGCCATGAGTACATTGAATGTACTCAAGAAGCCGTGAGGAATGTATGCATTAGATAATTATGCAAAGCTTGCCAAAAGAGAGTCAGAAGGTTAGTTGCACAAAGCAAAGTGTTTGTGAGAAGTAATAAGTAGATTGAAAAGCTCAAATTAAAACATTAGTACATAAATACATTTGATTTCAAAAGGGGCTGTGAGCACCCGCTCACACCCAAAGCCACCCTGGAGCACCCACTCTAGGACTACCAAAGCCAACCGTGGGAGGTCTGGTCACACCCATGACCAGGACCTCTCACGACCACCCTGGAGCACCCACTCCAGAGTTCCACAACCAGCCCCTGGACCACCTAGTGAGCCAGCCATGACCCCTCTGGAGCCGGCCAAGGTCTCTTCAAGGCAAAGCCATGACCCCTCACCCAAGTGTCCAGGAAGCACAAGTTCACAAAGCTACCCCTTGCACCATTTCACTGAGCATGTCCATAACCAAGGACTTGGCTATTCGAATAGATTTTACACTCTGCAGAGGTGTACAACATTACCCACAATCCGCGATCTCTCTAGCGGGACGAGTTCCGGTCACCCTTGCTCACTTCCGAAGGTGAGCAGTCTAGAGAGCGCGACAAGGCTTTTACAAAGCTTCGAATTGACTCGGAGCTACCCGCTAAGGTTTCACAAATCCCCCCCTTTGGTCTAGAAGTCCGCAGGGTTATGGGGTGCCCCCTCTTGTGCCAACGAATCACACGCTCAACCCAACAGCCCCAAGCCAACCCATTGCTAATTATTCAGCCCAGACCATTCCCATAAAATGATCTTGTGGTTGCACTGTTTGGCCCAGATCAATAGACACAAAGTTAAGTCCTTAATTGTGCTAAGGCAAGACTTCCACAACCAAGTGTGCATAGCCCCCACTACTCACTCCCTGCCTTCTTGCCTCAGCAAAACAATTTGTATTTACCCTTGCCAAAAGACCACCCAGTCTTGGCACAACAGATTATTAGAGTGATCTCGCACCACAATCAACACAACTTAGGCGTCCTGCCATAGCTGCTCAATAGTGGCACCAACCACAGATTTCATAGATTATTAGTCAAGATTATTAATTGATGAGGCATGATTCACAGACCCACGGTTTCTAAAACAGGGCTAAGCATAAACATGCGGTCCCATTGTTGGCTATAGCAAAGGATGCCAACTAAAGTATCCATCCTAGGGTGTACAAAGAGCTCATGTCAACATGTCCAGTTCAAGTATACGAAGGAGGCATAATGTCAAGTAGGAGGATAGCTACTGCCCAAAACATTCCTATAAAGATAGCCATGCGAGTTTAATAAATCAAAATAGCTTTGCAAAGTGGGCTCAAGATGATCAAGGACCACGACTTGCCTCTGTTGGAGAAAGAAAGAGCTTCGGCTGATGGAGCCTGGTTCACGAGCTTCTTCCACGATTCAACCGAAATCTACACGTTTGCAAAAGAAACCGGATAAGCAAAAGAAACTCCAAGAAAACAAAAGAACTTACTTGAAATCAAAAGAGAAGAGGAGGTCCACAGGGAGGAGGAGGTCCACAGGAGATTCAATGAGGGCTCCAGCGAGAGGGAGCTCAGGACTCCAAAAAGGGTCTCGAGCAGAGGAGCCCGGAGGAGTTCACCAGGTTAGGAAGAAACCGAGGAGGAAGTTGAAATGAGGAGCAGGGAGGCAGCGGTGCCCTCTGGTGCTCTATTTAAAGAGCAAGAGGAATAGAGCACCAACACAAAGAAACGACCAGGTTCAAGGTATTAGGACAAGGGCACACTGCCACAAGGTACGATAAGAAATAAAGAAAGCAAGGGATGTGACACAAAGTAGAAAAAGAGTACAAAGGTAGGTGGCAGCATTTAATGTGACTCAACCCACATCAAATGCACTTAAGACTGCCAAAGGGGCCAGTCAAAAGATGCGCAGACCAGTCAAAGACATGGTCCACGGTCCAAAGAGGAGGTCCAAGGAGGAGGTCCAAGAAGGAGGTCCTGCGAGGAGGTCCTGGGACAAACAGGGAGGTTTAGACCTCAAAGGTCTAAACACAAAAGGGGAGGTCTGAACCTAAAGGAGGTCCAAACACAACAACGAGGTCTGAATCTAAAGGAGGTCCAAACACAACAGGGAGGTCTGAACCTAAGGAGGTCCAAACACAACAAGGAGGTCTGAACCTAAGAGAGGTCCAAACACAACAGGGAGGTCTGAACCTAAAGGAGGTCCAAACACAACAGGGAGGTCTGAACCTAAGGAGGTCCAAACACAACAAGGAGGTCTGAACCTAAGAGAGGTCCAAACACAACAGGGAGGTCTGAACCTAAAGGAGGTCCAAACACAACAGGGAGGTCTGAACCTAAGGAGGTCCAAACACAACAGGGAGGTCTGAACCTAAAGGAGGTCCAAACACAACAAGGAGGTCTAGACCACAAAGGTCTAAACACACAAAGAAGGAGGTCTAGACCACAAGGGTCTAAACACAAAGAGGTCCTAAGGATATGAGGTCCAAAAGACATAGCAAGGAGGTCCTCTGGACAGGAGGTCCGAAAGACAAAAGATAGCTGGACCTCAAGGGGAGATCCAACCCTCAAACAGATCTAGACCCCAAGGAGGTTTAAATCATGAGAGAACCAGACCTCAAAAGAGGTCCCAAGCGCAAGGGGTAAGGCGCTCGAGGAGGCCCTGAGAGCAAGGAGGTCCTGACGGTCAAAATCTCCCAAAAGGGAAAATCCGACGGTCAAGATATCAAAAGGAGAGGACCTGAACGGTCAAGATCAAAAGGTGTGGGGAGGTCCTGACGAACAAGGATATTCAGGATTAGGAGGGTGGTCTTTACAAAAGACCAGCAAGGATCGAGGAGGTGGTCCTTGCAAAACAGCCAGGGGGAGGTCCTAGGATCAAAGGAAAACGTGCAGCAAAGCAGAGCCGTTCGATCGGAATCAGGCGGTCCAGAAAGGAAAGGAACGTTCGGACCATCCAAACGTTACCTCGTAGTTGAACCGTCAGATCCAGATCGGATGGCGCGAAACGAGGGGCCGTTCGGACCAAGCGAACAGACCAGCAAGGCTAGGCCGTCTGATTTAGATCGGACGGCTAGGAGGGGAAGGGGACGTTCGGACCAAGGGAACGCGCCCTAAGGATCAGGCCATCTGAACAACATCGAACGGTCCTTAGGTGAGAAAGGCAAAGCCTTAAGCGATACAGCCACAAGAGTCAAAGATGGTCCAAGCGCTAAGGAGGTCTTGGGCCCAAGGAGGTCTGGACCATTGGATCCAACGAATGGGGGGGGGGACCTGGACAGCTAAGATCTCCAAGAGGAGGTCCTAACGGCCAGATCTCAACAAGCGGAGGTCTGTGCGGCTAAGATCTCCAGAGAGGAGGTCCTAACGGCCAGATCTCAACAAGGGAGGTCTCATGCGGCTAAGATCTCGAGAGAGGAGGTCCTAACAGCCAGATCTCAACAAGGGAGGTGCATGCGGCTAAGATCTCCAAGAGGAGGTCCTAACGGCGAGATCTCAACAAGGGAGGAGTGCATGCGGCTAAGATCTCAGAGAGGAGGTCCTAACGGCCAAATCTCAACAAGGGGAGGTCCGTGCGGCTAAGATCTCCAGAGAGGAGGTCCTAACGGCCAGATCTCAACAAGGGGAGGTCTGTGCGGCTAAGATCTCCAGAGAGGAGGTCCTAATGGCCAGATCTCAACAAGGGGAGGTCTGTGCGGCTAAGATCTCCAAGAGGAGGAGATCCTCAAAGGAGGAACTCCAGGGAGAAGAGGAAAAGAAGAGAAGGTCAAAAAGATGAAATGGGTCTGGGCTTGAGGGAGATGTCCAGCGAGAGGAAAGACTAGAGATAGAGGCCTAGAGGGGGAAGAGACTAGCCTGGAGGACACGCAAGGCCAACAGAGAAAAAGAGGCTAAAAAGCTAAAGAACAACAATAACTCCAGCTCAACCAGAAAGAGATTAATTGAAGCTTGATTAGTTCAAGTTAAACCTCCAATTTCTGAAATCTTCAAATTAAGCTTTGAACTTTCAACAAAAGCGAATGGTTATTATTTTTAAAAGCTTTTCAAAACTCTGGAAAAACGGGACGTTACACCCGTGGACCTCTCACCTCTATTTGAACCCCTCCTGAGTTCACTTGGGCGCTCCTGAGTTCTTCTGGACCTCCCAGTGCCCTGTTGGAACCTCCCTGGAATTCCCTTCCAGCCCCATCGGACCTCCTTGAGTCCCTACGGGCCTCCCTTTGTCCTACGGACCTCCTCTGTGGCCGTTAGGACCTCCTCTCTGGAGATCTTAACCGCTCAGACCTCCCCCTTGTTGAGATCTGGCCGTTAGGACCTCCTCTCTGGAGATCTTAACCGCCAGACCTCCCCTTGTTGAGATCTCGACGTTAGGACCTCCTCTCTGGAGATCTTAACCGCTCAGACCTCCCCTTGTTGAGATCTGGCCGTTAGGACCTCCTCTCTGGAGATCTTAACCGCCAGACCTCCCCTTGTTGAGATCTGGCCGTTAGGACCTCCTCTCGAGATCTTAACCGCCAGACCTCCCCTTGTTGAGATCTCGGCCATTAGGACCTCCTCTCGAGATCTTAACCGCATGCACCCCCCCTTGTGTGGAGCTACTGTTAGGATCTCCCTTTTGGAGATCTTAGCCGTCCAGATCCTTCCCCTGTTGGATCTAAAGGTCCCGACCTCCTCAGATCCAAGACCTCCTTAGCACTTGGACCCACCGTTGGCTCCTGCGGTCATACCGCTTAAGGCTTTGCGTTCATCACCTTAGGACCGTTCGATGTTGTTCGGATGGCCCGATCCTAAGGGCACGTTCGCTTGGTCTGAACGTCCCCTTTCCCTCCTAGCTGTCCGATCTAAATCAGACGGCCTAGTCCCGCTGACCCGTTCGCTCGGTCCGAACGGCCCCTTTGTTTTGTGCCATCCGATCTGGATCTGACGGCCTCAGCCTTTCCTCGCGCATCCTTGCCTCCGTGGACCTCCCTTGGTCTTTGAGATCTTGATCGTTAGATCTCCCTTTTGGAGATCTAACCGTCAGGACCTCCCTACATCTTTGATCAGGACCGTTAAGGTTCTCCTCTTTGAGATCTTGATCGCCCAGGACCTCTTCCTGGCTATTTTGCAAGGACCACCTCCTAAATCCTTGCTGGTCTTTCTGTAAAGACCACCCTCCTAGTCCAGAGTATCCTTTTTGATCAGGACCTCCTCGTTGTGAGCCTTGAGGACCTCCTGTCCAGGACCTCCCCTTGAGTGCTTTGGACCTCTTGTCCAGGACCTCCCCCTTGAGCGTTTTGGACCTCTAGTCCAGGACCTCCCTGTGGTTATTCGCAGAGACGACCCTTGCGTTGGGGCCACCTCTTTGACCAGGGGTGCACCCTTTTGACTGGCCCCACTTGCCAGCCTCACTCAACCTTGTAATTATTGTTCTTGCCTCAGAACTCTGTGCGCATTTAATACGTGTCGGGTCGCATTAAATGCAGTCACATCTGAGGTGCCTTATTTTAATTCTTTAAGGGCAAGGCCTGCCCTAGCAGTCCCGATTGCCAACACGTCATTGAACCTCTTTCTTGGTTCACTCCACCAACTCTGGCTATATATAGCCTGGGTGGGCAAACTCTTGCAACCTTTTGCTCACTTGCCCACCTTGCTCCTGCTTTGTTCGCTCCTGGCTTGTGCTCGGAGCTTCACCAAGAGTGAGCCGCAGGAGTTGGCATCTTCTCTGGAAGACCTCCTCGCGGATTTTGCTGGTCTTTTTCTTAAAGGCCACCCCCTCTTGCCTTGGACCTCCCTTGTTGTGTTTGCGAAACCTTAGCGGGCAGCTCCGAGTCACTTCGAAGCTTTGTAAAAGCCTTGTCGCGCTCTCTAGACTGCTCACCTTGGAAGTGAGCAAGGGTGACCGGAACGAATCCGCTAGAGATCGTGGATTGTGGGTAAAGTTGTACACCTCTCTGAGTGTAAAATCTATTTGAATAGCCAAGTCCTTGGTCATAGACATGCTCAGTAAAAATGGTGCAAGGGGTAGTTGTTTCAAACATTTGTGCCACTGGACACTTCAGTGAGATGCCTTGGCTTTGCCTCGAAGAGACCTTGGCCGGCTCCAGAGGGGTCAAGGTTGGCTCGGGTAGTGGTCCAGGGGCTGGTTCGGACCTCTGGAGTGGGTGCTCTAGAGTGGTTATGGGTGAGGACCTGGTCACAGGTGTGACCAGACCTCAACCATTTTTGTTGTGGAGGTGAGTTGGTGCTCACTCCACTCTTTCAAACATCAAATTTATTATGTACTATTGTTTTCCCTTGCTGCCTTTCAATCTATTATTGCTATTGTTGTCAAAACTTGGCTTTGTGCAAACTAACCATACAGCTCTCATTTGGTAAGCCCTTGCATGAATATTATTGCATAATTGCTCCCTGTGACTTGCTGAGTACATTCAAAGTGCTCATGGCTTTAAGCCTTGTGTCAAAGCAGATTACGAAGATGACCAAGTGCAGGGCAGTGCAGACCTTTTTGAGGAGGAGTTCTTTGACGATCCAGCTGCCTAGGACGTCCTCCACCCGACAGCCTGTGGTGCTTGTTGGATGGCTTTCACGTGCTTTTGGTGTTGGAGCCTTAGAGCTCCTTGTTGCCAGTTCCCAGTTGTAAGTCCTTGTTGGTTTTGTAAGCGCTTAGTGGCAGACCTCTTGTTAGCAAGCTTGACCGTAAGGTCCTGTTATATATTAAGTTTAATTTGTCTGCTTCATCTTTGTGTGACCTCGTGGTTGTGATATTAGCTTGTGTTCTTGTGTGAGCTAGCTTCTGTTGTCCTGGGACTAGCTCGGATGCACAGGGGCAGGACCTCCAGGAGGTCCTACTAGACTTAGCCTGGGAGGTCCTGTCGGACCTCTCTAGTGATGTACCTGGAGGCGCTACCGAGAGGTTGCGGGCCAAGACCTCCAGGAGGTCCTGAAGACCTCTTGGGAGGTCCTGGCAGACCTCCTCGGGAATGCACCGAGCGGTGCTACCACTCCTCTCTGTGGTGGCACCGCAGCGTAAAAAAAAATGGTCCTCTCGGACCTCTTGCGGTGCATCACAGGGTGGGTCGTCACAGGTGGTATCAGAGCCCTGGTCGGCTATAGGACGTGGCCAAAGGTAGAAAGGTCGATTTAGTTTTGATTCAAAAGTTATTTTCTAATGCAAATCAACTTAAAATTTGTTTGGTGGTTCTTTCCTTGTTCTGGTTCTATGCTGCCCTTAACTTGTCTAAATCTTTTCTCACCTTATTCTATTCCAATCTTAACTCCTCCTTAGTTCCATTATCTTATCTCTGCTGGAACCTTGATTTTAAGTCTAACATGACCTCCTTGCCTTTATAATTTCCATAGGGCCGACTGTAGTAAGGTTAGGGTTAGTGGTCCTAATCTGAGTCTCGCTTAGCTTTGGTCTCTAAGACCTCTGTTTTGAAGTTTTGTTGCCTCTTTTTGGCCTCCTGGCCTTTTGGTTCTCTCTTGGGTTTAACCAAGTCACCCCTAATAGATGATCTATCTTTCTCTCTCTGTGCTCACTTATCTTGATGCTGTATCCCTCTTATCTATTATGCTTTCTTTCTTACCTATTAAACCTTTAGAATTTTGTCCAGATAGTGCAGACTCGGTGATCCACAAGTCGGGGTGAGCCCCAGCAGCTTGCCACCACCTCCACCCTCCAAAGTGGCGACATGAGACCCGGGTTTTGGGCAGTTTATGGCAGCACAAGCCCAAATGATGAGCTCTATGATGCAGAATATGAACCAAATTATGGCTCAACAAAGCCAGACCACCAATGCTTTACTTGCCATGATGAGCCAGAATAGTCAAGCTGCAGCAGTGCCACCACCTCCACCCTCAGCTCACCATCAGTCAAGGCTATCAGAGTTCATGAAGACGCGCCCAGCTACCTTTTCAAGTTCCCCTGAGCCCTTAGATGCAGATGACTGGCTGAGATCAACAGAGAAAAAGTTGGATATTGCTCGCTGTGAAGATAGGGAAAAGGTCTTGTTTGCTTCACATCAATTGGAAAGGGCTACAGCTGAATGGTGGGACACATTTTGTGCCTCACATGCTGACCCCCAGAGGATCACTTGGGCAGAATTCTCAGCAGCATTTCGCCATTCTCATGTTCCTGATGGGAAGGTAGAGATGAAAAAGAATGAGTTTAAGGATCTCAAGCAAGGCAGCATGTCAGTGAGTGAGTATCTCACAAAGTTCACACACTTGTCACGTTATGCCCGCGAGGATGTGGCTACAGATGATGCTTGGCAAAAACGCTTTAAGCGAGGCCTCCATCCCAGTTTAAAAGTTCAAGTTGTTGGCAACGATTATCCTGATTTTCAGCATATGGTGAACAAGGCCATGCTCATTGAGGAGTCCCGAAGAGAACTTTCTGAGTCTTTCAAGAGAAAGGTGCCACCCTCTAGTGCCCAACAAAGACCTCCTCAACGCCCCAAGGCATTTGTGCAGTATCAACACAAGCGCCAAGGACCTCCTGGACCTCCCAGGACCTCTGCCAAGACCACCATGCCTAATGCCCAGATCCGGCGCCGCATCCTTGGCGACACCAAGCCAATCCCAACGACCTCCAGAGCAGCTGGGATCACCTGCTTCAAGTGTCACCAAGTGGGGCATTTCGCCAATCAATGCCCACTAAAGACTGAGCAAGTCGTAAAGACCTCTACTTCAGGACCTCCCTCAGCCAAGATCTCCCAAGCCACAAGACCTCCTCAAGCTAGGACCTCCCCATCTTTTGGAAGAGGACGTGTGAACCATGTTGCAGTGGAAGAAGCTCAGACCTCCTCAGATGTGGTACTAGGTATGTTCCTAGTAAATTCAGTGCCAGCTGCAGTTTTGTTTGACTCTGGAGCTTCTCATTCGTTTATTTCTCGGAGTTTTGCTGCAAAACACCAGTTTCGAGTTGTTGCTCTTAAGTCTACCTTGTTGGTTCAATCCCCCGGTTCGGAATTAAGCACGAACCAGGGTTGTCCACAAGTTAAAATGGTCATAGAAGGAGTAGAATTTCTAGCCAACCTTATCCTTTTGGGCACCAGGTCCCTAGATGTGATCTTGGGCATGGATTGGCTAGCTGACCACCATGCAATGTTGGATTGTAGTGATAAAAGCATCTCTTTGACCAGTCCTAGTGGTGTCCTTTGTGAAATTTTAGCCTTCTTAGAAGCTCAAAGGAGCCCTATCTTGTAGTGCTCTAGTTCAAACATTGGAAGATGTCCTGTTGTTAAAGAATTTGTGGATGTGTTCCTGATGAGCTCCCGGGAATGCCTCAGACAGAGACCTTGAGTTTGTCATTAACCTTGTTCGAGGACCTCCCCATCTCCAAAAGTCCTTCAGATTACATGTTGATGTCCAAGTGGAGTTGAAGAAGCAAATAGAAGACTTGCGAGCAAGGGTTTTATTAGACCTAGCTCCTCACCATGGGGAGCCCAGTGATTTTGTGCCCAAAAGGATGGTACATAAAGAATGTGTGTGGACTCTGAGCCCTTAATGATGTCCTTGTCAAGAACAAGTATCCTTTGCCAAGAATTGATGATTTGTTTGACCAATTGAAGGAGCTGCTTTGTGTTTTCAAAGATAGATTTGAGGACGGGATATCACCAACTCAAGATCCAAAAGAAGACATCCCAAAGACAGCTTTTTCAACTAGGTATGGGTTGTTTGAGTTCCTTTGTCATGTCTTTTGGGCTGACCAATGCCCTGCCTATTTCATGAATTTGATGAGCAGTGTTCATGGAGTACCTAGACAAGTTTATCATTGTCTTCATTGATGACATTCTTGTATATTCCAAGAGTGAAGAGGAGCATGCAAGGCATCTCTTTTCGGTTTTAGAGAAGCTGAGAGCCCATCAGCTCTTTGCTAAGTTTAGTAAATGTGAGTTTTGGCTAAAAGAAGTGGTCTTTTTGGGGCATTTTTGTCAAAGGAAGGAGTATCTATCAACCCTAATAAAGTTCAAGATGTGCTCAATTGGGAACCTCCTAACTCTGTGCCTCAAGTCCGAAGTTTTCTTGGTATGGCAGGGTACTACAGAAGGTTTATTGAAGGCTTTTCCCGAATTGCAAGACCTCTAACTCAGTTGTTAAAGAAAGAAAAGAAGTTTCTTTGGACCTCTGATTGTGAACAAAGCTTCCAAGAGCTCAAGAAGAAGTTGACCTCTGCCCCAGTTTTGGTTCTTCCAGATGTCAGGAAAGATTTTGAAGTCTATTGTGATGCATCAAAGCAAGGACTTGGCTGTGTTCTAATGCAAGACAGAAGAGTGGTAGCTTATGCCTCAAGGCAGTTGAAGCCCCATGAAGCTAGCTACCCTACTCATGACCTAGAGTTAGCTGCTGTGGTACATGCTTTAAAGATTTGGCGCCATTACCTCATTGGTAATAGGTGTGAAATTTATACTGACCACAAAAGCCTAAAGTACATCTTTACTCAGGCAGATTTGAATTTGAGGCGAGAGAAGGTGGCTAGAGCTTATTAAAGACTACAATGTGGAATTCATTACCACCTGTGCAAAACCAATGTGGTGGCAGATGCTTTGAGCGTAAAAGTTTATGCCAATACATTGATGATCAAGGAGAGCCAACCTACTTTGCATGAAGAATTCCTGAAGCTTAGGCTTGAGTTAGTTGAGGAAGGGTTTTTAGCAGCTCTGGAAGTGCAACCTACCTTGCAAAAATAGATCAAGGCAGCCCAAGATGGGGATGCTGACATCCAAGAAATCAAGGCCAACTTAAGAGAAGGGAAAGCTGCAAGGTTTTCTAAAGATGGACAAGGTGCGGTTTGGTTTGATAAGAGGCTCTGTGTGCCCAATAACACAGAGCTCAAAGAAGTTATACTTAAAGAAGCCCATGAGGCATTGTATTCTATACATCCAGGAGCTACAAAGATGTATCAAGACATCAAGGAGTTGTACTGGTGGCCGAAAATGAAGAAGGAAATAGCAGATTTTGTGGCCAAATGTGACACTTGCCAAAAAGTTAAAGCTGTACACCAAAGACCTGGAGGACTTTTAGTGCCTTTACCCATACCCGAGTGGAAGTGGGAAGAGGTCAGGATGGACTTTATAACTGGTCTACCTCGTACCCAAGCTAGTTTTGATTCTATTTGGGTCATTGTGGATAGGTTAACCAAAATGGCTCACTTTATTCCGGTGAAGACTACCTATTCTAGAGACAAGCTGGCCGAAATCTACATGGCAAAGGTTGTATGCTTGCATGGTGTCCCAAAGAAGATAGTCTCAGATAGAGGATCTCAGTTCCCTTCCAAATTTTGGCAAAAGTTACATGATGCCTTGGGCACAGACCTCAAGATCTGACATACCACCCATAAACAGATGGCCAAACTAAGAGAGTTAATCAAGTCCTTGAGGACATGCTGAGAGCTTGTGCTCTGGAAAGGCAATCTAGTTGGGACAAGATGTTGCCATATGCAGAATTTTCCTACAATAACAGCTACCAAGCGAGCCTTCAAATGTCCCCTTTTGAAGCTATTTATGGGAGGAAGTGTAGAACTCCTTTGTACTGGACCGAATCTGGTGAAGGCCAAGTTCTTGGCCCGGACCTGCTGAAAGAAGCCGAAGATCAAGTGAGGTCAATAAGGGAGAAGTTAAAGACTGCTCCAACTCGGCAAAAGAGCTATGCAGATATTAGACGACAAGACCTAGCTTTTGTCCCCGGAGATCATGTCTACCTCAAAGTATCAGCTCTCAAAGGTATGCAGCGGTTCAGAGTTAGTGGGAAGCTTGCTCCAAGATTTATTGGACCTTTTCCAATTCTTGCCCGAAGGGGTGAAGTGGCCTACAAGTTGAACCTCCTCCTCACCTTCTTTGGAGTCCATGATGTGTTCCATGTGTCACAGCTTGAAGAAATGCTTGCGAGTGCCAGAGGACCAAATGCCTTTAGAAGCTGTGGACCTCCAAGAAGACCTCACTTACAAAGAGCAACCCATCAAGATCTTGGATGTGTCAGAAAGAGTTACAAGGAGAAAGACCACCAAGTTGTGCAAAGTGCAATGGAGCAACCACTCTGAAGCCGAAGCAACATGGGAGCATGAAGAGGACCTCAAGAAGGAGTTCCCCCACCTATTCCCTAGTTCAGCCTGAATCTCGGGGTCGAGATTCCTGAAGGGGTGAAGGTTTGTAACGTCCCGTTTCTCCTAGGTTCTCGCCCAGTTTTCAAAATAAAAGTAACCATTTGGTTTTGTTAAGAGTTCAAAGCTTAACTTGAGTTTTCAAAAGAGCTTTAATGGATTAAACCCAAACTTGAACTAAATCGGTTCGGTGCCTTGCTGTTTATTTGGAGCTTGCTCGTTCTCCCTCTTTCTCTCTGTGTGCCTTTGTGTTTGATTTTCTCCTTTCCAGACCTCTTTTGTGTCTGGAACTCTTTTCTTGTTCTCCCTCCCTGTTTCTGACCTCCCCGTACACCTCTCCACGTTTGTGTCAACTCCCTGAGTCCATTTGGGGTGCCCTTGGCATCTTTTTGATTTCCCTGTGCCCTCTCGGACCTCCCCCGTGGACCTCTCACCTCTATTTGAACCCCTCCTGAGTTCACTTGGGCACTCCTGAGTTCTTTTGGACCTCCCAGTGCCCTGTTGGAACCTTCCTCGAATTCCCTTCTAGCCCCATCGGACCTCCTTGAGTCCCTACGGGCCTCCCTTTGTCCTACGGACCTCCTCTGTGGCCGTTAGGACCTCCTCTCTGGAGATCTTAACCGCTCAGACCTCCCCCTTGTTGAGATTTGACCGTTAGGACCTCCTCTCTGGAGATCTTAACCGCTCAGACCTCCCCCTTGTTGAGATCTGGCCGTTAGGACCTCCTCTCTGGAGATCTTAACCACTCAGACCTCCCCCTTGTTGAGATTTGACCGTTAGGACCTCCTCTCTGGAGATCTTAACCGCTCAGACCTCCCCCTTGTTGAGATCTGGCCGTTAGGACCTCCTCTCTGGAGATCTTAACCACTCAGACCTCCCCCTTGTTGAGATTTGACCGTTAGGACCTCCTCTCTGGAGATCTTAACCGCTCAGACCTCCCCCTTGTTGAGATTTGACCGTTAGGACCTCCTCTCTGGAGATCTTAACCGCCCAGACCTCCCCCTTGTTGAGATCTGGCCATTAGGACGTCCTCTCTGGAGATCTTAACCGCACAGACCCCCCCCTTGTGTGGAGCTACCTGTTAGGATCGCTCTTTTGGAGATCTTAGCCGTCCAGATCCTTCCCCTGTTGGATCTAAAGGTCCCGACCTCCTCAGATCCAAGACCTCCTAAGCACTTGAACCCACTGTTGGCTCTGCGGTCATACAGCAAGGCTTTGCCTTCATCACCTTAGGACCGTTCGATGTTGTTAGGATGGCCCGATCCTAAGAACACGTTAAGCTTGGTCGAACGTCCCCTTTCCCACCTAGCCGTCCGATCTGTGAGCACCCGGATTTATTAAGCTCATAATACTTAGTCATCCAATTGACCCTAGTATTATCAACCAAATAAACCCAGTCTCGAGAGATGTATACTCCCCAGAATGCAGTATACGTACCTCACAACAAAAGAATGTATCAATTCCATACAACACATAGTACATAAGCAACAAACCAGAAGTTAATATTAATAAGGATAGGTTATTACAAAAGAGGGGCCTTCTGGCCAAATAACAACAAGTACTACTAAGATAACAGCGGAAGCAAAAGTGCCATAAAGATGGCTATAACACAAAGCCAATCAGTGTGCCTTAACCCCTAGGCATCTGACCGGACCGCCAAGCTAGTCGTCGAAGAAGCTGCAACACATAGCACAAAAGTGAGGCTCTTGGAGCTCACCTCCTTCCTCTACAACAAAAGCCACAAAAATGCCACAACCACGGGCAGATGAGTACATAAAGTACTCCGCAAGACTTACGTGTAAGATAACAGGCCTATAACATATGCTACATGCAAGCTTTATGTAAGTGGAGGTTGTATGTCTCATTTAGCATAAAGCAACATTTATTTGCAATAAGGTAATACATTTAAAGGCAAGTTATCAAATCTGTTTTTAACATTCAAAAACCAAGTTTAACAACGATAATAACAATAAGTAGATGACAACAACAATCCTGGAAGTGACTAACCCAATAGTCACCACGACAATAGCATGAACTCCCCGTTCATACCAACCATGTCAAGTTTTAATTAAAGGTTGTAGTCTAATTCTTACGGGAAATAACCAAGCATGTCCATAACCTAGGACGAGGCTATTCGAATAGTTTTATCCCTGCAGGGGTGTACCAATGTACCCACACGTCAGACCGCCTTTCCTTTAAGCACACTACCTTTGGTATGCCAGCACGGCTAAGTCCTCTGAGACATTTCCAATGGGCGGTGCTAATTTTGACCAAGACAACCCACGGGATAAGGACCCAATGGACAGCCTAACGGTGCGCCTTGCTCCATTCCCACACCACACACACACACATTTTATCTTTAAAACACACCAACCGGCGACCCCAATTAGCACCGCCCAAAGTACTTAGTCAAGAGAGGTCCCATATCCCCTCGTGTGGTTAGCACGCATAATTGCTTGGATCAATGGCGCAAGAATTCGGTCCTTGTTGACTCAGCATACCACCACATCCAAAACCACACCATCCATCCAATATGCCCAAGTCTAAATCAATCTTTTATTTTCAGTTTTGATTTTACAAATTAATCAAAGCACAAGTGCTGGACATATAGGAGTAATAATCAGTTTTGAGTGATCAAGACCATCGACTAAGCCGATGATCGCCCATTACTACCGATAACTAAGCATGGCTAAGCAATGTTAACGTAAACTACTAAGTGATAAGAGCTCATCCAACGAGCTCAAACCACAGCAAATAACCTAGGCTCATGGGTAGTAGAGGATAAACAATTCCTACAGATTATGCAACTATAGGATTGCTAGCGATATTTTAACACAAAGTAGCATGCATACATATAAGTGAAACAAAATATTAAGCTTTAAAGTAATGAGACAATGATGGAAATGATCAAACTGCTTGCCTTGCTGTTGCAGGTCAAATTGTTGCTGAGGATCGCTCACGGGTTCAAAGTACTCGTCGACACCTAATCGGAAAGACGAAAACAATCGATAAGAACGACGAAAACGACAAAGACAGCACAGCAAACGAAATCCAAACACTCTGAATTTTCTACAGCAGCAAGATGGTGATTTTTAGGGAATTTAGCAACAAGAACCAATTGATTTGGATTCTTAATGCAAAAGTTATGAGCAAAACAAACCTGCTCAGCCCTAAAAATACCAAACTGCACTATTCACTAATCTAATTATGAGGCAACATTTTCTAGAAAAGTGGTGACACTGAAATTTTTACAGCAAAACCAGCACCTCATGAGATGAATAACACAATTGAGTTCATCTCATTTGGAGCTAGATTGCACTTTCTACCATTTTTCTAAAACAAGAACTTGAACAAAATTATAATGCACAAGAACTCTTTTCTACAACAGCAACAAGATCAAAGCTAATTTTCACAGTAAGTTCGCTAATAGAGGAAGCCAACAAAGTTGGATTCACTCAAAACAATCTACGGAGCATTAGTTATGTATTTTACAAGTTAAGCATCAATTTGAGTGTACATTTAAAGCTAGTTTTGAAATCTATTTGCAAAACCATGTTCTGGAGCTGAACTGAGCCCATAACTATTTTTAGATTAGAGCCCAGTCCAAACCAGAGCTACAGAAATTTGAATCACCCTATTTGGATTTAAATTGAATTAGTTATGCATTTTAAAGTTCATACCTTTTTAGTTTATAAATAAGTGCTCACTCGAAAATTCTAAAACCAAAAGAGGGGAGGACGTGAACCGTTGATCTAAATCAAACGGCCCAAGACCTCCAGAGGAAGCGCCAAGCGCTGTGCAGAGTCCAGAGAACATGGGCGTTGATCTTGGATCAACGGTCCATGTCCTCCCCGCCACGCCGCTAAGCAATGAGGGGAGGTCGTGGCCGTTGATACCGCATCCAACGAACCACAATACATGAGGAGGACCGGGACGGTCCAGATCAAACGAGGGAGGTCTGAGCGGTGAGATCTTCCAAGGAAGATCTAAACTACTAAGATCTCCCCAAGGAAGATCTACATCGTCAAGACCTCACAGGGAGGTCTGGGACGGTCCAGATGTTCCAAGGAGGTCCTTGATGGTTCAGATCGTCGAGGAGGACCTTGACGGTCAAGATTTACCCCGGAGGTCATGAGCGGCCGAGATGACCTCGGGAGGTCCTAAGGGAGGTCCTAACGTCCATGAGACCTCCGGGGAGGTGCGGACGGCCACGATCACTCAAGGGAGGTCTTGGGCGCTCAAGATCTCGAGGAGGAGGTCTGGGCGTCCTGACCCACAAGCACGCCTTCGGACATGGAATAAATGCGCGCGAGACACAAAGAGGTCCGCGCGGGAGGTCTTAAATGCGCAACAGAGGGCGGATTAAAGACATTTAAGACACGCTAATGATTATAATGATTTGAGCAATGATGAACGCATTAACGCGGTGGATCTTTGTCCTAAAAACGACAACAGCGCCGCCGATCTTGTCCGACAAAGACCCGAGCTCAAAGATGTGGTCATCGCCGGCGATACAGACCTCGCCGGCGACACCCAATGGTACCGTTGGGTCCGCAATAACCATGCGCACCCAATGGACCTCCTCTCAACGGCGGCGACGGCCTTGAACGCCGGCGAGCCGGAGAGGACAACGAAGGCAAGCACGGCCAAAATCCGAAATGCAAAATGAAGCTCCGCGCGACATTCAAGCGTGTGCTCAAACAAAAGCTCATGAGAGACATACATATGGTGCCAAGCAACTAAGGGACTAACGGGAGGAGTACAGGAGGTCCCGAGGTGCTAAGGAGGTCGAGGAAGGAAGGACCGGTCTTCGGGAGGAAAGGTGCTCCACGGCCAAAGCTTGACTCAAGCTCCACTTTGTCCCCCTCTGCAAATGCCCAACAAATCAAGTTAGGACTTGGTCCCAGAGGGTAGGGCACAATTGGAAGCAAGGAGAAAAGGAGGAAAACTCCAGGGACCTTTGTCCACCGAGGAGCTTCAAGCTCCAGCAATGGCGGCCAAGGAGAGCTTCGGTGGTTTAGAGCTCACAAGCACAGGGGTGCAAGCAAGGGGATAATGGTGTGCAAAGGAAGCCAAAGAAACAGTGGGGGAGGTTTTATACTTAGGGCACAGGAGGTTGTGAACCACGGGTTAAGCTCATGGTGAGCTTGGCCCATGGGTCGGTCTAGGGCTTGGACAAGATGTAAAGTTGACATGGTGACAAAGCTAGGCAGGTCGAGAGGCGGAAAGTCGACTGCATTTAATCTTGGTCAAGAAAGAGTTGTTATAAGGTACACAGTTGTAGGCGTGCATTAAATCATTGCTCAGTAGCACGCATGCGTGACTGAGGAAGGAGAAGAACAGGGGATGTCATTTTGACCGTTGGATAAGCCTACGGGGAGGTCCTAGCCATCGGATCCTATTTTTGAACCGTTACGCTTAAAGGACGGGGAGGAGGTCCCAGCCACACGATTTGGAAAGGGAGGTCGTAGCCCTCCGATTTCCAAAACGCAGATGAGCAAAGGATAAAGGGTTAGGAGGTCCTAGCCTTTGGATTTACATCCAAGGGCTCAGACCTGAGTGGAGGACATAACTGCGTGTGACTTAGAGAAAAACAGGGGAGGTCATGGCCTTTGGATTTAAATCCAAGGGCGCACAACCAAAGGGGAGGTCTTAGCGCTGCGCGCAGCGCACAAGAGGTTAAGGCCTCAGATCAAGATCTAGTGGCGATGAGAGGGCAAGGGAGGTCATGGCCGTGAGATTTATATCTAACTGCCACGACCTCACGTCTTGTGGGAGGTCAGATCGACAAGGCACTAGGAGGTCGTGGTCAGAGATTTTAAATCTAACGGCTACAACACACGATGGGGAGGTTTGGTGCGCTAGATTTTGAGGGAGGTCGGGTGCATTGGATCTCGATCCAACGGCCACGACCTCAACAAAGTGGGAGGACCTCGCAGAGAAGGTTTGCAGAGGAGGTCGTGGCCTTAGGATTGAATCCAACGGCCACGACCTCAAGTGAGTACAAAATGGAGGTCAAGGTGGTTTGAGCTCATGGGAGGTTAGGGCCATGGATTTTGATCCAAATGCCAAGACCGATGAGGCGGGAGGTCTGGCAGTATTGATCATGAGGAGGTCGTGGCGGTTGGATGTTAATCCAACGGCTACGACCTGATCAAGGTGGATAGGAGGTCGGACGCTAAGGGAGGCGGTTGGGTTGGACCACTTTGCACAAACGGTTCAAGCCCAAGTCAAACCAGTTTATTTAGATTAATAAACAAGCTGAGACAAAAGAGGATTTATTTGAGATAGCAAATGAACTCCAAATTTGATGAAATTTTAACTGGAGCTTGCTGACAATGAGATTAACCTTGCATAAAATTTCCAGAGGTTATTATGCAATGCATTTTTCTCAGGAAATTCATGAAGGTTGTTCAAGGATTTGTTTTACCTCCAAAATTTATCAAACAAGTTTTACAACTTGTGATATTTTTCAGAGGGGTCCCACATTAGTTTTAGGACCAAGGAAAATATTTTCCAAATGTTTGGCACAAGATTTAAGATAAACGGAGAATGAGTTTGACTTTTGGTCAACAAGAACTTGTATTTTTGGATTACACAACTCTTGGACTAGAATCACAGGAGAGATTAGGGGTTTTCAAGATGTGAGAAAAAGTTTTAATTTCTACACATATAATTATATTTGAACAAACCCTGTTTAGGTATTTGGGATGTTCCAAAATCTCCCCCCTTACAAAAATCTCATCCCGAGATTTGGCTCACTCGGTAAAGAAAGATGGATAGTCCGCACGCAGACGATCTTCTCTTTCCCAAGTAGCCTCATCCTCAGAATGGTTCGACCACTGAACTTTAAGGAACTTGATGGTCTTATTCCTTGTCCTTCGTTCAAACTCATCGAGTACGCGAACAGGGTGCTCGCGATAGGTCAAATCTTCCTGGACATCGAGAGTTTCCAACGGAGCTTCCTCAGTTGGAACACAGAGGCACTTCTTAAGCTGGGACACATGGAAAACATCATGTACCCCCTCAAGTGCAGCTGGCAACTCCAACTTATAGGCAACAGCTCCCTTCTTCTCGATAACGCGGTAGGGACCGACATATCGAGGAGCCAACTTGCCCTTGACGCCGAAACGTTGATGGCCCTTCAAAGGAGAGACTTTGAGATAAACAAAGTCATTAGGCTCAAAACGCAACTCATGTCAACGGCGATCCGCATAGCTCTTTTGCCTGGATTGAGCTGTGCGCAGCAACGCCACGAATAAAATTTGGACTTGGCGCTCGGCCTCATTGATTGAGTCCGGGCCAAAGAGAGGTCTTTCACCGGGCTCTGACCAGTTCAACGGGGTTCTACACTTTCTCCCGTACAAGGCCTCGAAAGGTGCCATGCCGAGACCGGCTTTGAAAAGTTGTTATTATAAGAAAACTTCGTGAATGGCAAGCATTTCTCCCAATGCTTCCCATAGGAAAGGACACAAGCACGAAGCATGTCTTCCAAAACTTGGTTGACCCTCTCGGTCGACCATCGGTTTGGGGAGAAATGCTGTGCTAAAGGTAAGACGGGTTCCCATAGCCTTTTGCAGGCTATGCCAGAAATGGGAAGTGAAGATGGAGCCACGATCGTAAAGCGATCGTCTTAGGTACGCCATGTAAGCTCACAATCCTAGAGACATAGAGCTCAGCTAGGCGATCGGTGCGAATCTTGGTCTTGACTGGAAGAAAATGAGCCACTTTAGTCAACCGATCAATGACCACCCAGATGGCATCATTTCCCTTTTGCGTTCAGGGCAGACCGGTGATAAAGTCCATGCCGATTTTAATCCCACTTCCATTTCGCACGAGCAAAGGTCAAGCGATCTGCTGACGCCGATGTTCGGCCTTGACACGGACGACACACGTCGCTTTTCGGCAATGAACCGCAATCTCCCTCTTCATTGGGTCCACCAAAATCTCTGGCGGAGATCTTGATACATCTTTGTGGCCGGGATGAATGGATAAAGGCGAATCATGGGCTTCGCGGAGGATCAAATTCTGCAACCCCATGTCCTTTGGAACCACAAGGCGTTGCCCGAACCTCACAACACCATGCTCATCCTCAGAAAAGCACTTGGTTGTTCCGTTCTTGATATTCCCCTTGATGTGGCTCACTCCAACATCCGATTGCCGAGCGGACTTGATCCGATCCACCAAGGTTGGTTGCACAACCAAGGCAATGAGAGAACCATGCTCAACTAAACTCAAGTTGAGATGCTAAAATTCTTCGGAAGAGCGGTCAAGCTCCTAGACAACAAGGCATTGCAATGCGCTTTGCGACTAAGCGATCGGCAAGCGACATTAGCCTTGCCGGATGGTAGTGAATACCCATATCATAGTCCTTGATCAACTCCAACCATCTCCTTTGCACGAGGTTCAGTCAGTTGTGTGAACAAGTACTTTAAGCTTTTGTGATCCGAATACACTTCTAGCGATTCGATTAGGTAATGTCGCCAGATCTTAAGTGCATGAATCACGCATGACTAACTCCAAGTCATGAGTAGGGTATTTGAGTTCATGAGGTCTCAATTGCCTTGATGCATAGGCCACTACCTTGCCTTCTTGCATAAGGACACAACCGAGGCCTCGACGAGAAGCATCGCAAAAGATATCGAAGCCGATGGATATCGGGAAGAACAAGACGGGAGCGGTGGTCAAACACTTTTGAGTATTTGGAAACTTTCCTCACACTCAGCGGACCACACGAACTTCTTGTCCTTCTTGAGCAACTCCGTCATCGGCCAGCGATCTTGGAGAAGTTCTCGATAAAGCGGCGATAATATCCCGCTAAACCGAGAAAACTCCGTACATCGGTGACCAAGCGGTGACTCCATGAAAGAACATCGCTGACCTTGCTAGGGTCAGCGGCCACGCCTCCTCTTTGAAAGAACGTGGCCTAAGAAAGACACTTCCTTCAACGGAATGCACACTTCTTTGAACTTCACAGTCTGGTGATGCTCACGCAGACTTGCTCAACACAAGCTTCAGATGCTCGGCGTGTTCCTCATCGGTCTTGGAATAGATCAGGATATCATCGATGAAGACCACGACAAACTTATCCAAATACTCCATGATGAAGGACCGGAAAGGCGACTAGAGGGGGGGTGAATAGGAGCACCTAATCTTTTTCGCAAAGAATGGATTCAACTTGTAAATCACTCCAATAGCTATGAGAGCTATGAAGATCAAAGATTAAGCACAGAGGAAGTCTTATGTTGAATCCACTCCTCACCCCCAAAGCTCAGCAAACAAAAACGAGGAAGAGCCGAACAAATCAGGACAATCGGTACAACCGAACAAGCGGCGGTTGTACCACGATCGGCTACAAACCGCAGTACAAGCGGCGGTTGTACCGATCGATCATAAGCTACGATGTTAAGCCGGTTCATCCGATTGTCCCGAGCAGCAAAATCCGCTCGGGTTTCAAAAGAAAAGCGGCGTAACTTTTGAACCGCTTGGCCAAACTCTACGAGATTTGAACCACACCTTCCTAACGATACTAGGAACCTATTCCAATCAAAAATTCAGAGATCCATTCCAAGGTTCCTATCTTTTTGCATTTGAGCGAAGAAGGATGCTAAACAAGGGCAAGAACAAACCTCTAATCCAATCACTTGCTCGTGGATGATTGATGATCTAGATCACCCTAGATGTATTCCCACACGTCATAGCAAGGTAGATTGGGGCAAGAAACAACCAGAGAAACAAAGGATCAAGAAATCTTCAAAAAGAGGTCATCGAAGAAAGAAATGACAGAGAGCTCAAATATGAAACAAACACCATCTCATATTGATCTAGAGGAAGAGAGATACATGATTGATACAAGAGGAATGATTACAAGCTTTCATCTCATCCTCTCCCACTCTCAAACCTCAAGAACACACACTCATCCATTCTTGAGGAGGGAAGCAACGAAGGGGACAAGCAGGGAGCACCCACTGCCTCCACCAACACTCCTCAACCACTAAAGCCTAAAGCAAAAACAGCCACTAAAGACTCTTTTGACTCTAGCAAACCCTAATTCCTTTTCAAGTGCTCAAGAGGGCATGCAGCCCCTCCAATCCTTTATATAGCCTTGGCTAACGGGTCTCCTCCCCGTTACGCCCGCTAAGTCCAACGGAGCCCGCTCCCGCTTGTGCAGCTTTGCGAATTTCCCGATTCGCCCCTTCTGCACCTTCCGGGAAGCTTCCGCGCTCCTTGTCTCGCACGCCTCGCAACCACCTCGAGTCCACGTCGTCTTCGACACATCCTGACCGTTCTGACCTCAGCGCCACCTGCGCTTAGTCCAGTCCACCGTGTCTCGCCACGACTCCACTCGACGTCCTGCGACCACACGGACAAGAAACACGAAAGGGAACAAGTTCTTCACAACTTGACCTAGCGTTAGCTCAAACATGCAATATGCAACACATATGCATGAACACACTGGATATGACCTATCCCAAAACTCAAATCACCAAAATGGCCAAACCTCACAAAACAATCGGTACAACCGCCATGTTACCGGCGGATCAACCGCACTCGTTCGTCTCGCTCCAATACTGCGGTCGTTCCGATTTCCAATGAAGACCGAACTCGAAAAAACAACTTCTCCGAATTCTTCAACCGCCATTTACCAATCGGTACAACCGCTCATGATCGCATCGCTCATAACACGCCGGTCGTTCGATTATCCGACATACTGAATGACTTCACGAAAACGCAGCGTGAACCTCGCAGAACGACATGGTCCGACCACACAAACCAAACTCGTCGACCTAAAACCTTTGTCAATTACTCATCACTCTCATGGAGACACGACCACATGGTCTCTCAATCTCCCCTTGATGAGAATATTGACAAACTCGAAAAAAAGCTTTTAAGAAGAGTTTGAGTTTGAAGAAACCAACATGGTCCAAAGAAGAAGAGTGAAACAAATGACCATGTCGATGTAGGAACACTAGAGCAACAACTGAAAGAGCAAATTGATCTCCAAAGCTCTAAACTGTTCCCAATGCAGACTTTTCTTCTCTATTCTCCCCTTTTGGCAATAAGCGATCAAGATGCAATAGAGAGAGTATGACATGTTAATGGATGAAAATGGTGAAGTGTGTTTATTTAAGCATTTTGAGCCATGAGAATTATCCATAATGACCAACATGTAATACACCAAGCCATAACTCAATAAAACGCTACCTAGATCATGACAAGATATGTATAAGCTAGCTAGAACACATAGATGACAATCTGAAAGTGAGGTACATTATGTGAGCAAGTCAAGTCATCAATGAGCAAAGTCTAGCTAGAGATATCCAAGGATGATGCAGCCATGTCAATAAGCTAAGCGTAGCTAAGAAGCTTAAATTGAGACCAAATAGAGTGCTATGCTCAAGAATGAAACATTGGTTAAAGTACTTGATACTTTTTGTAGCTTTAAGCACATTGAACACATAAAACATATTTTCTTTTGAAATTCATGGTGGTTTCCAACCAGATTTTTGTTTTATCATGTGCTAGGTCTCAAGCCTTATGCAACTACTCCAAGCAAGAAGCTTAAGAAGATAGTCTAGGTCACCCAAAACTCCCCCTAAGTTCATGCCAAGTGCAATGGCAAGCCGTCTCATAGGAGAGAATTGGTGAGATCAGTTTTTTCGCACAAAAGAGATCTTTTGCCTTTTAACAAGTTGTACTAACTCATGCATCATCAAGAGACTAAAACAGCTCAATCTAAGGCTCAATATAGATTCATCACTCTACCCAAACCTATTTGACATGGCATGAATCATAAAAGATATCTCAAGAAAGACTAATCTCGAGTGCTAACATGACAAGTTTTAGTTTAAGTTGAGCAATTTTAATTAACTTATCATGGCAAAAGCTAGGCTACACATATGAAGTCATGATAAATCTAGCAAATAAGCACAAGTCATGGCAAGGTGTAAAGCATTGTAAACATGTCATAGCAGGATAATAATCAAGGCTCAATGTAGTTATATTACAATGCGAGAATGCTAGAAATCAGAAGATCGGCTCCCCTCAACATTAGATGCAACTTTTAGTTCAAGTTGAGTTAACTCAATATTAAGCTCCGAAGCTCCCAAATGAACTCCTTGAACCAAAACAATAAATCGAGAAGTCGGCAAAGAAAATATAAAAGCAGCAGTCCTTAAAGCATAGATAAGATATAGAGAATACTATGGCTCGATCGACTCTCATCTACCCCATATGACTCTAGGACTATCAAGCGCCTTGGCTAACACACTAAGGAGCAAACACGTTCCTGTCTACCCAAGGGTGGCCCAACCCTTGCTAGAACCTATAAGAAGTGAGTAAGCTCAACCTAGTGAGAAGAGCTGACTAATAAGCGACATCCTAGAATCACAAGATAAGAGCAAATCTAAACAACTAGACAAAAGAAGCACTCTAATCTATGCTAGGAGGACTAATCCCAAATGCACCCAAAATGCAATGCAATAGTAAGGAGCAAGAGCATAAATAATATAGTAAAGCAAGAAACCCAAAGCTCCCCTCACTACAGATCCATAAGGACAAACCACCCCAAGCTCTCCCCGCAGAGTGAAAACCTCGAACAATCCAAAGGCTTGGTGAAAATGTCGATAACTGGTGGTCACTCTCCTGGCTGGAGCACTATATCGCCCTTCTCTACATGGTCTCTAAGGAAGTGGAAGCGAATATCGATGTGCTTGGTCGGGAATCTTTGCTTTGGGTTCTTGGCAATGTTAATCATGAAGTGTTATCACAAAAGAGTGGAACAACATCGATAACTAACCCAAAGTCCCGCAGGGTCGAAGTCATCCAGAGCACTTGGCTACAGCAACTGGCTGCAGCAACGTACTCGGCCTCTGCGGTGGACTGTGCAACACCGGATTGCTTCCTCGAAGACCAGGAAACAAGAGAAGTGCCAAGAAATTGGCGGTGCGGAAGTGCTCTTCCTATCTATCCTCTGACCAAATAAGTCGCATCCGAGAAGGCTCTCAAGGAAAGACAGGATGAGGAAGAGTACCAGATACCATAGTCAATGGTAGCTCGCAGGTACCGAAAGATGCGCTTCACCGCCTGGCGGTGAGAAACGCGAGGAGAAGCTCAAAGCGAGCGCACAAACACACGTAAAAATGTATATCCGGTCTCGGCGTTGAGGTACAAGAGGAGCCAATCATGCCGCGAAACTCCTTTTGATCAAGCGGCTCGCCATCCTCATCAGGTCAAGATAGGTTTGTAGAAGCCATGGGAGTCGACACAGGCTTACCATCACTCATGTCGAGCGTCTCAGAGATCACGAGTGTACTTGCCCTGATGAAGAAAAGTACCTCCCGAGTCCGCTTGATTTGGAAGCCAAGAAAGAATGTCAACTCACCCATCATACTCATCTCAAACTCGGTGCTCATGACATCCGAGAACCGGGGAACCAGAGTATGGGAAGAGCCGCCAAAGATAATGTCATCGACATAGATCCGACGAGCGGAAGGTCGATGCCATGCTTGGCGGATGAACAAGGTCTTGTCAACTTTACCCATCTCAAAACCATGACTTATCAAGTAGGACTTAAGCCTCTCATACCAAGCTCGGGAGCACTGCTTAAGTCCATCTGGGTTTGGAAAGCTTGAAGACATGGTTAGGGTATTTGGGGTTCTCGAAACACGGAGGTCGTCGGACGAGACTTCCTCCTCAATAAGGCCATTGAGGAAGGCACTCTTCACGTCCATCTGGTAAAGCTTGAAACCCTTAGAAGCTGCAAAGGCAAGCGAGATTCTAATGGCTTCAAGTCGAGCTCTGAGGGCAAAGGTCTCCTCAAGTCTAGACCCTCAACCAGGAAAACCCACGAGCTACCAATCTAGCCTTGTTTGGGATGATTACCCCATCCTCACTCTGCTTGTTCTTGAACACCCACTTGGTTCCAATGATATTGTGGCCTCGTGGGGGCTCAACAAGCGACTGGACCTTGTTTCTCTCAAAGTTTTCTAGCTCCTCATGCATGGCATTGACCCAAGACTCATCGAAAAGGCGTGACAAACATCCTTGGGCTCAAAGGAGGCAACAAAGGCAGAATGGAGACAGAAATGAGAAAAGCGGACTTAGGCGTGTGACACGCTCAAAAGATCTCCAATCATCTGCCTGAAGGATGACTTTTACGGATATGTCGGGAGGTCTGGATGAGAAGAAGAAGTGGCCTCTACCTCATGTGTGCAGACGAGGCAGGACAGAGCCACTAGCTCCGGAGGAAGCGGAAGGCAAGGTGATCACCTTGAGGTGCCGTGGAAGAAGGCATCTCAAGGGAGGAAGAGGAGCTGGATCGTAAACAACCATCGTCTCCCTCGTCCTCATCATCCACAAAGATGGTCTCGGACTGCTCTAAAGAACACGAGATATCTGGCCTAGTCCCTGACCGCCTCGTCAAAAGTCACCTCGCGAGTCTCTACCATTTTGCTAGACTCGCAGTTCCTGACCCTATAAGCCCATGAAGAAGTCGAGTAGCCTAGAAAGATACCGCCACACGAGGCGTGACTCGAACTTGTCTAGGTTCCCGGACTTCAAGATAAAGCACTTGCAACCAAACACACGAAAATGAGAGATTTGGGCTTTCGCCAGTATCTCGACTCATAAGAAGTGGTGTAGGAGTGCAGAAGAAAAACTCGATTCAAACATGGCACGCGGTCGCAATGGCCTCAGCCCAAAACTTCCTCGGTGTAGAGTACTCATCAAGCATCGTCCCGCCATCTCGACTAAGGTGCGGTTCTTCCTCTCCTACAACGCCATTTCTTTGAGGGCGTATGGAGAAGAGAGGCGGTGCTCTACACTGCCTCACCACGTAAACTCTCAAAGTAGGAATTCTTGAACTCCGTGCCATTGTCATGCGGATCGCTCGTAAGGCACCGGGAGCTCAGCAGACTGACCTACTAAAAAGACCTCGGAAATGTGTAAATGTCTCATCCTTCGAGGCTAAGAAAAACACCCAAGAGTACCTCGAGAAGTCATCGACCACAACAAGAACATACCACTTCCCTCCGATTGACTCGAGGTGGTCCAAGCTGTGTCCATGTGGAGCATTTGTCGGTGCATCGGTCATAATAATTGTGTGGGAGGATGAGAAGCGGCAACCATCTTGCCGTCTTGGCATGGAGTGCAAACAAGATCTTTGACCATCTTGAGTTTGGCGGACCACGAATGAGATCATGGTCGCTAACTTTCGGGTCAAATGGTCAAATCAATATGACCAAGTCTCCTATGCGAGAAGGAGATCGCGGGACTCGAAGCAACCAAACACCGGAGAGGATCACGGAAGAATCGGAAAAATCAGCACGAAAGATCCTCCCATAACGAGAAATCCATAAACCGGACTACTAGAAGAATCAAGAATTTTGCAATTGTTTTTCTTAAAACTCACCTCGAAACCGTCATCAGAAGTCGAGAAGCGGAAAGCAAATTGTCCGCAGCCTTACTAACCAAGGCAACATCCTTAAGAATAAAAGAAGCATTAATACGGTACCTTTGGCGATGACGCGTCCGACGAAGCGTCTCGAAGGTGATCGACTCATCACTGGAGCGCGGGCTAGGAGGAGAACCAGCGGAGTCTCCGGTCATATAGCGAGAACAACCGAGTCTACAAGCCAAACCTTCTCCTTCCCTACCCGCGAACTGAGTCAAACAGAGTAAAGTCTCGATCTTGGGATAAATCAACAATGATTTTGGCACCCAATCTTGAGTAACACGTCGGCGAGATGAAGTAGTCAAGCACGATCGACCTCTATCTACCCTCGCTCTCAGTAACTCAAAGCGAAGGTCTAAGAGTAGACCCGAAGTCGTTCTCGGGTTCGATCGCTCTGAAGGAGCGAGTCGAGCACGCAACATCTTGAACACGCCATGAGTAGCTATCTCGATAGGGAAAACGAGATCTACCCTCAGGACGGCGGAAGTCACGACTGAAAGCAGCATGAGGACGAAAACCAGAAAACTCGGAAAAACCAAGTCCTCGATGCTGCACAAACCCATCAGAAGAAACAAGCCTAGACCTCGTGTTGGTCTTAGGTGCACTCAAGGTCTGGGGCCGACCCTGAATGTGCCTAAGAGACTCAACATGGTCTCTACGCGCGATCTTGGCGCGCCTGAAGCATCGATCGACTGTGTGTCCATCCTTCTGACAGAAGGTGCAGTGATACTTCACCTTCTGAGAGGTAGAAGCAGCATGTGAAATTACCTTCTTGTCGAAATCCCTGGACATAGCCCGCCGACTTGAAATGGACTTTCTCGGTCTGGGCTCGATCTCGATCACACCGGTGCTATGGGTGCGAGCACGGCGGTGGATGCTTCCTCATGTCCTCAAAGAAGTCATATCCTAGACCACGATTAAATCTGCAGATCTTAGATTGGTCTAGAATAAGATTGAGCTTCTTCTTGCCTCCTACAAATCTCTCGAGAGTGTTCATAAGGTCTTGACACTCCGAAAGAGAGAGGTGCAAGAAGAGCAGGGGAAGAAGAGAGGCAGAAGGTAAGGAGCAAAAGAAGAACGGCAAGAGAGAGGGAAGAATGGCTTGTGCACGCACACCGACTCAAGGGGCGATCCTCTCGCTAGCCGGTTGGTTCACGTTGCTAAGCGTCTCATCCTTACCCTGGGGCTTCTCTCCCTTCTCCACAATCATATTGCAAGCACAATGTGACTTCTCTAGAAGATCCTTAGTTAGCTTCACACATTTCTCATCCAAAGCAATCAAGTCGATTTTAGTTTGTTACACTTAATGCATGGTGAGCTAACAGGTCCTTAGAAGCAAACCGAGCCAACTTCCTTTCATGATCAATCATATCTTGAAAGCTGTTTGGAGACGACCTCAAGTTCAAGATTAACTTAGGGCAGTTCAAGCATGAAACAATCGGCTCAAGTAAAAAGCTTGTAGTTCAACAATTTTATGATCTGCCTGTTTAAGTTCATCTTCAAGTTATTGCAATTTTCACAAGACTCAGGCAGATCAAGGAGCATGGCATAAGATCCTCTAGCAAACAATGTCCTTACCCTCACATGAGGTGGGAGAAGTAGTCTCATCAATAATAAGTAGGGTAATGACCATCCTACTCAACTCTAACTCAAAGAAGCAGACTAACATTCTCCACCTTAACACTATCAAGTTTGGAGGACACACTATCATGTGAGGTCCTTAACTTCTCCATATCAACTTGAAAGAAAGCGAGCATGTATCACAATCATCACTAGAAGGAGCAGATGTAAGAGCAATAATCTCTAGTGACAGTCTATCTATTTCCTTCTCTAACTCAAAGACACCTAGCCTTAGCTTTAGCATGAAAACCTCCTAGCTTAAGAAAAGCATGATTGAGCTGTTCAGAGGTGGGATCTACCTCGTCCGAAGTCGGAGTCTGTTTCATTGTCATTGAGTTCGCCCTCGAGGGCCATGAAGCACATGCCGAGAAGTCGTCGCCGCCATCCTTGGGCTCTTGGTCACCCGTCCGTCATCGTCGCTCCATCCCTCCACCTCGCCGAGGTCGAGGTCGTCAAGGCGGTGAGGACGCTGTGGAAGAGCTTCTTGGCTTTGCCAAAGTTGCGGAACTTCTTCTTCTTTGGGCGTCCGAGTGGAGGCTTCTTGTTGCAGTTCTTGTCGGTGTAGTCGTTCTTGCCCGAACCGCCGTAGTCGTTCTTGCCCTTCTCCGGCTTGGGGCGGTTTGCTCGGATGTGGTTGGGGCCACCACACTCGAAGCAAATCACGGGTCCTCCTCTCTTCTGTCCCTCCTCCCTTTGTAAGCGTGGGAGAATCTTGAGCAAGGAGGGCAAAATTGCTCATCCGAAGTTGCTCTAGCGATCATCGTTATGTCACAGAGAGCGACAAGGAGAAACCGCAAGAAGAATCAAGAAAGCCCTAAGAAGAAAGCGGATTGGTGACTAAGGCCATCGATTGTGACTTCGACGGACGAGACAACGTCAATCTCGTGAGTCTTGAGGCGCGAGTCTGGTAGCATCAAGAGTCGAGGTCGAGAGGTCTGTCGTGTCTTTGATGGTGGTCACTTTCATCTCCCAAACACGCAGATCGAGTCGTGAGCATCGACGAGCATTGTCCGAAGTCGGGTATGTGAGACCGACCGCTCGGAGGTTGCTCAAGATCTTGTGAAAACGTCTGAAGCACTCATCTAGGGACTCACCGACAAGCATCTCAAATTTGTTGTATTCTCGTTTGAACCGGTCTGTCGAACCGTCTTGATCTGGGTGGTGCCCTCATGGTATCGTCGAGGTCACCCAGATATCGAGGGCGGACGGAGGTGAGATATCTTGGTCAAACTCACTACGACTCAAACCACGGATGATGATGTTCCTTGCCTTTGCATTCGCCTCAACATCAACCATGTTCCGGCATTGATGTTCTCATCGGCAGAACAATGAATCGAACCTTGACCTTTCGCCGGATGGCATACCCCGGGCTGGATGTATGTCTCCATTCGGCTCTTCGGAAGGGTGTCGATGCCATCAAAAACAGTGGCTTGGTCGAGTACTTGTCCATCGCCACGGCTCTTGAGACCGGTTAAGATCTATTGAAAAGAGCTAACCGGCTCTGATACCAATTGAAGGACCGGAAAGGCGACTAGAGGGGGGGTGAATAGGAGCACCTAATCTTTTTCGCAAAGAATGGATTCAACTTGTAAATCACTCCAATAGCTATGAGAGCTATGAAGATCAAAGATTAAGCACAGAGGAAGTCTTATGTTGAATCCACTCCTCACCCCCAAAGCTCAGCAAACAAAAACGAGGAAGAGCCGAACAAATCAGGACAATCGGTACAACCGCGAGCAAGCGGCGGTTGTACCCAGATCGGCTACAACCCCGAACAAGCGGCGGTTGTACCGCGAGTCCCAGCTAACCGCAGATGTTAAGTCCGGTTCATCCGATTGTCTGGAACAGCAAAATCCGCTCGGGTTTCAAAAGCAGCGGCGTAACTTTTGAACCGCTTGGCCAAACTCTACGAGATTTGAACCACACCTTCCTAACGATACTAGGAACCTATTCCAATCAAAAATTCAGAGATCCATTCCAAGGTTCCTATCTTTTGCATTTGAACGAAGAAGGATGCTAAACTAGGGCAAGAACAAACCTCTAATCCAATCACTTGCTCGTGGATGATTGATGATCTAGATCACCCTAGATGTATTCCCACACGTCATAGCAAGGTAGATTGGGGCAAGAAACAACCAGAGAAACAAAGGATCAAGAAATCTTCAAAAAGAGGTCATCGAAGAAAGAAATGACAGAGAGCTCAAATATGAAACAAACACCATCTCATATTGATCTAGAGGAAGAGAGATACATGATTGATACAAGAGGAATGATTACAAGCTTTCATCTCATCCTCTCCCACTCTCAAACCTCAAGAACACACACTCATCCATTCTTGAGGAGGGAAGCAACGAAGGGGACAAGCAGGGAGCACCCACTGCCTCCACCAACACTCCTCAACCACTAAAGCCTAAAGCAAAAACAGCCACTAAAGACTCTTTTGACTCTAGCAAACCCTAATTCCTTTTCAAGTGCTCAAGAGGGCATGCAGCCCCTCCAATCCTTTATATAGCCTTGGCTAACGGGTCTCCTCCCCGTTACGCCCGCTAAGTCCAACGGAGCCCGCTCCCGCTTGTGCAGCTTTGCGAATTTCCCGATTCGCCCTTCTGCACCTTCCGGGAAGCTTCCGCTCCTTGTCTCAAGACGCCGCAACCACCTCGAGTCCACGTCGTCTTCGACACATCGACCGTTCGACCTCGGCGCCACTGCGCTTAGTCCGATCCACCGTGTCTCGCCACGACTCCACTCGGCGCCCTGCACCACACGGATAAGAAACACGAAACCGGGAACAAGTTCTTCACAACTTGACCCAACGTTAGCTCAAACATGCAATATGCAACACATATGCATGAACACACTTGGATATGACCTATCCCAAAACTCAAATCACCAAAATGGCCAAACCTCACAAAACAATCGGTACAACCGCCATGTTACCAGCGGATCAACCGCACTCCGGTCGTACCGCTCCAATACCTGCGGTCGTTCCGATTTCCAATGAAGACCGTAACTCGAAAAAACAACTTCTCCGAATTCTTCAACGCCATTTACCAATCGGTACAACCGCCTGTGATCGCATCCGCTCATAACACGGTCGTTCGATTATCCCGACGATATTTCAATGACTTCACGAAAACGCGTGAACCTCGCAACGACATGGTCCGACCACACAAACCAAACTCGACTGACCTAAAACCTTTGTCAATTACTCATCACTCTCATGGAGACACGACCACATGGTCTCTCACATGAATACCGAATTCATGAGGTTCATGAACAAGGCAGGGGCATTGGTTAAGCCGAATGACATAACAGTGTACTCGTACAAGCCGTAGCGAGTAGAGAATGCCGTCTTTGGAATATCCTCAGGTCGAATCCGAACCTGATGATATCCCACTCTCAAATCAATCTTGGAGAAAACTCGAGCTCCAGTTAATTGATCGAAGAGATCGTCGATGCGGGGCAATGGATACTTGTTCTCATCATCACTTCATTAAGTGGGCGGTAATCAACGACATATAAAGTACCGTCCTTCTTCTTTACGAAGATTACTGGACAACCCCAAGGAGATGAGCTAGGGCGGATGAAACCCTTCTCTTGCAGCTCACTTAACTGCTTCTTCAACTCCACCAACTCGTTCGGTGGCATCCGATAAGGCCTCTTTGAGATAGGGGCGGTACCGGGAGCCAACTCAATGACAAACTCGAGGTCTCGAACGGGTGGCATCCCTAGAAGATTCGGGAAAGACATCAACGAAGTCACAAACTGTTGGGACTTCGCTAATATCTAGAGCGGCTTCGCTTCAAGCGCCAAGAGATGCGGACCTAGCGACTTGCCAAAAGCTTAACCCGCCACGGAGGACTAGATAGAGAGATGAGCTTCTGGCGCAATCGATTTGCCCCATGTTTGGGACAACCAATCCATGCCAAGAATCACATCAAGACTCGCTGAATGGAGAAGGATAAGGTTGGCTAAGAACCCTACCCTTCGATCTCGATAGGAACATCCCTACACTCGATTCAGCTCTCAACTCAACCAGAGAGCGAATGAGAAGGGACCGACAATGGAGAGAAAAGAAGCTCTCCAACAAAGAAAGAAAAGACTCAAAAATAAAGGAATGAGATGCTCTGAATCAAACAAGACGATAGCAGGGTGAGAGTTAACGAAAGTGTACCTAGCACGACGTCGGGTGCCTCCGAGCCTCCTCTGCAGTGGACGGCGTTGACGCGACCACTACCCACGCCTTTGGGTAGCCGGACGATCTTCGGTCTGAGAAGAACCACCTCTGCCCGCGTCCTCCATTAGGACGAGGGCTCGCCTGTCTTCTTAGGGCATTGATTCGCATAATGCCCCTTCCGTTGCAGCGAAGCATGTGACCCGGCGGTGGGTTGCGGGGCGCGCTGCTAACTCGCAGTGCACGGATCGAGACACGACTGCGATGAATGAGGAACGAAGGAGTAACCTCGAAGTGCCAAGATCGAGATCGAACTCAAGATTGCCCAAGCGAGGACGGAGGAATCGGACTTGGAAGACTTGTAAGTCTCCCACTTGCGCTTACGGAATCCATAAGCTCTCGAGCCGCATGCTCGCCGACGATGGCCTTATCGACCAAGGTCCGGAAATCGGGAAAGTCGACAATGGATAGCTTGTCCTTGACTCCTCGGATAAGCCACGCTGAACTTGGCACCTTAGCCATATCGGTGGCCACATCCTCGGGGAGCATAACGAGCTAGATGGTTGAACTCGTAGACATACTCCATGATCGAAGCTCGCCTTGCTTGAGCGCGAAGAAACTCGCTTCTTGATCTCCATCAAGCGGCAAGGATGTGAGATCGGCGGAAGGCGTCTGAAACTCCTCCCAAGAAACGGTGTGGTCTGCGGGCTGCATGGCGAGAAAATTCTCCCACCATGACAAAGCTGCACCTCCGGTGGTGCGATGCAAATAGCGCCTTCTCGTGCTCGCATCGCGCGATCTTGAGCTTCCGCTCAACCAGACGAAGCCAATCGTCTGCAACGAGCGGGTCCTCAGACCTGGAAAAGGTAGGGGGCTAAGTACGAAGAAACTCCGCGAGTCCTCCACGCTGGCCGATGGGCGTGCCTTGCCCGGATCCTCAAGCTCCGGTAAGAGGCGGTGGTGTTGCAGCGATGACGCCCAAGAGAACTCTCTGTCATCCGCGCGGTTGCGCCGATCCAAGAAGAACCTCGGCCATGGTGAGGAGGAGGAAGCTCCTCGTCAGGACCACCGATCGCCTTGGCCGCTACGAAAAGGCCCGCCATCTGTTACAAGAAATTTTGGTTAGCAACTAGACTCGAAAAACAAAGCCTTTAAAAGAAGCAAAAGCGATCGACTAGGGGAATGGAATATCACCCTAAACGAAAGCCAAAACAGCGAGTAAATCAACTTTAGAAGCTTCTAAAAGACTCTAAAAACAGCCAAGAAACACCAAAAGCAAGGCTCAACTTCTCAACTCAACTAACCCGTATTGAATGAACGAGTAATTGATCGAGAAGATTAAAATCAGATTGTAAGATGAGATCTAAAACTATTAGAGAGCAAGGTTAATGCAGCGAAATAAGTGTTAGATACTTAGCTAACTAGTATCACATCTTACCCTTTTATTCCCACAAATTTTTGTTGACTTAACCTCTCATTTTCTACCTTAATTCCTGACTTGTGCTTGCTGCCCTAAAATACTTGTTGGCTGTCCAAAAATTCCAGATTTGTATTTCGGCTCCAAACACTTCTATTCTTCACCAAAAGGCAGCCAAGATTTCAAATTTAGGACTCATAAGTTATCCAAAACCCAATTAATCGATAACAACTATTTTGCAGAAGGGAAGAGAGGAAAACAACTTTTAAAACTCAAATTAGAGTGAGATGAGAAGAGAAAGCTAAGATAGATGAGGAGTAAAATCGAGAATTTTCTTAAGCTTTCAAAACTCATTTGACACTTTGAAATTAGGTTTTCAAAATATCCTAAAGACGACCAAGCTTGCGTTACTACGGTCGAACGGCTCGATACCAACTTTGTGAGCACCGGATTTATTAAGCTCATAATACTTAGTCATCCAATTGACCCTAGTATTATCAACCAAATAAACCTGGTCTCGAGAGATGTATACTCCCTGAATGCAAGATATACATACCTCACAACAAAAGAATGTATCAATTCCATACAACACATAGTACATAAGCAACAAACCGAAGTTAATATTAATAAGGATAGGTTATTACAAAAGAGGGCCTTCGGCCAAATAACAACAAGTACTACTAAGATAACAATGAAGCAAAAGTGCCATAAAGATGGCTATAACACAAAGCTAATCGATGTGCCTTAACCCTAGGCATCCGACCGACCGCCAAGCTAGTCGTCAAGAAGCCGCAACACATAGCACAAAAGTGAGGCTCTTGGAGCTCACCTCCTTCCTCTACAACAAAAGCCACAAAATGCCACAACCACGGCGAGATGAGTACATAAAGTACTCCATAAGACTTACGTGTAAGATAACAGGCCTATAACATATGCTACATGCAAGCTTTATGTAAGTGGAGGTTGTATGTCTCATTTAGCATAAAGCAACATTTATTTGCAATAAGGTAATACATTTAAAGGCAAGTTATCAAATCTGTTTTAACATTCAAAACCAAGTTTAACAACGATAATAACAATAAGTAGATGACAACAACAATCTCGAAGTGACTAACCCAATAGTCACCACAACAATAGCATGAACTCCCGCTCATACCAACCATGTCAAGTTTTAATTAAAGGTTGTAGTCTAATTCTTACGAAATAACCAAGCATGTCCATAACCTAGGACGAGGCTATTCAATAGTTTTATCCTGCAGGGTGTACCAATGTACCCACACGCCGATCGCCTTTCCTTTAAGCACACTACCTTTGGTATGCCAAGCACGGCTAAGTCCTACGAGACATTTCCAATGGACAATGCTAATTTTGACCAAGACAACCCACGGGATAAGGACCCAATGGACAGCCTAACCGGTCCGCCAACGCTCCATTCCCACACACACACACACACACATTTTATCTTTAAAACACACCAACCGAAGCGACCCCAATTAGCACCGCCCAAAGTACTTAGTCAAGAGAGGTCCCATATCCCCTCGTGTGGTTAGCACGCATAATTGCTTGGATCAATGGCGCAAGAATTCGGTCCTTGTTGACTCAGCATACCACCACATCCAAAAACCACACCATCCATCCAATATGCCCAAGTCTAAATCAATCTTTTATTTTCAGTTTTGATTTTACAATTAATCAAAGCACAAGTGCTGGACATATAGGAGTAATAATCAGTTTTGAGTGATCAAGACCATCGACTAAGCCGATGATCGCCCATTACTACCGATAACTAAGCATGGCTAAGCAATGTTAACGTAAACTACTAAGTGATAAGAGCTCATCCAACGAGCTCAAACCACAGCAAATAACCTAGGCTCATGGGTAGTAGAGGATAAACAATTCCTACAGATTATGCAACTATAGGATTGCTAGCGATATTTTAACACAAAGTAGCATGCATACATATAAGTGAAACAAAATATTAAGCTTTAAAGTAATGGGACAATGATGGAAATGATCAAACTGCTTGCCTTGCTGTTGCAGGTCAAATTGTTGCTAAGGATCGCTCACGGGTTCAAAGTACTAAATCGACACCTAATCGGAAAGACGAAAACAATCGATAAGAACGATTTAAAACGACAAAGACAGCACAGAAAACGAACTCCAAACACTCTGAATTTTCTACAGCAGCAAGAGGGTGATTTTTAGGGAATTTAGCAACAAGAACCAATTGATTTGGATTCTTAATGCAAAAGTTATGAGCAAAACAAACCTGCTCAGCCCTAAAAATACCAAACTGCACTATTCACTAATCTAATTATGAGGCAACATTTTCTAGAAAAGTGGTGACACTGAAATTTTTACAGCAAAACCAGCACCTCATGAGATGAATAACACAATTGAGTTCATCTCATTTGGAGCTAGATTGCACTTTCTACCATTTTTCAAAAACAAGAACTTGAACAAAATTATAATGCACAAGAACTCTTTTCTACAACAGCAACAAGATCAAAGCTAATTTTCACAGTAAGTTCGCTAATAGAGGAAGCCAACAAAGTTGGATTCACTCAAAACTAATCTACAGAGCATTAGTTATGTATTTTACAAGTTAAGCATCAATTTGAGTGTACATTTAAAGCTAGTTTTGAAATCTATTTGCAAAACCATGTTCTGGAGCTGAACTGAGCCCATAACTATTTTTAGATTAGAGCCCAGTCCAAACCAGAGCTACAGAAATTTGAATCACCCTATTTGGATTTAAATTGAATTAGTTATGCATTTTTAAAGTTCATACCTTTTTCAGTTTATAAATAAGTGCTCACTCGAAAATTCTAAAACCAAAAGAGAGGGGGAGGACGTGAACCGTTGATCTAAATCAAACGGCCCAAGACCTCCAGAGGAAAGCACGCGTCTGTGCAGGTCCAGAGAACATGGGCCGTTGATCTTGGATCCAACGGTCCATGTCCTCTCGCCACGCTATGCCGCAACAGAGGGGAGGTCGTGGCCGTTGATATCGCATCCAACGAACCACAATACATGAGGGAGGACCGGGACGGTCCAGATCAAACGAGGGAGGTCCTGAACGGCTGAGATCTTCCAAAGGAAGATCTAAACTACCAAGATCTCCCCAAGGAAGATCTACATCGTCAAGACCTCACAGGGGAGGTCCTGGACGGTCCAGATGTTCCAAGGGAGGTCCTTGATGGTTCAGATCGTCTGAGGGAGGACCTTGACGGTCAAGATTTACCCCGGGAGGTCATGAACGGCTGAGATGACCTCGGGGAGGTCCTAAGGGGAGGTCCTAACGTCACAGACCTCCAGGGGAGGTCTGGACGGCCACGATCACTCAAGGGGAGGTCTTGGACGCTCAAGATCTCCAGGAGGAGGTCTCGACGCCCTGCACTCCAAAGACGCACGCGCTCGGACATGGAATAAATGCACGCGAGACACAAAGAGGTCCGCGTGGGAGGTCTTAAATGCGCAACAGAGGGCGGATTAAAGACATTTAAGACATGCTAATGATTATAATGATTTGAGCAATGATGAACGCATTAACGCGGTGGATCTTTGTCCTAAAACGACAACAGCGGCCGCCGATCTTGTCCGACAAAGACCCGAGCTCAAAGATGTGGTCATCGCCGCGATCTGCACCTCATGGCGACACCCAATGGTACCGTTGGGTCCGCAATAACCATGCGCACCCAATGGACCTCCTCTCAACGGCGGCGACGGCCTTGAACGCCGGCGAGCCGGAGAGGACAACGAAGGCAAGCACGGCCAAAATCCGAAATGCAAAATGAAGCTCTGCGCGACATTCAAGCGTGTGCTCAAACAAAAGCTCCGCAGCAGCATACATGCGGGTGCCAGCAACTAAGGGACTAACAGGAGGAGTACCTAGAGGTCCCGAGGTGCTGAGGAGGTCGAGGAAGGAAGGACCGGTGCCGGGGAGGAAAGGTGCTCCACGACCAAAGCTTGACTCCAAGCTCCACTTTGTCCCCTCTGCAAATGCCCAACAAATCAAGTTAGGACTTGGTCCCAGAGGGTAGGGCACAATTGGAAGCAAGGAGAAAAGGAGGAAAACTCAGGACCCTTGTCCACCGAGGAGCTTCAAGCTCCAAAGAATGGCGCCAAGGAGAGCTTGGTGGTTTAGAGCTCACAAGCACAGGGGTGCAAGCAAGGGATAATGGTGTGCAAAGGAAGCCAAAGAAACAGTGGGGGAGGTTTTATACTTAGGGCACAGGAGGTTGTGAACCACGGGTTAAGCTCATGGTGAGCTTGGCCCATGGGTTGGTCTAGGGCTTGGACAAGATGTAAAGTTGACATGGTGACAAAGCTAGGCGATCGAGAGGCGGAAAGTCGACTGCATTTAATGCGGTCAAGAAAGAGTTGTTATAAGGTACACATTGCAAAGCGTGCATTAAATCACTGCTCAGTAGCACGCATGCGTGACCGAGGAAGGAGAAGAACAGGGGAGGTCATTTTGACCGTTGGATAAGCCTACGGGGAGGTCCTAGCCATCGGATCCTATTTTTGAACCGTTACGCTTAAAGGACGGGAGGAGGTCCCACCACACGATTTGGAAAGGGAGGTCGAGCCTCCGATTTCCAAAACGCAGATGCGCAAAGGATAAAGGGTTAGGAGGTCCTAGCCTTTGGATTTACATCCAAGGGCTCGGACTGAGGAGGACATAGCTGCGTGTGACTTAGAGAAAGCAGGGGAGGTCATGGCCTTTGGATTTAAATCCAAGGGCGCACAACCAAAGGGAGGTCTTAGCGCAAGGCAAGCCAAGACAAGAGGTTAAGGCCATCGATCAAGATCTAGTGGCGATGAGAGGGCAAGGAGGTCATGGCCGTGAGATTTATATCTAACGGCCACGACCTCACGTCTTGCAGCGAGGTCGAGATCGACAAGGCACTAGGAGGTCGTGGTCAGAGATTTTAAATCTAACGGCTACAACACACGATGGGGAGGTTTGGTGCGCTAGATTTTGAGGGAGGTCGTGGGTCGTTGGATCGATCCAACGGCCACGACCTCAACAAAGTGGGAGGACCTCGCAGAGAAGGTTTGCAGAGGAGGTCGTGGCCTTAGGATTGAATCCAACGGCTATGACCTCAAGTGAGTACAAAATGGAGGTCAAGGTGGTTTGAGCTCGCGGGGAGGTCAGGGCCATGGATTTTTGATCCAGCGGCCAAGACCTGATGAGGTGGGGAGGTCCTGGCGGTATTGACCGCGGAGGAGGTCGTGGCGGTTGGATGTTAATCCAACGGCTACGACCTGATCAAGGTGGATAGGAGGTCTGACGCGCTAAGGGAGGCGGTTGGGTTGGACCAGCTTTGCACAGCGGTTCAAGCCCAAGTCAAACCAGTTTATTTAGATTAATAAACAAGCTGAGACAAAAGAGGATTTATTTGAGATAGCAAATGAACTCCAAATTTGATGAAATTTTAACTGGAGCTTGCTGACAATGAGATTAACCTTGCATAAAATTTCCAGAGGTTATTATGCAATGCATTTTTCTCAGGAAATTCATGAAGGTTGTTCAAGGATTTGTTTTACCTCCAAAATTTATCAAACAAGTTTTACAACTTGTGATATTTTTCAGAGGGGTCCCACATTAGTTTTAGGACCAAGGAAAATATTTTCCAAATGTTTGGCACAAGATTTAAGATAAACGGAGAATGAGTTTGACTTTTGGTCAACAAGAACTTGTGTTTTTGGATTACACAACTCTTGGACTAGAATCACAGGAGAGATTAGGGGTTTTCAAGATGTGGGAAAAAGTTTTAATTTCTACACATATAATTATATTTGAACAAACCCTGTTTAGGTATTTGGGATGTTACACGATCTAAATCAGACGGCCTAGTCCCGCTGACCCGTTCGCTCGGTCCGAACGGCCCCTTTGTTTTGTGCCATCCGATCTGGATCTGACGGCCTCAGCCTTTCCTCGTGCATCCTTGCCTCCGTGGACCTCCCTTGGTCTTTGAGATCTTGATCGTTAGACCTCCCTTTTGGAGATCTAACCGTCAGGACCTCCCTGCATCTTTGATCAGGACCGTTAAGGTCATCCTCTTTGGGATCTTGATCGGCTAGGACCTCTTCCTGGCTATTTTGCAAGGACCACCTCCTAAATCCTTGCTGGTCTTTTTGTAAAGACCACCCTCCTAGTCCAGAGTATCCTTTTTGATCAGGACCTCCTCGTTGTGAGCCTTGAGGACCTCCTGTCCAGGACCTCCCCTTGAGTGCTTTGGACCTCCTGTCCAGGACCTCCCCCTTGAGCGTTTTGGACCTCTAGTCCAGGACCTCCCTGTGGTTGTTTGCAGAGACGACCCTTGCGATGGGGCCACCTTTTTTACCAGGGGTGCACCCTTTTGACTGGCCCCACTTGCCAGCCTCACTCAACCTTGTAATTATTGCTCTTGCCTCAGAACTCTTTGCGCATTTAATAGGTGTCGGGTCGCATTAAATGCAGTCACATCTGAGGTGCTTTATTTTAATGCTTTAAGGGCAAGCCCTGCCCTAGCAGTCCCGATTGCCAACACGTCATTGAACCTCTTTCTTGGTGCACTCCACCAGCTCTGGCTATATATAGCCTGGGTGGGCAAACTCTTGGAACCTTTTGCTCACTTGCCCACCTTGCTCCTACTTTGTTCGCTCCTGGCTTGTGCTCAGAGCTTCACCAAGAGTGAGCCGCAGGAGTTGGCATCTTCTCTGGAAGGCCTCCTCGCGGATTTTGCTGGCCTTTTGCTTAAAGGCCACCCCCTCTTGCCTTGGACCTCTCTTGTTGTTCTGGGCCGCCTGTTTATCTAGTTTTGGTTAAGTTTTGTTTAAGTTCTTTTAGTTTTCTTTTGAAGTTCTTTGGCCTAGTGTGGTTTTTTGCTTATTTGGTTTTCTTGCGAACGTGTAGATCACGAGTTTGAGGAGATCTTGGACCCAGCTCTCTCTACTGAAGGCTCTCCACTGCTTGACCAAGGGAAGCCACAGACCTCCTTTTGATCATTTTGAACCTAGTCTTGTAAATGTATTTTGGTTTTACTTTATCATGCATGGCTATGTTCATAAGAAAAGGTTTGGGCTGTAGTTACTTTCCTACTTGCTGTTATGCCTCCTTTGTTCTTTGCCCCTATCATGTTGTTATGTTCACCTTGTGAGCCCTAGGATGGTTATTTAGTTGGTATTTCTTGTTACTTGCCAACATGGGGCCGTAGGTTATGTATTGCTTCGCTCTAGAAATCATGGATTTGTGAATCATGTTTCATTCCTTATAATCTTGACTAATGAACTATGGAACTTGTGGTCGGTGCCATTTGTTAGCGACTATGGCGGGATGCCAAAGTTGTGTTGATGTGGTGAGAGGCCACTTTGTTACTTGTTGTGCCAAGACTGGGTGGTCTTTTGGCATGGGTAATTACAAAAGGTTTCTTTGAGGCAAGAAGGCAGGAGTGAGTAGCGGTGCTATGCACATCTGGGTTTGTGGAAGTCTTGCCTTAGCACAATTAGGGACTTAACTTTGTGTCTATTGGTGCAGGCCAAACAAAGGCAACCACAAGATCATTTTATGGGGATGGTCAGGCTGAATAATTAGCAATGAGGTGGCTTGGGGCTGTTGTGGTGGGCGTGTGATTCGTTGGCGCAAGAGGGCACCCCATAACCTGCTGGATTTCTAGACCACGAGGAGGATCATGAAACCTTAGCGGGCTGCCCGAGTCAGTTCAAAGCTTTGTAAAGGCCTTGCCGCTCTCTAGGCTGCCACCTTGAAAGTGAGTAAGGGTGACCGAACCCGTCCCGCCAGAGAGATCGTGGATTGTGGGTAAAGTTGTACACCTCTGTAGAGTGTAAAATCTATTCGAATAGCCAAGTCCTTGGTCGTGGACATGCTCAGTAAAAATGGTGCAAGGGGTAGTTGTTTCAAAAATTTGTGCCACTGGACACTTCAGCGAGATGCCTTAGCTTTGCCTCGAAGAGACCTTGGCCGACTCCAGAGGGGTCAGGGTTGGCTCGGGTAGTGGTCTAGGGGCTGGTTCGGACCTCTGGAGTGGGTGCTCTAGAGTGGTTTTGGGTGAGGACCTGGTCACGCGTGTGACCAGACCTCCCTCATTTTTGTTGTGGAGGTGAGTTGGTGCTCACTCCACTCTTTCAAACATCAAATTTATTATGTACTATTGTTTTCCCTTGCTGCCTTTCAATCTATTATTGCTATTGCTGTCAAAACTTGGTTTTGTGCAAACTAACCATCTGACTCTCATTTGGTAAGCCCTTGCATGAATATTATTGCATAATTGCTCCTGTGATTTCTTGAGTACATTCAAAGTGCTCATGGCTTTAAGCCCTGTGTCAAAGCAGATTACGAAGATGACCAAGTCTTGAGGCGGTCTGCAGACCTTTTTGAGGAGGAGTTCTTCGACGATCCAGATGCCTAGGACGTCCTCCACCCGACAGCCTATGTTGCTTGTTGGATGGCTTTCACGTGCTTTTGGTGTTGGAGCCTTAGAGCTCCTTGTTGCCAGTTGTAAGTCCTTGTTGGTTTTGTGAGCCCTCAGTGGCAGACCTCTTGTTAGCAAGCTTGACCATAAGGTCCTATTATATATTAAGTTTAATTTGTCTGCTTCATCTTTGTGTGACCTCATGGTTGTGATATTAGCTTGTGTTCTTGTGTGAGCTAGCTTCTGTTGTCCTAGGACTAGCTCGGATGCACAAGGGCAGGACCTCCAGGAGGTCCTACTGGACTTAGCCTAGGAGGTCCTGTCGGACCTCTCTAGTGATGTAACTAGAGGCGCTACCGAGGGGTTGCGGGCCAAGACCTCCAGGAGGTCTTAAAGACCTCCTGGGAGGTCAGTGGCGGGCCAAGACCTTCAGGAGGTCCTGAAGACCTCCTGGGAGGTCCTGGCAGACCTCCTAGGGAATGCACCAAGCGGTGCTACCACTCCTCTCTGTGGTGGCACCGCAGCGCAAAAAAAAATGGTCCTCCCCGACCTCTTGCGGTGCATCACAGGGTAGGTCGTCACAGGAGGTCTGTCCAGACCTCCCAGGAGATCTTCAAAGACCTCCTGGAGGTCTTGACTGGGTGCACTGAGCTAGTCCCAGGAGTCCAAGCTAGCTCGCACAAAATGACATAGGTGTGATCACAACCACATGGTCAAACAAAAGATGAAGCAGAAAAATTAAACCTTGCATTAAACAAGACCTTATGGTCCAAACTTGCTTACAGGGGACTGCCAAGTTGGGCTTACAAAACCGACAATGGGAGGACCTCAAAAACCGAAAACACAAAAGCGCTGGAAGCCATTCGGCAAGCCCACAGGATGTCGAGTGGAGGACGTCCTAGGCGGCCGGGTCGTCAAAGAACTCCTCCGCGAAGAGGTCTGAGCCTCCAAGAATCGATCATCTTGACCACTACTTTAACACGAGTGTGACCATGAGTACTTTGAATGTACTCAGCAAATCGCAGAGAACAGATATGCAAATAATATTCATGCATTGGCTTAACAATGAGAGCTGTAGGGTTAGTTGTGCAAAGCTAAGTCTGACAGTAAATAACAGGTATAGATCGAAAATCTCAATTTTTGAAATAATAATACTTAAGTACCTTTGTTTGAAAAGAGGGGAAGTGAGCAGCAACTCACTCCCCAAGCCACTTGGGGGAGGTCTAGTCGCACCTACAACCAGGACCTCTCCCAAAACCTTCCCAAAGACCTCTTGGGGGAGGTCTGGTCGCACCCACGACCAGGACCTCTCCCAAGACCTCTCTGGAGCACCAGCTCCAGAGTTCCCAAAGACCTCTTGGGGGAGGTCTGGTCGCACCCACGACCAAGACCTCTCCCAAGACCTCTCTGGAGCACTAGTTCCAGAGTTCCCAAAGACCTCCCTAGGACTCCAAGATCTCCTCTGAGCACCCACTCAGGAGCTCATTGGACCACCCTAGGGTTCACAGGACCTCCACGACCAACTGAGGACGTCACTAGCACTCGGAGCTGTAGCATCCCAAATATGGGTATGTGTTTCAAATGTAAGAAAATGTGTAGAAATTAAAACTTTTCTTGCATCTTGAAGTTTTTGAACTTTTCTGTAATTCTTGTAAATGAATTATGGGAAATAAAAAAAAACAAAATCCCCAATTGACTAAAGTCATGACCTCCTTGTTGAAAATCTTGTGTCCAACCCCTAAAAATATTTTTCCTTGGTTCTAGGGATGCTGTGTGACACCTCTGAAAAATTTTATAATTTTTAGAAATTATTTGATAATTTTTCAGAGGCAGTCAAACCAGTTTGACTCTTGGTCAAACCCTAGAACAAGCTTTGTTAAATTTTTGGAGAAAAATGCTTTGCGTAAAAACCTTTGGGAAATTTACACAAGGTTTATCCTGGAGCTAGAAACCTCCAGTCAAAATTTCAGAATTTTTGGAGTTAGTTTGCTACCTTTAATAATTCTTCCAAGTTTTCAGCACCTTTTTCAACCCCAGTCAAACCCTAGTCAAAGTTTGCTGTTGGAATCGAGTATGACTCGAGCCCAACCCTCTTTCGTGGTCCAGCCTAACCGCCTAATTGCACCTGGTGCATTCGAGTTGGCGCGTGGGCTATCAGCCGTTAGATTTCCATCGGACGGCCCACGTTCAAGTGAACGTTCGGACCGCCCGAATGGATCTCTCGATCTCAACCGTCCAAATCTAATCGGAGGGCCACAATTGACTTGAGCATTTGGAGCCTCCAAATGTTAGGTTAAATCTTAGCCGTTCATTTCAGATCCAACCGTTAAGTGGTTTGGGTCAGTGCTGTCGGGTTGGGCTCGACCCACTCGCGCACGCTTGACCCAAGCCGCTTTCCCTTTTCTCTCTGACCGGTGGGCCCTTACCTCCTGGTCATCCCCTTCCTCGTGCCAGTGCGCTACGACGTGTGCAACGTGGGAGAGCAGAGCCAAGTCCCGTCCTCCTTGTCCTGCAACGGCTCTTAGCACTTAATGCTTGCCAGTGTTGCTCTCAAAGTCTCCTCTTCACCTGCTCCCATCCTCTCGGCTCATGGCAGCAGGCTTGACTGTGGTGAAGCTTTGCTGTTGCCCTTGTCTCTCTCGGCTATAAGTAGCCATTGGCTCTCCTTTGCATCCCTTTTAGCACCCTTGAGCTTTGCCAAGCACCCTCGCTGCGTGCTTGAGCTCATTAGCCAAAAACCCTAAATCCGCCATAGTCGGCCGCAAGCGAGCTCCTTGGTCTTCAGTGTTCCAGTGGATCTCTTTCCAATCTTTTTGCTCAAGCTGGTCTCTCTTATCACCTTGAGCTTAAACCCTAATCCAATTTTGGTTTGGCTCAACAGGACGCAGCTAATTTTGGAGTTTCCCTCTTTCGGCCGCAGTTCTTCATCTTCGTCCTCAGCTCCGGTAAGGCCTTAGTTCCTCAATTCCTTGCTCATGGACCCTCTGTGAGCCATGGTGGAGCTAACCTTACCATCCTTTGGTGTTCTTTTTGCTCAGGGCGTCACCTCCTTGCTTTCTCCTTCGTCGCCGGTGCTGTGCTTCGTCGCCGGAGCAGCTCCGACCTTCTCAGTGCCTCTCAGTGCTAAGGTAACCCTCTTGGTAGTCCTTAGATGCTGTGGCACCGCTTCTCAGAACTACTGTGGAGCTCCTCTTGCGTTTTGTCTTTTGACCGTGCGTGGCAGCGCCGCCCCTCTCTGGCTCACCGCCGTTTTGGGCTGTCGCCGCCGTCATGAGTGGTACCAGTGGGTGCGCGTTGCTATTGCGCACCCGTAGCTGTCCTTGGTTCGCACCGCCGTGGCCGGAGTCACCGGCGATGAGCCTTGGAGTACCCTCGGCCTTTTGTCGGACGGGAGCAATGTGTCGTGGCCGGTTAGGACACAGATCGGGTCATTAATGGTGCTAATCAATGATTACTCAGTGTTATTGTTGGTTAGTAATTAATGGCTAGCTTTAATGTGTCTCCTGTGTCTCTGTCGGGTGGGCCACACGTGTCAGTTCACTGTGCGCTGCCTTTTAACAGAGATTCGGTAATTAATTGCTTAATCATTGCTAATCAATGGGTTAAACAATTAAACGCCGTCCTTTTCCGTGCCGTACTGCCTCTGACAGGTGGGTCCGTGCGTTTAAAGCACCCCCGTTGGCTTTAAACACTAGTGCGTGGCCCACGAGTCGCTGACAGTGGGGCCCAGCTCCTTTTGAAACCATAGGGCGCGTGCGCAACACTTTGATTGATTGTGCACCGTCCGTTTTCAGATCTGTGGCCCACATCTAAGTGAACGTTTGGACCGCCCCGATCGGCTCAGTCGTTGTGAGCCGTTCAATTTTAGATCTGCGGCTCAGATTGAAGTGAACGTTCGGACCGTCCGAACCCCACTTCAATCTCGGCCCTCCGTTCTTAGATCAACGGCCCACAATCGTTTGAACGTTCGGACCGTCCGAACTTCAATCAACGTGGACCGTTGGATTTTGATCTATCGGTGTGTTTGTCATTTCCATGCGCGCGTGCGCTGTGTTTGGTGCGCGTGGGCCGTAGGATGGCAAATCAACGGCCCACATTTTGCCGCGTGTTTGCTTTGAGTTTATTCATTTCAAAAACCCGGTAAGAGTTATTTGCTAGCTAAAAATTCCATTAAACTTTAAAATTGCATAACTTATTCATTTTAACTCCTTTTCGATTGATTCAAATTTTGTTAGTTCTGGTTTTAACTAAGATTTAATCTAAAAATGGTTGTAAGCTTAGTTTTGCTCCAGAAAAATCTGTTAATAGATTTAAAATTAGTTTAGCTTTAATTGTTGCATTAAAAATTCATTTTACTTGAAAAATGCATAAGTAATTCTCTGTAGCTCCTTTTTGAGTGAAATCAACATTGTTGGTTTCCTCTGTTAGTAAGCTTATTTGTAAAATAGGTTTTAGGCATGCTACTATTTTTAAAAGTTTTGCAATTGCATTTAACTTGTGCACTTTTTCATGTCTTTGAAAAATCATAGAAAATGCATCCTAGCTCCAAATGAGGTGAATCAAATTGTGTTGTTCATCTCATGTGGTGATTTATTTACCATAAAAATTTCAGGTGCAACACCTCTCTGGAAATTTGTGACAAAAATTTAATTTCGGATGAATAGTAACCAAAGTGAGTTTTTCAGCAATTTTCTAGCCGGCCAGATTTGTTTTGGCCATAACTTTTGCATTGAGAATCCAAATCAATTGGTTCTTGTTGCTAAATTCCTTAAAAAAATCATTATATACGTGCTGTAAAAATGTCAGAGCTTTTGGTGGAAGTTGGTTTTTGAGTCTTTTCGGTGTTCTTCGTTCTTATCGGTTCTTTTCGTTAGGTGCCGACGAGTCCGTTGATTGCGAAAGTAATCCTCTGCAGAATATTGAGTATCTCCAACAAGGCAAGCAATTTGATCATTCTAATCCCAGTAATTTCAAAGTCTAAATATCTTGTTTACAACTATATGTATTGCATGCTCTATTTTGTTGTTAAATTATTGTTGGTTTAGTTGATCCTCTAGTTGCATAATCTGTAGGTAAATGTTTATCCTCTACTACTGAGCCTAGGTTATCTTGCTGTGATTATAGTTCGTTGGATGAGCTCTTGTCACTTAGTAGTTTACGTGTTGTTATTGCTTAGTCATGCTTAGCTATCGGTAGTATTGGGCGGTCATCGACTTAGTCAATGATCTTGATCACACAAATCTTATTATTATTCCATTATGTCCAGCACTTGTGCTTTGTTAATTTGTAAAGTCAAAAACTGAAAATGAAAACTGTTTTGGACTTGGGCACAATGGATGATGGTGTGATCTGTTGATGTGTGGAATGGTGCCTAAGTCAACAAGGACCGAACATCTTGTTACACTAAACCAAGCAATTTTGTGTGCTAAAAACATGAGGGGGATATGGGACCTCTCTTGGCTAAGTACTTTGGGGGGTGTTAATTAATGAGTCGTTTGGTGGTTGTTGTAAAAATGTTTGTTGTTGGGAAAGGAGGGGAGCACCCGCTGTTGCTTAGGCATGGCCGATGCATCCTTCTCCTCGTGTGGGTCCTTAGTGGGAGCCTGTAACGGCGGTCCGCTAGGTGATAACCCCCATACGTGTGACTCTTAATTAGCATCATCCATTGGAAATGTCTCGTAGGACTTAGCCGGGCCGGCATACTGAAGGAAGTGTAGTAAATAGCTTGGCAAAAAAGCGGTCTGACGTGTAGGTACATTGGTAAACCCCTGCAGGGTTCAAACTATTTGAATAGCCTCGTCCTAGGATATGGACAAGCTTGGTTATTTTCCGCAAGAATTAGACTACAACCTTTTGATTTAAACTTGTTGGTTCGTATGAATTGGAAATTCATGCTACTGTTGTGGTGACTAATGGGTTAGTCACTTCCAAGTTGTTGTTGCCATCTATCTATTGCTATTATTGTTGTCTAGCTATTATTTGAACTTAAAAACAGATTACAAAGCTACTTTCAAGTTATTGTATTATTGTAAATGAAAATTGCTTTATGCTGAAAATAAACCTACAGCCTACACCATTGTTAAAGCTTGCATGTAGCTATTTATAGGCTGTTACTTGTAAGTCTTGCGAGTACATTTTTGTACTCATTTGCTTTGCTTAACTTGTGCAGAGGAGGTCAATCCCCAAGGGATTGACTTTTGTGATCCGGACTTGGTGTTGGACGACTAGCTGGCGGCCCGGTCAGTTGCCTTGTGGGCTTAAAGGCAAACCGTGGCTCTTTTGTTTATCGCCATCTTATGGCATGTTGCTTCCACTGTTCTTTAGTTGTTTAATTGTCATTTTGGCCAGTTGGCCCTTTGCTGTAATAACTCCTTATTATGTATGTCTTTTGTTTATTCTAGTCTTGCTTGGTTCTATGTTTGTATGGAATTGATGCATGACTTTGTAAAAGGGTGTGTGTACAGCACTTCTGGGATGTACACATTTTCCTCAGGCACGTGATATTTTGTTTGTGATGCTAGGGTCTATTGGAAGACTAAGCATTACAAGCTAAATACCACAGGGTCTCACAAAGCTCGGTATCAAAGCCGTACTGGCCGTAGTAACCCTAGCTTGGTCGTCTTTAGGATGTTTTGAAAAACTTACTTTCAAATTATCAAATGGTTTATGAAAGCTTAAGTAAATTCTCAGATTTTACTCCTTACCTATCTTAGCTCTCTTATCTCATCTTACTCTTGATTGAGTTTAAAAAGTTGTTTTCCTCTGCTTCTCTCAAAAGATAGCTGTTATCGTTTAATTCTGGGTTTTGGGGAACCAATGAGAGCTCTAAATTTGAAGTTTCGGCTGCCTTGGTGAAGATTAGAAGTGCTTGGAGCTGGAATCAAAATCTGGACAGCAAGCAAGCAATTCTGGACAGCAAGCTGCTAGCTAGTAATTAAGGTAGCTAATGAGAGGATAATTCAACTAAAACTTGTGGGAATAAAAGGGTAAGTTGTGATAGTAGTTGGCTAAGTATCTAACAGCTCTTTTGCTGGTTTTACCCGGCTTTGTAGAAGTGTTAGAGCTAGACTAGTGTTCTGAAATTTTGCCTTCTCAACCGATTACTCGTTCTTTCAATACGGGTTGGTCGTGTCAGGAAGTTGGTTTTAAGTCTTGAGTTTTCTTGCTGTTTCTCGAGCTTTTTTGTGAGCTTTTAGAGTTCATTCCTAGCTGTCTTGTTGGCTTTTGGTTAGGGTGATGTTCCATTCCCCTAGTTGTTAGCTTTTTGCTTCCTTTAGCTTCTTGTTTTCAGGTTCGTTGCTAACCCTTGTCTCTAGAATAGGATGGCTGGAAGGACTCGAAGCAGTTAGGGTCAGTCGACTGGTCCGGATGAGGAGCTCCCGCCTCCTCCGACCATGGCCGATGTGCTCCTTCAAGTCGAGCGAAACCGAATGGATCAAACAAGGATTCTGGAGGTTATCACGCGCAACACCTCTACTCTTTCCGGTGCCTTCGGATCAGGGGGAGGAAGTGGACTTCAGCCGTGAGGGGGACTTGCAGAGTTCCTTCGCACCCAGCCGCCCACTTTCTCCAGGTCGGAAGACCCGCTGGATGTAGACGATTGGCTTCGTCTGGTTGAGCGGAAGCTCGACATCGCTCAGTGCCAGGATCATGAGAAGGCACTCTTCGCCTCCCATCAGTTGGAGGGTGCAGCTCTGTCGTGGTGGGAGAGTTTTCTCGCCATCCAGCCCGCTGATCACGCCATTTCTTGGGAAGAGTTTTGTGCTGCTTTCCGTCGGGCTCACATCCCTGCCGGTGTGATGAAGCTGAAGAAGAAGGAATTTCTCTTGCTCAAGCAAGGGCACAGGTCGGTCACGAAGTATTTGTACGAGTTTAACCACTTGGCTCGTTATGCTCCAGGAGAGGTGGCCACCGATGAGGCCAAGCAGGAGAAGTTCATGGATGGTTTGTCCGAGGATCTACAGGACAAGCTATCTATCGTTGACTTCCTTGACTTTTAGACCTTGGTCGACAAGGCCATCGTTGCAGAGTTCAAGAGAAGAGCGCTGGGTGATTCCCGCAAGCGCAAGTGGGAGGCCCAGAAGTTGTCGAAGGCCAGTGTTCCCCGTGCTCGTTCAGGGCAAGCTTAGGTGCCCCGTCCTCAGGCTTCAGTACCTCCGAGGCTTTCAGCACCTGCCCCTCGTCCTCCGCAGGCCGTGTCTCGACCACGTGCACCTGCGGCTCAGCAAGGTGGTCTCCGCAACCTAGCGGACGTCACTTGCTTCTTCTGCAACCAGAAGGGCCATTATGCAAATAATTGCCCTAAGAAGACTAGAGCGGCCCCTCATCCTAATGGAGGACACGGGCAAGGAGGTGGTCCTTCCCAGGATCAGAAGGTTGTCCCCGTAGCCCAAGGTGTGGGTAGCGGCCGCGTCAACCACATCTCCGCCGAGGAAGCGCAGGAGGCTCTTGACGTCGTGTTGGGTACGCTTCTTGTTAACTCTCATCTTGCTACTGTTTTGTTTGATTCAGGAGCATCTCATTCCTTTGTTTCTAAGTCTTTTGCTGCTGTTGGTCATCTTATTTTTGCTCCTTTGCTTGTCCCGTTGCTCATTCGCTCTCCCGGTTCGGAGTTGAGAGCTGAATCTGAGTGTCGGGATGTTCCTGTTGAGATTGAGGGAGTAGGATTTTTGGCAAATCTTATCCTCCTCAATTCAGCGAGCTTAAATGTGATTCTTAGCATGGATTGGTTGTCTCAGCACTTGGGACAAATCAATTGCGCCAAGAATTGCGTCTCTTTGTCTAGTCCCTCCGGTGAGCAGGTTTGCTTTTCGTCGAAGCTGCAAGGTCCGCATCTCTTCGCGTTGGAAGCGAAGCCGTCTCTAGATATTCGTGAAGTCCCAATGGTTTGTGACTTCGCTGATGTCTTTCCCGAAGATCTTCCAGGGTTGCCACCAATTCGTGACCTCGATTTCGTTATCGAGTTGGCGCCCGGTACTACCCCGATTTCAAAGAGGCCTTACCGAATGCCACCGAATGAGTTGGTGGAGTTGAAGAAGCAACTTGGTGAGCTGCAAGAGAAGGGTTTCATCCACTCTAGCTCATCTCCGTGGGGTTGTCCTGCACTCTTTGTAAAGAAGAAGGACCATACTTTACGCATGTGCGTCGATTATCGTCCGCTTAATGAAGTAACGGTAAAGAATAAGTATCCTTTGCCCCGCATCGAAGACCTCTTTGATCAATTATCTGGAGCTCGAGTTTTCTCTAAGATTGATTTGAGAGTGGGATATCATCAAGTTCGGATTCGACCTGAGGATATTCCCAAGACGGCTTTCTCTACTCGTTACGGTTTGTACGAGTATACCGTCACGTCTTTTGGCTTAACCAATGCTCCTGCCTTGTTCATGAATCTCATGAATTCGGTCTTCATGGAGTATTTGGATAAGTTTGTCATGATCTTCATCGATGATATTCTTATCTACTCTAAGAGCGATGAAGAACACGCTGAACATTTAAAGCTTGTGCTGGGAAAGCTTCGTGAGCACCAGATGCATATGACGTTCAGCAAGTGAGCGTTCTGGTTGAAGGAAGTGGCCTTCTTGGGCCATGTTCTTTCAGCGGGAGGCGTAGCCGTTGTTCCTAGCAAGGTCAGCGATGTGCTCTCTTGGAGTCAGCCCAGTTCGGTAACTAAAGTGCGGAGTTTTCTCGGTTTAGCGGGATATTATCGTCGCTTTATCGAGAACTTCTCCAAGATCGCGAAGCCGATGACTGAGTTGCTCAAGAAGGACAAGAAGTTCTTGTGGTCCGCTCCTTGCGAGGAAAGTTTTCAAGAACTCAAGAAGCGTTTGACCACAGCTCCTATTCTCGTTCTTCCCAATGTCCATCAAAGCTTCGATATCTTTTGCGATGCTTCACGTCGAGGACTCAATTGTGTCCTTATGCAAGAAGGCAAGGTAGTGGCCTATGCATCAAGACAATTGAGACCTCATGAACTCAACTATCCTACCCATGACTTGGATCTAGCTGCTGTGATTCATGCACTTAAGATTTGGCGATATTACCTTATCGGTAATCGTTGTGAAGTGTATTCGGATCACAAAAGCTTAAAGTATTTGTTCACCCAACCAGATCTGAACCTCAGGAAAAGGAGATGGTTGGAATTGATCAAAGACTATGACATAGGTATTCACTATCATCCAGGCAAGGCTAATGTCGTTACCGATGCGCTTAGTCGAAAGGTGCATTGCAATGCCTTGTTGCTCAAGGAGCATCAGCCCACCCTTCTGGAGGAATTCCAGCGGCTCAACTTGGAAGTGGTTGAGCATGGTTTCCTTGCTACCTTGGTTGTGCAACCAACCTTGGTGGATCGGATCAAGATCGCTCAGCAATCGGACGCTGGAGTGAACCAAATCAGGCAAAATGTCAAGAACGGAACAACCAAGTGCTTCTCAGAAGATGAACTTGGTGTTGTGAGGTTCGGGCAACGCCTTGTGGTTCCAAAGGACATGGAATTGCGAAATTTGATCCTCCGCGAAGCCCATGATTCTCCTTTGTCCATTCATCCCGGGGCCACGAAGATGTATCAAGATCTGCGGTAGAGATTTTGGCGGACCCGAATGAAGCACGAGATTGCGAAGTTCGTTGCCGAGTGCGATGTGTGTTGTCGTGTGAAGGCCGAGCATTAGCGTCTAGCTGGACTACTTCAGCCTTTGCCTGTGCCTGAGTGGAAGTGGGATTCGATCGGGATGGATTTTATCACCGGTCTACCTAGGTCACCGAAGGGAAATGATGCCATTTGGGTTGTCATTGATCGGTTGACTAAAGTGGCACACTTTCTTCCAGTCAAGACCAAGATTCGTACCGGTCACCTAGCTGAGCTCTATGTCTCAAGGATAGTGAGCTTGCATGGTGTACCAAAGACGACCATCTTTGATCATGGTTCCATCTTCACTTCCTAGTTCTAGCATGTCGAACCCGGGAGCGAAGGATCCCGAATTCTCTGTGTTCATACATTAGTCCAGGATAGCTAATGTACACAGTCAAACAAAAGTGATAATCAAAACATATCACGCATTTTATTAATATTTATTGAGTTTATTACAAAGGGCCCGAGGTCAAATAAAGTAAAACACAATGAAGCGAAAAATAGTAGTAGACCCAACGATTCGCCACGAGGCAATAAATGCTGGGCGTAACCTAGGCATCAAGATCCTCACCGTCTGGTAGATATCTTATCTGAATAAAGATTATTGAAGAAGAGTGAGCACTACTACCGTGCTCGCAAGTTACACCAATATGGAATTGATATGCATGCATAAGGTAGACAAAGGATCTTGGCAAGGTTATTTTATGTAAAGCGCAATAGGTTTTAATTTAAATAATCATATTAGATTACAAAGCCATTTCATACAATAATCTAAATCACCATTTTAAATGACAATAGTTTATTGTGGATAACCTCCATAAAAGATGATAGATATCCTCCAATCACAATGGCTACCCGCCCAATTTTCCCACAGGACTATCCATCCTGAAATTATCTGTTGAAATCACTTTTAAAACCAAAAACAAAACTAACTCGAGTGGCTTTGCTAGCATGTCCATGATCATGACCTGCTATTCAATAGTTTCTACTCTGCAGAGTTTGTACAACTTTACCCACACGAGATATTATACTCTTTGTGTCGGCCAATCCACGCTTCCTAAGGCGTGTGTGAACAAACATCACAAGGTCATTACAATGTTCTACCTCAAAGTACTCGTGTTCGCTAAGGTTTCGCTTCCATTGACCGAGTCCTCAAAACCCCTCTTGCGCCAGATGGGAAAAGCTGTCTGCCGACACCCATACATACAACATAGCACAAATAACTAAGAGGTATTACAAATTATTAAGCCAGGTCCTGCCCATACAGGACATGTGGTTGTACGATAAGGCATAACAAAATGCGCTCAAAGACCGGTCCTCAATTGACTTGGGCGTCATTCAATTTAAACCCTGGGTCTTAATCTTAACCAGACTAAGCCTGTGCATAAACCTGCACCCACCATTCATCCTTTTCGCCCAAGTCCAAACCCTTTTGATTTTATTTCTATAAAACCATCTTTACAAATTCTCTATGGTAAAACAATACCATAGTTTTAATTTTCAGCAAATTTTATTGAGTTGGCTAAAATTCTCCCAAAAACATAAATCATGGTCTAAGTATTTGCGAAGCATTTGATTATTAAACATAATAATTTATCTAAAGTGACAAAGGAATGACATGGCAACATCCAAAATTTGGCATACAAGGATAATAGGAATAACTAATTATTTAAACAGGAATTTGAAATACTTGAATAAAATTATGCATGCATTTAATAATTTAAAAACTGAATTTAATTAACTTTAAAATAATAGGGCAAAATTGTCAAAGTATAACTTGCCTTCGTTGCAGTCTGGAAAATCTAAGTCTTGAGAAGTATCAAATTCCCCAGAATCGTCGTAGTCTAAACGTGAAAATAAAATAAATCATATGAAATTCAAATAGAACTCAAACAGACAAATTAAGCTGAGACCAAATAATATAATATCATTTTAAACAGCTATAAAATCATTTTAATAGATTTTAGAAATTTATTTCACTAATTTTTGAAGTTAGAATTCAAATGATATGGATTTTACAAATTTTAACCTAAATTTGATATTTAAAAGAATTCTAAATTCTAAAACAGAACTAAAATGAACTCTAAATTGAATTATTATATTTTATTTAGTTAGACAATAATTTTCTAAAATTTTAGCAACTTGAATCATCTAATTTGGAGTTATAATGCAAAAGTTATGAATTATCCAATTTTAATCCTAAATCATCATTTAAATCAATTTCCGAATTATTTTTCTAAAGAAAATTCTAAATATTATGCATGTTGGCGTCGTGAAGAATTCCGGATTTAAATGAATTAAAAGAATTTTCTCGACGGGCCCCATGTGATGATGACTTGGTCCATATGGACTAGGCCCACACGGTTTTGGCTCATGGGAGGTGTTTGGCGTGGCGTGGTTTAGTGCCACGTTGGATCCACGCGTGTGGGGTTTGAGGACGTGGCGCCCACGTGGTGTGAGGTGGCGCTGATGTGGCGATGCCACGAGGCACGGCGAGGTGGCGCTTCGTGGCGAGCTTCGCCGTCGTTAGGGGCTCGGCGAGGGAATGGATGACATCAAAAGCGAGAGGCGATGGTGATAAAGATGCTCACCACGGCGGCACTAGGGCTCAAGCTGCCGGTCGCCATGACGAGGAGTTGTCTTGCGGCGGTGTCGGGCTCACGGTGGCGCGGTGGTTCCGGTGTCTTGGGCTCGGTGAGTCGCGCGCGCGACGCAGCGGTGGTCTTTGCGATGCGTGGTCGAAGACGCGGGCCAGCGGCGTGACCTCGCTGGAATTGAAGAAATACCTCGCCGCGGTGGCGTGAAGGAGCTTGAAATTGAGCGAATAGAGGGAAAAGAGGAAGGGCGAGCAAGGGCTCGGGTCGGCGAGATGGCGGAGCGGGCGCTTATTTATAGGGCAAGGGAGGACGGGAGGAGATCAAGGGCGGCGTTAGTGGCGGCGGCATTTGGGGAATCCGCGATAGTGGGTGTAATGGAGGGCATAGCAGGCGGAGAGGGAGGCGGCGGAGTAAAGGGTTTAAATGCGCTAACGCCCATAAAGACGGGAAGGGAAGCAGGGGTGGAGAGGAGCTCAAGTGACGCGGCCATGGCGGCGGATGAGATGCAGTGCGCTGAGGAAGAAGGGGATGGGGAAGAGAAAGCCGGGGCCGTTCGATGTCCATCGAGGGTGCAAAATGACCAAGCGATGTGTGCGTGTGTGGACCGTTGGATTGAAATCCAGCGGTGCCGTGAAAGGAAAGCGCGCATGGAGAGCGGGCGGCTTGGGCTGTGCAGCGTGAATAGAAGATGGGCGGCTTGGGTTTCGCCCAAAAACTGTCTGATTTCTTTTGATTTTCTAATTTAAATAATCTGATTAATTCTTTTAAACTTAGAAAATAGCAAAATAAACTCAAAAATTCGAGAAAAATTCTCATAAATTCTCAGAGGTATTTTGGACTTAATAAAATTATTTCCAACTTAAACTTGATAATGGTTTTTGTAATTAAATTTGTTTTATCTTTAACTAATTGGGAAAAGCTTTTAAAAATTTCAGAATTTTCCACAAAAATAAATAAATTTTAAATTTTCTCTGAAATTGAAATTTTGGGCTGTTACAAACCTTCCCCTTAAAGGAATCTCGACCCGAGATTGATTTAACTTGACAAGGAGATGGGGATACTCTTCCTTAAGATCTTCCTCTCGTTCCCGGTGGCTTCACTTTCTGGTGGTGGCTCCTTTGGACTTTATATGATCGGATGATCTTGCTCTCGTAACACGCGCTCGCGATGTCTAGAATCTTGATTGGTTGTTCTACATAAGTGAGGTCTTCTTGTAGATTGATACTCTCTAAAAGAGTCGATCCTCTAGCACTCGAAGGCACTTCTTTAGTTGTGACACATGAAAACGCGTTGTGTCTTTGCAGACAAGGTGGTTGGCGGCCCAAGCGATAGCGACTTCACCTCTCTTTGCCAAAATTTTGTAAGGACCCACAAAACAGGTGCGAGTTTTCCTTTGGTTGAAACCTTCTTACTCCCCGAGTGGAGTAACTCGAGATAAACAAAATCTCCTATTTCAAATGTCAATTCTCTTCTTCGATTGTCGGCATAACTTTTACATCGGGTTTGAGCTACTTTGAGACGTTCTCTTATTGCTTTAACCTTGCTTTCAGCGTCTTTGATCAATTCGGTCCGAAGAATTGGTGCTCTCCTACTTCATCCCAAAGGAGCGGAGTTCGCATTTTCGCCATATAAAGCTTCAAATGGAGACATCAGAGACTAGCTTGATAGCTATTGTTGTACGAGAACTCGCATAGGGCGATTCTTGTCCCAACTTTTTCCATAGTCTAAGGCACGTGCTCAAGCATGTCTTCAAGAACTTGGTTGACGCGTTCGTCGACCATCCGTCTCGAGGGTGATCTGTTGCTTGAAGTTGAGTCTGGTTCCTAAAGCCGTGAAGACTCTTCCAAAATCGGAAGTGAATCGGGAACCTCTATCGAGACAATCTTCTTGGGTACACCATGTAAACAAACAATCTTGGCCACATATAATTGGCTAGTTTGCTACTCGATAGGTGGTCTTGATTTGGAATGAAATGGGCCACTTTGGTCAATCGGTCAATTATCACCCAAATGGAATCACATCTGTTTGGGTCCTAGGAAGTCCGATAATGAAATCCATACCAATTTCTTCCCACTTCCATTCAGAATTGGTAATGGTTGCAACAAACCGGTGGGTCTTTGATGTTCTACCTTAACTTCGTTGACATACATCACAACGGCAACAAATTCAGCGATTTCTCGCTTCATGTTGACCCACCAATACTTCTCCTTCAGATCTGGTACATTTTGGTACTTCGGGATGAATGGAGTAGGGTGATTCATGTGCTTCTTTCAGAATTATTTGTTTTAATTCTCACGATTAGGCACACAGATGCGATTTCCAAACCACAATTGTTCCTTGCTCATCTTGAGAGAATCACGGGCTTTGCCTCTTCTCATATTCTTTTGATTTCTTTGATGTCTTCGTCTTCTAACCTGCTTTTCTCTAATCGACTCTGAAGAGTGGGTTGAACTTCCAAAGCATTGACACATCCTTGATTGACAATCTCCAGATTTAGATGTTTGATTCTTCATACAATTTCGGTGATTTTTACGAACCAAAATGGTATTGCAATATGCCTTTCTACTCAGGGCATCTGCAACTACATTTGCTTTACCCGGATGATAATGAATTCCAAGGTCGTAATCTTTTATCAGCTCTAGCCATCTTCGTTATCCGAGGTTGAGTTCGACCGAGTAAAATGTATTTCAGACTCTTATGATCCGTGAAAATCTCACAATGGTTACCAATGAGATAATGCCGCTTGATTTTGAGCATGCACAATTGCTGCTAACTCAAGATCATGAGTCGGATAATTTCCTTCGTGTGGTCTTAACTGACGAGATGCATAAGCCACTACTTTGCCTTCTTGCATAAGTACACATCCTAGTCCTTGACGGGATGCGTCGCAGAAGATTTCAAAGTCCTTATGAATATCAGGCAGTACTAACACTGGTGCAGACACTAATCTCTTCTTCAGTTCCTGGAAACTCTTTTCACAGGCCTTTGTCCATTCAAACTTTTTCTCCTTTTTCAGAAGTTGAGTCATGGGTCTCGCTATCTTGGAGAACCCTTCAATAAATCTGCGGTAATACCCCGCTAATCCAAGGAAACTTCTCACCTCTGTGACAGACTTGGGTTGTTTCCAACCCATTACGGCTTCAACTTTGGCTGGATCTACTGCGACTCCTCCTGCTGACACAATATGTCCAAGGAATGCCACTTGACTTAGCCAAAATTCGCACTTGCTAAATTTGGCATAAAGCTGATTCTCTCTGAGTTTTCCCAAAATTATTCTGAGATGATCCTCGTGTTCTTCTTCATTCTTTGAATAAATGAGAATATCATCGATGAACACAACCACAAACTTATCCAGGAATTCCATGAACACTTTGTTCATCATATTCATGAAGTAAGCAGGGGCGTTTGTCAAACCAAACGACATCACTGTAAATTCATACAGCCCATATCTGGTTGTGAATGCAGTCTTCGGAATGTCTTTCGGTGCGATCTTGATTGGTGATAGCGGATCTCAAGTCAATCTTGAAAATACACTTGCTCCTTTAATTGATCAAGCAGATCATCGATCCTAGGTAGCGGTACTTATTCTTGATTGTCACTTCATTAAGTGATCTGTAATCCACACACATTCTCATACTATTGTCTTTCTTCTTAACAAATAATACCGGCGCTCCCCAAGGTGATGAGCTTAGCCGTATATAACATTTCATTTTAGTTCCATTATCTGTTTCTTCATCTCTCGCCAACTCATTGGTAGGCATTTCAGAGGGTCGCTTTGAGATTGGGGCGGTCCTCGACTAAGTCAATTATAAATACTCGTCCTCGCTCGGGTGGCATGCCGGGTAGTTCATCAGGAAAAACATCCGGAAATTCTTGTACCACTGGTATATCTTCAAGCTTTAACTCTTTCAAGCTGGTTAGAATTGATCTTCCTCCGGTACTAGTCTTGGGCTTGAATTCAACTGAGATTCCTTGCTCATTGGTAAGAGCAATAGACCTATTGGCACAATTTATTTGTCCTTGATTCTTGGCTAGCCAGTCCATTCCAAGGATTACATCCAAATTTTGAGAATGCAGGACTATCAAATCTGCTAGGAAGGTTACTCCGGATATTTCAAGGGTAAGGTTTGGGCAAAGATAACTGGTTCTCATTTCTAAGCCCGGGGAGTGAATTATCATAGGGTTATCTAAAGGAGAGATAGGTAACCTATGTTTTCCCACAAATTCATTGGAAACAAAAGAGTGCGATGCTCCGGAATCAAATAGGACTAATCTTTGGTCTTGAATTGATCGAAACGCACCAAGGATGACATCCGGTGTCGCTTGAGCTTCCTCTGCTGATAACGTGGTTCACACGCCCTTCGTGTATCTTGAATCGCGGCTTTTGATTGCCGCCGATGCATTTGGAACTCTGGTCTTGGCCTAGTAGGTGGTGCGCCTTGCGCTTCTTAGGGCATCTGTTAGCATAATGCCCCATCTCGTTCTGTAAAGGGAAACAGTCACCCAACCGCGATGGAATCGGATTCTTCACGAGACCGACCTCCAGTTGAGTTGCTACTAAGCTTTCAAGTATTGGGGTATTTGTGTTGGTTTGGAGCTCGAGTGTGGAAGATCAAATCCTCCTATTGTGTGGTGGCCGAATTTGTAAAGCGAGGCTTGGGTTGTCCTCAAAGATTGTACTTCGAAGGCCATCCTCCGCTTATGTTCTCCATCTGCAGATGTTTGGCCTCCTGGCGAAAAGCTTTATTCACTAACTGCTGGAAGTCAGTGTAGTCATTGGAGACCAGCCGGACTGAGATCTCATCATTCAAACCATCCATGAACCTTTCCTGCCTTTCTTCATCACTAGCCACATCTCTTTGGGACATAGCGAGCAATTTGGTTGAATTTGTGCAGTATTCACCCTTGTGCGGTTGCCTTGTTTGAGCGTGTGGAACTCTTTCTTCTTTAGGGTCATTATCCTCGGGAATATGTGCATGGCGGAAAGCCCGCACAAACTCCTCCCAAGAGATAGTCTGCGCATCAAGATGGGAGATGTTGTAGTTATCCCACCATTACGATGCGGGACCGGTGAGTGGTGAGAGGCAAGCAGAACTCTCTCACGATCGATTACACCGAGTGATATCCGACTTCTTCCGATAGCACGGATCGAGCCATCGGCATCCATCGGCTCTGTCTTCTTTGGAGAAAGTCGGTGGCGATACGCATGAATTCCGCCATGGTCAATCTTTGTGCGGTGGAGGTGGTGGTGGTGCTTGAGTGGTCTTTGCTTGGTTGATGTTAATGGGTCGAGCTAGCGTGTCTATCGGATGTGTCGATTGGCCATCATCTGGCACTAATCGTGCCCTTCACGGTGGTGGAGGGGTGGTCTTTGGGCGAGGTTTTCCGGTAATCTGCGTTTGGATTTCCTTGGCCTTGAGCGCTACCATCTTGCGGTGCGTGTGGTAACCATCTGTGGAATCTTCTAAAGACTCGTAATAGAGTATAGAAATAAAGTTCTAAGGAATAATATTTTTAACAGCCCAAGAACAAACAAGCACAAGACAAAAGAACCAAATTTTGCCAAAATAGTCCTTTTATTATTTTATTTTATTGTTTGATTATGGCTATCACAAGAGACATCGACGACTCATAATTCGTGATCTAACAATCATATTATGAGATACTGCTAAGGTGTAAGAGGGGTATAATCTGGCTCGCAAGTACTACCCTCTCCTGCCTTGTAGGTAGCCAGCTCTTCTTCTGCAGCTTTCAACCTTCTTCTACATCTAGCAGGCTGTTCTGAGTATTACGCAGTTCATCCAGAGTGTTTTCGTAGGCATAATCCATTGCCTTAGACAGGTCCACTTGGTGAGTAAGTTTAGGAGAGTCCTCGCTCTCGGTGAACGAAAGGTACTATCAAGTTTAGCCTGAATGTGCATGGGGTGGTAGTGGAACTCGGAGTCTTCAAAATGATTGTTGTAAATATGGCGGAGGCGACGTGTTGCTTCTCTAGTCTGCGTCTGAAGTCCATCGGTGAAATTATCGCGCCTCATTGGGGCGTCAAGATGTGGTGGTTTGTGTTTAGTTGAAGATTGGCGTAGAGGACTACTTCAAGTCTCCAACGCTCTTGGTTTCCCGCTTTATACATGTACCCTTGATAAGTTGGTCTCTGGTTGTAGCCTAGGTGTTGCATCATCTTCCATAGGAGTGCGGCCCAGTGTCCGGCGAAAATTCCATGGGAAATCCGGGTTGGTTGTTCAGCCATCTACAATTTAGAGAATAAGATGAGTTGATAACCATTTTAAAAAGAAGTGTTGAGAAGACTCTTGGATAGACTCAAAATATTTTTAATTTTTGAGAAATAAATCCTTAAGGCGATTCTAAGGCCACGACCTACAGTCGATATGGCTCTGATACCACTTTTGTCGAACCCGGAGCGAAGGATCCCGAATTCTCGTGTTCATACATTAGTCCAGATAGCTAATGTACACAATCAAACAAAAGTGATAATCAAAACATATCACGATTTTATTAATATTTATTCAGAGTTTATTACAAAGGGCCCGAGGCCAAATAAAGTAAAACACAATGAGCGAAAAAATAGTAGTAGACCCAACGATTCGCCACGAGCAATAAATGCAGGGGCGCAGACCTAAGCGCCAAGATCCTCACCGATCTGGTAGATATCTTCTCTGAATAAAGATTATTCAAAGAAGAGTGAGCACTACTACCGTGCTCGCAAGTTACACCCAATATGGAATTGATATGCATGCATAAGGTAGACAAAGGATCTTGGCAAGGTTATTTTTCATAAAGCAAATAGGTTTTAATTTAAATAATCATATTAGATTACAAAGCCATTTCATACAATAATCTAAATCACCATTTTAAATGACAATAGTTTATTGTGGATAACCTCCATAAAAGATGATGGATATCCTCCAATCACAATGGCTACCCGCCTAATTGTCCCACAGACTATCCATCCTGAAATTATCTGTTGAAATCACTTTTAAAACCAAAAACAAAACTAACTCGAGTGGCTTTGCTAGCATGTCCATGATCATGACGCGCTATTCAATAGTTTCTACTCTGCAGAGTTTGTACAACTTTACCCACACGAGATATTATACTCTTTGTGTCGGCCAATCCACGCTTCCTAAGGCGTGACAGAGCAAACATCACAAGGTCGTTACAATGTTCTACCTCAAAGTACTCGTGCGCTAAGGTTTCGCTTCCATTGGTGACCAGTCCTCAAAAACCCCTCTTGCGCCAGATGGGAAAACTGCACCCGACACCCATACATACAACATAGCACAAATAACTAAGAGGTATTACAAATTATTAAGCTGTGTCCTGCCCATACAGACATGTGGTTGTCTGATAAGGCATAACAAAATGCGCCAAAGACCGGTCCTCAATTGACTTGGGCGTCATTCAATTTAAACCACAGGTCTTAATCTTAACCAGACTAAGCAGGTGCATAAACTCGCACCCACCATTCATCCTTTTCGCCCAAGTCCAAACCCTTTTGATTTTATTTCTATAAAACCATCTTTACAAATTCTCTATGGTAAAACAATACCATAGTTTTAATTTTCAAAGAAATTTTATTGAGTTGGCTAAAATTCTCCCAAAAACATAAATCATGGTCTAAGTATTTGCGAAGCATTTGATTATTAAACATAATAATTTATCTAAAGTGACAAAGGAATGACATGGCAACATCCAAAATTTGGCATACAAGGATAATAGGAATAACTAATTATTTAAACAGGAATTTGAAATACTTGAATAAAATTATGCATGCATTTAATAATTTAAAAACTAAATTTAATTAACTTTAAAATAATAGGGCAAAATGGTCAAAGTATAACTTGCCTTCGTTGCGATCCGAAAATCTAAGTCTTGAGAAGTATCAAATTCCCCTTAATCGTCAGTAGTCTAAACGTGAAAATAAAATAAATCATATGAAATTCAAATAGAACTCAAGCAGACAAATTAAGCTGAGACCAAATAATATAATATCATTTTAAACAGCTATAAAATCATTTTAATAGATTTTAGAAATTTATTTCACTAATTTTTGAAGTTAGAATTCAAATGATATGGATTTTACAAATTTTAACCTAAATTTGATATTTAAAAGAATTCTAAATTCTAAAACAGAACTAAAATGAACTCTAAATTGAATTATTATATTTTATTTAGTTAGACAATAATTTTCTAAAATTTTAGCAACTTGAATCATCTAATTTGGAGTTATAATGCAAAAGTTATGAATTATCCAATTTTAATCCTAAATCTGTCATTTAAATCAATTTCCCGAATTATTTTTCTAAAGAAAATTCTAAATATTGCGCATGTTGACGTCAGCGAAGGAATTCCGGGATTTAAATGAATTAAAAGAATTTTCTGACGTGCGGGCCCCATGTGACAGTGACTTGGTCCATATGGACTAGGCCCACACGGGTTTTGGCTCATGGGAGGGTGTTTGACGTGGCGTGGTTTAGTGCCACGTTGGATCCACGCGTGTGGGGTTTGAGGACGTGGCGCCCACGTGGTGTGAGGTGGCGCTGATGTGGCGATGCCACGTAGGCACGGCGAGGGGTGGCGCTCGGTGGCGAGCTCGCCGTCGTTAGGGGCTCCGGCGAGGGGAATGGATGACATCAAACGAGAGAGGACGCGATGGTGATAAAGATGCTCACCACAGCGGCACTAGGGCTCAACTGGGTCGCCGGCGACGAGGAGTTGTGCGGCGGCGGTGTCGGGTTCACGGTGGCGCGGTGGTTCCGGGTGTCTTGGGCTCGGTGAGTGCGCGCACGGGCACGGCGGTGGTGCTGCGATGCCGTAGTCGAAGACGACGGGGCCGAAGCGGGCGTGACCTCGCCGGAATTGAAGAAATACCTCACCGCGGTGGCCGGCGAAGGAGCTTGAAATTCAGGCGAATAGAGGGGAAAAGAGGAAGGGCGAGCAAGGGCTCGGGGTCGGCGAGAGAAGGCGGAGCCGGGGTGCTTATTTATAGGGCAAGGGGAGGACGCGGGAGGGAGATCAAGGGCGGCGTTAGTGGCGGCGGCATTTGGGGAATCCGGTGATAGTGGGTGTAATGGAGGGCATAACGGGCGGAGAGGGAGGCGGCGGAGTAAAGGGTTTAAATGCGCATTTAACGCCCATAAAGACGGAAGGGAAACGGGGTGGAGAGGAGCTCAAGTGACTGCCATGGCGGCGGTTGAGATGTGTACCGAGGAAGAAGGGGATGGGGAAGGAAAGCCGGGGCCGTTCGATGTCCATCCGAGGGTGCAAAATGACCAAGCGATGTGTGCGTGTGTGGACCGTTGGATTGAAATCCAACGGTGCCGTGAAGAAGAAGGCGCGCATGGAGAGCGGGCCAGCTTGGGCTGTGCACGCGTGAATAGAAGATGGGCCGGCTTGGGTTTCGGCCCAAAAACTGTGTACAGATTTCTTTTGATTTTCTAATTTAAATAATCTGATTAATTCCTTTTAAACTTAGAAAATAGCAAAATAAACTCAAAAATTCCAGAAAAATTCTCATAAATTCTCAGAGGTATTTTGGACTTAATAAAATTATTTCCAACTTAAACTTGATAATGGTTTTTGTAATTAAATTTGTTTTATCTTTAACTAATTGGGGAAAAGCTTTTAAAAATTTCAGAATTTTCCACAAAAATAAATAAATTTTAAATTTTCTCTGAAATTGAAATTTTGGGCTGTTACATAGCATAGCTTGTAATCAGCTATAGGAACTCGCCTTTCCTTCAGCAAGCATATCATCCCCAAACTGATGGTTAGACCGAAAGGGTCAACCAAGTTTTGGAGGACATGCTCCGTGCTTGTATCCTTTCCTATGGGAAGCATTGGGAGAAATGCTTGCCATTCGCCGAGTTTTCTTACAACAACAGTTTTCAAGCCAGTCTCGGCATGACACCTTTCGAGGCCTTATACGGGAGGAAGTGCAGAACCCCGTTGAATTGGTCTGAGACCGGCGAAAGACCTTTCTTTGGTCCGGACTCGATCAATGAGGTCGAGAGTCACGTCCAGCTTATTCGTGATTGTTTACGCACAGCTCAATCCAAGCAAAAGAGCAATGCGGATCGCCGTCGTCGTGAGTTGAGTTTTGAGCCTAATGACTTTGTTTTTCTCAAAGTCTCTCCTTTGAAGGGCCATCAACGTTTCGTCGTCAAGGGCAAGTTAGCTCCTCGATATGTCGGTCCCTACCGCATCATCGAGAAGAAAGGAGCTGTTGCCTACAAGTTGGAATTGCCAACTGCACTTGAGGGGGTACATGATGTGTTTCATGTGTCCCAGTTGAAGAAGTGCCTCCGTGTTCCAACTGAGGAAGCTCCGTTGGAAACTCTAGATGTTCAAGAAGATTTGACCTATCGCGAGCACCCTGTTCGCATCCTTGAAGAGGCTGAACGAAGAACAAGGAATCGTGCCATCAAATTCCTTAAAGTTTAGTGGTTAAATCATTCCGAGGATGAAGCTACTTGGGAACGGGAAGATCGTCTACGTGCGGACTACCCATCTTTCTTTCCTGAGTGAGCCAAATCTCGGGATGAGATTTTTGTAAGGGGGGGGGGAGGTTTTGTAACATCCCAAATATGGGTATGTGTTTCAAATGTAAGAAAATGTGTAGAAATTAAAAATTTTCTTGCATCTTGATGTTTTTGAACTTTTCTGTATTTCTCGTAAAGGAATTATGGGAAATAAAAAAAATCCCCAATTGACTAAAGTCATGACCTCCTTGTTGAAAATCTTGTGTGCAACCCCTAGAAATATTTTTCCTTGGTTCTAGGGATACTGTGTGACACCTCTGAAAAATTTCATAATTTTTAGAAATTATTTGATAATTTTTCAGAGGCAGTCAAACCAGTTTGACTCTTGGTCAAACCCTAGAACAAGCTTTGTTAAATTTCTGGAGAAAAATGCTCTGCGTAAAAACCTCTAGGCAAAAAGGTGACAAAGGGAGGCAAGCCCAGGCTATTTATAGCCAGAGCTGCTGGAGAGACAGCAAGGGTTAGAGCAAAACATGTCAATGATCGGTGGTAGCTAGGACAAGGTACCCCAGATGTGATTGCATTTAATGTGATACAACGGCCATTAAATGCGCACAGAGCAAGGTTGACAAGTGGGGCCAGTCAAACTCCAGAAAACAGATCAGTCAAAGGGTTGGTCTCAGCTACAAGGGAGGTCTTTGCAAAAGACCAGGGCTCCTGTCCTCTAATGGAGGTTCTAACCACAAGGAAGTCTTGATCGCAGGAGGTCCTTAAGACAACAGGGAGGTCCTGAGCACAGGAGGTCCAAAAGACCTGCTCACAGTTCACAAGAGGTCCGAGGGTCAAGATCTCTCGAGGGAGGTTCTAAGGGTCAGATCTAACAAAGGGGAGGTCTGAACGGTTAAGATCTCCAAAGGGGAGGTCCTAACGGTCAAATCTAACAAAAGGGTGGTCTGAACGGTTAAGATCTCCAAAGGGGAGGTTCTAACGGTCAAATCTAACAAAGGGGAGGTCTGAACGGTTAAGATCGCCAAAAGGGAGGTCCTAACAGTCAGATCTAACAAAGGGGAGGTCTGAACGGCTAAGATCTCCAAAGGGGAGGTCGTAACGGTCAGATCTAACAAAGGGGAGGTCTGAATGGTTAAGATCTCCAAAAGGGAGATCCTAACGGTCAGATCTAACAAAGGGGAGGTCTGAAAGGTTAAGATCTCCAAAGGCGAGGTCCTAACGGTCAGATCTAACAAAGGGGAGGTCTGAAAGGTTAAGATCTCCAAAAGGGAGGTCCTAACGGTCAGATCTAACAAAGGGGAGGTCTGAACGGTTAAGATCTCCAAAGGGGAGGTCCTAACGGTCAGATCTAACAAAGGGGAGGTCTGAACGGTTAAGATCTCCAAAGGAGAGGTCCTAACGGTCAGATCTAACAAAGGGGAGGTCTGAACGGTTAAGATCTCCAAAGGGGAGGTCCCAACGGTCGGATCTAACAAAGGGGAGGTCTGAACGGTTAAGATCTCCAAAGGGGAGGTCCTAACAGTCGGATCTAACAAAGGGGAGGTCTGAACGGTTAAGATCTCCAAAGGGGAGGTCCTAACAGTCACAAGGAGGTCCTGAAGACTTAGAAGAGGTCCTATGAATACAGAGGAGGTCCAGAGAAAGAGCTAAAACAAAAGGAACTCAGAGCACGCAAAAGAAAAAGAAGAGCTAAAAGCATCGGAGAACCTCAAAAGGACCGGGAACACGAACCAAAAGACTGAGTTGAAGTTTGGTTACGTCAGGTTAAACTCCCAAATTTCCGAAATCCCAAGTTAAGCTTGAGCAGGCAAATAAACCGAATGGTTCCTTTTAGCTTTGAAAACGGCAAGAACTCTTAGGAAAAACGAGACGTTACATGACTTATTGATTGGCACATGTATTGATTGATGACCATGTTTCACCGGTCGTGGATATAGGGATATCGAATCAATAATATGAACATATATTAGATAACATGGCGTTGGATTAACCCAGCTTGAGACATTGTTGAGATTGTTATGATTTTTTGTGTCGTCAGTTGGTCTCAAGCAATGATGATGTATAATCCTTAGACCTGAGATTAGCATGGTTTCCTACATGTGTAATAGTATACTTAGGGTTGCCAAACGCTACTCATAACTGGGTAGTGTAACAGCCTCATCTTTTATAAACAGTAATAAGATGCTGTTCATAGCATCACTGTTCATCTCGGCAAACCAGGCAATATGTTACAACCTAACTTCCTCAATTTCTAATCCTAAACCCAAGTTTGTTAAAACCTCAAAAGAATATACCAGTCATGCTGGTATTAAAGATCGGGAAGTATTTTATTACAAGACTAGATAAATTATCTTGGCCAAAAAGAATTGTTGTTGAAATTTTAGAAATTATTGATCTTGAGAAAAACATTTGTCCTTAAACAAAACCTATTCGGTGAAGTAAATTATTGGTGTATTTTAAAGGGTAAAACAGTGGTTTTCAAAATTTATATGGGACATATATTACCCCAGTAGCATTTTGGCAAAATTTCACATTTTTATGAATTTATTTACTATTTATTAAGTCTCGGTCAAACTTTTGAAGGTTTGAAATTGGCCTGGTCAACTCGCTCACCAAACTTGTCCTCAAAGATCAGTAGCGACTCGCACTCCACCGGGTTAAGTCCCAATCAGGCAACCGGCCGCAATCACGTCCTCGTGTGTGCCCCGGCTCGGGTTCGTGAGAACCGTTGATTTCATCGCGTACGGGAAAGGATTGGGGAAGCTGTGCGTTTGTACGCGTCCGCGCGCCTCGATCCTCACCGTCCAATTCCCATCTAACCGCATCCAACCGTACCTAACCACTGTCTTTGGCGACCCTAGCGCCTCCGACACGCGGGTCAGAGATCTCAATGGGCGGGCGGATGTTTTGGGCCGCTCGACCACTCCAATCCATCTCGAGATCTTAGCCGTTGGATTCTCCACGGACGAGCCAGATCTAATGGGCCGTTCGGACCATCTGAACGCCCCACGTGATCTCCACCGTTGGATCTTAATCCTAAGGCATCGCATTTTATTCCAATCATTAAAATCCTCTTCAAAATCAGCCACCGTTGGATCTTCAATGAACCGCCCAGATCTAAGGTGCCGTTCGGATCGTTCGAATGCACTGTGAGATCTGAGCCATCGGATTTAAATCGGACCGTTAAGAAGGGCTGTGACGTTCGGACCGCCCGAGTCTTGCATCCATCTTAGCCGTCGATTTTAGATCTAACCGCTCCAGTCTTTTGAGTTTTTGATTCGGGAAAGCGCCAAAACGTGTTGACTGTTAGATTCCCATCTAACGGTACCACTTCAAAGCGCGTGCTTTAAGTGGGGATTCCATTGTAGCCGTTAGATCTAATATCTATGGTACCGCCCGAACCTTGTGCGTTTAAAGTCAGAACCTCATTTGGCCGTAGGATTTAAATCCTACGGTGCTCCTTAATTCTTATGCGTTTATCACCAGATTTCGAGCGGCCGTTAGATCTAGATCGTGCGACCCATATTAAAAGTTACCGATTGGAGGTTATTTGTCCATCCTATCACCATCACTCATTTCCAATCGAACGGCTGCCAATCTATTGAACTTTTGGTGACCAGTGTTGTCGTGTTTGGGAGCGGCTGACAACATAACCCCACCCGTCAGTGAGCTCTCTCTCTCTCTCTCTTCCTCTCTCGATCGTATGCGCCACCACCGCTTCTTTGCCGGAGTAGAGGCATTGCACGAGATTGATCTAATATTCTATGAGATATTTAGCATCAATTGGCCACCTCATCAGTTCTGGACACTTCTCGGTTTCTCTGGAGGTTCACCTCTATTTAAACCCTAGCTTTTGGGAGCTCTGCCATTGTTGACCGAGAGCTATCCTCACGTTCCTCCTTTCTTCTCAGTGAAGCTTCCTTGCTCTTACCTTTGTTTAACCATAAGCATGCCTAATTCTCATATTAATATGGATTTTGGGCATCTGTTGTAGGGTTGGACCTAGGTGTGCTCTCTGTCGACTTGGGTTAGTTGGAGCACCACCTCGGTAAAGTCTTGCTCCGGTGAGTAGGCTCCACCCTTCCTTGTCAAGAACATGTAGGGTAATCTTTAGAGCTTTAAAAGTCATTGCCATCGTTTTGGTCAGACCAGGGCAAAGGATCTTGGAGCTTTGTTGTCTCGGCCCGGACTTGACTTCATCTCCTTCCTTCTCAAGCTGGTAAGTTAAATCTTGTTTCTTGCCACCTTGAGCATCCTAAAGACTTCAATAGATCACCTAGCTATCTACTTGTTTTTGATTACTCAAATCTTCTTTAGACTGAAAAGTTGTTTTTATAACTTTTCGGTCTTTCATATCGTTTTCAAGACCTAGGGTTTCTCTTACCAGTATACTAGCTTATTTAGGTTCTAGGTAAACCCTAGTATCATAAGTAGACCATCTTTTGATTATTAAGGTCACCAATTCTGTTAGTGATGCAAACCCTCTCTCTGTTAGTTATTGTTGGTCCAAAACCGACAAATGCTCAACCCTTCTTTTCTTTCTTTAAACTGGGTAGTTAGGGTTAGCATTCATGGGTTATGCTATTAATTACTCTCTGGATAGCTCTAACTCCACTTTAAAGCCCTGGTTTCGTGTATCTTTCCAAGCCAACCGAAAACGATAAAAAGACTCCTTACTGTTTTGTTGTTGGTCAAACCGACAACATAGACAGCAAGAGTCCAATTTCTTAAATTACTATTAGTAGTTATTAAATGAACAGTTAGGTTACAGCACTAGTTTAAATACTCTTAACAGGCAAGGAATTTCATTTAGGTGATGATTAGCTAGGCAAGTAATTCAATTGTAAGCTGTCCTGTTCCAGTTTTAAAAATCTGGAACTGTAGCTCAATCCAAACTCCAAACTGTAGTAAATAGTACTAGCAAAGGTTAGTGGTAGCTTATTATTCCTAATTAAATTAATGTACCTTAAGCATGTTGCTAATAATGCATTAAGCCATTGACCATGCATTCTTTTTATACATGTTGTTCTCTGTTTTTCCCTGTGTTCATTGGATTTTATTTTCTTTTAGATTCTGGTTCTTCTGAGGTTGTTGAATCTATTGTTGAGCAGCAAGAACCTGAACAAGAGGTTATTTATTACTACCAAGGCAAGCTTCCTCTCTGCACCATGTTGATCAAAAATTTGTGAACTGTAGATTTACACAACACAGTGATACTGTTGCATGCAATTTTCTAAAAATTATTTATGATCTGTCTCTAGTTAGCTACAACCCAATCTTTGTGGCTTACCTTGAATTCAATCGTACAGTCAGCCTAAGGTATTGTTTGTATTACAATAATTAGGTTAGAACTTTGCTTAGCCATGCAGTCCATAGAACGGTAGTGTTTGGCAAGCTTATCTTGTCAAACCTGGGAATAACAAATGAACTTTATTCATTTTGATGCTTTGTTCAATTTATTTAAATCTGAAATGACTATAAATCTTGTTAATAAACTGATTTCAAATCTGGACAAGTGGATGCTAGTGATGGTGCCTTTGTGTACGAGAATTAGGAAATGTGGATGTCTTGTCTGGGTTGATTAAGGACTGAACTCTGACAGCCCAATTCAAGCCCCAACGTACTTCCACACGCAGTGTATGGGCACTGTTTGGTTAAGTAGAAGGTTAATGCTATTGAGTTGGGAACAGGAGAGTAGGGACATGTGTATTGATCTCATATGGCATAGATGCTTAAGTCTTCGGGCTGTGTCTTATGCCATGTGAATTTTATATCGATATCAGATGTTCTTAGAAGGGTGAGGGCGTATATGTGTTCCATCGCGTGTACGTACCTTTAGGGCCCCGACTGCGGTCTAATATGTGTGGCTAACACGAGTTTGCATTTAATTTATTGGGTCGGCATTCCCGACACAACATGTGCGCCCCGGTTGAGCAGATGCTATCAGTCGTTGTTTAAGCGGGATCAGTCTCACATGGGTTGTCCAACTCAATAGTGTCAACTTGTTGAAAAATACCAAATCTTAGTCTACCCGGCCGGCATACCAAAGGAAGTGTGCTATTATTCCGGAGGCTTACGGGCCACCTAAGTCGTGTGGGTAAAGATGTACACCCCTGCAGGGTTTTAAAACTATTCAAATAGTTGTGTCCGCGGTTACGGACGACACTTGAATTGATGTCACCTGTATAGACTTTGCTCTAAATTTGGTCTTGGGAATTATTTCGGCATGATGGTTGTCATGCACGGTTTGATAGTGCTCTGTCACTTTATTATTGTTACTGTTTATAATTATGCTGTCAATTACTTACTGTTTTAGTCCAAATTGATTTATTGAAATTGCTTTGTCAAAACTTAGTAATTGTAGGTTAAGATGTATTGCTTTATGCAAAATTGAACCATTAAAGCCTTCATGTTGTTAACCTTATGCATGTAAAATTTCTATTCCTTTGTATAGGTTCTATCAAACACTTTCTTTTATTAGTTTGTATAAGTCTTGCTGAGTACCTTCCGTACTCAGGGTTTATGACCTCTTGTTGCAGGTGAGGATGGTTATCTTTATGAGATGCCCGTTAGCGCCGATCAGGGTGACGCTAACGAGTGAAGCTGGTTCTTACCTCCATGCAATAGTCTGCGGGTGATGGGGCCATTGGTGGTTTTTGTTGTTTAGCTTTGCTTCCGCTGTTGAATTTTTTTTTTGTGATGACCAAAGTCATCAGTTACTGTAGCACCGAACCAAAATGTAACCTGTTATGTATAATTATGTAAATGTATGCCTTGTATGTGCATGATGCAATGTTGTTTAAGGATATATGCGCAATAGTCACTAATCCTGGGAACTATTGCATGACATATATCCGGGAACCTGAATGTTGGAATTGTTACTTGTTATTATTATGCTTCTAGTATGATTTTTAATGAGGGAATTGCACTGTTCCTTAATTAAGAATTATGCTACCAGTATAATTTTAATTCGGCACATTCCAATATTTGAGGGTCCTACAGCGCTGGTATCAGAGCATACGTTTGCCTGTAGGTTAGAGTTAGCCTGGTCGTCATCCTTAGTGAGTTTCTGTGAAATTATTTTAACATAATTAATTTTTAAAGATCTAAGTATGCTATCTTTTACTTCTTATCTTCCTTAGTATCAATTCTTATCTAACTTTCTGTTGATTTTCCAAGATAAGTTTCTTACTTACCTTGTCCCTTGTCTGTAGATGAGTGGCTGGTATTTGATTAAGGAGACTCGAGCCGAAGATGTGGACGGGTTTCCGGCCTTGCTTCGAGATATGATGTGGCGGGCCAATTTCACTTATCAGCCGGAGTACGCCATTTATCGTCGAGATCGAGGGCCTGGTATGGAAGAGTACCAAGCTATCATTAATGTGATCGCCAGACAGGTGGTGGGTAGTGTTCCATACTGCATCCATGTACGTGCCACCTCTGAATCTATGGCTGTTCAGGAAGCTGCGCATAGGATGATGAGACTCGTTCGTCATGATTTGACGGAGCTGTCTCAGCCACCCTATGTTCACTTCCCAAAACAAGGCCCTAGAGCAGATGTGAGTACGTTTGATGAGATTCAGTTTGGAGAGGACCCATACGTATGCAAGTTAGCGAGGTTGGTCCGTATTATGGACCAAGTCCATCACTGTCTCGTGTATGAGCTATGGGAAACCCGCCGTCGTCTGCACGAGGCACAGGAGTATTTGAGGCTTGGTGTTGCCACGAACCGCGTTCCTCGTAACGTGCTCTATGGTAACAATGAGATCCCTCCAGCTGCTACTACACCCCCGGGATTTCGGCTTCCAGAGGTGCCTGGGCTTGTTCCTATCCTTGGGCAGTGTCACCAAGCCCGGATGTCTGCTGGTTTTCCTCGCACCCAGCGACCTGCACCTTCTGGAGGACACCATTTGCTGTTGGGTTCTCCTACCCGTCTCATCAGCCCAAGGGACCCCATAGATACAGGTTCACCTGAGCCTCATATGTTAAATGAGTTTCCGGTGAATTTTAACCGTAATGATTATACTTAGGGACTGGATGACGTGTTCTGCATTAGATGTGTAATAGGCTAGTAGCTGTCCATTAAGTATTGTGTAATAGAATAACCTATATTTCGTGAAAATACTGTGTGCCGACTTTTTGAATTTTGAACTGGATGTTGCTGTTAGCCGTTTGATAATAAAGTGGGGGCCGAACTTTTGCTGTATTCGGGTGCCTTATGATTTTGGTGTTAATTTGGTTGCATATCATAACATGATGCATGATTAAGTTTAGTACCTCCTTCTTTTCTATTTAGAATCTTGTCTGTGTTCGCTCGAGTATGTCCTTGTGATGTTGTTAACCATTATATGGCAACAGGATGACAGGACCTACTACTCGTGCACGAGCACAACAAGAGGAGAGCTTCTCAACCCCTGTTCCCTATACTCAGGGGGAGCAGGCTGACCCTTTTGGTTCTCATGGCCCACAAGGTGGTAGACAGGAAGAGGAGCTTCCTCCACCACCTACTATGGCGGATGTACTCATGCAAATCGAGCGCAACCGAATGGACCAGACGCGCATACTGGAACAAATTGCGTGCAATACTTCTTCCATCACCCCACCAGCTGGCAGGGTAGGAGGTCAGCATGGGCAGGGGAGTCTTGCTGATTTTTAGCGGACTAACCCGCCAGTGTTCTCCAGCTCCCAAGATCCGATGGAAGTAGAGGATTGGCTTAGGGAGATTGAAAAGAAGCTATTAATTGCCCAATGTTCTGAAAGGGAGAAAGTCCTATATGCTACTTACCAACTGACTGGACCGGCTAGCAATTAGTGGGACAATTATCTGGCTATCCAGCCCACAGGACATACCCCTTCTTGGCTTGAGTTCATGGAGGCCTTTCGCGAGGCCCATATTCCTGAAGGAGTGATGATGCTCAAGCAGCAGGAATTTCTCTCTCTCAAGCAAGGGCAAAAATCAGTCACCGAGTATCTTCATGAATTCAATTTCCTTGCTCGGTATGCCCCTGACGATGTTTCGACTAACACTCATCGTTGAAACCGTTTCATGAATGGTTTGTCTGAAGAGCTGCAGTTAGCTTTGGCAGTGCAAGATTTCAGGACTTTTCAACATCTGGTGGACAAAGCCATTATTGCTGAAACTAAGAGCAAGGCTTTAGAGGAGTCACGGAAGCGGCAAAAGACTACCCAATTTGCATCGAGTAGCCGTTCAGTAAGACCGCGTTTGTGGCAGCCTCAGTCTTTCCGAGCATCAGCTCTAGCTCCACCCAGGGCAATGGTGTTTGCATTTCGTCCACCTCCACCCACTGGGCAGTCCCGACCTAGTGGAAACTGGCCACCTACTGCTATCAATGTCAGGCCGGGTATGATTTGCTACCATTGTGGATGCCCGGGACATTTTGCAAACCAATGCTTCGCTAAGGCACGTGGGTTGCCACATTGCTCACCTTCCCCGTACAGGCGTCTGCACCTTCTCCAAAGGCAATTGTCAAGCCCGATCAGATTCGATCCGGGTCAGATAAATCGATAATGGCTTGAAGAAGCGGCGAGGCACTGAAGTTATTCTTGGTATGCTCCTAGTTAATTTCGCTCAGCCATCGTTTTATTTGACTCGAGCATCCCATTCTTTTGTTAGTAGGCGTTTGCTACTCAACATCGCCTAGTTATGCATCCACTTCATCCACCACATATTATTCACTCACCTGGGTCAGTCTTCATGACTGATCAAATCTGCCATAATGTCAATATCAATATTGAAGGGGTAAATTTTTGGGCAGACCTGATTGTGATAAACTCTAAAGGGGTAGATGTTATTTTGGGAATGGATTGGTTGTCCAAGAATCTTGGACAAATTAATTGTGCCAAACGAATTATATCTATAACTAATAAAAACGGCATTTCAGTCGTTTTTCAGTCCAGTACAGTTCATTCTCATCTTGGTGTATTGCAAATTGATGCCGCCCCTACCTTGGAATCAGTACCGGTTGTATGTGAATATTTAGACATCTTTCCTGAAGACCTTCCCGGTATGCCACCAGATCAGGAAGTGGAGTTCGTGATTGAACTAGTTCCTGGTACTGCTCCCATATCTAGAAGACCTTATCGCATGCCTTCTAATGAGCTGGTTGAATTAAAGAAACAGCTTGGAGAATTACTTGACAAGGGATTTATTCGACCGAGTTCCTCACCTTGGGGATGCCCGGCCATCTTTGTCAAAAATAAAGACAAGACTTTACGGATGTGTGTGGACTACCGTCCATTAAACGAAGTCACTGTCAAAAATAAATATCCTTTGCCCCAAATTGATGATCTGTTTGACCAGTTGACTGGAGCCCGGGTCTTTTCTAAAATTGATTTGCGATCGGGCTATCATCAGATCAAGGTTAGAGCTGAGGACATTCCTAAAACAGCATTTTCTACTCGTTACGGAATGTACGAGTATACTGTTATGTCCTTTTGTCTAACAAATGCTCCTGCTTATTTCATGAACCTTATGAATTCAGTATTCATGGATTTCTTGGATAAGTTTGTTGTTGTGTTCATTGACGACATTCTTATCTACTCCAAGTCTACCGAAAAACATGAACAACATCTGAGACTTGTGCTGGATACACTTCACAAGCATCAACTGTATGCTAAATTTAGCAAGTGTGCTTTCTAGCTTAAGCAAGTTGCATTCTTGGGACATGTATTATCCGAAGGAGGTATTACTTTTGATCCCAGCAAGGTACAAGATGTATTGGACTGGAAGCAGCCCCAAAATGTTCCTGAAGTTCGAAGTTTCCTTGGACTTGCGGGATATTGCCATAGGTTCATTGAAAACTTCTCCAAAATTTCTAGACCTCTGACTCAGCTTTTAAAGAAGGAGAACAAATTCTTTTGGTCAACTGAGTGTGAAGGCAGTTTTCAGCTCTTGAGAAAGCTCCTGACCGAAGCTCCTATTCTCACTCTTCCAGATATTCACAAAAATTTTGATATCTATTGTGATGCATCTCGCCATAGACTTGGCTGTGTGCTTATGCAAGAGGGCCGAGTTGTGGCATATGCATCCAGGCAGTTGCGACCTCATGAAGTAAATTATCCTACTCACGATTTGGAATTGGCAGCCGTAGTCCATGCATTAAAGATTTGGCGATATTACCTTCTTGGTAATCGTTGTGAAATCTATACTAATCATAAGAGCCTGAAATATATATTCACTCAAGTTGATCTGAATATGAGACAAAGAAGATGGCTTGAATTGATCAAGGACTACGATATGGGTATTCATTACCATCCTGGCAAGGCCAATGTTGTGGCTGATGCTTTAAGCAGAAAATCACAATGCAACTATTTATCAGCAGTGCCTCTGGCTAAAAGCTTATGTGCTGATTTGCAGCGCTTAAGTCTTGAAATGGTAGAAAATGGATTTCTCGCTGCCTTGGAAGTGAAGTTAACACTCGAAGATCAGATTCTGGAGGCCCAGAAAACTGATACTGAGGTAGCGGAAATCAAGGAAAATTTGAAGGCGGGTAAAGCCAACGAATTTTCTGAAGATGCCCATGGTACCATTCGATATCGTAATCGTCTAGTGGTACCTTCAGATCCTCATTTGAGAGGCTTAATTCTTAAAGAGGCTCATAATTCCAAGTTTTCCTTGCACCCTGGAAGTACTAAAATGTACCAGGATTTGAAGAAAACATTTTGGTGGAGCAAGATGAAAAGGCAAATTGCTCAATATGTTGCTGAATGCGATATTTGTCAAAGGGTTAAAGCAGAGCACTTGAAACCTGCTGGTACCCTTCAGCCTTTGCCTATTCCACAATGGAAATGGGAAGAAGTCGGTATGGATTTCGTTCTGGGACTTCCGAAACTCCGAATGGGTTCGATGCCATCCGGGTGATAATTGATCGCCTAACAAAAGTGGCTCATTTTATCCTGTCGTAACCACTTACAATGGCGGGCAATTGGCGAGTTATATATTGCCAAGATTGTTTGTCTCCACGGTGTTCCAAAAGTCATTGTTTGCATCGGGATCTCAATTCACTTCCCATTTTTGGAATTGCCTTCATCAAGCAATGGGAATCGAACTCTCCTTCAAAGATTGCTTATCATCCTCAAACCGGTGGTCAAACCGAAGGGTGAATCAAGTGATGGAGGATCTTTTAGAGCTCAGTGTGCTCTCATATGGCAAAAGCGGGAGAAATCTTTGCCATATGTGGAGTTTTCCTACAACAACAGCTACCAAGCAAGTATTCAAATGTCACCTTTTGAAGCCTTGTATGGAAGAGCTTGTAGGACTCCATTGAATTGGTCGGAGTCTGGTGAAAGACCCTTCTTTGGTCCAGACTTGGTTATGGAAGCTGAAGAGCAAGTTCGTTTGATTCGAGACCGCTTGAAAACTGCCCAGTCTCGTCAGAAGAGCTATGCCGATCATCGACGTCGTGAACTAAGCTTCGAGGTAGATGATTATGTCTATCTTAAAGTATCACCGATGAGGGGCACTCATCGCTTTCAAGTGAAAGGAAAGCTAGCACCTCGTTATATCGGACCTTTCCGAATTATTTCAAGACGAGGAGCTGTGGCATATCAATTGGAACTTCTCGACTCTCTCTCGGCAGTTCATGATACCTTTCATGTTTCTCAATTAAAGAAATGCCTTCGTGTTCCTACCGAGGCTACTACTTATGAGAGTCTGGATCTTCAACCGGACCTTTCATATCAAGAGCAACCGGTGCGTATCCTTGATGAAATGGAACGCAGGACAAGAAATCGCACTGTTAAGTTCTTAAAAATTCAGTGGGCCAATCATTCTGAAGATGAAGGCACTTGGGAGCGCGAAGATCTGATGAAGATTGAGCACCCCCACCTCTTTGTTGTTTAGAACTTGTCTTCAAATCAAGAAAGGCAAGGTTAAACAAAGCAATGTAAAAAGAAAATGTAATAACACACTATGCTCAGGTGTAATACTTTCCTTTCTATCTTTGAAGGAAATTAAGACAACAGATGTTACATTTCCAGAAAAATCATTTCAGCTTCCATCTTTGTCCAACTTCTGAATTATTGTAATCTCGGGACGAGATTCTCTTAAGGGGGTAGGTTTGTAACAGCCTCAGCTTTTATAAACAGTAATAAGATGTTGTTCATAGCATCACTGTTCATCTCGGCAAACCAGGCAATATGTTACAACCTAACTTCCTCAATTTCTAATCCTAAACCCAAGTTTGTTAAAACCTCAAAAGAATATACCAGTCATGCTGGTACTAAAGATCGGGAAGTATTTTATTAAAACACAAGATAAATTACCTCTGCCAAAAAGAATTGTTGTTGAAATTTTAGAAATTGTTGATCCTGAGAAAAACATTTGTCCTTAAACAAAACCTATTCGGTGAAGTAAATTATTGGTGTATTTTAAAGGGTAAAATAGTGGTTTTCAAAATTTATATGGGACATATATTACCCCAGTAGCATTTTGGCAAAATTTCACATTTTTATGAATTTATTTGCTATTTATTAAGTCTCGGTCAAACTTTTGAAGGTTTGAAATTGGCCTGGTCAACTCGCTCAGCCAAACTCTTGTCCCCAGCACTGTAGCGACTCGCACCCACCGGGGTTATGTCCCAACTGTGCAACCGGGCCGCACCGTCACGTCCTCGTGTGTGCCCCGGCTCGGGTTCGTGAGAACCGTTGATTTCATCGCGTACGGGAAAGGATTGGGGAAGCTGTGCATTTGTACGCGTCCGCGCGCCTCGATCCTCACCGTCCAATTCCCATCTAACCGCATCCAACCATACCTAGCGCGCCTCCGACACGTGGCCGTAGATCTCAATGGATGGGCTAGATGTTTTGGGCCGTTCGGACCACTCCGATCCATCTCGAGATCTTAGCCGTTGGATTCTCCACGGACGGGCCAGATCTAATGGGCTGTTCGGACCATCCGAACGCCCCACGTGATCTCCACCGTTGGATCTTAATCCTACGGCATCGCATTTTATTCCAATCATTAAAATCCTCTTCAAAATCGGCCACCGTTGGATCTTCAATGAACCGCCCAAATCTAAGGTGACGTTCGGACCGCCCGAGTCTTGCATCCATCTTAGCCGTCGATTTTAGATCTAACCGCACCAGTCTTTTGAGTTTTTGATTCGGGAAAGCGCCAAAACGTGTTGACCGTTAGATTCCCATCTAACGGTACCGCTTCAAAGCACGTGCTTTAAGTGGGGATTCCATTGTAGCCGTTAGATCTAATATCTACTGCACCGCCCCAACCTTGTGCGCTTAAAGTCGAACCTCATTTGGTCAGAGGATTTAAATCCACGGTGCTCTTAATTCTTATCGCTTATCGCGGATTTCGCGGCGTTAGATCTAGATCGTATGACCCATATTAAAAGTTACCGATTGGAGGTTATTTGTCCATCCTATCACCATCGTTCATTTCCAATCGAACGGCTGCCAATCTATTGAACTTTCGGTGACCAGTGTTGTCGTGTTTGGGAGCGGCTGACAACATAACCCCACCCGTCAGTGAGCTCTCTCTCTCTCTCTCTCTTCCTCCTCTCGACTGTGCGCCACCACCGGCTTTGCTGCCGGAGTAGAGGCATTGCACAGTATTGATGCGAATATTCTATGAGATATTTAGCATCAATTGGCCACCTCATCAGTTCTGGACACTTCTCGGTTTCTCTGGAGGTTCACCTCTATTTAAACCCTAGCTTTTGGGAGCTCTGCCATTGTTGACCGAGAGCCATCCTCACGTTCCTACTTTCTTCTCAGTGAAGCTTCCTTGCTCTTACCTTTGTTTAACCATAAGCATGCCTAATTCTCATATTAATATGGATTTTGGGCATCTGTTGTAGGGTTGGACCTAGGTGTGCTCTCTGTCGACTTGGGTCAGTTGGAGCACCACCTCGGTAAAGTCTTGCTCCGGTGAGTAGGCTCCACCCTTCCTTGTCAAGAACGTGTCTCGGCTAGGACTTGACTTCATCTCCTTCCTTCTCAAGCTGGTAAGTTAAATCTTGTTTCTTGCCACCTTGAGCATCCTAAAGACTTCAATAGATCACCTAGCTATCTACTTGTTTTTGATTACTCAAATCTTCTTTAGACTGAAAAGTTGTTTTTATAACTTTTCGGTCTTTCATATCGTTTTCAAGACCTAGGGTTTCTCTTACCAGTATACTAGCTTATTTAGGTTCTAGGTAAACCCTAGTATCATAAGTAGACCATCTTTTGATTATTAAGGTCACCAATTCAGTTAGTGATGCAAACCCTCTCTCTGTTAGTTATTGTCGGTCCAAAACCGACAAATGCTCAACCCTTCTTTTCTTTCTTTAAACTGGGCAGTTAGGGTTAGCATTGATGGGTTATGCTATTAATTACTCTCTAGATAGCTCTAACTCCACTTTAAAGCCCTGGTTTCGTGTATCTTTCCAAGCCAACCGAAAACGATAAAAAGACTCCTTACTGTTTTGTTGTTGGTCAAACCGACAACATAGACAGCAAGAGTCCAATTTCTTAAATTACTATTAGTAGTTATTAAATGAACAGTTAGGTTACAGCACTAGTTTAAATACTCTTAACAAGCAAGGTATTTCATTTAGGTGATGATTAGCTAGGCAAGTAATTCAATTGTAAGCTGTCCTGTTCCAGTTTAAAAAATCTGGAACTGTAGCTCAATCCAAACTCCAAACTGTAGTAAATAGTACTAGCAAAGGTTAGTGGTAGCTTATTATTCCTAATTAAATTAATGTACCTTAAGCATGTTGCTAATAATGCATTAAGCCATTGACCATGCATTCTTTTTATACATGCTGTTCTCTGTTTTTTCCTGTGTTCATTGGATTTTATTTTCTTTTAGATTCTAGTTCTTCTGAGGTTGTTGAATCTATTGTTGAGCAGCAAGAACCTGAACAAGAGGTTATTTATTACTACCAAGGCAAGCTTCCTCTCTACACCATGTTGATCCCAAATTTGTGAACTGTAGATTTACACAACACAGTGATACTGTTGCATGCAATTTTCTAAAAATTATTTATGATCTATCTCTAGTTAGCTACAACCCAATCTTTGTGGCTTACCTTGAATTCAATCATACACTCAGCCTAAGGTATTGTTTGTATTACAATAATTAGGTTATAACTTTGCTTAGCCATGCAGTCCATAGAACGGTAGTGTTTGGCAAGCTTATCTTGTCAAACCTGGGAATAACAAATGAACTTTATTCATTTTGATGCTTTGTTCAATTTATTTAAATCTGAAATGACTATAAATCTTGTTAATAAACTGATTTCAAATCTGGACAAGTGGATGCTAGTGATGGTGCCTTTGTGTACGAGAATTGGGAAATGTGGATGTCTTGTCTGGGTTGATTAAGGACTGAACTCTGACAGCCCAATTCAAGCCCCAATGTACTTCCGCACGCAGTGTATGGGCACTGTTTGGTTAAGTAGAAGGTTAATGCTATTGAGTTGGGAACAGGAGAGTAGGGACATGTGTATTGATCTCATATGGCATAGATGCTTAAGTCTTCGGGCTGTGTCTTATGCCATGTGAATTTTATATCGATATCAGATGTTCTTAGAAGGGTGAGGGCGTATATGTGTTCCATCGCATGTACGTACCTTCAGGGCCCCGACTGCGGTCTAATATGTGTGGCTAACACGAGTTTGCATTTAATTGATTGGGTTGGCATTCCCGACACAACATGTGCGCCCCGGTTGAGCAGATGCTATCAGTCGTTGTTTAAGCGGGATCAGTCTCACATGGGTTGTCCAACTCAATAGTGTCAACTTGTTGAAAAATACCAAATCTTAGTCTACCCGGCCGGCATACCAAAGGAAGTGTGCTATTATTCCGGAGGCTTACGGGCTACCTAAGTCGTGTGGGTAAAGATGTACACCCCTGCAGGGTTTTAAAACTATTGAATAGTCAGTGTTCACGATTCTACGGACGACACTTGAATTGATGTCACCTGTATAGACTTTGCTCTAAATTTGGTCTTGGGAATTATTTCGGCATGATGGTTGTCATGCACGGTTTGATAGTGCTCTGTCACTTTATTATTATTTTGTTTATAATTATGCTCTCAATTACTTACTGTTTTAGTCCAAATTGATTTATTAAAATTGCTTTGTCAAAACTTAGTAATTGTAGGTTAAGATGTATTGCTTTATGCAAAATTGAACCATTAAAGCCTTCATGTTGTTAACCTTATGCATGTAAAATTTCTATTCCTTTGTATAGGTTCTATCAAACACTTTCTTTTATTAGTTTGTATAAGTCTTCTTTGAGTACCTTCCGTACTCGGGGTTTATGACCTCTTGTTGCGGTGAGGATGGTTATCTTTATGAGATGCCCGTTAGCGCCGATCGAGGTGGACGCTAACGAGTGAAGTGGTTCTTACCTCCACGCAATAACTGCGGGTGATGGGGCCATTGGTGGTTTTGTTGTTTAGCTTTGCTTCATTGTTGAATTTTTTTTGTGATGACCAAAGTCATCGATTCATCGTAAGCACCGAACCAAAATGTAACCTGTTATGTATAATTATGTAAATGTATGCCTTGTATGTGCATGATGCAATGTTGTTTAAGGATATATGTGCAATAGTCACTAATCCTGGGAACTATTGTATGACATATATCCGGGAACCTGAATATTGGAATTGTTACTTGTTATTATTATGCTTCTAGTATGATTTTTAATGAGGGAATTGCACTGTTCCTTAATTAAGAATTATGCTACCAGTATAATTTTAATTCGGCACATTCCAATATTTGAGGGTCCTACAGGTAGTTATAAAGGTAGCTTTCGGGTATGCTATGAAACATGCGGAGGAATGTGACTGGTTGGATATGGGATTTGCCCCTCCTAACAAAACAAGAGAGATATCTTTGGGCCCCTCGATGTGGTCGGATAAAGAAAGTGCATGGCTATGCCACTGGTGGTCGAAGAGTTCGACCGCATAAAGTTATCCGACACTTATCGAGAAAGTATAGAACACTCTATGGATGACATAAATCTCACCTAGTGTTCAACCAGATATCGTGAGGCAAAGGGAGAATGCACGAGCAGGTCTTTAATTCGATCAGATACGAACTAGTCGTATGGAGATACGAGCTGGTCGTAGGCTGGTCAAACATAATCACTAAGTGGTCGAAACCTGCTCGTAAGGAGTTACGAACTGGTCAAGATTAAATATGAACTAGTCGTACAGAGATACGAGCTGGTTGTTAGTGATATGGACCTGGTCGTAGATCATATGGCATTAAGGTTCGTCTGATATAATTTGTGTGTATTCAGGAATTGTTATGTCCTGCTCGGAGCCGCTAACGACTCGTGATCAAAAAGGAGTTTCTGTGTCACAACTGTTACGCATGAACCTAATGGGTCACACACTTAACGGGTTAGAATAAACGTGTTCGGATAGGATCCGTCATGGGCACTATATAAGGAGATGCTTGAGGCTATTGGTACATGCGATACACGTGAGTTGTTCCACCGAAACCTTAGCTACCATCTTCTCGAGAGAGAGAGGGCCCTACCGTGCGACTTGGTTCTAGCACACGAGCGTATAGTGTTCCTTCCATGGACATGTAGATACCATAGAGGCGCAAATGCGGTTGCTGTTGCACTTGAGGACGATCCGCGACCTTGGCATGGAACGCGATTGGTTGCTGAAGGAGGCGATCGGTACAGAGGACGATCGACTACATTGGACGATTGACTACAGTGGACAATCGACTACGACCACTTCATCGACACACTTTGCGTTGGATCAGGCTACTCCAACTCTTCTTCCGCTGCGCTGCGTGTCTAGTGGTAACGATCTATGATCTCTTGCTTGCTTGGTTTCCTGGTTTACGTGGTAGAAATTTTGAATTGTCAGCTAGTGTAGCCTACCCGTATCCCTTCAGTATCTTACGAGTGCTCTTGTTCTGGTTTCTCCGTAACCAGAAGAGACACTCTTAGTATGTCTAGCTGCCACGCCACAAGTAGTGAGCGCAGTACTAGTTGTTGAACGTGAAAATGTTCAACGACCAGTATACTACGTAAGTGAAGTTTTACATGGGCCTAAAGAGTGATACCCTCAAGTCCAAAAATTCTTATATGCCATCCTTATGTCTTCAAGGAAACTGAGGTATTTTTTTCAGGTGCACAAGATAATTGTGCCATCTGAGCTTCCCTTAGGAGAGGTCATCTAGAATAGGGAAGCAGCGGGACACATGGCAAAATGGTCGATTGAGCTTAGGGAGTTCGACCTCCATTTTGTGTCCTGGACGACCATTGAATCCCAGATCTTGGCAGACTTTGTCGCCGAATGGATAAATCCTGAACCTGTTCAAGATCCTCAGTACGGATCCCACGACCAGTGGACAATATACTTTGATGGGTCACTTACACTAAGTGGCTCGGGGGCTAGGGTGGTCCTGGAATCTCCTACAAGAGAGACCTTATGTAACATCCCAACTGTGTAATTAGGGTTAATCAAGTATAATTATATGTGTAGAAATTAAAACTTTTTCTCACATCTTGAAAAACCCTAAAATCTCATGTAATTCTTGTCCAAGAGTTGTGTAATCCAAAAACACAAAGCTCTTGTTGACCAAAAGTCGAATTCCTTTTTCCAATTATCTTAAAATCTTGTGCCCAACAGTTGGAAAGTATTTTCCTTGGTCCCAAAAACTGATATGGGACCCCTCTGAAAAATATCATGAGTTATAACACTTGTTGATAATTTTTGGATGCAAAACAATCCTTTAAACAACCTTCATGAATTTCCTGAGAAAAATGCATTGCATAATAACCTCTGGAAATTTTATGTAAGGTTAATCATGTTGTCAGTTAGCTCCAGTTAAAATTTCATCAAATTTGGAGTTCATTTGCTAGCCCAAACAATTTGGCAAAGTCTCAGCTGTAGAAACAAAATTTAAAACCCCTGACTTTGTTCCTTGGGCTAGCCATGTTCAAAGCTGGTCCAGCCCAACCATGTCTGCACCTCAGCAGACCTCATCTCCACCTTGATAAGGTCGTAGCTGTTGGATCTACATCCAACCGCCACGACCTCCTCTCAGGTCAACCTTGCTTAGGACCTCCCGCCTCCCGCGTTACGGCCGTAAGACCCTCTTTGCATTTAGTTGAGGTCGTGGCCGTTGGATTTACATCCAATGACCACGACCTCCTCCTCAAACGTTCTCGATTAAGACCTCCCCACCTCATCGAGTCACACCCGCTGGATCAAAGATCCACGGTCATGACCTCCCCATGCGTTAAATCCCAAAGACCTCGCTTGTTGAGGTCTTGGCCCTTGATTAAGATCCAACCGGCCCGACCTCCCATGGTTATCCAACCTCAAAACCACCTTCCACCTTGGCGAGGTCATCATTGTTGATTTACATCCAACCGCTCGACCTCCTTTGTACTCACTTGAGGTCGTGGCCGTTGGATTTACATCCAAAGGCCACGACCTCCTCTCAAAAATATTACAGCAAGGTCCTCGCCTTGATGAGGTCCATGCCCTTGGATTTGCATCCAAAGGCCATGACCTCCCCTCGATCTCTTATGTTCGCATGTTAAGTCCCAAGCGGAGGTCCGCACCGTTGGATGGAGATCAACGCTTTGGACCTCTGTCCATTTCTCACGTGCGTTTTCACGTTAAGGAGATCGGAGGCCACGACCTCCTCGCCCTTGATCGTGTGGTGGGACCTCCTCCCGGCCACTTAAAACATAACGGTTCAAAATAGGATCCGATGGTTAGGACCTCTCCCAGGTCTTATCCAACGGCCATAAAGTCCTCCCCTGTTCTTCTCCTTCCTCTGGCGCGCGGGCAAACTCTGGGCAGCGCAATTAATGCGTGTCTGACCTTGGGGTACACTTCAACAGCTCTTTGCTGATCCGCATTTAATGCTTGGTCGACTTTTAACCTCTCAGTCAAGCAGAGCCTGCCCCTTGTCGCCCCCATGTCTTGTCCACCTCATGGACGGCCCGTGGGCTAAGCTCACCATGGAGCTTAGCCCCAGCTCATCACCTTCAATCAGGTTATAAAGTACCCTTGGAAGCCTCCCTTGGCTTCCTTTGCACACAATTGACCTCAGCCTTGCACTTTGTGCGTGGCTGAGCTCCTCCTCCACTAACACTCACTCACCTCACTAGTGGTGCCATTGTTGATGTCCTTGGAGCTTCTCGGTAGCTCAAGGGTTCGATGGCTCCTCTTCCACCCTCGTTCATTTTGTGCTCCCCAAACCTCTGGAAGTTAACCCTAACTTAGTTTGTTTGGGCGCTTTTCAGAGGAGGACAAAGTCGGGCTTGAAGCTGGAGCTTTGGCCGTGGAGCCCCTGTCTTCCCCAACTCCGGCCACCACCTCCACGACCTCCCCAGCACCTTAGGACCACCAGGTAAACCCCTGTTAGTCCTTTAGATTCCGCACCGCATGAATGATCTCGCGGAGCTTTTCTTGGCACAAGCTTGATTGTCATGTGAGCTCGTTTTTGCATTTTCGTATTGTGGCCGTGCGGGGCGTATTGGTCCTCTCGGCTCGCGGCGTTCAAGGCCGTCATTGCCGTTGAGAGAGGTCCGTTGGAGTGCGCATGGTTATTGCGAACCGCGGTACCATTGGATCTCGCCGGCGAGCTCTACATCGCCGGCGAGATCACTTCTTCACGCTCGGGATTTTGTCGGATGTCGGCGTGTCATTGTTGTTTTAGGACATAACCGCCGTTTTAAATGCCCAATCGCCGCAATCATTGGCGTCTTAACCGCCATTAACCCTGCCCCTTTGCGCGCATTAAAACCCCCTCGCGCGGACCTCCTCGTGGTCGCGCATTAATGCCCTGTCCAAACATGTGCGTCGCGAGCTGCAGGATGTCGGACCTCCTCAGGAGATCCGGAGCGTCCAAGACCTCCTTGGCGCAATCTTAGCCGTCGAGACCTCCACGGAGGTGCAGGGCGTTGAGACCTCCTGGGACCTCCTCGAGGTCATCTCCCGTTGAGGACCTCCCTTTTGATATGGTCCGTTCGGACCTCCCTTCCTGTTGTGGTCGTTGGATCTCCCATCTACGGCCACGACCTCCCCCTCACCTCGCGCATGTGCGTGGTTAGGAGGTCCAGGACCTCTGGACCTCCCATGTGCGTGTGTGTTGTTCTCTTGGGAGGTCTGAGCCGTTAGATCTGTGATCTGTGGCTCACGACCTCCCATGTCTTTGTGAGTGTTGAAATGCCGGTAAAGTCTTAATATAAAAGCGAGAATAAGGTATAAACTTTAAAATTTCATATCTTTTTCTTCTTAAATCCAAATGAGGTCATTCAAGTTGTGTTAGCTCTATCTTGAACTTGACTTTAATCTAAAAATGATTATAAGTTGAGTTCAGCTCCAGAGCACAGTTAGCCACTAGATTTTAAAACTCCTTTTAAATATACATTCAAATTAATGCTTAGCTTGTAAAATTCATAACTACTGCTCTGTAGGTTGTTTTTGAGTGAGACCAACTTTGTTGGTTTCCTCTATTAATGAACTCACTAAGAAAATTAGTTTTGGGCATGTTACTGTTAGAAAAATGAGGACTTGTGCATTATAATTTTGTTCAAGTTCTTGTTTTTGAAAAATTATAGAAAGTGCATAATAGCTCCAAATGAGATGAACTCAATTGTGTTATTCATCTCATGAGGTGCTGGTTTTGCAGTAAAATTTCAGCCTCACCACTGTTCTAGAAAATGTTGCCTCATAATTAAATTAGTGAATAGTGCAGTTTGGTATTTTTAGGGCTGAGCAGAATTGTTTTGCTCATATCTTTTGCATTAAGAATCCAAATCCATTGGTTCTTGTTGCAAAATCTCCTAAAATCACCCTCTTGCTGCTGTAGAAATTTCATAGTATTTGGAGTTCTTTTGCTGTGTTGTCTTTGTTGTCTTTAAATCGTTCTTATCGGTTCTTTATCGCTTTTCCGTTAGGTTTCGACATTTGTGGTGACCCCACAAACGACCCTCCGCAACAAAGTGACCAGCAGCAAGGCAAGCAGTTTGACCATCTCCCATCATGTCCCCTTTACTTTAAAGCTTACTACTTTGTTTTACTTCTATGTATGCATGCTACTTTGTGTTAAATGTCGCTAGCTTTCCTATAGTTGCATAATCTGTAGGAATTGTTATCCTCTACTACCAATGAGCCTAGGTTATTCGCTGTGGTTTGAGCTCGTTGGATGAGCTCTTATCACTTAGTAGTTGCGTTTAAACTGCTTAGACATGCTTAGCTATCGGTAGTAATGGGCGATCATCGACATAGTCGATGGTCTTGATCACACAAGTATAATTATTCCTCCTATATGTCCAGCACTCGTGCTTTGATTAATTGTAAAATCAAAACTGAAAATAAAATGTCGATTTAGACTTGGGCATATTGGATGGATGGTGCGGTTCTTGGAATGTGGTGGTATGCCGGGTCCCTAAGGACCGAGTACTTGGGTCACTAAGCCAAGCGCTTTTGCGTGCTAACCACACGAGGGGGATATGGGACCTCTCTTGACTAAGTACTTTGGGAGGTGTTAATTATGAGCTGGTTGGTGGGTATGTTTTAATAAAATCTGTGTGTGTGGTGTTGGGAGGGAGCATTGGCGGACGGTTAGGCTGTCTAATGTGTCTTGTCCCCGTGGGTTCTTGCTCGTAATTAGCATCGTCCATTGGAAATGTCTCGTAGGACTTAGCCGTGCGGCACACCAAAGGTCGTGTGCCTAAAGGAAAAGCGATGCGGCGTGTGGGTACATTGGTACACCCTGCGAGGATAAAACTATTGAATAGCCTCGCCCTAGGTTATGGACATGCTTGGTAAGGTCGTTCAAGACTAGTCTCAACCTTTTAATTAAAACTTGATGGGTTGGTATGAGCGGGAGTTCATGCTATTGTTGTGGTGACTAAGGGTTAGTCACTTCGTGTTTGTTCTTGTTGTTGTTATTATGTTATTATCGCGTTGTATTTCAACAATTAAAAATGCTTTATCAAATTGCCTTCAATCTATTATGTTATTGCAAATGAAACTTGCTTTGTGCTAAAATGTAAGTCCAAAGCTCCATCCACTTAATTAAAGCTTGCATGTAGCTAAATTATAGTTACTGTTATCTTACGTCGGTCTTGCGAGTACAATAAACAAGTTATTGTACTCATTTGCTTCTTAACAAATTTGTTGCAGAGGGCGGAGGTGAGCTCCAAGAGCCTTACTTACGTGCCACGTGTTGCGCTTTCTTGACGACTAGCTTGGCGGTCGGTCGAGATGCCTAGGGGTTAAGGCACACCGATTGGCTTTGTGTTATAGCCATCTTTATGGCACTTTTGCTTCATTGTTATCTTTTTATTTGTTGCTATTTGGCCTAAGGGCCTCTCTTTTGTAATAGCTATTCCATTTTAATATTAACCGGTTTGTTGCTTATGTACTATGTGTTGTATGGAATTGATATACTCTTTTGTTGTGAGGTATGTATCTTGCGTGCAGGGAGTATACATTTCTCGAGACCGGTTTATTTGGTTGATAATACTAGGGTCAATTGGATGACTAAGTATTATGAGCCTAATAAACATCGAGTCTCACAAAAGTTGGTATCGAGCCGTTATGACCGTAATAACGCAAGCTTGGTAGATCCTTAGGATATTTTAAAACCTATTTTCAAAGCATCAAATGAGTTTTGAAAGCTTAGGTAAATTCTCGGATTTTATTCCTTACCTATCTTAGCTTTCTCTTCTCATCCCACTCTAATTTGAGTTTTAAAAGTTGTTTTCCTCTTTTCCTTCTACAAAATAGTTGTATCGATTAACCTTTGGGTTTTGGGAGAACCAATGAGATTGGCAAATTGAAGTGTGAGCTGCCCACTACAAGGTTTTGAAGTTCGAGTCGGTGATTCGACAAGGAGCTTGGATCTAAACTGGACAACAAGCATCAAATTTCCGGACAGCGGTCTCAAAGGTGTCTAATTAGGATAGATAATGAGAGGCTAATCAACTAAAACTTGTGGGAATAAAAGGGTAAGATGTGATACTAGTTAGCTAAGTATCTAACACTTATTTCGCTGCCTTAACCTTGCTCTTTAGCAGCATTAGCTCTCACTTTACAATCTGAATTTTAATCTTCTCGATCAATTACTCGTTCATTCAATACGGGTTAGTTGCGTTGAGAAGTTGAGCTTTGCTTTTGGTGTTTCTTGGCTGTTTTTGGAGTCTTTTAGAAGCTTGTTAAAGTTTAATTACCGCTGCTTTGGCTTTCGTTTAGGGTGATCTCCATTCCCTAGTCGATCGCTTTTGCTTTCTTTAAGGCTTAATTTTTGGGTCTAGTTGCTAACCAAAATTCGTTGTAACAGATGGCGGGCCTTTTCGTAGCGGCCAAGGCGATCGGCTGGTGGGACGAGCTTCCTCCTCCTCCGACCATGGCGAGGTTCTTCTTCGATAAGCGCAACGCGCGGATGACCGGAGAGTTCTACTAGGCGTCATCGCGCGCAACACTCTTGCACTTTCCGGAGCTTGAGGATCTGGGCGAGGAATGCCCATCGGCCGCGTGGAGGACTCGCGGAGTTTCTTCGTACTCGGCCCCTACCTTTTCGGTCGAGGACCCTTTGGATGCGGACGATTGGCCGTGCGGTGGGCGTAAGCCAGATCGCCATGCGATGCGAAACGAGAAGGCGCTATTCGATCGCACCAGTTGGAGGTGCGGCTTTGTCATGGTGGGAGAACTTTCTCGCCATGCAGCCCGTGGATCACACCGTCTCTTGGGAGGAGTTCGTCTTGCCTTCCGTCGGGCTCACATCCTGCCGGCTTGATGGAGATCAAGCGGGAGTTTCTTGCGCTCAAGCAAGGCGAGCTTCGGTCATGGAGTATGTATACGAGTTCAATCATCGGCTCGTTATGCTCCGAGGATGTGGCCCTTGATATGGCCAAGGGCCAAGTTCAGCGTGGCTTGTCCGAGGAGTTGAAGGACAAGCTATCCATTGTCGACTTTCACGATTTTCGGACCTTGATGCGACAAGGCCATCGTCGTGAGCATGCGGCTCGGAGCTTATGGATTCCATAGCGCAAGTGGGAGACCTATAAGACTTCGAGCCAGTTCTTCCGCCCTCGTTTGAGGCGGTCTCGGTACCACTCTCATTCTTGGCGCCCGAGGTCACCCCTGTTCCTCGTCCTTCGCAGCCGTGTCGATCCGTGCACTGCGAGTCGTGAGCGGCCCCGCAACCGGGTGCCGGGTCACATGTTTCTCATGCAACGGAAGGGGCATTATGCGAACCAATGCCCTAAGAAGGCGAGAGCCCTCGTCCTAATGGAGGACGCGGTCGAGGTGGTGCATCTCGGGACCGAAGATCGTCCGGCTACCCAAGGCGTGGGTAGTGGTCGCGTCAACGCCATCACCGCAGAGGAGGCTCGGGAGGCACCCGGCGTCGTGCTAGGTACACTTTCGTTAACTCTCATCCCGCTCTTTGTTTTGTTTGATTCAGAGCATCTCATTCCTTTGTTTACGAGTCTTTTGCTCTTTGTTGGAGAGCTTCTTTCCTCTCCATTGTCGGTCCCGCTTCTCATTCGCTCTCTGGTTCGGAGTTGAGAGCCGAGATTGAGTGTAGGATGTCCCTATCGAGATCGGCGAGGGTTCTTAGCAAACCTTATCCTTCTCCATTCAGCGAGTCTTGATGTGATTCTTGGTATGGATTGGTTGTCTCAGCACATGGGACAAATCGATTGCGCCAGGAAGCTCATCTCTCTGTCTAGTTCTTCCGGCAAGCAGGTTTGCTTCTCACCGAAGCTGCTAGATCCTCATCTCTTCGCACTTGAAGCGAAGCCGCTCGAGATATTAGCGAAGTCCCAACAGTTTGTGACTTTGTTGATGTCTTTCCGCTGATCTTCGAGGATGCCACCCGTTCGAGACCTCGAGTTTGTCATTGAGTTGGCTCCGGTACGCCCCTATCTCAAAGAGGCCTTACGGATGCCACCGAGCGAGTTGGTGGAGTTGAAGAAGCGATTAAGTGAGCTGCAAGAGAAGGGTTTCATTCGCCTAGCTCATCTCCTTGGGGTTGTCCGGCAATCTTCGTAAAGAAGAAGGGCGGTACTTTACGCATGTGCGTTGATTACCGCCCACTTAATGAAGTGAATGAGAAAGAACAAGTATCCATTGCCCGCATCGGCGATCTCTTGATCAATTGGTCGGAGCTCGAGTTTTCTCCAAGATTGATTTGAGAGTGGGATATCATCGAGTTCAGTATTCGCCTGAGGATATTCCAAAACGACATTCTCTACTCGCTATGGCTTGTATGAGTATCTTGTCATGTCATTAAACAACCAATGCTCTGCCTTGTTCATGAATCTCATGAATTCGGTATTCATGGAGTATTTGGATAAGTTTGTCGTGGTCTTCATCGATGATATTCTTATCTATTCCAAGAACGATGAGGAACATGATCGACATCTCGAGGCTTGTGTTAGGCAAGCTACGTGAGCACCATTTGTCTGTGAAGTTGACAAGTGTGCATTCGGTTGAAGGAAGTGGCTTTCTTAGGCCATATTCTTTCGGCGGAGGCGAGCCGTTGATCCTAACAAGGTCGCGATGTTCTTTCATGGAGTCGCCCGCCGGTCACCGGCGCGGAGTTTTCTTGGTTTAGCGGGATATTATCGCCGCTTTATCGAGAACTTCTCCAAGATCATGGCCGATGACGGAGTTGCTCAAGAAGGACAAGAAGTTTGTGTGGTCCGTTGAGTGTGAGGAAAGTTTCCAAATACTCAAAAGCGTTTGACCACCGCTCCGTTCTTGTTCTTCACGATATCCATCGAAGCTTCGATATCTTTTGCGATGCTTCTCGTCGAGGCCTTGGTTGTGTCCTTATGCAAGAAGGCAAGGTAGTGGCCTATGCATCAAGGCAATTGAGACCTCATGAACTCAACTACCCTACTCATGATTTGGAGTTGGCTGCTGTGATTCATGCACTTAAGATTTGGCGACATTACCTAATCGGTGTCGTTGTGAAGTGTATTCGGATCACAAAAGCCTCAAGTACTTGTTCACCCAACGACTGAACCTCGGGCAAAGGAGATGGTTGGAATTGATCAAGGACTATGATATGGGTATTCACTACCATCGGGCAAGGCTAATGTCGATTCTCGATGCGCTTAATCATAAAGCGCATTGTAATGCCTTAGTGCTCAAGGAGCATTAGCCCTCTCTTCTCGAAGCATTCCAGCGTCTCAACTTGGAGATAGTTGAGCATGGATTCTCGCTGCCATGGTTGTGCAACCAACCTTGGTGGATCGGATCAAGTCCGCTCGTGATCGGTTGGGAGTGAGCCACATTAAGGCAAATGTCAAGGCGGAACAGACCAAGTGCTTTTTCGAGGATGAGCATGGTGTTGTGAGGTTCGGACAACGCCTTGTGGTTCCAAAGGACATGGAGTTGCGGAATTTGATCCTCCATGAAGCCCATGATTCGCCTTTATCCATTCATCCGGGGCCACAAAGATGTATCAAGATCTCCTTTGAGATTTTGGTGGACCCGAATGAAGAGGGAAATCGCGGTTCGTTCTTCGAGTGCGGCGTGTGTCGTCGTGTCAAGGCCGAACATCGGCGCCTGGATCGCTGCCGGCCTTTGCCAATTCTGAGTGGAAGTGGGATTCGATCGGAATGGATTTCATCACGGTCTACCCACATCCCGAAGAAGAATGATGCCATTTGGGTCGTCATCGATCGATTGACTAAGGTGGCACATTTTCTTCCGTCAAGACCGACCTTGGGTAGGTCTTTTGGCGGAGCTCTACATCGCCCGCATCGTGAGTTTGCACGGTGTGCGAAGACGATCGTGTCGGATCGTGGATCCTTTTCACGTCTCGTTTTGGCATAGCTTGCAAGAGGCTATGGGCACTCATCTTGCTTTTAGCACAGACATTTCACCCTCAAAGCGATGGTCGGACCGAGAGGGTCAACCAAGTTTTGGAAGACATGCTTCGTGCTTGTGTCCTTTCTATGGGAAGCATTGGGAGAAATGCTTGCCATTCGCCGAATTTTCTTATAACAACGACTTTCGGGCCGGTCTCGGCATGGCACCATTTGAGGCCTTATACGGAGAAAGTGTAGGACCCGTTGAACTGGTCGAGACCGGTGAGAGACCTCTCTTTGGCGGACTCAATCAATGAGGCCGGCGCCAAGTTCGGCTTATTCGTGGCGTTTGCGCGCAGCTCAATCGAGCAAAAGAGCTATGCGGATCGCCGTCGGCGTGAGTTACGTTTTGAGCCTAATGACTTTGTTTATCTCAAAGTCTCTCCTTTGAAGGGCCATCAACGTTTGGCGTCAAGGGCAAGTTGGCTCCTCGATATGTCGGTCCCTACGCGTTATCGAGAAGAAGGAGCTGTTGCCTATAAGTTGGAGTTGCGGCTGCACTTGCGGGGTACATGATGTTTTCCATGTGTCCCGGCTTAAGAAGTGCCTCCGTGTTCCAACCGAGGAAGCTCCGTTGGAAACTCTCGATGTCAACCCGATTTGACCTATCGCGAGCACCTGTTGGCGTGCTCGATGAGTCTGAGCGAAGGACAAGGAATAAGACCATCAAGTTCCTTAAAGTTCGAGTGGTCAAACCATTCGAGGATGAGGCTACTTGGGAAAGAGAAGATCGTCTGCGTGCGGACTATCCATCTTTCTTTATCGAGTGAGCCAAATCTCGGGGCGAGATTTCTGTAAGGGGAGAGATTTTGTAACATCCCAAATGTATAATTAGGGTTAATCAAGTATAATTATATGTGTAGAAATTAAAACTTTTCTCACATCTTGAAAAACCCTAAAATCTCATGTAATTCTTGTCCAAGAGTTGTGTAATCCAAAACACAAAGCTCTTGTTGACCAAAAGTCAATTCATTTTCCAATTATCTTAAAATCTTGTGCCCAACAGTTGGAAAGTATTTTCCTTGGTCCCAAAAACTGATATGGGACCCTCTGAAAAATATCATGAGTTATAACACTTGTTGATAATTTTTGGAGGCAAAACAATCCTTTAAACAACCTTCATGAATTTCCTGAGAAAAATGCATTGCATAATAACCTCTGGAAATTTTATGTAAGGTTAATCATGTTGTCAGCTAGCTCCAGTTAAAATTTCATCAAATTTGGAGTTCATTTGCTAGCCCAAACAATTTGGCAAAGTCTCATTTGTAGAAACAAAATTTAAAACCACCTTTGTTCCTTGGGCTAGCCATGTTCAAAGTTGGTCGGCCCAACCATGTCTCGCACCTCGGCAGACCTCATCTCCACCTTGATCAGTCGTGGTGTTGGATCTACATCCAACCGCCACGACCTCCTCTCAGTCAACCTTGCTTAGGACCTCCCACCTCCCCACGTTACTGGCGTAAGACCCTCTTTGCATTTAGTTGAGGTCGTGGCCGTTGGATTTACATCCATGACCACGACCTCCTCCTCAAACGTTCTCGATTAAGACCTCCCCACCTCATCGAGTCACACCCGGCTGGATCAAAGATCCACGGTCATGACCTCCACATGCGTTAAATCCCAAAGACCTCCGCCTTGTTGAGGTCTTGGCCCTTGGATTAAGATCCAACCGCCCCGACCTCCCATGGTTATCCAACCTCAAAACCACCTTCCACCTTGGCGAGGTCATCATTTGTTGGATTTACATCCAACCGCTCGACCTCCTTTGTACTCACTTGAGGTCGTGGCCGTTGGATTTACATCCAAAGGCCACGACCTCCTCTGAAAAATATTACAAGCAAGGTCCTCCGCTTGATGAGGTCCATGCCCTTGGATTTGCATCCAAAGGCCATGACCTCCCCTCGATCTCTTATGTTGGCGCGCAAGTTAAGTCCCAAGCGGAGGTCCGCTTGCGTTGGATGGAGATCAACGCTTTGGACCTCTGTCCATTTCCTCACGTGCGTTTTCACGTTAAGGAGATCGGAGGCCACGACCTCCTCGCCCTTGATCGTGTGGTGGGACCTCCTCCCCACCACTTAAAACCTCTTGGTTCAAAATAGGATCCGATGGTTAGGACCTCTCCTGGGTCTTATCCAACGGCCATAAAATCCTCCTGTTCTTCTCCTTCCTCTGGCGCGGGCAAACTCGAGCGGCGCAATTAATGCGTGTCGACCTTGGGGTACACTTCATGACTCTTTCTTGACCGCATTTAATCTGGTCGACTTTTAGCCTCTCGAGGTCAAGCAGAGCCCGCCCTTGTCGGCCCCATGTCTTGTCCACCTCATGGACCGGCCAGTGGGCTAAGCTCACCATGGAGCTTAGCCCGACTCATCACCTTCAATCAGGTTATAAAGTACCCTTGGAAGCCTCCCTTGGTTTCCTTTGCACACAATTGACCTCAGCCTTGCACTTTGTGCGTGGCTGAGCTCCTCCTCCACTAACACTCACTCACCTCACTAGTGGCGCCATTGTTGATGTCCTTGGAGCTTCTCGGTAGCTCAAGGGTTCGATGGCTCCCTCTTCCACCCTCGTTCATTTTGTGCTCCCCAAACCTCTGGAAGTTAACCCTAACTTAGTTTGTTTGGGCGCTTTTCAGAGGAGGACAAAGTCGGGCTTGAAGCTGGAGCTTTGGCCGTGGAGCCCCTGTCTTCCCCAACTCCGGCCACCACCTCCACGACCTCCCCAGCACCTTAGGACCACCAGGTAAACCCCTGTTAGTCCTTTAGATGCTGGCACCCGCATGAATGATCTCGCGGAGCTTTTCTTGGCACAAGCTTGATTGTCGCGCGGAGCTCGTTTTTGCATTTTCGTATTGTGGCCGTGCGGGACGTATTGGTCCTCTCCGGCTCGCCGGCGTTCAAGGCCGTCATTGCCGTTGAGAGGTCCGTTGAGTGCGCATGGTTATTGCGAACCGCGGTACCATTGGATCTCGCCGGCAAGCTCTACATCGCCGGCGAGATCACTTCTTCACGCTCGGGATTTTGTCGGATGTCGGCGTGTCATTGTCGTTTTAGGACATAACCGCCGTTTTAAATGCCCAATCATCGCAATCATTGGCGTCTTAAGCGCCATTAACCTGTCCCCTTTGCGCGCATTAAAACCCCTCGGCGGACCTCCTCGTGGTCCGCGGCGCATTAATGCCCTGTCCAAACATGTGCGTCGCGAGCTGCGGGATGTCGGACCTCCTCCAGGAGATCTGGGCGTCCAAGACCTCCTTGGCGCAATCTTAGCCGTCGAGACCTCCACGGAGTGCAGTGGCGTTGAGACCTCCTCTGGGACCTCCTCGAGGTCATCTCCCGTTGAGGACCTCCCTTTAGATGTGGTCCGTTCGGACCTCCCTTCCTGTTGTGGTCCGTTGGATCTCCCATCTCGGCCACGACCTCCCCTCACCTCGCGCATATGCGTGGTTAGGAGGTCGAGACCTCTGGACCTCCCATGTGCGTGTGTGTTGTTCTCTTGGGAGGTCTGAGCCGTTAGATCTGTGATCTGTGGCTCACGACCTCCCATGTCTTTGTGAGTGTTGAAATGCGGTAAAGTCTTAATAATAAGCAGAATAAGGTATAAACTTTAAAATTTCATATCTTTTCTTCTTAAATCCAAATGAGGTCATTCAAGTTGTGTTAGCTCTATCTTGAACTTGACTTTAATCTAAAAATGATTATAAGTTGAGTTCAGCTCCAGAGCACAGTTAGCCACTAGATTTTAAAACTCCTTTTAAATATACATTCAAATTAATGCTTAGCTTGTAAAATTCATAACTACTGCTCTGTAGGTTGTTTTTGAGTGAGACCAACTTTGTTGGTTTCCTCTATTAATGAACTCACTAAGAAAATTAGTTTTGAGCATGTTACTGTTAGAAAAATGAGGACTTGTGCATTATAATTTTGTTCAAGTTCTTGTTTTTGAAAAATTATAGAAAGTGCATAATAGCTCCAAATGAGATGAACTCAATTGTGTTATTCATCTCATGAGGTGCTGGTTTTGCAGTAAAAATTTCAGCCTCACCACTGTTCTAGAAAATGTTGCCTCATAATTAAATTAGTGAATAGTGCAGTTTGGTATTTTTAGGGCTGAGCAGAATTGTTTTGCTCATATCTTTTGCATTAAGAATCCAAATCCATTGGTTCTTGTTGCAAAATCTCCTAAAATCACCCTCTTGCTGCTGTAGAAATTTCATAGTATTTGGAGTTCTTTTGCTGTGTTGTCTTTGTTGTCTTTAAATCGTTCTTATCGGTTCTTTATCGCTTTTCCGTTAGGTTTCGACATTTGTGGTGACCCATAAGCGACCCTCCATAACAAAGTGACCAGCAGCAAGGCAAGCAGTTTGACCATCTCCCATCATGTCCCTTTACTTTAAAGCTTACTACTTTGTTTTACTTCTATGTATGCATGCTACTTTGTGTTAAATGTAGCTAGCTTTCCTATAGTTGCATAATCTGTAGGAATTGTTATCCTCTACTACCAATGAGCCTAGGTTATTCGCTGTGGTTTGAGCTCGTTGGATGAGCTCTTATCACTTAGTAGTTGCGTTTAAGCTGCTTAGACATGCTTAGCTATCGGTAGTAATGGGCGATCATCGACATAGTCGATGGTCTTGATCACACAAGTATAATTATTCCTCCTATATGTCCAGCACTTGTGCTTTGATTAATTGTAAAATCAAAAACTGAAAATAAAATGTCGATTTAGACTTGGGCATATTGGATGGATGGTGCGGTTCTTGGAATGTGGTGGTATGCGGGTCCCTAAGGACCGAGTACTTGGGTCACTAAGCCAAGCGCTTTTGCGTGCTAACCACACGAGGGGATATGGGACCTCTCTTGACTAAGTACTTTGGGAGGTGTTAATTATGAGCTGGTTGGTGGGTATGTTTTAATAAAATCTGTGTGTGTGGTGTTGGGAGGGAGCATTGGCGGACCGGTTAGGCTGTCTAATGTGTCTTGTCCCGTGGGTTGCGGCTCGTAATTAGCATCGTCCATTGGAAATGTCTCGTAGGACTTAGCCGTGCGGCACACCAAAGGTCGTGTGCCTAAAGGAAAAGCGATGCGGCGTGTGGGTACATTGGTACACCCTGCAGGATAAAACTATTGAATAGCCTCGTCCTAGGTTATGGACATGCTTGGTAAGGTCGTTCAAGACTAGTCTCAACCTTTTAATTAAAACTTGATGGGTTGGTATGAGCGGGAGTTCATGCTATTGTTGTGGTGACTAAGGGTTAGTCACTTCGAGTTTGTTCTTGTTGTTGTTATTATGTTATTATCGCGTTGTATTTCAACAATTAAAAATGCTTTATCAAATTGCCTTCAATCTATTATGTTATTGCAAATGAAACTTGCTTTGTGCTAAAATGTAAGTCCAAAGCTCCATCCACTTAATTAAAGCTTGCATGTAGCTAAATTATAGTTACTGTTATCTTACGTCGGTCTTGCAGTACAATAAACAAGTTATTGTACTCATTTGCTTCTTAACAAATTTGTTGCAGAGGGCGGAGGTGAGCTCCAAGAGCCTTACTTACGTGCCACGTGTTGTAGTTTCTTGACGACTAGCTTGGCGGTCGGTCGGATGCCTAGGGGTTAAGGCACCTTGATTGGCTTTGTGTTATAGCCATCTTTATGGCACTTTTGCTTCATTGTTATCTTTTTATTTGTTGCTATTTGGCCTAAGGGCCTCTCTTTTGTAATAGCTATTCCATTTTAATATTAACTTCGGTTTGTTGCTTATGTACTATGTGTTGTATGGAATTGATATACTCTTTTGTTGTGAGGTATGTATCTTGCATGCGGGAGTATACATTTCTCGAGACCGGGTTTATTTGGTTGATAATACTAGGGTCAATTGGATGACTAAGTATTATGAGCCTAATAAACATCGGGGTCTCACACGTTAAAGTATGCTATTCAATTAAACTTTCTTACCACTAATATCGTGGCAGAATACAAAGGTTTGTTTGCTGGCATACGAGTAGCCAAAGCGCTCAGGATTCGGCGAATACTCGTGAGAGGAGACTCTCAACTAGCCGTTAATCAGGTCTGAAAAGATTATCAGTGCTCTAATTCGACCATGTCTCGGTACTTATTAGAAGTCAGGAAGCCTTAAAAGCATTTTTTCGGTTTGGAGGTACAATATATTCCTCGAAAGGATAATTTTCTCGCTGACCAGTTAGCTCAAATGGCTTCTTCCCGATCACTAGCACCAAAAGGAGTCTTCTTGGAACAGCTTCGGAAGCTGTCTCTAGTGGAGACACCAGAGACATCTCCTAATGAGACAACCTCTTTGGAATACGAGGATACATAGATGAATCCCATCTACGAGTATCTTCAGATGGGTACAGTACCCAATGACGATCTTGAGGCTGATCATTTATCCTGCAAGGCCAAAATGTATACTTTGTTCGAAGGAGTCCTCTACAAACGAGGTACTCAAGGGGTTCTCATGCGATGCATATCGTATACAGAATGATTAAATCTCCTTCAAGAAATATACGGAGGAATTTGTGGAACTCATGCTTCTTATAGGACGCTGGTCGAAAAAGCCTTTCGACAAGGTTTCTACTGGCCAACAGCCCTCCATGATGCTAAAGAGTTGGTTAAAAAGTGTGTACAATGCTAGTTTTATAGCAGACAAATACACCAACCGGCTTAGGCATTGTAAACCATACCCCTCTCTCTTGGCCTTTTGCATCCTAGGGTCTTGATATCTTGGGACCTTTCCCAAAAGCACTAGGAGGCTTCAAGTTCCTTTTTGTGGCTATTGATCCGTTCACAAAATAGATGGAAGCCGAACCCATGACTGGGATAACAACGGAAGCAGCCAAGAGGTTTATGATGAGAAGTGTGATTACTCGATTTGGTGTTCCAAGTTGAATAATTACAGATAATGGTACACAATTTTCGAGCACAAAATTCCAAAAATTTTGCAAAGAGTTGGGTACCAAATTGTGTTATGCCTCTATCGCCCACCCACAAAGCTATGGGACAATTGAAAGTGCGAATGGCCACATTATACAAGGAATCAAAATTCGAGTCTTCAACCAGCTTATAAAGTGCTTAGTGGCTTGGGTCACAGAATTACCCTCTGTATTATGGACGATCTGCACAACTGCTAGTCGGACTACAGGTGAAACACTCTTTTTCCTAGTTTTTGGGGCTGAAACCATGCTTTCACCATAACTGAAGATTCGATCAACAAGGGTCAAAAATTACAACGACTCTAGCTAGGAGAAACTTCGAGCAGATGACATCAATCTACTTGAAGTGAAGAGGAATCAAGCCCTAATCTGTTCGGCGGTCTACCAACAGGCCCTACGCAAGTACTACGATCGTAAGGCCCAGCCTCGCACCCTTGCTGTAGGTGACCTGGTATTGAAAAAGATTAAATCATAGTCTAATCGGAATAAACTTTCCCCTAAGTGGGAATGTCCTTACACAATGGTCAAAGTTACGTGACTAGGCTCAGTACAACTTGCAACAGAAGATGTCTGAATCCTTTCCAACTCTTGGAATATCGACCAGCTACGCGAAATTTATGTGTAACTTTATATCCTTAATAAAGTTTATGTTTTCTTCAATCTTTATTGTATTACATTGAGCAATGCTTTGATTATTTTTTCGATCATTTTTTCACAACACCTTGGTTTTCTTTACACTGGTCGAAGAAATGTAACAGCACCTAGTCGAAGTCTTTCCTCTCTGCATGGGTCTTGCCAACTAGAAGGACTTCCTAGCGTTGACTCGTTCCTAACTTTTGCTCCCATGAAAAGAAACTAGGTTTAACAAAATGTGGTTGAAATAATTTACGACAGGCTCTTTTCGGCTTACTTTATTTCTTCATCCTTTTTGAAAAAATCTCTAAGTGGAGTCAACTTCTATAATTTGTTGACTACTATTGGTAAACTCGATTCATTAAACCTGGTCGAAAGAAGATACACCACATAGTCGAAGTCTTTCCTCTCTGCACGTGGTCCTGCCTACTAGAAGGAACTTCCTAGCGTCGTGCTGTTTCTGACTCTTGCTATCAGAATAAAACAATTAAGTTCACTAAGAAAGGTCGAACAAATTTTTTAAGAACTCCTATCGTTTGTCCAACTAATGTTGATTCCCTTGATTTGATTAACCTGGTCGGAGAAAGCAACTCACCTAGTCGAAGTCTTTCCTTTCTACATGTGGTCCTACCCACTAAAAGAAACTTTCTAGTGTCGATCTGTTACTAACTCTACAATCAGTGCACGACTGTAACATCCCAAAGTTCTGTTACCAAAATAAAAATTAATAAAGTTATTATTTTATTAGATTTTACGGTGTTAAAGATTTTTCTTAATTTTACGTAATTTAAAAAGAGTTTTACGTGTTAAAAGAAAAAATCAATTATTTAATTTTTGGTTTTAAAATAAAAAATAAAATTTATTGATTTTTCTAGGATTTTATTGGATTTAAAGTGAAAAATAAAATTTTAATTAATTTACGGAAGTTTGAGTATTTAAAAGGTTTTCACATTTTCCAAAAAATATAAATAATTACTGTACAAAAATAGAAGCCAAATTTAAGTTGGAATTATTTTTATTAAGTTCAAATTAATTCAAGGAATGTTTGAGAAATTTTCTAGAATTTTGGGACTCCATTTGCTATTTTCTAAAAATCTATTCGATTTAATGCTTATTCTGTAGTTCAAGAATAAATAAAAAATCGTTCGGTTGTCTGAACAGTAACTTCATGAACAGTAGCTTTGCAAACAGTACCTTTATGCCGTCCGGACCGTCCGAACATTTTCATTTTATTTTTTCACTGAAAATTCTTTCTCTCTTCAAAAATTCATATCTAATTCATCTTAACTCGAAATCAAGTGAAACCAATTTTGAAAATTTTAATTTTAAATGAAATTTATTTTAAAATAGGTTTCAAACTTGTCTCTAGCTTAGGAAATATAGTTTTTGGAAATTGATCCTTAAATCGAATTATTTTCACACTAGAAAATGCTTTTAACTTTGAAAATTCATAGAAAATGTTTCTAAACTCTAAATGATTTGAACCAAATTATTTTGGTCTTATAATTTTATCCTCTATTTTATCCTTGAAACATCTCGGCCGAACTCCCCAAGCGATCTCGGGCGAATATTCCCATTCGTTGGATGAGTTCATCCCGGATGGATTGATCCCGTTCACCTATCCAAAATCTAAGTTTCAATTCAAAACCTTGTTCCAAAGTCAATTATCTTTGTGGACAACTCTGGATTGAATTCATCTCAAATTCAAATTCTTATTTTGAATTCATCTCAAATTCAAACTTTAGTCGAATTTAAAAATTCAAATTTTAATTTTAATTTTCTCTGAAATGAAAATTTTAAAATTGCATTTCAATTCCTGGCCGGAAATTTTCCCTTCCTTTTTCTCCTTTCCCTTTTCCCTTTTTCTTCTTTCCTTTCCTTTTCTTTCTTTCCTTCTTTTCCCTCTTTCCTTTTCTTTCTCTCTCTTCCTTTCGTCTTCCTGGTTGCCTTGTCCAGAACGCACACAACACACACGCAACGCCATTAGAGCTCACGAGAGCCTTTGAAAACCCATGATTTTCTCCTCGTTTCTTCACGCAAATTCAGGCATTCAAACCCCCACATCACGCCTCCTCCATTTTCGGCCATCAACTCTTTCCATAATCACCCCAATCCTGCAAATTACACCACTGTCCGCCAACGGTCTCGAACGTCGTTCTCTCTCCTTGGTCCCTCTCCGGCCCTATAAATAGCAGCCCTGGGAGCCTCTCTCCATCCTCATTCCACCCCCGAACTCCCTCCTTCCCTCTCCTAGTATTTTAGCCGGATTTTGCATTTGAAGCTCGCCGGGTCGAATGCCGCTTCGTCATCGATTTCATCACCGGCAGCTTCGTCACCTCCTCTGGCTTCGCACAGTAGCATTCCATGCCGTGGTCACCGTCTCCTCGCCTTAGCGCCACTAGAGCACCGCCTCCCTCCATGGCCGCCACCGCCATGCGTGTAACGTCCTAAATCTGGGTGTGTGTTTCAAATGTAAGAAAATGAGTAGAAATTAAAACTTTTCTTGCATCTTGAAGTTTTTGAACTTTCCTGTAATTCTTGTAAAGGAACTGTGGAAATTCAAAAACCTAAATCTCCAACTGACTAATGTCATGACCTCCTTGTTGGGAATCTTGTGTTCAACCCCTGGAAATATTTTTCCTTGGTTCTAGGGATGCTTTGTGACTCCTCTGAAAAATTGTATAATTTTTAGAAATTATTTGATAATTTTTAAGAGGTAGTCAAACCAGTTTGACTCTTGGTCAAACCCTAAAACAAGCCTTTGAGAATGTCTGGAGAAAAATGCTTTGCATAAAAACCTCTGAAAATTTTATCCTAGCTTTTTACTGGAAGGAGGAACCTCTAGTTCAAATTTCAGAATTTTTGGAGTTAGTTTGCTACCTCTAATAATTCTTCCAAGTTTTCAGCTTGTTTTTGGAACCTCAGTCAACCCTTGGTCAAAGTCTTGTTGGACTCGAGTCAGACTCGAGCCCAACTTTCCCTTTCGGTTGAACCCAACCAGCCCGAGCCCTTCCTAAGGTGTGGGCATTCTTGGCCGTTGGATCTGGATCGTGCAGCCTGCGTTGTTTGGGCCATTCGGACCTCCCGATCCCGCTAGCACCTATCAGCCGTTGGATTCTAATCCAACGATCAGGATTTCATGGGTCATTCGGCTTTCCCGTTTGCCCTAATCAATCTAAGCCGTCCATTTTGATCGGGTGGCCACAGTTGTGTGGGAGCGGTTGGAGCCTCCAAACCCCACTTTAAATCACAGCCGTCCGTTTTCTATCCAAGGGTTTGAGTTGTGCCGATTGGGTTAGACTCAACCCTGTTGCCTTCTTTGTCTCGAGCCGCTCCGTGCCTTTCTCTCTGACTTGTGGGGCCCCCATGACTTGTGCATCGTCTTCCTCGGTCGCCTTTGCGCGCGTGCGTGCCAGAGCTCCATGGCAGTGCAAGGTCACCTCCGTTGTGTCCTACAACGGCTCTTTGCTGCTTTGCCTTAATTGCGCACCAGCTTTCGCCCCCAAAGTCTTCCTCCTCTACTACACCACCTGCTTTGCGCGTCCATCGCAGAGGCATGGACCGGGGTTCACCGTGTGCCTTGCCCTTGCTAAGCCCGTGCTTCTCCGGCTATAAAAAGCCTTCAAGCTCCTCCTGGTGTTCCTTCAAACACCCTCTCAACTTGCTCTCTGCTTGTTGAGCTCGAATCACCTAAAGCCCCTGTGCCGCCATTGCTGGACCTTGAGCTCCTTAGTGAAGCTGGGGTTCCAGTGGTTTTTCAACCTTTCTCTTTGCTTCAACTCAAGCCTCTCATCACCGTGGTCCTTTCCCCTAACTTAATTTTAGGTTGCTTTCACAGGAGCGGCTTAATTTTGAGCTTTGGGATCTTTTCGGCCGAATCACCCCTCTTCATCCTCAGCTCCGGTAAGCCCTCTATTTTCCAGTTGGTTGCTCAAAAACCATCTCTAAGCTTTAATGGAGCTAACCTTACCTTGCTTTTGTCTTCGTGTTGCTTAGCCTGCCTTGTCCTCGTTTTCATCCTCAGCTCCGGCGCTGTGCTTCGTCGCCGACGTAGCTCCGACCTCCTTTGGTCCTCTCCGTGCTAAGGTAGCTTCGCATTAGTCCCTAGAGGCTTGGCACTCGCTTCTCAGAACCGCTGCGGAGCTCCTTTGCGTTTGTCATTTTCGGCCGTGCGTTGCACGCTGCCTCTCTCCGGCTAGCCGCCGTTGTGGTCCTCCTCCGTGGTCGCCACCGTCACCAGCGTGTGCATGTGACTATTGCGGTCCCATTTTGGCCCTTGGTCGGCGCCGGTGTGGTCCACGTCGCCGGCGGCAAGCCTTGGAAGCCATCGGGTTTTTGTCGGACGGGAACGGTGCCGTGTCGTTGTCATTTAGGACACAGGTCCTCTCATTAATGGCTAATCATCGTTTAACCGCTGTTAATCAATGCTTAGTAGTTAATGTTTGGCTTTAAATGTGTCTTTGAGTTTCTGTCAGGTGGGCCCATGCCTCTCGCGCACTGTGCGTCGCTTTCAAATAGAGATCTGGTCATTAATTGATTAATCACTGCTAATCAATGTGTTAAGCAATTAATAGCCTTCCTAATCCGTGCCTTACCGTCACTGACATGCGGGCCCGCGTGTTTAAACCCCACCAGGGTGCTTTAAACACGTGTGCGTGGCCTACAGTCGCTGACAGTGGGGCCGCGTCTTTTAACCCTCTCAAGCGCGTGCGCAACGTTGTGATCATCGTGGACCGTCGATTTCTTGATCAACGGCCCAGATTCGTTGGAACATTCAGACCACCGAACCTCAGCTGTTCATTTCTTGATCTATGGCTTAGATCATGTGGGACGTTCGGACCACTGAACCTTCACCGTCCGATCTAAATCCAACGATCTAGATCGCTGTGAACGTTCAGACCACCGAACGTCAGCCGTCCAATTTAAGATCTACGATTGAGATCTGCGGGGCCTTCGGACCACCCGGACCTCCCCGTAGCCTTGGCCGTCCGATTCTTGATCAACGGCTGGGATTGCGTGAACGTTCGGACCGTCCGAACGTTGCTTCGCTCTCAACCGCTCATCACGAGATCGACGGCCCACGTTCGTTTGAATGTTCGGATCGTCCGAAGGTTCGATCAACGAGGACCGTTGGATCTAGATCCAACCGTTTCGTTTGCATTTTGTGCGCGCGTGGCTGTGTGCTTTGTTTCGCGTGGGTTGTCTGATTTCAAATCAAAGGCCCACGTTTTGCCACGTCTTTTCCTTTGAGTTAAGTTTGTTTATTTCTCGGTAAGCTTTATTTGCAAACTAAAAATTGTATTAAAAACTTCAAAATTGCTTAACTAATTTGTTTTAGCTCCTTTTCGGTTGATTCAAATTTTGTTAGTTCTGGTTTTAACTAAGCTTTAATCTAAAAAATGGTTAGAGGCTTGGTTCTGTTCCAGAAAAATTTGTTAGTAGATTTAATTTAGGTTTAGCTTTATCTGTTGCATTAAAAATGCTTTTAACTTGAAAATTGCATAAGTTTTTCTCTGTAGCTCCTTTCTGAGTGAAACCAAGTTTGTTGGTTTTCTCTATTAGTGTTCTTAATTGTAGAATAGGTTTTAGGCATGCTACTATTTTTGTGGTTGCATTTAACTTGTGCTCTTTTTTATGTCTTTGAAAAATCATAGAAAATGCATCCTAGCTCCAAATGAGGTGAATCAAAGTGTGTTTTTCATCTTATGAGGTGCTCTATTTACCATAAATATTTCAGGTGCAACACCTCTTCGGAAATTTGTGCCAAAAATTTAATTTCGGATGAATAGTACCCGAGATGAATTTTCAGTCTTTTTCCAGCAAACCAAGCTTGTTTTGGCCATAACTTTAGCATTAAGTATCCAAATTAATTGATTCTTGTTGCTAAATTCTTTAAAAATTATGCTCTACCTTCTGTGTAAATTTCAGGGATTTTGGTTGACTTTAGTTTTTAAGTCTTTTCGGTGTTCTTCGTTCTTTTCGGTTCTTTTCGATTAGGTGTCGACGAGTTCGTTGATTGCGAAAGTGTTCCTCTGCAGCAAACTGAGCATCTCCAACAAGGCAAGAAGTTTGATCATATCAATCCCATTACTTTTAAAGTCTAATACTTTGTTTACAAATTGTATGTATGCATGCTTTTGGGTCAAAGTTAATTTTTCCGATTAGAGGTAGCTATTCCTATTGCATGGTTGCCCTTAAATTGTTATCCCCTGCCACTAACCATAAGTTATTAATCTCACTAGTTAATTAGAGCCCGGTGATTGAATTATGCTCTTTTATTGTCTTTACGGTGTCATCCTTAGAAATGCTTAGCTACCAGTAGAATTGGGCGATCATCGACTTAGTCGATGATCTTGATCATACAAATCTTATTATTATTCCATTATGTCTAGCACTTTGTGCTTTGTTAATTTGTAAAGTCAAAAACTGAAAACAAATTGTTATTGACTTGGGCACAATGGATGATGGTGTGATCTGTTGGGTGTGATTGGAATGGTGCCTAAGTCCCCAAGGACCGAGTTACTTGGGCCACTAAGCCAAGCAATTTTGCGTGCTAACCACACGAGGGGAATATGGGACCTCTCTTGGCTAAGTACTTTGGGGGGTGTTAATTAATGAGTCGCGTGGTGGGTTGTATATTTGACTATATGCAACATTGGGACAGGAGGGGAGCACCCGCAGAGCTTGAGCTGACCGGTGTATCTTTCTCTTCGTATGGGTCCTTGGTGAGAGCCGGGGAGGCATTTCACTAAGGGTTAACCCCCATACACACGGCTCTTAATTAGCTCTTTCCATTGGGATGTCTCGTAGGACTTAGCCGTGCCGGCATACCAAAGGAAGTGTGCTTAATAGCTTGGCAAAAAGGCGGTCTGACGTGTGGGTACATTGGTACACCCTTGTAGGGTTCAAACTATTCGAATAGCCTCGTCCTAGGTTATGGACATGCTTGGTAAGGTCGTGCAAGAACTAGACTACAACCTTTTAATTAAAACTTGTTGTTGGTTGGTATGAATGGGGAATTCATGCTACTGTTGTGGTGACTATTGGGTTAGTCACTTCCAGGTTGTTGTTGTCATTTATATATTGTTACTTGCTGTTATTTAAACATTAAAAATAGATTGCAAAGATTGCTTTAAAATGTATTACATTATTGCAAATGAAAACTTGCTTTATGCTGAAAATGAGCCTAGAGCCTTCTACATTTGTTCAAGCCTGCATGTAGCATATGTTTAGGCTGTTACACTACACGTAAGTCTTGCGAGTACATTTTTGTACTCATTTGCTTTGCTTAATTAATTTGCTACAGAGGAGGTTGATCCCCAAGGGATTGACTATCGCGATATGGACTTCGATTTTGACGACTAGCTGGCGACCCGGTCAGTTTGCCTTGTGGGGTAATGGCAAACCGGTTGGCTTTTGTTTATCACCAACTTATGGTATTTTGCTTCCGCTGTTATTTAAGTTTCTTTAGCTTTTGTGGTTGGTTGGCCCCTTGTTGTAATAACTCTATATTGTATGTCTTTTATTTGGTTAAGTTCTTGCTTCGGTTCTGTGCTTGTATGGAATTGATGCATGATTTTGTAAAAGGGTGTGTGTACCGTACTTCTGGGAGGTACACATTGTCCCGAGGCACGGGATATTTTGTTTGTGGTGTGAGGGTCAGTTGGAAGACTAAGCATTATAAGCTAAATACCCTGGGTTCTCACAATGCGCCTCTTAGAAAATGACCTTTCTTGTTAAAGGAGGGAGTGAAGTCGAAGTATCTAAGATTGAAGTCAAGTTTTGTAACTTGCAGTTTATTTGAGTGTTCCTAAACCTTCTGCTTTAGCCCCATAAGAGTTTCCCAATTTTCAAAGGCAATACCTTCTTCTCATTTGAGGTTTGATATTCTCTTCGTGCGGGACTTGTGCCCTCAACTTTGGACTTTCCTTATGTTTTCCGAGTTCATTGCCTAATTGACTATTTCCATTGGTCCTGTGTTTAGTGCGAGTGGTAAATGTTTTTCTAGGTGATGAAAATTGCTTTCATTTGCCCTTTCTTTTAAGAAAGGATCAACTGATTCGTTTCATAGGGGCCTTTCAAAGCATTTACTAATTGTTGTTGTTAGACCTTAGGTTACAAGTTATTTGAGGAGCATTGGAGGATGAATGGATTTCGTGATATAACTGTTGGAGAGAATTTTATTTACACAGAACGTTTGTCTTTAGGGCTAAATTGATTGCATTACGCAATTAGTAGAACCTATATTGAATTGTAATCCAAGAATTTTAGTTCACATTGGGATGTTGGGACTTTTCAAAAAGGTGTGGGAATCTTGATCAACCTACTGGAGTATCGCAATTGAGTAATTTGCAAGGTTGTGTAGGTGAAATATGACGGTGTAGAGTAGTGAGAGTAAGATTAGTGACGTAACCTAAACGTTAAAGCAAATAATGAGATAGCCGGGATCTATGATTGTTGTCAAGTATGACTTGGCTTCAGTGAGTAACCCTTTGGGAGTTAGAATTTTTTTAAAAGATGATTTGGTCGAGAATATGTTTACATGTTGCTATTAAGGATTGAGTATGTTCGGATAGTGAGAATCTTAGTCATCAGATTTGAGAGTTTTCGTATCAGTTACACCGAAATACATTTATAGGAGTCTTGGAGATGGAAATTGAGTTTGGTGTTCTATGCTAGAACCTTGGTTTCCCAATGACTATGTGTAGAAGTAGTAGAATAAAAAGTGGATTACGAATAGTGTGAAGATTATTGATAGAATCCTTTGGTTGTAGTAAATGAGCGTGTGCGATGAGGATTTCAAGTTGATTATCCTTAAAGGATTGATGTGATGTGGTTGTGGGTGAAAATGTTTATCAAGGTGTTGGGAATCATTTGTCAAAATAATTATTTTGGTAGAGGAGTGGACTAGAGTATCTTTTTGTGGTCTAGTAGAGTTCCTCTAGATGAATGTGGTTGTTGTTTTCGGTTTGAGCATAGTGTCGTGGTTGCCAATTTAAGAGAAATGAGTTAGTGAGATGATTTGGAATCCTATGAATTGAGAGAAAGTTTATTCCTAAGAAAAAAAGAATATTTTCTCAGGTAGTGAAATGCTCCCTTAATTCTTATTTGAGCTATGTGTTTATGACGGATGTCTTTCGTAAATTGAGTTTGGCTTTATGTTGGTGCATGTGGTTCTTTCCGGTTCAAGAAAATAATGAAAGTGTATGATTTGGTTATTCGAGTGGTTTCTCATTTGGCTGAAGTGGTGTTTATTTGTAAACTGCCTAGTTGGAAGGTGGAAAGGTTTCGTGATGAATCTTCGGTTGTGGATTTGACTCTTTTAGTACTGAGTTGGCAAAGTGTGGTTACGATGAGAGTCCTTTATTTTGAATTGGGCTATGTCTGTAAAAGAGTTGCTTAAAGCAAATTCTGTTGTGTGTTCCCGGTTAAAGGAGGTGCTCCTTGTTAAGAAGAAGAGATCAATTGAGAAATGGGACAAGAGTTCCGTGTGTGTTGTACATGTTGTGTGCTTTGGTACCAAAGGGGAAGTTAACCCAAGGTACTTTTGTTTGTTCTCGACAATTACGGGGATTAGGAAGTTGGCGTATCGCTAGGATTGTATCGAGTCCATACGTATACGACGTCTGGTATGTTCTGGTGCTATGTGAGTACCTGAGAGGTCCGCGGCTTGGGATTACGTTAGAGCCGTTGGCCAACGAGTAAGACCTTACCTTTTAGTCATGTGTGTTGAGAGAACCTGTAAAGGTCGAAATGAGTGTTGAGGTGTAGACGTAGGTATCCATCAAATTTGATGTGGTTCTATTAGTCCAAGAGGAAAGCATCTTGGACGCCAGAGGACTCGTATGCACGAGCGTTGTCCAGAGTTGTTCACGCCGGAGACATGTTAATCGTTGTTTTGTTTCAGTTGTGGTTGTTCTTTTGTTTAGATCGACAGATAGAATTCGAGATCAAATTCTGTTAAGGGGGGTAGAATGTAATATCCCAAAAAGTTAAAGAGGAGAAAATCTTTACGGATGCAAATTGTTCTAGAGAGTGGTTTTAACTGAAGTTTCAGGGGTTTTTCGCGTTATTCAAAGAACTTGGCCTGTGGGCCGAAAGCCCACAGCACCTTGGCCCATTAGGGCAACCATCCAAGCGGAGGGGGTAGCCAAGTACTGTAGCACCACCTCCCCTCCCCATTGCGCCTCCACCTCCTCTCCTGTCCCCATTACGCCTCCATCTCCTTTCCCCTCCCTTGCGCCTCCACCTCCCCTCCCCTTTGTGGCCACCACTTCCCATTTGTCCAGCACCTCCCCCACGTATCCTCTCCTCCCCTAGTGGTGCCTTCCCTCCTCCTTGTTATGCCTACTTGCTGCCGGCCAAGATCAAGAAAGGAGGGAGGAATAGAGAAGAGAAGGTAAGAAGGAGGGAGGAAAAGACGAAGGACCAAGGACCACGTTTTCTTCTTTGGATGATCTTGAAGGGTAACAATCTAGAAGTCTTTGACAAGTCCTAGTTTAATTTTAGTTCGATTTGTAGATCGTTTAGCCAATAGGAAGTCAGGTTTTGGTTTTGTCCAGATTTGTCAGGTTTAGGGCAGTGAATTGCAAGGACGATTTAGGCTAGTTAAACTCGAAATTAGATTGCTGTCTAGTTAGATAAAACATAGGTTATTTTGTTATATTTCTTTGGAGTTCTGGATCACAATATTTGGATGAGTATATATCAAGTTATGATAATTTCTTTGCTGCTGTCCAGAAACCCTATGAAGTTACAGCAGTCGTATTAGCTGATAGATAAGAATTTGAGAATTGTCGAATCAGGGTTGTCTCCCAACATGACTTTTGTAGGAACTTTTCTTAGCTTTCCAGATTGATAAAGAACTCAATTTTGGGATCAGCCAATTGAAAGTTATCGCTGTTCTATTGCTGTTGTCCAGTTTGTCTGTCAGTTCTAACAATAGGTTTTCATCTGTCTGTTACGTTTAGTTAAATGCAGAATTAGGGGATATCACCAACTAAGTTTTTGTTGATAATTTCGTAATCTTTCCAGAGAGACTGAAAATACCTTTTTATGATTAGCAGGTTGGGAGTTATGTATTTTAGAAAGTCGCTGTCCAGTATTGAGTTACTACTAGTTTGTCATTTCGTTTGAGTAGATTAAATATATGAAATATGGGTTTTTGGGAGTGCGGTTTAGAGCATTGGGATTAGTGTTGTTATATCTTGTCAAATCTTGTTTTGAGTAAAGTATTTATTGTAGGCGGAGTGACCTTGGGTTTGGTTTTGTCTTCTCTACATTCAATTTGTCGCAACGCGAAAGGCAAATACATTTTGGGTCATGTTGGGTGTGTGTTTGTACAAATTGGTTGAATTACTATGATATGGATAATCTTATGAAGTATGAGTATTTTTCCATTGATTGCTTGTTTCCGTTAAATACTTATAACAATTGGAAGGTATGAAAGTGTTCATTTCGTTTCATTACATTCATTCCAAGTTTTCATGTTTAGCCCACAAGAGTGGGTATTTAGATTCATTTCATTTCAATCATTCATGCCTCACCCACGGGAGTGGGTATTGAAAGTCCCATCATTTCAATATGGGCAAATAGATCTCCGTATGAAAGATTCTTCATACAGGCCTTGGATCCTCGTATTTTGATAATCCGGGCCTGAGTGAACACCGACGGGTGTATCACTGGATATACCGGTATATGCAGAAGTGAAGTGGAGATATATGCATCTTGCATTGCATTCATAGTATATTCATATGTATGGAATAATTGGAGAATAATTTATATTCGATTCAATGTTTCTGTTTTGTATTCGATTCCATGTTTCTTATGTCGTTCGTTCGTACTTACTGAGTCTTGAATTCACTCTTGCCAATTTTGTTTTTATGTGATCGTTGAGGACGACACGTCCTAGGAGAGAGTAGATCACATGAAGAAATCCACATTATCACATACTTCACCAATTAAATAATATTTCTATTGCTACCTTTCATTTGGAAATTATTGAATGTAATAATTGGATTCATGGTACTTCTATTGTTCATCCTTAAAGTTTATTCATGCTAGTTGATGGTTTAAAATTATCCGGACGTATTCATAATATTGTTCCTCTTGATTGAATTGTTATAAACCGAAATTTAGTGCTTAAATCCTTCCTGAAATTTATGTTAGTTAAAATATCAGAATCGTTGTGTGATGAAGTTTAGCTGTTATTAGTTGTTGATTTGTTAAGAAAAATTTATAGAGTTGATTGGTGTTAGTAGTTTAGGTTGCATCTTGACTTCCGCATAGCCAGGGTGTTACACTAGATCCAATAGAACTACATCAATTAGGAGGGGAAGAGATGCTCAAGTTGCAACAAAGAAAAGCTAGAAATTGCAAGAAATAAAATAAATTTCAGAACATGTAAGAACTTAGAACTTTCATTGCTTCAAGAGGAAGGATTACAAAGCCACACTTCATGGTGGGCAAAGCTCAAAGGAGCATAAGGAAAACCCTAAATCTTTCTTCAAGACTTGGTAGTGGAAGCATACCTCTACCCCTCTATTTATAGCCCTATGGGAGTAACCTCAACCCTTGGATCACCTTAAGGGCTAAGATTAACTCTCTCCACTCATTCATATCCACTTAGGGTTCACCCAACTATACCTCTTGACTAGAATACCCCTCTATACTAGCTACAATTACATCAATGCCCTAAGCCACGGGAGCTACCACGCTGCTCCACCTTCATGGTCTTCGCTCCTCGTTGACTTGTTACGTCCCCGCATTGTGTCTCGAGCTCTGAACACCCTTGGAATGCCTCGTCGATACTTGGACACTGCCAAGTCACCCTGAGTCACCACATGGACACGTCTCTCACCATCTTCATGAAGACTCTATCTACATGACCGAACTTGATCCCCGATGATCTTTTTGACCACCATGATCGTTCTGGATGCCAAGCTCTCCAAGCTTGCTTCCGATCCCGTGTCGATGATCATCCAAGCCATCAAGTCAACGTGCAGTCAACAAAGAAGAAGAAATCATTTTCTTAGCACAAGTACCGCACACTTGACCATCATTAGTGAAAACATGTATCATAACATCCCATGAAACCTAGTTGAAACTTAAAACTCGACTTTGCGAACTTCAACAACTCTCAAACCTTCACCAACAAGTCTCAAATGCTGTCAAATATTCATCACAACATGAAAAGGGCCTCCACATGGCCTCTCAATCTCCCCCTTGTTGAATATGTTAACAACCCGCATCAAAATACAAATGGAAGGTTTTAAAAGAAAAGAAGTTTGCGAAGAGACTAGCTTGGTCCAGAAATGAAGAAAGAAGATCATGACCATGTTGCCAAAATAGAAAGGAGCACAACACTAGAAAAAAAACTCCAAAGCTCCAAAGACATTAAGCTCAAAAAAATCAAATGAAGAAGATGATAAGCAAATGACCTAAACTTCATTTGAAAATCATTTTGATGCACATTTGAGCTCAATTATGGTTGAGATTAGCATTAAGTCAATTTTTTTTAAAAAAAATTTAGCCTAATTAGAATGCATTTTGCCTACCTTTCTCTCCCCCTTTGTCAATTTAGTCATCAAGAGACTAGTTAATACCAATGAGCGCAAAAGAGAGCATGTATGCATGAAATGCATGGGAATGCAAACCTAAAGAGCTTTGTATATTATTCAACGTGAATATGAAGCTCAAAGTATTACACCAAGCCACCTCAATTTAGAACTTGCTAAACTAGTTCATGACCAAATATATAGCATAAAGCAAATACTAGCTAGCAAGACAAGCAATTTGCAAAAATTAAGGCCAAGTTTTGCATGATTACACAAGTAGCAAGTTCTTAGCATAATTTCAACTAAAAATACATAGCCATGTCCAAGATGCAAAGAAAAACCTAGAGTTCAACCTAGTCAACACTTTGGGCATGCTACAAGTTTATGAAAGAACCTAAAACTCATTTTATTTCATATTTTTGTTTGCAAGGTGGGATTGAACCACATCTTTTGCAATTTTCAACATTTTTCATTTTTTTGGTGAGGTTGACCTCACATCTTTTCAATATTTATTTTTCATTTTTTGGTGAGTTTGACCTCACATCTTTTGAATACTCATTTTTCACTTTTTTTGGTGAGGTTGACCTCACATCTTTTTCTATGAGCAAATTTATACAAGGTTCAAACATGATTCAAAATAGCTTAAGCCGAAGTTGCTCTAGGGACTTTAGTAGAAATTCAGATTATCTAAAGACATGAAATAAGTATTAAGAGTATAAAAACAAGTGAAAGCTACAAGTTTCATCAAGTTTTCAATAAAGCTCATGTTGACATTTAGATTTCAGCAAGCATTGATAAGCTAAATGGCACATATCTAGGCATGAACAAGCCAGCAAAGTATTTCATTATGATAGCAAGGTATGAATGATATGAAGCAAGATTTCAATGTGAATAATAGACAAAGCTCCTTATCATCTAAATGAGTATATCACATATGCCTACATGATATGCATGATAAACAAAATAAAGATCCAAGCTCCCCCTCAACAAGTGAATCAATTTTAGAGATATTTTGATTTCGGTTGAGTTATGTCAAAATTAAGCTCAAGAAAAACTAAAATGAACTCCTCCTGAACCAAAGCTATAAGTAAGAGAGAAGAAGCTCAAAAACAAAGAAAAAGGGGGAAACAAAAGGCATAGACAAAATAGAGGGATTACTATGGCTCAGACTCGCTCTCATCCACCCCGTATGACTCTAGCACTAGCTGATCATCTAAACACAACGGAGTAAACACGTTCCCTGTCTACCCAGGGGGGCCAACACCTGCTACACCTATAAGAACTGAGTGAACTCAACCTAGTGAGAAGAGAGCAACTAATAAGCCATCCTAAAGCCATAAGATGAGAGGAAGAAGTCTAAACTGCCTAGTAAACTCCCCCTTAAAGTAAGACATAAGAACACACAACCCCAAGCTCTCCATGTAAAGCCGTGAACCTCGAGCTATCTAAAGGCTTGCCGAAAATGTCAGCTATCTGGTGATCACTCTCAACAAACTAGACCACTATGTTACCCCTCTCCACATGGTCTCTAACAAAATGATGTCGAATATCTATGTGTTTGGTCCTAGAGTGCTGCACTGGGTTCTTGGCAATGCTAATGGCAGAAGTGTTGTCACAAAAAATTGAAACACTATCTAAGGCTAACCCAAAATCCTGCAAGGTTGAAACCAATCAAAACACTTGACTACAGCAACTAGTGGCTGCAACATACTCAACCTCTGTAGTGTACTGTGCAACACCTGACTGTTTCCTAAAAGACCAGGAAACAAGAGAAGTGCCAATGAATTGGCAAGTGCCAGAATTGCTCTTCCTATCTATCCTACGGCCAGTAAAGTCTGATAACTAGGACATGTGATGAGAACAACTGGAGTCTACAAGCCAAACATCTCCCTTCCTAGCCCGGCGAACCCGAGTCAGTGAGAAGTAAACATCAGTGGCTCGGTACTAGGGTAAATAAGAGTAGATCTAGGAACCCAGTACTGAGTCACACAATGAGCAGAAAAGCCAGTCAAAGAAACAAAAGACGGACATCTAGCGTCACTACGCAACTCACCTCTAACAATGCCAAAAGATATAGAACTAGAAATCGAACCTCTGCCTGGTCTGACCGCCATTGAAGGGATGGTCTGACTGCTCCTCCATTGCCCGATAGGCTGGTCAGGAGTAAAAGCAGTACACACATCACGCCGTGGATAGCTACCTCGACTAGAAAAATAAGGTCTATCCTCAGGACGGCAAAAACCTTGACCAGGAGCAACTCAAGGACCAGAACCAGAAGAAGCCTGAAAACCAAGTCCTCAACGCTGCCCAAAACCAAAAGAGTGATAAGAGCCAACCACAACCCTAGACCTCGTGTCAGTCATAGGAGCACTCCGAGTCTGGGGCTGACCCTGAATACCCCTAGGAGAACGAACATGGTCACGTCGCGCGACCTTGGCATGCCTAAAGCAAAACTCAACTAAGTGTCCATCCTTTTGACAGAAGATGCAATGATACTTTGCCTTCTGAGAGGTCTAAGCAGCAGGAGGCACAACCTTACTATCAGAAATCCCCTAGACAAAGCCTGTGGACTCAAACATTGTCTTCCTAGACTCGGGCGCAACCTCGATCATGCCTCCTTCTACAGCTCTAACAAATACAGGTGGATGTTTCCTTACATCCTCCAGAAAATCATATCCTAGACCTTGATTGAACTTACAAATCTTGGATTTGTCCAGGATAAGGTTAAGCTTTTTCTTGCCTCCGACAAATTTTTCAAGAGTGCTCATGAGGTACTCGCACTCTGTAGGATCAAGGATAACCGACTAGAGGGGGTGAATAGGAGGTTTTAAAACTTTTTGACTATATAAAAATTTTAGATAATTATGGACTAAGTCTAAACTAGATACAATTCTAGCTAAGCAATTCTACACAAGATAATTGCTAGAAATGTAAATGCGGAAATAGTAAAGACAAGAATAAACTACAAATGAGACGATGAAGTTTTTCCTGTAGTATCGAAGACTTGCCGGTCTTTACTAGTCCATGTTGAGAAAGCTTGAACTAATCAAGCCGGCTCCACAAATTAAGCCTTCTCTCGATCACTATCGGTTGTTCTTCCTCTGCTCCAGAGATGGTGAACACCAAACCACTCACAATTCGGCGCCAGGCCTCTTCACAATCTCCTTGAAGAGATCACCACGTGAACTCCCGCCAAGCCGTCTAAGTGTTGGCAAACACCAAGAGTAATGAAACACAATCTTCGCTTGACGATAATCAAGTGCAAAGGATCAATCTAGAATGAATGCACTTGAATTTGGCTCAACCACCTCACAATGAATGCAACAAGTGTATTGGAGGTGTAGAGAGAATGCTCAAGGCTCAAAGGATGTTAAACGAAGTCTCTCACTTTGTTCTTGAGCTGGTGGAGGGGTATTTATACTCTCTACAAACAAATACGACCGTTTGGGGGCAAAACCCCAAACTTTTCAGCGCAAATAATAGTACCACCGTTCAATGGCTGGTACTACTACACCTTCCCAAAATGCACAGTAACGGCTAGCGCAGACGCATTAACTGCCTCTAAAATAGCCATTGGAAATTTGGCGCGGTACTACCGCCATGGATCATGCGGTAGTTTTGTTGAACGGTCGTACCAAAACTCTAGAGCGGTACTACCTCCACTTGGGGACCAAAACTGGCACTCACTGGAAATAACGTACCACTGCTATTTTTTAGTAACACTTGGGTGCCGTAGTTCTGCTGAAGAAATACGGTCATACCGCTATGCGGTAGTACCGCCATGTAATCTCTGGAACTACTGCTCACTGGGTGAGCAACCAAGCCAAAAAGGTGTCACTCTGGAAAATATGTACCACCAACTAATCTTTGGTACGACCGAGTTGCGGTAGTACCGCACCACTATCCCGGTCAAATCGCTGTGCGGTAGTTCCACCAACAACATGTCGGTACTACCGCTCTTCATGAAAAATGGATAGTTGGTTTCCAAAACAAATTTTAAGTTCATGCATGATCCTATATTGATCCAAATGGCACAAGAACATGCTATCAAGCTACTAGTCATGATCCCTCTTAATAGTACGGCATTTAACCTAAAATCTGGTCTTCCATCCTTTTCTCCAAAGACCGGTACATACAAAAAGGATCCTAGACTACTTGTACCTTGTCTTTGAACCATATTGATCTTCATGTAGACCTTTAGCATGCATCTCCAGGTTGTCATATTCATCACTAGGACTTAACCTTGTAAATACTCAATAAACATGTTAGTCCCATATTCACATATTGTCATTAATTACCAAAACAATTTTTAGGGGCCTAGATGCTTTCAATCTCCCCCTTTTTGGTAATTGATGACAACCCAATCAATGAGTGAGAAAGATAAGGTTTTGAATATACCACTTGTTGTAAAACAAGTTGTATATTCTTGTTGTGACTTAACAAAATAATTCTTGCAATGACCTTAAAAGAGTTTTGAGAATTATTTGCTTGCTAAAGTCATTTTAAAGAAAGCTCCCCCTAAACATGTGCATATAAATGAGAAGATATTTTTACAAGCATATGTAGAGATTTTGATAATTTTGGCGGAGTTTCTTTTGCTTGTTTGAACTTGAGAGAATTGACAATTCTATAAAAGACCATAAGAAACATATTGCAATTCATGAGAATATCATAACCATAATATCAAGTACCAAGTTCAACAAGATACCATAAAGACAAGAGAACATAAAACAATAACAATGTTTAAACTAGGCTATTACAAGCACACAAGTTCCAAGTATTAAACACAACATGTTCAACATAGATAATATAATAGATAGTAGCGGTCTAGTAGCCCAATCTTCCTTTCTTGCTTGCTTCCCCTCAACCTTTCAATCCTTTTCTCCTTTCTCCTCCTAATTTCTCCCCTTTGGCATCAAAATACCAAAAACTCATCATGCAACTGAATCCTGAGGAGGTGGTGGAGCTTGAGAGGTCGAAGCTTGACATGGAGGTGAGTTGAGGCGACGGCGTCCAAAGTGATTTGGAGTGGTCAATGCCTGCTCAAGTGCACACACACCCTTTGTCAATACAGCCAATCTATTGTTGGTTTCAGTTTCGAATTCTTGCTGAGAATTTTTCATCTCTTGCTGAGTATTTTTAATCTCCGGAATAGCTGAATAAATCTGAGCAAGAGAGACTTGTCTTTCTTCTAGGGCATCTTCTTGAGCAGCTTCTTGAGGTTGAGCTTGAGGACAAACAGATGTAGGGATAGGAGGACCCTCACGTGGCTTGTATGGCTTATGGGTAGATCCCAAGCCTCCACAATAATCAGTCTTCCGGAGGATCAAAGCCATGATGTAGGGAGCATAATTAATTCTTTTGACTCGATCATTCTTGGAAGAAGCTATTTCCCTAAGGATAACATCTATCACATCAAACTTCCTCCCATGCATAATATTATCTATTATGTTCTAGGCATGTCCTCTTATGGCATCAAAGTTCCCACTCTTAGGAAGAATAGTATGATTTATGATCCTGTTGACCAAACTGAGAATAGGCAGGAGACCACCTATTTTTTCTGCAGTATATCTGACAGTCTGATCATAGTACTTTGTCCAGGCTGGAAGAAAAAGAGTAGGTTTGTCATTAATCTTCTCATGTTTGCTAGACTCTGTTCTTAAAGCAAGCTCAAACTCATGCCAATTGCAATCCAAATATCTGGTCCCAGTCATCCATGCCAACTGAGTGAAGTCAGGAGATACATACAAGGTAGCATAGAACTGCCTGATAATCTCATCATTGTAGTCACACCTAAGTGCTACAAGGTCATGAATACTGGCCCTCTGAAAAAGCTGATATGTCCCATCATACTTGTCCAGGGAGTTAATATGCAGCCAACTCACCCACTTATGATCAGCAAACTGCCTGTGGGGACCATACAATTGTTCATAAACCAATTTCTGAAACTTAGTATGGAACCTAGGATTTGTAGATGAATCTGGAAGCACAAATTGATTTCTATGACACATTAAAGCGTACTCATCTGCTGTGATCGTCCTCAAATCTATCTGTTGCTCCTCAGGCTCTCCCATTTCTTCATCAGACTCAGTTTGTGCCTTAGTTTCTGCCTCAGATTCAGTTTCATCTTGGGATGAGCTCTCCTTATTTTCTGAATCATAGGTAGTCAGGTCAGGTACTTCACAGATGTGCAATTCTGTTGGTGGAGTATATACTAGATCTCCATTGTGCTTATTATAGCACAATCACTCATACAGATCTTTAAGAGTCAAAACAGATCCTTCACTAGAATTGGTAAAGATTTCCTGTAAGTATTTCATTCCACGCAGAGCGAAGCACAAACAGCAATGATAAACTGGCCCTTAATCTCATACAATTCACAACAAAGATGGAAACAATAATAAAATCACAATCCATGATAGAGATCTAAATAGGTATATCTAGTAATATGTGATTTGCACCCTAAACAAACAAACACAACTCTCAGCATTCAACCTTAGCAACTCGTACACACGATGCTATTTCTGTTCTTCAGTAGCCATATGCTCCAGTAGTCATGACATTTTCAAAACAAGATTACAAGGCCAACCGAAGTTCCAAAATCATGTGCAAAAATAAATTAACAGTCTTCATGTGATCCAATTGCAAGCCCAACACAGATTGAAAAAGAAACAAACACAGATTGATCCAATTGCAAGTTCCAGGAAGGAAAGAGAGGAGGAGCTCACGATTTCTTTGCCTGCTCGAGCATGGGAGGCGGCGTTGGGTAGGGGATGCGACAGCGTTGGGGGAGGAGAGGGGAGGTAGCGGCGTTGGGGAGGGTTGCGGTGGTGTTGGGGATGGGGATGGGAGGAGGCGGTGGCGTTTGGGGGGGGGTTGGCGGTGTTGGGGATGGGGATGGGGAGGAGGCGGCGGCATTGGGGATGGGAGGAGGGAGGCGGCAGTTGGGGGAGAGAGGGAGGCGGCGTTGGGGGAGGGGTTGCGACAGCGATGGGGATGGGGAGGGGAGGGGCGGGCAACCAAGAAGGGAGGCGTTGGGAGTGGGAGCCGAAGGGAGGGGAAAGAATGGTGGAGACGCAAAAAATTGAACGGGTTCGCACTTACATACAAGTGGCATTCTGAGGGTAATTTCAATGAAGTTCAGTGGCAAAAAGATATTCTATTCTGTAAAAGCCAAAAAAAGCACCCCTCGCCTAAGGCCCTGTTTGTTTAGGTTTTTGCCTGGCTTAAAAGTAAAAAAACCTAAGCCTAAACAAAGGGATGACTTTTTCATCTGGCTTATAAAAAGCTTAAACTATTTTAAGCCTAAAAACCATAAGAGGGGTGCTTTTTTTTACTTTTGCGGAATAGAATATCATTTTACCACTGAACTTTCTTAAAATTACTCTCAAATTACTATTGGTATATAATTACAAACCGTTTCATATTTTTTTTCTTCTTCCAATCATTTCCCCTACCCTTCGGCCCCGCAACCCGTCGCGGCGTCTCACCCAGCGCACGAGGTGGGTGCGTCGCTCTGTCTCACGATCGTCGCATGGTTGGATATTTCTCTCACGTGATTTGATTTGGATGAGCACGTGAAGTTCTGCGCGGCCGCCAGAGGAGGAAGCGCTGGTTGCGGCGGTGAAGGGGACGACACGAGGATCTTGATCAAGGGCAGGACGGTGGTGAACGCGCACCAGGCGGAGGAGGCCGACGTGTACGTCGAGGACGGCGTGGTCATCGCTGTCCGGCCGAACATCCCCGTGAGTGGTTGGTTGGTTACTGTGTCTTGACTTGGCGAGATCGGATTGGTCTAGCTCAGGATTTGGAATCTTTGGATCGGGGTGACTTGACATGGTTCCAATCCACCCCGAGTGGCTTGGTAGTTGGTATGGGCCTCTGCGACCAAGGAGCCACTCTGCTGCACCCACTTGTAGCCATGTTCTTGGATGCCAAGTGGGTTGCTCAGTTGCTCTCTCAACAAGGAAAAAAAGATTAGGGTACTTCGGATTGCTGACACTGCTTTGTCACATCCCCAAATTAATAAAGAGAATTACTATATATCTTATGACCATACATCATTGTTTTTAAGCATTTACATTATTTATTGCACTTGAAAAATCTTAAACAAAGTTAAACCTACAACTCAATTAAAAGCTCTAAAAGAAAAACAAGAACAGAAACTCTTGTTCGTCTTCTGAAAATAATTTATTCAAATACTAGAACAATTATAAAGAATTAATACAATTTTTCCCAAATTTTTGGGACTGGTTTAAACCCTAAGAAAATTCAAACACAATTTAATGACCTACATTAAGTTTGAATTGAAATTATACACATTATATCTTGAACAGTAGTGTTCAATAATTTTTATGAATACTAGACCTTCCCAGGAACCCCTGTGATTTATTTCACATTTTTAGAAAATTTATTTCTATTTTTAGCACCATGGTCAAAGTAGAGAAACAATTTAATTCTCAGTCAAACCTTTAAATCATATCGGCCGCACTATTCCTTGGGTTCGCGTCCGACCCAAGCCACTCGGCTCAGCCCAACCGCCTAACTGCACCGCCCCATGAACCGTCCGATCTCAAGCAGACCGCCTTGATCAGTTGGGCCGATCGGACCAGTCCGATGGTCAAAGCAATCCCGACCGTTAATCTCAATCGAACGGCCCAGATTGCATACCCTTTCAGCCCAGTCTGATCATTTTTTTAATCTGAGCCATCCAGTCTAGATCCAACGGCCCACGCCAACCCTCTCATCTTGGACTCGCGCGCGCACGGGTGAGACGCTGACGCCGTGGGCCCGCGCTGTCAGGGTCATCCCCTACCTCCCGCTGCGGTGCGCAGAGAACGAGTGCCATGTGCTCGCGCCGCTCCGACACGCACATAACGGCTCCAAGGACGCCGTCAATCCACCGCTGCTGTTGACCTATCCTGGAGCTCCCCGTCTAACGCCGCCTCCATCTCTATCAAACCCCAGGGATAATACCCCGCCTTGTCCTTCCTTTCAGCTCACTTCTCCTCACAACCGAGAGGAGGAGGACGCCATTGCTAGCTCACCTCTTAGGTAAGCTCCTCCCGGATGCGTCCTCCCTGTTCTAGATTCATTGCCATTTCCATTTTTCCTAATCCTAGCTCCTACATTTGCTTGTAGCTTCGGTTTCATCCTCGTGCTTTAGCTCACTTCCAGAGCGTGCACCCGAGAGCATCACCATGCCACTGTCATCTCTGGTAAGGTTCTTGATAAAGCTTTCGCGTCATCTGTTGTGTTTTAGCATGAGATTGAAAACCCCTAAGTTAATTTGGGTAATGCTCGACAGGACTGAGGTGAATTGAAGTTCTCCCCATTTTGGCTGAAGAACAAATCTTTTCATCTCCCACTTGTTTTGGTAAGCCATTGTCCATTTCCTTGCACCTATATCATGCTCTTAGTATCCTTGAGCTAACCCGAGCATTCTTTTTGCTCTACTTTGCTTAGAGCATCATCTTTGCATGAAGCCGTGCCGCCACCGTCATCTTCTTTGACGCTGGCCAAGCTTTAGCTACTCCGAGCTTTTTCGAGCACCCTTCCTCACTCAGGTAGCTTGCTAATAGTCCCTAGATGCCTTGGCACCCGCTTGTTTGCGCTACGGAGCTTCACATTGCTGTTTTGCACATTGCCGTTTTGAACATCGCCGCCCTTCTCCGGCTAGTCGCCGGTGTAAGCCGCCGCTGATGTTGTGACCGCCACCATTGGGTGCGTAATACTATTGCGCAGCTACTCGTACCCTTGGTTCGCGCCGCCGTGGCGCACAGCGCCGGCGAGCCGCCGGTGAAGCGTGCGGGACAAAATCCCGTTGTTGTACTCGGACATTTATTGTAGCAAAATGATTAAGAGTTAAGTAGCAATCATTAGCTTTGAATGGCTGTCTTAAAAGAGTAAATGAATCACTTAGATGCGGGCCCCCTTGCACAGAAATCCAACACGTTAAGAAAAGCGCTAGAGCAACTTACATGTGGGCCTAGCCACTTAAGCCGCCCCCTGTTCACTTAGCCAGCCCAAAATCACTAGGACGAATTTGGACCGTCTGATGGAAAATCAACGGCTCAGATTTCATTACCCTTCAGGTGGTCCGAACGTTCACTCGCGTTTGGACATCCGATACAAAATCAACGGCCCAGATCGAAAGGAATGTTCGGACGGTACAAACGTTTCTTTTGATCTGAACCGTCCTTTCGGAATCCAACGGTCCCGACCTGAACCACTTAAGCGCATGCGCTGTGCAGGTGTGCGTGTGGACCAAGTCCAAAGGACTGAGCCACTGACATCGGGTCCCACTTGTTAGGACGTATTTTAAGATCGGAAGTTAAAAGAAAACGAACTATTTACCCGACCCGCTGGTCAGTGACTGCGGCTGGAATAGTGCCTGGTAAGAAAAGTATTAAATGGCTTAGAAAATCCGAGGATGAATTATTTGCACACTGTAAAATATGTATAACTTTAAAAATACATAACTAATTCATTTTAACTCCAAAATGGATGAAACCACTTCTGATAATTTTCATTTTTGTTGAAATTGGTTTCAAACATGTATCTATAGCAGAGATTATTATTTTGGAGATTGATCCTTTAACACTATTATTTTTACAAAAGGAAATGCTGATGACTTTAGAAATTCATAACTAAATCATGAAAACTCCAAAGGAGGAAAACTCAACTATTTTAGCCTTGTATTAATATTCTCTATTTATCCATATAATCCTTTATCCCACTACTGTTCTACAAATTTTGCCCAAATAATTAAATTAAATGAACAGTAACCGGTTGGAATTAAATTGAATTTTCTGGAAACCTGAATTTCAAACTACTATAACTCTCACATACTAAATCCAAATGGAATAATTCTTTCACCTAAATTCATCTAAAATCATGACTTAGCTACTATAGAAAAATCATGCATTTTGAGCATTTTAATTTTTGAAGTATTTATCGGTGTTTATCGTTATCGTTAAATCTCTAGATCACGAGGCTATCGATATTGACTCCTACGCTACCGAGAGTGAGCAGCTAATCTTCCAGCATGGCAAGCATCATTTGAACTTTCTTTTGCATCATATTTGATCCCAGTTTTGTTAAGTTAGTGCAAAGATAATTGCTTGTATGCTATTTTAATAATGTCGCTATTTTTGTGATGTGTAGATTAGTTATCTCCTATTCATTGAGGTTATCCTTGAATTACTCCAGTACCACATGCTTGAGTTAGGATGGTTGAAATATATTGTTCGGGTTTGCTTAGCCATGCAAGTCTAGAACCGGTAGCTTATTGTCGGGAATAACCCGACAATTATGGGATAAACACAACTATCATTATATGCTTTTGTTTCAGATCTTCGTATCTGTTTTATGAGTTAAATTTTATCATTTTAAATGAGCTTTTGGTCTGGACAAGTGATGGTGTTTTTGTGCACGAGCATGGGAAGTGATGGACTTGTCTGGACAATTAAGGACCGAACTTTGGGTACCTACGGTTCAAGCAAAACTCGTGCTATCACACATGGCGTATGGGTGCTGCTTGGTTAAGTAAGGGGTTGGTGTTGTTGAGTTGATGACTAGTGGTGTGAGGATGTATATGTGTTCTATCGCATATATGTTTCGTAGGTTGCCGATTGCAATTCTATAATGTGCGGGTGAGCACTATTTAACCCTTATTTAATTGGGTCGGTATTCCCGGCTCAACTTGCGTGCCCGTTTGGTTAGTAGGTGGTATAACCTACACCTAAGCAGGATTACGTCACGCATGGGTGATTCAACTTAATAATATCAACTTGCTGAAAAATATCGAGTCTTGATTTACCCGGCCGGCATACCATAGGAAGTATGCTATTTTCGGAGGCATCTAAAGGCTTACGGGCTAATCGAGTCGTGTGGGTAAAGTAGTACACCCCTGTAGGGTATAAATCTATTCGAATAGCCGTGTTCGCGGTTATGGATGATCGCTTGAGTTTGTGGCTGCTAATTGTTAGACTTGGAATTAAAATTGTGGTTATAACTTGGTATTGTCATGAATGGGATGTTCATGTTTGTTGTTGTATCAAAGTGGACAGCCACTTTGTTATTTGTATGATTCATTTGTTATTCCATTTACTACTTATTCACATACTTTACTTCTACTCCAAATCTGATTTCGAAATGGCACTTGAAAAACTAGTATGTGTAGGTTGTAAATTGTTGCGTCTCTTTTGCAAAAACTAAGCCAATATGAGCCATCCTTTGGAACAACCTCTAGCATAACTAATTTTTATTTGTGTAAGACTTGCGAGTACCTTTGTACTCAACCCGGTTGCTGCAATTTCAGGTGAGGAAGGGTATGAGCCCGTTGAGCTTGTTAGCGCCGATTTTGGCGACGCTGACGAGTAATGCTATCATTTAACTCTCAGTCGGTTGCCGATGGGATATGGGCACACCACTGCTGGTCTTTTGGTTTAACTACTTGTTTCCACTGCTACTTAATACTCTTATTTGAATTTGGCTGGTCGGCCGTTTGTAATAGTTGTAGACCTTAACTATTGTTGTATGTCTTTTGGACTATTAATGTATGATTGTTGTATGGATGTGATCAACGTTGTATGAGAGTATGAGCATATTGGTTGCTGATCTTGGGAGCCAATATGAGTTCATGCTCGCTGTTCGTGGCTTCCCAATTAACACACTAAGTGTAGTGCTTAGCTTGTTGGAGAACTGACAATCATGTAGTACTTCATGAGAGAACAAATACAGCATGATCGTTGGAGCTCTAGTTTGCAGTTAAGCCTCTCGCTTAGATGGAGTTAAGTTGGAATCCATTTACTTGAGGTCCAGAGTTATGTCCATAAGATCATGCTTAGTCTCGGTCTTAAGGAGATAACCCGGGGTTCCTCACAACTGCTTAGTTTAAGAAGAGTTCATATTAGTTCATTACAAAATCTTATGTTAAATGTAAAAAAGTTTTAATGGAAATATGCTAGGATAGTAAAAAGTAGCTTGTTGACCTTTTTTTTAGATCAGTGAGAGCCTTGAAAGAGTAGAACTATTGAAGTACCCCGATACGTCACCCAACTGTCGTTCCGTATCGTTACACGATACGTATGTGATACGCGATTTAATGCATACGGCTCGATACTGCTATCGCCTCGCCTTATGCGTAAGAGAGGGGAGAAGAAACCAGGAAAAAGGTGATCAGCGCATGACACAAGGATTTTTAATAACATTTTGGACACGTATTCGAACCGGTTTCCACATCCTCCTGAAGGTAATTAGCTTCTTTAATCATATAATTAATTATTATGATAACATTCTAAATTTGTATTGTCAACATTTATATGTTTCATGTATGTAGGGAGATATTATCTTGTTGATGCGGGTTATCCCAATCGAAAGGGCTATCTAGCTCCTTACAAAGGACAAAAGTACCATCTACCAGAATTTCGCCATGGTCGACAACCGAGTGGGAAATACGAGGTGTTCAATCACGTTCACTCGTCCCTTCGCAATGTGATTAAGCATTCCTTTGTCGTGTTGAAGATGAAATGGATTATATTAATATGATATATACATGTTGCAGTGACAAGATAATTGCATCATATATGATCAAATATTTTTTTTGTTACTGTGTTATTTTGTTTGGTTGACTAATATTGGCCTTTATATATTAATTTCTTTCGTTACGCAATATCCAAAATAAATACATGCATGCACGTACGAGCGATATCTATTTTGTTTCTTATGCACACATGCATGTATCGTCATATTTTCAGATCCCATGCAAAAATAAGTTTAAATACATTCTTAACAAGGTCCTTTAAACCCTTAAGGGTATTTCAGACCTTTGATCCTTCACACACAACACAATAAGCCAACATCCTATAAAAAGCCTGATTACCAAAAAACAAAGTTTGGCTTAAAAGCTTAGAGGCTTTAAGCTATAAGCCAAAAGTTTAAGCCTAAACAAGATGGCCTTAGGCTTTTTGGCTTATAGCTTAAAGTTAGCTTTTTAACTTAATCAGCTTATAAGCTCCTTAGCTTTTAAGCCAAGTTTTGATGTTTGGTAATCTGGTTTTTTATAGGATGTTGGCTTATTGAGTTGTGTGCGAAGGATAAAAAGTCAAAATTACCCTTGAGGGTTTAAAAAACCTTTTTAAGCATGTATTTAAACTTATTTTTGTATGAGATTTGAAAATATAGCGATACGTGCAAATATACATATGAATCAAAATACATTTCACTCGTACGTGCATGCGGTGGCGTTGGCCAACGGTGAGGCGGCATTGCCGAGGGCGAGGCCGGCGCGGTGCATGCACACTATGGCCAAGCCGAGGGCATGTCGCATGCACAACACGGTGACCCAGTGTGAGGACCTCCTCTCGGAAATGCACTAGACATGGCAAATACTGGATTTTTTTTGTATGAGTGTGCGCGTCCCGATACTACCGCACCGAGGGGCGGTAGTACCACCCGCAGGTTCCGAGAGGGGTGGTCTGTCCAGACCTCCCAGGAGATCTTCAAAGACCTCCTGGAGGTCTTGACTAAGTGCATTGAGCTAGTCCCAGGAGTCCAAGCTAGCTCGCACAAAACGACATAGGTGTGATCACAACCGCATGGTCAAACAAAAGATGAAGCAGACAATTAAACCTTGCATTAAACAAGACCTTATGGTCTAAGCTTGCTTACAGAGGTCTACCAACTTGGGCTTACAAAACCGACAACAGGAGGATCACAAAAGCCGTAAACACAAAAGCGCTGGAAGCCATCCGACAAGCCCACAGGCTGTCGAGTGGAGGACGTCCTAGGCAGCCGGGTCATCAAAGAACTTCTCCTCAAAGAGGTCTGAGCATCTCTACATCTGATCATCTTCGATCACTGCTTTAACATAGGGCTTACAACCATGAGTACTTCGAATGTACTCAGCAAATCGCAGGGAACAGATATGCAATTAATATTCATGCATTGGCTTAACAATGAGAGTTGTAGGGTTAGTTGCACAAAGCTAAGTTTGACAGTAAATAACAGGTATAGATTGAAAAGCTCAATTTTGAAAACCATAATACTTAAGTTCCTTTGACTGAAAAGAGGGGTAGTGAGCACCAACTCATTCCCCAAGCCACTTGGGGGAGGTTTGATCGCACATACGACCAGGACCTCTCCCAAGACCTCTCTGGAGCACCCGCTCCAGACCTCCTAAGACAACTGGGGGAGGTCTAGTCGCACCCACGATTAGGACCTCTCCCAAGACCTCTCTGGAGCATCAGCTCCAGAGTCCCCAAAGACCTCCCTAGGACTCCAACATCTCCTCTAAGCACCCACTCAGGAGCTCATTAGACCATGCTAGGGTTCACAAGACCTCCACGACCAACCGAGGACGCCACAAGCACTCGGAGCCACCCAGAGTACTTGTAGACATCCCAAGCCAGCCATGGAACACCAATTTTTGAGAAGTTTACCTCTTGCACCATTTTCACTTGGCATGTCCATGACCAAGGACTTGGCTATTCAAATAGATTGATACTCTACAGAGGTGTACAACTTTACTCACAATTCACGACCTCTCTAGCGGGGCGGGTTCCCATCGGAACCCTTACTCACTTCCGAAGGTGAGCAGTCTAGAGAGCGCGACAAGGCCTTTACAAAGCTTTGTCCTGACCTGACCTACCCGCTAAGGTTTTGCTGTCCTATAAAAGGAACTGGCCCCCTCTTGCGCCATGTGAATCAGCATGCACCACCACAATAGAACCACGTCAAGACATCACTAATTATTCGGCCCAGACCATCCCCATAAAATGATCTTGTGGTTGCACTTAGAGGCCCAGATCAACAGAACATAAAGTTAAGTCCTTAATTGCTGTTCAGGCAAGGCTTCCACATCCCAGTGTGCTAAGAGCACCCCCTTTACTGCACGATCAATTGCCCGAGCAAGAAAGTTGTAACAGCCTCAGCCTTAATAAACAGTGATAAGATGTTGTTCATAGCATCACTGTTCATTTTGGCAAATTAGACAACATGTTACAATCTAATTTTCCCCAAATTCTAACTAAAAACTCCAACTTAATCAAAGCTTCAAAAGGAAATACCACTCAATGTTGGTATTAAGATGGGAGGTATTTTATTTAAAAGCAGGATGAATTATTATGCCCAAAAATAATTTTTGTTGAATTTTTAGAAATTATTTTGATTTTAAGAAAAATATTTGTCTTTAAATAAAACCTATTAGGCCTAAATGAATTATTTATGTATTTCAAAATGAGAAACAGTGGTTTCAAAATTTTATTTGGGGAATATACCATCCCGATGTGATTCTGCAAAATTTCATAATTTTACAAATTTATTTGCTATTTTTAAAGTCCCGGTCAAAGCTTTTGAAATTTTGAAATGGGTTGGTCAACCCTCCCTACCTAAACCCAACCTGGCACTGTAGCGACTCAACGCACTTGAGTCCAACCCAGTGCGAAGTGGCTCGGCCCTATCACGTTACGCGCGCGACCCCAACCTCCAACGAAATCAGGCCGTCCATTTTCTCACGTGCGGGAAAGGATTGGAGAAGCTGTGCGTTGTATGCGTCCACGCGCCTCGATCCTCACCGTCCAATCCCCATCTAACCGCATCCAACCATACCTAACCACGGTCTTTGGAGACCCTAGCACGCCTCCGACACGTGGCCGTGGATCTCAATGGATGGACCAGATGTAATGGGCCGTTCAGACCACTCCAATCCATCTTGAGATCTTAGCCGTTGAATTCTCCACGGACGGGCCAGATCTAATGGGCTGTTCGGACTATCCTAACGCCCACGTGATCTCCACCGTTGGATTTTAATCCTACGGCATCGCATTTCATTCTTATTAGTAAAATCCTCTTCAGAAGCGGTCACCGTTAGATCTTCAATGAAGCGCCCAGATCTGATGTGCCGTTTGGACCGTCCGGACCTCCCGTCATTTCTGGCCGTTGATTTTAGATTCGATGGTGATTGCCTTTGTGGGCCGAAGCTCACCAGCGCACCTTAGATCTTGGGCCGTTGAAGCTTAATCGAACGGCTCTTGTGGGTTGAGATTTTCGGACCACCCGGACCTCCCCTCAATCGTAGCCGTTCAATGGGGATCGCACGGCCCATATTGCTTGATACCGGTTCAGTGTGTTTTGGCCATCTCATCACAGCCGTTCTTTTCTAATCGGACGGTGGCTGTACCTTGAGGCTTCTTTGCGTCTTTGTGCATGGTGTGGCCTTCTAGGACCGCGTGTCGATGGCGTTCTTTCCTCCCTCTCCTGTTTTACGCCGTCGCTGACATTCTCGCTGGAGCAGTGGTCATGTATAGGGAATATACGCATATCCCTTTGATATTTAGCCCTAGATGCCACCTCATCAACTCTAGAAATTTCTCGTTTGATCTGGGAGCTCTACCACTATATAAACCCTACTGTCTACCCTCTGCCATTGTTGACCGAGAGGAGTTCCTTACTTTGCCTTCCTTCCCAGTGAAGCTCTCTTGATCTCACCCTTGTTCAACTTTAAGCATGCCTAATCTCATGATAATGTGGATTTTGGGCATCTTTTGCAGGGTTGAACTTAGGGTTTTTCCTCTCTGTCAACTTGAACCAGTGGAAAACCACCTAGGTGAAACCTCCTCCTGGTGAGTTGGATTTCATCTTTTCTTATCAAGAATGTGCCTAATGGTCCTTAGAACCTTACTTCTACCATTTTTGTTTTGGTCAGACTAGTGTAATGGACTTTGGACCTTCACTGTTGACCAAGAACTTGATTTTTTCTTCTACCCTAGCTGGTAAGTTTAAACCCTGGTTCTTGTCATCTCAGACTTCCTAAGGACATCTTTAGCTCACTGGAATCACTCACATGCTCCTGTGATGTTCCAAACTTCTTTAAACTGAAAAGTTGTTTTTATAACTTTTCGGTCTTTCATATCGTTTTGAATACCTAGGGTTTCTTTGCCAGCATACTAGCTTATTTAGGTCCTAGGTAAACCCTAGTATCATTAGTAGACCTCCTTTTGGTTATTTAGAGCACTGGAGCATTTATTAATGCAACCCCCCCTCTGTTAGTTACTATCGGTTCAACCGACAAAAGTCCACTCTGCCTTTTCTTTCCGTGAACCAAGTATTTTAGGGTTAGCAATAAAAGGTGGTGATATTAAGTACTCCCCAGATAGCTGTAACTCCCTTTAAAGTCTTTGTCTTGGGTAGTTCTCCACACCAACTGAAACTGGTAAATAGAGGCTTGCTGTTTTTATTGTTGTTGGTCAAACCGACAACATAGACAGCAAGAGTCCAAATTCTTAAATTACTATTAATAGTTACTAAATGATTAGCTAGGTCACATCACTAGCTTTAGTACACTTAGCTCCAGCACCATATTTCATTTATATGATGTTTAGCTAGGTAATTAATTTAATTATAAGCTGTCCTATTCCAGTTTCAAAAATCTGACACTTTAGTTCAATCTGAACTTTAAACTATAATAGATAGAATTAGCAAGAGTTAGTTAAAGTTTACTATTCTTAATTAAATTAGTGTCCCTTAAGCATGTTGTTAATCATGCCTTAAGCCCTTGACCATACATTCTTTTTATGCATGTTATTCTCTGTTTTTCCTCTATGTTTATTGGATCTTATTTTCTTTTAGATACTGGTTCTTCTGAGATTGTTGAGTCTATTGTTGAGCAGCAAGAACCTGAGCAAGAGGTTGTTTATTACTACCAAGGCAAGCTACCTCTCTACACCATGTTGATCCTAATCTTTTGAACTGTAGATTTACAAAATACAGTGACACTGTTGCATGCAATCTTCTAAAAATTATTTGTGCTCTGTTCTTAGTTAGTTACAACCTGAACTTGTGGCTTACCTTAAATTTGGTCATACACTCAACCTAAGGTAGTCTGTGGTATTATAATATTTAGTTTTAAATTTTGCTTAGCCATGCAGTCCATAGAACGGTAGTGTTTGGCAAGCTTATCTTGTCAAACCCGGGGAACAGCAAATAAATTTTAATTCTTTTAACTCTTTGTTCGGTTTGTTTAAATCTGAAATGAATCTAAATCTTGTTGTTTAACTTATTTCAAATCTGGACAAGTGGATGCTAGTGATGGTGCCTTGTGCACGAGAATTGGGAAATGTGGATGTCTTATGCGGATTGATTAAGGTGAACTCGACAATCTAATTCAAGCCCCAGCGTACTTCCACCGCGGTGTATGGGCCTTTGTTTGGTTAAGTAAAGGGTTAATGCTATTGAGTTGGAAGCAGGAGAGTAAGGACATGTGTATTGATTTCATATGGCATAGATGCTTAAGTCTGCGGGCCGTGTCGTATGCCATGTGGAGTTTATATCGATATCAGATCTTCTTAGAAGGGTGAGGGCGTAGATGTGTTCCATCACATGTATGTACCTTCAGGGCCCCGACTGCGGTCTAATATGTGTGGCTAACACGAGTTTGCATTTAATTGATTGGGTCAGCATTCCTGGCACAACATGTGGGCCCCGGTTGAGCAGATGCTATCAGTCGTTGTTTAAGCGGGATCAGTCCCACATGGGTCGTTGTAACGTCCCGTTTCTCTTAAGTTTCTTGCCTGGTTTTCAAAATAAAAGTAACCATTTGGCTTTATTGAGAATCCAAAGCTTAACCTGACGTTTTGAAATCTGGAGAGTTCAATTGGAATTAATTAAACCTTAACTAAGTTCTTTGTTGGTGTTCCTTCTTTGCATCGAGCCTCTCTGTGTGTCCCTGGGTTTGTCTCTTCTCTCTTAACTTCCTTTGTTGGGTTGAACCTCTTTGAGATCCAGACCTCTCTCTTATCTCCCCTCTGTTCGGACCTCCCCCGTGCTTCGGGTTTTCCTGTTAAAGACCCAGCTCAGGTTTGTGTTTCAAAACCTCTTTGGTCCCTCCAAGCCACGCTTGGTTTTGTTTCTTTTGGACCTCCCGTGGACCTCTCCACGCTCTCTCGGAACCCCTGAGTTCTCTTGGGCGCTCCAGAGTCTCTCTGGACCTCCCAGCGCCCCTTTTGGGACCCTCCTAGACCTCCTCGTGGCTATTTGGACCTCCCTTGTGTCCAAATAGACCTCCTCTGTCCCTGCGGACTTTTCGTGTCCTTGGACCTCCTCCGCGTCCTTTAAGACCTCCCTTGTTAGGATCGGCCATTAGGACCTCCTCTCGGGAGATCTTAGCCGTCGAGTCCTCCTTAGTTGGATCCAAAGGTTCCAACCTCCTTAGGTCCAAGACCTCCTTAGCGCTTGGACCCATCTTTGACTCTCATGGCTGTATCGCTTGAGGCCTTGCCTTCTTAACCTTAGGACCATCCGATGTGGGTTGGATGGCCCGATCCTAAGGGCACGTTAGCTTGGTCCGAACGTCCCCTTTCCCTCCTTGCCGTCCGATTTTAATTAGACGGCCTAGTCTCGTTGGTGCATTCGCTTGGTCGAACGTTCCTTTCCTTCTGGACCGCCGATTCCAATCGAGCAGTTCCGCTTTGATCTTGCGTTTGCCTTTGTTTCGGGACCTCCTCTGGTTGTTTTGCAAAGACCACCTCCCGGTCCTTCTTTGGTCTTTTGTAAGAGACCACCCTCCTAAATCGGGATATTCTGTTGGTCGGGACCTCCCTGCACCCTTTGATCTGGATCGTCGAGGTCCTCCCCTTTGAGATCTTGACCGTAGATCTCCCCTTTTTGGAGATCTACTCGTCAGGACCTCCCCTGCACCCTTTGATCTGGACCGTCGAGGTCCTCCCCTTTTAGATCTTGACCGTAGATCTCCCCTTTTTGGAGATCTACTCGTCAGGACCTCCCCTACACCCTTTGATCTGGACCGTCGAGGTCCTCCCCTTTGAGATCTTGACCGTAGATCTCCCCTTTTTGGAGATCTACTCGTCAGGACCTCCCCTGCACCCTTTGATCTGGACCGTTGAGGTCCTCCCCTTGAAATCTTTACCCTTAGACCTCCCTTGTGCAGGTCTGAGCGTCAGGACCTCTTCGTTTTGAGCTTTGAGGACCTCTTGTCCAGGACCTCCCCCTCTGAGTGTCTTGGACCTCTTGCCCAGGACCTCACAGTGGCCTTTGGCGGGGGTGACCCTTGCGGTGGGACCATACCCTTGACCAAGCTCAGACACCCTTTTAACAGCCCCACTTACCAGCCCCTCTCCACCTTGCAATTATTGCTCTTGCCTCAGAACTCTGTGCGCATTTAATAGGTGTCGGGTCACATTAAATGCAGTCACATCTGAGGTACTTTATTTCAATTCTTTTAGGGCAAGCTCTGCCCTAGTTGTCCCGATTGCCTACCCGTCATTGGGTTTTCCTTGTGGTGCACACTACCAACTCCGGCTATATAAAGCCTGGGCGGGCAAGCCTTTGTAACTTGTTGCTCATTTCTTCCTTCCCTGCCTCACCTGTGTAACAACCCCAATTTTAATAAACAGTAATTATATGCATTTTTATATTATATTTGTTATTCCTGGAGCATGTGCATGAATTATGCATTAGAAAATCTTAAAACCAAATGTAAATCTTAAAATTCAAACTAAAGCCACAAAAGAAATTTTAAATAAATGTTCATAAAATCTCTGGAAAATAATTTATTTAAATATTAGAATAATTATCATGAATTAATATACTTTTTCCCAAACTTTTGGGACTAAATTCAAACCACAGAAAATTCAAACCCACATCTATAACATACCCTAAGTTTGAATTTATATTATACAAAATATTATATGAAACGTAAGGTTTAATAATTTTTATAAACACTAGACTATCCCAAGAACCCACCTAAATTATTTCAGGATTTTACAAATTTTATTTCAATTTTTAAAGCCCTGGTCAAAGTAAGAATAGGAATTAAAATCTCAGTCAAAGTTCTAGACCTAAACCCACGGTTACTATGCGTTAGGCTCGAGTCCGACCCAGCTAATTGACTCGGCTGAGTCAACTAAGCGTACCGCCCGCACTCAACGCATAGGGACCGTTAGATTGAAGATCGACGGCTCAAATCCTATGGCTGATCGGATGGTCCGAACGGCCCAAGTCATCCGGACCGTTCAGTTGGAAATCAACGGCTCAGATCTCACACATGATTGGGATGGTCTGAACATCCCTTGCAATCTTGACCGTCCATCCATGATCGTGCGGTCCACACTTAATCATACCGAGCCAGTCACTGTTTAACCCAAAACTAACCGACCGCGTCATCTTTTATTTCACTGACTTGTGGGCCCCACTCCACCAGCGGTTGCCTTCTTCTCCAGAGCGTTCGCCGGTGCCACGCACTCCTCCGCCGCTGCAGCATGGGGGACACGCGGCTTCCTCTTTGTCGACGCAAGCCTGTAGATGTGGCACGCCAGCCCATCCTGAAGCTTCTTGATCTCCATCCGTACGAGCAGCCCTCACCTTTTTCCTTCCTTCTCTCAATTCGGTCAACACACAGGGCTGGCTCTTTCCTCCCCACTCTCCCCAAAATCTCCTTCTTCCTTCTTCTACTCCATGGCCCTGCCACCCTTCTCTCATGGCGCCGCCCCCCCAAGCTCAGGCGCCACCATCTCCCTCCCCTCCAACCGCGCCGAGCTCCACCACCCGGAGTCCCCCACGCCGCCGCCTTACCCCATGGTCGCCGCTTCCTCCAGCTCCCGGCCTCCACTCCCTGCCGGCCTTGGCTTGGTCGCCACCGACTCAGATCTGCACCACCGTTGGAGCTTCCAACCTCCGGCCACCTCCCGGCTTCTTCCTCCACTTCCCCGCCGTCTCTTCGGCCCGCTTTTCCATACCACCGCCGGCGCCATGATCCACCTCCACCAGCACCTCCTCCATCTGCTCCGCGGCGTTTCCTTTCCCCAACTCCTTGCGCCGCCGCACCTTGGGCCCGTCATCCTCGGCGTGCCTGCCGCTCCTCCCCGCCACCAACCGCCTCCTCCGGCTTCCCCAACCGGCGCCTTGGCCGTTGTCTTCTTCGTCGAGCCACCGAAGCCTCCCCTCTGTGTCAGGCCGCCGCCGCCACTCGGAGCCCCACCACGAGAACCTTCACCGGTGCCACCATCGCTGCTGTTTCCCTCGGCCCCGCTGCTCCGTCGCGCCAAGGCGCTTCGCTCCTGCGACGACAACCCGCTCAGGCCAGCCCTCTCGGAGCTTGAAGCCGCAGTTGATGCCGCCATCGTCGACCCAAGGAGCACATCGAAATTTGTTACGGTATGCTTTGTGGAGAATATGAGACAGTATTATCAACTGCTGCAACAATATCAGATGAGGAAACTGGAAATCCTTCTTGGCAACCCCGTGCTGATTTTTATGTTTATTGTATTTCGGCTTCTCTTCCGTGGGGTTGTTCAGAATTGTTTGAGCAACTTTCAGATGAATTTGGGCGAGTTCTGGTTGGAATACAGTCTTACATAAGCATCAGAAGGCATTTTGATGATATTGCTTTCTCAGTCTTTGAGACGGATAAAGGCAACTCTCCCAATAAAAAGGATTTCATGGAAGATCTATGGGAGCGTATTCAAGTTCTTTCCGTAATGGATGGAAGTTGCCCGCCTACTCTTTTGCAATTATCTTCGAAATCTTAAAAGGGCAAGAGAAGCATGAAGCCGATCTAAAGTATCCTCAAAGACTTCGTAGGCTTCATATATTCCCAACAAATAAAGTCGAGAGTATGCAACTTTGTAGGTCGTTTTGTTGTTGAAGAGTGCATTTTGGATGTCTTTGCTTTTCTTAAAGCATGCATGCTATATCTCGGCATATATCAAGAGGACTACATAATCTGGAAGGATGATTTGGTGAAGCAAGGAATCTTTGAAGGTTTTATCGATGAAGTAGAAGGCAAAGATATAGAGGAGGTTGCGGGGAGCTATTTCAATGAGCTTATCAATAAGAGAATGATCTAGCCTGTAGATATCAACTACAATGAAGAGGTGTTGTCATGTACTGTGCACTACATGATGCTTAATCTTATTAGGTATAAGACCATCACTAGGTAGTTTATGCAAATCGAAATCTGAAGGCAACTAGAAATATCAGTAGGATCTCCTGTGTAGCTCTCTGTTCTTTCTTGTGTAGCATAAATCAATGAATGATAGTAGGTCCTTCCAAATAGAGTGGCTGGGTGGTAGTTAATCAGTGGATGGCTTAAGGAGCTTAATTTGGGTAATTAGAGTGTTAATATCATTTAACTCAAGAGGTGAATTTGATAACGATGAGACTATTTTGCTATAATTTCAGCTTCATAAATTCGTAACTAATTGAAATGAATGAACAGAGAAGAATGTGAGGAGGAAAGAAATCGTTTTGTCAGTAGAGACAGATTAGTGCTAAGTGCTGTAATTAGCTACTAGATCACTTAATCTTTGTTTAGAAAATGAATATTTTGAATTAATAATCAGGCCTAGTTAACAAACCCCCCTTTCTCTGAAGATTTTGTTTCTAACAAGATGCTTGGGCAGAGGTAGTATGAGATTAGTTCAAATGGTTTAACAATTTTGAAAGTTGGTTTTGTAGATGGTCAGCTAGCAGCACCTCCCTTTTGATAAATAGTTGCATAGAGGAGACAAGTTGATATTTGAGCTTGGTTACTATATGTTGTCATTATCCTGCTAAGGCAAATATGAACCTGTAGCTCTAACCGAATGTTACTTCTTGTCAATTAGTAATGTAAGGGTAAGTTAGCCTTTTAGCTCACTTAGCTGTAACCTAAACAAAAATACTATTTTGTTTATAAGGCATTGAAGCAGCAAGTTTGGTTTTTGGTATTCTGCCCGTTTCTGCTGTTTGGGTTGGTCAAACCGACAGTGCTCACAGCAGGGGCTTTAACTCTTTAGTTCTTATCAATTGATGCTAGTAAATGATAAGTTAGCTTGCTAACCTAGTTAGGAATACTCTAAACTTAGGCATAACACTTTTACTTGTGCACATTTAGAGCAGCAAATCTTTTTCTGAAATCTGCCCTGTTTTCGGTTTGTGCAAATCTGAAAACTGCAGTTTCAGTTTAAACCAAAATTGAACCATTAGTGTTAAATGATGTTAAGTGGTAAGCTAGGCTTTGAATTCTACTCATCTAGCTGTAACTTAATCAAAAATACTCTTTTGTCATAGTATAAGTGCTCAGCTAACCAATCCTTTTCAATCTGTCCAATTTTCGATTTTTGTAAAAACCTGACAACTGCAGTCCAGATTTAACCTCAATTCTGAAAATTAGTATTAATTGAAGGTAAGTGATGAGTTAGGCTTTAAGTTTTGCTCATTAACAAGTAACTTAAGCAAAATCATTAGTTTGTTCACAATGCAAAAGTCAGCAAACCATTTCCTTGCAATCTGTCCAAATTTCAGTTTTTGCCAAATCTAAAGCTTTAGCTAACCGAATCTCAGTTCGGTCTTGCCGTTTTCTTGCCGACCATGTTGAAATCTGTCCACTTTCAGCTTTGCTAAAATCTGAAACTTTAGCTAACCGAATCTCAGTTCGGTCTTGCTGTTTTCTTGCCGGTCATGCTGACGGCATGCAACAAAGTTTAAACCTCTATTTCTTATTAGTAAAAGTGATAAGTTAGGTTGTTAACTTCACTAATTTAACTGTAGTTTAAACACAAAAATAATATTTTTACTCACAATGTTTAAAGCAGCCCACTCTTCTTTTTGCCCTGTTTTCAGTTTGCTCTAAATCTGAAATTGTAATTCTAGATTGGACTTTAAATTGTGACAGCTAGTAGCAATAGAAGATAACAGGAAGCTTTTGCTCTTATTTAGATTAGATGTAGCTTTTTGGTCCATTTGAACTTTAGCCCTTAACCTAACCAAGGCTAATCATCTAAGGAATAAGAATTAATTTGATTAACTAAAACAAACTTAGCCAAACTAAAGTTCATGAAGCTGCTGTCTTTTCATATGTGAATAGTATCTTGGTAATTAACAAGATAATGAAATAAGCTATTCTTTTGAATACTTGTTAAGACTTTAAAAGATTAATTGATAAGAAAACATATAAGATGATTAATTTTGACTGTATGATCATCGTGGATGTGTGCATAGAATATCTAGAGAGAGTGTTTGTGAGTACTAGGTGTCCTGTTAAGGAAAACAATATCACCTAAACTCTAAGTATCGTCAGTTATTATGATTACCTCAGAAATTGAATTAACCTCAACAAATTCATAAGAAGTTGAACTCCAATTAAACTAAAAATCTATACCTAAATGCATGTAGAATCATAACTTCATTAATATATATAATTATCATGCATTTTTGAGCATTTTGGATTTCTCGATGTTATTGGTGTTTATTCGCTATCGCATTTTCTCTCTAGATTATAAATTGCGCGGAGTGAATATTTACGCCTACAAGAGTGAACAAGTGGACTTCTGCCAAGGCAAGCATCCTCTCTGCACCATATTGATCCCAATTTTGGAACTGTAGATTTATAAAATACAGTGATAACTGTTGCATGCTAATTCCTTAAAAATTATTTGTGACATGTGTAGTATCTAGTTACAACCCATAACTTGTGGCTTACCTTAGATTTGATCATACACTCAAATTAAGGTATTGTTTGTATTAAAATACTTAGGATAGAAATTGCTTAGCCATGCAGTCTTTAGAACGGTAGTGCTTGGCAAGCTTATCTTGTCAAGCCTGGGAAACACAAATGAATTTCCAGTATTTGTTTCTTTATTAGTCTCTTTAAATCAGAAATGAGTTTAAACCCTTCTTGCTAATCTGATTTCAAATCTGGACAAGTGGATGCTAGTGGTGGTGCCGTAGTGCGAGAATTGGGAAATGTGGTTGTCTTATGCGGATTGATTAAGGGTGAACATCAATTTGGATGATTCAAGCCCCAACGCATACTTCCACACGCGTGTATGGTATTTGTTTGGTTAAGTAAAGGGTTAATATTATTGAGTTGGATCTGAGAGTAAGGACATGTGTATTGATTTCATATGGCATAGATGCTTAAGTCTTGGGCGTGTCGTATGCCATGTGGAGCTTATATTGATATCGGATGTTCTTAGAAGGGTAAGGCGTAGATGTGTTACATTGCATGTACGTTCCTTGAGGCCCCTAGCGGTGTAATATGTGTGGCTAACACGAGTTTGCATTTAATTGATTGGTCGGCATTCCGGTACAACATGTGAGCCTCGGTTGAATATATGCTATCGATTCGTTGTTTAAGCGGGATTAGTCTCACATGGGTCATCAACTCAATAGTGTCAACTTGTTGAAAAATACCAAATCTTAGTTTACCCGGCCGACACACCAAAGGCAGTGTGTTATTATTCCGGAGGCTTACGGGCTAACTAAGTCGTGTGGGTAAAGATGTACACCCCTGCAGGGTTTAAAACTATTCGAATAGCCGTGTCCTCGGTTACGGACAATGCTTGAATTTGATTAGCGCTTTGTATAGATTTTACATTCCAATTTTATTTGGTGGATGGGATTTATTTCGGTTCGATGGTCAATTATGTACTGTTGTGTTGGTGGTGTAACAACATTTCACTATTGGTTATTGTTTATGATTATTCTTCATTTACTTACTGTTTTAGTCCAAATTGATTTATTAAATTGCTTTGTGAAAATTTAGCAATGGTAGGTTAAGTTGTATTGCTTTACGCAAAGTTGAACCCTTATAACCTTCCTGCTGTTAACCGTATGCATATATCAATTCTAATCCTTTGTGTAGGTTCTATTAACCACTTCATTTTAGTAGTTTGTGTAAGTCTTGTTGAGTACCTTCTGTACTCAGTGGAAATTGTCCACTTGTTGCAGGTGAAGCCGTTCTAATTAATATTTCAAGTTGAGGCGATTGCGTTGGTTCTTGGCTTTAATCGATCAAGTTGCCCTTGGGTTGTGGCGCTCCTTTGGAAAGTTATTTTCTTATTCTTCTTCATTTCTTATTTACTAAATGTTTCATTGTAAAATTTTCTTGATATTTATATTCTAGCTGTGTATGCATATTCTAATCGTGTATGCTTGTGATATAATGTTGTGAGGATATGTGTATGTTAGCGGTGATTACGGGAGCTAACATGAGGCACATATCAGGGAACACGAAGATTGGATTTGTTACTTATTATGATTATACCTCTAGTATGATTTTAATGAAGGAACTGAACTGTTCCTTAATTAAGAATCATGCTACTAGTATAATTTTTAATTCGGCACATTTCCAATATTCCGGGTCCTTACAACCTGCTTGGTCCTTCCTTGCGCAAGACCTTCCCCAGGAGATCTTTGAGGCTGTGTTAAGCCTCTTGGTTTCCTTTTGGCTGAGTTGGTTTGAGTTCTTTCTGGTTCTTTTGAAGTTCCTTGGCTTAGTGTGGTTTTGCTTAATTGGTTTTCTTGCGAACGTGTAGATCACGAGATTGAGGAGATCTTGGACCCAGCTCTCTCTACTGAAGGCTCTCCACCACTGCTTGACCAAGGCAAGCCACAGACCCCCTTTTGATCATCTTGAACCAAGTTTCGTAAATGTATTTCGGTTTTACTTTATCATGCATGGCTATGTTTATATGAAAATGGTTTGGGCTGTAGTTACTTGCCTACTTGTCATTATCGTCCTTCATACCTTGTCTCCATCATGTTGTCATGTTCACCTTGTGAGCCTTAGGGTGGATATTTAGTTGGTGTTCTTTGTTATTTGCCAACATGGGGGACCGTAGGTCTTTATAGCCTTGCTTAGAATACGTGGTTGAGCGTGTCATGCTTCATCTCTAATAATCTTGACTAATAAATATGAAATGTGTGGTGGTGCAATTGTTGGCGACTATGGCGGGGACGCCTAAGTTGTGTTGACTGTGGTGTGAGATCACTTGGTTAAAATGTTGTGCCAAGACTGGGTGGTCTTTGGCATGGGTTAATACAAATGGTTTTTTGAGGCAAGAAGGTAGGGAGTGAGTAGTGGGTGCTATGCACACTGGGTTTGTGGAAGTCTTGCCTTAGCACGATTAAGGACTTCACTTTGTGTCTGTTGAGCTGGGCCAAACAATTGCAACCACAAGATCATTTTAGGGAATGGTGCTGGGTGAATAATTAGCAATGGGTTGGCTTGGGGCTATTGTGGTTGGCGTGTGATTCGTTGGCGCAAGAGGGGCACCCATAACCTGCGGACTTCTAGACCACGAGGAGGATTGCGAAACCTTAGCGGGCAGCCAGAGTCGGGTTCAAAGCTTTGTAAAGGCCTTGCCGCGCTCTCTAGACTGCTCACCTTAGGAAGTGAGCAAGGGTGACCGGAACCCGTCCCGCTAGAGAGATCGTGGATTGTGGGTAAAGTTGTACACCTCTGCAGAGTGTAAAGATCTATTCGAATAGCCAAGTCCTTGGTCATGGACATGCTCAGTGAAATGGTGCAAGGGGTAGCTGTTTCAAAGCTTGTGCCCTTGGACACTTCCATGAGATGCCTTGGCTTTGCCTCGAAGAGACCTTGGCCGGCTCCAGAGGGGTCAAGGTTGGCTCGGGTAGTGGTCCAGGGGTTGGTTTGGACCTCTGGAGTGGGTGCTCTGGAGTGGGTTTTGGGTAAGGACCTGGTCACGGGTGTGACCGGAACTCCTTCATTTTGGTTGTGGCTGTGAGTTGGTGCTCACCCCACCTTTTTAAACATCAAAAGTATTATGTACTATGGTTTTACCTTGCTGCTTTTCAATCTATTACTATTTTTATTGTTCAAATCTGGCTTTGCGCAAACTAACCATACAACTCTCCATTGGTAAGTCCTTGCATGAGTATTATTGCACCTTTGCTCTCTGTGACTTGCTGAGTACATTCCAAGTACTCATGGCTTAAGCCCAATGTCAAAGCAGATTATGAAGATGACCAAATGAGGGTAGTCTGAGACCTCTTGAGGAGGAGTTCTTGACGACTAAAAGCGCCTAGGGCGTCCTCCACGTGACGACTGTGGTGCTTGTTGGATGGCTTTGCGTGTTCTCGTGTTTGAGCCCTAGAAGCTCCTTGTTGCCGATTGTAAGTCCCGTTGGTGTTGTAAGCCCTCGGTGGGAGACCTCTTGTTAACAAGCTTGGCCATAAGGTCCTATTATATAAAGTTTAATTTATGCCTTCATCTCTGTTTGACCTCGTGGTTGTGGTATCGGCTTGTGTTCTTGTGCGGGCTAGCTCTGTTGTCCCGGGACTAGCTCGGATGCACAGGCGGGACCACCAGGAGGTCCTTGGGACTTAGCTTTGGGAGGTCTGCGGACCTCTCTTAGTGATGTGCTGGAGGTGCTACTGAGGCGGGTGGCGGCCACGACCTCGGGAGGTCTTCAAGACCTCTGGGAGGTCGATGACCAAGACCTCGGGAGGTCCATAAGACCTCTGGGAGGTCTGGCAGACCTCCTCGGTAAAGCTCCATGCGGTGCTACCACATCATTCCGTGGTGACTTCGCAGCATAAAAAAAATGGTCTTCCGGACCTCTTGCGGTACATCACGGGTGGGTCGTCACGGTCGTCCAACTCAATAGTGTCAACTTTTGAAAAATACCAAATCTTAGTCTACGGTAGGCATACCAAAGGCGGTGTGCTATTATTAGGAGGCTACGGGCTAACTAAGTCGTGTGGGTAAAGATGTACACCCTTGCAAGGTTAAAACTATTGAATAGCCGTGTCACGATTCTGAGACGACACTTGAATTGATGTCACTGTATAGATTTTGCTCTAAGTTTGGTTTTGGGAATTATTTCGGCATGATAGTGGTCATGCACAGTTTAGTTGTGATCTGTGACTTATTATTGTACTGTTTATGCTTAGGCTCTAAATCGCTTACTGTTTTAGTCCAAATTGATTTATTAAAATGGCTCTGTCAAAACTTATGGCTCAGAGGTTAAGATGTATCGCTTTACGCAAAATGAACCATTGTAACCCTTACATTGTTAACCTTATGCATGTAAAAATTCTATTCCTTTGTATAGGTTCTATCAAACACTTTCTTTTATTAGTTTGTGTAAGTCTTGCTGAGTACCTTCCGTACTCAAGGTTTATGACCTCTTGTTGCAGGGGAAGATGGTTATCTTTATGAGATGCCCGTTAGCGCCGATCAGGGTGACGCTAACGAGTGAAGCTAGTTCTAGTCTCCACGCAATAGCCTGCGGGATTGGGGCCATTGGTGGTTTTTTTTGTCATTTATTTTGCTTCCGCTGTTGATCTTTTGGTGATGACCAAAGTCATCTATTACTGTAGCAAACTCGGTTACTGTAGCAACCGAACCAACTTGTAACATGTTATGTATAATTATGTGAATGTATGACTTGTATGTGTATGATGCAATGTTGTTTAAGGATATATGCGCAATAGTCACTAATCCTGGGAACTATTGCATGACATATATCCGGGAACCTGAATGTTGGAATTGTTACTTGTTATTATTATGCTTCTAGTATGATTTTTAATAAAGGAATTGCATTGTTCCTTAATTAAGAATTATGCTACCAGTATAATTTTAATTCGGCACATTCCAATATTCGAGGATCTTACAGTGTTGGTATCAGAGCATACGTTGCCTGTAGGTTAGAATTAGCATGGTCGTTATCCTTAGTGAGTCTTTGTGAAATTATTTTAACCTAATTAATTTCTAAAAGATCTAAGTATGCTATCTTTTACTTTTTATCTTCCTTTGTATCAATTCTTATCCAACTTTCTGTTGATTTTCCAAGCTAAGTTTCTCACTTACCTTGTCTTTTGTCTGTAGATGAGTGGCTGGTATCTGATTAAGGAGACTCGGGCCGAAGATGTGGACGGGTTTCCGGCCTTGCTTCGAGATATGATGTGGCGGGCCAATTTTACTTATCAGCCATAGTATGCCATCTACCGTCGAGACCGAGGGCCTGGTATGGAAGAGTACCAAGCTATCATTAATGTGATCGCCAGACAGGTGGCGGGTAGTGTTCCATACTGCATCCATACACGTGCCAACTCCGAGTCTATGGCTGTGCAGGAAGCTGCGCGTAGGATGATGAGCCTCCTTCGTCATGATTTGACGGAGCTGTCTCAGCCACCCTATGTTCACTTCCCAAAACAAGGCCCTAGAGCGGATGCGAGTACGTTTGATGAGATTCAGTTTGGAGAGGACCCCTACGGACGCGAGTTAGCGAGGTTGGTCCGTATTATGGACCAAGTCCATCACTGTCTCGTGTACGAGTTGTGGGAAACCCGCCGTCGTCTGCACGAGGCACAGGAGTATTTGAGGCTTGGTGTTGCCACGAACCACGTTCCTCGTAACGTGCTTTATGGCAACAATGAGATCCCTCCAGCTGCTACTACACCGCCGGGATTTCGCCTTCCAGAAGTGCCTGGGCTTGTTCCTATCCTTGGTCAGTGTCGTCAAGCCCGGATGTCCGCCGGTTTTCCTCGCACCCAGCAACCTACATCCTCTGGGGGACCTCATTTGCTGTTGGGTTCTCCTACATGTCTCATCAGCCCTAGGGATCCCATAGATACGGGTTCACCTGAAGCTCATATGTTAAATGAGTTTCCGGTGAATTTTAACCGTAATGATTATACTTAGGTGCTGGATGATGTGTTCGGCATTAGCTGTGTAATAGGCTAGTAATTGTCCATTAAGTATTGTATAATAGAATAGCCTATGTTTTGTAAAAATGTTGTGTGCCGACTTTTGCATTTTGGAACTGGGTGTTGTGGTTAGCCGACTAATAATAAAGTGGAGGCCGCCCCTTTTGCTGTACCCGTGTGCTTATGTTTTTGGAGTTAATTTGGCTGCATTCATAACATAATGCATAATTCAGTCTAGTGCTTTCTTTCTTTTGTACCTCAGAATCTTGTATGTGTTCGCTCGAGTATATCCTTGTGATTTTGTTAACCATTATATGGCAACAGGATGATAGGACCAACTACTCGTGCACGAGCACAACAAGAGGAGAGGTTCTCCATGTGAGCACCCGGATTTATTAGGCTCATAATACTTAGTCATCCAATTGACCCTAGTATTATCAACCAAATAAACTCGGTCTCGAGAGATGTATACTTCCCAGAATGCAGTACACATACCTCACAACAAAAGAATGCATCAATTCCATACAACACATAGTACATAAGCAACAAACCAGAAGTTAACATTAATATGGAATAGATATTACAAAAGAGAGGCCCTTAGGCCAAATAGCAATGATTACAAAAAGATAACAGCGGAAGCAAAAGTGCCATAAAGATGGCCCAAAATAAGAGCCAACCAGTGTGCCTTTAGCCCACAAGGCAACTGACCGGACCGCCAAGCTAGTCGCTCTCCCAACCACCACCTGACTCACAAAAGTAAAGCCCTTTGGGCTCTACCTCCTCTGCAACAAAGTTGTTAAGCAAAGCAAATGAGTACAATAACTTGTTTATTGTACTCGCAAGACTGACGTGTAAGATAACAGAACTATAATTTAGCTACATGCAAGCTTTATTTAAGTGGATGAGGCTTTGGACTCATTTTAGCATAAAGCAAGTTTCATTTGCAATAACATAGTAGATTGAAAGCAATTTGACAAAGCATTTTTAATTGTTGAAATAACAACGCGATAATAACATAATAATAACAACAAGAACAATCCTGGAAGTGACTAACCCAAGTCACCACAACAATAGCATGAACTCCCGTTCATACCAACCATGTCAAGTTTTAATTAAAGGTTGTAGTCTAGTCTTGAACGACCTTACCAAGCATGTCCATAACCTAGGGCGAGGCTATTGAATAGTTTTATCCTGCGGGGTGTACCCTTTGTACCCACACGTCCGACCGCCTTTCCTTTACGCACACTTAGAAGGTGTCTTTGTGCAGCTAAGTCCTCTGAGACCTTTCCAAAGGATGAATGCTAATTACGAGCTGCACAACCCACGGGAGAAGGAGACATCACACAACCTTCCAGGAAGCTAATGCTCCCTCCCACACTATACATATACATTTGTTTTGAAAACACACCAACCGAGCTCGCTCATAATTAACACCTCATAGAGTACTTAGTCAAGAGGGTTCCATATGCCCTCGCGTGGTTAGTCGTGAAATCGCTGGCTTAGTGACCCAAGTACTCGGTCCTTAGGGACCCAGGCATACCACCACATCCAAAAACCACGCCATCCATCCAATATGCCCAAGTCTAAATCAATCTTTTATTTTCATTTTTTGATTTTACAAATTAATCAAAGCACAAGTGCTGGACATATAGGAGTAATAATCAGTTTTGAGTGATCAAGACCATCGACTAAGTCGATGATCGCCCATTCTACCGATAACTAAGCATGTCTAAGCAATTTACATCGAAACTACTAAGTGATAAGAGCTCATCCAACGAGCTCCCACCACAGCAAATAACCTAGGCTCATGGTAGTAGAGGATGAACAATTCCTACAGATTATGCAACTATAGGCTTGCTAGCGACATTTAACACAAAGTAGCATGCATACATAGAAGTAAAACGATATATTAAGCTTTAAAGTAATGGGACAATGATGGAAATGATCAAACTGCTTGCCTTGCTATTGCTGGTCAATTTGTTGCGGAGGGTCACTCTCAGGATCACCACAAATGTCGAAGCCTAACGGAAGCGAGAAAGAACCGATAAAACGACGAAACACAACAAAGACAGCACAACAAACGAACTCCAAATTCTCTGAATTTTCTACAGCAACAAGAGGGTGATTTTTAGGAATTTTGCAACAAGAACCAATTGATTTGGATTCTCAATGCAAAAGTTATGAGCAAAACAATTCTGCTCAGCCCCTAAAATACCAAACTGCACTATTCACTAATTTAATTGTGAGGCAACATTTTCTAGAAAAGTAGTGAAGCTGAAATTTTTACCGTAAAACCAGCACCTCATGAGATGAATAACACAATTGAGTTCACCTCATTTGGAGCTATATTGCACTCTCTACAAATTTTTCAAAAACAAGAACTTGAACAAAATTATAATGCACAAGTCCTCATTTTTATAACAGCAACAAGCTCAAAACTAATTTTCACAGTGAGTTCATTATTAGAGAAACCAACAAAGTTGGTCTCACTCAAAAATAATCTACCGAGCATTAGTTTTGTATTTTACAAGTTAAGCATTGATTTAAGTGTATATTCTAAAGTTGGTTTTAAAATCTTATGGCAAACTGTGCTCTGGAGTTGAACTCAACTTACAATCATTTTTGGATTAAAGTCAAGTCCAAGACAGAGCCAACATACTTTGAATGACCTCATTTGGATTAAAAATGAAAAAGATATGGAATTCTAAAGTTTATACCTTATTTAGGTTTATACTAGAGCTCACTTGGAATTTCTAAAACCCATAAGGACATGGGAGGGCGTGAGCCACAGATCATAGATCTAACGGCTCAGACCTCCCGGTGAACAACGCACACGCGCTCGGGAGGTCAGAGGTCTGGACCTCCTAATAACGCATACATCTTGCGAGGTGTGGAGAGGTCGTGGCCGTAGATGGAAAATCAGCGGACCACAACGATGGGGAGGTCGGAGCATGACCAGATCTAAAGGGAGGTCCTCAGCGGTGAGATCTTCCAAGGAAGATCTAAACTACCAAGATCTCCCGAGGAGATCTACATCGTCAAGACCTCACAGGGAGGTCTGGGACGGTCGAGATGTTCCAAGGAGGTCCTCGATGGTTGAGATCGTCCGAGGGAGGACCTTGACGGTCAAGATCTACAGGGGAGGTCATGAGCAGTGAGATAACCTAGGGAGGTCCTAAGGGAGGTCCTAACGTCCACAGACCTCCGGGAGGTGCAGGACGGCCACGATTGCGCAAGGGAGGTCTTGGACGCTCCAGATCTCCTCGGAGGAGGTCTGGACGTCCCAGACCCAGCGCCTTAACTCGCGCACGCGCTAGGACATGAATAAATGCGTGCGGGACCATGAGGAGGTCCGCGCGAGGGAGGTTTTAAATGCGCACAAGAGACAGGTTTAATGGCATTTATCGCTAACCCCATGATTGCAATGATTGGGCATTAAAACAGTGAATTTATGTCCTAAAAACGACAATGACACGCTCGGGACGTCCGACAAAATCCCGAGCGGGAAGAAGTGATCCTCGCCGGCGATGTAGAGCCCGCCGGTGAGGTCAATAATCCGTTGGTCCGCAATAACCATGCGCACCCAATGGTCCTCCTCTCAACGGCGGCGGCGGCCTTGAGCGCCGTCGAGCCGAGAGGTCAAAAGATGACCAAAGACGGCCAAACTACGAAAATGCAAAATGGAGCTCAGCGCGACAATCAGCGTGTGCCAAAACTTAAGCTCCGCAACATGCATTCAGCGGGTGCCGACAACTAAAGGACTAACAGGAGGTACACGGAGGTCCTAAGGTCTGCCGGGAGGTCGTGGAGGTGATGGCCGAGTTGGGGAAGACAATGAAGCTTGCGACTCACGGCACCGGCTCCAAGCTCAGCTTTGTCCACCTCTGAAAAATGCCCAAACAAAATAAGTTAGGGTTATTTCAAGAGGTTTGGGGAGCACAAAGTGAGCAAGGGTTGAAGAAGGGAGCCTTTGGAACCCTTGAGTCACCGAGGAGTTCAAGGACTTCAACAATGGCAGCCACTAGAGAGGAGGTGAGTGAGTTAGGAGCTCGGCCAAACACTGTATGACAGGCTCCAAGTGTGTAAAGGAAACCAGCGGGGAGCTCAGTGGACACTTATAGCCGAGGTGAAGGTTATGAGTGGGGCTAAGCTCCATGGTGAGCTTAGCCCACGGGTTGGTCCATGGGGTGGACATGACATAAAGTTGACAAGAGGCGGGCTGTCTTGACTGAAAAGAAAAGTGACTGCATTAAATCTTGGTCACAGAGAAGTTAGAGGTGCCAGAGGCTGTGGCGCATTAACTCCACCGCTCGAGAGCACGCATGCGCGCCAGAGGAAGGAGAAGAACGGGGAGGTCTTGGTGACCGTTGGATAAGACACAGGAGAGGTCCTAACCATCGGATCAATTTTTGAACCGTTATGTTTTAAGTGGTGGGAGGAGGTCCCAGCCACACGATCAGAGATGGGGAGGTCGTGGCCCTCCGATTTCATGTCGCAGAAAACGCGTGAGGAAAAGGGACAGAGGTCCAAAGCGTTGGATCTCCATCCAGCGGTGTGGACCTCGGTGAGGACTTAACGCACGCGATCAAAAGGACATGAGGGAGGTCATGGCCTTTGGATTTAAATCAAGGCTTGACACGATGGGGAGGTCGATATGATGCGCAGCAGCAAGGGAGGTCGGGACCGTTAGATTTAGATCTAAGGGTTCGATCAAAAGAGGTGGAGGTCTGAGCTTGCAACGCACAAGGGAGGTCGGGGCCTTTAGATTTAGATCTAAGGGCTACGATCTCACGTGCGCTGGGGAGGTTTGATGCGCATAAGACAAAGGAGGAGGTCGTGACCGTAGATTTTAATCTAACGGTGCACGACAAAAGATGAGGGAGGTTGTGAGTGCTTGATAGCACGGGGAGGTCGTGAGCTGTTGGATTTGATCCAATGGCTACGACCGTGGTTAGGTGGGAGGTTTGCTTAGTTTAACAGAGAGGGGAGGTCAGGGCCATGGATCTTGGATCCAAGGGCTATGACCTCACGTGGGTGGGAAGACTGTTGAGTATGTTGAGGAGGAGGTCGTGGTGTTGGATTTGATCCAGCGGCTCGACCTCAACAAATGGGATGACCTCATTGCGATGGTTTAACAGCTCGAGGAGGTCTTTGAGGTTTAACACACAGGGGAGGTCATGACCGTGGATCTTTGATCCAACGGTTACGACCTGATGAGGTGGGAAAGCCTGTGCGGTGTTGACCGCGGAGGAGGTCTGGCGCCCACGTTGACGAGGAGGTCCACGCGGTCCAGAGGACTTGAAGGAGGTCTGGGTGCGTTGGTTGAGGGGAGGTCGTGGCCTTTAGATTAGATCCAACGGCCACGACCTCATCAAGGTGGGGAAGGAGGTCGAGATGGGGTTGGGTTGGACCCGACTTTGCAAAGTGGCTAGCCCAAGGAACGATGTAGGCTTTAAATTTTAGTTTTAACAAATTGAAACTTAGCAGAATTATTTGAGATAGCAAATGAACTCCAAATTTGATGAAACTTTAACTGGAGCTTGCTGACAATGAGAGTAACCTTGCATAAAATTTCCAGAGGTTATTATGCAATGCATTTTTCTCAGGAAATTCATGAAGGTTGCTTAAAGGATTGTTTTGCCTCCAAAAATTATCAACAAGTGTTATAACTCATGATATTTTTCAGAGGGGTCCCACCTCAGTTTTTGGACCAAGGGAAAATATTTCCAACTGTTGGGCACAAGATTTAAGATAATTGGAAAAAGGAATTCGACTTTTGGTCAACAAGAGCTTTGTGTTTTTGGATTACACAACTCTTGGACAAGAATTACATGAGATTTTAGGGGTTTTCAAGTTGTGAGAAAAAGTTTTAATTTCTACACATATAATTATACTTGATTAACCCTAATTATACAGTTGGGATGTTACAAAATCTCCCCCCCTAACAAAAATCTCGTCCCGAGATTTGGCTCACTCGGTAAAGAAAGATGGATAGTCTGCACGTAGACGATCTTCTCTTTCCCAAGTAGCCTCATCCTCGGAATGGTTTGACCACTGAACTTTAAGGAACTTGATGGTCTTATTCCTTGTCCTTCGTTCAGACTCATCGAGCACTGTGAGCAGGTGCTCGCGATAGGTCAAATCTTCCTGGACATCGAGGGTTTCCAACGGAGCTTCCTCAGTTGGAACACGGAGGCACTTCTTAAGCTGGGACACATGGAAAACATCATGTACCCCCTCAAGTGCAGCTGGCAACTCCAACTTATAGGCAACAGCTCCCTTCTTCTCGATAATGCGGTAGGGACCGACATATCGAGGAGCTAACTGCCCTTGGCGCCAAACGTTGATGGCCCTTCAAAGGAGAGACTTTGAGATAAACAAAGTCATTAGGCTCAAAACATAACTCACGTCGACGGCGGTCCGCATAGCTCTTTTGCTGGATTGAGCTGCGCGCAAGCGCCACGAATAAAATTTGGACTTGGCGCTCGGCCTCATTGATTGAGTCGGGCCAAAGAGATGTCTCTCACCGGTCTCGACCAGTTCAACGGGTTCTACACTTTCTCCGTACAAGGCCTCAAATGGTGCCATGCCGAGACCGCTTTGAAAAGTTGTTGTTATAAGAAACTTCGGCGAATGGCAAGCATTTCTCCCAATGCTTCCCATATGAAAGGACACAAGCACGAAGCATGTCCTCCAAAACTGGTTGACCCTCTCGGTCGACCATCGGTTTGAGGTGAAATGCGTCTTTGAAAGCAAACAGTGCCCATAGCCTCTTGCAAGCTATGCCAAAAGCGAGGCGTGAAAAGGATCCACGATCCGACACAATCGTCTTGCACACCGTGCAAACTCACGATGCGGGCGATATAGAGTTCCGCCAAAAGACCTACCGAAGTTCAGTCTTGGCGGGAAGGAAATGTGCCACCTTAGTCAATCGATCGATGGCGACCCAAATGGCATCATTCTTCTTGAGGGCGTGGGTAGACCGGTGATGAAATCCATTCGATCGAATCCCACTTCCACTCAGAATTGGCAAAGGTGAAGCGATCGGCAGACGCCGATGCTCGGCCTTGACACGGCGACACACGTCGACTCGACAACGAACCGCGATCTCCTCTTCATTCGGGTCCACCAAAATCTCTGGCGGAGATCTTGATACATCTTTGTGGCCGGGATGAATGGATAAAAGCGAATCATGGGCTTCGCGGAGGATCAAATTCCGCAACTCCATGTCCTTTGGAACCACAAGGCGTTGTTCGAACCTCACGACGCCATGCTCATCCTCGAGAAGCACTTGGTCGTTCCGTTCTTGACATTTGCCTTAATGTGGCTCACTCCCAAATCCATTGCGGCGGACTTGATCCGATCCACCAAGGTTGGTTGCACAACCATGGCGGCGAGAGATCCATGCTCAACTATCTCCAAGTTGAGACATTTGGAATGCCTCGAGAAGAGGCGAATGCTCCTTGAGCACTAAGGCATTACAATGCGCTGCGACTAAGCGCATCGGCAGCGACATTAGCCTTGCCGGATGGTAGTGAATACCCATATCATAATCCTTGATCAACTCCAACCATCTCCTTTGCACGAGGTTCAGTCGGGTTGGGTGAACAAGTACTTGAGGCTTTGTGATCCGAATACACTTCACAGCGATTACGATTAGGTAATGTCGCCAAATCTTAAGTGCATGAATCACAGCAGCCAACTCCAAATCATGAGTAGGGTAGTTGAGTTCATGAGGTCTCAATTGCCTTGATGCATAGGCCACTACCTTGCCTTCTTGCATAAGGACACAACCGAGGCCTCGGCGAGAAGCATCGCAAAAGACATCGAAGCTGCGATGGATATCGGGAAGAACAAGAGCGGGAGCGGTGGTCAAGCGCTTCTTGAGTATATGGAAACTTGCCATGCAAGCATCGGACCACAAGAACTTCTTGTCCTTCTTGAGCAACTCCGTCATCGGCCAGCGATCTTGGAGAAGTTCTCGATAAAGCGGCGATAATATCCCGCTAAACCAAGAAAACTCCGCGCCGGTGACCGAAGTGGGCGGACTCCATGAAAGAACATCGGTGACCTTGCTAGGATCAATACTCGCCTCCGCTGAAAGAATATGGCCTAAGAAAGCCACTTCCTTCAACGAACACACACTTGCTGAACTTGGCGTCAAATGGTGCTCACGTAGCTTGCCTAACACAAGCTTCGGATGCTCGGCATGTTCCTCATCGTTCTTGGAATAGATAAGAATATCATCGATGAAGACCACGACAAACTTATCCAAATACTCCATGAATACCGAATTCATGAGGTTCATGAAAGTAAGCGAGAGCATTGGTTAAGCGAATGACATGACGGTGTATTCATACAAGCCGAAGCGAGTAGAAACGCCGTCTTTGGAATATCCTCGGTCGAATCCGAACTCGATGATATCCCTCTCGAATCAATCTTGGAGAAAACTCGAGCTCCAGTTAATTGATCGAAGAGATCGTCGATCTGCGGGCAAAGGATACTTGTTCTTTACCGTCACTTCATTAAGTGGGCGGTAATCAACGCACATGCGTAAAGTACCGTCCTTCTTCTTTACGAAGATTGCTGGACAACCCCACGGAGATGAGCTAGGGCGAATGAAACCCTTCTCTTGCAGCTCACTTAACTGCTTCTTCAACTCCACCAACTCGTTCGGTGGCATCCGATAAGGCCTCTTTGAGATAGGGGCGGTACCGGGAGCCAACTCAATGACAAACTCGAGGTCTCGAACGGGTGGCATCCCTGGAAGATCAGCGGGAAAGACATCAACAAAGTCACAAACTGTTGGGACTTCGCTAATATCTAGAGCGGGCTTCGCTTCAAGCGCGAAGAGATGCGGATCTAGCAGCTTCGGCGAAAAGCGAACCTGCTCGCCGGAGGAGCTAGACAGAGAGATGAGCCTCCTGGCGCAATCGATTTGCCCCATGTGCTGGGACAACCAATCCATGCCAAGAATCACATCAAGACTCGCTGAATGGAGAAGGATAAGGTTCGCTAAGAAACCTACCCCTTCGATCTCGATAGGGACATCCCTACACTCAGATTCAGCTCTCAACTCCGAACCGGGAGAGCGAATGAGTAGCGGGACCGACAATGGAGAGAAAAAAGCTCTCCAACAGCAGAAAAGACTCGTAAACAAATGAATGAGATGCTCTGAATCAAACAAAACGATGGCGGGATGAGAGTTAACGAGAAAGTGTACCTAGCACGGCGTCGGGTGCCTCTGAGCCTCCTCTGTGGTGATGGCGTTGACGCGACCACTACCCACGCCTTGGGTAGCGGGGCGATCTTCGGTCTGGTGCACCACCTCTGGCCGCGTCCTCCATTAGGGCGAGTCGCTCTGTCTTCTTAGGGCATTGGTTCGCATAATGCCCCTTACGTTGCATGAGAAACATGTGACCCCGGCCGGGTTGCGGGGCGCTCTGTGACTTCGCGCAGTGCGTGGTGAGACACGGCTGCGAAGGGACGAGGAACGAGGCAGTGACCTCGGGGCGCCAAGAGTGAGAGTGGTACCCTCGAGATCGCTCAAGCGGGGACGGGAGGAATCGGCCTGGATGACTTATGGGCCTCCCACTTGCGCTATGGAGTCCATAAGCTCTCGAGCCGCATGCTTTCGACGATGGCCTTGTCGACCAAGGTCTGAAAATCGGGAAAGTCGACAATGGATAGCTTGTCCTTCAGCTCCTCGGACAAGCCACGCTGAACTTGGCACCTTAGCCATATCGGTGGCCACATCCTCGGGAGCATAATGAGCTAGATGGTTGAACTTCGTAGACATACTCCATGGTGAGCCACGCCTTGCTTGGCGAAGAAACTCCCCTTCTTGATCTCCATCAAGCCGGCAGGATGTGAGCCCGACGGAAGGCGTCTGAAACTCCTCCCAAGAAAGCGGTGTGATCCACGGGCTGCATGGCGAGAAAGCTCTCCCACCATGACAAAGCCGCACCCTCCGGTGGTGCGATGCGCAGCGCCTTCTCGTGCTCCGGCGCTGCGCTATCTTGAGCTTCCGCTCAACCAAACGAAGCCAATCGCGCATCGGCGGGTCCTCGAGGCCGGGAAAAGGTAGGGGCTGAGTACGAAGAAACTCCGCGAGTCCTCCACGCGGTGATGGGCATTCTCGGCCCAGATCACGAAGCTCCGTAAGTGCGGTGGTGTTGCGCGCGATGGCGTCGATAGAACTCTCCGGTCATCCGCGGTTGCGCTTCGATCTGAAGAAGAACCTCGGCCATGGTCGGAGGAGGAGGAAGCTCCTCGTCGGACCAGTGGATCGCCTTGGCCGCTCTGATGCGTCCCGCCATCTGTTACAAGGAATTTTTGGTTAGCAACTAGACCCAAAACAAAGCCTTAAAGAAAACAAAAGCGATCGACTAGGGGAATGGAATATCACCCCAAACGAAAGCCAAAAATCAGCGGTTATTTAAACTTTAAAAAGCTTCTAAAGGACTCTAAAAACAGCCAAGAAACACCAAAAGCAAGGCTCAACTTCTCAACTCAACTAACCCGTATTGAATGAACGAGTAATTGATCGAGAAGATTAAAAGTCAGATTGTAAGATGAGATCTAAAACTATTAGAGAGCAAGATTAATGCAGCGAAATAAGTGTTAGATACTTAGCTAACTAGTATCACATCTTACCCTTTTATTCCCACAAGTTTTAGTTGATTAACCTCTCATTATCTATCCTAATTAGAAACCTTTGAGACTGCTGTCAGGAAATTTGATGCTTGCTGTCGTGTTTAGCATCCAAGCTCCTTGTCGAATCACCGACTCGAACTTCAAAACCTTATAGTGGGCAGCTCACACTTCAATTTGCCAATCTCATTGGTTCTCCCAAAAACCAGTGTTAATCGATAACAACTATTTTGTAGAAGGAAGAGAGGAAAACAACTTTTAAAACTCAAATTAGAGTGGGATGAGAAGAAAGCTAAGATAGGTAAGGAATAAAATCCGAGAATTTTACCTAAGCTTTCAAAACTCATTTGATGCTTTGAAAATAGGTTTTCAAAATATCCTAAGGGCGACCAAGCTTGCGTTACTACGGTCATAACGGCTCGATACCAACTTTTGTGAGCACCGGTTTATTAGGCTCATAATACTTAGTCATCCAATTGACCCTAGTATTATCAACCAAATAAACTCGGTCTCGAGAGATGTATACTTCCTGAATGCAAGTACACATACCTCACAACAAAAGAATGCATCAATTCCATACAACACATAGTACATAAGCAACAAACCGAAGTTAACATTAATATGGAATAGATATTACAAAAGAGAGGCCCTTAGGCCAAATAGCAATGATTACAAAAAGATAACAGCGGAAGCAAAAGTGCCATAAAGATGGCCCAAAATAAGAGCCAACCAGTGTGCCTTTAGCCCACAAGGCAACTGACCGGACCGCCAAGCTAGTCGCTCTCCCAACCACCACACTGACTCACAAAAGTAAAGCCCTTTGGGCTCTACCTCCTCTGCAACAAAGTTGTTAAGCAAAGCAAATGAGTACAATAACTTGTTTATTGTACTACGCAAAACCGACGTGTAAGATAACAGAACTATAATTTAGCTACATGCAAGCTTTATTTAAGTGGATGAGGCTTTGGACTCATTTTAGCATAAAGCAAGTTTCATTTGCAATAACATAGTAGATTGAAAGCAATTTGACAAAGCATTTTTAATTGTTGAAATAACAACGCGATAATAACATAATAATAACAACAAGAACAATCACGAAGTGACTAACCCAAGTCACCACAACAATAGCATGAACTCCCGTTCATACCAACCATGTCAAGTTTTAATTAAAGGTTGTAGTCTAGTCTTGAACGACCTTACCAAGCATGTCCATAACCTAGGGCGAGGCTATTGAATAGTTTTATCCTGCGCAGGTGTACCACTGTACCACACGTCAGACCGCCTTTCCTTTACGCACACTTAGAAGGTGTCTGCACAGCTAAGTCCTCTGAGACCTTTCCAAAGGATGAATGCTAATTACGAGCTGCACAACCCACGGGAGAAGGAGACATCACACAACCTTCCGGAAGCTAATGCTCCCTCCCACACTATACATATACATTTGTTTTGAAAACACACCAACCGAGCTCGCTCATAATTAACACCTCCTAGAGTACTTAGTCAAGAGGGTTCCATATGCCCTCGCGTGGTTAGTCTGTGAAATCGCTGGCTTAGTGACCCAAGTACTCGGTCCTTAGGGACCCAGGCATACCACCACATCCAAAAACCACGCCATCCATCCAATATGCCCAAGTCTAAATCAATCTTTTATTTTCATTTTTTGATTTTACAAATTAATCAAAGCACAAGTGCTGGACATATAGGAGTAATAATCAGTTTTGAGTGATCAAGACCATCGACTAAGTCGATGATCGCCCATTTCTACCGATAACTAAGCATGTCTAAGCAATTTACATCGAAACTACTAAGTGATAAGAGCTCATCCAACGAGCTCCCACCACAGCAAATAACCTAGGCTCATGGTAGTAGAGGATGAACAATTCCTACAGATTATGCAACTATAGGCTTGCTAGCGACATTTAACACAAAGTAGCATGCATACATAGAAGTAAAACGATATATTAAGCTTTAAAGTAATGGGACAATGATGGAAATGATCAAACTGCTTGCCTTGCTGTTGCTGGTCAATTTGTTGCGGAGGGTCACTCTCGGGATCACCACAAATGTCGGCCCTAACGGAAAAGCGAGAAAGAACCGATAAGAACGACGAAACACAACAAAGACAGCACAACAAACGAACTCCAAATTCTCTGAATTTTCTACAGCAGCAAGAGGGTGATTTTTAGGGAATTTTGCAACAAGAACCAATTGATTTGGATTCTCAATGCAAAAGTTATGAGCAAAACAATTCTGCTCAGCCCCTAAAATACCAAACTGCACTATTCACTAATTTAATTGTGAGGCAACATTTTCTAGAAAAGTAGTGAAGCTGAAATTTTTACTGTAAAACCAGCACCTCATGAGATGAATAACACAATTGAGTTCACCTCATTTGGAGCTATATTGCACTCTCTACAAATTTTTCAAAAACAAGAACTTGAACAAAATTATAATGCACAAGTCCTCATTTTTATAACAGCAACAAGCTCAAAACTAATTTTCACAGTGAGTTCATTATTAGAGAAACCAACAAAGTTGGTCTCACTCAAAAATAATCTACCGAGCATTAGTTTTGTATTTTACAAGTTAAGCATTGATTTAAGTGTATATTCTAAAGTTGGTTTTAAAATCTTATGGCAAACTGTGCTCTGGAGTTGAACTCAACTTACAATCATTTTTGGATTAAAGTCAAGTCCAAGACAGAGCCAACATACTTTGAATGACCTCATTTGGATTAAAAATGAAAAAGATATGGAATTCTAAAGTTTATACCTTATTTCAGGTTTATACTAGAGCTCTTTGGAATTTCTAAAACCCATAAGGACATGGGAGGGCGTGAGCCACAGATCATAGATCTAACGGCTCGAGACCTCCCAGTGAACAACGCCTGCGCTCGGGAGGTCCAGAGGTCTGGACCTCCTAATAACGCTACATCTTGTGAGGTGTGGAGAGGTCGTGGCCGTAGATGGAAAATCAGCGGACCACAGCGATGGGGGAGGTCCGGAGCGGACCAGATCTAAAGGGAGGTCCTCAGCGGTGAGATCTTCCAAGGAAGATCTAAACTACCAAGATCTCCCGAGGAAGATCTACATCGTCAAGACCTCACAGGGAGGTCTGGGACGGTCCAGATGTTCAAGGAGGTCCTCGATGGTTCAGATCGTCGAGGGAGGACCTTGACGGTCAAGATCTACCCGGGAGGTCATGAGCAGTGAGATAACCTAGGGAGGTCCTAAGGGAGGTCCTAATGTCACAGACCTCCGGGGAGGTCAGGGCGGCCACGATTGCGCAGGGAGGTCTTGGGCGCTCGGATCTCCTCGGAGGAGGTGCGGGCGCCCGCACCAGCGCCTTAACTTCAAGCGCCGCTAGGACATGAATAAATGCGCGGGACCATGAGGAGGTCCGCGAGGGAGGTTTTAAATCGCACAAGAGCGGGTTTAATGGCATTTATCGCTAACCCCATGATTGCAATGATTGGGCATTAAAAGCAGTGAATTTATGTCCTAAAACGACAATGACACGCTCGGGACGTCCGACAAAATCCCAGCGGGAAGAAGTGATCCTCGCCGGCGATGTAGAGCCCGGTGAGGTCAACGATACCGTTGGGTCATAATAACCATGCGCACCAATGGTCCTCCTCTCAACGGGCGGCGGCCTTGAACGCCGTCGAGCCGAGAGGTCAAAAGATGACCAAAGACGGCCAAACTACGAAAATGCAAAATGGAGCTCAGCGCGACAATCAGCGTGTGCCAAAACTTAAGCTCCGCAACATGCATTCAGCGGGTGCCGACAACTAAAGGACTAACAGGAGGTACCGGAGGTCCTAAGGTCTTGCCGGGAGGTCGTGGAGGTGATGGCCGGAGTTGGGGAAGACAATGAAGCTTGCGACTCACGGCACCGGCTCAAGCTCGACTTTGTCCACCTCTGAAAAATGCCCAAACAAAATAAGTTAGGGTTATTTCAGGAGGTTTGGGGAGCACAAAGTGAGCAAGGGTTGAAGAAGGACCCTTTGGAACCCTTGAGTCACCGAGAGTTCAAGGACTTCAACAATGGCAGCCACTAGAGAGGAGGTGAGTGAGTTAGGAGCTCGCCAAACACTTGGTATGACGGGCTCCAAGTGTGTAAAGGAAACCAGCGGGGGAGCTCGAGTGGACACTTATAGCCGAGGTGAAGGTTATGAGTGGGGCTAAGCTCCATGGTGAGCTTAGCCCACGGGTTGGTCCATGGGGTGGACATGACATAAAGTTGACAAGGGGCGGGCTGTCTTGACTGAAAATGAAAGCTGACTGCATTAAATCTTGGTCGCAGAGAGTCATTAGAGGTGCCAGAGGCTGGCGCGTGCTCCACTCCTCGAGAGAGCACATGCGCGCAGAGGAAGGAGAAGAACGGGGGAGGTCTTGGTGACCGTTGGATAAGACACAGGAGAGGTCCTAACCATCGGATCAATTTTTGAACCGTTATGTTTTAAGTGGTGGGAGGAGGTCCCACCACACGATCAAGATGGGGAGGTCGTGGCCCTCCGATTTTTCATCGCAAAACGCACGTGAGGAAAAGGGGCGGGGAGGTCCAAAGCGTTGGATCTCCATCCAGCAGTGTGGACCTCGGTGAGGACTTAACGCACGCGATCAAAAGGACATGAGGGGAGGTCATGGCCTTTGGATTTAAATCCAAGGGCACCTTGACGATGGGGAGGTCGATATGATGCGCAGCAGCAAGGGAGGTCGGGACCGTTAGATTTAGATCTAAGGGTTCCGATCAAAAGAGGTGGAGGTCTGAGCTTGCATAACGCACAAGGGAGGTCGGGGCCTTTAGATTTAGATCTAAGGGCTACGATCTCACGTCCGGGAGGTTTGATCGCATAAGACAAGGAGGAGGTCGTGACCGTAGATTTTAATCTAACGGTTGCGACAAAAGATGAGGGAGGTTGTGAGTGCTTGATAGACGGGAGGTCGTGAGTCGTTGGATTTGATCCAATAGCTACGACCGTGGTTAGAGTGGGAGGTTTGCTTAGTTTAAGAGAGAGGGAGGTCGGGGCCATGGATCTTGGATCCAAGGGCTATGACCTCACGTGAAATGGGAAGACTCGTTGAGTATGTTGAGGAGGAGGTCGTGGCTGTTGGATTTGATCCAACGGCTACGACCTCAACAAGGTGGGATGACCTCGCTGCGATGGTTTAACAGCTCGAGGAGGTCTTTGAGGTTTAACACACAGGGGAGGTCATGACCGTGGATCTTTGATCCAACGGTTACGACCTGATGAGGTGGGAAAGCCTGTGCGGTGTTGACCGCGGAGGAGGTCTGGCGCCCACGTTGACCCGAGGAGGTCCACGCGGTCCAGAGGACTTCGAAGGGGAGGTCCTGGGTGCGTTGGTTGAGGGGGAGGTCGTGGCCTTTGGATTAGATCCAACGGCTATGACCTCATCAAGGTGGGGAAGGAGGTCAGATGGGGTTGGGTTGGACCAGCTTTGCAAAGTGGCTAGCCCAAGGAACAGTGTAGGCTTTAAATTTTAGTTTTAACAGCTGAAACTTAGCAGAATTATTTGAGATAGCAAATGAACTCCAAATTTGATGAAACTTTAACTGGAGCTTGCTGACAATGAGAGTAACCTTGCATAAAATTTCCAGAGGTTATTATGCAATGCATTTTTCTCAGGAAATTCATGAAGGTTGCTTAAAGGATTGTTTTGCCTCCAAAAATTATCAACAAGTGTTATAACTCATGATATTTTTCAAAGGGGTCCCACCTCAGTTTTTGGACCAAGGGAAAATATTTCCAACTATTGGGCACAAGATTTAAGATAATTGGAAAAAGGAATTCGACTTTTGGTCAACAAGAGCTTTGTGTTTTTGGATTACACAACTCTTGGACAAGAATTACATGAGATTTTAGGGGTTTTCAAGTTGTGAGAAAAAGTTTTAATTTCTACACATATAATTATACTTGATTAACCCTAATTATACAGTTGGGATGTTACACTCCACCCCTGTTCCCTATACTCAGGGGGAGCAGGCTGATCCTTCTGGATCACATGGTCCGCAAGCTGGTCGTCAGGAAGAGGAGCTTCCTCCACCACCCACTATGGCGGATGTGCTCATGCAAATCGAGCGCAACCGCATGGACCAGACGCGCATATTGGAACAAATTGCGCGCAATACTTCTTCCACAACTCCACCAGCGGGTAGGGCAGGAGTTCAGCATGGGCAGGGGAGTCTTGCTAACATTTAGCGGACTAACCCGCCAGTGTTCTCCAGCTCCCAAGACCCAATGGAAGCGGAGGATTGGCTTCGGGAAATTGAAAAGAAGCTGTCAATTGCCCAATGTTCTGAAAGGGAGAAAGTCCTTTATGCTAGCTACCAACTGACTGGACTACCTAGCAATTGGTGGGACAATTATCTTGCCATCCAGCCCACAGGACATACCCCTACCTGGCTTGAGTTCATGGAGGCCTTTCGCGAGGCCCATATTCCTGAAGGAGTGATGATGCTCAAGCAGCAAGAATTTCTCGCTCTCAAGCAAGGGCGAAAATCAGTGACCGAGTACCTTCATGACTTCAATTTTCTTGCTCGGTACACCCCTGACGATGTTTCGACTGACACTCGTCGTCGGAACCGTTTCATGAATGGTCTATCCGAAGAGCTGCAGTTGGCTTTGGCAGTACAAGATTTCAAAAATTTTCAACATCTTGTGGACAAAGCCATCATTGCTGAAACTAAGAGCAAGGCTCTAGAGGAGTCACGAAAGCGGCAAAAGGTTACCCAATTTGCATCCAGTAGCCGCTCAGTAAGACCGCGTCTGTGGCAGCCTCAGTCTTTTCGGGCGCCAGCTCCAGCCCCACCTAGGGCGCCGGTGTTTGCATTTCGTCCACCTCCACCCACTGGGTAGTCCCGACCTAGTGGAAACAGACCACCTACTGCTACCAATGTCAGGCCAAGTGTGATTTGCTACCATTGTGGACGACCGGGGCATTTTGCAAACCAATGCTTTGCTAAGGCACGCAGGTTGCCACCTGTTCAACCTTCCCCAGCTGTAGTACATCCTGCACCTTCTCCTAAGGTAGTCGTCAAGCCTGATCCAGTTCCAGTCCGCGGCCGTATCAATCAAATAACTGCTGAAGAAGCGGCTGAGGCACCTGGAGTTATCCTTGGTATGCTCCTAGTTAATTTCAGTTCAGCTGCTGTTTTATTTGACTCTGGAGCATCCCATTCTTTTGTTTGTAGGCAGTTTGCTACTCAACATCAGTTAGTTATGCATCATCTTCATCCACCACATATTATTCACTCACCTAGGTCAGTATTCATGACTGATCAAATCTGCCTTAATGTCAATATCAATATTGAAGGGATAGATTTCTGGGCAGACTTAATTGTGATAAATTCTGAAGGGATAGATGTCATTTTGGGAATGGATTGGTTGTCCAAGAATTTCAGCCAAATTAATTGTGCCCAACGAACTATATCTATAACTAATAAAAACGGCATTTCAGTCGTTTTTCAGTCCTGTACAGTTCATTCCCATCTTGGTGCATTGAAAATGGATGCCGCCCCTACTTTGGAGTCAGTACCGGTAGTATGTGAATATCCGGACGTCTTTCCTGAAGACCTTCCCGGTATGCCACCAGATCGGGAAGTGGAGTTCGTGATTGAACTAGTTCCTGGTACTGCTCCCATATCAAGAAGACCTTATCGTATGCCTTCTAATGAGCTGTTTGAATTGAAGAAACAGCTTGGAGAATTACTTGATAAGGGATTCATTCAACCGAGTTCCTCACCTTGGGGATGCCCGGCCATCTTTGTCAAAAAGAAAGATCAGACTTTACGGATGTGCGTGGATTACCGTCCGTTAAATGAAGTCACTGTCAAAAATAAGTACCCTTTACCCCGAATTGATGATCTGTTTGACCAGTTGACTGGAGCTCGTGTCTTTTCAAAGATTGATTTGCGATCAGGCTATCATCAGATCAAGATCAGAGCTGAGGACATTCCTAAAACAGCATTTTCTACTCGTTACAGATTGTACGAGTATACTGTTATGTCCTTTGGTCTAACAAATGCTCCTGCTTATTTCATGAATCTTATGAATTTAGTATTCATGGAATTCTTGGATAAGTTTGTTGTTGTGTTCATTGACGACATTCTTATCTACTCCAAGTCTGCTGAAGAGCATGAACAGCATTTGAGGCTTGTACTGGATACACTTCGCAAACATCAGCTGTATGCTAAATTTAGCAAGTGTGCTTTCTGGCTCAAGCAAGTTGCATTCTTGGGACATGTATTATCCGAAGGAGGTATTACTGTTGATCCTAGCAAGGTACAAGATGTACTAGACTGGAAGCAGCCTCGGAACGTTCCTGAAGTTCGAAGTTTCCTTGGACTCGCGGGATATTACCGTAGGTTCAATGAAAACTTCTCCAAAATTTCTAGGCCTCTGACTCAGCTTTTAAGGAAGGAGAGCAAATTCTTTTGGTCAGCCGAGTGTGAAAACAGTTTTCAGCTCTTGAGAAAGCTCCTGACCGAAGCTCCTGTTCTCACTCTTCCTGATATTCATAAGGATTTTGATATCTATTGTGATGCATCTCGCCATGGACTTGGCTGTGTGCTTATGCAAGAGGGCCGAGTTGTGGCATATGCATCCAGGCAGTTGCGACCTCATGAGGTGAATTATCCTACTCATGATTTGGAATTGACGGCTGTAGTCCATGCATTAAAGATTTGGCGACATTACCTTCTTGGTAATCGTTGTGAAATCTATACGGATCATAAAAGCCTGAAATACATATTCACTCAAGTTGATCTGAATATGAGACAAAGAAGATGGCTTGAATTGATCAAGGACTATGATATGGGTATTCATTACCATCCTGGCAAAGCCAATGTTGTGGCTGATGCTTTAAGCAGAAAGACACAATGCAATTGCTTGTCGACTGTACCTCTGGCTAAGAGCTTATGTGCTGATTTTCAGCGCTTAAGTCTCGAAATGGTAGAAGATGGATTTCTCGCTGCCTTGGAAGTGAAGTCAACACTCGAAGATCAGATTCTGGAGGCTCAGAAAACTGATGCTGAGGTATCGGAAATCAAGGAAAATTTGAAGGCAGGTAAAGCCAACGAATTTTCTGAAGACGCTCGTGGTACCATTCGATATCGCAATCGTTTGGTAGTACCCTCAGATTCTCAGTTGAGAGAACTAATCCTTAAAGAGGCTCATAATTCCAAGTTTTCATTACATCCTGGAAGCACTGAGATGTACCAGGATTTGAAGAAGACATTCTGGGGGAGCCAGATGAAAAGGCAAATTGCTCAATATGTTGGTGAATGTGACATTTGTCAAAGGGTTAAAGCCGAGCACTTAAAACCTGCTGGTACCCTTCAGCCTTTGCCTATTCCACAATGGAAATGGGAAGAAGTCGGTATGGATTTTGTTACCGGACTCCCAAAGACTCAGAATGAATTTGATGCCATCTGGGTGATAATTGATCGTCTGACAAAAGTGGCTCATTTTATCCCTATCAGAACTACTTTCAATGGCAGGCAATTGGCAGAGCTATATATTTCCAAGATTGTTTGTCTCCACGGTGTTCCGAAAGTCATTGTTTCAGACCGTGGGTCTCAATTCACTTCCCATTTTTGGGATTGCCTTCATCAAGCAATGGGAACTGAACTCTTCTTCAGCACTGCTTATCATCCTCAAACCAGTGGTCAAACTGAAAGGGTGAATCAGGTGATGGAGGATCTTCTTAGAGCATGTGTGCTATCATATGGCAAGAATTGGGAAAAATCTTTTCCGTATGTGGAGTTTTCCTACAATAACAGCTACCAAGCAAGTATTCGAATGTCACCTTTTGAAGCCTTATATGGAAGAGCTTGTAGAACTCCATTGAATTGGTCGGAGTCTGGTGAAAGACCATTCTTTGGTCCAGACTTGGTTATGGAAGCTGAAGAGCAAGTTCGTCTGATTCGAGACCGCTTGAAAACTGCCCAGTCTCGTCAGAAGAGCTATGCCGATCATCGGCGTCGTGAGCTAAGCTTTGAGGTAGATGATTATGTCTATCTTAAAGTGTCACCGATGAAAGGCACTCATCGTTTTCAAGTGAAAGGGAAGCTAGCACCTCGTTATATCGGACCTTTCCGAATTATTGCAAAACGAGGAGCTGTGGCATATCAATTGGAATTTCCCGACACTCTCTCGGCAGTTCATGATACCTTTCATGTTTCTCAATTAAAGAAATGCCTTCGTGTTCCTACCGAGGCTATTGCTTATGAAAATCTTGACCTTCAACCGGATCTTTCTTATCAAGAGCAACCAGTGCGTATCCTCGATGAAATGGAGCGAGGACAAGAAATCGCCTTTGTCAAGTTCTTGAAAATTCAGTGGTCTAATCACTCGGAGGATGAAGCCACGTGGGGCCTTGAAGATCTGATGAGGATCGAGCACCCCCACCTTTTTGCTGTTTAAAAGTTGCCTTTGAATCAAGAAAGGCAAGGTTAAACAAAGCAATGTAAAAGAAGATGTAATAACAACACTATGTTGTTATGTAAAATCTTTGTTGTCTGTCTTTGAAAGAAATAAAGACAACTGATGTTATGTTTCTAAAAACATCATTTCAGTTCCATCTTTGTCCAACTTCTGAATTATTGGAAATCTCGGGATGAGATTTTCTTAAGGGGGGTAGGTTTGTAACAACCTCAGCCTTAATAAACAGTGATAAGATGCTGTTCATAGCATCACTATTTATTTTGGCAAATTAGACAACATGTTACAATCTAATTTTCCCCAAATTCTAACTAAAAACTCCAACTTAATCAAAGCTTCAAAAGGAAATACCACTCAATGTTGGTATTAAGACTGGGAGGTATTTTATTTAAAAGCCAGATGAATTATTATGCCCAAAAATAATTTTTGTTGAATTTTTAGAAATTATTTTGATTTTAAGAAAAATATTTGTCTTTAAATAAAACCTATTCGGCCTAAATGAATTATTTATGTATTTCAAAATGAAAGCAGTGGTTTCAAAAATTTATTTGGGGAATATACCATCCCGATGAGCGATTCGCAAAATTTCACAATTTTACAAATGTCGAACCCGGAGCGAAGGATCCCGAATTCTCGTGTTCATACACTAGTCCAGGATTTCTAGTGTACACAGTTAAACAAAAGTGATAATCAAAACATATCACGCATTTTATTAATAATTATTAGAGTTTATTACAAACGGGACGAGGCCAAATAAAGTAAAACACAATGGAAATAAAATAGTAGTAGTAGACCCAACGATTAGCCACGGGCAATAAATGGGGAGCGTGGCCTAAGCATCGATGTCCTCACCGTCTTGATAGAAGTCTTCTCTGAATAAAGATTATTCAGCAAGAGTAAGCACTACCATTGTGCTTGCAAGTTACACCGTAAAATGTGATTGAATGCATGCATAAAGTGAGCAAAGGGTAATGGCGGGGTTTATTTGCATAAGACAGCATTTTCAGGTTTAAATACTCTTAGTAATTTCCAAGGCCATTTTAGAATTTAAGAAGATCAAAATCATATTTCGATTTCTCAATGTCAAGTGTAGGATGAACCTCCAAACACAAATGGTGAAGGACTACCCCCCTTACACCAGGCTTCGCCCAAACCCATTTTCATAAACCGGTGACAAAGTCTTTTCAAACAAAACCAGAGACTAACTTTGAGTGGCTTACATTAAGCATGTCCATGACCGTGGACACGCTATTGAATAGATTAATACTCTGCAGAGTTGGTACAGCCTTACCCACAAGAGATAGTTTGCTTATTATGTCGGCCAATACACGCTTAGAGGGCGTGCGACTAAGCGACTATCACGAGGCCTTTACCCTACATTATTTCAACATAATTATGCCCGCTAAGGTTTACGTGTCGAAGGCTTCGCACCAAGCGACTACCCCTCTTGTGCCATGTGGGTATAATCAATAAGTCTTCACGACTCCCACATCTTTCCAAGACATAAACATGGTGAAATGATATAGCTTATTTGGCCAAGTCTGTCCCATTCGGACTTGTGGTGGTACGAGTTTGGCTTAACATCATGACCCTGCAGACCGGTCCTTACATGACTAGGTGACTTCCAAAACAAACCACAGGTCTCAACCATTATTTGTATTGGGCCGTGCATGAACTTGCACCCACCAACAATCCAATTCACCCAAGTCTAAACCAATTTTATTTATTTTTCTTTGGTAAAAGCGTTTTCCAAATATCTATGGTAAAAGCAATACCATAGATTCATTTTCTAACATCTTTGTATTTTGGCAAAATCCCCAAATCATCTTTTGGTCTAAGCAATGACTAAGCATAAATATCTTAATTATTTTACTAAGGTGACAAGGGCATGGCATTCCAAGCATCAAGATTGGCCATACAAGGAATTGGCATAACTAAGAAGTAAAACAGGGATTTAAAATAACTTGAATAAAACTATGCATGCAATAATAACTTTAAAAACAGAATTAATTAACTTTGAAATACTGGGATCAAAATGGTCAAGAATGTAACTTGCCTTCGTTGAAGTCTTGAGATTCTAAACCCTCTGAAAGATCTACCTCTCCGGAATCGTCAAACTCTATACGCGAAAGTATGACAAATTCAAATAAAATTCAAATAAATCCAAAAACACAAATCAAATTAACTCCAAATGAAATAATTTTATTTTATTTAGCTAGATAATAATTTTCTAAGATTTTAGCAATTTGAATCACTCAATTTGAAGTTGAGGTTCAAAAGATATGAATTTTACAAGTTTTAACCTAAATTTGATATTTAAAAGAATTTCTAAAATTAAGTACAGATTCAAAATAGCTTCAAATTAAATAATTTTGGTTTAGTTAGCTAGATAATGATTATACATGAATTTAGAAATTTAAAACACCCAATTTGGAGATTGGATGCAAAAGTTATGTTTTTACAAATTTAAACCCTAAATCGATTTTTATTTCATTTAAGGATTTATTTTCCAAGGAAATCCCGATTTATTAGCATAATCATGGCGTCGACCTCGGGCATGTCTCGACGGGTGGGCCCGTGGTCAATGGACCACGCACGGCCGATCAACGATCCATGGTGGACTGGTGTACCAAACAATACATCTTGGTGAAGGGGTGGCTGGCGCCACGAGGTCGCCACATTGGATCTAAGCGACGTGGCGTACACTGGCGCCGATGTGGCCATGCCACATGAGCTTGGGTGGCGGCTCCGCGACCCTAGGGTTTTGGGCTCGCGCGTAGCGCCACGCCTGGCGAAGCTGAATGGGTGGGCTCTAAAGAACGAGAAGACGACGCTGAGTAAGATGCTCACCGAGATTTCAAGAAAGCTGGCGGAGGAGCGTCGGCGACGAGGTTTAGCGGCAGCGAGCTTCGGTTGTCGACGGAGTGGGTGGTCCTGTGGCCCTCCGGCAACATGGGTTGGCTCTCCGGCTTCGCGATGTTGAGGCGGTGCTGATGGTCTAGACGAAGGAGGCGGAGCGGGGACGGTGGCGCCGGAATTGGAGAGGAACGAAAGCTCGGTCGCCGGTGAGAAACTCCAAAATTCGAGCGCTAGGAGCGAGGAGGAGGGCAATGGGTGGTGGTGCTGGGTTGCTGTGAAGGAGGCGCACCCGGAGCTCCCTTTTATAGGGCGCGGGTGTGGCTAGATCGACGTAGCGCACAAGATGGTCGCCCGGCACAGCAGAGCTAAATCAGGGATTTTGGGCGTAAGGATGGAAGGTGAGGGCCGTGTCGGAGGCGGAGACGATTAGGGAATTGAATGCGCGTGTCAATCACGGGGATGTGGCCGGATTTGAACACGTAAGGAAGGTTTTCGAAATAGCGTTAATGGCGACGCAAGCAGAAAGGAAGAGGCGCGGGAAGAAAGGAAGGTAAGGGCGACCCTATAGCGGCGGTCCCACATGGCGGTGACAGCAAAGAAAGAAAGGGAAGGATGAGCGTTAGCCGTTAGATGGCAATCCAACGACCACAACGATTTCCGCGAATAGGTAAGTGGCGGGTGCACGAGGACCACACGATCGGGATCCAAAGGCAGAGAGAGGGCGCGGGTTGAGAGCTACGCGGGCCGCACGCGCGCGAGGGAAATGGGCCGGCCGAATTCGGCCCTTTTACTGTTGAAGGATTTTCTTTTGCTTTGTTAATTGTTTTAATTCAGATAACTAAAAGAGGCTTTAGAAATTAGCAAATAAGTTCCAAAAATTCTAGAAAAATTCACAGAAATTCCTAGAAGGATTTTGGACTTAAATAAAATAATTCCAACTTAAACTTAGTAATAGTTTTTGTAGTTAAATTTGTTTTAGCTTTAAGGTTAATAATAAGAGCTTTAGAAAATTCAGAAAATCCACCAAAATAAATAAGTTTTAAATTTTCTCAGAAATTGAAATTTTGGGCTGTTACAACAAATTTATTTGCTATTTTTAAAGTCCCGGTCAAAGCTTTTGAAATTTTGAAATGGGTTGGTCAACCCTCCCTGCCTAAACCCAACCTGGCACTGTAGCGACTCAACGCACTTGAGTCCAACCCGTCTTGAAGTGGCTCGGCCTCTCTCACGTTCTGTGCGACCCAACCTCCAAATAAATCAGTGTCCATTTTCTCACGACGGAAAGGATTGGAGAAGCATGCGTTGTCTGGCGCCCACGCCTCGATCCTCACCGCCCAATCCCCATCTAACGCATCCAACCATACCTAACCACGGTCTTTGGAGACCCTAGCACGCCTCGACACGTGGCGTGGATCTCAATGGACGACTAGATGTAATGGGCGTTCGGACCACTCCGATCCATCTTGAGATCTTAGCCGTTGAATTCTCCACGGACGGGCCAGATCTAATGGGCTGTTCGGACTATCCTAACGCCCACATGATCTCCACCGTTGGATTTTAATCCTACGGCATCGCATTTCATTCTTATTAGTAAAATCCTCTTCAGAAGCGGTCACCGTTAGATCTTCAATGAAGCGCCCAGATCTGATGTGCCGTTCGGACCGTCCGGACCTCCCGTCATTTCTGGCCGTTGATTTTAGATTCGACGGTGATTGCCTTTGTGGGCCGAAGCTCACCAGCGCGCCTTAGATCTTGGGCCGTTGAAGCTTAATCGAACGGCTCTTGTGGGCTGAGATGTTTGGACCACCCGGAACTCCCCTCAATCGTAGCCGTTCAATGGGGATCGCACGGCCCATATTGCTTGATACCGGTTCAGTGTGTTTTGGCCATCTCATCACAGCCGTTCTTTTCTAATCGGACGGTGGCTGTACCTTGAGGCTTCTTGTGTCTTTGTGCATGGTCAGGATCGCTTCGGGACCCGCGTGTCGATGGCGCTTCTTTCCTCCTCTCTGTTTTTTACCGTCGCCGACATTCTCGCTGGAGCAGTGGTCATGTATAGGGAATATACGCATATCCCTTTGATATTTAGCCCTAGATGCCACCTCATCAGCTCTAGAAATTTCTCGTTTGATCTGGGAGCTCTACCACTATATAAACCCTACTGTCTACCATCTGCCATTGTTGACCGAGAGGAGTTCCTTACTTTGCCTTCCTTCCCAGTGAAGCTCTCTTGCTCTCACCCTTGTTCAACTTTAAGCATGCCTAATCTCATGATAATGTGGATTTTGGGCATCTTTTGCAGGGTTGAACTTAGGGTTTTTGTAACATCCCAACTGTATAAACAGGGTTTGTTCAAGTATAATTATATGTGTAGAAATTAAAACTTTTTCTCACATCTTGAAAACCCCTAATCTCTCCTGTGATTCTAGTCCAAGAGTTGTGTAATCCAAAAACACAAAGCTCTTGTTGACCAAAAGTCAAACTCCTTTTTCAATTATCTTAAATCTTGTGCCAAACATTTGGAAAGTATTTTCCTTGGTCCTAAAGTTGATGTGGGACCCCTCTGAAAAATATCCCAAGATGTAAAAACTTGTTTGATAAATTTTGGAGGTAAAACAAATCCTTGAACAACCTTCGTGAATTTCCTGAGAAAAATGCATTGCATAATAACCTCTGGAAATTTTATGCAAGGTTAATCTCATTGTCAGCAAGCTCCAGTTAAAATTTCATCAAATTTGGAGTTCATTTGCTATCTCAAATAATGCTGCTAAGTTTCAGCTGTTAAAAACTAAATTTAAAAGCCTACACTGTTCCTTGGGCTAGGCATTTGTGCAAAGTCGGGTCCAGCCCAACCTTGTCTGCACCTCGCAGACCTTCCTCTCACCTTGATCAAGTCGTAGCCGTTGGATTAACATCCAACCGCCACGACCTCCTCCTCAGCTAACGCAGCCCAAGTCCTCCCCACTCACATGAGGTCATCGCCCTTGGATCAACGATCCATGGCCATGACCTCCCCTCACTGTTAAACTAAGCAAACCTCCCACCTAAACGAGGTCGAGCCGTTGGATCAGATCCAACACCCCACGACCTCCCTCAAAATATCCGGCGACAAGACCTCCCCTATCTCGTGTTGTGCTGTTGGATTAAAATCCACTGATCACGACCTCCTCCTTGTCTTATGCGCATCAGACCTCCTCACAAGACGTGAGGTCGTTGCCCTTAGATCTAAATCTAATGGCCATGACCTCCCTTGTGTGTTGCTCAAGCTCAAGACCTCCTTTGCGCCCACGCGAGGCTCGAGACCTCCTGTCTTGATCACCACCGTTGGATCAAAATCCAAAGGTCTTGACCTCCCTCGCGCTTCACGCAAAGCCTCGACCGTCCTTTTTGGTTGTGTGCCCTTGGATTGGAATCCTAAGGCCATGACCTCCCCTCATGTTCTTAAGTTCATGTGCGGTTAAGACCTCACAGAAGTCCGCACTGTTGGATTGAGATCCAACGCTTTGGACCCTCTGTCCCATTTTCCCACGTCTTGCATACACATTAAGGAAATCGTGAGGCCATGACCTCCCATCCTTGATCGTGTGGCTGGGACCTCCTCCCAGTCATTTAAGCGTAACGGTTCAAAAACCACATCGGAGGGCCAGGACCTCCCCGAAGTCTTATCCAACGGTCAAAATGACCTCCCTGTTCTTCTCCTTCCTTGGTCACGCATGCGTGTTCACGAGCGAGGAGTTAATCGTGTCGTCCTTTGTGTACCTTATAACAACTCCTTGGCGACCAAGATTAAATGCAGGTCGACTTTCCGCCTCTCATCGCCTAGCTTTGTCACCATGTCAACTTTACATCTTGTCCAAGCCCTAGACCGACCCATGGGCCAAGCTCACCATGAGCTTAACCCGTGGTTCACAACCTCCGGTGCCCTAAGTATAAAACCTCCCCCACTGTTTCTTTGGCTTCCTTTGAACACCATTATCCCCTTGCTTGCACCCCTGTGCTTGCGAGCTCTAAACCACCAAAGCTCTCTTGGCCGCCATTGTTGAGAAGCTTGAAGCTCCTCGGTGGACAAGGGTCCCTGGAGTTTTCCTCCTTTTTCTCCTTGCTTCCATTTGTGCCCTACCCTCTGGGACCAAGTCCTAACTTGATTTGTTGGGCATTTGCAGAGGGGGACAAAGTGGAGCTTGGAGCTGAAGCGTTGGCCGTGGAGCACCCTTCCTCCCCGGCACCGGTCCTCTCTTCCTCGACCTCCTCAGCACCTTAGGACCTCCAGGTACTCCCTGATAGTCCTTTAGCGCTGGGCACCCGCATGTATGAGGTTGCGGAGCTTTTATTTGGGCACACGCTTACATGGATGTCGCGGAGCTTTATTTCGTATTTTGGTTTTTGCCGTGTGGTGCCTTCGTTGTCCTCTCCGGCTCGCCGGCGTTCAAGGCCGTCGCCGCCATTGAGAGGAGGTCCACTGGGTGCGCAAAGTTATTGTGCACTCAGTGGTACCATTGGATGTCGCCATGAGGCCTACATCGCGGCGAGACCATTTCTTCAAACCCGGGTCTTTGTCGGACAAGGCAGTGGCGCCATTGTCGTTTTTAGGACAGAGATTTGTCGCGTTAAATGCACTAATCAAGTGCTCAAATCATTGAAATCATTGGCGTGTCTTAACTGCATTTAATCCTCACCTTGCGCGCATTTAAGACCTCCCGCACGCGGACCTCCTCGTTGTCCCGCGCGCATTTATCCCTTGTCCGTGCACGTGCGTGCGCGCAAGCACGTGGTCGCGAGCTCTGGGACATCCATGACCTCCTCCGAGGAGATCTGGAGCGTCCAAGACCTCCCCTTGCGATCGTGGCCGTCCAGACCTCCCTGGAGGTCTGCGACGTTAGGACCTCCCCTTAGGACCTCCCCGAGGTCATCTCAGCCGTTCATGACCTCCCCGGGTAGATCTTGACCGTCAAGGTCCTCCCTCGGACGATCTGGACCATCAAAGTCCTCCCTTGGAACATCTAGACCGTCCAGGACCTCCCCTGTGAGGTCCTGACGATGTAGATCTTCCTCGGGGAGATCTTGATGGTTTAGATCTTCCTTTGGAAGATCTCAACCGTTGAGGACCTCCCCCGTGTGATCTGAGCCGCTTATGACCTCCCATGTCTTTAGGGTTTTTAGAAATTCCAGTGATCTGTTAAAATTGTGAACTGGAAAAGGTATAACTTTAGAAATTCATAACTTTTTCGTTTTAAATCCAAATGAGGTCATTCAAATTGTGTTAGCTCTGTATTGAACTTAACTTTAATCCAAAAATGATTGTAAGTTGAGTTCACCTCTAGAGCACAGTTTTGCCATTAGATTTTAAAACTAACTTTAAGTGTACACTCAAATTGATGCTTAACTTGTAAAATACATAACTAATGCTCTGTAGATTATTTTTGAGTGAGACCCACTTTGTTGGTTTCCTCTATTAATGAAACCACTGTGAAAATTAGTTTTGAGCATGTTGCTGTTATAAAAATGAGGACTTGTGCATTATAATTTTGTTCAAGTTCTTGTTTTTGAAAAATTGTAGAAAGTGCATAATAGCTCCAAATGAGGTGAACTCAATTGTGTTATTCATCTCATGAGGTGCTGGTTTTACAGTAAAAATCTCAGTATCACCACCATTCTAGAAAATGTTGCCTCATAATTAAATTAGTGAATAGTGCAGTTTGGTGTTTTTAGAAATTTGAGCGTAATTGTTTTGCTCATAAGCAGTAGGACCGAAATGGCTGACAGAGGGGGGTGAATGTCGCTCTCTTTAAAATCGCCCGAGAAAACGTACACTAATTTTTTTTTGTTTTTAATAAGAAGCAAAACAAAGTAATTCACAGAGAGTTAATTCTGCTGAAACACGAACGCATGTGACACTAAAAATTCAGCATAAATCGAGACCAGCCAGTAAAAATTCAACTGAAAATACATTGTTTAATCTGCATGCAAAATGGTTGAAAATCAGCAAAAAAAAAACGCATCAGAAAGCAGCTTGCCGCCCAGGATGAAATCGCTCTCATGCATCAACAAACTACAAGTCGCCAGACTACAATTTTTGATTAATCGCAAGCCACCACCAGCAGCTCCTAATTATCACCGAGGCGCACCCATTCAAGTCACAGATCCAAAGCAATATAAAACTCAAAACTAGCACAAAGAAAGAGCACTAGAAACAAAAAACCAAAAATTCAATCGGTTCATTGATGGCAGCCAAGAATTAACATCAAAGCAGATTTTTTTTTTGAATTCTACCAACACCAGACAGAGCAAAAGCTTCAAGATTACAAACCGAGTTCAAGCGAATTAATTTCTTCTTTGAGCTCTCGCCTCTGACGCAACAATAGATCTGATTTTCAGGAAGCGAAGCATCAATGAGCGAGACACTTCAACGCATAAACAAAACAACAACGACTTCACAAAAGATGACAGCAAAAAATTGCATTTCTGCCGACAAGACACACGGGTGCGACAACCCAAATCAGCAGATCACCACATGCAGCACAGGGAGGAAATTAAAACCAAAACAAAAAAACAGCAGACCGACAAGCAGCAAGCCGAAGACTCATACGGGCGCCGCCACCTCCAGATTTTTCCCAGGCAGCGCTACTCAATCCTAAATCGCAACAAAGAAACAGCAGCACACAGTTTCTATGCAGAGGAGAAATAGGGCGCCGTCACAGTCACGATTTTTACCAGACGCACAGGCCGCCACACTCAGCAGAATAAACAATTTGATGGCAGCAGATTTAACATCAAACATCACTGAACCAAGCCAACAGGCATGCAAGAAGAGAACTGAACGAACGTCTCACAAGCATAAAGAAAAAGGCCAGCAATCAGACACTTCAAATCAAAACCAAGTACTCAAACCAAGTCAAGAACTGCTTATATGCAAGCAAGAAAGCAGCCAAGATAAACAAACACCATCTCATATTGATCTAAAGGAAGAGAGATACATGATTGATATAAGAGGAATGATTACAAGCATTCAACTCATCCTCTCCCACTCCCAAAACATCAAGAACACTCAGCCAACTTGAAGAAAAGGAAGGGGACAAGCAGGGAACAACCCTCAACAACTAAAGCCTAAAGCCAAAACAAACTCCAAAGCCTCTTTTGACTAAAGGAAACCCTAAAAATCATTGAAGTGTTCAGTTTGGGCAGCAGCCCCTCCATCCTATTTATAGCCCATGGTTAACGGGTCTCCACCCCGTTACGCCCGCTAAATCCAACGGAGCCCGCTCCCGCTTGTGCAGCCTTGCGAAATTCTGCGTTTAGCCTTCTTACGCACCTTCCGGGAAGCTTCCTCGCTCCTTGTCTCGCACGCCTCGCAACCACCTCGAGTCCACGTCGTCTTCGACACATCCCGACCGTTCTGACCTCAGCGCCACCTGCACCTAGTCCGGTCCACCGTGTCTCGCCACGACTCCACCCGATGTCCTGCAATACACGATAAGAAACACATCAAATAGCACCGCTTCGATACATGAAGGCGTAAATACCAACATACTTACCATGACAAAATCCAAACTTGTCGAATCAAAGAATATGCATCCTAATCCCATACGACCAAGTTTGACCAAGTCCGACAGAGTCCGATTGCCATGCAACGACTCGACTCGAACCACTCAACCCAAACTCGACTATCCTAAACTTTGTCAATTACTCATCACTCACATACGGACGACCTCCACATGGTCTCTCAATCTCCCCTTGATGAGTATATTGACAAACTCAAAAAAAAGCGCAAAGTTGAGTTTGAGTTTGAAGAAACCAACATGGTCCAAAGAAGAAGAGTGAAACAAATGACCATGTCGATGTAGGAACACTAGAGCAACAACTAAAAGAGCAAATTGATCTCCAAAGCTCTAAACTGATCCCAACAGACTTTTTTCTTCTCTATTCTCCCCTTTTGGCAATAAACACATCAAGATGCAATAGAGAGAATATGACATGTTAATGGATGAAATGGTGAAGTTTGATTATTCTTAGCGATTAGAGCCATGAGAATTATCCAATATGACCATAATGTAATACACCAAGCCATAACTCAATAAAAAGGCTAGCTAGATCATGACAAGATATGTATAAGCTAGCTAGAACACATAGATGACAATCTGAAAATGAGGTACATTATGTGAGCAAGTCAAGTCATCAATGAGCAAAGTCTCGCTAGAGATATCCAAGGATGATGCAGCCATGTCAATAAGCTAAGCGGAACTAAGAAGCTTAAATTGAGACCAAATAGAGTGCTATGCTCAAGATTGAAACATTGGTTAAAGTACTTGATACTTTTTGTAGCTTTAAGCACATTGAACACATAAAACATATTTTCTTTTGAAATTCATGGTGGTTTCCAACCAGATTTTTGTTTTATCATGTGCTAGGTCTCAAGCCTTATGCGACTACTCCAAGCGAGAAGCTTAAGAAGATAGTCTAGGTCACCCAAAACTCCCCCTAAGTTCATGCCAAGTGCAATGGCAAGCCGTCTCATAGGAGAGAATTGGTGAGATCAGTTTTTTCGCACAAAAGAGATCTTTTTGCCTTTTAACAAGTTGTACTAACTCATGCATCATCAAGAGACTAAAAAACAGCTCAATCTAAGGCTCAATATAGATTCATCACTCTACCCAGCCTATTTGACATGGCATGAATCATAAAAGGATAGCTCAAGAAAGACTAATCTCGAGTGCTAACATGACAAGTTTTAGTTTAAGTTGAGCAATTTTAATTATCTTATCATGGCAAAAGCTAGGCTACACATATGAAGTCATGATAAATCTAGCAAATAAGCACAAGTCATGGCAAGGTGTAAAGCATTGTAAACATGTCATAGCAGGATAATAATCAAGGCTCAATGTAGTTATATTACAATGCGTAATGCTAGAAATGCGTAAGATCCAGCTCCCCTCAACAATAGATGCAACTTTTAGTTCAAGTTGAGTTATGTCAATATTAAGCCCGAAGCTCCCAAATGAACTCCCTTGAACCAAAACAATAAATCGAGAAGTCGGCAAAGAAAACATAAAGCAAAGTCCTTAAAGCATAGATAAGATATAGAGAATACTATGGCTCAGATGACTCTCATCTACCCCATATGACTCTAGGACTATCAAGCGCCCACTTAACACACCTAGGAGCAAACACGTGCTGCCTACCCGAGGGTGGCCCAACCTCGCTAGAACCTACAAGAAGTGAGTGAGCTCAACCTAGTGAGATAAGTAATGACTAATAAGACATCCTAGAATCACAAGATAAGAGCGAAATCTAAACAACTAGACAAAAGAAGCACTCTAATCTATGCTAGGAGGACTAATCCCAAATGCACCCAAAATGCAATGCAATAGTAAGGAGCTAGAGCATAAATAATATAGTAAAGCAGTAAAACCCAAAGCTCCCCCTCACTACAGTCCATAAGGACAAACCACCCCAAGCTCTCCCCGCAGAGCTGAAAACCTCGAACTATCCAATGGCTTGGTGAAAATGTCAGCCAACTGGTGGTCACTCTCCACAAACTGGAGCACTATGTCGCCCTTCTCTACATGGTCTCTAAGGAAGTGGAAGCGGATATCGATGTGCTTGGTCCGAATCTTTGCTTTGGGTTCTTGGCAATGTTAATCGCATGAAGTGTTATCACAAAAGAGTGGAACAACATCGATAACTAACCCAAAGTCCCGCAGGTCGAAGTCATCGAGCACTTGGCTACAAAGAATCGGCCTGTGAGAACGTGCTCGACCTCTGCGGTGGATCTGTCAACACCGGACCGCTTCCTCGAAGACCAGAAACAAGAGAAGTGCCAAGAAATTGGCAAAGTTGGAAGTGCTCTTCCTATCTATCCTCTGACCCAAACAAAGTCGCATCCGAGAAGGCTCTCAAGGAAAGACAGATGAGGAAGAGTACCAGATACCATAGTCAATGGTAGCTCGCAGTACGAAGATGCGCTTCACCGCTTTGGCGGTGAGAAACGCGAGGAGAAGCTCGAAACGAGCGCACAAACACACGAAAAATGTATGTCCGGTCTCGGCGTTGAGGTACAAGAGGGAGCCAATCATGCCGCGAAACTCCTTTTGATCAATGGCTCGCCATCCTCATCTGGTCAAGATAGGTCAGAGAAGCCATGGGAGTCGCCACAGCTTACCATCACTCATGTCGGCGTCTCGGGAGATCACGAGTGTACTTGCCTGATGAAGAAAAGTACCCCCGAGTCCGCTTGATTTGGAAGCCAAGAAAGAAAGTCAACTCACCCATCATGCTCATCTCAAACTCGGTGCTCATGACATCCGAGAAGCTGTGAAACCAGAGCATGAGAAGAGCGCCAAAGATGATGTCATCGACATAGATTTGGACGAGCGAAAAGTCACTACCAAGCCTACGGATAAACAAGGTCTTGTCTACTTTACCCATTTCAAACCCATGACTCAACAAGTAGGACTTAAGCCTCTCATACCAAGCTCGGGAGCTCTTAGAGTCCATCAAACTTTGAAAGCTTGAAGACATGGTTTGGGTATTTGGGGTTCTCGAAACACAGGAGGTCGTCGGACGAGACTTCCTCCTCAATAAGGCCATTGAGGAAGGCACTCTTCACGTCCATCTGGTAAAGCTTGAAACCCTTAGAAGGCGCAAAGGCAAGCGAGATTCTAATGGCTTCAAGTCGAGCTCTGAGGGCAAAGGTCTCCTCAAAGTCTAGACCCTCAACACAGGAAAACCCCGAGCTACCAATCTAGCCTTGTTTGGGATGATTACCCCATCCTCACTCTGCTTGTTCTTGAACACCCACTTGGTTCCAATGATATTGTGGCCTCGTGGGGGCTCAACAAGCGACAGACCTTGTTTCTCTCAAAGTTCTCTAATTCCTCATGCATGGCATTGACCCAAGACTCATCGAGAAGGGCGTGACAAACATCCTTGGGCTCAAAGGAGGCAACAAAGGCGAGAATGGAGACAGAAATGAGAAAAGCGGACTTAGGCGTGTGACACGCTCAAAAGGTCTCAATAATCTGCTCTGAAGGATGCCTTTTTCGGATATGACGGGAGGTCTGGATGAGAAGAAGAAGTGGCCTCTACCTCGTGTGCAGACGAGGCAGGGACAGAGCCACTAGCTCCAGAGGGAACGGAAGGCAAGGGCTGATCACCTTGAGGTGCCGTGGAAGAAGGCATCTCAAGGGGAGGAAGAGGAGCAGGATCAGGTAAACAACCATCGTCTCCCTCGTCCTCATCATCCACAAAGATGGTCTCGGACTGCTCTAAAGAACCTGAGATATCTGGCCTAGTCCCCGGACTGGCCTCGTCAAAAGTCACCTCGCAGGTCTCTACCATTTTGCTAGACTCGCAGTTCCAGACCCTATAAGCCCGCGAAGAAGTCGAGTAGCCTAGAAAGATACCGTCACAGGAACGTGACTCGAACTTATCTAGGTTCCCAGACTTCAAGATAAAGCACTTGCAACCAAACACACGAAAATGAGAGACGCTGGGCTTTCGCCCGTATCTCAGCTCATAAGAAGTGCGATGTAGGAGTGCCCGAAGAAAAACTCGATTCGAAACATGGCACGCGGTCGCAATGGCTTCAGCCCAAAACTTCCTCGGTGTAGAGTACTCATCAAGCATCGCCCGCCATCTCAACTAAGGTACGGTTCTTCCTCTCACAACGCCATTTCTTTGAGGGACGTATGGAGAAGAGAACGGTGCTCTACACTGTCTCACCAGAAACTCTCAAAGTAGGAATTCTTGAACTCGTGCCATTGTCATTGCGGATCGCTCGTAAGGCACCCGGAGCTCAACAGACAACCTACTAAAAGACCTCGGAAATGTGTAAATGTCTCGTCCTTGAGGCTAAGAAAACACCCAAGAGTACCTCGAGAAGTCATCGACCACAACAAGAACATACCACTTCCCTCCTGCCGATCAAGACTCGATTTGGTCCAAGCTGTGTCCATGTGGAGCAATTGTCTTGCATCGGTCATAGTAATTGGTGGGAGGATGAGAAGCGGCAACCATCTTGCCGTGCCGGCATGGAGTGCAAACAAGATCTTTGACCATCTTGAGTTTCGGCAGACCACGAATGAGATCATGGCTGCTAACTCGGGTCAAATGGTCAAATCCAATATGACCAAGTCTCCTATGCGAAAGAGAGATCGCGGGACTCGAAGCAACCAAACACCGGAGAGGATCACGGAAGAATCGGAAAAATCAGCACGAAAGATCCTCCCATAACGAGAAATCCATAAACCGGACTACACGAAGAATCAAGAATTTTGCAATTGTTTTTCTTAAAGCTCACCTCGAAACCGTCATCGGTAAGCTGAGAAACTGAAAGCAAATTGTACTGCAGCTTACTAACCAAGGCAACATCCTTAAGAATAAAAGAAGCATTAATACGCACAGTACCTTTGGCGATGACGCGCCCAGACGAAGCGTCTCCGAAGGTGATCGTCTCATCACCTGGAGCGCGGGCTAGGGAGGAGAACCAACGGGAGTCTCCGGTCATATGCGAGAACAACCGAGTCTACAAGCCAAACCTTCTCCTTCCCTACCGGCGAACTGAGTCAAGCAGAGTAAAGTCTCGATCTTGGGATAAATCAACAATGATTTTGGCACCCAATCTTGAGTAACACGTCGGAAAGATGAAGTAGTCAAGCCCGTGACCTCTATCTACCCTCGCTCTCTGTCACTCACAGCAGAAGGTCTAAGAGCAGACAGAAGTCGTTCTTTGAGTCCAGCCCTGAAGCGAGCGAAGTCGAGCACCGCAACAGATCGAACACGCCATGGTAGCTATCTCGATGGGGAAAACGAGATCTACCCTCGGGGACGGCGGAAGTCACGATCGAAAGCAAAGATGAGGGCGAAAACCGAAAACTTGGAAAAACCAAGTCCTCGATCTTTGCACAAACCCATCGAAGAACCAAGCCTAGACCTCGTGTTGGTCTTAGGTGCACTCAAGGTCCGGGGCCGACCACGAATGCGCCTAAGAGACTCAACATGGTCTCTACGCGATCTTGGCGCTGAAGCATCGACGATTGTGTGTCCATCCTTCCGACAGAAGGTGCGGTGATACTTCACCTTCGAGAGGTAGAAGCAACATGTGAAATTACCTTCTTGTCGAAATCTCGGACATAGCCCGCCGACTTGAAATGGACTTTCTCGGTCTGGGCTCGATCTCGATCACACACAGTGCTATGGGTGCGAGCACGGCGGTGGATGCTTCCTCATGTCCTCAAAGAGGTCATATCCTAGACCCTGATTAAATCTGCAAATCTTAGATTGGTCTAGAATAAGATTGAGCTTCTTCTTGCCTCCTACAAATCTCTCGAGAGTGTTCATAAGGTACTGACACTCCCGAAAGAGAGAGGTGCAAGAAGAGCAGGGGGAAGAAGAGACAGCAGAAGGTAAGGGAGCAAAAGAAGAACCAGCAGCAGAGGGAAGAATGGCTTGTGCAAGCACAGCCGACTCTGAAGGGACAGTCCTACTGCTAGCCAGTTGGTTCACGTTGCTAAGCGTCTCATCCTTACCCTGAGGCTTCTCCCCCTTCTCCACAATCATATTGCAAGCACAATGTGGCTTCTCTAGAAGGTCCTTAGTTAGCTTCACACATTTCTCATCCAAAGCAATCAAGTCAGATTTTAGTTTGTTACACTTAATGCATGGTGAGCTAACGGGGTCCTTAGAAGCAAAGCGAGCCAACTTCCTTTCATGATCAATCATATCTTGAAACTGTTTGGAGACAGCCTCAAGTTCAGCAGTTAACTTAGGACAGTTCAAGCATGAAACAATCGGCTCAAGTAAAGAAGCTTGTAGTTCAGCAATTTTATGATCTGCCCGTTTTAAGTTCATCTTCAAGTTATTACAATTTTCACAAGACTCGGGCAGATCAAGAAGCATGGCATAAGATCCTCTAGCAGCAATGTCCTTACCCTCACATGAGGTGGGAGAAGTAGTCTCATCAGTAATAAGTAGGGTATGACCATCCTACTCAACTCTAACTCGACAAGCGGACTAACATTCTCCACCTTAACACTATCAAGTTTGGAGGACACACTATCATGTGAGGTCCTTAACTTCTCCATATCAACTTGACAAAGCGAGCATGTATCACAATCATCACTAGAAGGCGGATGTAAGAGCAATAATCTCTAGTGACAATCGATCTATTTCCTTCTCTAACTCAAAGACACCTAGCCTTAGCTTTAGCATGAAAACCTCCTAGCTTAAGAAAAGCATGATTGAGCTGCTCAGAGGTGGGATCTACCTCGTCCGAAGTCGAGATCACTCATTGTCCGTGAGTTCGCCCTCGAGGGCCATGAAGCACATCTTGGGAGAAGTCGTCGCCGCCATCCTTGGGCTCTTGGTCACCCGTCCGTCATCGTCGCTCCATCCCTCCACCTCGCTAAGGTCGAGGTCGTCGAAAGTGAGAGGACGGTGGAAGAGCTTCTTGGCTTTGCCAAAGTTGCGGAACTTCTTCTTCTTTGGGCGTCCGAGTGGAGGCTTCTTGTTGCGGTACTTGTCGGTGTAGTCGTTCTTGCCCGAACCGCCAGTAGTCGTTCTTGCCCTTCTCGGCTTGGGGCGGTTTTGTCGAATGTGGTTGGGGCCACCACACTCGAAGCAAATCACAGGTCCTCCCTCTTTCTGTCCCTCCTCCTCTTGTAAGCATGAGAAAACTTCCGAGCTAGGAGGGCGGTTGCTCATCCTCGAGCTGCTCTAGCGATCATCGATTCGTCCTGAGAGAGCGACAAGGAGAAACCACACAACGAATCGGCAAGAGAACGAAGCCGCGGCGGGATTGGTGACTAGGGCCATCGATTGTGACTTCGACTTCGAGAGACAATGTCAATCTCGTGAGTCTTGAGACGCAGTCTGGCGCATCAAGAGTCAAGGTCGAGAGGTCCGTGGTGTCCTTGATGGTAGTCACTTTCATTTCCCAAACACGAAGATCAAGTCCGTGAGCATCGACGGCGTTGTCCGAGTCGGGGTATGTGAGACCGACCGCTCGGAGGTTGCTCAAGATCTTGTGAAAACGTCTGAAGCACTCATCTAGGGACTCACCAAACAAGCATCTCAAATTTGTTGTATTCTCGTTTGAACCGGTCTGTCGCACCGTCTTGATCTGGGTGGTGCCCTCATGGTATCGTCGAGGTCACCCAGATGTCGAGGCGGACGACAGGTGAGATATCTTGGTCAAACTCGCTCGACTCAAACCACGGATGATGATGTTCCTTGCCTTTGCATTTGCCTCAACATCGCCATGTTCCGACATTGATGTTCTCATCGGCGAGAACAATGAATCGAACCTTGACCTTCGCCGGATGGCATACCCCGGCTGGATGTATGTCTCCATTCGGCTCTTCGGAAGGGTGTCGATGCCATCAGCAGGCGGCTTGGTCGAGTACTTGTCCATCGCCACGGCTCTTGAGACCGGTTAAGATCTATTGAAAAGAGCTAACCGCTCGATACCAATTGTAGGACGAAATGGCGATAGAGGGGGTGAATGTCGCTCTCTTTAAAATCGCCCAGAAAAGCGTACACTAATTTTTTTTTTTTTAATAAGAAGCAAAACAAAGTAATTCACAGAGAGTTAATTCTGCTGAAACACGAACGCATGTGACACTAAAAAATTCAGCATAAATCGAGACCAGCCCAATAAAAATTCAAGCTGAAAATACCCTTTGTTTAATCTGCATGCAAAATGGTTGAAAATCAGCAAAAAAAAAAACGATCAGAAAGATTGCCGCCCGAGGATGAAATCGCTCTCATGCATCAACAAACTACAAGTCTTTCGGGACTACAATTTTTGTGTAATCGCAAGCCACCACCAGCAGCTCCTAATTATCACCCAGCGCACCCCATTCAAGTCACAGATCCAAAGCAATATAAAACTCAAAACTAGCACTGAGAAAGAGCACTAGAAACAAAAAACCAAAAATTCAATCGGTTCATTGATGGCACCGATAATTAACATCAAAGCAGATTTTTTTTTGAATTCTACCAATTGAATGACTGAGCAAAAGCTTCAAGATTACAAACCGAGTTCTAAGCGAATTAATTTCTTCTTTGAGCTCGCCTCTGACGCAACAATAGATCGATTTTGAGGAAGCGAAGCATCAATGAGCGAGACACTTCAGCGCATAAACAAAACAACAACGACTTCACAAAAGATGCGGGCAAAAATTGCATTGCCGACGCGACACACGGGTGCAACAACCCAAATCAGCAGATCACCACATGCAAAGGGGAGAAATTAAAACCAAAACAAAAAAAAACAAGCAGACCGACAAGCAAACAAGTCAAGACTCATCGGCGCCGCCACCTCCAGATTTTTTCCCAGCAAATACACTCAATCCTAAATCGCAACAAAGAAACAATGACAGACACGTTTCTATGCAGAGGAGAAATAGGGCGCCGTCACAGTCACGATTTTTACCAGACGCACAGGCCGCCACACTCAGCAGAATAAACAATTTGATGGCAGCAGATTTAACATCAAACATCATCGAACCAAGCCAACAGCATGCAAGAAGAGAAGCGAACGAACGTCTCACAAGCATAAAGAAAAAGGCCCGACAATCGACACTTCAAATCAAAACCAAGTACTCAAACCAAGTCAAGAACTGCTTATATGCAAGCAAGAAAGCAGCCAAGATAAACAAACACCATCTCATATTGATCTAAAGGAAGAGAGATACATGATTGATATAAGAGGAATGATTACAAGCATTCAACTCATCCTCTCCCACTCCCAAAACATCAAGAACACTCAGCCAACTTGAAGAAAAGGAAGGGGACAAGCAGGGAACAACCCTCAACAACTAAAGCCTAAAGCCAAAACAAACTCCAAAGCCTCTTTTGACTAAAGGAAACCCTAAAAATCATTGAAGTGTTCAGTTTGGGCAGCAGCCCCTCCATCCTATTTATAGCCCATGGTTAACGGGTCTCCACCCGTTCGCCCGCTAAATCCAACGGAGCTCCGCTCCGCAGTGCGACCTTGCGAAATTCGTTTAGCCCTACTTCGCACCTTCCAGGAAGCTTCTCGCTCCTTGTCTCGACGCCGCAACCACCTCGAGTCCACGTCGTCTTCGACACATCCCGACCGTTCTGACCTCAGCGCCACCTGCACCTAGTCCGGTCCACCGTGTCTCGCCACGACTCCACCCGATGTCCTGCAGTCACACAGACAAGAAACACATCAAATAGCACCGCTCGATACATGAAGGCGTAAATACCAACATACTTACCATGACAAAATCCAAACTTGTCGAATCAAAGAATATGCATCCTAATCCCATACGACCAAGTTTGACCAAGTCCGACAGAGCCCGATTGCACCATGCAACGACTCGACTCCGAACCACTCAACCCAAACTCGACTATCCTAAACTTTGTCAATTACTCATCACTCACATACGGGACGACCTCCACATGGTCTCTCAATAACTTTTGCATTGAGAATCCAAATCCATTGGTTCTTGTTGCTAAATTCCCTAAAAATCACCCACTTACTGCTGTAGAAAATTCAGAGTGTTCGGAGTTGGTTTCTTTGTCTTTGTCCTTGATTACTTTAAATCGTTCTTATCGGTTCTTTATCGCTTTTCCGTTAGGTTTCGACATTTGTGGTAATCCCGAGAGTGACCCTCGCCACAACTTGAGCAATGTGACAACAAGGCAAGCGGTTTGGTCATTTCCATCGTTGTCCCATTACTTTAAAGCTTAATATTTCGTTTCACTTATATGTATGCATGCTACTTTGTGTTAAAATATAAGCTAGCAAGCCTATAGTTGCATAATCTGAGGAATTGTTTATCCTCTACTACCATGAGTCTAGGTTATTTCTTTGTGGTTTGAGCTCGTTGGATGAGCTCTTACCACTTAGTAGTTTCGATTTAAATTGTAGCCATGCTTAGTTATCGGTAGTAATGGGCGATCATCGACTTAGTCGATGGTCTTGATCACTCAAAACTGATTATTACTCCTATATGTCCGGCACTTGTGCTTTGATTAATTGTAAAATCAAAAACTGAAAATAAAAGATGAATTTAGACTTGGGCATATTGGATGGATGGTGTGGTTTTGGATGTTGTGGTATGCCTGAGTCAACAAGGACCGAATTCTTGCGCCATTGACCCAAGCAATTTTGCGTGCTAACCACACGAGGGGGATATGGGACCTCTCTTGACTAAGTACTTTGGGCGGTGCTAATTGGGGTCGCTCGCGGTTGGTGTGTTTTAAAGATAAAATGTGTGTGTGTGTGGTGTGGGAATGGAGCGATGGCGGACAAGCTAGGTCTGTCCATTGGGTCCTTATCCCGTGGGTTGTCTTGGTCAATTAGCTTGTCCATTGGAAATGTCCGTAGGACTTAGCCGTGCAAGCACACCTAAGGTAGTGTGCTTAAAGGAAAGGCGATGCGGCGTGTGGGTACATTGGTACACCCCGCAGGATAAAACTATTGAATAGCCTCGCCCTAGGTTATGGACACGCTTGGTTATTTCGGTGAGAATTAGACTACAACCTTTAATTAAAACTTGACATGGTTGGTATGAGCGGGAGTTCATGCTATTGTTGTGGTGACTATTGGGTTAGTCACTTCGAGTTGATCTTGTTGTTGTTACTATGTTACTATCTCGTTGTTACTTCAACATTTAAAATGCTTTGCCAAATTGCCTTCAATCTATTATGTTATTGCAAATAAATGTTGCTTTATGCTAAATGAGACATACAACCTCCACTTACATAAAGCTTGCATGTAGCTATTTATAGTTCTGTTATCTCACACGTAAGTCTTATGGAGTACTTTATGTACTCATCCGCCGTGGTTGTGGCATTTTGTGGCTTTTGTTGCAGAGGAAGAAGGTGAGCTCCAAGAGCCTCTCTTTTGTGCTACGTGTTGCGCCTTCTTGACGACTAGCTTGGCGATCGGTCTACGATGCCTAGGGGTTAAGGCACACTGATTGGCTTTGTGTTATAGCCATCTTTATGGCACTTTTGCTTCCGCTGTTATCTTAGTAGTACTTGTTGTTATTTGGCCAAAAGGCCCCTCTTTTGTAATAACCTATCCTTTAATATTAACTTCTGGTTTGTTGCTTATGTGCTATGTGTTGTATGGAATTGATACATTCTTTTGTTGTGAGGTATGTATACTGCATTCTGGGGAGTATACATCTCTCGAGACTGGGTTTATTTGGTTGATAATACTAGGGTCAATCGGATGACTAAGTATTATGAGTTTAATAAATCCGGGTGCTCACAAAAGTTGGTATCAGAGCCGTTCTGACCGTAGTAAGGCAAGCTTGGTCGTCTTTAGGATATTTTGAAAACCTAATTTCAAAGTATCAAATGAGTTTTGAAAGCTTAAGAAAATTCTCAGATTTTACTCCTCATCTATCTTAGCTTTCTCTTCTCATCTCACTCTAATTTAAGTTTTAAAAGTTGTTTTCCTCTCTTCCCTTCTAGAAAATAGTTGTTATCGATTAATGGGGTTTTGGGGAATCAATGAGTTTGGCAAATTGAAGTGTTAGCTGCCCATTTACAAGGTTTTGAAGCTTCTGGAATGGCCAATTTCGACTGGAAGCTTGGATGCAAAATCTGGACAGCAAGCGTCAATTTCTGGACAGCAAGATCAAAGGTTCTAAATAGAGTAGAAAATGAGAGGTTAAATCAACTAAAACTTGTGGGAATAAAAGGGTAAGATGTGATACTAGTTAGCTAAGTATCTAACACTTATTTCGCTGCATTAACCTTGCTCTCTAATAGTTTTAGATCTCATCTTACAATCTGATTTTTAATCTTCTCGATCAATTACTCGTTCATTCAATACGGGTTAGTTGAGTTGAGAAGTTGAGCCTTGCTTTTGGTGTTTCTTGGCTGATTTTAGAGTCTTTTAGAAGCTTCTAAAAGTTGATTTACTCGCTGTTTTGGCTTTCGTTTAGGGTGATATTCCATTCCCTAGTCGATCGCTTTTGCTTCTTTTGAAGGCTTTGTTTTTGAGTCTAGTTGCTAACCAAAATTTCTTGTAACAGGATGGCGGGCCTTTTCGTAGCGGCCAAGGCGATCGGTCTCGATGCGAGCGAGCTTCCTCCTCCTCCGACCATGGCCGAGGTTCTTCTTGGTCGGCGCAACCGCGCGGATGTGAGAGAGTTCTCTTGGGCGTCATCGCGACAACACCACCGCCCTTACCGGAGCTTGAGGATGCAGGCAAGGAGCGCCCATCGGCAGCGTGGAGGACTCGCGGAGTTTCTTCGTACTCAGCCCCTACCTTTTCCCGGTCGAGGACCCGTTGGATGCGGATGATTGGCCGTCGGTGGAGCGAAGCTCGCGATCGCTGATGCCGGGAGCACGAGAAGGGCGCTATTCGCATCGCACCACCGGTGGAGGTGCGGCCTTGTCATGGTGGGAGAGCTATCTCGCCATGCAGCCTTGAGACCACACCGTTTCTTGGGAGGAGTTTTCATCGCCTTCCGTCGGGCTCACATCCCTGCCGGCTTGATGGAGATCAAGAAGCAGGAGTTTCTTGCGCTCAAGCAAGGGCGTAGCTCAGTCATGGAGTATGTCTACGAGTTCAACCATCTAGCTCGTTATGCTCCTGAGGATGTGGCCACTGATATGGCTAAGCAGGCCAAGTTCAGGCGTGGCTTGTCTGAGGAGCTGAAGGACAAGCTATCCATTGTCGACTTTCCTGATTTCCAGACCTTGGTCGACAAGGCCATCGTCGCTGAGCATGCGGCTCGAGAGCTTATGGACTCCCGCAAGCGCAAGTGGGAGGCCCATAAGTCATCCAGGGCCAGTTCCTCCCGTCCCCGCTTCGGGCAGTCTCAGGGGTACCAGTCCCAGTCTTCGGCACCCCGAGGTTACCTGCCCCTGTTCCTCGTTCATCGCAGGCCGTGTCTCAGTCACGTGCACCTGCGAGTCAGCAGAGCGGCCCCCGCAACCCAGCTGCCGGGGTCACATGCTTCTCTTGCAACCAGAAGGGGCATTATGCGAACCAATGCCCTAAGAAGACAGGAGCAGCCCCTCGTCCTAATGGAGGACGCGGGCCAGGAGGTGGTGCATCTCAGGACCAGAAGATCGTCCCGGCTACCCAAGGCGTGGGTAGTGGTCGCGTCAACGCCGTCACTGCAGAGGAGGCTCAGGAGGCACCCGACGTCGTGCTAGGTACACTTTCTGTTAACTCTCACCTGCTCTTGTCTTGTTTGATTCAGAGCATCTCATTCCTTTGTTTACGAGTCTTTTTTTCGCTGTTGGAGAGCTTCTTTTCTCTCCATTGTCGGTCCCGCTACTCATTCGCTCTCCTGGTTCGGAGTGGAGAGCTGAATCTGAGTGTAGGGATGTTCCTATCGAGATCGACGGGGTAGGGTTCTTAGCAAACCTTATCCTTCTCCATTCAGCGAGTCTTGATGTGATTCTTGGCATGGATTGGTTGTCCCAGCACATGGGGCAAATCGATTACGCCAGGAAGCTCATCTCTCTATCTAGTCCTCCGTGGCGGGTTAAGGTTTTCGCGCCGGCTACTAGGTCCGCATCTCTTCGCGCTTGAAGCGAAGCCCGCTCTAGATATTAGCGAAGTCCCAACAGTTTGTGACTTCGTTGATGTATTTCCCGCAGATCTTCCAGGGATGCCACCTGTTCGAGACCTCGAGTTTGTCATTGAGTTGGCTCCCGGTACCGCCCCTATCTCAAAGAGGCCTTATCGGATGCCACCGAACGAGTTGGTGGAGTTGAAGAAGCAGTTAAGTGAGCTGCAAGAGAAGGGTTTCATCCGCCCTAGCTCATCTCCTTGGGGTTGTCCAGCAATCTTCGTAAAGAAGAAGGACGGTACTTTGCGCATGTGCGTTGATTACCGCCCACTTAATGAAGTGATGATAAAGAACAAGTATCCATTGCCCGATCGATGATCTCTTTGATCAATTAAGCGGAGCTCGAGTTTTCTCCAAGATTGATTTGAGAGTGGGATATCATCGAGTTCGGATTCGACCGAGGATATTCCAAAGACGGCGTTCTCTACTCGCCACGGCTTGTGCGAGTACACCATCATGTCATTCGGCTTAACCAATGCTCCTGCCTTGTTCATGAACCTCATGAATTCGGTATTCATGGAGTATTTGGATAAGTTTGTCGTGGTCTTCATCGATGATATTCTTATCTACTCCAAGAACGATGAGGAACATGCCGAGCATCTGAAGCTTGTGTTGAGCAAGCTGCGTGAGCACCAGCTGTACGCGAAGTTCAGCAAGTGTGCATTCTGGTTGAAGGAAGTGTCTTTCTTAGGCCACGTTCTTTCAGCAGGAGGCGTAGCCGTTGACCCTAGCAAGGTCAGCGATGTTCTTTCATGGAGTCAGCCTGTTTCGGTCACCGATGTACGGAGTTTTCTCGGTTTAGCGGGATATTATCGTCGCTTTATCGAGAACTTCTCCAAGATCGCGAAGCCGATGACGGAGTTGCTCAAGAAGGACAAGAAGTTCGTGTGGTCCGCTGAGTGTGAGGAAAGTTTCCAAATACTCAAAAGCGTTTGACCACCGCTCCGTTCTCGTTCTTCCCGATATCCATCGAAGCTTCGATATCTTTTGCGATGCTTCTCGTCGAGGCCTCGGTTGTGTCCTTATGCAAGAAGGCAAGGTAGTGGCCTATGCATCAAGGCAATTGAGACCTCATGAACTCAACTACCCTACTCATGACTTGGAGTTAGCTGCTGTGATTCATGCACTTAAGATCTGGCGACATTACCTAATCGGTAATCGTTGTGAAGTGTATTCGGATCACAAAAGCTTAAAGTACTTGTTTACACGTACCGACTGAACCTCGGGCAAAGGAGATGGTTGGAGTTGATCAAGGACTATGATATGGGTATTCACTACCATTCGGGCAAGGCTAATGTCGTTGCCGATGCGCTTAGTCGCAAAGCGCATTGCAATGCCTTGTTGTCCAAGGAGCTTCAGCCCGCTCTTCTGGAAGAATTTCAGCGTCTCAACTTGAGTTTAGTTGAGCATGGTTCTCTCGCTGCCTTGGTTGTGCAACCAACCTTGGTGGATCGGATCAAGTCCGCTCAGCAGTCGGATGTTGGAGTGAGCCACATTAAGGCAAATGTCAAGAACGGAACAACCAAGTGCTTTTCTGAGGATGAGCATGGTGTTGTGAGGTTCGGGCAACGCCTTGTGGTTCCAAAGGACATGGAATTGCAGAATTTAATCCTCCACGAAGCCCATGATTCGCCTTTCTATTCATCCCGGGGCCACAAAGATGTATCAAGATCTCCGCTAGAGATTTTGGTGGACCCGAATGAAGAGGGAGATCGCGAAGTTCGTTGCCGAGTGCGACGTATGTCGTCGTGTCAAGGCCGAGCATCAGCGTCCAGCAGGACTGCTTCAGCCTCTGCCTATTCCGGAGTGGAAGTGGGATTCGATCGGAATGGATTTTATCACCGGTCTACCCAGGTCGCCAAAGGGAAATGATGCCATTTGGGTGGTCATTGATCGGTTGACTAAAGTGGCTCATTTTCTTCCAGTCAAGACCAAGATTCGTACCGATCGCCTAGCTGAGCTCTATGTCTCTAGGATTGTGAGCTTACATGGCGTACCTAAGACGATCGTTTCTGATCGTGGCTCCATCTTCACTTCCCATTTCTGGCATAGCCTGCAAAAGGCTATGGGAACCCGTCTTACCTTTAGCACGGCATTTCACCCCAAAGCGATGGTCGACCGAGAGGGTCAACCAAGTTTTGGAAGACATGCTTCGTGCTTGTGTCCTTTCATATGGGAAGCATTGGGAGAAATGCTTGCCATTCGCCGAGTTTTCTTATAACAACAGCTTTCAGGCCAGTCTCGGCATGGCACCTTTTGAGGCCTTATACGGAGAAAGTGTAGGACCCGTTGAACTGGTCGAGACCGGTGAAAGACCTCTCTTTGGCCGGACTCAATTAATGAGGCGAGCGCCAAGTCCGGCTTATTCGTGGCGTTTGCGCCAGCTCAATCGAGATAAAAGAGCTATGCGGATCGCCGTCGGCGTGAGTTGCGTTTTGAGCCTAATGACTTTGTTTATCTCAAAGTCTCTCCTTTGAAGGGCCATCAACGTTTGGCGTCAAGGGCAAGTTGGCTCCTCGATATGTCGGTCCCTACCGCGTTATCGAGAAGAAGGAGCTATTGCCTATAAGTTGGAGTTGCGGCTGCACTTGAGGGGGTACATGATGTTTTCATGTGTCGGCTTTAAGAAGTGCCTCCGTGTTCCAAGCGAGGAAGCTCCGTTGGAAACTCTCGATGTCGAGGAAGATTTGACCTATCGCGAGCACCTGTTCGGCAGACTCGATGAGTCTGAACAAAGGACAAGGAATAAGACCATCAAGTTCCTTAAAGTTCGTTGGTCGAACCATTACGAGGATGAGGCTAATTGGGAAAGAGAAGATCGCGTCTGCGTGCGGACTATCCATCTTTCTTTATCGAGTGAGCCAAATCTCGGGGACGAGATTTTTTTGTAAGGGGAGATTTTGTAACATCCCAAGCTGTATAAACAGGGTTTGTTCAAGTATAATTATATGTGTAGAAATTAAAACTTTTTCTCACATCTTGAAAACCCCTAATCTCTCCTGTGATTCTAGTCCAAGAGTTGTGTAATCCAAAACACAAAGCTCTTGTTGACCAAAAGTCAAACTCCTTTTCCAATTATCTTAAATCTTGTGCCAAACATTTGGAAAGTATTTTCCTTGGTCCTAAAGTTGATGTGGGACCCTCTGAAAAATATCCCAAGATGTAAAACTTGTTTGATAAATTTTGGAGGTAAAACAAATCCTTGAACAACCTTCATGAATTTCCTGAGAAAAATGCATTGCATAATAACCTCTGGAAATTTTATGCAAGGTTAATCTCATTGTCAGCAAGCTCCAGTTAAAATTTCATCAAATTTGGAGTTCATTTGCTATCTCAAATAATCTCTGCTAAGTTTCATTTGTTAAAAACTAAATTTAAAAGCCTACACTTGTTCCTTGGGCTAGCCATTTGTGCAAAGCTGGTCCAGCCCAACCTTGTCTGCACCTCAGCAGACCTCCTCTCCACCTTGATCAGGTCGTAGCCGTTGGATTAACATCCAACCGCCACAACCTCCTCCTCAGCTAACGCAGCCAAGTCCTCCCCACTCACATGAGGTCATCGCCCTTGGATCAACGATCCATGGCCATGACCTCCCCTCACTGTTAAACTAAGCAAACCTCCCACCTAAACGAGGTCGTAGCCGTTGGATCAGATCCAACAGCCCACGACCTCCCCTCAAAATATCCAGCGCACAAGACCTCCCCTATCTCGTGTTGTGCACCGTTGGATTAAAAATCCACGGTCACGACCTCCTCCTTGTCTTATGCGCATCAGACCTCCTCGCGCACGTGAGGTCGTTGCCCTTAGATCTAAATCTAATGGCCATGACCTCCCTTGTGTGTTGCTCAAGCTCAAGACCTCCTTTGCGCCACGCGCGAGGCTCAGGACCTCCCCTGTCTTGATCACCACCGTTGGATCAAAATCCAAAGGTCTTGACCTCCCTCGCGCTTCACGCAAAGCCTCAGACCGTCCTTTTTGGTTGTGTGCCCTTGGATTGGAATCCTAAGGCCATGACCTCCCCCTCATGTTCTTAAGTTCATGTGCGGTTAAGACCTCACAGGAAGTCCGCACCGTTGGATTGAGATCCAACGCTTTGGACCTCCTGTCCCATTTTCCCACGTGCGCATACACATTAAGGAAATCGTGAGGCCATGACCTCCCCATCCTTGATCGTGTGGCTGGGACCTCCTCCCAGTCATTTAAGCGTAACGGTTCAAAAACCACATCGGAGGGCCAGGACCTCCCCGAAGTCTTATCCAACGGTCAAAATGACCTCCCTGTTCTTCTCCTTCCTTGGTCACGCATGCGTGTTCCTGAGCGAGGGAGTTAATGCGTGTCTGTCCACTGTGTACCTTATAACAACTCCTTGCTGACCCGCATTAAATGCAGGTCAGCTTTCCGCCTCTCCAGTCTGCCTAGCCTGTCACCATGTCAACTTTACATCTTGTCCAAGCCCTAGACCGACCCATGGGCCAAGCTCACCATGAGCTTAACCCGTGGTTCACAACCTCCGGTGCCCTAAGTATAAAACCTCCCCCACTGTTTCTTTGGCTTCCTTTGAACACCATTATCCCCTTGCTTGCACCCTGTGCTTATGAGCTCTAAACCACCAAAGCTCTCTTGGCGCCATTGTTGAGAAGCTTGAAGCTCCTCGGTGGACAAGGGTCCTGGAGTTTTCCTCCTTTTCTCCTTGCTTCCATTTGTGCCCTACCCTCTGGGACCAAGTCCTAACTTGATTTGTTGGGCATTTGCAGAGAGGGACAAAGTGGAGCTTGGAGGTCAAGCGTTGGCCGTGGAGCACCCTTCCTCCCGACCGGTCCTCTCTTCCTCGACCTCCTCGGCACCTTAGGACCTCGGTACTCCGATAGTCCTTTAGCTGGGCACCCGCATGTATGAGGTTGCGGAGCTTTTATTTGGGCACACGCTTACATGGATGTCGCGAGCTTTATTTAAATATTTTGGTTTTTGCCGTGTGGTGCCTTCGTTGTCTCTCTCGGCCGGCGTTCAACCGTCGCCGCCATTGAGAGGAGGTCCACTGGTGCGCAAAGTTATTGTGCACTCGGTGGTACCATTGATGTCATTGGCGAGGCCTACATCGCCGGCGAGACCATTTCTTCAAACCGGGTCTTTGTCGGACAAAGCGTTGGCGCCATTGTCGTTTTAGGACGAGATTTGTCGCGTTAAATGCACTAATCAAGTGCTCAAATCATTGAAATCATTGGCGTGTCTTAACTGCATTTAATCCTCACCTTGCGCGCATTTAAGACCTCCGCGCGGACCTCCTCGTTGTCCCGCCGCATTTATCCTTGTCCGTGCGTGCGTCTTGCGCAAGCACGTGGTCGCGAGCTGGGACATCCATGACCTCCTCAGGAGATCTGGGCGCCCAAGACCTCCCTTGCGATCGTGGCCGTCCAGACCTCCCTGGAGGTCTGCGACGTTAGGACCTCCCCTTAGGACCTCCCCGAGGTCATCTCAGCCGTTCATGACCTCCCTGGGTAGATCTTGACCGTCAAGGTCCTCCCTCGGACGATCTGGACCATCAAAGTCCTCCCTTGGAACATCTAGACCGTCCAGGACCTCCCCTGTGAGGTCCTGACGATGTAGATCTTCCTCGGGGAGATCTTGATAGTTTAGATCTTCCTTTGGAAGATCTCAACCGTTGAGGACCTCCCCCATGTGATCTGAGCCGCTTATGACCTCCCATGTCTTTAGGGTTTTTAGAAATTCCAGTGATCTGTTAAAATTGTGAACTGGAAAAGGTATAACTTTAGAAATTCATAACTTTTTCGTTTTAAATCCAAATGAGGTCATTCAAATTGTGTTAGCTCTGTATTGAATTTGACTTTAATCCAAAAATGATTGTAAGTTGAGTTCAGCTCCAGAGCACAGTTTTGCCATTAGATTTTAAAACTAACTTTAAGTGTACACTCAAATTGATGCTTAACTTGTAAAATACATAACTAATGCTCTGTAGATTATTTTTGAGTGAGACCCACTTTGTTGGTTTCCTCTATTAATGAACTCACTGTGAAAGATAGTTTTGAGCATGTTGCTGTTATAAAAATGAGAACTTGCGCATTATAATTTTGTTCAAGTTCTTGTTTTTGAAAAATTGTAGAAAGTGCATAATAGCTCCAAATGAGGTGAACTCAATTGTGTTATTCATCTCATGAGGTGCTGGTTTTACAGTAAAAATCTCAGTATCACCACCATTCTAGAAAATGTTGCCTCATAATTAAATTAGTGAATAGTGCAGTTTGGTGTTTTTAGGGGCTGAGCAGAATTGTTTTGCTCATAACTTTTGCATTGAGAATCCAAATCCATTGGTTCTTGTTGCTAAATTCCCTAAAAATCACCCTCTTACGGCTGTAGAAAATTCAGAGTGTTTGGAGTTCGTTTGCTATGCTGTCCTTGATTACTTTCGTCGTTCTTATCGGTTCTTTATCGCTTTTCCGTTAGGTTTCGACATTTGTGGTAATCCCGAGAGTGACCCTCTGCCACAACTTGAGCAACAGCAACAAGGCAAGCAGTTTGATCATTTCCATCATTGTCCCATTACTTTAAAGCTTAATATTTCGTTTCACTTATATGTATGCATGCTACTTTGTGTTAAAATATCGCTAGCAAGCCTATAGTTGCATAATCTGTAGGAATTGTTTATCCTCTACTACCATGAGCCTAGATTATTTGCTGTGGTTTGAGCTCGTTGGATGAGCTCTTACCACTTAGTAGTTTCGATTTAAATTGCTTAGCCATGCTTAGTTATCGGTAGTAATGGGCGATCATCGACTTAGTCGATGGTCTTGATCACTCAAAACTGATTATTACTCCTATATGTCCAGCACTTGTGCTTTGATTAATTTGTAAAATCAAAAACTGAAAATAAAAGATGAATTTAGACTTGGGCATATTGGATGGATGGTGTGGTTTTTGGATGTGGTGGTATGCCTGTGTCAACAAGGACCGAATTCTTGCGCCATTGACCCAAGCAATTTTGCGTGCTAACCACACGAGGGGGATATGGGACCTCTCTTGACTAAGTACTTTGGGCGGTGCTAATTGGGGTCGCTCGGTTGGTGTGTTTTAAAGATAAAATGTGTGTGTGTGTGGTGTGGGAATGGAGCAGTGGCAGACCGACTAGGCTGTCCATTGGGTCCTTATCCCCGTGGGTTGTGCGGGTCAGAATTAGCACTGTCCATTGGAAATGTCTCGTAGGACTTAGCCGTGCCGGCACACCTAAGGTAGTGTGCTTAAAGGAAAGGCGGTCTGACGTGTGGGTACATTGGTACACCCCTGCAGGGATAAAACTATTCGAATAGCCTCGTCCTAGGTTATGGACACGCTTGGTTATTTCCCGTGAGAATTAGACTACAACCTTTAATTAAAACTTGACATGGTTGGTATGAACGGGGAGTTCATGCTATTGTTGTGGTGACTATTGGGTTAGTCACTTCCAGGTTGATCTTGTTGTTGTTACTATGTTACTATCTCGTTGTTACTTCAACATTTAAAAATGCTTTGCCAAATTGCCTTCAATCTATTATGTTATTGCAAATAAATGTTGCTTTATGCTAAATGAGACATACAACCTCCACTTACATAAAGCTTGCATGTAGCTATTTATAGTTCTGTTATCTCACACGTAAGTCTTGCGGAGTACTTTATGTACTCATCTGCCTGTGGTTGTGGCATTTTTGTGGCTTTTGTTGCAGAGGAAGAAGGTGAGCTCCAAGAGCCTCTCTTTTGTGCTACGTGTTGCAGCTTCTTCAACGACTAGCTTGGCGGTCCGGTCAGATGCCTAGGGGTTAAGGCACACTGATTGGCTTTGTGTTATAGCCATCTTTATGGCACTTTTGCTTCCGCTGTTATCTTAGTAGTACTTGTTGTTATTTGGCCAGAAGGCCCCTCTTTTGTAATAACCTATCCTTTAATGTTAACTTCTGGTTTGTTGCTTATGTGCTATGTGTTGTATGGAATTGATACATTCTTTTGTTGTGAGGTATGTATCTTGCATTCGGGAGTATACATCTCTCGAAGCTGGTTTATTTGGTTGATAATACTAGGGTCAATCGGATGACTAGGTATTATGAGCTTAATAAATCCGGGTGCTCACAGTTTTTCCTCTCTGTCAACTTGAACCAGTGGAAAACCACCTAGGTGAAACCTCCTCCTGGTGAGTTGGATTTCTTCTTTTCTTATCAAGAATGTGCCTAATGGTCCTTAGAACCTTACTTCTACCATTTTTGTTTTGGTCAGACTAGTGTAAAGGACTTTGGACCTTCACTGTTGACCAAGAACTTGATTTCTTCTACCCTAGCTGGTAAGTTTAAACCCTGGTTCTTGTCATCTCAGACTTCCTAAGGACATCTTTAGCTCACTGGAATCACTCACATGCTCCTGTGATGTTCCAAACTTCTTTAAACTGAAAAGTTGTTTTTATAACTTTTCGGTCTTTCGTATCGTTTTGAAGACCTAGGGTTTCTTTGCTAGCATACTAGCTTATTTAGGTCCTAGGTAAACCCTAGTATCATTAGTAGACCTCCTTTTGGTTATTTAGAGCACTGGAGCATTTATTAATGCAACCCCCCCTCTGTTAGTTACTGTTGGTTCAACCGACAAAAGTCCACTCTGCCTTTTCTTTCCGTGAACCAAGTATTTTAGGGTTAGCAATAAAAGGTGGTGATATTAAGTACTCCCCAGATAGTTGTAACTCCCTTTAAAGTCTTTGTCTTGGGTAGTTCTCCACACCAACCGAAACTGGTAAATAGAGGCTTGCTGTTTTTATTGTTGTTGGTCAAACCGACAACATAGACAGCAAGAGTCCAAATTCTTAAATTACTATTAATAGTTACTAAATGATTAGCTAGGTCACATCACTAGCTTTAGTACACTTAGCTCCAGCACCATATTTCATTTATATGATGTTTAGCTAGGTAATTAATTTAATTATAAGCTGTCCTGTTCCAGTTTCAAAAATCTAACACTGTAGTTCAATCTGAACTTTAAACCGTAATAGATAGAATTAGCAAGAGTTAGTTAAAGTTTACTATTCTTAATTAAATTAGTGTGCGTTAAGCATGTTGTTAATCATGCCTTAAGCCCTTGACCATACATTCTTTTTATGCATGTTATTCTCTGTTTTTCCTCTATGTTTATTTGATCTTATTTTCTTTTAGATACTGGTTCTTCTGAGATTGTTGAGTCTATTGTTGAGCAGCAAGAACCTGAGCAAGAGGTTGTTTATTACTACCAAGGCAAGCTACCTCTCGCACCATGTTGATCCTAATCTTTTGAGCTGTAGATTTACAAAATCACATTGACACTCTTTGTTGCATGCAATCTTCTAAAAATTATTTGTGCTCTGTTCTTAGTTAGTTACAACTTTGAACTTGTGGCTTACCTTAAATTTGGTCATACACTCAACCTAAGGTAGTCTGTGGTATTATAATATTTAGTTTTAAATTTTGCTTAGCCATGCAAATCCATAGAACGGTAGTGTTTGGCAAGCTTATCTTGTCAAACCCGGGGAACAGCAAATAAATTTTAATTCTTTTAACTCTTTGTTCGGTTTGTTTAAATCTGAAATGAATCTAAATCTTGTTGTTTAACTTATTTCAAATCGGGACAAGTGGATGCTAGTGATGGTGCCTTGTGCACGAGAATTGGGAAATGTGGATGTCTTGTCTGGATTGATTAAGGACTGAACTCTGACAATCTAATTCAAGCCCCAACGTACTTCCACACGCGGTGTATGGGCACTGTTTGGTTAAGTAAAGGGTTAATGCTATTGAGTTGAAAACAGGAGAGTAAGGACATGTGTATTGATTTCATATAGCATAGATGCTTAAGTCTGCGGGTCGTGTCGTATGCCATGTGGAGTTTATATCGATATCAGATCTTCTTAGAAGGGTGAGGGCGTAGATGTGTTCCATCACATGTATGTACCTTTAGGGCCCCGACTGCGGTCTAATATGTGTGGCTAACACGAGTTTGCATTTAGTTGATTGGGTCGGCATTCCCGGCACAACATGTGGGCCCCGGTTGAGTAGATGCTATCAGTCGTTGTTTAAGCGGGATCAGTCCCACATGGGTCGTCCAACTCAATAGTGTCAACTTGTTGAAAAATACCAAATCTTAGTCTACCCGGCCGGCATACCAAAGGCAGTGTGCTATTATTCCGGAGGCTACGGGCTAACTAAGTCGTGTGGGTAAAGATGTACACCCTTGCAAGGTTAAAACTATTCGAATAGCCGTGTCCACGGTTACGGACGACACTTGAATTGATTTCACCTGTATAGATTTTGCTCTAAGTTTGGTTTTGGGAATTATTTCGGCATGATAGTGGTCATGCACGGTTTAGTTGTGATATGTGACTTATTATTGTACTGTTTATGCTTAGGCTCTAAATCGCTTACTGTTTTAGTCCAAATTGATTTATTAAAATGGCTTTGTCAAAACTTAGCAACTGTAGGTTAAGATGTATCGCTTTCATAAAATGAACCATTGTAACCCTTACATTGTTAACCTTATGCATGTAAAAATTCTATTCCTTTGTATAGGTTCTATCAAACACTTTCTTTTATTAGTTTGTGTAAGTCTTCTTTGAGTACCTTCCGTACTCAAGGTTTATGACCTCTTGTTGCGAGGGAAGATGGTTATCTTTATGAGATGCCCGTTAGCGCCGATCGAGGTGGCGCTAACGAGTGAAGCTAGTTCTAGTCTCCACGCAATAGCTTTCTGCGGGATTAGGGCCATTGGTGGTTTTTTTGTCGTTTATTTTGCTTCATTGTTGATCTTTTGGTGATGACCAAAGTCATCATCTTGTAACAAACTTCGATTCTTGTAACAACCGAACCAACTTGTAACTTTGTTATGTATAATTATGTGAATGTATGACTTGTATGTGTATGATGCAATGTTGTTTAAGGATATATGCGCAATAGTCACTAATCCTGGGAACTATTGCATGACATATATCCGGGAACCTGAATGTTGGAATTGTTACTTGTTATTATTATGCTTCTAGTATGATTTTTAATAAAGGAATTGCACTGTTCCTTAACTAAGAATTATGCTACCAGTATAATTTTAATTCAGCACATTCCAATATTCGAGGATCTTACAAAAGCACTTTGGGTTCACCGAGCCAAAAACCTCCCTGGTCTTGGCACGCAAGATTTTGACAACGTGGCCTCGGACCACAATCAACACAACTACGGCGTCCGACCGTAGTTGCTCAACAGTGGTACCAACCACAGATTCCATAGTTCTATTAGTCAAGTTATTAGAGAAGGTATGTGATTCCCAAAACCCCTGATTCTACATGCCAAACTAAGCATATACATACGGTCCCAGGTTGGCAATACCAAACAATGCCAACTAAAATACCCAACTTAAGGCGTCCAAGAGGATCATGTCAACATGTCGAATACAATTGTCCAAGGAGGCATATTGTCAAGTAGGAGAATAACTACTGCCCCAAACCATTTCTTATAAAAATAGCCATGCATGATTAAGTTAAGAAAAATACATTTGAGAAGCTAGGCTCAATATGATCAAAGGTCTGCGACTTGCCTTCGTTGAGCAGTGGTGAACCTTCAGTAGACACCGCTAGGTCCAAAAACTCCTCCTCAAATACGTGATCTACACGTTCGCCAAAGAACCAAATAATCAAACCAACTCCAAGAAAAGAACTTAAAAGAAGACTTGAAAAGAGCTCAAATCAACTCAGCCAAAACCAGAAAGCAAAGGCTCAGCACAACCTCGGGAGCTCCTTGGGGAGGTCCTGAACATGGAGAGAACCAGGCAGGCGTAAGGAGATTGGGAAAGAGCAAGAAGGTGACAAAGGGAGGCATGCCCAGGCTATTTATAGCCGGAGCTGCTGGAGAAACATCAAGGGTTAGAGCAAAATGTGTCAATGATCGGTGGTAGCTAGGACAAGGTCAGGACAGGGTAGGTCACCAAAAGAATAAAAAGAAGTACCCTAGATGTGACTCTATTTAATGTGATACAACAGCCATTAAATGCACATAGCACAAGGTTGACAAGTGGGCCAGTCAAACTCAAGAGAACAGATTTGTCAAAGGGTTGGTCTCAGCCGCAAGGGAGGTCTTTGCAGATGACCAGGGGTCCTGACCTCTAATGGAGGTCCTAACCACAAGGAGATCTTGAGGGCAGGAGGTCCTTAAGACACAGGGAGGTTCTGAGGACAAGAGGTCCCAAAAGACACGAGGAGATCCTAAGGACAGGAGGTCCAAAAGATATGAGGAGGTCCTAAGGACAGGAGGTCCAAAAGGCCTGCTCACAGTTCACAAGAGGTCCGAGGATCAAGATCTCTCGAGGGAGGTCCTAAGGGTCAAGATTTACCAGGAGAGGTCTGAACGGTTAAGATCTCCAAAGGGGAGGTCCTAACGGTCAGATCTAACAAAGGGGAGGTCTGAACGGTTAAGATCTCTAAAGGGAGGTTCTAACAGTCGAGATCTAACAAAGGGGAGGTCCGAGCGGTTAAGATCTCCAAGGGAGGTCCTAACGGTCGAGATCTAACAAAGGGAGGTCCGAGCGGTTAAGATCTCAAAGGGAGGTCCTAACGGTCGAGATCTAACAAAGGGATGTCGGATGGTTAAGATCTCCAAGGGAGGTCCTAACGGTCGAGATCTAACAAAGGGAGGTCTGCGAGCGGTTAAGATCTCCAAAGGGAGGTTCTAATGGTCGAGATCTAACAAAGGGAGGTTTGAACGGTTAAGATCTCCAAAGGGGAGGTCCTAATGGTCAGATCTAACAAAGGGGAGGTCTGAACGGTTAAGATCTCCAAAGGGGAGGTCCTAACGGTCAAATCTAACAAAGGGGAGATCCTAACGGTCACAAGGAGCACCTAAATTCGAATTTCAACATTCAAGGACATTTGAAACACAAACCCGAGCTAGTCTAAGACCCAAGAGAGGAGGTCCTAGACCCACAAAGGAGGTCTGGGCAGGAGGAGATCCAGTGCAGGGCAAACTAAGCCTGGCTTGACTCTTCGGAGACAAAAGGGTTTGAAACACAAACCCGGGCAGAGAACCATGGGGTGGTCGTGACCCAAAAGAGAGGAGGTCAGAAGCAATGATAAATTCAAACAAGGAGGGAGGTCTAAGCCTTAAAGAGATTCAAACTAACAAAGGAAGTCTAGATTAAAAGAGATGGAAAGATCCAAGTTCAGAGGAAGTCCAACGAATCTCCAATGAGGTCCTATGAACACAGAGGAGGTCCAGAGGACTTAGAAGAGGTCCTATGAACACAGAGGAGGTCCAGAGAGAGGGGCTAAAACAAAAGGCACTTAGAGCACGCAAAAGAAAGAGAGCTAAAACCAGAGAGGACCGGAGAACCTCAAAAGGACCAGGAACATGAACCAAAAGACTTAGTTGAGATTTGGTTAGGTTAGGTTAAACTTCTAAATTTCCAAAATCCCCAACTTAAGCTTGAGTAGACGAATAAACCGAATGGTTCCTTTTAGCTTTGAACACGGCAAGAACTCTTAGGAAAAACGGGACGTTACAAACCTTCACCCCTTAATAGAATCTCGACCCCGAGATTTAGGCTAGCTAGAGAATAGGCGCGGGAACTCCTTCTTGAGGTCCTCTTCGCGCTCCCAAGTTGCTTCTACTTCAGTGTGGTTGCTCCATTGCACTTTGGAAAGCTTGATGGTCTTGTTTCTTGTGACTCTCTCGGACACATCCAAGACCTTGATGGGTTGCTCCTTGTAGGTGAGGTCTTCTTAGAGGTCCACAGCTTCCAAGGGCATTTGCTCTTCTAGCACTCTTAAGCACTTCTTCAACTGAGAGACATGGAACACATTGTGCACTCCAGCAAGCTGAGGGGGAAGATCTATCTTGTAGGCCACTTCTCTTCTTCGGGCAAGAACTGGAAAAGGTCCAATGAATCTTGGAGCTAGCTTTCCACTGATCCGGAATCGTTGCATTCCTTTGAGCGGTGACATTTTGAGGTATACTTGATCTCTTGGAGTAAAGGCTAGATCTCGACGCCTATTGTCGGCATAGCTCTTTTGTCTGGTTTGTGCAGTCTTCAACTTCTCCCTTATTGACTTCACTTGGTCTTGAGCTTCCTTCAATAGGTCTTGACGAGGATCTGATAATCCTCATTTTATCTTTTATCTATAATTCTTATTATAAGTAAATATGATGTCATGTGGTCCCTGGGTATACCCCTTAAATTTACAAGGGAGAAGCCTACTAGGTGGTCGTAAGTTCTTCTACGACCACCCCCATAGTCGTAAGTCTTACTACGACTACCTTATGGTCCTAAGTTCTTCTACGACCAGGTCAGCTACGACCACCTTATAATCAATAAAACCTACATGTGAGTGGGTCCAATTGATTAAGGAATCCAAACAGTCAACATACGTTATTATTATGCGAAATAATAACACGCAATACCCCATTATCTCTGACAAGTAACTGCCAGGCGGCGTGAAGGAGTTACCATCCCGATGATTACTGCAAACGTGCGCCCGTTACTGGATTTGATGAGGTGTCTCTTCAGCAGGGGAAAACGGCTATTCCTTCACGACTATATAAAGGCAACGGTCAGAGTGGGAAAGGGGACAGAGCAATTGAGGCGTACATGTAACATCCCAAATACCTAAACAGGTGTTTGTTTCAAATGTGATTAAATGTGTAGAAATTAAAACTTTTTCTCACATCTTGAAACCCCTGATCTCACATGTAATTCTTGTCAAAAGTGGTGGGGTTCAAAAACCTAAACCTCTTGTTGACAAAAGTCAAACTCATTTTACAATTATCACAAATGTTGTGCCAAACCTTTGGAAATATTTTTCCTTGGTCCTAGAAATGATGTGGGACCCCTATGAAAAATATCACAAGTTTTCAAACTTGTTTGGTAATTTTTGGAGGTAAAACAAACCTTTGATCAGCATTTATGAATTTCCTGAGAAAAATGCTTTGCATAAAAACCTCTGGAAATTTTATGTAAGGTTAATCCTAATGTAAGCAAGCTTCAGTTAAAATTTCAGAAATTTTGGAGTTAATTTGCTATCTCAAATAATTCGCAAAGTCTCAGTTGTTAAAATTGAAATTCAAAAACTTGTCTTGTTCCTTGGGTGAGCCATTTTCCCAAATTGGGTTGCACCCAACCCACTCCTGGCTCGGTGACCTCTTTTCCACCTTGTGGAGGTCAGAATAGCAGGTAGATCGAGATCTATGACCACGACCTCCTCCTCGGCCAGCAGACCAGACCTCCTCTTTCCCCACATGAGGTCGTAGCCGTTGGATCCTATCCAACAGCCACGACCTCCTTCACAACCAACTCAGCGAGGTCCTCCCCACCTCATCGAGGTCATAGCCGTTGGATCAGATCGAACAGCCATGACCTCCCCTCGTTATCAAACGCCCAAGTCCTCCACCTCGTGAGGTTTTGTGCCGTTGGATCAAAGATCCATGGCCATGACCTCCTCTTTGCATCAAGCGCATCAAACCTCCCACCCGCCTGAGCTCATAGCCGTTAGATGGAGATCTAATGGCAATGACCTCCGTTATCATCTCGTAGCCGTTGGATAAAGATCCAACCGCTATGACCTCCCCGTCTCTTTTTGGGTTATGCGTAATAGCCCAACCTCCCGCACCTGAGCTTGTAGCCGTTAGATCCAGATCTAACAGCCACGACCTCCACCCTCAGTTCGTTGCCGTCAGATCAACATCTCACGGCCACGACCTCCTCAGTGTCGTGATTAACGTCCACGACCTCCCCTTAGTGTTATGCGCCCTTGGATGTAAATCCAATGGCCATGACCTCTCCTTTTGTTGTGCGCCGTTGGGTCCAGATCCAACAGCCACGACCTCCATGTGTGCTGTGTGCAACAGCCAAGACCTCCCCATTTGTTGCGCGCCCTTGGATTGAAATCCAAAGGCCATGACCTCCACCTCATGTGGCTGTATCGTGCACATCGTTAAGACCTCCCCATCAGGTCCACGCCCTTGGATTCAGATCCAATGGCCAGGACCTCTTATCCCTTTGGTGCGCGCGATCTCCCTGTTCTGTTCACAACCGTGCGATGGAGATCCAATGGTTGTGACCTCCCCTTTTCCTTTGCGCATCAGCGTGGTGGTGATCTAAAGGTCACGACCTCCCGATCTGATCAAGGGATGTGACCTCCTCCTTCTCACTTAAATCTCACGCTTGATCTAGGGTGTGACCTCCCGAGTTTTAATCCAGCGGATGAGATGAGGTCTGTTTATCTCCTTGCTTACTGGCTGCTTGCGCCATGGCAGTGAGGAGGTCAGGACTTGTCAAATCCCAACGGCTCTGTGCCTAGGCGCATTAAATGCATGCCAGTGCCTTTCCGCCCTAGGCCATGCTCTAGGCCATGCCCTAGGTCTGCTCTGACCTGCCCCCTTCACCTCCAATGTCTTGTCCAGGCCATGGACCGCGCCATGGGCTAAGCTCACCATGAGCTTAACCCTTGGCTCACGACCTCCATGTCCGGGGGTATAAAACCTCCCCATTGCCTTCATTGGCATCTTTTCCACACCTCACCGTTTTACTCTCGGTTCTGAGGAACTCAAATCACTTTGGCCTCCTTGGCCGCCATTGAAGCAGCTTGGAGCTTCTCGGTGGCAGTGCTCCAGTGGCTTCCTCTCCCTCTCTTTGCTTCCATTTTGAGCACATCATCACCCAAAGTGCTCACCCCTAACGTGATTTTATCTGGCCTCCACAGGGGCAGTTTAATTTCGAGTTGGATCTTGGCCGTGGAGCTTGTCGTCTTCACCAGCGCCGGTCCTCCTTTTCTCCAACCTTCCCGGCACCTTCAAGACCTCCAGGTAACTCCTGGTAGTCCTTTAAGAGCTGGGCACCTGCTGTATGTGGTTGCGGAGCTTTAATCTCTAGTGATGCTCTTGGCCGTGTGTTTTTGCGCCGCCCATCTCCGGCTCATCGCCGTTCAGGGCCACCCCCACCTTTGGGAATGGTCCCATTGCATGCGCAACTTTATTGCGCACCTTTTGGTGTCCTTGGTCGGCGCCGGCGAGGTCCTCATCGCCGGCGGCGAGCCTTGGATTGCCTCGGTGGTTTTGTCGGACGGGGACGTCTTGTGCTGTTGTCGTACAGGACCTCCCCGGGTGAATCGTGTCCGTCAAAGTCCTCCCTGTGTTGATCTCCACCGTGTAGGACCTCCCCGAGGTCCTTTTAACCTTTGTGGACCTCCTCGGGTAAATCTTAACCGTCCCGACCTCCCATTGGAGATCTGAGCCGTTTAAGACCTCCTCGAGGTCATCTTTAGCGTTTAGGACCTCCCTTTGTTAGATCTTGGCCGTTCAGGACCACCCTAAGTGGATCTGAACCACCCAGGACCTCTTTGTTGTTGTCTTGACCGTCAAGACCTCCTCCGATGAGATCTTGACCGTCCAGGACCTCCTCATGTGAGATCTTAGCCGCCCAACCCTCCCCTGGAGGTCTGAGACGTTAAGACTTCCGCGTAGGACCTCCTCGAGGTCATCTCAGCCGTTTAGGTCCTCCCTCGGACGATCTGGACCATTAAGGTCTTCCCTTGGAAAATCTGGACCGTCCAGGACCTCCCTCGTGAGGTCTTGACGATGTAGATCTTCCTTGGGGAGATCTTGATAGTTTAGATCTTCCTTTGGAAGATCTCACCATTGAGGACCTCCCTCGCTAGATCTGGGCCGTTCCGGTCCTCCCTCCCGTGTTGTGGTCCGTTGGATGCGACATCAACGGCCACGACCTCCCCTCCTTAGCGGAAGGCGTTCTTTGGGAGGACAAGGACCGTTGGATCCAAGATCCTGGCCCATGTCCTCTGGACCCTCGCGGCGCATGTGTGCATCATCAGCTGGGAGGTCTTGAGCCGTTAGATTCAAGATCTATGGCTCATGTCCTCCCCTGCCTTTGTGGTTTTAAGAAATTCCAGAGAACGCTTATTTCATGCACTGAAAGAGGTATGAACTTTGAAATTGCATAACTAATTCAATTTAAATCCAAATAGGGTGATTCAAATTTCTGTAGCTCTGATTTGGACTGGGCTCTAATCTAAAAATGGTTATGGGCTCAGTTCAGCTCCAGAACATGCGTTTGCCAATAGTTTTCAAAACTAACTTTAAATGTTGCAATAAAAATTCAAATTAACTTGTAAAATGCATAAGTAATTCTCTAGAGCTCCTTTTTGAGTGAATCCAACTTTGTTGGCTTCCTTTGTTAGTAAACTAAATGTTAGAATAAGATTTAGACTTGTCACTGTTTTCAAAAAGCTTACTTGTGCATTTTAATTTTGTTCAAGTTCTTGTTTTTGAAAAAGTATAGAAAATGCATAATAGCTCCAAATGAGATGAACTCAATTGTGTTATTCATCTCATGAGGTGCTGGTTTTACAGTAAAAATCTCAGTATCACCACCTTTCTAGAAAATGTTGCCAAATAATTAAATTAGTGAATAGTGGTAGTTTGGTATTTTTAGGGCTGAGCAGAATTGTTTTGCGCATATCTTTTGCATTGAGAATCCAAATCCATTGGTTCTTATTGCTAAATTCCCTAAAAATCATCCTCTTGCTGTTGTAGAAATTTCAGAGCATTTGGAGTTTGTTTGCTGTGCTGTCCTTGTGGTTTAAATCGTTCTTATCGATTCTTTTCGCCTTTTCGATTAGGTGCCATTTGAGTGGGTTGATCCGTGAGTGTTTCTCTGCAGCATAGTGACCAGCCACAGCAAGGCAAGCAGTTTGATCATATTCCATTATTGTCCCATTACTTTAAAGCTTAATACTTTGTTTCACTTATATGTATGCATGCTACTTTGTGTTAAAATGTTGTTAGTAATCCTATAGATGCATATTCTGTAGGTAAATGTTCATTCTCTACTACTAAGCCTAGGACTATCTTGCTGCGATTTAGAGTTCGATGGATGGACTCTTATAAACTAGTAGTTTACGTTGATAATGCTTAGAAATGCTTAGATAACGGTAGAAATGGGCGGTTGTCGACATTATGTCGATGACCTTGATCACACTAAAATTTTTATTCCATTTTGTCCATCTTGTGTTTTGTTACTTCGTAAACAAATAAAACAAAAATGAAAACAATACTGTATTGACTTGGGCACAATGGATGTGGGTGTGATATGTTGGGTGTGAATGGAATGGTGCCCAGGTCCCCAAGGACCGAGTTACTTGTGTCACTAAGCCAAGCGCTTATGCGTGCTAACCACACGAGGGGGATATGGGACCTCTCTTGGCTAAGTACTTTGGGAGGTGTTAGTTATGGGTCGCTGCTGATGAAACCCTTTTTATAAGAGGAAGAGCTCCTGCAGTTGCTTCGGCTGGGCCGGAGTCTCCTACTCTTTGGTGTGTGCGGCTCTTAACTAGCATCATTCATTGGAAATGCCTCGTAGGACTTAGCCGTGCCGGCATACCAAAGGAAGTGTGCTAAATCATGTGGCGAAAAGGCGATGCAGCGTGTGGGTACATTGGTACACCCCTGCAGGGTTAAAACTATTCGAATAGCCTCGTCCTAGGTTATGGACATGCTTGGTAAGGTCGTGCAAGAACTAGACTACAACATTTAATTAAAACTTGATGGGTTGGTATGAATGGATGTTCATGCTATTGTGGTGGCTATTGGGTTAGTCACTTCCAGGATTGTTGTTGTCTATTGTTATTATGTTACTTGTCTCGTTGTTTTTGCAAATGTAAAATGAATTGCAAAATTGCTTTGGAATCTATTTAAATATTGCAAATGAAATCTTGCTTTATGCTAAAATAAGTCCAAAGCCTCATCCACTTAATAAAGCTGGCATGTAGTTAAACTATAGTTCTGTTATATTACACGTTAGTCTTGCGAGTACATTTTTGTACACATTTGCTTTGCTTAATAACTTTGTTGCAGAGAAAGAAGGTGAGCCCCAAGGGCTTCACCCTTGTGAGATGTGCTTCGGGTTTGAAAGGCACACTAATTGGCTTTTGTTTATGGCCATCTTATGGCACTTTTGCTTCCGCTGTTTATTTAGTTTTTATGGGTTATCTTGGCCGGTTGGCCTCTCCTTTTGTAATAACTCTCTCTATATTATGTATGTCTTTAATTCTAGTCCGTGCTTGGTTCTATGTCTTGTATGAACTTGATGCATGATTTTGTATAGGGGTGTGTATACTGCATTTCTGGGAAGTATACATATCTAGAAGACACAGGTTATTTAGTTTGTAATACTAGGGTCAATGGATGACTAAGTATTACAAGCCTAATAAACCGGGGTCCTCACAAAGTTAGTATCGAGCCATCTTGACCGTAGTAACAAGCTTGGTGGATTCTTAGGATGTTTTGGAAAACTTAAATTCAAAATATCAAATGGTTTATAAGCTTAAGTAAAGTCTCTACTTTTACTCCTTACCTATCTTAGCTTTCTATCTCATCTTGCTCTAGTTTGAGTTTTAAAAATTGTTTTCCTCTCTTTCCCTCCAAAGATAGTGGTTATCGATTAAATGGGTTTTGGGGAATCAATGAGTTTGGCAAATTGAAGTGTTAACTGCCCATTTGCAAGGCTTTGAAGCTTCTGGAATGGCCAATTTTGACTGGAAGCTTGGATGCAAAATCTGGACAGCAAGCGTCAATTTCCGGACAGCAAGCTCAAAGGTTCTAAATAGGGTAGAAAATGAGAGGTTAATCAACTAAAACTTGTGGGAATGAAAGGGTAAGATGCGATACTAGTTAGCTAAGTATCTAACACCTATTCTCTTGGTTTTACCTTGCTTTTGAGTAGTGTTAGAAATTGGAGTAGTGTCCTGAATTTTTATCTTCTCAACCAATTACTCGTTCATTCAATACAAGTTAGTTGTGTTGGGAAGTTGGCCTTTAATCTTATGTTTTCCTTGTTGTTTTGGAGTCCTTTTGGAAGCTTTTAAAGTACATTTCCTTGCTGTTTTTGCTTCTCCTTTATTATGCTCCCTATAACTTCTTTTATTACCTTGTTTCATTAGTTTACATTTATTATCATCTAATCTATTATTAACTAGGTAAGGATCTGTACTATCTATTTTGTTGGTTTTGGTTAGGGTGATGTTCCATTCCCTAGTCGTTGGCGTTCCTTTTCACTCTCTTCAACTTCTAGTCCTTGGGTTTCGTGTTAACCCATCTCTTAAATAGTGAGGATGTGCGGGCAGTCAATGACGGACTAGGTCGACAAAATTTGGTGGGACGAAATTCTCCCTAGCTCCAAGCTGTCGGTGAGACTTGCAAGCGCCTCGCTCGGCAAGTGTTTTGGATTAATGGCCCCATTGCTACTGGCGGCAATCGCCTCCTTTGCCTTGGTGTGGTGAAGAGGGTATTTGCGAAGATTGCGAACTAGGAAGAGTCAAGGTTTGTCGGCGTTGTGGTGAGGAAGGACACTACTGACAACGATGTACTCTGACTGTCAAAAGCTGTGACAAAGACCACTTACCGGAGATTGTCCGGTGCCAAAGTTACTTGTTTCCTTTGCGAGGAAGCGATCACTATCCCAAGGGGTGTAGCATGAACACAGTGATGGCCAAGTCATTGGGCTGCGGATTGCTTCTTCGGTCATCTGCAAGCATCATAATCGCCAATGCCTCTAAACCGGAGAAGTTCTTGGATGATTTGTGCGAGAAGCTGCGGAATGATTACCGATCTATACCTTCCCGACTTTCGACTTGTAGTTGAAAATCCGTTCTTCTTTGTGGGCGGGAAGAAAAAGCCTTAGGATAAATCGCAAGTGTCGGGAGAAGACTCGGGGTGACTTGACAAGGTCGCCAATGTCACTTGTTTCTTACGCAATCTCAAGGGCCATTATGCTATTAATTGTCCTAAGGGCTTGCGAAACCTCTCGTTCTTCATGGTAGTGCTTCAATCACGTGCACTGCAAGTCGACAAGGTGGTCCCGCAATTGAGATCTTTGGGATCACTTGTTTCTTTAGTAGCAAAAAGGGCACTCGCCAACAATTGCCCTTTGAAGCGGCGAGAAGATCACTCATAGTCAAGCCAAATCCATTTCATTTGGGAGGATTCGGAGGCGCTGATGTAGTATCGGGTACGCCTTGTGCTAACTCCCATTCAGCTACTGTTTTGTTTAATTCAGGAGCAACCTCTCGTTTCTGTTCACGGCCCGTGATTCGATCACATGCACCTGCAACTCATCGTGACTGGAGGGTCGTTTGTGATCTAGTCAACTCCATCTCAGCTGAGAAAGCCCAGGAGGTACCCGGCGTCGTGTTAGGTACGCTTCTTGTTAACTCTTGCCCTGCTACTGTTTTGTTCAGTTCAAGAGCGCCTCATTCCTTTGTACCTCCATCTTTTGCCCTTTGTTGGCGATCTTTATTTAGCTCTTTTATGCAGGGCCCGTACCACCCGGTTTCAAAAGATCTTGCTAGTCTATCCCGAAACCCAAGTGGCCATCGGGGTTGTCGTCAATCGTTTGACTAAAGTGGCACGTTTCCGTCCCCATACCTTTTAGGGCATCCCATACCGGTTGTTGCCTCGAACCTTCGTGACCTAAATGGCCATAATCCTTTGTAAGAGACTAGCTGCGGAGGGATGACTCCGTATAGCTAGTTAACCGACCAAGGTCTCGTTTGTTAGTGGAATAACCAGACAAATTGTTCCACCAACTAACAACGGCCGTGCACCACCAACCTTAGATTCAAGATCAAGCTCTCAGTCTATCAGAAATAACCTTTGTGTAGGTTTTCTAATGGATCTCTACATAGCCCGCATCGTGAGTTCGCACGGTGTGCCATGGACGATTGTGTCGAATCGTGGATCTCTTTTCACTTCTCAATTTTGGCATAGTCTCTGAGGAGGCTATGGGAACTCGTCTTGCTTTATTTCGACTTATCCTTCCCCAAAGCGATGGGGTGACCGAGAGAGGTCAACCAAGTTTTGGAAGACATGCTTCATGCTTGTGTTCTTTCCTATGGGAAGCATTGGGAGAAATGCTTACCTTTCGTAGGATTTTCTTACAACAACGACTTCGAGGCCGGTCTCGGCATGGCACCTTCGAGGCCTTATACGGGAGAAAGTGCAGAACCCCGTTGTATTGGTTTGAGACCGGCGAGAAACCTTTCTTTGGTCCGGACTCGATCAATGAGGCCGAGAGTCAAGTTCAGCTTATTCGTGTGCGTCTTCACGTAGCTCAATCCAGGCAAAAGAGCTATGTGGATCGCCGTCGCCGTGAGTTGAGTTTTGCGCCTAATGACTTTGTTTATCTCAAAGTCTCTCCTTTGAAGGGCCATCAACGTTTACGTCAAGGGCAAATTAGCTCCTCGGTATGTCGGTCCCTACCGCATTATCGAGAAGAAAGGAATTTGTTGCTTACAAGTTGGAGTTACTGCTGCACTTGAGGGTACATGTTGTGTTCCATGTGTCCCGATTGAAGAAGTGCCTCCGTGTTCCAAGCGAGGAAGCCGTTGGAAACTCTCGATGTCAACCCGATTTGATCTATCGCGAGCACCTGTTAGCATACTCGAAGAGGCTGAATGAAGAACTAGGAATCGTTCCATTAAGTTCCTTAAAGTTCGATTGGTCGAACCATTAGAGGATGAGGCTACAGGAAAGGGAAGATTGCTGCGTGCGGACTCCGCTTCTTTCTTTTTGAGTAAGCCAAAATCTCGGGGCGAGATTTACTGTAAGGGGAGATTTTGTAACATCCCAAATACCTAAACAGGTGTTTGTTTCAAATGTGATTAAATGTGTAGAAATTAAAACTTTTTCTCACATCTTGAAACCCCTGATCTCACATGTAATTCTTGTCAAAAGTGGTGGGGTTCAAAAACCTAAACTTCTTGTTGACAAAAGTCAAACTCATTTTCCAATTATCACAAATGTTGTGCCAAACCTTTGGAAATATTTTTCCTTGGTCCTAGAAATGATGTGGGACCCCTATGAAAAATATTCTAGGACTTCACCAGCATCTGGTGATCCTCTCTCTTCGGATGACCCCAGAGAGAGTGGGATCAAGCATGCTTTTCCTGCAAATTCGACCATCTCTCCGCAGATCACACCTGCGGATGGAGACGGTTATAACCCAGAGTTCCCCTACCTGGAGGGGATTACTCCAAGTCGCCAGATGGTGTCTCTTGACTACTCCTCGAGTGGGGAGGCGTCAAGCGCAAGTGAGAATCATCAACGGGAGGTCTTCGTCCTTCCCTCAGATCAAGGTCACTCTTCTAGAGACCGAGCTAGGGACACTCCCCGAAGATCACGCACTGCGCCCCCTCGTGGCAATGGCAAGGGCACCACGGATGGCGGACAGGACCAACACCTTGATGAGCGCGAGGGAAATCCTCGACATACTTGCACTCCATTGAGACAGTCTCAAGAATCTGACATGGAAGATCTTGAGGCTATTCGGCGAAAGAAGATTGCAGCCAAGAAAAATATGCCTGGGCGCATCGAATATCAATAAGAGGAAGCTCAAGAACTCTAACACATCAACGACTTGCTCGAGAACCCAACTCGAGAGCTCGCCCAAGCGCCAAGCTATGATCTCTTCATCGAAGAGATCGCACAAAGACTTCGGACCACGATGGCAAGACTGGAAGCACCTCACTGACATCATTCAGGAAGTCGTAGCAATACGACTTCTTCAGCTACCAGTCGATCAAACATATCACTGTAGAGAGATTGGCGCAACAGCAAGTCGCATCGATCTCCTACTCGGAGAAATATCTTTCGAACGACTGATGATCAACAAACCCCTCGGAGAGGTGATCGCTCACCATTCCGACATGGAAATCTGCAGTAGCAGATGGACTATGAGGAGTATTGCCCTCGTAGGACCGAGACGTATTACAGGTCAGGTCAACCTGTTACTGGGTATCGTTGAGTACGACCACCTGATGATGTCAACCCTTCTTTCCTGCAAAGGAGGTGTCAAGAAGTTATTACCGGGTGTCGGGCATTTTCGCCTGACCTCCGAGCTGTTTGCTGGCCGCCTCGTTTTCGACAAGTGAACATGGAGAAGTTCGATGGATCCCAAAATCCCATCGAATTCCTTCAAATCTATACAATTTGTCCAGAAGCGGCGGGAGGAGAGCATATAATTGCGAATTACCTTCCAAGCTGTCTTTGGAAGATGCGCTTTCGATCGTGGTTCTTGAACCAACCACTCGAGTCGATCTATTCTTGGCAACACCTCTGCGACCTTCTACTAGCAAACTTCCAAGGCATATACAATCGCCCCGGGAAGGAGGACGACTTGCACCAGATGAGACAGAACGACCACGAAACCTTGCGCCAATTCATCAAGCACTTTAGTCAGGTTCGTAATTCAATTCTGGAAGTTTCTGACTCATCTGTCATCAGGACTTTCAAGCAAGGAGTCTGTAGTAGAAGGATAACAGAAGATATCGCTTTGAATCCTCCTACTACCGTCGCCGAACTCTTTGAGATGGCCGATCGGTATGCGACTACCTCTGAGGCGGTCGAGTGGAACAACACAATCGATCGATAAGACAATACCTCTCAAGAGCCAGGCAAAGTTGGTAAGAAAGCAAAAAAGTCCAAGAACAAGGCGAAGGGTCAAAAACTCCAAGCCAGCAGTTCCAAGGAGGTCTTGGCTATAAATGATAAAGAGCCATGCACCTCCAAGCCTCACTCCAACCGAGGCAATGGTAAGCGCCCCGATCAGAAAAACGATAAGCCTAGGTGGTGTCCTTTCCATAAAAAGGAAGGACATGACCTTCCATAGCTGCAGGGTCTTCAGCAGCTCGAGGACTACTACAACGGCAAAGGACCACTTCCCACTCTCGAGTAGGTAGGACAAACGAGTGGTCATAAGTCATCCGACGACGATGAGGAGATGCCGTTCTAGGATCCGTAACATACCGTCGAGCACATCTACAAGGGATTATCGGCATACGAATCAAAGTGACAGCTTAAAGCTACCGAACGTGAGGTAAACTCCATAGATCCTCCTCTCGTCAATAAATTACCGAAGTGGTCGGAAGTCACCATCTCCTTTGAGAAGGGTGACTGCCCGATTCCTTCGACTTGACCAGGTCGGTATCCGATCGTGGTCGAACCCACCATCAACAATTGTCGGGTCAATCGAGTTTTGGTTGATGGTGGCAGCTCGTTAAACATCTTGTTTACGAGTGCCTGAGCGAGATGCAAGTACCGGGACTAAGGTAAGACCGATGCGATACTCTTTTCATGGGATCGTCAGGGGTCTTGACCAAACCTATTGGTCAAGTTTCTCTTCCTTTAACATTTGGTTCACCAAGTAATTTCAGGACAGAGAAAATCTCCTTTGATGTCGTCGATTTCGATACGGCATATAACGCCATACTCGAACGACCAAGTTTGGCAAAATTCTTAATGGCTACTCATTATGGGTATCAATGTATTAAGATGCCAGGTCCCAAAGGAGTAATCACAATTCATTGTGGCAAGAAGATGGCGCATACCTGCGACCGTCAATCCCTCGAGATGGTTGGACAAATACCAACTCGAGAAGAAAGTCAGCCTTCGACCAGCAAGTCGAAGCCTAAAGCTGCACCAAAGCCGAACAACAAGGTCAAAGAGGTTCCTCTGGATGCAGGGGAGCCCTCGAAGACTGTTCGCATCGGGGATACTTCCGACCCCAAGTAGGAAGACGCCCTCATCACCTTCCTCCGAGCTAACGCAGATGTCTTCGCGTGGCAAGCATCCGACATGCCCGGAGTCCCCAGGGAGGTGATCGAGCATGTGCTAGTTTCTACACGACAAAGTACGTAAAACAAAAATTATGAAGATTTGCCCCTGATCGACGAGATGCTATTAAATCAGAATTGGATAAGCTACTTAAAGCAGGCTTTATAAGAGAAGTCAACCACCCAAAATGGTTGGCTAATCCTGTAATGGTTAGGAAGTCAAACGGCAAATGGCGTATGTGCGTAGACTTCACTGATCTTAATAAAACTTGTCCAAAAGATGATTTTCCTTTACCTCGTATCAATCAGTTGGTTGATTCTACTGCAGGTTGTGAAATGTTAAGTTTTTTAGATGCATATTCTGGATACCACTAGATCAATATGTGTCTAGACGATGAAGAAAAGATCGCATTTATTACACCATTTGGTATATTTTGCTATGTCAAAATGCCATTTGGTCTAGAAAATGCCGGCGCTTCTTGTCAACGCTTGATGCAATCGACTTTTTCATCTCAACTAGGCCGAAACCTAGAGGCCCATGTTGATGATCTAGTCGTTAAAAGCATGATGCGACTTAATCAAATCACTGACCTACAAGAAACATTCGACAACCTCAGAAAACATCGCTTAAAACTCAATCATGAGAAGTGTGTGTTCGGAATCTCTTCAGAAAAATTGCTTGGATTCCTAGTATCTATACGGGGAATCGAAGCAAATCCCGAAAAGATAAAGGCCATTCTCCAAATGCGCCCTCCAACCACAAGGAAAGAAGTCTAGAAACTCACAGGGTGCATGGTGGCTTTAAGTCGTTTCATCACACGACTAGGAGAAAATGGACTACCTTTCTTTAAACTTCTAAGGAAACACGAAGGTTTTGAGTGGTCGAACGAGGCAAACGCTGCCTTTGAGGATGTCAAGAGGTATCTTACGAGTGCTCCTATTCTGGTTTCTCTGAGGCCAAAAGAAGCGCTCTTAATTTACCTAGCTGCCACGCCACAGGCAGTAAGCGCAGTACTGGTCGTAGAACGTAAAAACGTACAACGACCGGTTTACTACGTAAGTGAAGTTTTACACGGGCCTAAGGAGCGTTACCTTTAGGTCCAAAAGCTTCTATATGCCCTCCTCATGTCTTCGAGGAAACTGCGGCATTATTTTCAAGCGCACAAAATAGCTATGCCATCTGAGTTTCCTTTGGGAGCGATCCTCCAGAATAGGGAAACAGCGGGACGCATGGCAAAATGGTCAGTCGAGCTTGGGGAGTTCGACCTCCATTTCGTGTCCCGAACGGCCGTTAAATCCCAGATCTTGGCAGACTTTGTCGTCGAATGGATAAATCCTGAACCTGTTCAGGATCCCCAGTACCATTCCCACGACCAGTGGATGATGTACTTTGACGGGTCGCTTACTTTAAGTGGCTCGGGGGCTGGGGTGGTCCTGGTATCTCCTACCGGAGAGACCTTAAAGTATGCCATACAATTAAACTTTTAGGCCACTAACAACGTGGTAGAATATGAAGTTTTGCTAGCTGGCATACGAGCTGCGAAAGCGTTCTCGATTCGTCGACTACTCATGAGAGGAGACTCTCAACTAGTCATGAATCAAGTCGGGAAAGAGTACCAGTGCTCTAACCCAACAATGTCTCGGTACTTATCGGAAGTGCGTAAGCTAGAAAAGCATTTTTTAGGTTTGGAGGCACAATTCCTGAAGGGATACGGGTAGGCTACGATAGCAACAATTCAAAATTTCTACCACGTAAACCAGGAAGCCAAGTAAGAAGATGATCACAGATCGTTACCACTAGGCCTTGAGCGGCGGAAGAAGTGTCGGGCGACTGGTCGGCGAAGAAGCGTCGATGTCTTGATCGTAGTCGATCGTCGGCGTCGGCTGCGTTGATGCGATGGTCGTGGTCGATCGTCCGGCGTCCTCGTGAGTTGATCGTCTCCTCGGCACCTCTGCGGTTCCTTGCGAAGATCGCGGATAGTCCTAAAGCGCAACAACGTAGAAGCGCCTCTATGGTATCCACCGTCCGGGGAAGGAACAACCGTGCGCCGGTGTGCTAGCACCAAATCGCCGCGGCAAGGCTCTCAAGAAGATGGCGGCTAGGGTTTGATGAGGGCAATTCGTGTCAACCCCTTCTCCCCATGACCTCATGCATCTCCTTATATAGTGCCCGTGGCGGATCCTATCCAAACACGTTTCTGAATCGTATTACGTCTTGGTTTGTTCCAACCCGTTAAGTGTGTGACCCGTTAGGTTCATGTGTAGTTCGGTTGTGACTCGGAAACCCTTTCCGGCCACGAGTCGTAGCGGTTCCTAGCAGGACATAACGATTCCCGAATACACATAAATTATATGGGACGAACCTTAATGCAATATGATCTACGACCAGGTCCTCATCACTTACGACCAGGTCCTATCTCTATACGACTAGTTCGTATTCGATCACGACCAACTCGTAACTCCTTACGACTTGGTTTCGACCACTCTGTGATTACGTTCGACCAGTCTACGACTTGCTTGTATCTCCATATGACCAGTCCGTAGCTGGTCGAACTAAGCGACCTACTCATGTATTCTCCTTTTGCCTCACGATATCTGGTTGAACTCGGGTGAGATGTTGTGTCATCCATGGGTATTCAATGCTTTCTCGATCGAGTATCGGATAACCTTATGTGGTCAAACTCTTGACCATCGATGGCATGGCCATGCACTTTCTTTATCCGACCACTTGAGGGCGAGATATCTCTCTGTTATGTTAGGAGGGCAAATCCCATATCCGACCAGTCACATCCTCTGCATGTTTCATAGCATACCCAGCTACCTTTATAACCACCCGATTCTGAATAGCGTTTGGCAACCCCTAAAGTGCTATTACACATGTAGGAAACCATCTTGATCTCGGGTCTAAGGATTATACATCATCATTGCTTGAGACCAACTAACGACACATAGAATCATAACAATCTCAATAGTGTCTCAAGGTGGGTCTTATCAACACCATGTTCTCTAACACGTGTCCACATTATTGATTCGATATCCTATATCCATGACCGGTGAAACATGGTCATCAATCAATACATGTCTTGATCGTAGAGTCACTAGTGTTAGACCGGTGACTTTCGACCGAGGATACTTTTAGAACAACATCATCATAAGTTAAAAAGAGTTTCACCAACAAGTCACATACTCGTTAATCTTTATGACTGATGATTCATTCAAGGAACAAGATAACATATTATCAAATATTGTGAACATAATGAAATATAATCATCTCTATGATTGCCTCTAGGGCATATTTCCATGATCTCCCACTTGCACTAGAGTCAATCATTTAAGTATCTAATACTGATAGCTCTTGTGTGCGCCTCATGCTTTGGCTGTGTGAGAGGCTTTGTCAACGGATCAGCAACATTTAAATCCGTATGAATTTTGCATATCTTAACATCTCCTCTATCCACCAATTCGCGAATGAGATGATAACGCCTGAGTATGTGCTTGGACTTCTGATGGGATCTAGGCTCCTTAGCCTGCGCAATGGCTCCATTATTGTCACAATAGAGATCCATTGGGCTAGAGGCACTCGGAACCACACCCAACTCAGCAATAAAATTCCTTATCCAAACACCTTCTTTTGCAGCTTCCGAAGCCGCAATGTACTCGGCCTCTGTTGTGGAATCAGCTACCGTCTCTTGCTTGGAACTTTTCCAGCTCACCGCACCTCCATTCAAAATGAATACAAAACCAGATTGCGAACGATAATCATCTTTGTCGGTTTGGAAGCTTGCATCGGTGTAACCATTTACAACCAGCTCTTCATCACCGCCATAAACTAGGAACGCATCCTTAGTCCTTCTCAAGTATTTAAGAATGTTTTTCACATTTGTCATTGACCTTCACGGGATCGACTTGGTATCTACTAAGTAACACTTAGAGCATATGATACATCAGTCGAGTACATATCATGGCGTACATGATAGATCCAATAGCTGAAGCATATGGAATACCATTCATGTGGTCTCGCTCATCAGTAGTCGAAGGACACTGACTCTTGCTAAGACTTATGCCATGTGACATAGGCAAGAACCCTTTCTTGGCATTTTGCATGTTGAACCGAATCAACACCTTGTCAATATAAGTACTTTGGCTTAATCCAATTAGCCTTCTCGATCTATCTCTATAGATCTTTATTCCCAAGATATATGCTGCCTCTCCTAGGTCTTTCATAGAAAAACTATTTTTCAATGATGCCTTAACAGATTCCAGCATAGGAATGTCATTCCCAATCAATAATATGTCATCTACATATAAGATTAGAATTACAAGTGCGCTCCCACTAACCTTCATGTAAACACAAGGTTCTTCTTTGTTTTTGACGAAACCAAACCTTTTGATCTCCTCATCAAAACGTATATTCCAACTCCGAGATGCTTACTTCAATCCATAAATGGACTTCTAAAGTTTGCACACTTTACTAGCATTATTTGGATCAACAAAACCTTCAGGTTGTGTCATGTACACATCCTCACTTAGGTTTCCATTAAGGAAAGCCGTTTTGGCGTCCATTGCCATATCTCATAGTCGAAATATGCAGCAATAGCTAGAATAATCCGTATAGATTTAAGCATCGCTACCGGTGAGAATGTCTCATCGTAGTCAACTCCTTGAACTTGTCGAAAACCTTTTGCGACTAGTCAAGCTTTATGAATGTGAACATTTCCATCCATATCAATCTTTTCTTATAGATCCATTTGCACTCAATGGTTTTAACACCATCAAGTGGATCGACCGGGTTCAAACTTGGTTGTCTCTCATGGAGTCTATCTCGGATTTCATGGCTCCAAGCCATTTCTCGAGTCTGGGTCCATCATCGCTTCCTTATAAGTGTTAGGCTCATTATTATCAATAATAATCGTCATGCCCATACCTTATAGGCATTTGGCGTGGCCTTTTAGATCTCGTGGGGCGATGCCTCATCTCTGAGTTCAACAACATTTTGTTCATCCTGTAGAGGTTCAATAGGAGTTGAAACACTTTCAGATGTTTCCCGAATTTCTTCGAGTTGCACCTTTCTCCCACTAGCTGTTTTGGAAAGAAACTCTTTTTCCAAAAAGACACCATTTCGGGCAACAAACACTTTGCTCTCCTCTTGGTTGTAGAAATAATATCCTTTGGTTTCCCTAGGATATCCTATAAAAAGCATTTTTCGACTTAGGTGTGAGTTTATCGGGCGTCAAGCGTTTAACATAGACATCACATCCCCAAATCTTTAGAAAAGACAAGCTAGGACTCTTCGGTCCATATCTCATATGGTGTCTTATCTCTTGATTTAGATGGTACCCTATTTAAAGTGAAAGCGGTTTCTAGGCGTAACCCCAAAAATACAATGGCAAATCAGATTGGCTCATCATCGATCGAACCATGTCCAACAAGGTCCTATTCGCGCTCGGACACCCCATTCCATTGTGGAGTACCGGTGGCGTAAGGCGTGGAACAATTCCACATTGTTTCAAATGATTGCCAAATTCTGGCTCAAATATTCACCTCCACGATCGGATCGCAAAGATTTGATTGTCTTGCCAAGTTGATTACGTACCTCATTACGGAACTCTTTGAACTTTTCAAAGGATTCCGACTTGTGCCTCATTAAATAGATATATCCATATCTACTATAGTCATCGGTGAAAGTAATGAAATCTTGAAAACCACCTCTAGTTATCATGCTCATTGGTCCACACACATCGGTATGTATGAGTGCCAACAAGTCGGACGCCCTCTCATTCCTACCGGTGAAAGGTGTCTTGGTCATTTTCCGAGTAGGCAAGACTCGACGTTTCAAATGATTCCAAATCAAATGAGTTTAGAATTCCATCATCATGGAGCTTCTTCATGCGTTTCTCACTTATGTGACCCAAGCGACAATGCCGGATAAAAGTGGAATTCATATTATTTGGCGAAAGCCTCTTTGCATTAATATTAAAGATGGGTGCATCATCAAGATTTAAAATAAACAACCCGTTCAAAAGCAGGAGCATAGCCATAAAACATATCATTCAAAAATATAGAACAACCATTGTCCTCAATAATGAATTTATAACCCTCGCCATCAAACATGAAATTTGAGATAATGTTTCTACTCATGGTGGAGCGTAATAACAATTATTCAATTCCATAATAAATCACGAAGGCAAAACCAATGGTAAAGTCCCGACGGATAATGTAGCAACCTTTGCTTTATTCAGGCGAAGATCCATCTCCCCTCTTGCAACTCTCCTATTCTTTGTTAGACTCGCATCGAATTGCAAATATGAGCAACCAGGCCGGTATCAAATACCCATGAGTTAACAGAAGAATCTGCAAGAAGAACATCTATAACATTAATACCTGAAGTGGAAGGTTTAGTCCCACCATTATTTTTCAGATCATCCAGGTATTTCTTGCAGTTCCTCTTCCAATGGCCTAGCTCTTTGTAGTAAAAGCATTCATTCTCTTGAGTCGGGCCAGACTTAGTCTTGGGTTTAGGTTTGTTGGTTTGGATCTCATCCGAAACTTTAGCCTTGCCCTTTTTGTTGACCCAAGTCTTAGCCTTCTTCTTGAAGCTTGTACTCTTTTGCACCATCATCACATGATTGTTGCTTTTCTTAATGCTGTCCTCTGCAGTCTTAAGCATCATATGTAGTTCGGTGAGATTCTTGTCTTCATATGGAAGTTAGAATGAACCGACCATAGCTTCGTGAAGCGAAGCAAGAATCAAATCTGTAGCCAACTGTTGACTCAGTGGAAAACCAAGTTTTTCCAAGCTCTGTGTGTAACCAACCATTTTGATTACATGTGGGCTCACCGGACTACCCTCAGCTAGCTTACATCCAAACAAGTTCTTTGAGATCTCAAATCTCTCGGTTCTTGCTTGTGTCTCAAACATGCCTTTAAGCGCTACGATCATATCGTGAGGCCTCTATGTTCTCAAAGCTGTTTTTGAAGGTGCGAGTTCATAGCGGCAAGCATGAGGCAGCTAACATCAAGGATTCATCACATGCCTTTTATAGGCGGATTTAAGAGCGGCTGACATTATCGATGAGCACATCGGAATTGGTTCTTCTAGAACATGTTCCTTTTATCTTGCCTAAGAACAATTCTTAGGTTGCGGTACCAATCCATAAAATTTGTTCCATTCAGTTTTCCTTTTCAAGTATCGAGCGTAAAAGCAAAAGCTGGATGTTGGTATAGCGATTGGTGCCATGATCTACAACATAAAATCATAAAACTAAGACATATGTTCAAAAAAAGTAACTTCTATTAAACAATTTAATAAAGATACTCCCACTAAATACCATATCCCTCTTATGACATTTAGTGATTCAAGATCCTGTCGGGTAATCTACTAGTGAGCTTTGGCATCACTACTAGAAGATTAGTGAATTGATAAGCAATCCTTTGCTAATCATATCTCTATATGACTCTTGTTGTTGGCGGTATCTCTATGCTTGACACCCAACCCTATGCCCCAAGGTCCATAACCGTTATGATGACCTTGTCAAGTTAAACCAATGCAATGCGTGTAAGTGTCAGACACAAACCCATCTAGTCAAGGAAAGTTAATGGCATTCGCTTTAGCAAGACCTACCATTAAAATACAAGACTTTTGATGGTGCGACTTATTGGAGGGCATCAATTTTAACATTATGTGAGGAATTTTAATTTTATCATGTTAAAAGCATCTAATGAAAAACATGACTTAATATCATGATAGGAATAAACACAAACATTCACGAGATAATCATATCCTTTGTGAAATAGTATGGCTCTTAACATGGCGATCTCCATCGGCATGCTTCACGTCCTCAAACCACCATGCTTGAAGTCTCCAATCGCATTTATCTACTAAGCAATTACTCCTAAGAGCTAGTAATGAATTACATAGGATAATATCAAGCATCACATGTCGATGCAGTGAGACCGTTATACAATAATATGTAGCTCGATGGCTATCTCACAACATGACACGCTAGGTCATGAAAATCCATACATGCATCACATACACAATGGGCCATACTATTCACATCAATCCCTGCAAAAACAAGTTACGCATAGAATCCAATTCTATCGGACGACATGAACACATATTACCTATAACGCGCGATACGAATAGCCAGCACGGCGCTCTCGGAAAATTTTTTCGAGACATGAATCTTATTCACGTTTCCGAGCTTTGGAAATCATTAGATTAATCATATTAACCCTATTAGAGCCAATCGATTCTTTGCCTTGATCGACCACATAATGCGACATACTCGATGGCGGAATTCCGACCGTAGGAGTATTATGCAAGGTAGTCGAAAAACAAGTCGAGTGAATCATCTGGTGCTCTTAACTTGTACCTCCTCGTATACCCATCTTCTACCACGGCGATCGATCTAATCGACCGGGACCTAGGTTTCGAGATCGACCGATAATAGATCAATCTACTACTACCACATATCAAGTATATGCGACCGATCGGATCAAAAACTACGCGGGATGGCTCGATACCCTTTGAAGGGATACGGGTAGGCTACGATAGCAACAATTCAAAATTTCTACCATGTAAACCGGAAGCCAAGCAAGAAGATGATCACGGATCGTTACCACTAGCAGCGTAGAGCGGCGGAAGAAGTGTCGGGCGGCTGGTCCGGCGAAGAAGCGTCGATGTCGCGATCGTAGTCGATCGTCCGGCGTCGCATGTTGATGCAGTGGTCGTGGTCGATCGTCCAGCGTCCTTGTGAGTTGATCGTCTCCTCCAGCACCTCTGCAGTTCCTTGCGAAGATCGCGGATCGTCCTAAAGCGCAACAACGTAGAAGCGCCTCTATGGTATCCACCGTCGGGGAAGGAACAACCGTGCGCGGTGTGCTAGCACCAAATCGCGGCAAGGCTCTCAAGAAGATGGCGGCTAGGGTTTGATAGGGCAATTCGTGTCAACCCCTTCTCCCAACAGCCTCATGCATCTCCTTATATAGTGCCCCGTGACGGATCCTATCCAAACACGTTTACGAATCGTATTCGTACTGGTTTGTTCCAACCCGTTAAGTGTGTGACCTGTTAGGTTCATGTGTAGTTCGGTTGTGACTCGGAAACCCTTTCCGGCCATGAGTCGTAGCGGTTCCTAGCAGGACATAACGATTCCCGAATACACATAAATTATATGGGACGAACCTTAATGCAATATGATCTACGACCAGGTCCTCATCACTTACGACTAGGTCCTATCTCTATATGACTAGTTCGTATTCGATCACGACCAACTCGTAACTCCTTACGACTTGGTTTCGACCACTCTGTGATTACGTTCGACCCGGTCTCGACTTGCTTGTATCTCTATCGACCGGTCAATGGCTGGTCGAACTAACATTTCTCATGTATTCTCCTTTTGCCTCACGATATCCGGTTGAACTCGGGTGAGATGTTGTGTCATCCATGGACTGTTCAATGCTTTCTCGATCGAGTATCGGATAACCTTATGTGGTCGAACTCTTGACCATCGATGGCATAGCCATGCACTTTCTTTATCCGACCACTTGAGGGTCGAGAGATATCTCTCTGTTATGTTAGGAGGGCAAATCCATATCCGACCAGTCACATCCCTCTGCATGTTTCATAGCATACCGAAAGCTACCTTTATAACCACCCGATTCTGAGTAGCATTTGGCAACCCCTAAAGTGCTATTACACATGTAGGAAACCATCTTGATCTCGAGGTCTAAGGATTATACATCATCATTGCTTGAGACCAACTAACGACACATAGAATCATAACAATCTCAATAGTGTCTCAAGGTGGGTCTTATCCAACACCATGTTCTCTAACACGTGTCCACATTATTGATTCGATATCCTATATCCATGACCGGTGAAACATGGTCATCAATCAATACATGTCTGATCGTAGAGTCACTAGTGTTCAGACCGGTGACTTTCGACCGAGGATACTTTTAGAACGACATCATCAAAAGTTAAAAAGAGTTTCACCAACAAGTCACATACTCGTTAATCTTTATGACTGATGATTCATTCAAGGAACAAGATAACATATTATCAAATATTGTGAACATAATGAAATATAATCATCTCTATGATTGCCTCTAGGGCATATTTCCAACAATTCCTCCCTCGAAAGGATAATTTCCTCGCAGACCAGCTTGCTCGAATAGCTTCTTCCTGATCTGTAGTACCAAAAGGAGTCTTCTTGGAACAACTCCAGAAGCCGTCCCTGGTCGACAAACCAAAGATACCTCCTATTGAGATGGCCTCTCTAGAATATGAGGATACCTAGATGGCTCCCATCTATGAGTATGTTGGAAGAATAATTCATCCCTCCTGGATCTGGGACCCGCTTTGGCAACAGACGCGCGTACAGGTCCAAGAAATGCTACTATACTCCTGAAAGACTGTAATACCCTCGCTTGTACTTATAGGGTAGAAATCCCCAAAGGGGTATTTTGGTCATTTGTACAGGCTTGGGAGCCTATAAATACCCCATGTACCTCTCTCATTAGGCGGGGGGGGGGGCTCTTGAGCAATACATAGAAGCAAGTCACTAGGTGAGCCTTGGGAGGGATCCTCGAACCCCCGCAGGCCACCGACAGAGAGGCGGTCCTCGGGACCACGAACCTGATAAATCCTTGTGTTATGCTCGCTCTCGTGGACGTAGGCCCGTAGCACGGCCGACGTCCGCCCTCTTACTTGTGTTCGGTTTTACACGATCAACATTGGCGCCGTCCGTGGGGACGTAGCTAATCGACAGAAGGCTATGGCTCCTACCAAGAAGTACTCTAAGTCCACGAGGCCTCCTCCTGCTCCAGAGCATCAGGAGCCCATGGACGACCGGTCCGTTCTCCAAAGAAACCCAAGGCACGGGTTATCTTCGGAGATCGGGGCTGTTCACCCTGGGGCAGACAATGTCTTGCGCATCCCCGGGATGTCAAGCGTTCCCACATCCATCGCACCAACCGGCGAAGTGTCCGGCCAAAGGCAAGAGGCCCGAAGTGTCATCGACGCTCCAGGGCCGTCCGCGGCTCCTGGGGAGCTCAGCGCTATTAATTGCCAAGCAATGGTAGAGGCAACCGCAAGGCAGGTGGTGGACTACATGATGGCCGCGTATCGTACTCCCAATGGCCTTCAACACATCTCTCCGCTCCCAGCACCACCTTCAATTCCAGTGGCCTCTGACCCGGCCGCACGGGGAGCTTTCCTCGGAGGGGTGCAAGGGGGACTCCCTTTCAACCTCCCTCCACTTGCCCACGCGGCGGTGATGAACGGGGCTCCTTACTGGCCGATGCACCCGGATAACTCTGGATGGGGAGGAGCTCAGCCCATTCCATTACAGTTCATCCCGTTGCCTCAACCTCTGAGGCCTAAGTTCGTGCCCTCTACAATGGGCGCTCCACGGCCCCCTCTTCAAGCTCCTCTGCCTAGGCAAATGCGCCTACACCCGGAGATGGTGAACCAGCTCCCTCCAGTTAATGCAAATCTCCACCCCCAAGGTGTTACTTGGCTAGGGACGACTAGGGAGCCCGTGGGGCCAAAAGTTGCTCCCCCGGTGCCCCCTTCAGCACCTTCAGGCGGTCGAACCATTCCACCCATCATAGCCCAAGGGCACTCACCAAGCCACAGGGATTCACATCAAGGAGGTTGTGGCCAAGGTGGTCGAGGGCATGTACTCCTTGAGCACTAAGCGTGTCCCGTGCCTGTCGGATCCGCTGGGGAGCATGGTCGCCACTGCCATGAAGAAATGGATGTTGAATCGCTAATCTCCCGACCAGATCAAGCTGTAAGATGACGCGGGCGCTCCAACTCGCCGATGCACTTGCACCATCGCCGCCACAGGTAGGCATCTAGCTCTTCCAGCTCAGGAGAGCCCCACCACCGCCGTCGTCGCACCTGCTGATCACCATCATCGCAGCGCAGACGAAGGGCGAGGCGTCCGAAGCTGGGAATCCTCTCACAAGAGACATCTGCAAAACTCCTTTCCAACCGAAGTTCCGCCAGCCTAACCTCGGGCCTTACGATGGGGACTCGACCCGTACAATTCTGGAAGTATACTCCACGGCGATTGGTGGGGAGGTGGAGAAGTAGAGATGTATGCTATCGCCTCCATTGTTCCTCTCCGGAGCAAGACGTTCTGATTCTTCAACCAAAAGAAAGGCTCCATCTATTCTTGGGACCAGTTGAGGGAAGAGTTCAGTGCAAATTTCCAAGGAAGCTATAAGCGCCCCATGCTCCCCAACCAGCTCTTTACTGTCAAGCAACAAAGGGGTGAATCCACGAGAGAATTTCTTAAGCACTTTTTGAAAGTGAGAAGCCAGGTGGCAGATGCCCCGGACTCCACAGTCATCAATGCGTGCAAAGAAGGGCTGCTCCCGGGAGAACTCAATCGCTTGGGAGAGATCTCCGAGGGCGACCCATGAACTCTTCGAGGTCGTGGAAAAATCGCCGAGGAGAAGAAGGCGACACTGGCTAGAAGGATTTCTCCGTGGGGCCAACATCTCCTCCGGGAAGAAGTCAAAAAGCTCTCCCGGGAGGAAGGGCAATGACCGGAGGGATCACTCTGGCAGGGAACGTGACTCCAAGATTCTTGTCGTAACCGACACTCCTTCACAGGAGCGCGGGAGCTACTCCACCAGAGGACCCAAGAAGGAATCGAGACCAAAATCCCATTGGAAAGGACGTCCTGACGAAGGCCGCAATGAAAGGAGGAGCAACCCAAATCAAGGAGACGGGCGCTGGTGTGCCTACCACAAGATGAGCGGGCATGATACAAATGAGTGCGTCGATGCGCCATTGAAATAGCAAAGCTCCTCGAACACGGCCCGCCACTACGTCGGCGTCGCCATCCGCATCCACGGCGCAAGAGGCGATGCCCCTTCGGGCAATTCCACCACCCCAGGCACAGGTCCCTAGGGATCTACCCCTCGGGTAGCACTTGCGAGATGTTGAGCATGAACTCCCTTTCCAAGCGCCGCAAAGACAAGTAAATGTCATAATAGGGGGCTCGGCCTCCGGTCATGCATCAAAAGCATGCGAAGAATACGCCCAGAAATCAATATCGTGGGGTGGCTCCTCGAGTGTCCCTTCCAAATGGGCAAGCATTTCTCTTAGCTTCACGGTGATGATGCACAAGGCTTAAGGTTCCCTCATGATGGCGCCCTCTTAATGCGCCACAATATCCAATTGTGAGGTCTCCCACATCCTTGTCGGCGGAGGAAGCTCTGCGAGATATACTCTACTGTGTGCGCTCAAGGGCTGTGGAGTCACGGGGGCTATCATCTGGCATCCTCGCCATTCGATAAGCCCTCTCGCCCGACCGCATCAGGAAAATCCATTCAACCCCTTGGGAGAATCGAACTCCTCATGACGTTGGATCACGGAGAATCACCGCGACGGAAGCCGTCGGTTCGATGTTGTTGACATCGAGTCCCCATTCAATGCTATCATGGGAAGGGCAACTCTCAACCGCTTCTGTGCAGCGGTACATCAAAACTACCTGTGCTTAAAGATACCAGGCCCTCGCGGTCATCTCCGTGAGGGGTGATCAAGACTTAGCTCGCCATTTGTACCACAAAGCGGCAGCTAACTCCGGCGACATCAACTTTCTCGAACCCAAGGAGTCAAAGGAGGACATGCCCTTGCCTCTCTCACCAAGGCACACCAAGGATGTACCCCCTCCAACGAGGTGCTCCCTTAAGCCTCGTTCGAAGGAGGACCTGCAGGAAGTACGACTCTTCGACCAGGGTGACCCGCAGTCTCTTAGAATTGGGGTCGTTATCCCAGGAAAGATGGAGAAGGAGCTAATGGAGTTCTTAAAGTCCAACACTGGCATATTCGCTTGGACACCGTCAAACATGACACTTCTTTTGGACGTTCATGAGGGCCTTTGCACCTCTCATGTCGCGCCAAGGGAAATCGCAGCAAAAACACTTCGCCAAGGCTTCTATCGGCTCACAATGGTGCAAGATGCCCTCGACACGCTCAGGAAGCGCGAGGGATGCCAAAAGATGGCAACCAATCACATCAATCCTGCTAATCCCCTGAGCACCGTACCAATCACCTGGCCTTTTGCCCGATGGGGAATGGACTTGCTCGGGCCATCCTCACCGGGCAAGGGGGGCTACAAGCGTGTGGTAGCATCAGTGAATTACATCACCGAAGGGGTAGAGGTGGAGCCCCTAGCCTCCATCACGCCTCGCGCCATGTTGGAATTCTTTTGGAAGAATATCGTCTGTCGCTTCAATGTTCCTAAAGAACTCACGGTGGATGACATTACCCAATTCGACGCTCTAGCCTTCAGAGATTTCTGTAACTCCATCGGGACCACCCTTCGCTTTGATACGGTGGCTCGTCCAAAAACCAACAGGGCCGTGGGAAGAACCAATGGGCTAGTCCTGCAAGGAATACGTCACCACCTTGAAACAAGTGCACTCAAGTGGGAACCCGTGTAGAGGAGCTCCCCGGCATCCTATGGGGCCTGCGCACGACCCCGCTCTCACTCATGTCCTCCCTGCCCAGATCCGTCACCGCTCTCTCCAATTGGAAATGCTCTCAGCACCACTACCAGCCCAATTCACTCAAAACGAGGACAACCACAAGTGAGAGGCGGACTTTCTTGAAGAAATCTGCAAGTTTTATGCTTAAGACTCTCTTGTATGCCCCTGTGGCACCTATCGAGATGTAAACACCATCTTACTTAATGCAATGAAGGCGTGAGGTTCCTACATGATCGCACCATTTATGCAATTATAGCGTGGATTGAGGTAGTCCCTTAACAGCGCTTTGTTAAGGGGTTGACTGTTTTGTGAATGTCTTCTCAATTTTGTGCTCATTGACGATTGAGAGATTTGCCTTCGACCGCGGTGATAAGATAGGCTGCTCTAACACGTTCTTTGTTAGGAAGCAGACCTATCCTACAAGTCTCGCTTGTCTCACACAAGCTCTCGCTAACCCTTCCCTGCGAAGGATGTCACCTCCGTGGTGACTAGGGCGCCACGACCCCGTGGTCTCCCTAATAAAAGACCAGCGGCTTGGTGGTCAAGTCGACTCGCCATGGCGGCTTCCGTCCTCTTGGACCCGGGCGCAAGTGATGGCTCGGGCCTAGTGCAGAGTCTATGGATGTGCTAAGGATTAGTCCCCTTGACCTCTAGGCTATCTGGCGAAACGACCTCCGGGTCACTCCTCGCCCTCTTCTAATACAGGCAAAGGCCAACCGTGCCTAACACATTCACATCCCTCAGGAACGTCTATATGTTAGGGGCACACGTCCAAGGTGCCCATGAGTTAGCCTCATGGGCACCTCCAAGTCCACTAGAGGCTACAACCCCTAGTGGCCATTCGGTGCCTTACGACTCGGTCTCATGGGCGCCCCTCCGGTGTGCCTATGACTTACTGTCATGGGCACATCCCTAAGATGCCCACGACTTAGTCTCATAGGCACCTCCAAGTACACTAGGGGCTACCATCCCTAGTGGCCATTCAATGTCCCGTGACTTAGCCTCATGGGCGCACTAGTGTGCCCGTGACTTACTATCGGGGGTACACGTCCAAGGTGCCCATGAATTAACCTCATGGGCACCTCCAAGCCCACTGGGGGGCTACAAACCCTAATGGCCATTCGGTGCCCCACGACTTAGTCTCATGAGCGCCCCTTTGGTGCCCCACGACTTAGCCTTAGACGCTCGTGTTATCTACATGTCCCTGCAATGTTTTTAGATCAAACTGCAATGATTCTGAGGAGTTCTACTTCGACAACTCTCATCAAGCCACCGGGCAAAAGGAGGACGACTTAGCCTTCAGAGGCTTCGCTCCAGCGCACCACCCTCCTCGAAGGCTATCCCTCGGCTCGACGGCCTCGCATCCACAACTTCGCCTACGCAGGCTTCGCTGCGACGCACCACCCGCCTCGAAGGCTATGCCTCGGCTCGGCATCCTGCGGGCCTTAAACCAAGCTTTGAGTGCCACAGTGTACCCTTTCGGGGGACAGGGGCGCTCGTCTGGCCCCGGCCACCGGACGTCGTTCGGTATGAGGCGGCTCCCAGGGGCCATCTACTTCGCCTTCTCCGCCTTAGTGATTAAGGATGGCTCGACCCCCACAAGAGCCCCCTTGCCGAGAACGTCGTCGAGGATCTCGACATCCTCGTCAAGATCATCACATGGTGTATCCATCACAGCAGCCTTAACCCGGTCCTTGTCTCCGTTTCCCCTGCGGAAGAGACCATAGTCCTTAGTCGTGGCGACGAGGCAGGAAGAACCTGCGAGGACAACATTGCAAAAATGGATAAGTGCTTAGCAAAGAAACACCGGTGAACGCATAGATTATATAGAGTATAACATCTTGTTGATAGATTCAACATGCAGACACCATGCACGCTCTGTGCGACCGCGTGCCTCGCATGCCTCGCACACCCCCGCGTGCCCTGTGCGCCCTCGCACCCCTGCGGTGCCCTCGCCCCTCGCGACGATCTCCGCGCCCTCCCTCGGGGCCTCATGCCCTCGCGGTGCCCTCGGGGCCTCATGCCTCGAGGCCTCGTGCCCTCGCAGCCTCATGCCTCGAAGTCTCGTGCCTCGGGGCCTCACGCCCTCACGGTGCTCTCAGGGCCTCGAGACCTCACGCCCTCGCAGTGCCCTCGGGGCCTCACACCCTCATAGCATCAAGTACTCACGAATATAACATCATGTGAATAAATTCAGAGTCTATTCATTCCACCGCCCAACTCAACACAAATCCAATATGAAACTCCATATCCAAATACCTTAATCGCGTTACAGGCTAAGGGATTGCACGATGATCAAACTAGGATGAGAAATCACATCAACATGGAATCAATTAACATACTACAAGCAGATTTGCGAGTGGATGAAATCACATTGGTAGGATATCTATTAGCACACTACAAGCATGTTTTCTAAATATAACCCACCGGGTGGCAGTTACAGATATACAATGGAGTTGTTCAATATGGCGGTCCATTCAGCATGCATGCTTTCCTGTCCACCAACCACTATGCTACACAGGTTCTTGGACTGTTGTCTGTTCCTTGATACTTTAGCACAAAGCACAAAGCACGAAACAACGTCGCCTGCTGCTACTACTGCCGGCTCGAGACTCCTGGCGATGGCGCTGCATACTGGCAAAAACATAACAAAGGTCACACCCAGCTCCCATGCTAAGGAAGAAAGAAAAACCAAAGCAAGGAAGGTGGCGTGACTGCGACCACGGCTCACGCCTGGCAGACCCCGTCGCCCTAAGCGCCTGGCGAAGGACCAGCGCCTGGCGAAGGTGTGTGACCAGCACCCTCGCAGCCTTGCGCCCTGCCACCAGCGCCTGCCACCGGCCGGCCAAGCATACGCACACAGCGGCGCCTGCCGACCAGATGCACTCGCAAAGAAGCGGCGGCGCCCTCGCAACAACAGCGGCGAGTGAGGGCAGCGCGGCGTCGGTGCGGAGGCACGGCATCTGCGACTTGAGCCCTAACGCGGGAGGCGGCCAGAGCGGCGGCGGCCGGGCTTAGGGCGACTAAGCGCGGCGGCGGCTCCGTGAGGCCTCGCGCACAATGGTGGCGGCGAATCTGGCGACCTCTAGCGATCCGGGCGGCTTATTTAAAGCGGCGGCGGCTAAGCGAAGAAGAAGAATCGGACAGATGGATAATAAACCGGCCGGCGGATCGAATCTCGCCGCCGCCATGCCGGGCAGCGCCACGTGCGCGCCGCCTCACCAAGACCCAGCGTACCCTCGCCGCCGCTGCCTAACTGCGGGCTTGCCTCCTCGCCCGCCTCACAGGCCCGCTCGACCTCGCGCCCGCGCTCGACGCCCGGCGTTGCCGCCTCCCTCACCTCGGTGCGCCACCTGCGCCGCCTCGCCTAAGGGGCTCGGCCTCGCCGTCACCAACATGGGTGCGGCCCACCACCTCGCGCTCCGTCTGGCGAGGTTCGCCCGGTTGCTCCCCTCCATCGGCGACCAAGCCGACCCGATCTGTGGCCTTGGCTGGGCCTACTCGAAACGCCTCCGGGCTCGATAGCGCGTCTTGGCCGTGCGATAGGGTGGAGAGCGCCATGCCACTGGCACAGCGCAGCGCTCTCTGCTGGTCTTTGGGCGAGGCGGCGGCGGCGACGATGCTCTGTGGTGCACGCCCCGCAGCGAGCAACTCAACGCCGTCATGGGCCTCGGTGAAACGCTAGTCAGCACCACGATCAAGTGGTCCTCTCCTCCGCCTCATGAGCGAGGCGGCGGCCGGCAGAAGATGGGAAGAGCGGCCTTGAGCCGGAAAGCGGTGGCACCATAAGCGCACCAAAAGCAAGAAAGGAGCTTGTGGCAAAGCACCAAGGGGCGTAGGGGGATGAAGTGAGAAACAATGGGGAAAAGATAGCTTTGGTCTGGGAGAGCTTCCGCTGAAAGAAACCAAGGCAAGCAATATAATAATGAGCACTTGGTTGGTTTGCCCCAGAGCACATCACGTGAGGAGGCAATAATGAGCACTTGGTTGGTTTGTCCTAGACCACATCATGTGAGGAGGTAGCTTCATGAGGACAAAGCAAAGTGCAGGCCTACACCAAAGATAGTATGACAGGAACAGCTGGCTCACATCCACAAGAAAACTTCGAATCATATGCCTATTCGCTGCTGCGACTCACGTATACCAACAATCCCACCACAGCACTTAATATTATTTTTGCTAATTGGTAGCGTGATATCCTAGGTGTTTCAGCACTCTCGGAGCACATTTTCGGACGCAATCACCCTTGAACCCTACCGAAACTCTTCTGAAGTATTAACCTCTGCATAAAAGGCACATTAAAGACTGCCCCATTCGGCGTTCCTCTCGAGACGCCAAGGCGAGAATCTTGTTGGAAGAATAATTCATCCCTCTGGATCTGGGACCGCTTTGTATGACGCGCGTCTGAGTCAAGAAATGCTACTATACTCCTGAAAGACTGTAATACCCTCGCTTGTACTTATAGGGTAGAAATCCCCAAAGGGGTATTGTGGTCATTTGTACAGGCTCGGGAGCCTATAAATACCCCATGTACCTCTCTCATTAGGGGGGCTCTTGAGCAATACATAGAAGCAAGTCACTAGGTGAGCCTTGGGAGGGATCCTCGAACCCCCGCAGGCCACCGACAGGAGTAGGGCGGTCCTCCCGGACCCCCGAACCTGTATAAATCCTTGTGTTACGCTCGCTCTCGTGGACGTAGGCCCGTAGCACGGCCGACGTCCGCCCTCTTACTTGTGTTCGGTTTTACACGATCAGCGAGTATCTTGAAGGGTTCGTGACCAAGATGATCCGAGGCGGATCGCTTATCGAAAAGCCAAAATGTATACTTTGGTTGAAGAGTCCTCTATAAGCGAGGTACTCAAGGGATGCTCATGCAATGCATTCATGAGCGAAGGATTAACACTCCTTCACAACATACGGTGGCATCTGTGGAAATCATGCTTCCTCTGAGCGTTGGTCGGTAAGGCCTTTTGACAAGGTTTTCTTGCCCATGACCTATCTGATGCTAAAGAGTTGGTTAAAAAGTGGGTCAATGCCAATTTCATAGCGAGCAAATACACCAACCAGCTCAAGCATTACAAAGCGATACCTCTGTCTTGGCCTTTTTGCGACAGGGGTCTCGATATCTCACGACCGTTCCCCAAGGCTCCGGGGAGGTTTGAGTTCCTTTTGTGGCTATTGATCGTTCACAAAATGGATCGAAGCGAACTGTGGATGGGATAACAAGAGCGGCAAAGCGGTTCATCATGAGATCGTAATTACTCGATTTGGAGTACCGAGTCGAATAATTACAGATAATGGTAAGCAATTTTGGCGCAAAATTTCAGGAATTTTTGCGACGAGTTGGGTACCAAGTTATGTTATATACATAGCCCATCCCCAAAGCAATGGGGCGATCGAGCGTCTGACGCCAAATAATGCGAGGAATTAAAACCCGAGTCTTTGACCAGCTCATCAAGCGCTCGGGGGCTTGGGTACACGAATTACCCTCCGTATTATGGACAGTTCGTACGACTACTAGTCGAGCTACAGGTGAAACCCCCTTTTTCTGGTCTTCGGAGCTGAAGCTATGCTTTCTCTGGAACTAAAGATACGGTCAACACAAGTCGAAACTTTTAATGACTCCAACCAAGAACAACTTCGAGCGGATGACATTAACCTACTCAAAGAAAGGAGAAACTAGGCCTTAATCCATTCAGCAGTCTACCAACAAGCCCTGCGCAAATACTACGATCGTAAGGTCCAACCTCGCATGACCTTCTTTCAGAGGTGACTTAGTATTGAGGCTCGCCAATCCAAGTCTAATCGGAACAAACTTTCTCCCAAGTGGGAAGGTCCTTACATGGTGAAGTTACTCGGCCGAGTCGAAGACGATTGGCAATGGAAGATGACCAGGTTCTCTCGAATTCTTGGAACATCGACCAGTTACGCAAGTTTTATGTGTAACCAACCATTCAGACAATAAAGACTCAGATTCTTTCTACCTCTATTGTCTTACTTTTGAGTAGTGCTTTCATAATCTTTCAACTACATTCCAAACACCCAGTTTTCTTTACACTGGTCGAAAGGCAGGTAACATCACCTAGTCGAAGCCTTTCCTCTCTGTACTTGGTCTTGCCCACTAGAAGGAGCTTCCTAGTGTCGACTCGTTACTCACTTTTGCAGCCAATACAAAGAGCTCGGGTTCTATTTGGTCGAAATATTTTTAAAGCCAACTCTTTTCACCTTAGTTTATTTCTTCAGTTATTTTGAAAAATATTCTAAGTAGAGTGCACTTTCTTAGATTTATTCAACGCCTTTGGTGTACTCGATCCGTCTCAAGCGGTGGAGGAAAAACACATCTAGTCGAAGTCTTTCCTCTCTGCACGTGGTCCTGCCCACTAGAAGGAACTTCCTAGCATTGTTCAGTTTACTACTTTTGCTACCAAGACAGACTTATCGAGTCCACCAAGGAAAGGTGAACGAGGACTTATCGAGTCCACCAAGGAAAGGTGAACGAATTTTTTGAAGTCCTCTAGACGTTTGCTTAACTCAAGTTGCCGTTCTCGATTTGATTAAGCTGGTCGGAGATGGTAACATCACCTAGTCGAAGACTTTCCTCTCTGCACGTGGTCCTGCCCACTAGAAGGAACTTTCTAGTGTCGATTCGTTCCCACTTTTTCGACTAGTGCATGACAATCGTGACCAAAACTACAAGTTAATCAAACCTCTCTGTTTTTAGAAACCCCTTTTCACACTATTTACTTAGTTTGTCTAAACAAACTAAGCAAATAGTCGGGGGCTAGGATAAAGTTATTAATTTGACTTCAATTCTTAGTCTTTCTGTCGTTAATTATCTTTTGAGTTACTAACTACTCGACAAGATGGTTTGCAGGAAACAAGATGGATTATATAATACATCAACAAAAGCTTGTTTTTCACAGGTTTTTTACAAACTACTCTGAAGAGGGAGAGCCCAGTCGCATCTCTTCCGAGACCTTCCTGCCAACTGGTTGCATTTCTTCCATAAGACGAATTGCTTCTGCCTCAAGGCAGTCGAAATCGACTTCAATTGGCTGTACATTAAGGTTGGGGTCACGAGCTTTAAGTTTTGCTAATGCATAACTTACTGCACCTTCGACCGCCTCCTTGATTGACTCAGCTTGGTTGGCCTTCAGAGTGGTCACCAGTTCTTGCAAAGTCCCGACTTGTTCCCCAATAGTACTTATGTGTTATGTGAGAAGCTATTGTATCATCTTGAGGAGTTTTTCCCTCATTACATAGCTCACCAAGTATATTGTTCAGGAGCATGATGTTGTCTTGAAGATTAATCTTCATCGACTTCATCTCCTGTTGGTTACGAGTCGAAGCCTCGCGGAGTTGTTTGTTTTTTACCACTTGCTCTGAAAAGAATAAGACTAGTCAAGCAAAAATAAACTCCTAGAGAAGGAAAAAACAAAAATAATCACAGGTAAAAGAATTCCATACCTACTAATCGAGAATCTAACTTCTTGATTTCTTCATTATGGGAAGCAATGGTCTTAGCATGCCGCTCCTCCCACAATTTGATGTCCTTGGCATTTTCCTTAGCAATGCGGACAGTCTCGTCAAGGATCAAGGTTTTTTCCTGATCCCTAGTTTCGAGCCTTCCCAATTTGAGCTCAATTTCTAAAAAAGAAATGGGAGTTAGAAAAGGAAAAGAACTCGTAAAGGACTACAGGTAAAGAATTGCTTACTTGCTCGTTGAGATCTCAGCCTCTCAATTTCTTGATCTTTATCTTTGGCTATACTAGAAATCTCGTGAATAACCAAAGTTTTATCTTTGATTTCGTTTTGAAGCTTTCTCATGTCGTCTTCTTTTTCTGAAAAGAAGCAAGAGTTAGGTAAAGATCAACAACATAAGCAGTCTTAAGTTCAGCACTTACTATTTAGCTCTTCCTGCACTTTTACAGTTGCAGAGTTAGCCTCCTGAAGCTTCTTCAAGAGATCTCCTACCTTTTCCCCTAGTTTTCTCGACTCCTCTTTTTCATAATCGAGCGAGTCGGCGAGGTCTTTCATCGCTATTTAACTTTGTAAAGGTTAAAAGTAGACATGAACACTATTTAACTAGTCGTAAGTCTTTCTACAACTAGCACCTAGTCGTGAGTTTTTCCACGACAAGCCTCATAAGGCACTGTATAAGTAGTCAAACTCTAAAACCACTACGAATAACAGTGACTTACCACCTCTCTGCCTGTTTGCAGAGTTTCGCTTTTTCCTGTCGTAGCTCTATGAGTTGTCGGTGATATTCACCAACAGTGACAATTTGTTCCAAAGCTTTCTGCAAAAAGAAAGACAGTGAGAAGCAAGGGAAGACCATATATATAAGTATCCTTAAGTACTTACATTCATGGTCGACCGAGCAAACATCGAGTAAACCAACGCTGGACTCTTCAGCCCATCTATCTTCGCGACTTGATCCCACCAAACCTTCTCAAGATGCTCATTGTCAAAAGTTTCCCCTCTATTGGGAATATCTTTGGGATGAGGGACTCGATCGCGAGATCTAAAAGCTGAAGACCCTACGATGGAAGCAGGCCCAAAGAAATAAGCACAGAAGTTGAAATATTCCTCGTCTTCTGATTCTGTAACTGCAGTTTCTCTTTGGGTACCGGGAGGAACGTCTTCAACGACTTCCTTTCTAGCACGGTGGTCAAGTACATCACCACCTTGGCCAGAGGCTTCTACAGTTGCCTCTGCTGTCTCCACGACCACTTCAGTGGTCGTAGCTACTACCTTAGTGGTCGTAGCTACTACCTCAGTGGTTGTGGTAACCACTTCAGGAGCCACGACTTCCTCCACTACCCGGGCTGTGGATGATCCTTCAACCACTTCCACTGTCATCTCTCCAACCGCTGAAGAGGCGGCAATGGGCTTCTCGATAGAAGCGTCCTCGGGGGCTGAAGGAGTCGGGCTAAAATCAACAAAAGGAAAGCAAGTCAGGTTGTAAAAAGCGAAAGGTAAATGCTATTCTTACACTTTAGTTTGTTTCACATACCTCTACACTCTGGACCTAACCAGGAATTTAGGAGTCATCTTCCCAACGGAAGATTTCTTCGACTTCTTTTCTACGACCACGTCTGGTCAGAGTTCAAGTTGAAGAATGGGCTTGACCATGACCACGTCTGGTCGTGGATCTTGAACAGGAACCATCTCTCTGGTCTCCTGACTTTCCGGATGGCCGAGATCAGTCTCGACCACTCCAAGAGCAGCGCTACCCTCAAGCTGTGAAGCTCTGCTTTGGATCAGCATTGTCCTTCACAAAAGACATAAAGTCCTTCCAGTTCTCCTTTTCTAGTTGCTTGACAAAACTAGGAGTGGCAGAAACTGCGAAAGTTTTCTTGTCATAATAAAAGGGTACCTTGGCCTTGCGGGCTTTGCGCCTAAGAGGTTTGACTGCTTCGGCCTCCTCAGCTTTAGCTGCTTCAACCTCGGCTTCTGCTGCAGCCATATCTACCGCAGACTTTGCAGGGGATCTGGTCAAAATAAAAGAACTCGAGCTTGCTCCTCCCTTGTCGGCGACTTTCGCGAGTCGACGCTTCTTAGTCGGAGGAGCTGAGCCTTTGTCCGTTGTCATCCCTGCACCGATGGTTATCAGTTCGACCTCTTCGTCGTCCTGACAGTTTTCCATACCTACTTTCTGTAAAGAAAAACAGAAAAAGAAGAATTACTGACCGGTCGTAAGATTTTCTACGACCAGTATCCAGTCGTGAGTTTTTCTACGACATTTTCTTGATCGTAAGATTTTCTACGATCACTACATAGTCATAAGTTCTTTCTACGACTATGAAGTACTAAGGATAAAATCAACTCTTGATTACCTTTAGGCGCTCCATCTTTTCCTCTGCGGATAAAACCGCAAGAATTTGAGGAACTGCCACTCTGAGTGGCGGAGACTTCTCACAAACGAGTTTGACTCGAACATCAATCTCTGCCTGTGAAAGATCTATGTAAACAGATAAAGACATTCATTAGACAACTGTGAGAAAGACCAAACCAAGAGCTAAGTCAAAAATTCATTTACCCTCTTCGTAGTCCCTGGTCGGGTCTTTTGGCCCCGTGTACCTCCACATAGGAGGTACTCGTTTATTCAAATGGCTAATTCGACGTGTGATGAAATCCTTCACCACATGCCATCCGGTCAGCCGCTCCTCTCTCAAGTCCTTGATGGCTCGAATATAGCGGGCAATCCGGCTGATATCCTTGGGAGTCGAATCCCATGAAGAATTCTTTTCGGCGGCCTTCCCCTCGAAAGTAAGGCTGTCTTCTTGGGTGATTTTCCAGTAAAACCACCTCTTCCTCTATCCCGGCCACGAAGATTTAGTAAACATCTGAATATACTCCCTCGACTTCAAGTCATGGAGCTTCAAACCACAACTTCCAGCAATTCCAGATTGTCGGGCCATTCCATAATAATATTGGAAAAGCTCGAGGTCCGGAATTCCAGTGCACGCCTCACACAAGTACGAATACACTTAGCATAGTGATGGAATTAAGACCGAGGTTCACTAATTCCACCCCAAAGTGCTCGAGTATGAGTGTGAGAAAGGGGTGAGCGGGCAATCGAAGGCCACACTCACAATATGCCTGGAAAATGGGGATTTGCCCAGTCTCCCCTGATGGCCAATGTTGTCCAGACGCCACAATCCATTTCACAAGAACTTTCTCTAGAATCTTCCCGGCGTCGACTAGGGCTTGAATCTTCACCGCATCCATCTCCGACTCAGCCCACTCAGAAACTTTCCCAGCCATCTCTCTCATAAGGGGCAGGTTTTGCATTAAGGAAGATCTTCAGAGAAGACACGATTGGGTTGGCAACGGAGAAGGCACGATTGAGTTGGTGGCAGAGAAGACAAGAACTCGATGAACAGCGAGAACAATTTGGGGAAAAGTAGAAATCCAAGTTTTACCCCCAGTAAGTATTTATAACCGTATGCCTGGGCTGAAGGCGTAGCATTCAAAAGGTTGCCACCGCTTCGGGAACCGCTCCAACGCACAGACTTGTGGGAGTCGTTTGCGATTCTCTAACTTGTCCGTTCAAGAAAATCAGGTTCGTTTTTACACCTCAAGCAAAATTACTTTCTTGGTCAGATCTTTTTGACCAAATGAAATATTAATCGAAAAGGATTTTCTTCCGATCACCATACTACGACCACCTCATGATCGTAGGAGTTTTCTACGGCTATTTGATAGTCGTAAGCAACCTTCTTGACTAAGCATATTTCTAGTCAAAGTAGTACACAAATGTCGAAGAGTTTTTCCTTCGACCACCTTTCTACGACCCTCTCTTGGCTGTAAGACCATCTATGACTCCTTCACCAAGTAAGTTACTTTCACTTGAAGCTGGGGGGCTAGATGACGAGGATCTGATAATCCTCATTTTATCTTTTATCTATAATTCTTATTATAAGTAAATATGATGTCATGTGGTCCCTAGGTATACCCCTTAAATTTACAAGGGAGAAGCCTACTAGGTGGTCGTAAGTTCTTCTACGACCACCCCCATAGTCGTAAGTCTTGCTACGACTACCTTATGGTCATAAGTTCTTCTATGATCACTACCGAGTCGTAAGTTATTCTACGACTACCCCATAGTTGTAAGTCTTGCTACGACTACCTTATGGTCATAAGTTCTTCTACGACCAGGTCAGCTACGACCACCTTATGATCAATAAAACCTACAGGCGAGTGGGTCCAATTGATTAAGGAATCCAAACAGTAAACATACGCTGTTATTATGCGAAATAATAACACGCAATACCCCATTATCTCTGACAAGTAACTGCTAGGCAGCGTGAAGGAGTTACCATCCCGATGATTACTGCAAACGTGCGCCCGTTACTGGATTTGATGAGACGTCTCTTCAGCAGGGGAAAACGGCTATTCCTTCACGACTATATAAAGGCAACAGTCAGAGAGGGAAAGGGGATAGAGCAATCGAGGCGTACATACACGCTATCGAGGGTTATCAGGAAGACAAGTGCTATCATCTATAATAGTCTTAGTTTTTCTCCTGATTATTCAGAATACACTCAATACCATACACACACAGGAGTAGGGTTGTTATTCTCTCCGAAGAAGGCCTGAACCTATATAAAAATACCTGTGTCAATCTCTCTGCATGATTCCATTCTAGGAGACCCCCCGAATCAAACAATCTTTACGTAAGATCGGTTCTAAAACACTGACAGGTCTGGTCCAAGAACTTGTCCTGCACCAGTCTCTGTCCAGTACAAGGGCGTCCTACATTTTCTTCCATAAAGAGCTTCAAAAGGAGACATCCGGAGGCTTGCTTGATAGCTGTTATTGTAGGAGAACTCAGCATGGGGTAACGTTCTGTCCCAACTTCCTTGCCTTTCCAGAGCACAAGCTCTCAGCATGTCCTCAAGTACTTGGTTGACCCCTTTCGGTTTGTCCATCAGTTTGTGGGTGATAAGCTGTGCTGAAATTAAGGTCTGTGCCCATAACATCATGTAGCTTTTGCCAAATCTTGGAGGTGAACTGAGAACCTCTGTCTGATACTATCTTCTTTGGGACACCATGCAAACACACAACCTTTGCCATGTTGATTTCTGCCAATTTGCCTCCAGAATAGGTGGTCTTCACAGGAATAAAGTGAGCAATTTTGGTTAGGTGATCTACAATGACCCATATAGAGTTAAAACTGGCTTGGGTCCGGGGTAGACCAGTTATAAAGTCCATCCCTACCTCTTCCCATTTCCACTCGGGTATGGGCAAGGGCACCAAAAGACCCTAGGTCTTTGGTGCACAGCCTTAACCTTTTGACAAGTATCACATTTAGCCACATATTCTGCAATTTCTCTCTTCATACTAGGCCACCAGTACATCTCCTTGATGTCTTGATACATCTTTGTAGCTCCAGGGTGAATGGAATACAGTGCTTCATGGGCTTTTTTTTAGTAAAATATTCTTGAGTTCTATGTTATTTGGCACACATAGCCTCCTGTCAAACCATATGGTCCCTTGATCATCTTCTGAAAACCTCAAAGATTTCCCTTTTCTCATGTTGGCCTTGATTTCTTGAATGACTGCATCTTCAACTTGAGCTGCCCTAATTTGTCTTTGCAGGTTGGGTTGCACTTCCAAAGTTGCCAAAAACCCTTCTTCAACTATCTCAAGTCTGAGTTTCTGGAATTCCTCATACAAAATAGGCTGACTTTCTTTGACCATCAAGGTACTACTATAAACCTTTCTACTTAGAGCATCAGCTACCACGTTGGCCTTGCCGGGGTGATAATGAATTCCAAGATTGTAGTCTTTAATCAGCTCTAACCACCTTCTCTGCCTCATATTCAAATCTTCTTGGGTAAAAATATACTTTAAGCTCTTGTGGTCTGTGTAGACTTCACATCGGTTTCCAATGAGATAATGGCACCAAATCTTCAAAGCATGCACCACAGCAGCTAGCTCTAGGTCATGAGTTGGGTAATTGGTTTCATGAGGCTTCAATTGTCGGGAGGCATAGGCTACCACTCTTCTTTCTTGCATGAGGACACAGCCGAGTCCTTGCTTTGATGCATCACAATAGACTTCAAAGTCTTTTTGGACATCTAACAATATCAAAACTGGTGCAGAGGTCAACCTTCTCTTGAGCTCTTGTAATCTTTGTTCACAATCAGATGTCCATGAGTACTTCTTTTACTTCTTCAATAGCTGAGTGAGAGGTCTTGCTATTCGAGAAAAACCTTCAATAAACTTTCTATAATACCCTGCTATACCAAGAAAACTCCAGACCTGAGGCACTGACTTTGGAGGTTCCCAATTGAGCACGTCTTGGACCTTACTGGGGTTGACAGAGACTCCATTTTCGGAGAGCACATGTCCCAAAAAGACCACTTCCTTCAACCAAAACTCACATTTACTAAACTTAGCAAAGAGTTGGTGAGCTCTAAGCTTCTCCAAAACCGAAAAGAGGTGCTTTGTATGCTCTTCTTCACTTTTGGAATACACAAGGATCTCATTAATAAAAACAATGACAAGCTTGTCAAGATACTCCATAAACACTCTGTTCATCAAATTCATGAAATAAGCAGGGGCATTGGTCAGCCCAAAAGACATAACAGTAAACTCAAACAGCCCATATCTAGTTGAAAAAGCTGTCTTGGGGATGTCTTCTTGGCGAATCTTAAGCTGGTGGTACCCTGACCTCAAATCTATCTTTAAAAACACTGCAGCTCCCCTCAACTGATCAAACAAATCATCAATTCTGGGCAAAGGATACTTGTTCTTGATAGTGACTTCATTGAGAGCTCGGTAGTCCACACACATTCTTTGAGTACCATCCTTCTTGGCCACAAATATCACTAGAGCTCTCCAAGGTGAGGAGCTAGGCCTAATGAAACCTTTGCTCAACATGTCTTCAATCTGCTGCTTCAACTCCACTTGGTCATCAACATGCAGCCTATAAGGTCTTTTGGATATGGGGGAGGTCCCTGGAACAAGGTTAATCACAAACTTAGGATATCTATCAGGTGGCATGCCTGGGAGCTCATCAGGGAACGCATCTGCAAAATCTCGGACCACAGGGACATCTTTCAAGGCTAGAACTTGGGCACTGCAAGCTAGAGCTCCTTTAAGCTTCTCCGAGGAGGCTTCAAACTTCACTGTGACACCACTAGGGCTGGTCAAAGAGATTCTCTTACCACTGCAATCCAACATGGCATGGTGGTTTGCAAGCCAATCCATACCTAAGATCACATCTAAAGACTTTGTGTCCAGAAGGATAAGGTTGGCCAAGAATTCTACTCCCTCTATGACCAAATTAACTTGTGGACAACCCTGGTTCGTGCTTAACTCCGAACCGGGGGATTGAACCAACAAGGTAGATTTAAGAGCAATAACTTGAAACTGGTGCTTGGCAACAAAACTTCAAGAAATAAACAAATGAGAAGCTCCATAATCAAATAGAACTGCACCTGGCACTGAATTTACTAGGAACATACCTAGTACAACATCGGAGGAGGTCTGGGCTTCCTCTACGGCCACATGGTTCACACGACCCCTTCCAAAAGATTGAGAGGTCCTAGCTTGAGGAGGTCCCAGCGGCTGCTTGAGTCCTTTGTGGGTATTGGCTGGCATAATGTCCCACTTGATGACACTTAAAACAGGTGATCCCTGCTGCTAGAGAGGACTTTGAGAGCTGATTGCTGCTGCTAGTGATGCGTCGCTGACCTAGGACAGCTGAACGGGAAGTCTTGTCAGAGGTCCTAGAAGACCCAGGAGGCCCTTGGCGCCTAGGTTGGTGCTGCACAAAAGTCCTAGCACGCTAAGGAGGTCTTTGTTGAGTATTAGAGGGTGACATCTTTCTCTTGTAAGCCTCGGAAAGCTCCCTGCGAGATTCTTCAATGAGCATAGCTTTATTTACCATGTGCTGAAAATCAGGATAGTCGTTGCCAACGACTTGAACTTTCAGGCTGGGGTGGAGACCTCGCTTAAAGCGCTTTTAGCGTGCATCATTAGTGGCAACATCTTCACGGGCATAACGTGACAACTAAGTGAATTTGGTAAGATACTCACTCACAGTCATGTTGCCCTGTTTAAGGTCCCGAAACTCATTTTTCTTCATCTCAACCTTCCCATCAGGGACATGGGAATGGCGAAAAGCTGCTGCAAACTCAGTCCATGTAATCCTCTGGGGATCAACATGAGAGGCACAAAAAGTATCCCGCCATTCAGCAGCAGGACCTTCCAATTGGTGTGACGCAAATAAGACCTTCTCTCGGTCTTCACAACGAGCAATATCCAGCTTTTTCTCAGTTGATCTCAGCCAATCATCCGCATCCAAAGGCTCTGGGGAGCTTGAAAAGCTGGTTGGGAGAGTCTTCATAAACTCTGACAACCTTGATTGAGGATGAACCAAGAGGGAAGGTGGCGGCACAACTGCTGCTTGGCTATTCTGGCTCATCATGGCCAGTAAGGCAGTGGTGGTTTGACTTTGCTGGGCCATGATTTGGTTCATGTTTTGCATAATGGAACTCATCATTTGAGCTTGTGCTGCCATGAACTATCCAAAACCTGGGTCTACCACTGACATTGGAGGAGAAGGTGGTGGAGGCAACTGTTCTGAGGGCTCATTCTGACTTGTTGATTACCGAGTTTGAACCATCTGCACCAAAACCTCTTTGGCTTAATAGATAAGAAAGAAAGCATAATAGATAAGAGGGAATAACACAAAGATAAGTTAGAGCAGGGGAGAAAGATGGATTTTTCTATTAGGGGTGACTTGGCTAGACTCAAAAGCAAAAGCCCATAAGGCTTCAAAAGAGATAATAAAACTACAAACAGTGGTCCTAATGACCAACCTAAGCGCAACTGAAATTAAATAAGGGGCACTACCAACCTAGCCTTACCAAGTCGGCCCTATGGAGGTTACAGAGGCAAGAAGGTCAAGTTAAAATTTGGAAACAAAGTTTCAGAGGAGGTAAGATAACAGAACCAAGGAAAAAGATAAGAATGAAGTAGGATAAGATAAGAAGGGATTGAGACAAGGTAAGTATAGCAAAGGACAAGATAAGAAAAGGAACCACCAAACAAATTGTAAAGTTGGTTTGATTTAGAAAATAGCTTTTGAATCAAACTAAAACGACCTTTCTACCTATGGCCACGTCCTACAGCCGACCAAGGCTCTGATACCACCTTTGTGAGGACCTCCTCTCGGAAATGCACTGGACATGGCAAATACTGGATTTTTTTTGTATGAGTGTGCGCGTCCCGGTACTACCGCACCAAGGGGCGGTAGTACCGCCCGCAGGTTTTGAGAGGGGAGGTCTATCCAGACCTCCCAGGAGATCTTCAAAGACCTCCTGGAGGTCTTGACTGAGTGCACTGAGCTAGTCCCAGGAGTCCAAGCTAGCTCACATAAAACAACATAGGTGTGATCACAACCGCATGGTCAAACAAAAGATGAAGCAAACAGTTAAACCTTGCATTAAACAAGACTTTATGGTCCAGGCTTGCTTACAGAGGTCTGCCAATTTGGGCTTACAAAACCAACAACAGGAGGATCACAAAAGCCGTAAACACAAAGGCGCTGGAAGCCATCCGGCAAGCCCACAGGCTATCGAGTGGAAGACGTCCTAGGCAGCCGGGTCATCAAAGAACTCCTCCTCGAAGAGCTCTGAGCATCCCTGCATCTGATCATCTTCGATCACCGCTTTAACATAGGGCTTAAAGCCAAGAGTACTTTGAACGTACTTAGCAAATCGCAGGGAACAGATATGCAATTAATATTCATGCATTGGCTTAATAATGAGAGTTGTAGGGTTAGTTGCACAAAGCTAAGTTTGACAGTAAATAACAGGTATAGATTGAAAAGCTCAATTTTGAAAACCATAATACTTAAGTTCCTTTGATTGAAAAGAGGGGTAGTGAGCACCAACTCATTCCCCAAGCCACTTGGGAGAGGTCTGATCGCACCTACGACCAGGACCTCTCCCAAGACCTCTCTGGAGCACCCGCTCCAGAGCACCTAAGACCACTTGGGGGAGGTCTGGTCGCACCTACGACCAGGATCTCTCCCAAGACTGTAGGATCGTAATGGCAATCAGAAGGGGGGGGGGTTTAATGATTGCAGCGAATTGACCCCCGAATTCAACCTTCTTTTAGTGCACAAAAAACTTCAGCAACTTCTCTGATGATGCTTGAAGAACTTCACAACCGAGACCACCTCAGAGCATAGGAAGAACACCAAATCAAGAAACAAAGTAGAACGAATCTGAATTTTATATATCAAACTTGATTTGTGTCTACAAAGTGCTCAGCAAACACCCCTCAAAGCCCCAATTCGAAGAACATCTAAATCGCAGCAACTGCAGCAAGGTACGATCTCAAAAACCCTAGTCTCGGCACGTAACTCCCCAAAATCCCCCTGCAAGCTGTACCCTACTCCCTTCTCTTATAGCCTAGAGTCCTATCCATGTCCAACACGACACCAATACGAACTCTATCTCAAAACACTCAGATTTGGAAATCCTTCCAAATCTGTCTTTCCAAAAACTCCACGCCCTAAGCCTCTACGACTCCATCTCGTAGCTTCCAGCGTGCACCCCATGATCTCCACGTGCTCCAGCGCGATCCAAACCACCTCTTGACATCCACGACTTCCAAGACCTCAGATTCCCCATCCTAGTCCGAGTCAATCCCGTCACCGACCGTGATTCGTCCTCACGCCTCAACCTGCACATGCAAAGATCAAAGAAACCAATTCTTGGCACAAGTTTTCCAACTTGACCATCCATTAGCTCACTCACACCCATAAACACTATCATGCATCATGCAACAAGATATAGCTTACGAATTCAAAAACTTCGCAGTCAATTCCCCAAAACGACAACTTTCTAGAGTACAATCGATACTACCGCCATTGTACGTCCGGTACTATCGCACACGCGGTCGTACCGCTCAAAACACACCGGTACTACCGATTCTCAAGAACTTCCAAAACTTCCAAAAACATCGTTTCTGGAAAAACCATACCGCGCCCTTGCGGTATCACCGTCTTGCGGTACTACCGCCAAACATGTCGTGGTACTACCGTAAATCACTTAATAGTGCAAACAGTGTACGTCATAACCTCTTTCTCAAAGGAAAACAAAAGCGGTACTACCGTTATTAAAACACCGGTACTACCGAAATTTAGGTACTACCGCCATTCAAACTGCAATACTACCGTTCCAAGAAAATCCGCAAAGTCCTCAGAACAGCGTCCTTTGCCACGTGGACGCTCTAGATCCATGGGCCGATCGGACCATGGGTCTCAGCCGTTGGATTTAGAAGCACTGTAGAAAGTCCGAACGGCCCACTTGATTTTATCCGTTAGATTTCAATCCAACGGCTCAAAGTCCTTGAGCAGTTCAGACGGTCCGAACGTTACAACTCAATATCAGCCGTTAGATCAAGATCTAACGAACCGAGTAAAACACTTCAGAGAAAATGACTTGCGGTACTATCGCTGCACACACGCGGTCATACCGCACCGCGGTAGTTCCGCACAAACAAAGCCGGTACTACCGATAATCCTGACAAAAACTGATTTTCAGCAGAACTTAATAGAGCTCTGATCCAAGTCACCACAACAAGTCTATAGGACAAAGTATTCAACATTAAGTACTCAGACAAGGTCTAACTTATTGTCAATGTGTTCATCATCAAATAACATGACCAAAAACCTCTTAGTCTTACAATCTCCCCCTTGATGACTACATTGACAATACTTTCAATAACAAGTAATGAATGAGTGAAAGGAAGTGACAAAGAGTCAAAATCTGCCAAGCAAAGTGAACTGCAGCTGAAGAACTTCCTCTAATAGTAGAAAATCAAATTTTTGCAAGATGTTCTCAGTTTTCTCCCCCTTTGGCAATGTGATCATCAAGAGCAGAAAAGGGAAGGAGCATGAAGAGTAAAAAGTCCAGAAGCTTTGCAAGTCAATTTACTGGTTTATCCAAGTCAATTTGGGTGAGTAGAGCTAAGAAGATCAAATAAATGCATATACCATATAGCAATGACCAGACAAGTATTTCAAGATGATGAGACAATTTAGATTCATGACAGGCATATCACACAATGACTAAAAAGATTATAAAACCACAAATAGAAGTCACCAAAAAGTGAAAGCTACACAGTGAGACAGACTTTAAATCTGGATGAGCTACAGTCTCATGTATCATCCTCTTGCTTCACTTTCAATTTTTATTTGCATGTGGTATGCTTGCAGCATACTTCTTTTCTAGGGTGGCATGCTTCAAGCATACTTCTTTTGATGAAAGCACTTTTTGTGCATTTTTATTTATTTCAAGGGCACATAGCTATGTATGGCATGCTTGAAGCACACATCTTTTCATGTGAGCACTATTATGTACCCTTTTTTTTTGTTTGATACACAGCTATGTATGGCATGCTTGGAGCACACATCTTTTCATATTCTTTTTCTCAACCTTTTATCTTTTATAACATGCCAAATTGAGTGACCAACACAGGATTGAAATGAGAGACATTTTTGCTTCAAATCTAAGATTTAAAATAAGACTCACACACAAGCTTATCCTTTTCAATAATCAACATAGAGTGATACCAATAATCAATCTAGTCAAAGATTTCAGCCATGTCATGTTTTAGTTCTTTATGTAGCAAGTGTATTTAGCCAGTCCAGATCAAAACTACATAGCACATGAGTAAATATGATAAGGATAGCTCAATTCCTCTTTTGAAATCAAAAGCTTGACTTAAATAAGAAACAAAAGCTTCTGAAATTTCACACAGCTCCCCCTCAAAATAAGCCCATAGGATGAACAACACCCAATTCACTCTGCAAACGAACAAAATGAGAAGTATCAGGCGGCTTAGTGAAAATATCAGCAAACTGAAAGTCAGTCTCAACAAAGTGGAGAACAATATCACCTCTTTCAACATGATCTCTAAGAAAGTGAAATCTGATATCAATGTGTTTGGTTCTAGAATGTTGCACTGGATTTTTAGCAATGTGAATAGCACTAGTGTTGTCACAATAAAGTGGAACAGTACCCAATTCTAAACCAAAGTCTCTAAGAGCAGAAGAAATCCAAAGAACTTAAGAGCAGCTAGCAGCAGCAGCAACATACTCAGCTTCAGCAGTTAATTGAGCAACAGAAGATTGTTTTCGTGAGGACCAAGACACTAGTGATGTGCCTAAAAAGTGACATGTGCCAGATGTGCTTTTTCTATCAATCCTACACCCCGCAAAATCACTATCCGAGTATGCACGCAAAGTAAGACAGGATGAAGATGAATAGAAAAGACCAAATTCTAAGGTTGATTGGAGATACCTGAGAATCCTTTTCACAGCCTGTCGATGAAATGCATGAGGTGAAGCTTGAAATCGAGCGCATAAGCATACAGCAAAGTGTATATCTGGCCTTGAAGCAGTCAAATAGAGTAGAGAACCAATCATACTTCTATATTCTTTCTGATCCACCGCCTCACCTTCTTCATCTGGGTCAAGAACATTTGTAGACCCCATTAGTGTAGAGATGGGTTTGCAAGTTGCCATGTCAAAACGCCTAAGCAAGTCTTTAGTATACTTGGTTTTATGAATGAAATTGCCTTGCTTGGACTGTTTTACTTGCAGTCCTAAGAAGTAAGTTAACTCCCCCATCATACTCATCTCGAACTCCCTGCTCATAGTATCTGAAAACTTGGAAACCAAAGCATGAGAGGAGCCCCCAAAGATGATATCATCCACATAAATCTGAACAAGTAATAAATCATTGCCATGACGAAGTGTGAACAGAGTTTTGTCTACTTTGCCCATTTGGAATTCATTTTTTTAACAAAAAGATCTTGAGCCTCTCATACCATGCTCTAGGAGCTTGCTTCAAACCATACAAAGCTTTTGAGAGTTTGTAGACATGATTAGGAAACTTAGGATTTTCAAAACCAGGTGGTTGCTTAACATAAACTTCTTCCTCAATGTAGCCATTTAGAAAAGAACTTTTAACATCCATTTGAAACAATTTGAATCCTTTAGATGCAGCAAAGGCTAAAAGAATTCTAATTGCTTCAAGTCTGGCTACAGGGGCAAAAGTTTCACCAAAGTCAAGACCCTCCACCTGTGAAAATCCTTGAGCAACAAGTCTAGCCTTATTTCTCACAACAACACCATCATCACTTTGTTTATTTTTAAAAACCCATTTAGTTCCAATTACATTATGTCCATGAGGAGGTTCAACTAAGGTCCAGACTTTGTTTTGCTCAAAGTTTTCTAATTCTTCATGCATGGCATTGATCCAAGACTCATCAGATAAAGCGTGACTTACATCATTAGGCTCAAAAGAGGCAACAAAAGCAGAATGAGCATGTGAGTCAGGAGAAGTAAACTTAGAACGTGTTACCCTTTCATGAATGTCACCAATCATCAGTTCTGGAGGATGAACTTGCTAAATTCTCAATGGTGCAGAAGGTTCTGAACTAGCTTCAACATTTTGAACATCTTCTGATGGTGGCGCACCAATAGTAGTAGGAGCATGATCTTCAGTGGTTGATGGTATGGGAGAAGGATCATTATCTAAATCAAGATCATCTTCTTCATCAAGAAATATGATTTCAGACTCCCCCTGAACTTGTGTACCTGAAATGTTAGTTCTAGAACAAGGACTGACCTCATCGAAAGTAACCTCACAAGTCTCAATAATTTTGTTGGTTTCAAGATTAAGCACTCGAAAGCCACGTGAGTGAAGAGGATATCCAAGAAATAAGCCATCAGTCGATATAGCTTCAAATTTATCCAGATTACCATGTTTAAGAATAAAACATTTGCAACCAAAAACTCTGAAGTGAGAGACACTGGGCCTTTTGCCAAATCTCAGCTCATAAGAAGTCTTGTGCAGTGAGGCTCTCAAAAATACTCTATTAGAGACATGACAAGCAGTTGAGATAGCCTCTGCCCAATACTTCCTAGGAGTGGCATGTTCATCAAGCATGGTTCTTGCCATCTCAACCAAGGTTCTATTTTTCCTCTCAACTACACCATTCTGTTGAGGAACACGTGGAGAGGAAAATTGATGTTCCAAACCTTGTTCAGAGCAAAAAGAAGCAAATAAAGAATTCTTAAACTCAGTACCATTATCACTCCTTATAACTTTCACAGCACCATTCAATTCATTATTGAGTCTGAGAAATAAATCTTTGAAATGACCAAAAGCTTCATCTTTAGACACCATAAAGTACACCCAAGAGTACCTAGAGTAATCATCAACAATCACAAGGATATACCACTTACCTCCAACAGATTGAACTCTTGAGGGACCTACAATGTCCATATGCAACAATTGTCCAGGGCCATCTGTGATGATTACAGAAATAGAAAAATGTGGAGCAGTAACCATCTTACCATGTCGACAAGGAGAGCAAACCAAAACTTTTTCACCTTTCAATTTCGGCAGCCCCCTAATGAGATCAGTTCCACTAATTCGAACAAGATGATCAAAACCAATATGTCCTAGTCTACGGTGCCAAAAGAAAAGATCTCTGGATTCAGAAGCTACCAAACATCTAACATTAGATGAAAGAGAATGATTGAAGTCAGCTTTAAAAACTTTCCCTAATCGAGAGATATTAAACACAAGATCTCCAGTAGCATCTAAAACCCTGCAAGCATGTTTCTTAAAGCTTACCTCAAGATTTTCTTCTATCAATTGTGAAACCGACAGCAAGTTGTATTTCAATTTACTTACCAAAGCAACATCTTTGAGAATGAACTTATCATTTACACGCATAGTACCTTTTGCCATCACAATTCCAGTTGAAGCATCCCCAAAAGTAATCAATTCATCACTGGATGCCTTAGTGAGGGAGGAGAACCATTTTGAATCACCTGTCATGTGCCTTGAAAATCCTGAATCAACTAGCCAAAAGGTCCCCTTCCTCAACAGCTGTACCTACAATTCAAGAGAATGTCGGTCTCACAGTACTAGGGTTAGTAAGACATGCGTTAGGAACCCAATACTGTGACACACGACGAGTAGGAGCAATAAAGGTACTTCTAAACTCTGCATGCTGCCGGCCAAAGCATTGTTTAGGTGTCATTCTGATCAATTTCGCATCAGCTTGTTTAGTGAAAACAAAAGGAACATGAAAATTCTTTCTCAGCCTATCTCTCTTTTCTTTCTTTGCTTTTCGAAAACAAAACTGAACCAAATGACCTTCTTTACCACAGTAAGTGCACTGATACTTTTCTTGATATGAAATTTCAGTTTTTCTCTTTATAGTGCTTACTTTGGTAATAAGATCCTTTTCAAAACCAGCAGATTTGAACACAACATGTTTAGGTTCAGATTCAATTTCAAATTTTTCAGGTTCAAGAAGCTTAAGAATTTTGGGAGGATGATTCTTTGCATGAACAGCAGAATTAAAACCTAGACCTTGTTTTTTAGAACTCACTCTTGATCTGTCTAGAATCATGTTCAGATTTTTCTTGCCAAAAGAAAACCTCTCCAAAGTGTCCTTAAGATAATTATTCTCTCTAGCCAATTCAGGACAAATTGTGCACTTAACAACATCATTCAAAATTTTCTTAGAAGCAACAGATTGAGCCATCTTTTCCTTTTCAGCAAACTCACTTAATTGTTTAGTCAAAGCATCAATTTCGGTTGTGAGTTTGGGACAATTTGTGCAAGAAAGAGTCTCATGATAAAGCATTTGTTGTATAGAATCCTGAGATGACTTAAGTCTAGCTTCTAACAGATCACAATTAGAGCCAGTTTTAATTTGAGCCTTCTCATTACTTGACTCTAAGCAAATAGAACTAGACTTCAGTTTTTCAATCTCAGCATGAGCAAATTTCAGCTTATCATCACAAGAATCATGCATCAGTTTTAGGTCTTCAAATTCAGCATATATAGACCTAGCAACTTTCAATTCAGAATGCAAAACTTGACATGATTCACATGATCCATCATCAGGAATAGCAGCTTTAAGTCTATCAATTTCAGAATTCAAGCTATCAACAACAATGTCATGTTTCTTTGCTTTCTTTTTGTATTTTTTAAGCTCATTTGTCAATTTCAGCACATCACATGATAAATCAGCATAAGAGGGCTTTACCTCATCAGGGTCACTGTAGAGATCATCATCATCATTAGTTTCTTCACAACTTGCCATAAAGCACATCCCTGTGAAATCAGTCTCTTTTGCCTTCTTGTGATCATTATCGTTGTCGCTGTCTGAATCAACATCATTTAGCCCAATCTCCTCAAGAGCTGAAAGCACCTTGTTGACAGCTTTACGATAATTTTGCTTTTTGCTTGAATCAAATTTGAATTTTGAACCCCGAGCTGGTGCTTTGTCCTCCTTGGCTTCTTTTCCTCTTAGCTTGGGACAATTTACTTTTATGTGGTTTGGCTCACCACATTCAAAGCATCTGATTAGACCTTCTCTTCTCCTTGCTTTGACATTATTGATTGCTTTAGTCACCCTATTTGAGAAGAGTACAAACTGTTCTTCTGGGATCTCCTCCAATTGTTCATCTGAAATAGCACTCAAGGCAGACAAAGAGAAACTAGAAGAGCTAGATGAATTGTCAGTTTGGTTAGTCACTAAACCCAAAGAGTTGGACTTGTTTTTTCTGGCCAAAATATCAATCTCATGAGTTTTCATCTTGGAATAGAGATCATTTAAAGTGAGTGTTTCCATATTAACAGAATGATTGATAGTAGTGACTAGAACCTCCCAAACAGACATATCCAAGGCATTTAAGATTTGACGAGCATTATCAGAATCAGAATAGATAACATCAACAGATTGCAAATCACTAACAATTTTATTGAAGCGATCAAAAAGAGCATCAACAGATTCTCCTGGTTTCATCGCAAATTTAGAGTACTCCTTTTTAAATTGGTTCTGACGAACACCTTTAACAGATATTGAACTTTTATGAGAATCAGCAAGTGTAGTCCAAATTTTGTTAGCAGATTTAATGTTGGCAATTCTAGCAAACTCGTTTCTCCTTAAACCTTGTAACAAAATATTTCTAGCCATAGCATTAGCTTCAACATCAGTAGTGTTATTGTTGGTAATCACAACAGGCACCTCATAAGGATTTTCAATTTTTTGCCAGATGACATTATCTTGTGCTTGCAGAAAGACATCCATGCGTGTCTTCCAATAGATGTAGTCCGATCCATCAAAATATGGTGGCTTACCTGAGAATCGATCTCGATCTGCCATTGCAACCTTGCTCTGATACCACTTGTAGGATCGTAATGGCAATCAGAAGGGGGGGGTTGAATGATTGCAGCGAATTGACCCCCGAATTCAACCTTCTTTAAGTGCACAAAAAACTTTAGCAACTTCTCTGATGATGCTTGAAGAACTTCACAACCGAGACCACCTCAGAGCACAAGAAGAACACCAAATCAAGAAACAAAGTAGAACGAATCTGAACTTTATATATCAAACTTGATTTGTGTCTACAAAGTGCTCAGCAAACACCCCTCAAAGCCCCAATTCGAAGAACATCTAAATCGCGGCAACTGCAGCAAGCTACGATCTCAAAAACCCTAGTATCGGCACGTAACTCCCCAAAATCCCCCTGCAAGCCGTACCCTACTCCCTTTGCTTATAGCCTAGAGTCCTATCCATATCCAACACGACACCAATACGAACTCTATCTCAAAACACTCAGATTTGGAAATCCTTCCAACTCTGTCTTTCCAAAAACTCCACGCCGTAGGCCTCTAGGACTCCATCCCGTAGCTTCCAGCGTGCACCCCATGATCTCCACGTGCTCCAGCGCGATCCAAACCACCTCTTGACATCCACGACTTCCAAGACCTCAGATTCCCCATCCTAGTCCGAGTCAATCCCGTCACCGACCGTGATTCGTCCTCACGCCTCAACCTACACATGCAAAGATCAAAGAAACCAATTCTTGGCACAAGTTTTCCAACTTGACCATCCATTAGCTCACTCACACCCACAAACACTATCATGCATCATGCAACAAGATATAGCTTACGAATTCAACAAATCCGCAGTCAATTCCCCAAAACGACAACTTTCTAGAGTACAATCGGTACTACCGCCATTGTCGTCGGTATTATCAAGCAGCGATCGTGCAGCTCAAAACTACCGGTACTACCGATTCTCAAGAACTTCCAAAACTTCCAAAAACATCGCACGGAAAAACCATATCGCGCCCTTGCGGTATCACCGTCTTCGCGGTACTACCGCCAAACATGTCGCGGTACTACCGTAAATCACTTAATATTGCAAACAGTGTATGTCAGAACCTCTTTCTCAAAGGAAAATAAAAGCGGTACTACCATTATTAAAACACTGGTACTACCGAAATTTAGGTACTACCGCCATTCAAACTGCGGTACTACCGTTCCAAGAAAATCATAAAGTCCTCGAGCGGCGTCCTTTGCCACGTGGGCGCTCCAGATCCATGGGCGTCGGACCATGGGTCTCAGCCGTTGGATTTAGAAGCACTGTAGAAAGTCCGAACAGCCCACTTGATTTTATCCGTTAGATTTCAATCCAACGGCTCAAAGTCCTTGAGCAGTTCGGACGGTCCCAACGTTACAACTCAATATCAGCCGTTAGATCAAGATCTAACGAACCGAGCAAAACGCTTCAGAGAAAATGACTTGCGGTACTACCGCTGACACACACTGTGGTCATACCGCACCGTGGTAGTTCTGCACAAACAAAGCGTTACTACGGATAATCGACAAAAGCGATTTTCATTGAGAACTTATGAGCTCGATCCAAGTCACCACAACAAGTCTATAGGACAAAGTATTCAACATTAAGTACTGAGACAAGGTCTAACTTATTGTCAATGTGTTCATCATCAAATAACATGACCAAAAACCTCTTGGTCTTACAAAGACCTCTCTGGAGCACCAGCTCCAGAGTCCCCAAAGACCTCCCTAGGACTCCAAGATCTCCTCTAAGCACCCACTTAGGAGCTCATTGGACCATCCTAGGGTTCACAAGACCTCCACGACCAACCGAGAACATCACAAGCACTCGGAGCCACCCAAAGTACTTGTAGACATCCCAAGCCAGCCATGGAACACCAATTTTTGAGAAGTCTACCCTTTGCACCATTTTCACCGGGCATGTCCATGACCAAGGACTTGGCTATTCGAATAGATTGATACTCTGCAGAGGTGTACAACTTTACCCACAATTCACGACCTCTCTAGCGGGGCGGGTTCCCGTCGGAACTCTTACTCACTTTCGAAGGTGAGCAGTCTAGAGAGCGTGACAAGACCTGTACAAAGCTTTGTCCTGACTTAACCTGCCCGCTAAGGTTTCGCTGTCCTATAAAAGGAACCTGGCCCCCTCTTGTGCCATGTGAATCAGCACGCACCACCACAATAGAACCAAGTCAAGACATCACTAATTATTCGGCCCAAACCATCCCCATAAAATGATCTTGTGGTTGCACTTAGAGGCCCAGATCAACAGAACACAAAGTTAAGTCCTTAATTGCTGCTCAGGCATGGCTTCCACATCCCAGTGTGCGAAGAGCACCCCCTTTACTGCACGATCACTTGCCCAAGCAAGAAAGCACTTTGGGTTCACCTAGCCAAAGACCTCTCTAGTCTTAGCACGCAAGATTTTAACAACGTGGCCTCGCACCACAATCAACACAACTACGGCGTTCCACCGTAGTTGCTTAATAGTGGCACCAACCATAGATTCTATAGTTCCATTAGTCAAGTTATTAGAGAAGGCATATGATTCCCAAAACCCCCGGTTCTACAAGCCAGACTAAGCATATACATACGGTCCCAGGTTTGCAATACCAAACAATGCCAACTAAAATACCCAACTTAAGGCATCCAAGAGGATCATGTCAACATGTTGAATACAATTGTCCAAGGAGGCATATTGTCAAGTAGGAGAATAACTACTGTCCCAAACCATTTCTTATAAAAATAGCCATGCATGATTAAGTAAAGCAAAATACATTTGAGAAGCTAGGCTCAATATGATCAAAGGTCTGCGACTTGCCTTCGTTGAGCGATGGTGAACCTTGATGAGACACCATTGGGTCCAAGAACTCCTCCTCAAACGCGGGATCTACACGTTCACCAAAGAACCAAATAAGCAAACCAACTCCAAGCAAAGAACTTAAAAGAAGACTTGAAAAGAGCTCAAATCAACTCAGCCAAATCCAGAAAGCAAAGGCTCAGTACAGCCTCGGTAGCTCCTTGGGGAGGTCCTGAACGTGGAGAGAACCAGGCAGGCGCAAGGAGATTGGGAAAGAGCAAGAAGGTGACAAAGGGAGGCATGCCCAGACTATTTATAGCCAGAGCTGCTGGAGAAACAGCAAGGGTTAGAGCAAAACATGTCAATGATCGGTGGTAGCTAGGACAAGGTTAGGATAGGGTAGGTCACCAAAAGAATAAAAAGAAGTACCCCAGATGTGACTGCATTTAATGTGACACAACAGCCATTAAATGCGCACAGCACAAGGCTAACAAGTGGGGCCAATCAAACTCAAGAGAACATATCAGTCAAAGGGTTGGTCTCAGCCACAAGGGAGGTCTTTGCAAAAGACCAGGGGTCCTGACCTCTAATGGAGGTCCTAACCACAAGGAGATCTTGAGGGCAGGAGGTCCTTAAGACAACAGGGAGGTTCTGAGGACAGGAGGTCCCAAAAGACACGAGAAGGTCCTAAGGACAGGAGGTCCAAAAGACACGAGGAGGTCTTAAGGACAGGAGGTCCAAAAGACACAAGGAGGTCCTAAGGACAGGAGGTCCAAAAGGCCTACTCACAGTTCACAAGAGGTCCGAGGGTCAAGATCTCTCGAGGGAGGTCCTAAGGGTCAAGATTTACCAGGGGAGGTTTGAACGGTTAAGATCTCCAAAGGGGAGGTCCTAACGTTCAGATCTAACAAAGGGGAGGTCCTAACAGTCAGATCTAACAAAGGGTGATGAGGGCATCCCTACGACACCTTCTTCTCCTCCACCTACTGCTTATGATATATGCCTCGAGTTGTCGACATGACTAATAACAAGAGCATGTGACAAGAAACTATAAACTCAGGTGAACTTGCTCCTTAATGAACATGTCATTCATTTTAATGAGCATTTTATACTACCTAAAAATATTTTTGCTTGTGCTCAGTTTTGAAGATTCAGCGATGGACGGCGATCAAGGATGTGCGGCCGTTATCCAAAGAAGGCGATCAAATGAGTAGGTCAAGGCGCTAGCCTATAGCCCATTCGGCCAAAGAGGAGAGGGCCAATGTCCATACGGCCAAGCGAGGGATCAAGGCCCAAGCAGTCAAGCACAAAGCCCATATGGAGGAACTAGGAAGGAAGCCCAAGTCTGCGACACGAACGGCAATCGGGCCGTGAACAGTAACCGGCCATGAATAGTGACCATGAACAGTACGGGCCGCGCTACAGTAACCGCGCTACAGTGTGCGGGTAGGAATAGTACCACATGGAAAATTAGTACTAAATAGCTCTTAGCCCGAGACTATATATTGAGGGGTAGACCCCCATTGTAACTCAGATCATGTTTATGCAAAAGAATAGAACACACGTTATTGCCTGTTCTTTCATAACAGAGTTCATGCGAGGACTTCTGAGAGAGAATTAGGCAATCAATTGTTCGTTCTGCATTTTAAGGTCAAGTTTGCTTTTCCGCTGGGAATTGAGGGCTTGGCGATCTCCGCTCGTGGTCTAGCGGCGATCATCCGGTCGCGTGTTGGCGAATATCCATAGAGTACGCAAGTCCGTGTCTTGGGCGTGGTGTACAACCGAGTGGTGTTAAGTCATCAAGCGCTATTTATCTCTGGTTCTACTCGAGAAGATCGGGCCACCCGTATCATAGTGGTATCGATTCGAGCCACTTGGTAGAATCTCTCTTCACTGTAATTTAGTAGTTTATTTTTACGTCCTATCGCCGAAAAAGCCACAAATATATATATATATATATATATATATATATATATATATATATATATATATATATCTTTTCTTTGTAGTTTAATTCAGTATTTTTTAGTGCATTTTGTTAGGTCTTAATCCACTCGTTCATCGTGTTTAGTTCTTTGGTCGTGTTCGTTCGCGTCTCTTTTGTTCCCCTTCCACAAAATTTTTGTGCCGTACTTGTTTCCTATTTTGTGCAACTAAACATCGCTTATATCGATGAGATTGCACGTTGTTTTCTTCTTGAACCCATCGGTCCATTCGCGAACCTTCGTACCTATTGAGACTAGCTTGTTGTTGTGCTCGAGAGACTGCTCATAGGATTTTTGGGACGCCAATTTTTTTTCTGTGTGTGCACTGTTCACATTATAGTGCACTGTTCACGTAGTTGTGCACTGTTCACGTGCGCACGTGAGATAAAAAAACAGTCAGCCTTGCTAATTAGTGCTTGGCCGTGCGTTCACAAAACGTTCTTCTGTCCATTCCTGGAACTAGTCTAGTACCAGTACTTTGTAGTCGGCCGTGAGTTATAAAAAAAAGGGCCGAAAAAGAAAAAAAAACGAAAAAAAACAGAGTAAAAAAAACAGAGAGAAAAAAAAAAGAAGGCACAAGTCGGCCATAGTTTTCAATTCTTCTGTTGGAGCTTTGTTATATATTTGTCTCCGCTACTGTCCGTGTACCATAATTTTGAGCAATCTTGTGCCCTCATATCTAAATTTTGAGCACTAGCTAGCGTCTCTCCTTGAACTGTTGCAATACGAGCGTTCGCCTCTATACAACATTGTTCTTTGATCGCTCATTCCTTTGATTGCAATAGTCCCATTATCGTTGTGCGTGTGTTGCTATTTATTCCTCACTTATATTTATCGATCAGCAATTAGGCATTGTGAGTCTCGTTTGGATTACTACCTAGCCAGACAATCTTAAAATTATGAATTGTTTGGATTCCTCACCTAGCTCCACCTAAAACATCCATGTCAAGTATTGGCTGTCGTTCTTGGTATTTGCTCGCACAATCTGGGTTGGTCGTTCGTTGCAACGAGTGTAAGTTTTTGCTTCTCTTAATTTACTTCGGAACGGTGCAACTTGCTTTGTTTCAGAACAGTAGTTGAGAGATTTCCACTTATTTTCCACATATATTGTCTCTTGGTATTTTTGCTACTGTAACCATGTCAGGAAGTGAGCAGGACAAGGATCTGGATGGTAACCTTACTGATCCGATCACAAAGATGCACTACCATACACTTCGTGCCACGCTTCGAGATGAGTTCCGGGCTGAGGTCGACCAAGTGCGCGGTGACCTTGGGCGTGTCCAAAACAACTTGGACGGTTTGGGGTCAGATTTCCAAAAGTTGTCCGTGACCGTTGATGACAACCACAAGGTACTGCTCGATGCTATTGCCAATCTCACCGCTTCGATGCAGCTGGGTACACGTGGCGATGCGGGGAGTGTACACCTCCGTCTGAGCAGCGTGGACGAGACGGATGTGGAGGTTGCCGCTGAGACGACGACGGCGAGGATGAACCACGCCAACGACAATTTAACGAACAGGCGCGTGTACGCGAGGTGGCGCAACAGCGCCGTGTTGTTGGTGAGGTTGCGGCGCGTCCCCTTACACAAGGGCGCGGTTGTGGCATTGGCGCCAGAGGAGGCGATGCACACCTGGACGACCACGATGGCATCCACGATGGCGCCTATGGAGGCACGCATGACGACACCTTTGGGGGTGCCTACTATGGTGCCCATGGAGGAGGCCGTGGCAACCACCACAATGACGATGACGGCGATGAGTCTGTGTTCGATGACTATTTGCCGCGTCGTCAACATAATCAGTATGCTCGCAATCGTCGGCGTGATGAGGACGCCGATGATCTGGTTGCAAAGCCCAAGTTTACGATGCCGTCCTTTGAGGGTACTACAGAGGTAAAGGTTTATCTTGCATGGGAGCTGAAAGTTGACAAGCTGTTCCGCATGAACCGCTATTCTGATCAGCGCAAGTTGGCTCTTGAAGTTGCTGCTTTGGACGGATATGCTGCTACATGGTGGGAGCGTTGTGTGCAACAACGTATGGAACGACACGAGCCACGTGTTGTTACATGGGACGAACTGAAGAGACAGATGCGTGCACGCTTTGTACCTACACATTACAAGCGCTCACTGCATGAGAAGTTGATTGGGTTGTGACAGGGGTTGAAATCAGTTGATGAGTATTATAAAGAGATGGAGCAGATTATCATACATGCTGATGTGCGTGAGAATGAGGAACAAGCGATGGCTCGTTTTCTTGCTGGGATGAATTATGCTATTCGGCGGATCGTTAATCATCATCAATACAACAACATGGTTGAGTTGATGCATCGAGCACGGAAATTTGAAGCGGTAATTGAAGATGCTAAGTATCTTTGCGACAACATTATTCAACGAGCACGACACCTCCGACAAAGACGGACACCGGTCAAGCCTGCTCCATCCGGGGGGCAATTCGGTGGCCAGCTGAAACCTGAAGGAAGACAGATAGTACGCCGCCACCGACGCCCGCTACTAGCATGGCATCCTCAATGGGTTCTACAGGCCGTTCACGTGATGTGACATGCTACAAGTGCAAGGGAGTTGGTCATTTTCAGAAAGATTGCCCAAATAATAAAGTTATGATATTACTGATGATGGGTATATTTCAGCTAGTGATGAGGACGATACTACTCCATTTGTTGATTTTGCGAGAAGATCCCACGAGAGAATGAGAGAATGGGTCAGAGGCGTGGTGCCAGATGGAAGCATATGCTAGTGTGCACACCTCATGTACTTAGCGTGTCACGAGTCACCATCTTGCAGCGTTGCAATTTGTTTCAGGCATGGGCGACAATTGGTGATAAAGTGTGCAAAGTCATAATTGATGGAGGAAGTTGTCATAATCTGGCCAGCAAGGAGATGTGCACAAAATTGGGCTTAAAATACTTACCGCATCCTCATCCTTATCATGTGCAGTGGTTGAGCGATGTGGGCGAGGTGAAAGTCAGTCATATGGTGAAGGTGCACTTTAAGATTGGCAAGTATGAGGATACCATTGTTTGCGATGTGGTGCCCATGACAGTTTGTCACTTGCTATTGGGGAACCCATGGCAATTTTATCGACATGTTTATCATGATGGGCATATAAACTGCTACAAGTTTAAGTGGAGCGGCGCAGATGTGATTTTATATTCGCTTACATCGATAGAGATAGTTGATGCTGCTAAGAAGAAAGTTGAGAGTACACCAAACAGAGTGATTCCACCTTCGGTGACTGAGAGCCACAAGCCAAAATTGAGCGGTCAAAAGAAAAGTGAGGGAGAGAAAAGTTTAGTAATGTTAGCCACCAAATCAGAGAAGAGAGCTTTTTGTGAGAATCCCAATTTGGTGCACTTTGTACTTTTGTACGAAGATGCATTGCTTTCGACTGACGACTTGATGTCTCTTCCTAGTTGTGTCTCTCATATTTTGCAGGAAATTAGCGACATCGTTCCGGAGGAATTGGCCGCTGGTTTGCCACCAATCCGCGGGCTAAAGCATCACATTGATTTGATTCCGAGAGCGATGCTGCCAACTCGACTACACTTTCCGGATCGAGGCAAATTGAAATTGCTGCTACAAGGAGATGGACCTTTCAACGTGCTTGAGTGGATTAATGATAATGCATACAAAATCGAGCTTCCAGGAGATGACTATGGCGTGAGCTCGACATTCAACGTTGTTGATTTATCGCTGCTCTTCGGTGCTGATGATCTAGCATCGAGGATGACGCCTTTTCAAGAGGGGGAGGATGATGAGGGCATCCCTATGACACCTTCTTCTCCTCCACCTACTGCTTATGATATATGCCTCGAGTTGTCGACAAGACCAATAACAAGAGCATGTGACAAGAAACTACAAACTCAGGTGAACTTGCTCCTTAATGAACATGTCATTCATTTTAATGAGCATTTTATACTACCTAAAAATAGTGTTTTGCTTGTGCTTAGTTTTGAAGATTTAGCGATGGACGGCGATCAAGGATGTGCGGCCGTCATCCAAAGAAGGCGATCAAATGAGGAGGTCAAGGCGCTGGCCTATGGCCCATTTGGCCAAAGAGGAGAGGGCCAATGTCCATACGGCCAAGCGAGGGATCAAGGCCCAAGCAGTCAAGCACAAAGCCCATATGGAGGAACCAGGAAGGAAGGCCAAGTCCGCGGCACGAACGGCAATCGGGCCGTGAACAGTAACCGGCCATGAACAGTGACCGTGAACAGTACGGGCTGGGCTACAGTAACCGCGCTACAGTGCACGGGTAGGAATAGTACCACATGGAAAATTAGTACTGAATAGCTCTTAGCCCAAGACTATATATTGAGGGGTAGACCCCTATTCACTACTACAGAAAAGGCCTTTACAGACGGTTCAAAAATGCCATCACGAGGCGGTTAGTGAGCAAATGCGAGTTTATGGGTCGATAATGCTAATGGTCATCACGAGCGGTTTTGAACCGCTCGTAATAGCCTACTACTATCACGCAGACGGTGCAGCAGATGCAACCGCTCGTGATAGTCAACTACCACGAGCGGTCCGTAGATAAAACCGTGCGTGATATTCGACTACCACGCACGGTCCGTAGATAAAACCGTGCGTGATGATCGACTACCACGAGCGATGCGTAGATGAAACCGTGCGTGATGATCGACTACCACGAGGCGATGCGTATATGAAACCGTGCGTGATGATCACTATCACGAGCGGTTTCATCTCTGCATCGTCTGTGGTAATCGACTATCACGAGCGGTTTCATCTCTGAAACGTCTGTGGTAATCTTTGCATTGCTAAATCTATTTACGTTTATTGGCTAGCCTCAGAAATGCTAGCCATGCCCTCTGAAACAAGCACATCCAATTCTCATTCATTTGAAGCACATCAAAATTGCATTCATTTAGAAACAAGCACACATCAATTCACAAATCAATTAACTAAATTTAACCATTAATGTACATTAATTTACACACATGTACCATTATGTTCAATCTATCTCAATCAAGTTCAATCGCTACCTTGTGGAAACTCCCATTTGGATTTATGACACATGCATTAGGGAATGCCGCAAGGTGTGATCGAATTTTTATGAGCTCGCTCTGTTCCAACGCAGTTTCAGCGATGTTCGCAACCTGTCGATATGAAGGTTAAATTCGGGCTTATATAAATTGGTAAGTATATATGAAATAATTGTTGAAAGATTGACAAACCTGAGGATCATTGGTGATCGCGGAACCGATGAGTAGTTGCATGTTGTGGCAAACATAGTATCCACAGACGTTGCGGCCCGGCGGCTGCTGGTGGCACTGCAAAAATAGAATTGGTTAGTTCGAGAGGCATTGCTACGAAGTGTTATATAGGATTAATGTGTACTAGCTAGCAAGTACCGGGAATTTTTGATCATGTGCGGCGTCCTTCCTTGATATTCCATCCTCTAGCATGTAACACGTCGAACACCCTACGTGACTCCAAGAAGTTAGCCTTAGCCATTGCAAAGGAAGGAAAGACTACAATAGAGTTTCTATGGAGGAAATGTGTTTACCTGATGATTAAACTCCGGATAGTTGTGAAGTTGTGAGTGGCCCTCTGTAGGGAATCTAGGTATATTACGATTTCGTTTTGGTATAATTACAATTAGAATCAATGGAACCTACGGTATGTCGGCATGGTCATTAAACCTAAGTTAGGTGTTGCTTATAAAGTACAAATCAACAAGTATAGCCAGTAGTGCAACACTACTTACTTCTGGTTGTAGGGCAAAAGTATGAATTCCTTGTTGCGGTGAGCCATGAAAAAATCTATAACGTAATTCTCGACGAATGTTGCATTCGCCGTGATGCTTTGCTCGGAGACAACGTGTGGGTCGAGGAAACCTACCGGTGATTTCCTTCTTTCGGCTTCACAGATCATGTATCTATTATACAAAAGCTAGGAGTTATATATAACATTTATCGATATTACACGAACATTGACCATGATTGTACACACTTACAGTGTCCAGCATCGTATGATTGAGACGTCGAGCTCGTCGAGGTTGAAGAGACAGAACAAGTCGTCGAAGGTCACCGTGAAGACAGCGTCTTGATACACGTGGTTAAAATGATGCTCCTTGAACTTGACGGTGACACCCGAGCATCGTTGATCAACCGGCTTGTTGGACTGTTCCATGTACCATGCATGCAATTCCGTGCAATCCAGTCCTAGGGTAGGGCTATCTAACTTCTCGAACAGCGGCTCGCTGGCTTGTATTTCGAATAGCGGCAAGAAGGGATATTAGGAGAGGACTCGATCGTCTTCGATTTGCCCTTGCCCTTGTCGCCTCGCTTTGTATAGGTCGACTTCACAAGAGTCGGTCGAGCACGAGGTGTAGATGCATGTGATCTGCGGGCCCTTGCCATGTCGGTCTGAGTAGCCGGTGCGGTCAGTCCGTGGACTTGATGCCGTTGCAGACATTCCGTGAAGTTGACACCGAGCGGGTAGCTCGAGCGGATGTCCTCCTTGGGCCTTTGGATGAATGTTCCAACGGCTTGCCCTAGAGTCATGACCTCATCGTTTAGGGGAATTTTCAGCGGGACGGCCTCGAAATTGGCACAAACACCGTCCACATTCACTTTTGTGAAACCCGGCGCTAGATTTGCACCGTGCACCAAAGCTCCGATCTGGGATGGATACACTGGCCCCAAGCAAACATCTAGAACAGCAGAGACATATCTCACTTGGAGCTTGCGCCGTAGCCACCTACGTACATAACGATACAAAATTAGCTACTCCAACAAGCCTATCAATGGATTGAGCATTCGAGAGATAATAATTATTACGGATGTCATCGACGGAAAATCTGTCATCACCTATTGTGGTAGGGTTAGGGTTGGATATGACTACTCGGATGTTTGGGGGGGCTAGCGGTATAGTAGGGGTAGGGCTTCCAACCGACTTGGCATTTGCAATCCCTTAATCCTTTCCTCAAAGGTCTCTATCTGCTTTTGCTCGAGCATACGAATCCTTTCCTCAAAGGATTGATTGAATTTTCGATGAGCTCATCTCGAGGGATGCACGAAGATCCTCTCATAGCTTTGCATCGTGCTCGGCTTTGGCTCTCTTCCTACTCGGTATGATCCGAGTCCGCTTGGAACCATTGTTCCCATGTAACAAAAACACCGGCGCCTCTCGTGCGACCGGATGCTCACTATTTCCTAGGGCGCAGAGAGTATATCTTCTCCCTATCTGCTGGAATGAGCCTTGGGAAGATTGTGCACTCAACGTTATCGCAATATAGCCCGACATGTCATTTCACTTCCTATGAAGTTATGGAGTAATTACAAACTAGGTAGTTCGATATCTTACGGCGTTGGGACACTTCACGGTCTTGGGGTTTGGAAAGTACACTTCCCGAGGCGAATACATAACCTCGCAAATAACCACCGTCGGTAGCGCACATTAGTGATCTCGGGAAATAGCGAGGAGAGATTCAAACCGCTTGCTGCTGTTCTGATCCTCCATATCGGGGCTTTACCCGCATACCAGTGCCGTGCCGAGTGCGTGGGGTGCTTGTTTTTGCACGGAGGGCCGTAGCGCCGCGACTTTCACTCTTAAATTCATCTGTCGTCTTCTTCGCCACAAACTTCGGCCCAGACTCTTCCAAGAATAGATACTTGTGGAAGGCGGCAGATCCTTCTCCACGTAGTTCTTGACAAGCGTGCTCTTGAAGTTCTTCCACGCTTTGCACGCTGTAGCAACGCGTGTCGTCGCAGACGAGTCCGGGAGTTCTTAGGGATCTCGAGCGATGCGAAATTTCCGCCAAAGCTGGCGGATTTTCGATGGTCCGGGCACCACCTTCCACGAATCATAGGTGATCTTGACCCGTTCCGTGCAACTATTCGACCATTCTCCGGAATGCGGACGCTTTCGGCGAGGATTGATAGGGGTCCCGGTGATCGACCTCCGTGATGGTAAATCGGCCGTGGGCCTTTTCGATATTCCTCTTCTTCTACCGCGGTTGGATATTGTTCGAGAGGATGGTGCATCATCAAACACATGGCGGCGATGACTCGAGAATGAGCGGAAGACATCTTCACAAGAAATAGAATTATCATTGCAATGTATTCGAAGAGATATCAAAACAAATACCATATGAATAAGCGACTAGAACAAATACAAATTCCTAAAACATGTACAATTATCATGAAGGACCATGACAGATTATTGATAGAAATAGTTAGGGAAAGGCGTGGGGTCGATCGGTAACTTGGCATTGGTTACCTTTAGGCGTCGATGAGACAGACGAGTAGGGGAGCGATCTGGAGCAAGCAGGCGGCGTCGGGGAAGCGCCACGGGCTGGGAGGGGAGGAGGCGGCGGGCTCGGCGAGGAGGCGCGGTGGGCTCGGGGGGCGCCGGCTGTAGGAGGAGGCTCAGCGGGCTCGGGGGAGGTCTTGCTGGATTTGGAGGAGGAGGCGTCGGCAGGATCGGGGAGGAGTAGCCCGAGGCTCGAGGAGGCGTCGAGGACGGTGGCGGCAGGCTCTGGGAGGAGGGAGCGAGAGGAGTTGAGAAACTTAATCGTTTGAGAGTGGCGGGCGCGGCAAACCCTAGCTAGAGCCGAATGTAAATAGGGATGGACATCACAGATGGTTCTAAGTTAGAACCGTCGTGATATCACGATATATCCTGAGCGGTTTTAATAAACAACCGTCGTGATATATGATGAATCCTGAGCGGTTTTAATAAACAACCATCTGTGATATGTGATGTATCACTGAGCGGTGTTAATAAACAACCGTGCGTGATATATATATAACATGAGCGGTTTTGATAAACAACGAAATGCGTGATATACATGTGAGACGATGCGTAGTTCAAACCGTGCGTGATATTATTTTGTATTGGTTAATATCTAGATCGATCATTTATTGGCTAGCCTCGGAAATGCTAGCCATGCCCTCTGAAACAAGCGAAAAAGACAACAAGTACATGTATATACATCCAATTCACATTCATTTGAGAAACAATCACATCCATTTCACGGTACAAATCAATTAATTAACTCAAATGAACTAAAATTAACCATTCATCGAGAATGTATATACATATACACACATTGTTCAATTAATCTTTAAAATTAGCCCTTCATGATGATCGACGCGTATGTAGCTAGTTTAGTCATGTTCTTCTTCCTCGACCCTTATGCCGTTTCGAAAGGAGGCAACTCGTCAAATTGATTGTATTCTTCCTCGTCCACTACATTCTCAACTCCGACAATCCTCATTTTTCCATGAAGAACTACGTGGCGCTTCTTATTTGCGAATTCGGTAACATAGAAGACTTGAACAACTTGGTTGCTTGAGACGAATGGTTCGTCTTTGTATCCGACAGCGTTCGAGGTCCATGGTAGTGACGCCGTGCTTGTCGACCTTCACTTTGGGAGATGGACCCAACGGCACGAAATAGGGGATCTTGAAAAGCACGTGAGTCGAGCTCCCATATCTCCTTTATTTGCCCATAGTAGGAGCTCCTCAGCCCATCGGTACTGAATGCATCTATGCGGACACCGCTGTTCTGGTTAGTGCTTTTTATATCCTGAGCCTGCGTATAGAATGTGTACCCATTTATGTCGTATCCTCGCCATGTTACAACTATAAATGTTGGCCCTTTTGCCAACCATGTCAGCATATCACTTGACGAGCTCCTAGCAAGTCGCTCCTTCAACCATTGGTTGAAAATGCATTGTGTTGTCTCGTGATCCAAACATCCGGCGCGGCGGATTACATTGTCAAGCACGTCCTTGTCTTTGGTCGATATCTGAGGACACTTCAGTCATGTGTTGCAAGACCGTGAAATGGGCTTGAGCATACGCATCCATATTTGGAGTGATTGCTTTCCTTCCGATGGTCCCGATACCCTCGAGCCTCCCTCATGGCGAGATCGAGGCACACCTATCGGTTCGACTGAGCCATGTAATCGGCGAGAACTCAATGACCTCTTGGTTGCATAACCTTCGGCGATCTTGCCCTCGGCGAGATCGATTCCGTACATATGACTTGAGAATTCCCATGAACCTCTCGAGCGGGTACATGCTACGTAGGAACACGGCCCGCACATCTTTATCTCCCTCACAATATGAACAATGAGATGGACCATGATATCGAAAAACAGCGGAGGGAAATACATCTCAAGATGACATAGTGTCGTCATCACCTTGTCTGCGAGCATCTAGTCCTTCGAGATCGATGACCTTACGAGCAATTGTGTTAAAAAATAACACGGGCTCATGATTGTCTCTCGGACCTTGATCGGCAAAATACTTCTAATTACAGCAGGAGCATTTGTGTCATCAACACATGACAATCATGAGACTTCATGCCAATTAACTTCAAATCTTTTATCGAAACAAGTTTCTTCATGTTGGTGGAGTAACCGGACGGAACTTTCACGCCATGCAAGCACCGGCACAGTTCGGTTCTCTCGGCCTTGGACAGAGTGTAACAAGCGAGGGAAGGTACGTTCGTCCTTTATCGGTCCTTGTTGGTGCTAACTCGGTCGATGTCCATATCAACCAAGTCAAGCCGTGCGTTGACACCATCCTTTGTTTTGTCACGAATGTTGATGAAGAGACCAATCAAGTTGTCACATACATTCTTCTCTACATGCATGGCGTCGATCAATGGCGAACTTCTAGGTGCTCCCAATAAGGTAAGTCCCAAAATATTGATCTCTTCTTCCACATGTTCTTCTTACTTGTCCTCGATTTACATCCTTTCCAAGCACAACATCTAAATCCTTAACCATATCATAGACCTCTTTTCCGCTTAAATGCCTTGGAGCCGAACTGTCCTCCTTCTCTCCGTCGAATTGTTTCTTCATCTGCGGTATGGGTGAGCCCTCGAAGGAACCTACGATGACGCATGTACGGTTTTCTGCGAGTGATTCAGCCACACACTCTCGGTATCATCTAAGCGGTGAGTACAGGCTTTGGCCCTTTTGTACTCGGCCCGACAGTTAGCAAGGGTAGGATAATCATTTATGGTGCGAGAACAACAAGGAGCGTAAAGTGAAGTTCTCTCGTTTGTAAGCATCCCATACTGCATGCCCTTCAATCCACAAGTATTTTTAGATCTTCCATCAATGGTGCTAGGTACACATCAATATCATTCCTGGTTGCTTCGCCCTTGGATAAGTATCGAAAACAAAATATACTTCCGCTTCATACACAACCAAGGAGGAAGGTTGTAGATCTGAGCGTCACGAGCCAAGTGCTATGTCATTTGCTCATGTTACGAAAGGATTCATTCCATCGTACTCAATCCAAACCTTATATTCCTCGGTTCCTTTTGAAGTCGCAAACCTCCTATCGATGTTTCTCCTTCGGGCGGAATCAGCAGGTTGTCTTAACTTTCCGTCATTCTTACGCTCCTCTGAGTGCCAATCTGCAGATTTGCATTCTTTGGGTTCGCAAAACCGCTTCAAGCGGGGAATTACAGGAAGATACCCGCCACCTTAGCGGAGGTCCTTTCTTCACCTCGATTCCTCGTCGTCATCGATTGCTTCTTACGCTTGTATCGGGATCGTTGCACGGACATACATGCATGTTTGTATACTCGTTACGGTAGAGGATCTGATCGTTCGGACATGCATGTATTCTTTCTACTTCCATTCCCAATGGACAAAGAACCTTTTGGCCTTGTAGGTGGTTTTGGGCAACTCATTTCCCTCGGAAGCATGTCCGCTAAGAGACCTAATGACTCAAGTGAAACTCTTGTCGGACCAACCGTTGCTTGCCTTCAATTTCAGCAGTTTAAGCACGGATGACAACCTTGTGTATTCCGACTTGCAGCGGGAACAAAGGTTTCTCTGAGTCCTCCATCACGCCCGGAATTGAACATACTCCCTCTCATCACGGTTCCTTACGCATCATGAAAGCATCCGATCTAGATTGTCATCGTGCGGCCTATTCGAATCGGAACCACAATCGACATCATTCGGCTGGCATATCATTGACTTCTGTATAATATGCTCTTCACGTGGTGGTCCAACATGTATAACCCTTTTGAAACCCCTTGAATCAAGTGTGCTTCGATCTGCGCTCGGTTGTTAAACATCTTTAGATTCTCGCGATCAATGCATGGACAATACATATATTCCGCCTTTATTCAACATATCCTCCTCGGCGGCTCTTGTAAGCGAGACACGCCATTAATGTACTCTTCACTCACACGGTTCTCGGTGTACATCAACCGGTCCATCACACGGTTCGTATTGAAAACCACGAAAATAAATAAAAGGGTGATGACTTTCAAAGCGTATTTTACGAGGCTTAATTACGATTTTTTCATTTTTACATTTTTGGATTTTATTAACTTACATGTGGGCCCTACTTGTCGGTGACTCATTTTTATTTCATGATTTTATTTATAAAATCTATGGCGATCCCACATGTCATAGACTCGTTAGTTTATTAACTAAATGATTAAAAGCAGTAGGATTAATTTGAAGCTCAAAGCGGGCTTAGGGGTGACATCGCATTGCTATATAGTCGTGGCTCTCGGCCCTAAGGTCTACGCCCGAGGCGAACCGACGGTGATGTCCCACATGGGCGCTGAAACTAGCGATTTGGCCAGAACTGAAACTACTCAAATTAAAGGATGCTTATGCTTGATTATCTCACCTCGATCACGAGGAAGGTGTCAATGAAAGTCGGGGAAGGTCAAAGCGCGACTAGGTCATCGTCGGTGAATGAGGCGACGGCGGCAAGCTCCTCGGCGACAATATCTGGTGAAATGGACCAGGCGGCTCGGTGAGGTGAGGCGATGTACTCAAACCGCAGACGCAGGCGGCGATGGACCTATCGAGCGCCAGAGATATGGAGATCAAGAAGACTATATCTGTTTTGGCGGGAGGCGGAGCTATATATATCGTCGTGATGAGTTAATTATCACGACGGTTTTAACAAAACCGTCGTGATATTGGGCAATATCACGCAGACGGTTCATGTTTGGAACCGCTCGTGAAGTATCCTGAGCGGTTCTAAAAACCGTCGTGATATTGGGTAATATCACAGACGGTTCATGTTTGGAACCGTCGTGAAGTATCACGAGCGGTTCCAAACATGAACCGCTCGTGATATGACATCTTCCTGAGCGGTTTTAAGCGCGGAGAATAACACGCACGGTGGGTAACAAAAACCGTCTGAGATTGTGTTTAATACAGACGGTTTCGATGAACCATCTGTGATCAGGCGTCCAGTATTAGCATTTCTGTAGTAGTGATTGTAACTCAGACCACGTTTATGCAAAAGAATAGAACACAAGTTATTGCTTGTTCTTTCATAACAGAGTTCATGCGAGGACTTCTGAGAGAGGATTAGGCAATCAATTGTTCGTTCTGCATTTTAAGGTCAAGTTTGATTTTCCGCTGGGAATTGAGGGCTTGGCGATCTCCGCTCGTGGTCTAGCGGCGATCATCCCGGTGCGTGTTGGCGAATATCCATAGAGCTGCAAGTCCGTGCACTAGCGTGTGGTGTACAGCTAAGTGGTGTTTGTCATTAAGCGCTATTTATCTACGGTTCTACTCGGGAAGATCGGGCCACCCCGTATCAAAGGGGAGGTCTGAACGGTTAAGATCTCCAAAGGGGAGGTCCTAACAGTCAGATCTAACAAGGGGGGGGGGCGCTGAACGGTTAAGATCTCCAAAGGGGAGGTCCAAACGGTCACAAGGAGCACCCGAATTTGAATTTCAACGTTCAAGGACATTTGAAACACAAACCCGAGCTGGTATAAGACCCAAGAGAGGAGGTCCTAGACCCACAAAGGAGGTCTGGGCAGGAGGAGATCCAGCGCAGGGCAAACTAAGCCTGGCTTGACTCTTCGGAGACAAAAGGGTTTGAAGCACAAACCCAGACAGAGAACCATGGGGTGGTTGTGACCCAAAAGAGAGGAGGTCAGAACCAATGATAAATTCAAACAGGGAGGGAGGTCTAAACCTTAAAGAGATTCAAACCAACAAAGGAAGTCTAGATTAAAAGAAATGAAAAGATCCAAGTTCATAGAAGGTCCAATGAATCTCCAATGAGGTCCTATGAACACAGAGGAGGTCCAGAGGACTTAGAAGAGGTCCTATGAACACAGAGGAGGTCTAGAGAGAGGGGCTAAAGCAAAAGGCACTCAAAGCACGCAAAAGAAAGAGAGCTAAAACCAGAGAGCATCGAAGAACCTCAAAAGAACCAGGAACACGAACCAAAAGACTTAGTTGAGGTTTGGTTAGGTCAGGTTAAACTCCCAAATTTCTAAAATCCCCATGTTAAGCTTAAGCAGGCGAATAAACCGAATGGTTCCTTTTAGCTTTGAACACGGCAAGAACTCTTAGGAAAAACGGGATGCTACACCCAACGCGTGGCAGCAATGCGGTGGCGTGGCACGCCAGAGCCAGCATTTGGCACAGCGGCAGCTCCAGAGCACGTGGCCAACGTGGTGGCTGTGGGTGGCCACGGGCGTTGCAGCGGCACCCCGGCATGGATGCCAGGGCGACGTCGAGCCTACGGCAGCGGCTCTTGCGGCACAGCGCATGCATGTAGTGGGGCGTGGCGAAGCCCGGTGCGGCCAGGCGATGTGGCCGTGGGAGCCCGACGGCTCCATGCGACGCTAGGCGCAGCCGGCGGCACGGGAGCGGCTCCATGCGGCACGACGATCTGGCGGCTTAGCGGCTTAGCGACGGTACCCGAGAGCGCCCGACAAGCGATGCGGCATGGCGGCTTGGCAACGGCGGCTCAACGGGACCGACCGGATCTGGCTGGCTGGCAATAGGAAGAAGAGAGGACCGACAGGAGAGCTTTAGAGTGAGGGAGCTTTGGAGAAGAAGCGAGAAGAGAGAGAGAGAGGAAAAAAAGAAATTGGGAAGAAGCAAGAGGCGGCGGCGGGGGGGGGGAGGGAGGCGGTGGAGAGGAGGAAGGAAGAGAAAAAAAAAGTGAAATGATTTGCGCTTATATACAATGACATTTTGTGAGTACTTTAGTAAGCTTCAGTAGCAAGGAGTTATTCCATTCCGCAAAAGACAAAAAAGTATATCTTCCATGGCTTATGGTTTTTAAGCTTAAAATGACTTATGGTTTTTTTATAAGTTGGATGAAAAAGCTATTTCTTTGTTTAGAATTAGGATTTTTTTTGTTATGAGCCAAAGAAAAAACCTAAATAAATAGGGCCTCGGTACCACCGTCCCGAAGCCAAACTGATTAAAATGTAATCTATTGTTTTCTTCTCTAAAGCCCCTGTTTAGAGCAAGAGTATGCTACGAAGGATTCCTATACAATAGTTCCCTGTAAAATTCATACGTTGTAAATATCCGCATCGCGTGAACCTTCGGTGTCCTATTGGGCCTTGTTCCCCGATTCCCTCCTCGGCCTCTCACATATAGCATGACTAGCAAACCAAACAAGCCAACGGCAAACCTGAGACACTGCCACAAATTGTAGGAATCAAATCTTTTTCAATTTGTTAGTGCAAAACAAGACCAAATCCAACAGAAAGCAGATATAGTATATTATGTGGGAACAAGGCTAGCATGTCATTGTTAACCTATCATTGCTTACAGAAGGAAAAAAAGGTTGTCAATACTTTTTAATTTGATGAACATCCAGATGTATACATTTGTTGCACGTATGCATTGTGTGGTCAACTCTAGATCCTGAATCCCTTTTTATATTTCACTGTTTTATAAATTAGACTTCGTGGCACCATAAAAGAAAACAAAGTAATCCAATTAATCTAAGAAGGTGCACGACATGATTGCATGATGGTTATAAAAAGATGAACATCAAAAGGTGGCACAATGTTATGATAGGATACTGAGAGAATATTTAGACCTCCACATGTCAAAGCTGATTTTTATCCCCAGTTTTAAAAAAGCTGATTTTTATCATGAGCACCAAGAAGCTTAAAAGCCTTTGTCTAGTTAAAAACAAATAAGGACCCGTTTGGATGTTATAGCATAATTTACAAACTCATAGTTTTTGAAAACCACAGTTTTCAATGATCCATCCAAAAGATACTATTCCCTCTGTTCTTTTTTAAGTGATGCTTATTTACTTTTCATGGTCTTCGAGATATGAATTTGACCATTACCTTTTCTAACTTTATATTATCATATACTAGTAAACTTATAATGTTCTGAAAGTATTTTTGACGAAAATCTAATGATATAGTGTTCATGTAGCCAATCTAGATAGTTTTGAACATATTAGTAGTCAAACTTTAGAAACTTTGATGGCACGGATTCTAGGGTGTCACTTAAAAAAGAACGGAGGGAGTACGGTTTATGAAACCATAGTTTTTTTTGCAATTTTGAGAAAACCCAATGTGCGTTTGGACGTTGCAATATATAATGCATTATTTATTTGGAGGGATAATGATGCGGACATCCTTAGTTATGTTGTTCCATATAGTGTTTCAATTCATCAAGTACCTCAGAACAACATGAGCTTACTAAAAGAGTTGAAGAGCAAGAGAAGCTTGTGTTGTTCCTATTCTTGAAGTTCATGACGATCTCTGCAACAACTCGAAAGGATCCAACATGTACAATACATATATTTGGAAAGCTTATCAAGTCTACTTTCCAACGGATCAAATGTCATGTGATTTAGAGCTTTCTACAAAGAGTTATGGATATTGGAGCAAACCGCATGCAATGTTGAAATTCAAATCTGAATTCCATGCGGATTTTGAATCTGAATTTAATGTTGAATTCAATTCCGAATCGAAAGTACATTGTAATTCCAAATTAGACTATGAGTAGGGCCTCTTGGCCAGCCATGAGGGGTGGAGAGACCCTATATATTCAGGAGTAGACCCCTTTGTAATTTTCAGATCACAAATAAATTTTTTTTGAGAATTATACTCTTGTTTCCTATGTTAGTCAAGTGCATCTTAAGGAAATTGGGAGTTCTCACTACAAGACGTCCACTTTTTGCGTGGCAGAGTAGACGAGATCAAGAGTGTGTGGTTGGGCGCATTCTTTTGTCGCAGGTTGATGTGTTGACAGTGGTTGGCGCCATCGGTTCGTCAGGTTGTATGGATCTAAAGTTATCATTGATCCTATGTCGTAAAGATCGGACACCCCGTATTAGATAATAGGAATTGTTAAATTTATATCAAACTTTCAAAAATGGAAGGGGGATTTAATAACTTCATTGCTTCAAATGATAATTTGAATTTTTTGTTTAAATTTGAACAAATTACCAACAAAACTGAGATATCTAAATTCTAATCTAAAATTAATAAATTTTAATTTGAAATTTAGAATTTGGAATCAAGTTTACAAGATCAAACAACACCCTGGTAATGTTTCTTCGTTGTATCCAAATTTCATTAGCTTAGTACAGAAAATGAAAGAATTTAGTACAATATATGTCAGTATCATAATACAAGGAAAATATCTCATATGCTTGAACTTTTTATATTAATTAACCCTTTTTTAATTTTTATTTTAAAGTTAACCCCTGGTGAACTTTATTTCTAATTCTGGCCCCTATGGTCACGCCACCACCCGTGGCGTGACAAAACAACGTTGTCACACTATAGGATAAGTCCGCTAAATAGCACTTTTGGTTACGCCACTCATCGTGGCGTGACCAAACAACACTGTCACGCCACGGGTGGTGGCGTGACAAGAGCTTCCCCCAGATACGGGCTGGTATGACAGCATTGTTTTATCACGCCATGGGTGATATCGTGACCAAAGAGGTTAGAATTGGAAATCAAGTTCGCCGGAGGTTAACTTTAAAATAAAAATTAAAAAAAGGTTAATTAATAAAAAAAATTCCATATGCTTGGATCGTGCATGGTATTAATGTACACAGATATTAGATGTGTAGGGGTAGCAACGGTTAGGGGATGCCTGGGAGCCCCGCTAAGCTTCATGGGCAAATGACCTGTCGGGACCAACCTGTCAGATTAAAATTATGGGTTATATATATATATATATATATATATATATATATATATATATATATATATATATATATATATATATATATATATATATATATATATATATATATATATATATATATATATATATATATATATATATATATATATATATATATATATATATATATATATATATATGAATCTAGTTTCGTACTCTTGGTAGTATATACTCCCACTTGCAATATACCACTTAAACGACATATTATACTTCTTTATCATTTTCAAGTATACTTAAATACCAATTATAAGATACTCCAATGCGACTTGATTTAAAAATTCATTAGAGCCCTTTGTTTTTTTGCTATATATCCTTTTTCATATATAAAAGAAGTATATACACAAATTTTACCATAAAAGTTGAATTTAATGAAATTTTTCATGGAACTCACTTTGGGGTATCTTATAATCATTATTTGAGTATGCTCAAATAGATAAAGAGGTATCATCATACAACTTAAGCGATATATAAGAATACACACACACACACTTTTTAATATCCAAGATTTATATCTTAATATATCGATTCAAGGTTTAGTCCAAATAAATGAGAAAAGAATAATCTAATATTAAAAATATATAATAGGCAAACAAAATAGTACATTTTTATTTTTTAACAGACCTGCAGCGGGAGGTCTCCCTAAGGGGATTATTGCCACGGGGAAATTGCCATCCTGTGTTGGAAATTTTTTATTTAATCCTTTTTTTATTAATATTTTAAAGTTAATCTCTCGCGAACTTTATTTCCAATTCTGACTCTTTTGGCCACGCCACCACTCGTGACGTGGCCAAACCGTGCTGTCACGCCACCTATGGCGGTGTGGCAAAAACTGCCACGCAAGCCCTCGTCTGCGCGTCGTGTCAGCGTGGAGGGCTTGCGTGGCATCTGTCACGCCATAGCCCATGGCGTGACAATCCTGTCATGTCACACCTTTATATGTGGCGTGACAAGCCCTAATTCCAGTTGTGAAATTTTGTAGAATAGTGGTGGAGATAAGGATTACATAGATAAATAGAAAATAAAATTATAAGACCAAAATAACTTGGTTCACCTCAATTGGAGTTCACATGAATTAGTTATAAATTTCCAAAGTTAAAAGCACTTTCTAGTGTAAAAAAATTGGTCAGTTTTGGATTAATTTCTAAAAACTAAAATTTCCAGGAAAGAGATAAGTTTGAAACATATTCCAAAATAAACTTCACTTAATAAGAAAATTATCAAAATTGGTTTCTCTTGATTTGGAGTTACTTTGAATTACTTATGCATTTTTGAAGTAATTCTATTTTCGAATCGTCCGATCGGAGGAGATGTTCGGACCGTTCGAACAGGTTGGTTTGATCGGACGGTTCAAATAGACTCTTTGTCATGCCATTTAGCACGGCGTGACAGTAGTGTTGTGTCACACCATCCATATTGGTGTGACAGGGTCTAATTCTAGTTGGTTTGTAAATTATGATAATTCTACTTGATTTATGGATTTGGAACCTATGGTAAGATGGTAACAAAGGGACTTCCTTTTGAAAGATAAAAAACAATTGAAGGTACGGTGATACATAACATCGTGTACATGTAACATTTAACAACCCATTACTTAAAAATAGAGACCTTTCTACATAACCAAATATAACACCATCCTTTTAACTGAGAGTAAATACATATATGGACCGATAATCTTTTTGTGGATTGATAAGCTTTGACACTTCAGCGTATATATCCATCATAAACATCTGCATAATATTTCTAGGCCGTTTCCCTAAAGTGATACATACTGCATCATGGAAAAATAACTAATATATGGACTGTGTGGTACAACATGAGGTACAAGGATAGACATATGGTAGACAATACCGCTGATGAAAGATGTGTAGACATCCTACTGGAACGATCGGTTGTAGACCATTTCGTGCCTACGCAAAGAATTGAATGCGAAAAGACGAAGAGATTTGAAGTTGCGAATTAAAATAGACTTTATAATAAAGCTGGGAATAACACGGCGCACAGGGTTTGGTACGTGCGTAAGAAACAACATCATGTATGATACAACAAACCAAAGTACTCCTATGATACATATGCGTCTTTTTGGAATGGAAATAAATTCGACCTTTGGGGGACTAGTACGGAATGGCCCAACCTACTGTGAAGACCGGAGCCATTTTTCATTCCTTACGAGCTCGGCGTTGAACTCCTCGTCGGCCTCTTTGGCCTTAGCCACTATTTCCCTCTTTTTCTCGCGCTCTCTGCGCCTACACGCCTCGAGATGAGCTTTTGTCTCTCAATGTATACACTCATTTTGTTCGTCGTTGCGGCACTCCTCCTCTCAGATCTCGTGGGCCCTTTTGGCATCCCACTCGTCGTAGTCGAGAGTCCACTAGTCATGCGGGTGGATCTCTAGGTCGATCCACTTGCGGTAGCCACATAGCGGATCCGAGGACTACGGGTAGACATGAGAGGTTGTTAGTGAGTGCTTTGAAAGAGAAATAGTAGATGAACACACTGTAACTGGTCCTTACCGGCTGCTGATAGCTGCTCGTGTCCCAACGGGTTGGGATAGTTACATGAGTAGTTCGTGCAACCCTAGTAATGCATGCCTAGGCTGAGCCACTGCTTGGACTTGAAGAACTTGCATAGGTCCCTGCACCAACAGAGGGGCGGCGTCTCCCCCTCGGGCGAGTGTTGCGGCGAATGCTCGGTTGGAACGTTCTGTTAGGGGTTGCTGCTACGGGGGCATCATTGTGGAAAGCTGCCCTCCTGGCACGCTCCTCTTGTTCGACCCTAGCTGTAGCTGCCCTTGCTTGTTCGTCCCGGGCCGCAGCAGCCCTTGCTAGTTCACGGATCTCGTCCCATTGCCACTTTATTTTGTCCATCCCGGCGTGGTGAAGCAAGCTCTCGTGTAGCGTTGGGTTTGGTTGTGTAGTGATCTCTTCTAGATCTCTTCCACCTCCTTTTATAAGCCACAGGGTTGGCATGGTGTAGTTAAATTCATGTGAGTAGCCTATGAGACAGAGTGTTGTCTTGTCTTTCTGAAAAGTTATTGAGGAGGCAGAGTGCTATCACATTTTACTTTGCAGAGTGTTGTCTTATCTTTCTGAAAAGTTGCTGAGGAGGCAGAATGCTGTCACATTTTACTTTGCAGAGTGTTGTCGCGTCCTTCTTTTACAGAGTCCTGTCTTTTCGGTCTGAAAAGCTGAGGAGGCAGAGTGTTGTCCTGTCTTACTTTGCATAGTATTGTCACGTCCTGCTTTGTAGAGTATTGTTGGTTAATCGGAACCCTAAAACCCTAACCCCTAAAACCGTAACCCCAAAAACTGTAAACCCTAAAACCCCCTAACCTAAACCTAAACGTAAACCTGAACCTAAAACCCTAAAACCTAAAACCCTTGTGAACACCATGAGGATATGCTCATGATCCTAGGTGATGATACAATTGGCAATTTGGTTGAAGGTTTGTTGGAATTCATGTTTGTCGAAAGTTTCAAAGAAGCTGTTAGGATAATCGATAGTACGGCGTGTTAATCAGCGGTAATACCGCTTCTTGGAATGACCGGCTTTAGTAGGCGGTGCTACCGGAGGTCTTTAATGAGCGTGGGGATTTTCTGGTATCGGTAGTACCGGCTTGGAAGCCGCGGTACTACTGCGTCACGGTACGACCGTTTGTTGTTAAGCGGTATCGAAAAACCAGAACGAATGCAAAATGGTCTTGGATTTCCTTGTGGAGCGGTATGACCGCATCTTGTTGGCGGTAATACCGCGACCGGTATGACCGTTGTTTTGCGGTATGCAAATTCAGAGGAGTGGTTTTGGAGAGTTTTGGATTTCTCCGAGTTGCGATACGACCGCTAGTTGATTGAGCGGTATGACCGCAGTGCGGTAATACCGATGGATACTTGGCGGTAGTACCGCTTTTGGAATGAATTGAGCTGAATGTTATTTCAATTTGAGAATTGATTTTGGGTTATGTCATATCCATATCTGTTAATGCATATATGTTGCATATTGCATGTTTTGAGCTAACGTGGGTCAAGTTGTGAAGAACTTGTTCCCAGAGACGATTTCTTGGTCTATTGCTGTGCAGGTGGCTTCTAGGTCAACGACAGTCAACGGCGAGGAGGATCGGGACTAAGCTTGGAGAGCTGAGGTCGACAACGATCAAGGATGCCGGGTGAGGTTAGAGGACTCAAACGGTGCGTCAAGAAGTGGATTAGGTCAAGAAAAGTGAAGACGACGCTTTGAGATGCGTGCGTGTGTGACCCGTTTGTATTGGGCCTTAATGGGAGCCCATTAGGGTTTGTCTTCTAGAAGCCCTAGGCCTCATATAAATAGGAAGGGTGCTGTTCACAGCACCCCCAAAAAGGTCTTCATTGAGAAAAACCCTATTTGGTCTTAGGGTTTAGAAAAGGGAGATGAGAGCTAGGGTTTAGGGATTGATGCCTTGTAAGCTCATGTGTTGAGCTGTGCCCTCCAAGATGGAGTGGCTATAACCATGAATCATCAATCATCAATCAATCCTTGCAAGTTCTTTGAGATGAGCTCTCTTCGTTCTTTTTCTTGTTCTTGCACCTTACTTTGAGGTTTTGGTGATTTTGTTGATCCACTGGTTTTCCCTTGATTCCCTTTGTTGCTTATGCTTGCTGTGACTTGTGGGAAACCATGTAAGGTCATCTTGATCATCCATAGCCCACGAGCAAGCCTAGGATCAGATTTGGGTATTTGACTTCCTTTTGAACCCTCCTTCGGTAAAATGCAAAAAGGTCAAAACTTTGACGTGGATCTTCTCGATCGTCACTTGGAATAGGTTCCTGACATCCTTAGGAAGGTATGTTTCAAATTTGGTGGAGTTTGGCCAAGCGGATCAAAAGTTACGTCGATTTTTTTTCATTTTTCAGTACATTTCTCGTTCATTCGCTTTGATTCATCGTTTATCTTGAACGACCGACACTGTTCATCCGGTTGTACCGAAAATCGGAATGACTGGCACTGTTCATCTGGTTCGACTAGTACTGTTCATCAGCACTGTTCATTAAGCTATTTTTTGTGTTTTTGATCGTTTCTTTTGGGGATTTGAAGGGGATTCAATACAAGACTTCCGCTATGCTTATATATATTGATCTTCATAGTTCTCATAGCTATTGGAGTCAATATCATGTTTGAATCCGATCAAAACGAAAAATAGATAGTGCTCCTATTCACCCCCCCCCTCTAGTCGTCTTTCCGGTCCTACAATTGGTATCAGAGCCCGGTTAGCTCTTTTCATAGATCTTAACCGGTCTTTGGAGCCATGGCGACTGACAAGTATTCAACCAAACAACCTATTTTTGATGGAGTTGATTTTGCTTACTGGAAGGCACGCATGCGTGCCTACATCGAGGCTCAAGGGCACGCTATTTGGCTTAAGGTCAAAAATCCATATGTCGTGCCAGCCAATGACGATGTGATCACTCCAGATGTTGAGGCTAATAGCAAGGCTCGGAACTTTCTGATCCAAGGTCTTAGTCGATCTGAGTTTGAGCGCGTGGCTCATTTGAGGTTTGCTCACGAGATCTGGAGGACCCTTTGTGATTACCACGAGGGCTCTACTGCGATCAAGGAAGTGAGACAGAACCAGCTCAAGAAAGAATACTCAAAGATCGAGCAAAGGCCTGGTGAGTCTTTAGATGAGCTGTGGGGGAGGTTCTCCAAGATTCTTCATGATCTTCGCGCTGTTGATCTTGTTTTCACTGAGTCTGAGAACGCACGCCCGACTTTTGGGTGCTCTTGATGTGAAGGTGCGGGGATGAAGATCACATCCATCAATGACAACACTGTCATGAGTGAGCTTACCATGGATAAGCTCTACTCGAGGTTGAAGACGCATGAGATTGACTTTATCTCGTATCTCCCAAAGACAGAGTCGATGGCTTTGGTGGTCGACCCATCTAAGGGTAGCTCGACTGATTCCTTTGATTTTGGCTCATCTGGTTTTTCTTTGTCAGCTTTACATTCTTTGAGTGATGAGCAGCTAGAAAAGCTACCTGAGGATGATTTAGCCCTCCTATCCACCAAATTCTCGAGAGTTTACAACAAAGTGAGGAATAGGAGGAGAGGTGGCCCTGTCACTTGTTTTGAGTGTGGTGAGCCGAACCACATTCGCTCCAAGTGCCCCAAGCTGAAGGGCAAGGAGGAGAAGGACTCTCGGAGGCGTCATCAAGCCAAAGATAAGAAAGGCAAGAAGCCCAACTATCGCAAGTTCGTCAACCAAGTCCTTGCCGCTCTTGAGAGTGTTAACATGAGCGATGTGGAATCGGAGACGGAGAACGACGATGATGACTCTCATGGCAAGAAGAAGGCCCAGGACTTCACCGGCATGTGCTTCATGGCTAGGGACAGCCATGATGTCGACTCCTCCAACGACGACAACCTTTTCAGCGATCCCGATGAGGTATGTCCTTCGCTTGCTAATATAGTCAACTGAAAGATGCTTTTGATGAACTAGAAACTCTCAAGTCTAGTCCTGCTTGCATGAATGCCATTGCTTTAGATGTGACTACTGTTGATGCTATTCCATTATCTTGCTCAAATTGTGCTTTGCTTGAATTAAAATTGAATAGCGCTGTAGAAGAATTGCAAAAATTTGATGCTAGTCACATGTGTTCTCATTGTGAGGATAGTAGGATTAAAATGAAGGAGATGACTGAAATGGTTCTTTATTCTAAATCTGCTTCATGTGAAAACTGTGTTAAACTCACAATTGAGGATGATGCTTTAAACAAGACACTAGAAGAAAAGGCTAAAATTGAACAATCAATGTCCATGACTGCTTCTAAGAAAGTTGTTGATTCTGATTCTTGTACTCTTTGTATTGAACTTGGGCATAATGTAGATAAGATACAAGAAGCATTTAGAGTTAAGTTCAAAGAGCAGTTGGATAGGATTAGAGATAACTATTGTGTGTCTTGTGAGGCTTTGAAAGCTGAGGTAGCTCACTATAAGGAAAAATCTGATAGGGCTAGCAAGTCAAATAAGTGTGCTTCTTGTTATGAACTAGCCAAGATTGAGAGGAAGGAGAGGATGAGTGCTTTGAGAACCATTAGAGGAGTTCCTTCACCTGCTGTAGTCTCTAGAGCCAGGGAGCCTGTTTTTCCTGCTAGACATAGGCCTAGGTTCGTAGAAGACTTCTTTGACTCCTTTGGTGGCTCTAGGCAACGTTCTAGTTTAGGATTTCGTGAGGAGAGACCATGGTTAGCATCTAGACAGGGGGAGTACCGACCTTTTGGTAGGTCGATTTGGAGAGGTCTAGGTGGTTCTCATGTGCATTCTCACGATTTTGCTCCTAACCATTTTACTGCTGCTTCTACTGCTTTGCCCAAGCATCGTGTGACTCAGTACTGGATTCCCAAGTCTTTTATCACTAACCCCAGTACTGAGGCACAGATGTTTCCTGTTCGTGCTTTGTACGTCCGTCGTGCGAGGAAGGAGGACATATGGCTTGTTGACTCCGGGTGTTCTCGACACATGACTGGAGATTCTAGATGGTTCTCCTCGCTCACACGTGCATCCGGCAATGAATTGATCACATTTGGGGATGCTTCTACTAGGACCGTGACAACCAAGGGCACAGTGCGCGTCAACAACAAGTTCATGCTCAAGGACGTCGCTTTGGAAAGTAAGCTGAGGTATAATCGCTTTCATTTCTCACCGCTTGATGAGGGTCTAGAGGTGAGATTTAAGAGTGGTGAGTGCAGGGTTATAGATTCTTCTGGTGAGCTTGTTTTTGAGATCTCTAGGTTTGAGAGGATCTTTTATGCTGATTTCAGTATCTCTTCTACTTCCAGCCCTAGGTGTCTTGTAGCTTCTGACTCCCATGATCTAGTGTTGTGGTATTGTAGGCTTGGTCACATAGGCTTCGACCACTTGACTAGAGTCAGTAGCAGGGATTTTATTAGAGGTTTGCCTAGGCTGAAGGTTGTTAGAGACCTTGTGTGCACACCCTGTAGACATGGTAAGATGGTTTCTGCTTCTCATCCACCTCTTACCTTAGTGATGACAGTTGGACCTGGTCAGCTCTTGCACTTAGACACTATTGGTCCTTCTAGAGTTCAGTCCGCCGGTGGGAAATGGTATGTGCTTGTGATTGTGAATGATTTCTCTAGGTATTCATAGGTTTATTTTCTGGTTTCTAAGGACGAGGCATTTGGCTTCTTTAGAGAGTTGGTCCTTAGACTTGCTGTTGAGCTTCCTGGAGCTTTGAGAGCCATTAGGAGTGACAATGGGACAGAATTCAAGAATTCTTCCTTTGCCACCTTTTGCACTCCAGCAGAATGTTGTTGTAGAGAGGAAGAATATGACCCTTGTAGAGATGGCTAGGACCATACTAGATGAGCATTCCACACCTAGGAGGTTTTGGGCTGAGGCGATCTCTACTGCTTGCTATATCTCTAATAGGGTTTTCTTGAGATCTGTGATTGGTAAGACTTCATATGAGCTCAGATTTGGTCATAAGCCCAAAGTGTCTCATTCAAGATTTTTGGTTACAAATGCTTCATTCTTAAACATGGCAACCTTGATAAATTTGAATCTAGATGTTCTGATGGCATATTTCTTGGATATCCTGCTCATTCTCGTGGCTATCGTGTGTTTAATTTTGACACTAACAAAGTTGTTGAGACTTGCGAAGTCACTTTTGATGAGGCTAGTCCTGGTACTAGACCCGATGATGCAGGTACACAGGTTTCTGAGAGCATCTTCGTCGATGATGACTCTGAGGATGAGGGCCCAATCCATCCTCAAGTCTCTTCTGACTTGGTTGGAGAGCCTGCTTCCACCACACCAGCTTCAGATGAGCAGCCTCTTCCTACCTTCACCGACGACCAGAGTGGCTCTGCTCCTACCTCCACAGCCCATGAGGTAGAGGCCACTTCTGCACCAGGAGCTCCTCTTCGCATTCAGCGACAGCATCCACCTGAGCAGATGATTGGGGATCTTCATGAGCGAGTCACTCGCTCCAGGTTTATTTCTCCTAATTCTCATGCACATTCTGCTTTTGTCGCATCTTTTGAACCTCGAGATGTCACTCATGCTCTTTCTGATGCCTCTTGGGTTAATGCCACGCATGAAGAACTTGAAAATTTTGAAAGAAACAAAGTCTGGACCTTAGTTGAACCTCCACCTAATCATAATGTAATTGGAACAAAATGGGTTTTCAAAAATAAGCAAAGTGAAGATGGGTTGGTAGTTCAAAATAAGGCTAGACTTGTAGCTCAAGGTTATTCTCAGGTAGAGGGCTTAGACTTTGAGGAGACCTTTGCTCCTGTAGCTAGATTAGAAGCCATTCGCATTTTGCTAGCATTTGCGGCATCCAAGGGCTTCAAGCTATTTCAAATGGATGTCAAAAGTGCTTTTCTGAATGGCTTCATAGAAGAAGAGGTCTATGTCAAGCAACCACCTGGTTTTGAAAATCCTAAGTTCCCAAACCATGTTTTTAAACTCTCCAAAGCCTTGTATGGATTGAAGCAAGCCCCTAGAGCTTGGTATGATAGGCTTAAGAGTTTCTTGCTCAAAAATGATTTTAAAATGGGAATGGTTGATAAAACCTTGTTCACTCTCAGGCATGGCAGTGACTTTTTGATGGTTCAGATTTATATGGATGACATTATATTCGTGGTTCTTCTCATGCTTTGGTGTCTAGATTTTGATTCTATGAGCGGGGAGTTCGAGATGAGCATGATGGGCGAATTGACCTTCTTCCTTGGTCTTCAAGTCAAGCAAGCGAAAGAAGGCACCTTCATTCATCAAAGTAAGTATACAAAGGACCTTCTTCGGCGCTTCGACATGGGAAGCGAAGAGGCCAATGTCTACTCCCATTGCCATGACCACCGTCTTTGGACCACGATGAGGATGGAGAGCCCGTGGACCAGAAGGAGTACCGCAGCATGATTGGCTCCCTCCTCTACCTCACTACATCGAGGCCGGACATACAGTTTGTTGTGTGTCTGTGTGCTCGATTTCAGGCTTCCCCTCAAGCTTCTCATCGTCAAGCAGTGCGTCGCATATTCAAGTACCTTCAGGACACTCTTGACTTTGGACTTTGGTATACTTCTTCTTCTGCTCTCTCCATTCGCGCTTTTTCTGATGTTGATTTTGCGGGGTGTAGAGTGGATAGGAAGAGTACTTTTGGCACTTGTCATTTCTTAGGCACATCTCTTATCTCTTGGTCATCTAGAAAAGCAGTCTTACATTGCACTGATCCTTCGAGGCCGAGTATGTAGTCTGCGGCCGATGAGTTGCTCTCAGGTTCTCTGGATCTTGTCTACTCTGCGGGACTATGGGTTGTCTTTGGGTAGTATTCCTCTTTTCTGTGATAACACTAGCACCATTAATATTGCTAAAAACCCAGTGCAACGTTCTAGGACTAAGCACATTGACGTTAGATATCATTTCCTTAGAGACCATGTTGAGAAGGGTGACGTTGTGCTTCACTTTGTTGAGTCTGAGCAGCAGGTTGCGGATATCTTCACTAAGGCTCTTGATTCTTCTCGTTTTTCTTCTTTGCGGGGAGAGTTGGGGGTTGTTAGTCCTCTTGGCCTGTTTTGAGGGGGAGTTTGCTCTTTTTGCATTCATTTGTATCATAATGCATTTTACAATTCAGCAACTTGCATTGTAATATAACCTTGTGGAGCTTTGATTATTATCCATGTTTGACATGTTTTCATACTTTATACCCTGCCATGTTTTGTGCTAGTTTGCTAGACTTCTTTTGTGGCTTTTTATGTATAGCTTAGCTTTTGCCATGCTAGCTTTATTATCTGTGAGAAAATTGAATCAGAACATGACTTGTTGGATCTTGTGACTAGTTTTGCTGTAGTGATCCTCTCATGATTCATGCCATGTCATATAGGCTTCATTGAGTCTTGAACTTATTTTGAGTTTTAAATTGAGCTATGATAATTCTTAAGTCAAGCAAATGAAAAATGAGCTTTTCTGTGCGAAAAAACTGATCTCACCAATTCTCTCTTATGAGAAGGCTTGCCATTGCACTAGGCATGAACTCAGGGGGAGTTTTGGATGACCTAGACCACTCTCTTAAGCTTTTGCTACTTGGGATGGTCGTAGTGAGGCTTGAGATCTAGCACAACGCTAAGAAAACAAATTGGCATTTAGTTGAAGCTTAGAAGGCAGTTGTGGATGGCTCCTAGTCCAGGACTTGCTTTACTAAGATAAAACCAATCATTTTCAGCAAAGTGCTCAAAGTGCTAAATTCTAATGCTTGAACAAATTGATTCAAAATTGATCTCAAAATGCTCAAAATTGACTCATTTTCTAGCTTCTGGCTCCATTTTGCTTATAGACATGGCCTGACTCATTTTTGGATTCCTTTAGTTAAACTATGATCTTGAGCACCTCGTCATGTCTTCAATTCATTTAATCTCAGATTATTGCTATTTTGGCCTTAGTTGTGCTGTACATGTTTTGCCATGATTGAATATAGTCTCTTCACATAATATGGCTTGGTGTAATACTTGTACAGTCTTCATGAATAATCTTCATGTCTCCTTTTGCTAAAATTAAAAAAAAACTAAAAAACTAAACAATTGAAGAACTACAGCCATTCCATTCCATTCATGCTCTATCTTCTCCATGCACCTTGATGAATTCATTGTCAAAGGGGGAGAAAACTTGACAAAAATGCTGTTTGGATGCTCTCTGTGCATTTTCTGGAAGGTCAAATAGAACACTTGTTCTTTCTTTTGGACCTTAAGTGAGATTTTCTGGAATTTAAAGCTCTTCTTGCTTTCTTTGCCTTATCTCACTTGCTGAAACTATTCTGAAGCCAATTTGGTCACCTTCCTTGCTTTTACTTGCTAAAAGACCAAATTGTGCCTTTGTGCGAAAACTTGTTTTCTTTTGCTTTCAAACCTCAAAACATTCATTTTTGGGTTATTGCCAATGTGTTTATCAAGGGGGAGATTGTGAACACCATGAGGATATGCTCATGATCCTAGGTGATGATACAATTGACAATTTGGTTGAAGGTTTGTTGGAATTCATGTTTGTTAGAAAGTTTCAAAGAACTGTCGGGATAATCGTAGTAATCTGGCGTGTTAACATGGTAATACCGCTTCTTGAATGACCGGCTTTAGTAGGCGGTGCTACCGGAGGTCTTTGTGAGAGCGTGGGGATTTTCTGGTATCGGTAGTACCGGCTTGGAAGACGCGGTACTACCGCGTCCACGTTCTGACCGTTTGTTGTTAAGCGGTATGGAAAAACGAGCGAATGCAAAATGGTCTTGGATTTCCTTGTGGAGCGGTATGACCGCATCTTGCTTGCGGTAATACCGCGCCGGTATGACCGTTGTTTTGCGGTATGCAAATTCCAGAGGAGTGGTTTTGGAGAGTTTTGATTTCTCGGTCAGCGGTATAACATGATCTTGATAATACCGATGGATACTTGGCGGTAGTACCGCTTTTGGAATGAATTGAGCTGAATGTTATTTCAATTTGAGAATTGATTTTGGGTTATGTCATATCCATATTTGTTAATGCATATATGTTACATATTGCATGTTTTGAGCTAACGTGGGTCAAGTTGTGAAGAACTTGTTCCCAGAGACGATTTCTTGGTCTATTGCTGTGCAGGTGGCTTGCAGGTCAACGACAGTCAACGGCGAGGAGGATCGGGACTAAGCTTGGAGAGCTGAGGTCCACAACGATCAAGGATGTCGGGTGAGGTCAAAGGACTCAAACGGTGCATCAAGAAGTGGATTAGGTCAAGAAAAGTGAAGACGACGCTTTGAGATGCGTGCGTATGTGACCCGTTTGTATTGGGCCTTAACGGGAGCCCATTAGGGTTTGTCTTCTAGAAGCCCTAGGCCTCATATAAATAGGAAGGGTGCTGTTCACAGCAGCCCCAAAAAGGTCTTCATTGAGAAAAACCCTATTTGGTCTTAGAGTTTAGAAAAGGGAGATGAGAGCTAGGGTTTAGGGATTGATGCCTTGTAAGCTCATGTGTTGAGTTGTGCCCTCCAAGATGGAGTGGCTGTAACTATGAATCATCAATCATCAATCAATCCTTGCAAGTTCTTTGAGATAAGCTCTCTTCGTTCTTTTTCTTGTTCTTACACCTTACTTTGAGGTTTTGGTGATTTTGTTGATCCACTGGTTTTCCCTTGATTCCCTTTGTTGCTTATGCTTGCTGTGACTTGTGGGAAACCATGTAAGGTCATCTTGATCATCCATAGCCCACGAGCAAGCCTAGGATCAGATTTGGGTATTTGACTTCCTTTTGAACCCTCCTTCGGTAAAATGCAAAAAGGTCAAAACTTTGACATGGATCTTCTCGATCGTCACTTGGAATAGGTTCCTGACATCCTTAGGAAGGTGTGTTTCAAATTTGGTGGAGTTTGGCCAAGCGGATCAAAAGTTACGTCGATTTTTATTTTCGTTTTTCAGGCTGTTTACTGTTCATTCGCCTGATTTTACTGTTCATGCGGAACGACTGTCACTGTTCATCCGGCTGCACCGAAAATCGGAATGACCAGCACTGTTCATCCGGTTCGACCGGTACTGTTCATCAGCACTGTTTATTAGGCTGATTTTTGTGTTTTTGATCGTTTCTTTTGGGGATTTGAAGGGGATTCAATACAAGACTTCTGCTATGCTTATATATATTGATCTTCATAGTTCTCATAGCTATTGGAGTCAATATCATGTTTGAATCCAATCAAAACGAAAAATAGATAGTGCTCCTATTCACCCCCCCTCTAGTCGTCTTTCCGGTCCTACAACCCTAAACCTAAACCTAAACCTAAACCTAAACCCTAAAAATTCAAATTGCTAAAAAATGCATGAATTTTCTACAATAGCTAGATGATGATTTTATATGAATTTAGGTGAAAGAATTATTCTTTTCGGAGTTAGCAAGTGAAAGTTGTAGTAGTTTGAAAATCAAGTTTTGAAAAAAGGCTAGAAAATTTTTAATTATTCATCTGATTTTAAATACTATTCATCCAATTTTAATTATTTAGTAAAATTTTATAGAATAGTGGTGGAGATAAGGATTACATAGATAAATAGAAAATAAAATTATCAGACCAAAATAACTTGGTTCACCTCAATTGGAGTTCACATTTATTAGTTATGAATTTCCAAAGTTAAAAGCAATTTGTAGTATAAAAAAATTGGTCAGTTTTGGATTAATTTCCAAAAACTAAAATTTTTGGGACATAGATAAGTTTGAAACTTATTCCAAAATAAATTTCACTTAATAAGAAAATTATCAAAATTGGTTTCACTTGATTTGGAGTTACTTTGAATTAGTTATGCATTTTTGAACTTATTCTATTTTCGGACGGTCCGAACAGACGGACCTGTTCAGATGGTCTGAACATATCCCTTATCACGCCATTTAGCACGGCGTGACAGTAGTGCATTGTCGTGCCATTTCACCTAGCGTGGCAAAATAGTGCTGCCACACCAGGTATTTCGTTTTTCCAGTGGGGTTGCAAAAATGTTGTTCGGCTCTAGTGCTAAGTCCTGTCATGCCATTAGTCCCGACGTGACAGGTCTGCTTTGTCACACCATTTCCCCTAGCATGGCTAAAAAGTGCTGCCATGCCAAATATTTTGTTTTTCCAGTGGGGTTGCAAAAACGACATCGGGCTCTAGTGCTAAGTCCTGTCACGCCAGTTCTCCCGGCGTGACAAGACCATAGTGCCACGCCAGGTTTACTGGCGTGACAGTAGCTGCAAACATTAAAAAAATTGCACTGAACCATTTGCAAGCATTTCATTCAAATACAATCATCCATTCGGTTCATTTCATTCAACCACAATGCATATGTAATCAGTTAATACAAACACAATCATCCATTCATCTCATTTCATTCTACCAAAATAAATTCATCTCATACATCCATTCACCTGCGCTTTCGGTGTGCACCCGACCCCGGTGTGAACCTCACTGCTGGGTGTTGTCCTCGCGTGCCCTCGACGACATTTATTGAACTAAGTCTGCGCCATCACACCGTTTACGGCGCGGAGGCATGGTCTGAGTTGACTTCGTGGGGGCCGATGCACCAACAAGGTCCCGGAGGACCATCTCGTCTGGAAGCCTAGTAGCCACATCCACCTCCTCGTCGTCCTCGTCCTCATCCTCGCCGCCATCCTCGTCCACGCCACCATCCTCCTCGTCCTCGCTGTCGTCCTCGCCGTCCTCGTCCTCCTAGTCCTCGTCACATGCAGCCGAAGCGAATGTTGTCGCTACCGTTGTTGTAGTACACGACAAGCCACTCCAAGCCGGGGCAGGTAGCACGACGGGGCCGGTCGCTGCCGCATGGTTCATTTTTGCGGCCAATCACCGGCATCGGCGTCGGACCATCTACAAGCTTTTCCAAAAAAAAAGATATTGAAGTTTAATACAACAAAATAAATAACATGGGTACTAAAACATTAAGTGATGTAAACTACAGTACAAAAATGAAAAACAACAGAAACAAAAAGAAATTGAAGTGTGTGTGTGTGTGTGTTAATTCAAAACAGTGAAGGTTACCTCAGCAAAATCCCTCAAGCGCTGAAAGCTCCCCCTCTGAACCCTCAGGTATCCTGAGGGCCTCACCGGCCTCGTTGGTTATGTGTGCGAGCTACGTTCCCCGCAAAAGAGTTCGACAAAGTAAATTGGTTTGCTCACCCTGAGTTTGCATAATAGTACCGGGATTAAATGTACTCACGTAATAGGCGTTGATGGGGGCCCTTTCCAGCTGTGTGCCCGTCCGTGTGAACTCATCGTAATAATCCACAATATCCTCCTTGGATGAGTGCCCCTCCCCTATGTCTGCATCGATCATGGCCGGTCTAAGCTGGAGGCACGCGACACTGTGGAGCCACTGGAGGTAGCGAATGAACTGAGCCTTCTGATGGACCGACGACACGTCCATGGACCGATTCGCCCGGTTTTCCCACTCCAACACATAGGCACGGTGATAGGCGCCCTAGTTGGTGTGGCGTTACCTCTGCCTCCGGTTCATCCTACCACACCTAGATTCGAATTGTTAGCATTAAAATCACTACGGAAGCTGCAAAGGAACGACAATAGATACCCGTACCCATGAAGATTCAAATCTGTCGAGAACACCATTGGCGTCGTGGCCTAAAGCTTCATAAACTAATGCATCACCCGATGGGGCAAGTGGTACTCCACCGCATGGAAGAAGATCAGCGGTGAGAGCGTCATCCACAAGGCGATGTCCTGCTCGCACGTCGAGTTTAGGTCCATTTCGACGACCTCGTCGCAGGTGTATGGCAACCACGTGACCTACACCAGATGTATAAGACAGTAGCGATGAAATCATAGTTCGAAGACAGTAGCAAGCAAAGTAACTTATGAGGTATGTACCTGGTCTTGCATGATGACGTCGAGCTCGTTTGTATACGTGATGTACCGCGACCTTAGACACCCAGTAGGTGCAACGATGGAGCTCCAAAGGTAGGCTACCATCGGTGCAGACGCAAGATCGTCCATGGGCCATGCCTGCAAGGTGATAGATTTCAGTTGCATTTTTTGTGGAAGGTCACATCTATGACGAATTGAATAAATGGTTACCTGCAAGGGAGCACGTGCGGGCTGACCGATGGGCAAACGCTCCCACATCCAGACCTGCAGGACGTATGCGCATCCACCCAAGTTGTTGTCCCCACTCCTTAATCAGCAAGCGTCGCACAAATGCCGGTAGAGACACGCTAGTGTGGTAGAACCCCAACTGTAGATCCCTACCGTCGCTAAATCTGCCAAAATCGGCAAGTAAATCCAGGAGACGGTGTTGTCGGTACCGTCTGGGAACAGGAAGGAGCCGAGAAGATGCCAAATCCATGCCCGTGCAAAGCACCGCACTATGTCGTCATCTACGCCTGGTGGGCACACGTTAAAGTGCGCACGCAGCCAGGACATAAGCACCGCGGATGGACGTTTGTCCCTCGAGTCAACAGGCGTGTCCTTTGGTCGCACTCCAAGCCACTTTCTCACCCGGTCTCGCCAGCCCATGCTGTTGATGTCCCCAGTCACTGGAGCACCATCTATGGGGAGGCCGAGAATCATGCTGACGTCCTGGAATGTGATGGTCATCTCACCTGATAGTAGGTGGAAGGTGTGGGTCTCCGGGGGCCACCGGTCCATCAATGCAGTAAGCGTAGCACCATCCATACAGGGGAGCCCGTTGATGACTGTCCATGCCAAAGCAAGTAGACCGGCCTGGTGGACGTGTGGCTCGTACTGCTCATCCCAATGCAGAGGGGTGTGGGTGCGAGGGTGAAGCGGCTGGAGTACTTGCAGGAGAGATACGTAAATAAATAAGTGAAACAACAAGCACATGTGGGGATTAGTTGGAAGCATGGTGGAATAAAAGATTATCAAATCTCACCACACCATCATCGGCTATGCGGTGGGTGCGGTGGTCGTCATCGTACTCCAAGAGAAGCAACGCATACTACGCGTGCTGCGACATCCTGCATTACAGAAAAGGATTTTTGTAAGATGACATGAGGTACAGAACAATATAGAAGATGCAAATGAGTGAACTCTATCAATAAAAAATAATCATTTCCACACAATAACATTAGTGGTTACCTCAGGGGGCTGCACATGAGAGCGGCGCCGCCTTACCCTACGTGACTGGGAATCCCTACTCACGTGCTTTGCCCTGGTGTGTCCGTGCTCATGAAACTCCGAGCAACTATTGCTTACTGTGCCGTCGTTGAAGTCCCCAAGACAATACATGTCCTTACCACCTTTCTGTGAGAGGTCCATGTCATTACGAAGCCTCTTCCTCTTCCTTTGACCACGTCGCTTGTTCATCATATCTTTGTCGGGAATGTATTCCTCCCTTACGTACAGTGGCCAATGCCACAGATCAAGGTAAGGCTTGAATATATTCTCCCAAGTCCTCATCGTGCCTAGCTTTGAGAATTCTTCCGCAATGAACGTGTTAGAAAGGCAACTTACGCCACGCACGCGGCAGGCGGTGACGACGTGAGAGCATGGGACATGTAACAACGTCAGGACCATGCAAGTACAGTCTCCCACTGTCAAATTGACTCTATGGTTTCGGCCACCATAACGCTCGCCCCCAATCGATGTGCCTCCGGCTGCTCTGACGGTGTATATATGCAAAGTGGGATTGTATTCCTCCATGTCTTGATTACGTGACTCTGCCTTTGTGATAGCAAGGTGCTTGCAGCAGCCGCACCCCAATGGTGGCCGGCATATGTAAGATCGAGGAGGCCGACTAGAGGGGGGGTGAATAGACTTTTAATGAAGTTCAACCTATATTTTGGATTCGAGGAATGCAACAAGATATGAGAAATGATGTCGAGTGCATACCTCAATGATTTTCACCTTTTTATCCAAATAAGACTACACAATAGATATGTCAATAAAAGTGTTAGTCTCACATATAGATTTGTCATTTAATCACCAAAATACTCCATTAACTCATAATGACGGGTCTAGATTCTTCAATCTCCCCCTTTTTGGTGATTGAAGACAAATCCTTTATCAATAGCAACATTTGGATATGAATCAATATAAGATAAGAATTTAAGCTATTTGAACTATATCCATGCATGTCACTAAGCAATTTAAAGCTTCAAGCATTATGCATATGAGAATGGCAAGCTTATGGACATGATGCATATAGGAGGCTATGTGTATGAATGAGATGCTCAATAAGGTGAAAACACAAGAGGGAATCCAAATGGAAATATATTGATCATATAAACATTCTCCCCCTTTGTCATTAATAAGAAAAAATCCAAAACAAATCTAAGCCAACATAAAGTTTTTATAAAACAATGAGCTTGGCAATTGAATTCATTTTATTTTGATCATTGAAATATTCTTCCCCTTTTGAAGTAAGGTTTTTTTTTCAAGATATTTGAGGAAAACCAAAATAGGTCACAAACTCCCCTTTTATGACCGAAATGAGCAAAACAACTTGAAATGAGGCCATATTAGAGTTTAACTAAAGGAAATAATATTAGGAACACATTCAAATAAGCTCACTCTTGAAATATTCCCAATAAACATTTTCATGAAGATACCATGCTCATTTTCTCAACGACCAAAGAGACGTGCATTTGAAATCATGTTGAGTTCAAAAGATATAGCCAAAACAATGGGAAATGTGTGGAAACAAGCTCGGAAAAATCTGAAATAAATCATGAAGCTAGTCCTTATAAATACACATTTTTTTTATTTTGGGAGGCTTAATATTTTTTATTTTGGGAGGCTTAACCAAATGTCAACCATTTTGAAAATATAAAAATCACAAAGTTTCAAAAAACAGAAAGTTTTAGGTTTTCAGATTTTGACATTTCATTTGAGCTTTGACAGATAGCTGAAAAATAGGCTAAAACAGTTCCAATAAATCTGAGAAATTTTTTCATAGAATATCAACAATAGAAGATAAAATGTCATCATTATATATTTCTCAAATTATGAACCCATTTGAAGATACAAAAATCACAAATCAACTCAAAACATGCAAAAGTCTGAATTTTTCAGCATTTGATCAAAGTGAGAAAAAGTCAAAACCTTTTCAAATCAAGTCTAAATACTTTCAAAATTTTTAGAAACAAACTTTGGACCCCTAAGAAACTTTTCCAAGAAGAATTTTTGAAAAATGAATCTCCATTCAAAAGATATGCCAAAATGTGCTTTCTTTGCAAGATTTTTGCTTAAAGAGAAGAAAAGGCAAAACCTTTTCAAATGAAGTCCAAATACTTTGAAAATTTCCAGAATTGATTTTGGACTACTTACAATGTTTCTCAAAAATAATTCTGTTAAAAAGAGTTTTCTTCTAAAAGATAAGGCAAAATGCACTTTGTAGGCACATAAAGATGATAATTTCGCATTAAAGGTTCAAAATGCAAACCAATTTGAATTTCATGGAGTTTTTCACTTCCTTGGATTTGTATAAGTTATAAATACTATTTTAAGCCAAGATACACAAAGAATCTGGGTCAAATAGCGAAACTCACTATATGCAAGAATAGATCATTTTTTTTTGGGTCAAAACTAGTTTTTGGGTGAACTTCAAATGAATATAACTTTTCAACAGTTGGTATTTTGTAAAAACATTGAACTAGTGAAATGTTTGAAATTACCAACCCTTTGAGTTTGGTATTGACAACTTTTTCAAAAACTCAATAGATTTAGATTTAAGGAATATGTCATTTAATTCAAATACAAGATCATATAAGATCATTTTGAGGCCAAGTTTGATATTTGTTTTCTAAAATAGGAATTTTTACTTCAAAAATATTGGAAAATATTTGAAATACATATTTAAGTACTTTTATCTAGTTTTCATAAATTTGAGCCTTTTAAGCAAGATTTTTTACTTTTGACCAAAGAGACTCTTTGAAAGGCTAAACTTGCATATCATTAATAATTTTACTCCAAAAATACCAAATCAAGCAAATGTGAATGAAAAACATACATTCACAAAATCCATAAATCATTTTGGACAAATAGGTAAAGTAGCTTTCCTAATATTAATACTTTACCCCTTTTTAAGTAAGCCCAAAATATTTAATAAGTTTTTCACAAAAAACTAACTCTCCCTTGCACAAAGGTTCCTCTTGAAAATTTTTTCTTCTCCTTTGACACACAAAGGATTCTCTTCCATTTTGTCACCTTCTCATTTGTTATCTCTTTGAGATATATCCATCCAAGACTCATGATGACTTCAACCTATTTCTTTTGACCATTATTTGCAACCAAATTCTCCCTCTTTGACATTAAGCACCAAAAATGTCTACATGTAGATCACACTTGAAGGATAGTCTTTAAACATCACTTGTAGATAACATGTGTCGACAAGACTTGAAATTGCAAAGTACTTGAACTTCTCTCGCAAAGATCCTCAAGGAAAGCTGTAACATCCCAAACTAATGGTGTGTGTTTCAAATGTAATAAAATGAGGATAAGTTAAAACTTTTGATGCCTCATGATATCATTTGAAATCTTCTAGAATTTTTCCCTAGTAATTTCTATTTCCTAAGAACAATGTTTCTATTGATGGAAATTGTTGTTCTTAAAAACTCCATGATAAAAGATTGTGATCATCCTCTAGAAGTATTTTTTTTCTATCATCTTGATTATCCTAGTAACCTCTCTGTAAAATCTTATAATTTTTAGATTTTTTTTGCTATTTCAAATGGGCAAGTCAAACCAGTTTGAATTCTGGTCAAACCCCTAGCCCTGCTGCTTGTGAATTTTATGGAGAGCAATGCAATGTATAGAAATTTCTGGAAAAATTATAAAAGGTTGTCCTCTGGTCCAGAAAGCTTCCATAAAAATTTCAGAATTTTTAGAGCTCTAGAGCTACCTCCAAAAATTCCCTAACTTCTCAGCCTTTTGAATCAAAACCTGAAAGCACTGTTCATCGGGCTCAGACCCTACTCCGACCCGAGCCTACTTGACTCGGCCCAACCATCTCGCCCGTGCACCACATGCAGCCATCCGATCGCGCATCAACGCCCGCGATCGCGTACCGCTTCACCAAGTTATAAAATGTCTCGCGCGTTGTTGACCGTTGGATCCCGATCCAACGGCCCGCCTCCATTCCTTTCCGCGCGATCGCGCGCTCGCGCTGAGTCGCTGCGCCGTGGGCCCGGCTTGTTAGGCGCGTCTCCTACCTCGCGCTGACGAGTGAGCGGAACACGCACGCCACGTCGCCGCGCGCGCTGCCAACTCCGTCGGCTCGCAGGCAACACTGTCAATCCACCGCCCCTCTCGACCAATCCACAGCTTCTCCGTTTGGTGCCGTTGCCACCTCCGTCCTTGGACGGGGATAATACCCCTCCCCATTCCCCATTTCCGCTCACTTCTCCTCTGGCCGCCGAGGAGAGGGAGGCTCGCTCGGGTTCCTCTCAACTCTATGTTCGCTACTGGTTCCGTTTCTGCTAAGCATTTCCCCTCTTCTCGATTGTAGCTCTTGGTTCCATCTGGTGCTCTCGGCATTTTCAGGGCGCGCACCCGAGCGGCACCACCGGGTCATCTATAGCTCCGGTGAGTATTATCCTCGCTCAACCGCGTCACCATGCATGCTTTGGCTTGCTATGTTTTTCCCCTCAATCGATTTAGCCATCCATTCGCAGGAGCTCGGGGATTTCCAGTTTTCCCCATTTTTGGCCGCCAAGCTCACCTTCTTCCCCATCTCCGGCACGGTGAGCCTCTCCTCGATTCCTTGCTCTCACACCACCTGAGGGCCTTACTTGTGCTCCCCCGACCACTCATTCCCCTTCTCCTTCACCAGGACGACCCCTCCTCGGTGAAGCCATCGCCGTCGCCTCGGTTCTCGTCGCCGGCTCATCTCTGGCAAGCTCCTCCTCTCTGGGTCATCGTGGTGAGTTCACTGAACTCCCCTATTGCCCATGCGCATGTTATTTTGTCGCGGGCATCTTGCTTTCACATTGTGCCATGTTCCCCGTAGAGCTCCTCCGCCCCTCGCCGTCGCACCGCCGCTGTGAGCCACCGTAGTCCTCACCGCCGGTAGCATTAGCTTCGCCTAGCTGCCAGGGTCCCGTTTTGACCACTCACTCGGGCGCCAGTGGCGATAGCGCCAGTGGAACGGCCAAGCTGCTAGCATGCATGTTTCTCGGCGTGGCGTGTTCAAACAAGCTGTGAGCGACTTTGATAGGGTTAATGATGATGATTAGTATTTAATGAGGGATCTTTGTCGGAAAATGGGGGTTTAACTGATTTCTTATATGGCTTACATGTGGGCCCGAGGCCATTAGTGCACAGTAACCCGGCGGTACACCCGTGGTCCCAGTTCATGGCTCTCGGTCCATGCACTATGCATGTGGACCGTGTCAATGACAGGCGGGCCCCACCTGTCGGGTTTATTTGGAAATCGGTTGGAAAATAGAAAATGGCACTGTTCACGGGACCCCATGGTCAGTGGCTAGGGCTAGACTAGTTTGGGTATAAAAAGTATTGCATGTTTATATAATTTCCGAAATGCTTTATTTGTGAACTGAAAATTGGTTAAACTTCAAAATTGCATAAGTAATTCAGTTTAGCTCCAAAATTGATGATTCAAATTTTGTTAGTTTCATTTTTAAATGTACTTTAATATAAAAATAGGTTGAACCATGTTACTATTCCAAAAAACACATTTGGCAAAATTACTTTATGTTTAGTATTATTGTTGCACTAAAAATTTCTCTAACTTTAAAAATGCATAAGTATTTCTCTGTAACTCAAAAATGAGTAAACTCAATTTTGTTAGAATCCTCTGTTAGAGTAGTTTATTGTAAAATAGGTTGTGGGCATGATTCTATTACTGAAAATCACATTTTGCATGTAACATGAGTACTACTTTCACAACTTTGAAAAATCATAGAAAATTCATCTTAGCTCCAAATGAGGTGAATCAAATTCCATTGTTCATCTCATGAGGTGCTAAGCCTACCATAAAAATTTCAACTGCACCTCTGTTCTGGAAAATTTCGCCAAAACAATTTATTAGGATGAACAGTAACCGGTGGCAATTTTTGTGATTTTTCCAGAAAACTGATCTTCTAACTGTTATAACTTTTGCATAGAACATCCAAATGAATTGATTCTTGTTGCTAAATTTATATAAAATCATGCTCTACCTTCTGTGAATTTGTCATAATTTTTGGATGACTTTGAATTTTTGAGCCTTTTGGTGTTATTCGTTCTTATTGTGCTTTCGATTTCTTTCGCTAGGTTCGAACGATATTATTGATAGCGAGAGTGCTCCTCTGCAGCAAGAGGGTAACCCACAGCAAGGCAAATAGTTTGATCATAAATGTCCTACTACTTTCAAGTCTAATACTTTGTTTACAAATTGTATGTATGCATGCTTTTGTGTCAAAGTAATTTTCCGATTAGAGGTAGCTATTCCTAGTGCATGGTTGCCCTTAAATTGTTATCCTCTGCCACAAACATAAGTTATTAATATCGTTGGTGAATGAGAGCTCGGTGATTTTATTATGCTCTTTTATTGTCTTTCGGTGTCATGCTTAGATACCGATAGAATTGGACGGTTATCGACTTAGTCGATAACCTTGATCACACAAAATTACTACTATCATTATGCTCAGCACCTTGTGCTTTGTTATCTTCTAAAGTCAACAACTAAAAATAAAAATGAAATGTTTGAGACTTGGGTGCAATGGTTGTTGGTGTGATCTTATGGTGTGATGGAATGGTGCCCAAGTCAATCAAGGACCGAGTTACTTGCGCCACCGTACCGAGCAATTTGCGTACTAACCACATCAGAGGGATATGGGACCTCTCTTGACTTAGTAATTTGGCGTGTGTTAGCTTCGGGTTGCATGGTGGATGTGTGCGTTGTGTTGAAAAAGAAACTTGTGTGTGTTTGTTGGGTGAGTAGTGGTGGAGGTTATCCACTGCAAGGAGCATCGTCCTTTTAAGGCGATGAGCATCTTTGATGACTCCGCATCAACATATGGGGCTTCCTCCCATATGGGCGACTCGTAGTTAATACACAATATTGGAAACGTCTCGTAGGACTTAGCTCCGCTGGCATACCAAAGGAAGTGTGCTTTATCGCGTGGCATTAAGGAGCAATCTGACATGTGGGTACATTGGTACACCCCTGCAGGGTTCAAACTATTCGAATAGCCTCGTCCTAGGTTATGGACACGCTTAGATACGCCCCGTGAGAACTAGATTACAACATTTAATTAAAACTTGATGTGGGTGGTATCAATGGGGAATTCATGCTATTGTTGTGGTGGCTATTGGGTTAGCCACTTCCAGGATGTCTTGTTACTATTATTGTTGAGTATATCGCTGTTTTTATCAAATAAAATCAGATTGTAAAACTGCCTTCAATCTATTACATTATTGCAAATGAAAACTTGCTTTATGCTGAAAATTTGAGTCTAGAGCCTGCTCCACTTAAATAAGCTTGCATGTAGCTATTTATTAGGCCTGTTACCTTACACGTAAGTCTTGCGAGTACATTTTTGTACTCATTTGCTATGCTTTAATTAAATTGTTGCAGAGGAGGAAGTGGAACCCCAAGGGTTGCACTTTTGTGAGATGTGCTTCGGCTTCGAGGACTAGGTTGGTGGCTTGGTTGGTTGCCTTGTGGGTTATGGCACACTAATCGCCTTTTGTTATCACCATCTTATGGCCATCTGCTTCCGCTGTTATGTTAGACTCTTTAGTTGAATTTGGCTGGTCGGCCCATTTGTAATAACTATATATTGTATGTCTTTTGGATTGTTGTGTTGTGCTTTGGATTCTACGTGTTGAATGGAATTGATGCATAATTTTTGTATGGGGTATGTGTACTACATTCTGGGAAGTACATGTGCGCCGAGAGTCGTGATATTTGATTTGTAATGCTTGAATCATCTTCATAGTTAAGTATTACAAGTTAAATACCCCGGGTTCTCACAAAAGCATTCAAAGAGAAGAGGGAAAGAGAGAATCCACTCGTACACGAAGAGTACTTGAGCTTGGTCAAAAGAAGTATGATCGGCAAGGAATGGAATTAGATACCACTTTGAAGTTATAAGATGATATCATGTGAAAAGATGAATCTCATGCCGAGGTCAAGATGATCAAGAGCAGCTACCACTTTTAGAAAGATTACCATTTTTATGATAAAAACATCACAATATGATCAAAATGGCATATGGAATCAACAAAGTACTTGAGGGTAGCTAGTGAATATAACAAGGATCAACTTGACCAAAGGAGCTAGCCAAAGTAGGTTTAAAATTGAATGGAATGAAGTGGTTGTCTTGTCAGAGAAATCGGTAGTACCGACGTGCAAATGGCGGTAGTACTGAGATGAGGAAATACCACCTTTCAATGGCCGGTAGTACCGCAAAGTGGTCGTACCTTTGTTAAGCCGCCGGTAGTTCTGATTTTTCTGGAACTTCAAGGATATAACTTGGAATTGAGAAATATGCAAATGATTCTTAGTTTTGCACTCAAATAAATATCATGCATGATCATTATGCATTGAAGAGATTAAAGAGTATCTAAGAACATAGTTTTTATGCATTAAGCTTTTGTTTTCGCAAATGAAACTTATTTTGATGAAACTTCTTCAAATGAGCAAAACTAAGAATATGAACAAATTTAAAGCATCCAATTTTATGTATGAGTCATGAATACCATTGTGGACCTATTTATATGAATAAATTTGGCTCAAATGGCAAAACTCACTTAAGTGCTAGAGAGTCACCACTTAGGTCAAACTAGTATTTTGGACGAGTTTCAAAATCAAATAACTATTGCTAGGTTGGCCTTTTGAAAATATTGTGAATACCAAAAATTTTAAAATAGCCAACTCTAGGATATTCCTTTTGGGACGGTTTTCAAATTCCTTTCAGAATAGATTTTATACAAAATCTAGTTTGTGTCAAAAACAAGATACTGTAATTTTGGATTTTGGATAGAAACTCTTTTTTTACTTAAAATAGGTTTTTCTTGAGCCAAAACCTTTGGTAAACCTTTGAAAAGCATTTGTATACATTTTGCAACTAGTTTTTTCAAAGGATTACTAATAGTTATGAATTTTTTGACTTTTGGCTAAAAGGCTCAATTTGGAAAAACAATACTAGCACTTAATTTATTTGGGCACACTTAGGGATGTGATATACATGATTATGATTTAGCACTCCCCCTGAATGTACCACTTACCATCTTGCTCAAGATTGTAATAAAGAAGTTTTTGAACAAGAGCAAGAACACCCTTTTGAAAAGATTTTCATGGAATGCAACCTACACAAAGCATAAAGGGCTAGATACTTCAATGTAAATACTTGTTACCGAAATGGCATTGGCTTATGATATGAAGTGATCATCCTCAAGCTTGGCTCCAATTTTGATATATGATGGAATCCACCTTTATATGAATAATCCAAGCCTCCAATGCCTCTCTAAGTACTTATTAAGCATTTAAGCGTATTATAGTACCCAAATTCGGTTGGGTCCTTGAATGTTAGTCACAAGAGATTTAGGCACCCATATGGCCTTATCAATAATATTTGGTGAACTAACAATTCTAGCAAACACATTGCCATTCTTATCCTTCCTAAGCAAATAATGATTATTATAAATAATATGCTTAGGAGAGATACCTTTAGGACAATCCTTACTAAAATGTCTATTTTTCCGGCAATTGTAGTAAGTTTGATATTTTCTTACATCCTTTGTCTTCTTGTCTTGCTTATTGCTAGTTTGCCTCTTCTTTGATGACATTTGCTTGTCATTCATCTTGTTTGGGCACACCGAGACAAAGTGGCCCTTCTCATTACATCCAAAGCACTTGACATTCTTTGTATGTCTTGCATTGTGCCTTGTCTTGCTATTCTACTTCTTGGAGACAAAGCCAATCCCTCTCTTGTCATTCAAGCTTCGTTGCTTGCTCAAGATATCATCAAGAAAGGCCTTACACTTCTGTAGGACCAGAAACAGGCGACTAGAGGGGGGGGGTGAATAGGAGCACCAAATCTTTTTCACAAAGGATGGATTCAACTTGCAAATCACTCCAATAGCTATGAGAGCTATGAAGATGAATGTTTAAGCACAGAGGACTCCTAACCCCCAAAGGCACAGCAGCAAAAACCGATAAAGTCTACTGAAGTTTCAGGAATCAGTACTACCACAATGAAACCAGCTGTACTACCTATAATCGGTACTACTGCAGTGTACCGAGCGGTACTACCTCAAGCAAATGAAAGGTATTACCGATTGTCCTGGAGATGAACTCGACAGCAGAAAAACCAAATCTAAAATTGGCACACCTTTTGATCTACAAGGGCAAACTCCGCGAAACTTGAAACACAACTTCTCTAAGATATTAGGAACCTATTCTAATCAAAGATCACAAAGATCCATGCCAAGGTTCCTACCTTTTTCAGTTTGAGAGAAGTTTGTTCCTGGAACAGTGAAAATAGCCCGAAATCCAAAACAAAAATTAGTCTAACTTTTGATCTACAAGATGAAACTTGACCAAACTTGAGACACACCTTCCTAAGGATATCAGGAACCTATTGCAAGCAATGATCGTCCAGATCTATGCCAAAGTCCTAACCTTTTTCCATTTGAACGAAGGTGGTTTCAAAACCGGGCAAGAACGAAAACTTGAACTAAACACTTGCTCGTGGGTGATTGATGATCAAGATGATCCTAGATGTATTCCCATATGTCACAGCAAGCCAAAACACAGCAAGAGCACAAGAGAAAAATCACAGAACAAAGAAAGCCCCAAAAACAGAAATAGAGAAGATGAACACAGAAGGACGAACTTGTGCAAACTGATTGGATTGATTTCAGATCAAGGAATGATTGTTGGTTACAGCCACTCCAATCTAGGAGGACAAAGCTCATCACGTGAGCACACACTCAATCCAACCCTAGAACCCTAGCCTCTCATCTCTTGTCCTCAAAACCCTAAAACACACTAGGGCACACAAGGGTTTGGCTGGCTCTCTCCAACAGCCGCAGCAGCAGCCAACAACCCCTATTTATATGGAGGCTAAGCATCTAGGGTATATTCCATTAGGGCACCCATTAAACCCTAACACACAATGGGTTAACACACGCACACATCTCAAAGTGCCGTCTTCATCATCGATTAACCTAAACCGCTTCACCATGCGCTGACCCGCGCCGCGGTTTAGCCAAAAGGTCACCAAGGCGGTATTTGGTGAAATTACCAAAATACCCCTTCTTGATCTTTCTCCAAAAGACCGAGTCCACAGATCGTGAAGCAATCCCATGCTTCGCCACGTGTAGGTTGATCAACGGCTTCATGTCGGCAAGTCTCTCCAGTCCGGATCCCACCGGCACCATAGCACTTGCACCGACTCCCGTGCTGCTTGATCCAACCAGCTGCACTAAACCACCCGTTCGGTCATCCTTGTGCATTCTGCGCCCCGCTTGAGTCCTCTGACCTCACCCTTGATCGTTCTGGACCTTAGCTCTCCAAGCTTAGTCCCGATTCACCTCGCCGCTGATCGTCATAGACCTGCAAGCCACCTGCACAGCAATAGACCAAGAAACCATTTCCGGGAACAAGTTCTTCACAACTTGACCCACGTTAGCCAAAACATGCATCATGCAACACATATTCACTGATAAACATGAACTTGACCAAACTCATATTCAATTCTCCAATTGAAACAACATTCAGCACACAATTCACTCCACAAGCGATACTACCGCCAACTAAATCCCGGTATTACCGCATTGCGGTTATACCTCTCAAAGCACTGCGGTCGTACCGCAACATGGAGAAATCCCAAAATCTCCAACAACATCCTCTCTGGAATTTTCATGCCGCTCACACGCGGTCATTCCGCCATGCGGTATTACCGGCAACCAAAGCACTGTCATACCGCTCCTCAAGAAAACCAGAGCATCAAATACACCTTCTTTGGAATTTCCGTACCACCACACACTGGCCGGTTCTACCGATTTGCGGTACTACCGCCACTTCCCAAGTGGTACTACTGAACATAGGTACTACCGCTTCTTAACCGTGGTACAATTGTTTGTCAAAAACGCTCAAGAGCTCAGAAGCCACGTGGATGCCCCAGATTGCGTGGCCGATCGGACCACGTGTCTCAGCCGTCAGATCTGGGCATCGTTCGGATGGTCTGAACGTCTCACACGATTTCAACCGTCCAATTTCAATCCAACGCTCAAAACGCCCTTTCACGTTCGGACGGTCCGAACGTTTCTCTCAACAAAGACCGTTAGATCAAGATCTAATCGGTTCGATCAAAACACGTGTTCAAAACCTAGACAAACGGTATTACCACCCCCTCTTGCGGTTATACCGCACTCCGGTAGTACCGCGGCCACAAAGCCGGTACTAACAATTTTAGTGACACTTGCTGAAAACTCCAGAATTCAACAAACTCTCAAAGCAATTGCCAATTGTTTCATCACCTAAGATCATGAGCATGTCCCCATGACATCCACAATGTCCTCATGACATCTACAACTTCTCTAGGTCATTGCTCAACTTGATGACTTGGTCCTTAATCTCTTTGTTTTCCTCTATAAGATTAGTCTTAACAAGCATAGAGGAAGTAGAAGCATTTTCACTAGAGCTACAAGGCATATCAAGCAAATCATCACAAGAAGTGGATATGCTAACCTTAGATAAAATACAAGGGTTAGCAACTACACATGGCATATCATCTAATAAATCACATGTTGCTTATATCCACTTTGGGTTTATTGAGCTCATTTAGGAGGAGAGTTTCATGTTCATCTTTTAGAACATCATAATTATTTTGAAGTAAGACATACTCTTTTTTAAAACTTTGAATTTTGACTTCTCCTTTCCTAAATACTCATTAAGCTCCTCAAGCATATCCATCAACTCATCATATGAGGGTTCATCATTATTTACCTCTTTATTACCTTTAGCCATAAAGCAATGAGGTGATGTAGATGGAGTTGAAATCTTATCGTTGTCAGATCTAGAGATTGAGCATTCTTCTCCCGACATCCATTTTTCCATGAAATCATCATTGGTTGAGGTGGACCTTTCATAATTATCTTGAAGATAGGTCCACATCTCATGAACGTTCTTGAGATTGCAACGTAGCACCGCACGATACGCACAATCATCAATTAACATAATTGATGAGGCATGAGCACAAACCTTCACAAAGGCCTTTGCTCAAACTTCGCCTTCTATGGTTCTAGTCCATCTTGCGCCTTGCTTGAGTCCAACCATCTCACCCAACATCCACGACCGTTCTGGACCTTAGTTCTCCTAACCTAGTCCCGGTCCTCCTCCTCGTTGACCATAGTTGACTCCAAGTCACCTGCGCAACAATAGACCAAGCAACCATTTCCGGGCACAAGTTCTTCTCAACTTGACCCATGTTAACCAAAACATGCATCATGCAACATCTATGCAATGAAACCCATGAACTTGACCTAACCAACAAACATCGCCGTCAAGCTGGCCGACGAACAAGTCAAAACCGGTTAGACTGCCACCCATGGCCGGTCTGACCGCCCCCCTGGCCTGTCTGACCGCCACCTGGCCGACGGTTTGACCGCCCTCAAGGGACTTAGCCAAATTTCCACCCTGAAAATCCTAAACTCTCTGGAAATTTCAAACGAATAGATCTTTTAACTCGAAGCTCCAAAAAGTATGAGACCAAGTGTAGAAGAATCCCCTCTCTTGTCTACACCCTTTATTTTTGGCCCAGCTCGAAACTCAAAAGTCATTTATGGCCAGTCAGACCGCAACCTCTTGGCCGGTCAGACCACCATCCTCTTGGCCAAGGCCAGGGCCGGTCAGACCGCCACACAGGCCGGTCTGACCACCACCTTTTGGCAGATCTGACCGCCTACAGCCTGACAGTAGTAGGACTTAACCGAAAATGAGGGTTTCTCCAAACACCTCGATGCTATTGCCAATTGATCAACACACTAAGATTAGGATCATATCCACATGATCTCCACACCTTACAACCGACACCAGCATCATATCGCCCCTGTAGTCCGATAATGACCCCGGGCTCATCCCATCCAAAGGTCGCCTTAATCCTTGTCAGAAGAGTTCGAGAGTCTGGTGATTCGCGAAACAAAAGAACGGTTACTTCCATGCCACCAAAGTCGATATCACTACCCGTTTGGCTAATCGGCCCACCGGTAAATACACGTACAACTTTATCCATCTACATCCAACAAAATATTGCAAAGTTAGTAACGCATGCCATATGTAGGAAATATCACAATCAACATTATACATAACAAAAGCTGCGTTTCATCTGACATATGCTAGCAGTTTGAAGATACAAACGTATGGCTAATTATAACTTTATTGTAGTTTTGTACTGTGACAGTACTATGTTGTAGTTATAGTAAAGAGCATGATCTTGGTCCACAAGCAAGAAAAAGCTATAAAAATGACCAAGATGGCTTCAGATTAGCATAGGCAAGTGAGATCGAGTAAAAGAAAGCAAGAAAGCTTCAATTTCCAGAGAAGAGACAAAATTCTCACTTAAGGTCTATATGAAAGAACAATTGTTCAATTTGACCTTTGATCATTATGAGGTTCCAAGAATTGCAATTCATGTTCAGAAATGGCAATAAGACCATAAGAATGCAAATTAAATGCTCCCCCTCACTATGATCATCATTTTTCATAAAATTCTATTTTCTCCCTTTTTCTCCAAATAGCTCCTCCCCCTTTTTAACATTTTTGTTACATCTTCTCCCCCTTTGACAATGGAGTCATCAAGGTATCATGCCTTCCTCTCATCCAGAGATGACAACTGCAGAAATGAGGAAAAAGCATAAGAAGGAGCATGCATAAAATGCAATGGAGTGGCTTCATTTTGTCGAACCCGGGATTGAAGGATCCCAGATTCTCTGTGTTTACAACACTAGTACTGGAACAGCTAGTGTACACAGCTTTACAAATATGGTAACAAGTCCACATCATGCACCTTATTTGATAATATCAAAGTATTTATTACAAAAGGGCACTTGGCCTAAAGAAAATTACAGCGGAAAGCAAAAGATAGTAGTAGGCCAAATGATACGCCACAGGCAATCGTCTAGGGACGCAGCCTAGCCGTCCAAGTCTTCCTCATCCATGAGGTACTCCTCTTCTAAGATTATTTGCAATAAGCAAGGATGAGCACAACTTCCATGCTCGCAAGTTACACCCAATAACAGAATTTAATGCATGCAAGGATTACAAAGGAAGGCTTATAGGGTTGATTTTGCATAAAGCCATGTTTCTTTCAAATATTTATATTAAGTTCCAAAGCGGTTATTTAGTAACTAAAATTCATTTTATAAAACTTAAGTTTTATAGTTGGATAGCCTCCATACAAGGATGTGGAGAAGGATACCCTCCTATCTCAAGGCTAACCACCCAATTTTCCAATTTGATAAACCATTCAGGAGTATTTGTGTCAAATCATTTTGAAACAAAAAACCAAAGTCTAACTTTGAGTGGCAAATGCTAAACATGTCCCTGACTGTAGACACGGCTATTCAAATAGTTCTACACTCTGCAGAGGTGGTACAACTTTACCCACAAGAGATAATTTGCTTTTGATGTCGGCCAATACACGCTTCCGAAGGCGTGCGACTAAGCAATTATCACAAGGTCGTTACAATGCTCTACCCTAAAGTATTTATGCCCGCTAGCTAAGGTTTCACTCCCATTAGATTGACCATCCTCCGGAAGCCCCCTCTTGCGCCAAGTGGGAATACTGTCTATCCGACACCCACACACCAACATGGCACAAATAACAGTAAAGTATTACAAATTATTAAGCATAGTCCTACCCACTCAGGACATGTGGTAATATGGTGGAGTTTAGCAAAAGCGGCTCTCAGGCCGGTCCTTAAACAACTTGGGTAGCATAGCAAAACCCTGGACTTGATCAATGAAATGATTCAATCCTGTGCATTAACCTGCACCATCCTAACATCCATTTTACCCAAGTTTAAGCCACCTTTGATTTTATTTTCGTTTTCAAAATCATTTGCAAGAGTGTCCATGGTAAAACAATGCCATGGCTTATTTTAAACAAATTTGAATCCTTGGCTAAATTCCCCAAATTAAACATTTTTGGTCTAAGCATGTCTCTGCATAACATTTTCACATTACCCTAGTTCATACTAATGTATCAACCAGGTTTTATCTAGGGTGACAAGATATTTAGTTCAATACCAAAATTGGCCATACAAAGGATTTTAGGTATATCTATGAATTTAAAATAGGTATTTAAATAACTGAATTTAAATAAGCATGCAGTACATAATTTAAAAACCAAATTTAGATAATTTTAAATACTAGGACTTAAATATGATCAAAGAATGTAACTTGCCTTGCTCAAAAGTCTGGTCGTTGATTAATTCTGGTTCTTTGGACTCGTCGAAATCTATACGTGAAAATAAGTCAAATTCAAATAAAATTCAAAATGAACTTCAAATGAACTCCAAATTAAATAATTTTGGTTTAGATAGCTAGTTTATGATTTTATATAAATTTAGAAATTTGAATCACCTAAATCAGAATTTGTATGAAGGAATACGAGCTCCTAGAAATTTAAATCTAACTAAAACCCTAAATTCTATCGATTTTCCCGAATTAATTTCCTAAAGGAAAATCGTGATTATGACGTCAGCCCTTGGAAAAAGAATTTCCGGCCGAAATTATTTCTAAACCAAAAATCCTTGAGACACTGACATGTGGGCCCATTGGTCAAAGACCCGGTCCACGAATGGTCAAACGTCCACGGTGGACTCGGTGTACAGCACAGTGTGAAGGGGGGTTGTGCATGTGGGTGATGTGGCACACGTGGCACCATGTAGGCATTGACTTAGCAAAAATGCGCACGTGGCGCTGAGGTGGCGTCGTGGTGGCGTCGACGTGGCTGAGCCACGTCAGCCCGATGGTGGTGCACAACTGGCGACGAGCTCGTTGGCATTTTACACCGAGGTGAGGAGTGTGGATGGTCGCGAAAGAGAGAGGGAGAGACGAGGAGTCTGATGCACTACCTTGGAGCGGAGGGGAAAGGTGTTTTGGTCGACGGCGGTGAGGTTTGGCGGTGGCGAGGTTCAGTCCAAGGTGGCGAGGTCGTTCCGGGGCTGCTCCAGCGAAATTAATGTGCACACGATGTAACCCACGCGATGGCGAACACGATGGTGTGGTCAGGGGCGGCGGAGCGTCAGTGACGGCGGCGAATTTGACGGTAGAGCGTCTAGGGCTCCTGCGGCTTCGAGCTTCGATTCCGACGGCTAGAGACGTGTAGGAGGTCTAGGATTTGGGCAATGAGTTGCGGGGGTGAACGCGAAGGTGATGCCCCCTTTTATTGGGTGAGAGCGAGGTTGAAATGTCGAGGATGTGCACGGCTGTTTCATGTCGGTGCGGCCGCCGGGTAAAGAGGGGTTTAAGAGGATTAAGGAAGAAGAAACGGGTGCCTTGAGTGTGTCAGAGAACGTGGGACTTAATGGCATCAGATGCGAGCGAAAAGGGGAAGTAACGGGCGAGTTTAATGAGCTCGGGCAAGGATGATAATGGCGGCGGCATGAGGAGGAAGAAAGGGGTGGGGATGAAGGCACTGTAGTGGGCGGTCCCACCTGTTGGTGACAGCAGCGAAAGGAAAGAAGCGGGCAAAGTGTTGGCCATTCAATTTAAATCGAACGGTCCACACCGATGGAGACGTTCGGACCGCTCTAATCAACAAACATGATCGGGCCGTTCAATTGAAATCGGACGGTCCACCTCATTGAAATGTTCGGACCGTTCCGAACGTTTCACTGAGATCTGACCATTGAATTTTGATCCAACGGTTGAAAAGGGTCGGAGATGTAAACATGCAGGCGCGCATGTGATTTGGGCCGTGCATGTGCGAGAGATGGATTGGGCTGAGGAGGTTTCGGCTCAAACACTATTTGAAGGATTTTAATTGCTTTGACAATTTAAATAATCCAGTTAATTAAAAAGGGCTTTAGAAAATAGCAAATAAAATCAAAAAATTATGAGAAAATTCACAGAAATCCTCAAAAGCATTTTGGACTTAAATAAAATATTTCCAACTTAATTAAATTGTTTTGGCTTCAAAATAATTAAAGAAAAGCTTTTTTAAAAGCCTAGAAATTACAAAGAAAATAATTTAAGTTTCATTTTGCCAAAAGTGAAAATTTGGGATGTTACATAATTTTTTTGTATTTTTCAAATTTTAGTACAAGAAGCTTTGAAAATTACCCAAAAGAACAAGCTAGTATTTCTAATATTACTCAATACATATCAAGCCTGAAAGCGCTAGCAAGATCATGTTAAGATATATATATATATATATCAAAGCTAAAAGGCTCAAGATAAAGCGATGAATTGTAACAATTTAAGCAAAACTTCAAAATTAGCAAGTTGATCAACATGGATCCTAAAATGATAATGGCCATGTCATAGTGTCAATGTGAGATCAAGAAGCTAACAATGACAATCCTCAAGACAAAAAAGTCCTAAATTGAATCATTTTGCTCAAAATACCTCAATTACCCAATTTTTACAATAATTTTTCATTTGCAATGAATATTGAAGTTGATTAAAAGTCTATCTTAGTGAAGAAGATCCTGGACTAGGAGCCATCCATAAACTCTTCCTAAACTTCAACTAGGGCGACAAATCTTGAGGTTCATGTCGATTTTGACAAGTATTCCCTATGAGATCGTCTAGATCATCAAACTATCTCCAAGTTGATGCCTTTGACATGCAGTCTCATGAGAATAGTTTGGCACAATTTAACCACATGAGAATCTTGAAATTTGATTTTTCATTTTGTATAAGAGCAATTTTAGATTCACACAGGAACAAGAAGCTCAAGAGATGTTCAAACATAGATTCAAAAGCTAACAAAGCAATTTTGATAGGGACAATGTCACAAAAGGATTACTAATTGTGCAACTAGCTAAAAGATCCACAGATTACAGTTTTTAGTTCAAGTTGTCTTAAAGTTCTAGCTCATTTAGCAAAGACTTAGCTACATATGTAAAAGCATGATAATTCTAGCAAGTCAAAGAACTAGACATGGAACTGAGTAAAAAGTGAAACACTAATGCTCAAAAGGGTAATAAGCAAAGCTTCATCAATTTAAAAGACAAGCAGTAAAGCTTATATTACAATGCATCTTTCTGTGATTTTCATATGAATGCAATATGATATAATGAGATGTAAGAAAGGCTCAAAAAGCCTAAAAAGATCAAAAAGATCAGCAAGATCAGAAAAAGATCAAGGAAAGATTAGATGAATAAGGAAAGCTCATAAAAGAACCAGCTCCCCCTCAAACCAACCCTTAGGGATAAATTACCCCTAACTCACCCCTCAAGATGGCAAACCTAGTTGGGTCTAAAGGTTTGGTGAGGACGTCTGCCAATTGTGCCTTGGACTCCATACACTGTAGCACAAAGACTTCCTACGCCACATAATCTCTAGGGAAAAAGACTCGACTAGCTAGGGAGCAAAACACAAACACTAAAAAGCTTACAGGCTGCTCAAAACCTACTAAGGACTAGTGACTGGGAGATAAGGTCGACCTAGGCTGTGGGAAGAGTGCATCCTAATAAACCATGGGATAAGAAGAGTATCTAGAAAGGGCACGTGCTAGAACAGAACCTTTTATCTACCCTGAACTCAACAAGCTCAACCCCTGACAAGAACCAAATGCTATGTAAAGTAGAATAGGGGTACTATACACAAATGTAAGGTATAGGGGCTCGAACCTGAGTCACGCTGCTTGGCAGTGAGATGTAGTCGAATGAGTAGAAGCTGGACCATACTGTGTCTCCAAGAAGTGATAGCCAACATCGAATGCGCATATGAGGAAGGAGAACCAACAGCTGAAGTCATGAACCACATGTTCTTCTCAACTGAAAAAACTATACCAAAAAGACAAAAGAAGTATATGCCTTGGTACTGGGTTAGTGAGACATTATCTAGGAAAACAGTACCGAGACACAAGACTAGCAAGAATAGCAGTAGATGATCCAAAACTCATAAAAACATATAATCAACAATTCAGGGCATGAGTATGAAGATAGACATATCAATTGCAACACATGCTATCCAAGATATGATAAAGCTCAAAATATCCTTAATCTATAATAAGGCATAGGAGCAAGCAAGCGCATAGCATATCGCACAACATACACCCAGTCAAGGGTAAAGCATGCTAGTGAAACTATGGCAAAGCTCATGTATCCACAATTAACAATATAGCATAATACCATGTAAGCATAAAATATGTTATAGAACAAATCATGGATAATGAATGCTAACATGGATATCAAGTAAGCATATGGATACATAAAGCAAAAATCAACAAGAGTAAGATAATAAATGTACAAAACAACACAAGTTCATGATGACAAAACCAAGCTTATACACATATGAAAATAATGAATAACAATCCAGCCCATGGATACATAAGCAAGGTACTAGCAAAGGCATGATGAAAGATATTATAAGAGTAACACATGCCGATATGATACAAGTGAGCACAAAGAAAAGCACAACACACCAAGAATGAATAATCATGAAGGTGTAAGATAGCTCACAAAACAGGTGAAGACGCCAATCATGAAAGCACATGCCTCTTGGAGGCCATCATGGGGATTGGAACCATCAAGTGTCCCGGTCATATGATGAAGCAAAAGACCAGAACATTTTAAGTCCATGTTCTCCAACCCGCGTCCCCGGTACCTACACATAATAAAAGCAAGATGTCTAAGTCTTAGATCCCAAAGGGTTAGAGAGCAAATACTTGGGAACCCAAACCTTGGACACACGGTCACTAGAAGCAATTGAACCATTATGTGAGTTAGCATGATGCAAATGATGGTTCATGCAAGAAAATCCAACACCATCCTTAGAGGCATGCCGCGAGTGGACAACTCAATGAGGAAAACGAGGTCCATCTCTAGAAAAGCAGCGATGACTTTGCTTGAAAGCACCATGTTGAGAACCAACAAAAGCACCGAAGGAACTCACACATCCTCGCCGTGGGTGTGTACCTCGATGAATAAAACGAGGTCCACCTCTTGGGAAACGGCGGATATCCTGCCTCGGGGCAGCTCGTGGGCCACAACCAAAACCACCGAAACCGAGCCCACGATGTTGTCCAACACCACTAGAAAAGGTGTCAAAGAAGCCATCAATAGAGCGAGTCCTCGTGCTAGGTTCTTTAGTGTGCAAGTCATGAGAAAGACTATGCTCATTAGGAGACTTAGGAGCATGAGTTCGACACATGTATTTCGCACGCCGAAAACAGAAATCCATAAGATGCCCATCCTTCTCACAAAATAAGCAATGGTGTAAAGGTCTACTAGGAGACGAAGCATCATTATCGCTCAAAAAAGAAGTCCTTTGGGACAAGCTAGAAGAACCAACATCATAACTCGCCCTCGTGTCAGCACTAGGCTCACACATGCCATGAGATGAGAAGTGTGTGTCCCTAAAAGCTCGACGGCACATTCGACGGTGGTGTTTGACATGGCAGAAGCAAAACTCAATAATGTGTCCATCTTTCTTACAAAAGATGCAATGATACTTCTCTTTTGAAGATGTAGTACCATCTGAAGAAGAAACACCCTTATCTTTAGAAATCCCTTGGACACCATAAGAAGAGTCACAAAAAGTCGCACTTGCCAAGGAAGAGCTACTCAAGGCAATGGCACAAATGCCAACATCAAATGATTCACGTTTAGCATGAGAAGACTCCAACTCCGAATATAAAGAAGCAAGGGAAATCTTGAAAACATCAATCTTGGAGTGGAGGCAAATACAAGAGTCACATGACTTGGCGCTCATATCATCGCACAATTTCTTCAAAGACTCAACCTCACTTTTCAAGGCAATGCAAGATGTGCAAGAAATTAATAATGCTTTCGTATTAAGCATGCAATTCAAAGCATCAATTTTATTTTCTAAACTAGCACAATTCTTGCAAGAGACTAAACCATCTTTAAGCAATTTTTCATACTCTAAGCACATGCTACAAGGGCTAGGTTCAATTTCAACAATTTCAGCCCTAGCATTTTCTAATTGCTCAAGGTGAATGCAATTAGTCAATTTTAACTTCTCAAATTTAGCAAGCATGCCTACACAAGAATCACAATCATTTCTAGCCATATATCTAAAATTGCCAATTTCTAACTTACCATTATCAAGCTCATCATGTAAGGCAACACAAGAATCACATGGTATAGAAGCATTTGATTTCAATAATTCATTTTCAGATTTTAGGCATGCAAGAGAGTTATTCAAGTTATCCATTTCCACAAGCAAGGAATCAAAAGCATACATGGAGGTTTTCAATTTGGCGAGCTCATGAGACAAATCACCCTTTTCTCTTTCTAGCAATTTCATTTCCTTCCTAAGAGCATGCAATTTAAGATCATATGACAACAAGCCATCAATGAGTTTTTCTTTGCCCACCTTGCTTAGCTCGAGTAGGGGATCATCCTCGCATGACTCATCATGATAATCCTCGAAAAGCTCTCCATTATGATCATCATCGATCTCTACTCCACAAATGTCAATGGGCTCCTTCTCCTCGAGCTCCATGGAGAACTCATGTTTGAAACTAGAGCACATATGGGTAAAGTGGCCACGAGTGCCACACATACAACAAATTTGATCTCTAGCAAACCATCTCCAAAAACATTCATGCCTCACATGGTTATCGGCCAAAGAGTCACAAAAAGATGAACTAGAAGACTCACAAGATCTTCTACTAGTCGCCATACTCAAAGATCGGTAAAGATCACAAAAGAGCAAACCTCGCTCTGATAGCAATTGTTAGACCGAAAAGGCGACTAGAGGAGGGAGGTGAATAGGAGCATGATCTCTCTTTCATCTTGATTGAATTCAACACGATTTTCACTTCAATAGCTATAAAAGCTATGAAGATCAATATAGAAGCACAGTGGAAGACTTGTATTAAATCCAATCAAAACCCCGAAGCAAATAGACCAAAATCATAAAAACTCAAAACCTAAAGAGTTGGGCGGTTAGACCTCCATGTAGTTGGTGGTCTGACCTTAGGAAATCGGTCTGACCTCTAGGTAAATGGCGGTCTGACCTCTAGGCCAATGAATAGTAAAATCAGCCGGAACTCAAAATCACAAATTGGTCTAACTTTTGATCCGCAACTTCAAACCTTACCAAACTTGAGACATACCTTCTCTAGGATGTCAGGAACCTATTCCAATCAAGGATCGTGAAGATCATAGCCAAAGTTCGAACCTTTTTCCGTTTGAGTGAAGGTTGCTCCAAAACCGAGCCAAATACGAAAACAGTGATTGAGAGGATTTCGTGGGAGGAATCAATCCAAGATGGCTAAGGATGGTCTCCCATACGTCATAGCACCCTCAATCATAGAAAGAATCAAACCAAAAGCTCTCAAGAGCAAAACCCCTAAAATCACCCTTTCTTTCACCAAAACTGGGGCAAAATCAAACTTAGATCCAAAAGCTTGCTCGTAGGTGGATGATGATCAAGATGACCTTAGATCATACCCCACACATCCCAGCAAGCAAGATCACAGCAAGATCCCAAATAAAAACCTAAGAAACACCAAAAATCCCAAAGGCATCAAAGAGAGAGCAAGAATAAGATAGAACTCAACTTGGGGCAAATCTTGCATGGATTGATTAGATAGATTGTATGTTTACAACCACTCCACCATGGCGGAAAAAAGCTCAACACTTGAGCACTCAATCAATCTATCTCTCATGAACCCTAGCCTCTCCACTTTCCTCTTCTAGCCCTAAATCCCAAATTAGGGTTTCTAGAATTAAAGGGTTAAGGGTTACAACCAGCACCCTCCTCTTTTATAGTGGAGGCTAGCCCTAGAGAGACATCCCAAACGGGCACCCGTTAAGCCCACACACAAACGGGTTTCACTCACGCACGCTTCTCAAAGCGTCGTCTTCATCTTCTCTTGACCTAGATCGTCTCTCCTTGCGCCACCTTGCGCTGCGGTTTCTCTAAGGTCAAGAAGGTGGTTTCGTACACCACCACCACTTTTTTGGTATAGGGAAATTTCCCAAAATGCCCCTCTACTGGCCTATGGCGATTCCTTTCACCTTGAAGCATCTCCCATGCTTTGTCATCATCCATGTGGCTCCAATGACTTCCCACGAAGACTCTCACGCGTCCGAATCCCATCGATCCGTCCTCACTTGCAACTGGGACCAAGTCACTTGGCGCACCATATGTCTCACCATAACTGCACCCAGCTTCCTTGAACGTTGAGGACCTCAACTCCTCCCTGAGTCTAGTCCCGGTCAACCTTGCTGCTGCCCATCATGTTCATCACCGGTAGCTTCCGCTACGGTTCCTTGTCTTCTCAGTTTGTAAGCACTCCACTAGCCTTAGTCATCTTCCAACACCACCTCGATCGTTCTAGACCTCAGTTCTCCTAACCTAGTCCTGATCTAGTCCACCTCACCATTACCTAGCTCCGGTGTCCTACAGCCATCACAAACAAGCAAACCGTTACGTAGCACCACACGATATGCACAATCATCAATTGACATAATTGATGAGGCATGAGCACATACCTTCACAAAGGCCTTTGCTCAAACTTCGCCTTCTATGGTTCTAGTCCATCTTGCGCCTTGCTTGAGTCCAACCATCTCACCCGACATCCACGACCGTTCTGGACCTCAGTTCTCCTAACCTAGTCCCGGTCTTCCTCGTCGTTGACCATAGTTGACTTAAAGTCACCTGCACAACAATAGACCAAGCAACCATTTCTGAGCACAAGTTCTTCACAACTTGACCCATGTTAGCCAAAACATGTGTCATGCAACATCTATGCAATGAAACCCACGAACTTGACCTAACCAACAAACATCGCCGTCAACCTGGCCGACGAACATGTCAAACCGGTCAGAACGCCACCCATGGCCGGTCTGACCGCCCCACTTGGCCGGTCTGACAGCCACCCGGCCGCCGGTCTGACCGCGCTCAGGGACTTAGCCAAATTTCCACACTGGAAATTTCAAATGAATAGATCTTTTGACTCGAAGCTCCAAAAATCATGAGACCAAGTGTAGAAGAATCCCCTCTCTTGCCTACACCCTATATTTTTGGCCGAGCTCCAAACTCAAAAGTCATTTATCGCCGGTCAGACCACCGCCTCTTGGCCGGTCAGACCGCCAGCCTCTTGGACAAGGCCAGGGCCTGTCTGACCGCCAGAGGTGGCCGGTCAGACAGCCACATAGGCTGGTTTGACCGCCGCCTCTTGGTTGGTCTGACCGCCTACAGCCTGACAGCCGCAGGACTTTACCGAAAATGAGGGTTTCTCCAAACACCTCGATGTTATTGCCAATTGATCAACACACTAAGATTAGGATCATATCCACATGATCTCCACACCTTACAACCCACACCAGCATCATATCGCCCCTGCAGTCCGACAATGACCCCGGGCTCATCCCATCCAAAGGTCGACTTAATCCTTATCAGAAGAGTTCAAAAGTCTAGTGATTCACGAAACAAAAGAACGGTTACTTCCATGCCACCAAAGTCGATATCACTACCCGTTTGGCTAATCGGCCCACGGGTAAATACACGTACAGTTTTATCCATCTACATCCAACAAAATATTGCAAAGTTAGTAACGCATGTGTGGGGACCCCGAGATCAGATCCGTTTCAAGCTAAGTAATTACGCTGAAAGAGCACAATACTTAACATGAAACGAAAATGATTCCGAGTGCCCGGATAGGTGTCTCATGTTAGTTCCCAAGGATCAGTGACTAACATGCACATATCCGAACACAACATTGTATTCACATCCATACACAATATACGAGAATAAAGGAAACATAAATACAACATCATTGAATAGAAACATAATGTACAAGTTTGCATAAGAGGGCCAATCGGCCAAAAGTAATTATGAAATGATAAATTGCAGCGGAAGACAAACTTAAAATAAAAAGGGAATAACCAAGTTGGCTTGTCCACAATCCCACAAGCAACCAACTGGGATTAAAGTTGTAGTGTCTGAAGTACTTTACCCAATTTGAATGACTTCTCACATGAAAAAATGGACAATTTTTAAGTACAAAGTTGTACTCACGAGACTTTTCAAGAAAAATAAGGATGCATGTAAGTATCAAAGGAAGGCTACTACACTAGTCAATTTTCAGCATAAAGCAAGTTTTGCAATTAGATAAACAGTATATATTCAAATTGCCATTTTTAAAACATTTATAAAACATTGTATAACAGTAAGCAAAGATCATCAACAGTATAATCTCCAAATATAATCAACACATGAACATCCCATTCGTGACACAATTCACTCCATAACAAAATTAACAAGCGAACATCCCGTTCGAGATAACATTTCAGATCTGGACAAACTAACATAAAGACATAACATTTTCAACCATAACCCAAACTTAATTTCCCATAAGCTAACTGTGCATGCTTTCCCACAAGTGATGTCCATAACCGGGGACACGGCTATTCGAATAGATTTATTTAACTCTGCAGAGGTGTACAGCTTTACCCACACGATATGAATACCTTGTAATGTCGCCATGCACTCTTCCGTAGGAGTGTGATTAAGATATCATAACGAGGCTGTTACAATATCATGTCCTAACTATCAAACCACCCGAGGATTAGAATCCCGTAGCAGACTAAAGTCGCCTAGCACCACAGGTGAACCCCGTTGTGTAAGTAAGTCCCTATCAACAAGAGACCCTTAAGGGCAAGAAAGAAAAATATAATATGCCCCCACTACATTGGCAAGAGAGTCATTAAAACCAAACAACAACCATTGCCGATCTAATTGTGTTTTGATAGCTAACACACAACAAATTATTAAGCCAAGCCTTCGCCATTATCCCGGCGTGTGGTTGTACGTAAGACTTGGTTCATCACACCACAGACCGGTCCTCAAATACCCAGACAGGGCTATGCGAATCCAGGACCACCTCTTCATCACCCTATCACCCGTCCAAGTCCAACACACAACAACAACCCATCAATAAGTTCATAATATTCAGATATGAAGATCTAGACATTTTCCTCAAATTCAACATAATCAAATCCATATAATCCTCAAATTTCAATAAGATTCGATTCGATCCATCAGCCGATGGACTAGCTCCATCAACCGTTATCGACTACAACTACAAGCATGACTAAGCATCGTTCTACAAATTAGCAAACACTCCCATATAACATATATCCTTAATCATTCAAGGTAAAAAGGGTAATCAACATTCAAAGGAGGGCCAATGCAGCAAGTAGGAAATTAACTACCCTACTCATGAACATACTTTTCAAAATAGCATGCAATTGAGAGATTAAAAACCCTACAAAACATTTTAAAATCAATAGGAGCAATATGTTCAAGAGGAGGGTGCTCGAACCTTTGCTGTACCACTTGTTCAATCTCAGTTTACACTCATGAATACGTTTGTATCGTCGAGATATCTATCGAAAGAACGATAATGTAATTAACACCAAATAAGCCGAAAATTAAAAATACTCAAAAATGCATGAAATTTATACAGTAGGTAGATTATGATTTTATAAGAATTTAGGTGAAAGATTTATTCCATTTGGATTTAGTATGCGAAAGTTATAGCAGTTGGAAGATTGGATTTCTAGAAAATGCAATCTGTTACTGTTCATCTAATTTAATTATTTGGCCAAAATTTGTAGAGTAGTGATGGATACAAGGATTACATATATAAAAAGAGTATAAAATTATAAGATCAAAATAACTGAGTTTATCTCATTTGGAGTTCATATGAATTAGTTATACATTTTAAAGTTATCAGTCTTTATCTATTATAAAAATAATAGAGTTAAGGATCATTTTACAAAATTATATTCTCTGATATAGAGACATGTTTGAAACCTATTTTAAAATAAATTTCACTTAAAATGAAAATTATCAAAACTGGTTTCATCTATTTTGGAGTTAAGTTGAAATAGTTATGAATATTTAAAGTTAAAAGCATTTTCTAGTGTACAAATAAATTGGTTTTGAATCAAACTCCTATAACTATATTTTCTGAGACAGCGACAAGGTTGAAACCTATTTTCATATATATTTCATTTGAAATTAAAAATAACAAAATTGGTTTCTCTGCTTTTTGAGTTAAAATGAAATAGTTATACATTTCCAAAGTTAATACAATTTTCAGTGTGCAAATTAATGTATTCCAAATTTTCTTAAGGATTACATACTTTTTCTACCGAGGTGATTCAATCCACAGTCTAAGACAGGTGGGGTCTACACGTCACACACACTAAGAAATCGATTAAGTGCTAAAGACGGGATTATCACCTAAGCGCGCCGGGCCAACGCGACGAGGCTCGCTGTAGTCGTCGCCGAACTCGTCCTTGTCCGCTCTTCCACTCTTATAACAGTGGATACCATGAAGTTTTCCCTAGAAGCAACATCATCACCAAGTTAGGCATCAAAATCAACAACAACCACATTTGGCATGAGGTAGCTAAAATTAGCTAAAACAGACTAGCATTGTTTCTGCCCACCTTGGTCTTTAGTGCATAACTTCCAAACCAGTAAAGCAAACTGCATGAAACTTTGCACGAATGCAGTTCAACAAGTTCTCAACATGCTGTCCAAATTTCAGCCAAATCCGACACCATATGACCCCTTGATCGGATCAAGCACAAAGATCGTGCACTCCGATTACACTGCAAACAGAACGGACTAAACCACTCTCAATTCCGGTGCACATGTAAACAAAACCTCAAACCAACTGATCACAACGAAGTGCTCTATGTGTAGAACTAACTCACCAAGTTTGGAGTCTATCCAACGATGTTTGAGCCTCCGACCATGAGCTTGAAGCAGATCGCGCGAGAGCGACCAAGCTGAACCTACCTTCACTTCCTCTCTCTTCTCTTCCTCCCATCGGCTAGCCACCTCGGCGCCGCACCGCTTGCTGGCGCTGCTCACTGAGCCTCCATGCCGCAGCGAACCTTCACCGCCACCGCTTCGCCTCGGCTCCTCGGCTACTGCTCCATGTACAGCATGCTGCCACTGCTTGCAGCTGCTACTCCTTCCATACCAAAACAGCCACTGCCCTCCTTTCTCTCCTCTCCAAAGCACTCAAAAGAACTTGCATGCAAAATCTAATTGGATAAATGGGATGCTTAAGAGATGAGGATCACAATGGTATAGCATGCATGGGTTGATTCTCAGTTTTTGGTTGGGATTTAGAGGAGAGAAGGGATGAACAAGAGCTCAAGAAAGAAAGAATGGAGGGTGCTGCTTGCTGGAGGAAGAAGAAGGCTGCTTGCTGGATTGAAGTAAAGTGATAGTGGGTGAAAAGGCTGGTTCGGCAGGGGCATAAAGAAAGGGGCATGCAGTGGGGAAGGATAGTGCTGGACTAAACAATTAGAGATGTGTGGTGTTGGGGTGTTCGGTTGGGGAGAAAGTGGCAGAGTAGGGGAGATGGCAGTGGGAGATAAGTAAGGAAAAGTGAGATGGTATTGTGGGTGGTGTTCAGCAAGGAGCAAACAAAATTTTGAATGAACAGTGATGAGGTTTGGTGTTGGGAATAGAAGATGGCAGAGAGATGTGTGTTTAGTTGGGCAAATAAAAAAAATGTCAGTGAGAGGTTGAATGGCTGTGGTGGCTTTATCTACTTGTTTAAAATAGTAAATAAAATCTAAAAATTCTGAAAATTTTTGTGTGGCTTCTCTGTTAAGTGTAGTTTCCATTTTTCAAGCCCCCACACACTGATCACTTTTCAATTGAGAGCAGTAATTAAATTTCTATACAGCCTTTGCGATGTGTTCGAGATTTTTATAGGGTTAACAGTGCTTCTAAAAATTTATTAAAATTCATATTTATTCATGATAATTATTATACTATTTGAAAAAATTATTTCCAGATGATGATCAATGGTTTTTGTTCCTATTTTCTTTGGAGATTAAATTTGAAGTGTAAGTTTAATCTTAGATTGAGATTCTCCAAGTGCAATAAAATATGCAAATGCTTTAAAAACAACATGCATGTTAATGAGATGCATACTAATTATCATTAATTAACTTGGGGATGTTACAGCATGCCATATGTAGGAAATATCACAATAAACATTATACATAACAAAAGTTGTGTTTCATCTGACACATGCTAGCAGTTTGAAGATACAAACGTATAGCTAATTATAACTTTATTGTAGTTTTGTACTATGACGGTACTATGTTGTAGTTATAGTAACAAGCATGATGGTTTATAGTCGACATGAAACAGTTCATCTTGTTAAATGAAGTTTTCGGGTTGTTTGACAATGATTGAGAAAGAGACACTCCATTGTCAATTTTGAATGGAGGGCAATTGTGATCTGTAACTCTCATATTTCTCTGGCAAAGACTAACCCTTTATTGAGCTGTGTAAGGCCATACACAGTGGACGAATAACACTAAAAAATAATGAGATGCAAAAAGATCCAAATGCTACACTACCTGAGTCTCTCGTGCTCAGTCACGCTCGAGATCCCGTTCTCGAGACCGCCCAAACCACGTGTTTGGGACTACTCGGGGCTTGCCTCTAAGTGTGATCTATATTACCCAGGATCCACATGCCTAGGTACGCTCGAGATCCTATTCTTGAGACCGCCCAAATGTCTGGACCCCAGATATGCAACTCCGGGACCCTCTGTGTATTCAGAACTAGTCCCATGATCAGTAGCTAGCTCACACAGTTACAACATCGATGAAATCATATCCATACAACAAGATAGCTAATGAAGCAGACAAATTAATATTACTTAGTAGCAAAGGACCTTGTGGTCAAGTTTACAGAGTTTGCCACACAGGGCTTAATGGTAACATAGTAAACTTACAACGGAAATAAAATACACTCGTGGTAGCCATCTGACATGTACACAGGCAATCGAGTGGAGAACGCATCCTAGTTCGCATAGTCTTCAAGGTATTCATAAAAAATCTCTGTATTCCCTGGTTCTTCCTCTGTGACTGTTCACCAATGGCGCAAAGCTGTGAGTACTTTAAAGTACTCATCAAGTTGTAGGGAAATGTATGTAAATAGTATTCATGCAAGGCTTCACAATGATAGCTTTATGGCTATTTTGCAGAAAGCAATATTGACAGTAAATATAGTAAGTAGATTGAAAAGCATAATTTAAAAGATTAATACATAAGTAAACAAGTTTCTTTAAAGTAACTAGTGAACACCCCGTTCACTTTCCAACCATCAACCAACATCCATATCGCTTCCCAACCAAACCATTCCAATATTTTTATAAAAATCTACCCCTCGTGTGAAATCACCAGACATTGTCTATAACCGGGGACACGGCTATTCAAATAGTTCTAACACTCTGTAGAGATTGTACAGCTTGACCCACAAGAGATCATCATCTTCTACTGTCCGTTTAACACAATTCCGAGGTGTGCGACAAAGTGATTATTACAAGGCTTTTACAAAGCTCTGTTTTGACTCAGTTCTGCTCATTAAGGATTCGTCGTCCCGGCCCCCTCTTACGCCACTTATCAACCCAAACAGAACTGACTCAAATCATTGCTAATTAGTTGGCCTGTTCCACCCCATAAATAGACTTGTGGTTGTACGATATGGCCCAAATCAATGGCCCACAAAGTTAAGTCCTTAGTGACTACTCAAGCGAGGCTACCACATCCCAAAATCATCCCCTTTACTACACGATCACTCGCCCGAGTATAAATCATTTTTGGTTCAACCCGGTCAAATGACAACCCTTACCATGGCACAACAAATTTTAATAATAGTGGCTACGCCACAATTCTATATTTCATTTAGTCAAATTTAATCATTCTTTGAGTATGTGATCATGAATCCCACACGACTAAGCATGACTAAGCATAATACGACGCATGTTAGTAATGCAATAATGTCCAACTAATAATTAACCATCCTATGGTGTCCAAGGATTTATGCCATTTAAGGGTACATGTCAATAGCAATTATACAAGGAGGTATAATGACAATTAGACATTTAACTATTCCCGAAAGTATTTATTATAAACTTAGCAATGCATGTTGATATAAGTCAATATAGTTTTATAAAATGGGTACGACATGATCAAAAGTCTAAGACTTGCATCCGTTGAAGGTTTGAATGGCTTCGGCAGACGGGTCCAAGAATTCTTCGGGAACACCAAAATCTACACGTGCGAAAAGAGCCGAATAAATACAACAATTCCAAATAAAATCCAAAAAAATATGAGATTAGAACCAAAAGAAAGATACCACCTTTAGATGAATTTAGGAATAAGAATCGATGGAATCGGACTTCATATGAATGAGAACGAGCATCCGGAAATTCGAAAATCACATGAAATATAGAAATTGTGGAGAGACAAAATGCAGACATGAATAGTGCAAGCTCAGGCAAAATGATGGCGCTGGCGAGGGAAAAGGGAAGGGCAGCCGGCGAACTAGCAAAATGTATTCCCGGGAGTGTGATGTACCCAATGGTGGTGGTCGCGTCGCTGGCAGAGGTTCGGCGCAGCGGCGGCGTGTAGAAAGACGCATGAGGGAATAGTGGCGTCGGTGAACCAGCGATGCTTCGGAGAAAAGGAAGGGAGCACGACGTAGAACGTCATGAGGCGAAGCTAATGGTAGCGATGACGTCACCGGGGGATGATCGACGATGCCAAAAATGGCGACAGAAGGTTGTTCGGCCGATAGCTGTAAAAACTCGATTGCAGAGAAAAGAAGCCGAGAGAGTGGGGCGTATTCGGGAGATGGGAAGAGGAAGCCGAGGGGCTCACCGTGACGTGGTTGGCTCGGGAAATGAGTGACCGAGGAGGGAGAACAGAGGGGGAGGAGAACCGGGCTGCATGGTCTTTCAGTGAGGGAAAGCAAAGATGGCTCACATCCGAACTTTGAGAAACCGGAGAAACAATAATGGAGCTCACTGGAGTGCATGCTGAGCTGCTGTTGGTGGAGGTTTTGGGTGGTGGAGAAGAAGCTCACGGTAGAACTGAAAGAAGGAGGAGGGCTCACGGTTTGGGGAAGAAATAGGTAGAGGGGAGCTAGAGGAGGAAGAAGAGGGGAGGAGGATGAGCTTCAGCTGGCTTTATAGAGGAGGAGGGCAGAGGGAAGGCAGCAGCATGGGGCTAGGTGACGGCATGGGGAGGCCAGGTTGCACAGGATGGAGGCCAGCGTACTGGATAGGAGCAGGCGGCAAGGGGGCGGTAGAGGGAGAAGTGGAGGTGGCGTGGGGGTGACAGGAGGAAAGGAAGGGGATGGAGAGGTGCTACACAAGATGGAGAGGAAGGGAGGAGCAGCACGGCAAGGGCAGGAGCATGCAGCTATAAGGAAGGGCACACGAAATGGGTGGCCGGCTTAAATAGAGGAGGAATGGAGGGAACTCAATAGGGGGAGAACCTGGTCTTTGTAATGTGCAAGAAGACACCTAGCAAAGAGATGGGGAGGTCGGCATTGCATGGCCGGTAGCAAGGGGTGATAGCATGTTGCTTCGGCTGGAGAAAGAAAAAGGGAGGAGAGAGAGGTGCTGCAGGAGGAGCTTCGGTGAGGGAGGAGGCTACAGTGGGGAACTTCGGTTGGGAGGGAATGGAGGAGGGGAAGGGGAGGGAGAAGAGGGGGAGCCCTGGCTTTAAATAGAGGGGAAGGAGAGGAGGAGCACGGGATGGGGCCGCATGGGATGCCATGGAAGTAGGTTCCAACAGGAAGAAGCACATGCGCTGGGAAGAAGAAAAGCAATAGGAAGAAGAAAAACAAGAGGAGAGAGAAAAAGAAAAGGAGAGAAAAAAACAAATCTAAAAAATAGAATAAATCCAAAAATTTCAAGAAAAATTTATAAAATACTTTGGAACTTGAATAGATCAAATAAAACAGTTTTGTATTTTTTGAAGTATATTTTAACCCCTTAAAATATTTTCCTTCAGAAATTCAATTTAAGCTTTAAATTAAATCGAGAAAATCCATGCGATTATTTTTATTTTTAAAGCTTCAAAATAAATCACCACTTTAAATCAAATAATTTAAATTAAATTTTACAACAAATAAAATAATTTTTGGACAGACAGAAAAGAATTAAAGCAGATCGGGTTGCAAGAAACAACATCGACTTGAATAAAATCCAAGAAAACCGAGCAAATCTACCAAACTCGTTTTAGAATTTAATTAAAGTTTCATTTAATCATTTAAATATTTTTCACTTTGGAATTTCAATTTAAGCTTTACATTTATTCAATGAAATGCAAATAGTTTATTTTATTTCTAAAGCTTTAAAAGAACTCTAAAAATACGGGCAAGCTAAAAAGAAATAAAAGAACTCCATGGAAAAACAACTGGGTCTTGAAAAAAGAAAATCCAAGATAAGACCAGAAAATCAAAGAAGACGATTTTTATTTAATTGAAGTTTGATTTACTCATATTAAATTTATTTTAATTTCTAAAATTTCAAGTTAAGCTTTAACCAATTAATAAAATCAAATGGTTACTTTTAAATTTTGAAAATTTTCAAAAAGCCCAAAAAATAGGGATGTTACAAACCTATACCCCTTAAAGGGAATCTCGACCCCGAGATTCAGGCTGACTAAAAAATAGGTGGGGAAACTCGGCCTTCATGTCCTCTTCACGCTCCCTGGTGACTTCTTCTTTAGTGTGATTGCTCCATTCAATTTTGCAGAAACGAATGATGTTGCTTCTTGTTACTCACTTTGTCACTTCCAAAATCTTGATGGGTTGCTCCTTGTAGGTGAGATCTTCTTGCAGGTCAACCGCTTTGTAATACTCCAAATTTATTTAAGTGAGAAGAAATAATTTAGAGAGAAGAACCAATTAGAAAATGGATTTAACAGAAGTTTAGAGGGGGGTGTAATACTCCGAAACGTGTTAGAGAGAAAACAAAAAAAATAGTTAAAAGGATTTTTTCTGAAATTTCTTCAAAACCTGGGCCATGGGCTTTTGGCCCACAGCACCAAGGTCCAAAAGGGTGGAAACCCTAAATTGCTACAGTACCAACCCGTGCTACAGTAGCCACTGCCGTGCTACAGTAGATGCGGTGCTACAGTGCATCGCCCCCCCTGCTGCTCCTCCTCTCCCAGGCGACATCCTCCCACTGTCGGCGAAGAACGCCCGGGTTGCTGCCGGCCAAGGAAGAAGGGAAGAGAAAGGAAGAGGAAGAAGGAGAGAAGGGAGAAGAGAGGGAAGGGGAGAGAATGCGGGCTCGGTATGTGTTCTTCAGCGGTTCTTCAAGGGTACCTTCTTTTCCCCTTTGATTAGATACGAAATCGAATAGTTAATCAATGTCGGTATTATGGTCTGCTCAGGACAGATTGCGTTAGATAGACGTTTTGATGTAGTTAAGTGTGGATTCAGTTCTGGATGTCTCCTCAAGTAATGTAGAGGACGTCGCCATGTTTCCGTGAAGTGCTAGAACACGTAATTTGGACCCCTGTAGCAGAAGTTATGATTTTATTAGTGGGACTGTTCTGCAGAATCGTTGGTGTTCTAACAGGTTTTAGTAATCTGGGTGAAACGATTAGTTAAAGGGGAAATCAGAGAAGCTCAGTATAATCAAAGTTTTAGATCATTGTCTCAGATTTTCATAAAGCTCAAGAAATCGAGATTTGGATACACGTACTGAAAGTTATGGTATTTTTAGTGCTCTATCTAGAGAGCCTGACGGGAAATCGATGTTTTATTAACTGGCTTGGTAGGGGTACTATTTGGCTGATTCAGAGAGGTTCACCAACTAGACTTAGTTGGATAATTTAATTACCTTTCCAGAAAGTCTAAGAAAACCTAATTGGACTCCTGTAGCAATAGATATGAATTTTAGGATTTGACTGTCCACCGAGGGGACAGATCGACGTGTAGGAATTGGGGTTGGGATCGAATTAGACGCTCTTGCAAGTTAGTGATTGTTGTTGTATACTTTGTTTTGGTCCGCTACTACCATCTTAGTGTGCGTTATAATAATTACTCATGTGGTGGACTGGTCCCGGGGGCAGCACCTTCCGCGTGTCCCTCACTCTCTCGCAGTTAAGGCAAGTATAATGATGGTTATAATATATATTGTTGAATGGCAATGTTTGGTATATGTTATGAGAAATTGTGTATGCATGAGATGTGATGATGACATAGTTGGTATTGTGCATTATTGCTAGAGATATGAGTTATGTGTTAAATTTGGATGTTTGCTAGTTGTGAAGACTATGTTTATGAGCTTTGTAGTATGAATAGGACATTCATATGCAATCTTTATTATGGATGCATGTTTGTTAATTTGAGAAATTCATACATATGCATCATGTTGGCTTATTGAAGACTTGGTCATGTGATGACCAAGCAACTTTGAGGTCCCGTCATGTTGATGACGGGCTAAAGGTCCCCATGCTTGAAAAGCATGGGCTTTGGTCCCCATACTTACGGAGTATGGGCAATGGTCCCTGTGCTAGATGGCACAGGCATGGGTGTGCATCGACGGATGCACACTTTGCATTACCGGTAAAATGCAAAAGGGAAAGAGAAGGAAGAGGATCATTTTTGAGCATATTGCATAGCATGTGTGTGTAAGATGATTGATTTGTGGATTTGAGAAGTTTAATTGCTGACTTACATGCTTGTACATTGTTGATGCCATTTATTATATTTGCTGAGTCTTGGACTCACCTCTTGTTGTTTGTTGTGTTTTAGGTACTTTTACGAGATCGGTATGCATGGGGGAAAGGAAGAATTAGATTTCTTGCACATCCACACGAACCACCCACCATTGAATGAAAGGAAAACCAACTAAGGGATGAATGAATTGTTTAGAGTACTCATATTAGTTATTGCTTGATTAGATTAGTTTGTAATAAATAGACGTTTGGATGCTTGTGATCTATTTCTTAAATGCTTAGTTACTATGGATGATATAGTAACGAATAGTCAGTTTTGATTATGTCTTGGTCAAATGGCAAATTTTGGGTTATCTTTATATCTTTGAACTATCTGTTGGAACCTCCGGTATAGGTAACTATACAAATGAGGTTCTGTCGAATTTTTGTAAGATGTTTTAGTTTGATTATGTTTAAATTTACTTATTTTAGTAGCATTCCAGGCCTTTGTTTGGCTGGGGTGTTACACGCTTCTAATGGCATCTGCTCTTTTGGCACACGCATGCACTTCTTCAATTGAGACACATGAAAGACGTCATGCACCTCGGACAACTGAGGTGGGAGCTCCAATTTGTAAGCAACTTCTCCTCTTCTGACTAGGATTGGAAAGAGTCCAATGTATTGTGGCGCGAGCTTTCCGCTTACTCTGAAGCGACGCATTACTTTGAGAGGTGAAACCTTCAGGTACACATGATCTCCAGGTGCAAAAGCTAAATCTCGACGACGATTATCAGCATAACTTTTCTGTCTGGTCTGAGCAGTCCTCAGCTTTTCTTTGATTGATGTAACTTGATTTTCGGCCTCCTTCAGGATTTCTGGTCCAAGCACTTTCCCTTCGCCTGATTCAGTCCAATACAATGGTGTTCGACACTTTCTACCATAAAGAGCTTCGAACGGGGACATCAGCAAACTTGATTGATAACTGTTGTTGTATAAAAACTCTGCATAGGGCAGCATTTGATCCCAGCTAGCCTAGTCCTCAGTCAAAGCTGGTAGAATTTATGAGGACCCATCCACCCACATTCTCCAGCTCCTTCGAGCCTTTGGACGTAGACGACTAGCTATGCTCTATGGAAAAGAAGCTCGCCATTACCCGGTATGATGACCGCGAGAAAGTTCTATATGTTGCACACTAGCTAGAAGGCATCACCGCAGAATGGTGGGAGAACTACTACGCCACCCATGAAAACCACCAGAACATCACTTGGGCTGAATTTTCAGAAGCTTTCTGCCACTCTCATATTCCTGATGGAATGGTGGAAATGAAGAAGAACGAGTTCCGTGAGTTGCGGCAAGGAAACATGTCAATAAGTGAATATCTCAACAAGTTCACTCAACTCTCGCATTACGCTCAAGAGGACGTTGCCATGGATGATGCATGTCAAAAGCGTTTTAAGCGAGGACTCAACCCTAGCTTAAAGGTTTAAGTCGTTGGTAATGACTATGCGAATTTCCAGCAATTAATGAACAGGGCTATGCTCATAGAAGAGTCATGTCGCGAGCTTGCAGAATCTCATAAAAGGAAGATGATGCAGCATGGTGCTCATCAAAGTCATCCGCAGAGAGCCAGAATGAATGCACAACACCCTCCATTTTGCTCCTCCTATTACATTCGGGGCCCCTACAACAGCACCTCGTCCGGCTACTCCAAGTTTTCACAGTCCCGGCAACCACAACAACACCAACAACCAATAGCCAAGAAACAATAATCATGCCACAGGCATCACATGTTTCAACTGTCAACAATTGGGACATTACACCAGCAATTGTCCCCAAAAGCAAGGTCCATCACCTGTCAGATTCAACTTGGGAACTACCCTGACCAGAACCCCCATGCCAGGAGTAGGATGTGGAGCACCTTAGACTCCAACTGCACCAGCCAAGACCCCTCAGCCTTTTGGGAGAGGCCGTGTGAACCATGTCACGGTGGAGGAAGCCCAGACAGCCCCAGATGTCATGCTGGATAAGTTCCTAGTAAATTCAGCACCTGCTATAGTTTTGTTTGATTCTAGAGCTTCACATTCATTTGTTTCTTGGATTTTTGCTGCAAAGCATCAGTTAGAGGTTTCAAATCTTAAAACTGCTTTATTGGTTCAATCTCCCGGTTCGGAGTTAACTACGAACAAAGGTTGCCCAAAAGTAAAAATAACCATAGAAGGGGCGGAATTCCTAGCCAACCTCATAATTACTGACACCAAGTCCCTAGATGTGATCTTGGGTATGGATTGGCTTACTAATCACCAAGCAATTTTAGATTGTGGTGGTAGAAGCATCACTTTGGTCAACCCAGTTGGAACCAAGGTAAAATTTGAAGCCTCCATAGAAAAGCATGATGGAGCATTAGTCTGCAGTGTCAGTGCTGTATCTTTGGAAGATGTGCCAGTAGTCAGAGAATTTTCAGATGTCTTCCCTGATGACCTACTTGGAATGCCACCGGACAGGGACCTAGAGTTTGTCATCAACCTAGTTCTGGGAACCACACCTATTTTCAAGAGACCCTTCCGTTTGCCGGTTGACGACTTAGTCGAGCTGAAGAAGCAGATTGAAGAGATGCAAGATAAAGGATTTGTCCGACCAAGTTCTTCACCTTGGGGAGCCCCAATGATCTTTGTTGCAAAGAAAGATGGTACCCAGCGGATGTGTGTGGATTACCGCTCACTCAATGAAATCACCATCAAGAACAAGTACTCTCTACCCAGGATTGATGATTTGTTTGACCAGTTAAAGGGAGCTAGAGTGTTCTCCAAGATAGATTTGAGGTCAGGATACCATCAGTTGAACATTCGCTAGGAGGATATACCCAAGGTAGCTTTCGCAACCCGATATGGACTGTATGAGTACACGGTCATGTCTTTTGGATTGACCAATGCCCAAGCTTACTTTATGAACTTGATAAATAAAGTATTCATGGAGTATTTGGATAAATTCATCATTGTATTTATCGACGATATTCTAGTGTACTCTAAAAGTGAAGAAGAGTATGAAGAACATCTTCGCTTGGTCTTGAATAAGTTTAGAGATCATCAACTCCATGCTAAATTCGACAAGTGTGAGTTTTGGATGAAGGAAGTTACCTTCTTGGGACACGTCATGTCCATAGAAGGAGTCACCGTCAACCCTAGCAAAGTCAAGGATGTGCTCAACTGGGAGTCACCTAAATCCGTGCCTCAGGTCAGAAGTTTCCTTGGTATGGCAGGATACTACCGCCGGTTTATAGAAGGTTTCTCGAGAATCGCAAGACCCCCCCTCCCACTCAGTTGCTGAAGAAGGAAAAGAAATTTGCTTGGACGCCAGAATGTCAGCAGAGTTTTCAAGAATTAAAGAAGTGTTTAACCACCGCTCAAGTGTTGATTCTGCCTAATGTTCGGAAGGACTTCGAGATTTTCTGTGATGCATCACGACAAGGTCTCGGTTGTATCCTAATGCAAGAAAGGAAGGTAGTAGCATATGTTTCACATCAGTTGAAGCCTCGTGAAGCAAATTATCCCACTCATGACTTAGAATTGGCTGTCGTAGTGCATTCTTTGAAGATATGGCACCATTACTTTATCGGTAATCGCTGCGAAGTTTACACTGACCATAAGAGCTTGAAGTATATTTTCACTGAAACTGATCTTAATATGATGCAAAGAAGATGGTTGGAATTGATCAAAGTTTACGATATGGAAATCCATTATCATCCAGGCAAAACTAATGTTGTAGCAGACGCTCTAAGTAGAAAGGTCTACTGCAATACTCTGATGATCAAGGAAAGTCAGCCAGCCCTCTACAAAGAATTTCAGAAGCTCAAGCTTGAGTTAATTGAAGAAGGTTACTTAGCTGTTCTAGAAGTGCAACCGACTCTACAAGATCAGATCAAGAAAGCTCAGGAACAAGATGCAGATATCAAGGAGATCAAGAGAAACATGAAGAAGGGTAAATCTTTTAAATTTTTATAAGATGAGCAAGGCGTCATGTGATTTGATAAACGTATTTGTGTACCAGATCAGAAGGAACTAAAGCAGTTAATACTCAAGGAAGCTCATGAAATCTTGTATTCCATTCACCCCGGAAGCGCTAAGATGTATCAAGATCTCAAGGAGTTTTACTGGTGGCCTAGCAAAAAAGCATGAGATCGCTGAGTATGTAGCACAATGTGACAATTGCCAACGAGTTAAAGCCGAGCATCAGAGGCCTATTGGACTCTTGCAACCTTTGAACGTGCCTGAATGGAAATGGGAAGAAATTAGCATGGACTTTATCACCGGTCTACCATGGACTAGAGCTGGATATGATTCTAATTGGGTAATTGAAGATCGCCTAACAAAAGTTGCTCAGTTCATCCCAGTCAAGACCACATACTCAGGGGTTCACTAGTTGCTTTAAAGAAACTTGTTTACTTATGTATTAATCTTTTAAAATATGCTTTTCAATCTACTTACTGTATTTACTATCAATATTGCTTTCTGCAAAATAGCCATAAAGCTATCATTGTCAAGCCTTGCATGAATACAATTTGCATACATTTCTCTACTACTTGTTGAGTACTTTGAAGTACTCACGGCTTTGCGCCATTGTTGAACAGTCACAGAGGAAGAACCAGGGAATACAGAGATTTTTTATGAATACCTTGAAGACTATGCGAACTAGGATGTGTTCTCCACTCGATTGCCTGTGGGCATATCGGATGGCTACCACGAGTGTATTTTATTTCCACAGCAAGTTTACTCTATTATCATTAAGCCCTACGTGGCAAACTCTATAAAACTTGGCCATAAGGTCTTTTGCTACTAAGTAATATTAATTCGTTTGCTTCATGTCGGACCCGGGAGTAACACCCTCAAATCCTTTGTGTATTTCTGAACTAGTCCCAAGATCAATTGCTAGTTCACACAATAAATAGATATGGTAACATCTATAAATCACACAACTTTGTTAATAATCAATAGAGTTTATTACAAAAGATGCTTACAAGCCAACAATAAATAAACACAGCGGAAGACGAAAAAGATGTAGTACAGTCTAGTTAATCTGCCACAGACAATCGACTGGGTGGCGGCCTAGTCATCGAGATCCACACCAAAAGCGAAGTCATTCTCTCTAAAATGTATTTGCATCAAGCAAGGATGAGCACAACTTCCGTGCTCGCAAGTTACACCCAATAACATATTATAATGCATGTAAGGATATAACAAAGGAAGGCTTATTGGTTGAATTTGCATAAAGCAATGTTTTCTTTAAATACTTGTACTAAGTTCCAAAGCACTTATTATATAACCAAAATTTATTTTATAAATTCTCAGTTTTTTAGTCAGATAACATTCACACAAGAATGGTGAAGGATACCTGTAATAGCTCCAGTTTTAATGAATAGCAATAAAATGCTTTCATGGCATTTCTGGTCATTTTTGAAACTTGGACAAATTGTTAGAATTTAAAACCTCCATTTTCAATCTTAATATTAGCCTTGTTTTGAAACTTCAAGACGAAATGCAAGTCTATACTTGTATTGAGACCGGAGAGATATTTTTATTAAATGCTAGATAAATTATTTTGCATAAAAATGAAGTTTGTCAAAATTTTAGAAATTATTTTGACCTTTAGAAAAATCTTTGATCAAATCTATTCGGTCAAAGTTTTTATTTTAATAATTCAAAACAAGAAACAGTGGTTTACAAATTTTATCTGGGACATATCACCCACTAATCTCTTTGCAAAATTTCATGATTTTATAAATTCGTTTGATATTTTAAAACCTTCGGTCAAAGTTTTGAAGTTGGAATTGAGTTCAAGTCAACCTTGAACCCAAACCCAGTCCCTGGCACTGTAGCGACCCAGCCTTGTGCCTTCGATCGAACCCTATCACGTTTGCGCTCAGCCAAACCCGAGGGCGCACGTGAGCCGTCCGATTTCCTTCGGACGCTCCTGATCTCTTGGACTATTCTCAAACCCTCCAAAACTCGCACGCAACCTTAGCCGTTAGATTCAAATCAAATGGTGCGCAATTTCTCCGACCGTGCCATTTTCAAGTGATAAAGCCCAAGCACGCACGAGCCTTTGGATTCAGATTAAACGGCCATGCTCAATTGGGCCATTCGGACAGCCCGAACGCGCCATGTTTGTGAGCCGTTGGATTTAAAACGAAGCGCTGAGATCAATTGGGCTGTTTGGATCGTCCGAACCATCCATTGATCTCAACCATTGATTTCAGATCAAACCGCTTCACCCTTTTTGAGTTTAAACTCAATCGCGCGCAATTAAGTGTAGCCGTTGGATTTAGATCCAACGCTCCTTCGCGAGTGGGCCGTTCGGACTGCCTACAGTACCCCTCGAATCTTAGCCTTTAATTCAAAATCCAACGGTGCCGCCTTTGTCTTTGAAGCTTTGAAGCACATTCATTACCGTGACCGTTAGATTTTCGATCGTACGGTTCGTATGAGTTGGGCCGTTCGGACCGCCCGAACGCCTTGCTCAATCTTAACCGTTCATATTCGATCGGACGGTCAACATTCTTTTGAGCTCGCTGTTGTGTATCCTTGCTGAGAATGATAGCGGGGCCCACATGTTAGTGACCTATCTTTGTCTCCCCGCGCCATGGCACCAGCACCGAGCTCGTCGCCATTGCGGTGGCGCTGTGCCATGGTGAGGGGCTATATAAACCCTAGTTCACCATTTCTGCCAATTTTGATGCTGCAGCTTGTTCTTCCTCAACTACGGCGTAACTTCTCGTTCTCTCCTTTGTTCATCTATTTCAATGCTTAATTCACCTTGTTAATGTGAGTTATCGGCATTGTTTGTAGATTGAACCGAGGGCTTGTCCACTGGTAGTCCAGAGCACACTCGAAGTGTCGTCGTGGTGTTTTTAGTGCTCCGGTGAGATTTTCATTAGTATTTTCGCGTCATTTTGTGCCATGAAATCTCAGGAGTAAAACCCCTCAACCTATTGAGCTTTTGATTTGCAGGATCACCAGGGATTGGAGTTTTCCCCTTTCGGCCAAATTAGGGTCCTTCGTCCTCATCTCCAAACTGGTGAGACTCTTTTCGATTCCTTTGCTTCAGATCATCTAGAGGCTCTACTTAAGCTATCCTGATCATCCATTCCTTGAGTCCCTGACCAGGTTACCTTGTCGGAGGATATCATCTTATTGTCGTCTTTTCGGTCTTTCATATCGTTATCAAGCCCTAGAGCTTTTCTGTTCAACTTCCAAGTCCAGGTAGTTACCTGTTTAATACTAGTAGCTTAAGCATAGGACTCTTTGCTTAATGTACCTTTAGATCGACCTTTGCTAGCAAATCTTGCCTCTGTTTTTGTTGTCGGACAGACCGACAAGACCAGTGGCAAAACCCTAACCGTTAATCTCTGTTAGTTATTAATATTGTAGGTTAATTTAGGGTATTATCTTTAATAACAACAGTTTTAGTTAAGCCAAAAATCTCTTTGCCTGATGTGCCCGCATTCAGCAAAATCCTTTCTGGACTGATCTGTTGTCAGTGTTTCAGAACAGAATAGTGGGTTAGTTTTAGCCTTTAACTCTTGTCAATTAGTGTAAGCAAGTGTTAGAGTAGATTATTATCCTTACTAGCAATAGTTTGTCGCTTAAGCATTTTTGTATAATGCACATTAATACTTTGATCATGCATCTATTCAGTGTTTTGCCCTCTGGAGTTGTTTTTGCTGGTTATTTGATTTATGTTCTTTTTAGACTCTGGTATTGCCGACGTGAGTGAATCTATTTCTGAGGCTCCAGAAACTGCACAAGTGGTCTATTACTATCAAGGCAAGCATCCTCTTTGCACTATGTTGATGCCAGATTTTAGTACTTTAGAATTTTACAAAACACAATGATACTGTTGCATGCTACTTTCTAAATTATTTGTGAACTGTGAGTAGTTAGTTACATCCCACTACTTGTGGCTTATCCTGAATTGATTACATACACTTATGCTTAAGATAGAATCTTTGTTCTGGTACTTTTGTTCTATAGTTTTGCTTAGCAATGCAAGTCTGTAGAACGTTAGTGATTGACAAGCTTATCTTGTCAGTCAGGGGAAACACTAAATGATTTCTATTCTTAATTCTTTGTTTAGTTTGGTTAAACACTAAGAGTTAAGTTAAACTTTGTTGGATAAAAACTGGATTTAGATCTGGACAAGTGCTTGATAGTGATGGTGCCTTCATGCACGAGATTGGGTAATGTGGTAGTCTTGTCCGGATCACCAAGGACCGAACTTTGGGGCGGACCAATTCAAGTACCTTACATACTACCATGTGCGGTGTATGGGCGCCGCTTGGTTAAGTAAGGGGCTGATGTTATTGAGTTGAAGAACAGGTGGTTAAGGACATATGTGTTTGATCTCATATCTATATCATATGTTCTTAAGGGTGAGGGCATTTGTAAAGTTTATATGTTCATAGGGCTCCGATCTCAATTCTATATGTACGGGTGAGTACAACTTTTATTTATGATTGAATCGGCATTCTCGATGTAACATGTGTGCCCCCGGTTAGCCAGTTCTATCAGAAACTTATTTTAAGTGAGATCACGTGCACATGGGTGATTCAACTCAATAATGTCAACTTGCTGAAAAATACCGAGTCTTGATTTACCCGGCCAGCATACCAAAGCAAGTGTGCCGTTATTCATGAGGCTACGGGCTAGTCAAGTCGTGTGGGTAAAGATGTACACCCTGCAGGGTTTAAAACTATTGGAATAGCCATGTCCACAGTTACAGACGACACTTGTTTTGATTTACACCATTGTTAGACTCAAAAATTTACAATCTGTCTTGGGTACTGTTGTAACACCCTAGCTATTCGGAAGCCAAGATGTCACCTAAATAATCTAACATATAACCATAAAGCGAAAGAATTTGAACACTATCTCATGTAATGACATAAAGAGATCAACATTCAGTATAACCTTGGCATGAAAATAGTATGAATCTAAGCAATTTATATCGAAGGAATAATCAAAGATCACAAGTACTACTAAATCAACCAAAACATAGCACTAGGTATCAATCACCATCTAAATTTATTTATTACAGTTCATCAATAACGAATGAAAGATAGAACTAATTTGTAATATTGAACTTGAATAGGGTGAAGTGAATGAGTAGTGCGTGTTTACTCCCTCCCAATCGAGCCAACATCAATGATCACCTAAAATAAACAAACAACGCAAGAATGAGTCCGAGACTCAGCAAGTACAGTGAATAAATGGAACATACTACAAACATGATCATGACAATAACATTGAAGAATATGAATAAATCACAGAATGAATATTTGAATGAATGGAATGAATGCATTGAATGAAATGAAGGGACCACACACATGCATATACCGGTATAGCTAGTGACACACCCGTCGGTGTTCACCTAAGCCCGCATTTAACAAAATGTGGGGATCCAAGCCCCGTATGAAAAACATTTCATACGGTTGTCCCAAACTGCCCACATTGGAATGGTGGGTCTTACGTGCCCATACTAGAATTGATGGGTCTTTTTAATCCACTCCCGTGGATGAAACATGAATAATGGATGCATGGAATGGAATATGAATATTGAAAGACAACATCTCTAATCATGGAGATAACACATATGGAAAGAACATGAACATTAACTATTCTCATGGATCACAGAAAACACAATAAGAACACCAAGCATACAACATTTTCTAATCATAAAAACATCAAAGTACTTACCTTCCGCGATGCTACGCGTTAGTAGGCAATGACGGTACTCCTAAACCTAAAGCCTCTCCACCTACGTAATATATACTCGAAATAAGAACAGCATGGTACAAGACACTACCATTAACGTTCTACAATACCCTCCCGGACACCTAAGAAATAGCCATAATCCCTAATATGAAAACAGGCAACATAACCACGGAATCGAATCTGGACAGCAGAACAAAAATAACCATAACTATTGACCTAGGACTCAAAACGAGGTGATCCCAGTTCCTAAAGAAACATAGCGAACATATCTACAATATTCCAGTTGGTGAGATAACCCAATTCGGACAAAATAAAATGCTAACAAGCAGTTGAACTCAGAAGACAGATTCTGCCCAAACGAAACAAACAGCAGTAAAGAACATAGCATAACATTTGATCTACAACTCCGATTAGGGCGTTCTTTGACATTCTAGAAAGGTTATGAAATTTTATAAAACAATCTAGTTGGGTAGAAACCCTGAATTTGCATCTAACATGAACATAAATTAAAAGATAAATTAACAGATTAATCTCGTCAGAATTCTGGGCAGCAAGATTGAAACTATCATAACTTTTGATCCGTATATCGGAATTAGGTGTTCTTGGCGGCCACGGAAAGCTAAAAACATTATCTAAAAATTGCTAGGAGATGGACATCTCGAATTCTATATCTAAGAACCCAAAATCGACCACGCAATGTACTGAACAGAATTGAACGTCTACCGGTAGCAAAACGATCCAACCCAATTAATCGAAATCTCCTCTAATCATCAACAAATAGCGGGGAAAACACTTTGTTACCCTTGTAGACCCACGGGAAGATGATAATCAAGAATCGAAGAAGATGATCCCTTCTGTTCTCCTCCTTTCTCCCCTTTTCTTCTTCCTCCCGATGGCCGGCAGCAAGGAGCAGCAAAGGGGGCGACATGGAGGGCGTGGCAGCAGGGAGGGGAGGATTTGCTAAAGTGGTGGTGTGCTACAGTAGCCACGTGCTACAGTAAAGCGCCTAGGGTTTAGTTGCCCCCTTCTTAAACCAACTTCCCACTTGGGCTAAACAACATGGGCCGAAAGCCCAAGATTATTTCTCCTCTAAAAATCTGATTTCTCTTTTTAATTCCTGTTAAATATCTTTCTCATTTCAATTAATTCTCTAATGTTAAACAGAATATTACATAACGGCTGTTAGATACTTTCTTTGTTAGGAGAAATTCGAAATTGAATAAATTCCCTCTCCCGAATAATATTCTCTCTATTTGATATTCGGGATATTACATTCTACCCCCCTTAAATAGGATTAGGCCGAATCCTCACACAAGACTACTACGAAAGAACAACCTGGCCGAGAACTATCAACGGTAACCACGTACCTGAAGTGAACAAATCCGGATAACACTCGCACATACGAAACTCCAACTCCCAAGTAGCCTCTCTCTCGGACTAGCGAGACCACAACACAAAGACGTAAAACGGCGTCTGTCCTAACACTCAACCCGGCATTTTCAGGTACACTCATCAGAAGAGGATCGAAGATAAGACCCTACTCAAAGGTCAACGTCTTTAACGAAACCCCAAGCTTTAAATTGCTTAGCTACTCACTTAGCACCAGAACACACCAGACGTTGTGTACGTCGTGTATGGACCCGAGACGGTCAAAGCGATACGCCAAATTACTAATTTCCGAAACTATCAAAAACGAACCAAAGTACCTGGACCAAACTCCCCTTTGGTACGAAAACACACAACAAATGCCCAGAACCACCCCTCGGTACACGTCCGTGCGTCCAGTGCCGGCACATATGCCATGCCGTATGTCCACTCCGGGACCACACGCGCCATGAGCCATATGCCCACGCCCCTGTCCCGCACGCTCTCGTGCAGCGAAGGTTGATGCTCAAAATCAAACTCTTCATCTAACAAGGATCACCTCCTTTAAACAAGAATGCACAACAGAACTGGTTCTTAAACCACTGACTCACAAAGAGAATCTAACTGGAAATAGAGAGTTCTCATCGCATCCACGCAATACTAACTCTCTACCAAAAGATAAAATCCCAAATTTGATAATTCATCACGAAAACAATTCCACTTCCTAAATAGGCAGTTTATGAATGAATACCACGAAAGCCAAAGGAGAAATCACTCGAATGCCCAAACCAAATATTTCTTTTGGTTTGTCTGAATTGGAAAGAATCAAACATGCCAACAAAGCGCCAACTCAAAGTGTGGAAGACACCAGTCAACAACACAAAACTCAAACAAGAAACAAGAAAACGCTTCACCACCCGAGGAAACATCCTTTTTCTTAGTTTCTCTTTTAGGAATAAAACTCTCTCGAACCTTGGAATTCGAATTCATCGCTTACCACACAAGCTTCAACCTCTTAATTAAACCTCCTCAAATTATGCTCAAACTGAAATACATCATCCACACCGTTAGGAGAGACTCTATTAAATCCAATCAATACTCTAGGCGACTCATCCCTCTTGTGAAATTAATTTGATAGAAAGCACCTAAAACTTCACAAACTAGGTCCCACGCAATCACCTTACCTCCAATTTTCCAGAATAACAACTCAGAATCCTCAGTACACTCGCTCATGAACTACATCAGAAGGGTTCTATCAACAATCATTCCACTGCTCAGAATACTCTAGTTTTCTATCTTCTCTACACACAATCTTTGGGCGACCAAAAAATCTAGCATAAAAAATGCAAAGCCCAAATTTAACCTCCAAGACCTCTACAACGAATTTCTCTTATAACCGATAGTGAAATCATCGGATTAAATCTCTAACATCCCCACAAATCTAACATACTCACTCATTGACATCATCAGGAATCACCCACACATTATCGCAATACTTTCCAATTGCGTTACTCAATAAAATTGATCAAGGTTTCCATACCATCGATAATCCCCAACCTTTCAACATGAACTGAAGTTCTGGAATTTCGCTATACTATAGGTTCTACTCGAACAGTAACAATCGCTCAGATTTACTTCGAAGCCAAACATTCCATTTGAATGAACTTTCCTCCAAGAGGTACAGGTCAAAACCAATTCATCTTCTACTAGTCCTCCAATAGCTTGGTAGTAAAATCTCACCATTACCATTACTTAACCACCACCAAACAGTTGCCCATTTATGCTTTGTAAACTTTGCAACATAAAACTGTTGATCATTTCTCAAAAAAAAGAAGCGAACAAAGACAAGTTTCGTCGCACCGGAAAACGTTGCTCCTCACAGCGAGCACGAAACCAAAAGAAATAATCTGGTAACGAGGATCTTGGAAAAACGAAAGTTGAGTTCACAGTTGAGGGCATACATCCCTCAAAAAAAGGAGTAGCAAATAACAGCCAATAAGAAAAAGACATTGCGATTGAAATTTGACATCTCTTCAGCGGAAAGCGCAGAAAGTTTAGGAACGATTCAAATAACCACAAGTTACAAAACTTGACTCAAATTCTCAAATACTCCTACTGCACTCTTTCCTTTAACAATGAAATTAATCCTTTGACTAACAACACTTTGCCACAACGAACAAGATAAGGTCTTTAGTCCACACCACAAGAACTAATTAAGGACCAAAACAATTCTTCAACACGTCATATTTGCTCGGAACAGTTCAACTACTCATGAAACATGAGATCCAAATGATCCCAGCCACAAAACTCGAAACTTTTTCATTTACGGGATTTGACGGACAGCAAACGGATTAATATCCTCTTGAAGAAATCAACAAAAAAGTTTTCTTTGATTGCAACCTCACTTTGCGAACTCAAACCAAAGAACCTTTAAGACTAAATCACACGAAACTCTTACGAAGCAATAGGACAATCCAATACCTCAATTTATTTAAAATAATTTCAGCTACTAGATGATTCATGAGCTCCAAAATATCATGAAAGCTAAACTTGAAATATTCTCATTTAAGCAATATCACCATAGGTGATCACATTACTACGAGAATTAACATCAATCTCATATTCTGACAATTTAATAACAACAACAACATACACTAGTACCAAGAATCATCAAACTTTATTACTCCATACTAAAACTTCCCAAAGGAAACACAAACCACAAGGTTGAAACAAATTTATTATATCAAGATTATGCTAGGCAATAACAAAATCACAAGGCATGCTATCAAAGACTACTTACGAAATTCATCTACTCAACTGTTGGTGTTGCTCAACACCATCTTCAGTGCTCATTAACAATTGATGATTATACTAATCATGTGTGTTCATACGGTACTAATTCCATTTGCAATCACATAACCATTTATAAACATAGATTCAACATTGCACCTTCGTTCATAAATCAGTTCAAAACATGATTAACGATTCACTAACATAATTTTCTATAATCAAGGTTTCACGAATCGATACACCAGCATCCATCTGGTTCTTTATACAGGTTTCAACAATTTTAGCATATCCGAAAATAGGTAAATCTAGCACCTATGTAAGATCCATAGGTTTTGAACAGATATGGACAATCTTTTATTTAACATACACCATGTATCAAATACAAGGACATCTCAAATTAATCAATTTCACTTTCATGGATGGTAGTTAAGAATAATTGATTTGCACCATGCTAAGAACGCAACTTGGTAACTCGTATCATAACAATTTATTCGTTTAGTTATAACTTCTCATTTTAAGCATGATAAGACATCACAAAAGGATTCTAATGCCTTCATTCAGCAAAAGAGAGACTTTAAACCTCAGCGCTCAAAGTAATCCAAAAGAAACACATAAAGCCAAAACTTTCACATGTTAACGAACTGGCAACAGAAAACTTTCATTATCCAAACTATCAAACAAATAAATGAGTCATTCTTTTCCAATGAGAAAGAAGGAACAACCATGGAAACATCAATCTTGCCACTTAACAACAATCACAAGTAGTAAGAGCAACTTAACAGTCGAAAAGCAATAAATGTTTCAGAGAACCATTAGAGATCTATTGAAAACCATCAACTATCATGAATCACGAACCCAGGAGAAATTCATCAACCGCCACAGGACAAGAATTGCCAAATTCAGAAATCAAGAAAGAGAACAACTTTCTAAAGCAACTCACACTTAACACCTGAAACCATGGTACTCGGGGTAACTACTCCCCTAACCACATACCGCGAACGGTGGTGTAACCTGGTGAATCCCAGAGTAACAACCACGACCTCCACTTCTTATCATCCGATATTGACAATCATAGTATAAATACATAGATATAGAATATCATATCATATCATGGTTTAACAATAAGAACGATAGTACGGAAGCGATTCAATACAGTACAACATAATGAATCATACCACTAGAAATGCGGAGACAATGAATTACCCAATCTCCACCTACTGTGCACAGTGTGTCATTTTAATACTTTATTTACCACGGACCTAAAGCCCGCTCTGATACCAACTGTAAAACCCTGGCTATTCGGAAGCCAATATGTCACCTAAATAATCTAACATACAACCATAAAGCGAGAGAATTTGAAAACTATCTCATCTAATGGCATAAAGAGATCAACATTCAGTAGAACCATGGCATGAAAATAGTATGAATCTAAGCAATTTATATCGAAGGAATAATCAAAGATCACAAGTACTACTGAATCAACCAAAACATAGCACTAGGTATCAATCACCATCTAAATTTATTTATTACAGTTCATCAATAACGAATGAAAGATAGAACTAATTTGTAATCTTGAACTTGAATAGGGTGAAGTGAATGAGTAGTGCGTGTTTACTCCCTCCCAATCGAGCCAACATCAATGATCACCCAAAATACACAAACAACGCAAGAATGAGTCCGAGACTCAGCAAGTACAGTGAATAAATGGAACATACTACAAACATGATCATGACAACAACATTGAAGAATATGAATAAATCACAGAATGAATATTTGAATGAATGGAATGAATGGATTGAATGAAATGAAGGGACCACACGCATGCATATACCGGTATAGCTAGTGACACACCCGTCAGTGTTCACCTAAGCCCGCATTTAACAAAATGTGGGGATCCAAGCCCCGTATGAAGAACGTTTCATACGGTTGTCCCAAACTGCCCACATTGGAATGGTGGGTCTTACGTGCCCATACTGGAATTGATGGGTCTTTTTAATCCACTCCCGTAGATGAACATGAATAATGGATGCATGGAATGGAATATGAATATTGAAAGACAACATCTCTAATCATGGAGATAACATATATGGAAAGAACATGAACATTAACTATTCTCATCGATCATAGAAAACACAATAAGAACATCAAGCATATAGCATTTTCTAATCATAAAAACATCAAAGTACTAGCCTTCCGCGATGCGACGCGTTAGTAGGCAATGATGGTACTCCTAAACCTGAAGCCTCTCCGCCTACATAATATATACTCGAAATAAGAACAACATGGTACAAGTCACTACCATTAAAATTCTACAATACCCTCCCGAACACCTAAGAAATAGCCATAATCCCTAATCTGAAAATAGGCAACATAACCACGGAATCGAATCTGGACAGCAGAACGAAAATAACCATAACTATTGACCTGGGACTCGAAACGAGGTGAGCCCAGTTCCTAAAGAAACTTAACGAACATATCTATAATATTCTAGTTGGCGAGATAATCCAATTCGGCCAAAATAAAATGCTAACAAGCAGTTGAACTCAAAAGACAGATTCTGCCCAAACGAAACGAACAGCAGTAAAGAACATAGCATAACTTTTGATCTCCAACTCAGATTAGGGCGTTCTTTGACATTCTGGAAAGGTTATGAAATTTTATAAAACAATATAGTTGGGTGGAAACCCTGAATTTGCATCTAACATGAACATAAATTAAAAGATAAATTAACAGATTAATCTCGTCAGAATTCTGGGCAGCAAGATTGAAACTATCATAACTTTTGATCCGTATGTCGGAATTAGGTGTTCTTGGTGGCCACGGAAAGCTAAAAACATTATCTAAAAATTGCTAGGAGATAGACATCTCGCATTCTGTATCTAAGGACCCAAAATCGACCACGCAAGGTACTAGACAGAATTGAACATCTACCGGCAGCAAAATGATCCAACCCAATTAATCAAAATCACCTCTAATCATCAACAAATAGCGGGGAAAACACTTCGTTACCCTTGTAGACCCACGGGAAGATGATGATCAAGCATCGAAGAAGATGATCCCTTCTGTTCTCCTCCTTTCTCCCCTTTTCTTCTTCCTCCCGTTGGCCGGCAGCAAGGAGCAGCAAAGGGGGCGACATGGAGGGCGTGGCAGCAGGGAGGGGAGGATTTTCTACAGTGGTGGTGTGCTACAGTAGCCGCTTGCTACAATAAAAAGTGCCTAGGGTTTGGTTGCCCCCTTCTTAAACCAACTTCCCACTTGGGCCAAACAACCTGGGCTGAAAGCCCAAGATTATTTCTCCTCTAAAAATCTTATTTCTCTTTTTAATTCCTATTAAATATCTTTCTCATTTCAATTAATTCTCTAATGTTAAACAGAATATTACATAACCGCTGTTAGATACTTTCTTTGTTAGGAGAAATTCGAAATTGAATAAATTCCCTCTCCCGAATAATATTCTCTCTATTTGATATTCGGGATATTACAACTGTTTCGGCATGAAGGGTTTTTCATGCATGTTTTGGTCGTGGTGGACAGCCACTTTAGCTTTGTCTTGAGGTTGTTAAATTCTGTACTTACTTACTGTTTTGGTCCAATTTTGTTTTCGAAGCTGTTTTAGCAAATTTTAGCAAGTGTAGGACTGAAAGTTGGCTTCATGCAAAAATTATTGCCATTACAACCTTCTTGTTGTCAGCCTTGTGCATGCTAATCTCTAATCCTTTGTATAGGTCCTCTTAAACACATTTCTTTTAGTAGTTTTGTGTAAGTCTTGCAAGTACCTTCTGTACTCAGGTGCTTTCACCACTTGTTGCAGGTGAGGACGGTTACTTGTACGAAGTGCCCGTTAGCACCGATCAGGGCGACGCTAACGAGTGAAGCTATTTCTATCCTCCACTCAGTTGCCTCAGGGTTATGAGGGCACAATTGGTGGCTTTTGTTGTTTATACTTTTGTTTCCGCTGCATAAACTCTTCTGTTAAGTGTGCTGTTCGGTTGCATATGTGGAATCGAAACAGTTTGTAAAGTTTTGTTGTATATATGTTGTATGCCTTGTATGACTACGTGCAATGTTGTTTAGGATATGTGTGCAATAGTCTTTGATCTTGGGAACTATTGTAGAACATATATCCGGGAACCTGGCGTTGTGTATATTCCTTGTTGAAAATTATGCTTTCGGGTGTAATTAGTAGATTTGGAATATATTCAATACCTGGGGTCCTCACAGCTTTGGTATCAGAGCCATACTAAATGTAGGTTAGAAATAGCATGGTATCTATGAAATTATTCTCTAAAAATAATTTCAAAAAGTTTAAGTATGACATCTTTTATTCCTTATCCATCTTAGTATTCTTTCTTACCCCAACTTCCAGTTGGATTCATAAACTGAATTTCTCACTTACCTTGCCTTTGGTCTATAGATGAGTGGGTGGTACTTGGTTAAAGAGACTTATGCTGAAGAAGTGGATGGACATCTAGCTTTGCTGCGGGACATGATGTGGAGGTCTAATTTTAGATACCAACCACAGTACGCCATCTACCGATGAAACCGAGGACCTGGGATGGAAGAATACCGGGCTGTCATTAATGTTATTGCCAGACGGGTGACGTGTAGCATTCCCTACTGTCTCCAAGTGCATGCCACTTCTGAACCCATGGCTATCCAGGAAGCTGCTAGTGGGATGATGAGCCTCCTTCGTCATGATCTGACGGAGTTGTCTCAGCCACCCTACGACCACTTTCCTAAGCGAGGCCCTGGGGCAGAAGTGAACACGTTCGATAGGATTCAGTTTGGAGAAGATCCGCAAGTGCGCCAGTTAGCGAGGTTGGTTCACATTAGGTACCAAATTCATCTCTGCCTGGTGTACGAGCTTTGGGAGACCCGCCGCCGGCTGAGAGAAGCTCAGGAGTACCTCAGAATCGGTGTTAGCATGAATCACGTTCCTCGTAACGTGCTTTATGGTAACAATGAGACCTCCCCAGCTGCTGCTGCACCACCAGATTATCGACTTCCGGAAGTGGCGGGGCTTGTACCTTCCTTTGGACAGAATCGCCAGACCCGGATGTCTGCAGGCTTTCCTCGCGTGCAGCGGCCGGCACCTCCTGGAGGTCACGTTTCATTACTGGGGTCTCCAATGCGCCTCGTCAGTCCAATAAACCCTATAGACAATGGATCACCTGAAGCTCATCTTTTATGTGAATTTCCAGTAAACTTCAATCGAGATGACTATGTGTAGGTCTTGGTTGGTGAGGGTTTGCGGCAGGGTTGTAGTAACTTGTAGCTGTCCCTTAAATAAGTCTAATGGGATAGCTTTTGTATCTTTTTGTTGCTGTGTTGTAAGACTTTATTTCGAAGCATAACCATGTGTCTGCCGACATATGTGGTTGGTCTGTACGAAACTTGCTCTAATATTTATCGGGTCTTGTTTTTGTTTGGTGTTCATTCGGTGCATTACATATCATTGTGCATAACAAGTTTAGTACTTTCCCTTGCTGTCCAAAATTTTTGTTTGTGCTTGTTCGAGTGTATTCTTGTTGTGTTGCTAACAGATGTACAGAATGACGGGACCTAATACTCGCTCGCGAGCACAACAAGAAGAGGGATCCTCACCCTCGAGATCTCGTTTTATTTTTGTCACTGATCGTTGCCCTCAGGGAGACCAGGCAGAACCATCCAGTCGTCATGGTCAACATGGTGGTCAGAATGAGGAACATCTTCCTCCGCTTCCCACCATGGCTGATGTGCTCTTACAGATAGAGCGCAACAGTATGGATCAAACACGTATCCATGAGCAGATTGCGCGTAATACGACTTCAACTCCCACACCAACTACAGAAGTCGGAGGACATCGTGCTCAAGGAGGTCTTGCTGAATTTCAGCGGACCAACCCGCCCGTGTTTTCCAGCTCCGAAGACCCTATAGAAGCTGAAGATTGGCTAAGGAACATCGAGAAGAAGATGTTGATATCTCAATGTTCCGAGAGGGAGAAGGTGCTTTTTTCTAGTTATCAGTTGGATGGATCAGCTAGTGCTTGGTGGGACAATTTTCTTGCCATCCAGCCGGCCGGACACGTCCCGACTTGGGACGAGTTCAAGGAAGCATTTCGCGAAGCTCACATTCTAGAGGGAGTTGTGATGATTAAGCAGCAAGAGTTTCTCTCTCTTAAACAAGGGCGAAAAACTGTGACTGAATATCTCCATGCATTCAACTTCCTTGCCTGGTATGCACCAGATGACGTTTCGACGGACCTTCGTCGCCGAAACCTATTCATGAATGGCTTGACTGAAGAGCTTCAAATGTCATTAGCAGTTCATGACTTTAGAAATTTTCAGCATTTGGTCAATAAAGCCATCATAGCTGAAAGCAAAGGCAAGGCTTTGGATGAGTCACGCAAGAGGCAAAGGCCTACATAGATTGTAGCAAGTGGCAATTCGCCAAGACCGCGCATGTGGCAGCCTCAACCTCCTCGAGCTCCAGCTCCAGCTTTTCCGAGGCCACCAATGTTTGCACCTCGTCCACCTCCACCTTCTGGGAAGCCAAGAGCTAGTGGAAATCAGCCTCAGTAGGTCAACAATGTTAATCCTAGTGTTATCTATTTTCACTGTAAATGTTTAGTGAATCAACAAGGTCTGTCTCCTATTCGGCCTCCTCCAGCATCTGTACGACCAGCACCATCTCAGAGGCCACCTATCAAGGTTGACCCAGCTCAGACCCGAGGTCATGTGAACCAGATTTCAGCAGAAGAGGCAGCTGGGACACCTGACGTCGTTCTCGGTATACTCCTTGTTAATTCCAGTCCAGCTACAGTTCTTTTTTATTTTGGAGCATCTCATTCTTTTGTCAAGCATCAATTTTCCATCCAACATCAGTTAAATATGCATGCACTCCAGCTGCCATACCTTATTCAATCACCAGCCTCGGTTTTTAAAACTAACCTTATCTACCGAAATGTTAAAATAGAGATCCTTGGTGTAGAATTTTTGGCTGATCTGATTGTGTTAGATTCGACTAGATTGGATGTCATCTTGGGAATGGACTGGTTGTCCAAGCATCAGGGGCAAATTAATTGTGCTAATTGATCCATTTTGGTAACTAATGAAAACAGCATTCAAGTTGTTTTTCATTCCAAGACAGTAGATTCTCATCTTTGTGCTCTGAAAGCTGATGCCACCCCTACCCTGGAGTTGGTACCAGTAGTTTGTGAGTATCCGAATGTCTTTCCTGAAGACCTTCCAGGCATGCCCCCGGATCGTGAAGTAGAGTTCGTGATTGAACTAGCACCCGGTACTGCTCCAGTATCCAGAAGACCTTATCGGATGCCCCCCAATGAGCTGGTAGAATTGAAGAAATAGCTTAGAGAATTACTTGACAAGGGCTTTATCAAACCGAGCTCCTCACCTTGGGGATGCCCGATCATCTTTGTCAAGAAGAAAGACAAGACTTTGCGGATGTGTGTGGACTACCGTCCGTTAAATGAAGTCACGGTCAAAAACAAATATCCTCTTCCTCGGATTGATGATCTTTTCGATCAATTGACTGGAGCCCGAGTCTTTTCCAAGATTGATCTACGGTCAGGTTATCATCAGATCAAAGTTAGAGCTGAGGACATTCCTAAGACAACATTCTCTACTCGCTACAGTTTGTATGAGTATACTGTCATGTCCTTTGGTCTGACAAATGCTCCAGCATACTTCATGAATCTTATGAACTCGGTATTCATGGATTACTTGGACAAATTTGTTGTCGTGTTCATTGACGACATTCTTATTTACTCCAAATCTGATGAAGAGCATGAGCAGCATTTGAGACTTGTGTTGGAAACACTTTTCAAGCATCAGTTGTATGCAAAATTCAGCAAGTGTGAGTTCTGGCTCAAGCAAGTCAACTTTTTGGGGCATGTGTTATCTGAAGGGAGTATCACAGTCGATCCAAGCAAGGTACAAGATGTACTAGACTGGGGTCAGCCCAAAAATGTTTCTGACATCCGAAGTTTTCTTGGACTTGCGGATTATTACCGTAGGTTCGTTGAAAACTTCTCTATAATTGCAAGACCTTTGACTCAGCTTTTGAAGAAGGAGAAGATGCTCGAATGGTCGGCCGAGTGTGAAGAAAGTTTTTAGCTTTTGAGAGAACTCCTGACCAAAGCTCCAGTTCTCACTCTGCCAAATATTCACGAGAGCTTCGATATTTATTGCGATGCATCTCGCCATGGACTTGGTTGTGTTCTCATGCAGCAAGGCCGAGTAATGGCATATGCATCCAAGCAACTGAGGCCTCATGAAGTAAATTATCCTACTCATGATTTAGAATTGGCAGCCGTAGTCCATGCGTTGAAAATTTGGCGATATTACCTCATCGGTAATCGTTGCGAGATCTATATTGATCATAAGAGCCTAAAGTATATATTCACTCAAACTGATCTGAATATGAGACAAAGAAGATGGCTTGAACTGATCAAGGACAACAATATGGGTGTTCATTATCACCCAGGCAAAGCCAATGTTGTTGCCGACGCTTTGAGCAGAAAGTCACAATGCAACTGCTTGTTGGTAGCGCCTCTTGCGAAAGGCCTATGTGCTAACTTTCAGCGCCTAAACCTTGAGATGGTTGAAGAGGGATTTCTCACTACTCTTGAGGTGAAATCTACCCTTGAAGACCAGATCTTCGAGGCTCAGAAAACTGATGTAGAGGTAGCTGAAATCAAGGAAAATATGAAGTCAGATAAAGCCAGAGAATTTTCTGAAGATGCCCGAGGTATCCTTCGGTACCGCAACCCCAGTTGAGAGAGCTAATTCTTAAAGAGGCTCACAACTCCAAGTTTTCTATACATCCTAGGAGTACCAAGATGTACCAGGATTTGAAGAAGACATTCTGGTGGAGCCGAATGAAAAGGCAAATTGCGCAGTATGTTGATGAATGTGATAGTTGCCAAAGGGTAAACGTTGAACACTTGAAGCCAGCCGGTACCCTTCAACCTTTGCCTATTCCCTAGTGGAAATAGGAAGAAGTTGGTATGGACTTTGTTACAGGTGTTCCAAAGACTCAAACTGGGTCCGATGCCATTTGGGTAATCATTGATCGTCTGACAAAGGTTGCTCATTTTATTCCTGTTAAAACCACTTTCACTGGCAGTAAGCTAGTAGAGCTTTATATTTCTAGAATTTTTTGTCTCCACGATGTACCGAAGGTCATTGTCTCCGATCGTGGCCCTTAGTTCACTTCACATTTCTGGAATTGCCTTCATCATGCAATGGGGACTGATCTCTCTTTCAGCACTGCTTATCATCCTCAAACCAGCGGTCAAACTGAGAGGGTGAATCAAGTGATGGAAAACCTTCTCAGAGCCTGTGTGCTGTCATATAGTAAGAACTGGGAGAAGTGCTTGCCATATGTGGAGTTTTCCTACAACAACAGCTACCAAGCAAGCATTCAAATGTCACCTTTTGAAGCTTTATATGGGAGAGCTTGTAGGACTCCATTGAACTGGTTTGAGTCTGGAGAAACACCATTTTATGGTCCAGACTTGGTGGTGGAAGCACGATTGAAGACTGCACAGTCTCGTGAGAAGAGTTATGCTGACCATCATCGTCGTGAGTTAATCTTTGAGGTAAATGACCATGTCTATCTTAAAGTGTCACCGATGAAGGGCACTCATCATTTTCAGGTGAAAGGAAAGCTAACACCTCGTTATATCGGACCTTTCCGAATCCTTGCTAAACGAGGAGCTATGGCATATCAATTGGAGATGCCAGACTCTCTTTCAGCAGTACATGATACATTTCATGTCTCTCAATTGAAGAAATGTCTTTGTGTTCCTACTGAAGCAACTGCTTATGAAAATCTTGATCTCCAACCTGATCTTTCCTACCAAGAACAACCGGTGCGTATCCTCGATGAGATGGAACACAGGACAAAAAACTGCACCGTCAAGTTCTTAAAAATCCAATGGAGTAACCACGCAGAAGAGGAAGCCACGTGGGAGCATGAGGATCTGATGAGGATTGAGCACCCTCAACTCTTTTCATGGTTGTAGTGCCTTTGAATCAAGAAAGGCAAGGTTAAACAAAGCAATGTAAAAGAAGATGTAATAAACAACACCATGTTGTTCTTTATGATCTCTTTTTCCTATCTTTGAAGGAAATTAGGACGACAGATGTTGTAATAGTTCTTTTCTATCCTCGAAACAAATAAAAGCAATAGATGTTGTGTTCGTAGAAAAGATCTATTCAGCTTCTTTCCTTTCCAACTTCTGATCTACCTGGAATCTCGGGACGAGATTCTCTTAGGGGGGAGGTTTGTAACAGCCCCAGTTTTAATGAACAGTAATAAAATGCTTTCAAGGCATTTCTGGTCATTTTTGAAACTTGGACAAATTGTTACAATTTAAAACCTCCATTTTCAATCTTAATCTTAGCCTTGCTTTGAAACTTCAAGAGGAAATGCAAGCTATACTTGTATTGAGACCGAAGAGATATTTTTATTAAATGCTAGATAAATTATTTTGCATAAAAATGAAGTTTGTCAAAATTTTAGAAATTATTTTGACCTTTAGAAAAATCTTTGATCAAATCTATTTCGTCAAAGTTTTTATTTTAATAATTCAAAACAAGAAACAGTGGTTTACAAATTTTATCTGGGACATATCATCCCAGTAATCTCTTTGCAAAATTTTATGATTTTATAAATTCGTTTGATATTTTAAAACCACTAGTCAAAGTTTTGAAGTTGGAATTGAGTTCAAGTCGACCTTGAACCCAAACCCAGTCCCTGGCATAGTAGCGACCCAGCCTTGTGCCTTCGATCGGACCCTGTCACGTTCGCGCTCAGCCAAACCCGAGGGCGCACGTGAGCCGTCCGATTTCCTTCGGATGCTCCTGATCTCTTGGACTGTTCTGAAACCCTCCGAAACCCGCGCGCAACCTCAACCGTTAGATTCAAATTAAATGGTGCACAAGTTCTCCGGTCGTGCCATTTTCAAGTGATAAAGACCAAACACGCGTGAGCCTTTGGATTCAGATTTAACGGCCATGATCAATTGGGCCGTTCAGACCGCCCGAACGCGCCATGTTTGTGAGCCGTTGGATTTAAAATGAAGCGCTGAGATCAATTGGGCTGTTCAGACCGTCCGAACCATCCATTGATCTCAACCTTTGATTTTAGATCCAACCGCGCCACCCTTTTTGAGTTTAAACTCAATCGCGCGTAGTTAAGTGTAGCCATTGGATTTAGATCCAACGCTCCTTCGTGAGTGGGCCGTTCGGACCACCTACAGTGCCCCTCGAATCTCAGCCTTTAATTCAAAATCCAACGGTGCCGCCTTTGTCTTTGAAGCTTTGAAGCACGTTCGTTACCGTGACCGTTAGATTTTCGATCGTACGGTTCGTATGAGTTGGGCCGTTCGGACCGCCCAAACGCCTTACTCAATCTTAACCGTTCATCTTCGATCGGATGGTCAACATTCTTTTGAGCTCGCTGTTGTGTATCCTTGCTGAGAATGACAGTGGGGCCCACATGTTAGTGACCTATCTTTGTCTCCACGCGCCATGGCACCAGCACCGAGCTCGTCGCCGTTGCGGTGGCACTGTGCCATGAATTTTGCAGCATGCATTTGACACTTGTCATCCTTTTGCTGCTATGAGGACACGCACGAGCCAGCTTCATCTTCTCTAGCGAGGGGCTATATAAACCCTAGTTCACCATTTCTGCCAATTTTGATGCCACAGCTTGTTCTTCCTCAACTACGGCGTAACTTCTCGTTCTCTCCTTTGTTCATCTATTTCAATGCTTAATTCACCTTGTTAATGTGAGTTATCGGCATTGTTTGTAGATTGAACCGAGGGCTTGTCCACTGGTAGTCCAGAGCACACCCGGAGCGCCGTCGTGGTGTTTTTAGTGCTCCGGTGAGATTTTCATTGGCATTTTCACGTCATTTTGTGCCATGAAATCTCAGGAGTAAAACCCCTCAACCTATTGAGCTTTTGATTTGTAGGATCACCAGGGATTGGAGTTTTCCTCTTTCAGCCAAATTAGGGTCCTTCGTCCTCATCTCCAAACTGGTGTAACTCTTTTCGGTTCCTTTGCTTCAGATCATCTAGAGACTTTACTTAAGCTATCCTGATCATCCAATCCTTAAATCCCTGACCAGGTTACCTTGTCGGAGGATATCATCTTATTGTCGTCTTTTTGGTCTTTCAAATCGTTATCAAGCCCTAGAGCTTTTCTGTTCAACTTCCAAGTCCAGGTAGTTACCTGCTTAATACTAGTAGCTTAAGCATAGGACTCTTTGCTTAATGTACCTTTAGATTGACCTTCGCTAGCAAATCTTGCCTCTGTTTTTGTTGTCGGACAGACCTACAAGACCAGTGGCAAAACCCTAACCGTTAATCTATGTTAGTTATTAATATTGTAGGTTAATTTAGGGTATTATCTTTAATAACAATAGTTTTAGTTAAGCCAAAAAATCTCTTTGCCTGATGTGCCCGCATTCGGCAAAATCCTTTCTGGACTTATCTGTTGTCAGTGTTTCAGAACAGAACAGTGGGTTAGTTTTAGCCTTTAACTCTTGTCAATTAGTGTAAGCAAGTGTTAGAGTAGATTATTATCCTTACTAGCAATAGTTTGTCGCTTAAGCATTTTTGTATAATGCACATTAATACTTTGATCATGCATCTATTCAGTGTTTTGTCCTCTGGAGTTGTTTTTGCTGGTTATTTGATTTATGTTCTTTTTAGATTCTGGTATTGTCGACGTGAGTGAATCTATTTCTAAGGCTCCAGAAACTGCACAAGTGGTCTATTACTATCAAGGCAAGCATCCTCTTTGCACCATGTTGATCCCAGATTTTAGTACTTTAGAGTTTTACGAAAACAGTGATACTGCTGCATGCTACTTTCTAAATTATTTGTGAACTGTGAGTAGTTAGTTACATCCCACTGCTTGTGGCTTATCCTGAATTGATTTCATACACTTATGCTTAAGATAGAATCTTTGTTCTAGTACTTTTGTTCTGTAGTTTTGCTTAGCAATGCAAGTCTGTAGAACGTTTGTGATTGACAAGCTTATCTTGTCAATCATGGGAAACACTAAATGATTTCTATTCTTAATTCTTTGTTTAGTTTGGTTAAACACTGAGAGTTAAGTTAAACTTTGTTGGATAAAAACTGGATTTAGATTTGGATAAGTGCTTGATAGTGATGGTGCCTTCATGCAAGAGATTGGGTAATGTGGTAGTCTTGTCCGGATCACGAAGGACCGAACTTTGGGGCGGACCAATTCAAGTACCTTACGTACTACCACGCGCGTTGTATGGGCACCGCTTGGTTAAGTAAGGGGCTGATGTTATTGAGTTGAAGAACAGGTGGTTAAGGACATATGTGTTTGATCTTGTATCTATATCATATGTTCTTAAGGACGAGGGCATTTGTAAAGTTTACATGTTCATAGGGCTCCGATTTCAATTCTATATGTACGGGTGAGTACAACTTTTATTTATGATTGAATCAGCATTCTCGACGTAACATGTGTGCCCCCGGTTAGCAAGTTCTATCAGAAACTTGTTTTAAGCGGGATCAGGTGCACATGGGTGATTCAACTCAATAATGTCAACTTGCTGAAAAATACTGAGTCTTGATTTACCCAGCCAGCATACCAAAGGAAGTGTGCCGTTATTCATGAGGCTACGGGCTAGTCTAGTCGTGTGGGCAAAGATGTACACCCTGCAGGGTTTTAAACTATTCGAATAGCTGTGTCCACGGTTAAGGATGACACTTGTTTTGATTTACACCATTGTTAGACTCAAAAATTTACAATCTGTCTTGGGTACTGTTTCGGCATGAAGGGTTTTTCATGCATGTCTTGGTCGTGGTGGATAGCCACTTTAGCTTTGTCTTGTGGTTGTTAAATTCTGTACTTACTTACTGTTTTGGTCCAATTTTGTTTTCGAAGCTATTTTAGCAAAGTTTAGCCAGTGTAGGACTGAAACTTGGCTTCATGCAAAAATTATTGCCATTACAACCTTCTTGTTGTCAGCCTTATGCATGGTAATCTCTAATCCTTTGTATAGGTCCTCTTAAACACATTTATTTTAGTAGTTTTGTGTAAGTCTTGCGAGTACCTTCTGTACTCAGGTGCTTTCACCACTTGTTGCAGGTGAGGATGGTTACTTGTACAAAGTGCCCGTTAGCACCGATCAGGGCGACGCTAACGAGTGAAGCTATTTCTATCCTCCACTCAGTTGCCTGAGGGTTATGAGGGCACACTTGGTGGCTTTTGTTGTTTATACTTTTGTTTCTACTGCATAAACTCTTCTATTAAGTGTGTTGTTCGGTTGCATATGTGGAACCGAAACAGTTTGTAAAGTTTTGTTATATATATGTTGTATGCCTTGTATGACTATGTGCAATGTCGTTTAGGATATATGTGCAATAGTCTTTAATCTTGGGAACTATTGTAGAACATATATCCGAGAACCTGGCATTGTGTATATTCCTTGTTGAAAATTATGCTTTCGGGTGTAATTAGTAGATTTGGAATATATTCAATACCTGGGGTCCTCACAATACCCTCCTATTACATGCCTTCCTACCCAATTCCTATTTGGATAGAAATCCAAAATCATTTGTCCAAATCTTTTGAAAACCAAAACCAAAGTTTAACTTTGAGTGGCAAATGCTAAACATGTCCGTGACCGTGGACACGACTATTCGAATAGTTTTACACTCTGCAGAGATAGTACAACTTTACCCATAGGAGATAATTTGCTTTTGATGTCGGCCAATACACGCTTCCGAAGGCATGCGACTATGCAATTATCACAAGGCCGTTAAAATGCTTTACCGTGAAGTATTTATGCCCGCTAAGGTTTCACTTCCATTGGATTGTCCGTCCTCCGGAAGCCCCCTTTTGCGCCAAGTGGGAATACTATCTATCCGACACCCCACACACCAACATGGCACAAATAACAGTAGAGTATTACAAATTATTAAGCCTAGTCCTGCCCACTCAGGACATGTGGTAGTACGGTGGAGTTTAGCAAAAGCGGCTATCAGGCCGGCCCTTAACCAACTTGGGCAACATACCAAAACCCTAAACTTGATCAATGAAAAGATTCAATCCTGTACATTAACTTGCACCAACCTATCATCCATTTTGCCCAAGTTTAAACCACCTTTATTTTTGTTTTCAAAATCATTTACAAGAATGTCCATGGTAAAACAATACCAAGGCTTATTTTTAAGCTAAATTGAATCCATGGCTAAATTCCCCAAATTAAATAATTTTTGGTCTAAGCTTTGACTAAGCATAAAGTTTTTCAGTCAAGAGCATCTTATTAATACTATTGTATTAACTAGAGTTTTATCTAGGGTGACAAGGTATGCGGGATTAATGTTCAAGACTTGTCAAGTACGAGATCAGTATGTAAACCATCAGTATTGTGATAATCCAATCTCCAGCAATTGTAAAATCCTATACTCCAATATCAATTAGTCCAATCTACACCATATAAGTCTATTTTTATGATCCAACTTCAATCAATCCAATATTTAACTATACTCTAATTCTATAATCTGATATCAATCCATTATTCCTTAATAGACTATTTCTATTAATTCAACATCAATCCAATAACTATGTAATCCTATAATCAAATTTTCAAATAATCTGATATCCAATAACAATCTATTTCTAGAATCCAACATCAACAATTCAAGATTTGACTATAGTATCTATCTATCATCTAATTTTTATTAATCCAACATCAACAATTATCTACTTCTAAAATCCGATATCCAATAATTATTTATTTCTATAAGCCCACCATATTGATCATGTAATCCTAGAATCCAATCTCCAATGATTATATAATCCTATAATTCAACATCCAACAATTACTTCTACAATCCAATACCCAACAATTATTCAACCCTAATAATCCAACAATCAACAATTGTATCATTCTATATCCAAGATTCATGCATTCCTAGAATTCACTTCCATCAATCGTGTATTGCTATAATTCGACGATAAGGTATCACCTCCAACAATAATGTATTCTTATAATCTAGTCTTTTCAATTTCTAACTCCTGAATACATCACAATCGGATAGATTCTTCATACTATCTATCTTGACAATAAAGGGCTATATATTGGAATTGGTAATAACTATAAAACTTAAGATAGGTATTTAAATTACATTGAATAGAAATAAGCTTGTAATAATAATTTAAAACAAAATTTAAATAATTTTAAATAATGGGATCAAATATGATCAAAGATGTAATTTGCCTTGCTTGATTAGACGATGTTGTTTTCCTTAACAGGTCACCTAGTACTCACTTGTACTTTCTACAGGTAGTCTATGTGTACAATCACGATGATCATACAGTCAAAATCAATCCTCTTATATGTTCTCAAACGGTGTCAAAATCTGACTCTCCAAAGTCGTCGAAATCTGTACGCGAAAATAAATCAAATTCAAACAAATTCAAATTAAGATTCAAATGAACTCCAAATTAAATAATTTTAGTATAGTTAGCTAGATCTTGAATTTATATGAATTTAGAAATTTGAATCATCAAAATCGGAGTTCGTATGACGGAGAACGAACCCCTAGAAGTTTGCAAATAACATGAAATGATGAATAAAAGGATTTTTCAGAATTAATATAATTATTCTTCCAAAGGAAAATTGAATTACTGCGTCCACATGACATCAGCAGCTGATTTTTAGTTTCGGTTAACGAATGCGCCACGTTAGCGACACGTGGGCGCCAAGTCAGCGAAAACGGTGAGGTGACCGTGACGTGGCGGTGAGGTGGCAGTGCCACATTGGCTCGAAGCCGGCGGCGGCTCGGCGACCACCTCGCCAGCGTTACATGCCACGACGAGAAGCGTGAGTGGTACAAAAATGACCACCGTGACTCATTGAGTCTGGTGCTTACCAAGAAAGCGAGAGGGCACGGTGGAAAGGTCATCGGTGATGAGGATTAGCGGCGGCGGTTCTAGGTCAATGGCGGCGAAGACGTTCTCGTGGTTCTCCGACAAAGTGGGTGAGCGCATGAGGTAGGCGACGACGAGGCGATGCTGATGGCGAGGTCAGAGCAGCCGGGGCGTCATCGACGGCGAGCAATTTTGCGGTGGAAGAACTTCGGGCTCCGAGCTTTAACTCAAAAATTCTGGCGAACTAGGGCGATTGGGGAGAAGGGAAGTTGGGCATTTGAGTGAGTGCCTCAAGGCGATCTTGAGGTGCCCTTTTATAGTGGACGGGGAGGTCCAAATCGCCGTAGGGCTCAAGTTGATCGCGCAGCATCGCCGACAATTTTATGGAATTGATGGTGAGGTAACGGAAGGTGAAGGTCGTAACGGATGCGAATTGATTGGCGATTCAATTGCCATCAAAATCCCGAAGAATTCGAGTTGATTCAGTCGCATTTGGAAACTCCAGCGTGAGCGTTAATGGCGGAGGCGTTCATGTTTGAAATGGAGACGACGGGGAGGAAGGAGAAGGTGACGTGGCCCCACTTGTTGACGAAAGGAAAGAAAGGAAAGGGAAGGGCTCGTGTTGAACCGTTCGATTTAGATCAAATGGTCCGCAATGATGAGAACGTTCGGACCGCTCCGATCGACAAACATGATCGAGCCGTTCATTTTTAATCGGACGGTCCACAAAGGTTGGGACGCTCAGAACGAACGTGCAAACTCAATCGGGTCGTTCAGATTTGGTCGGACGGTCCACATTGATTGGGACGTTCGGACCGAGCGAACCTTTGTAACACCCTGATTTTCAGAGCCTTTTTGAAGATTTCAAAATAAAAAGAACCATTTTGTTTTGATGAGAATTCAAAGCTTAACTTGAAATTTCAGAATGGATTTCAATTGACTAACTCAAACTTCAACTAAAATCCCTTGATGGTTTGTTGAGTTGTTGGAGTTTTGGGGATCTTCCCCTTTCTGTCCATGTTTTGTCCATTTCTGGACCAGACCTCTCTAGATCCAAACCCCCCCTCTTTGGTTCTTCTCTGGCTTAAAACCTTCCCAGGCCCACGCCTTTCTCATGTTCATTTGAGTTCCTTCGGAACCCTCTTGAAGCTTTCTGTGTTCACCCGGACTTCCTCTTTGCTTTGGTTCTTGTAACCCTCTCGGGAAATTCCTTTCTCTGCCAACCCGGTGTTACCGCTCCCAACTCGTGGTAATACTGTTTCTCGGGACCTCTCTATGGACCTCCCCATGTCCTACAGGACCTCCCCATGTCCTCTAGGACCTCCTCCTTGTCTATTTGGACCTGCCCGTGTCCTACAGGACCTCCTTATGTCCTCTAGGACATCCTGCTTGTCTATTTGGACCTCCCTGTGTCCTATAGGACCTCTCTATGTCCTCTAGGACCTCCTGCTTCTCTATTTGGACCTCCCCGTGTCCTACAGGACCTCCCTAGGTCCTCTAGGACCTCCTCCTTGTCTATTTGCACCAATATCGCTTGTGAATCGTCCGATTTGCATTGGACGGTTTGATCTTGGTGAGCGTCCCACCCTCTCTGAGCCCTTAGATCTTTGCTGGACGGTCCGATTTGTAGAGGCGTTCGGACGGTCCGAACGTCCCAACCATTTTGAACCGACCGATTCAGTTCAATGCTGAGATCTAGCGCTAGCTTGGATGGTCCAAACGGCCCAATCATTTTGGGCGGTCTGATTGAAATCCAATGGCTCCCGCTTCTCCCGCTTTCTATCTCGCTATAGACCTCCTCCTTTGAAGATCTGGCTATTAAGACCTCCCCCTTGGAGATCTTAACCGTCCAGACCTCCCTCCATGTAGATCTGGCCGTTAAGACCTCCCCCTTGAAGATCTTAACCGTCCAGACCTCCTCCTTTGAAGATCTGGCTAGTAAGACCTCCCCCTTGGAGATCTTAACCGCCGAGCACCTCCTCCTTGTAGATCCGATTAAGACCTCCCTTTGGAGATCTTAACCGCCTGCACCTCCTCCTTGCGATCTGGCCGTTAAGACCGCCTTGGAGATCTTAACCGCCTGCACCTCCTCCTTTGAAGATCTGGCCGTTAAGACCTCCCCCTTGGAGATCTTAATCGTCCAGACCTCTCTCCTTGTAGATCTGGCCGTTAAGACCTTTCCCTTGGAGATCTTAACCGTCCAGACCTCCTCCTTTGAAGATCTGGCCATTAAGACCTCCCCCTTTGGAGATCTTAACCGTCTAGACCTCCCGCCTTGTAGATCTGGCCGTTAAGACCTCCCCCTTGGAGATCTTAACCATCCAGACCTCCCTCCTTGTAGATCTGGCCGTTAAGACCTCCCCCTTTGGAGATTTTAACCGTCCAGACCTCCTCCTTTGAAGATCTGGCCGTTAAGACCTCCCCCTTAGAGATCTTAACCGTCCAAACCTCCCTCCTTGTAGATCTGGCCGTTAAGACCTCCCCCTTTGGAGATCTTAACCATCCAGACCTCCTCCTTTGAAGATCTGGACGTTAAGACCTCTCCCTTGGAGATCTTAACCGTCCAGACCTCCCTCCTTGTAGATCTGGCCGTTAAGACCTCCCCCTTTGGAGATCTTAACCGTCCAGACCTCCTCCTTGGCAGATCTGACCGTTAGGACCTCCCCCTTGGAGATCCTAACCATTCAGACCTTCCCTTTTGAGATCGTGACCGTTCAAGATCTCCTCCTTCGATTAGATCCTAACCCTCCAGACCTCTCCCTTGATTTAATCCAACCGTCAGGACCTCCCTTGCGGGTGAGGACCTCCTCTTGACCTCTATAGACCTCCCCTTTTTGGCACTTGATCTTGGCCGTTGGACCTCCCTTCCGGAGATCCAACCGTCTAGACCTCCCCAGTAGGTGAGGACCTCCCCTTGTCCTCTGCGGGACCTCCTCAAGGTCTCTGCAGGACCTCCTTTTTGGGTCTTGGCTGGACCCACTTGGCAGTCACACCTATCTTTTCTTTATCCTTTGATTGTGTCCTGGTGCAAGGAAGTCTTCCCCACATTTAATGCATGTTGTATCGCATTAAATGCCCCTACTTTTGTAGTACTCATGCCATACTTTTGTCAGATCCCTTGCCTGCTTCCTTGGTCCTATTTACCAACTCCTGAGCACCCGCACCTTGGAAAGTCTCATTGGCTCCAGCCATATATAGTTGGGGCAGCCCTTCCTCTCTCACTTTCTTCCTCATTTCCCCTCTCTAGTTCAACCGAGCAGTCCTTGGACCTCCCTCCAAGCTCTCAGGACCTCTCCAGCAAGCTCTTAGGACCTACCTCCCAACCTCTCAGTTGGTTTTATATTTTGAGTTTATTTGGAGTTTCTTTGGATCTTGTTGGAGCTCTATTTGAGTTATTTGGTTTTTCACCGTGTAGATCACGAAGGCCGTGAGGAGCAAGAGTTCCTAGAAGAAGAAGAAGCTCAATATTGTGAGCAAGGCAAGTTACACTCTTGATCATATTGCACCCATTATTTCAAGTTACTTATGTCCAGTTTCAAAAGTGTATGCATGCTTACTTTCACTAAGATACTTCAAATGCCTATCTTTCTGTTCATAGCTATGCCTATTTCCCTTGTATGGCCACTGTTTATGTTGAACCAACCCCATTGTCACCCTAGATAAAATCTGGTTCTTGCAATAGTGAGGACCCGAGGCTTTTGAAAAATGAATGCTTAGTCTTGCTTAGACCAAAATCTTGATTTGGGGAGCTTTGGCCAAAAATATCACTTGTTCAAATGATTTGGGCCATGACATTGGTGTGTCATGGAGATTACAACCATGGCATTGGTGTGTCATGGGGGTTCTACAAATGACCATGGCATTGGTGTGCCATGGAGGTTTGAAAGACAAAGAACTGGAAAAATGGTTTTGGACTTGGACGACATTGGGTGTTTGGCTGGTGCAAGTCTATGCACGGGGGGTCGTGTGATCAGATGCCCTAGGGTTGAGGTAGCCGCCCGGGTCAGTTAAGGACCGGCCTGTGAGTGCATTTTCCTATGCCTTATTGTGCAACCACATGTCCTGTGTGGGCGGGACCTGGCCAAATAATTTGCAAAGTTCCATCATGGTTGATCCGGTGGAATAGTGGGTGGTCTTTCATGGCCTGTCTTTTATGACTTCGTTGTACCCACCTGGCTCAAGAGGGGGCCCTAGGAAGGGGCGAAACCTTAGAGTGGATGGACTGTGGTGGAATGATGCATTGTAAAGGTCTTGTCACGTGCTCTAGACCTCTTACCATCGACAGTGAGAGGTGGCAACGACGGTTGCCAAACAAACTAGAGAAGTCGTGTCATGTGGGTAAAGTATACAACCTCTGTAGAGTGTAAAACTATTCAAATAGCCGTGTCTGCGGTCATGGACATGCTAACAAAGCTGCTCAAATTAAATCTCAGTTTTGGGTCTAAAATGACTTGTGAAATGGTTTTGGATTTTGTCCAAATGGGGCCTGGGCAGGGAGCCTTGTGACAGGAGGGTATCCTTCACCATCTTAATGATGAATGTTATCCAACTAAAAACTGAGTTTTGAGAATGAGTTTCTACTTATTATAATCGCATTGGAACTTAGTACTGGTATTTGAAATAAAATTGGCTTTGTGCAAACCAACCTTAATATGCCTTCCATTGACATATCCTTATGCATGTCATACTGTTATTTGATGGGTGTAACTTGTGAGCACGGTTGTTGTGCTCACTCTTGCTTGATTGATGAATTGAGTAGGTGAAGACCTCTTTGATGATGAGGAGGACCAAATCAATTAGGCTGCGCCCTCCAGCCAATCAGCTGTGGTGTAATGGATGGAGTCTAATCTTTTGGTTTTTCCGCTATGTACTTTGCTCTTGGTTGCTGGAGCTTGTAAGCAACCCCTTGTAATCAACTCTCTTTTGTTGTTAATAAAGCCTTTTGTGGATGTGTATGCTATCACTTGCTTGCTGTGAGAACCAGTCATTGATCTCTGGGGGCTGGTTTAGATCACAGAGGACTTGAGGCTTGTCCCCAAGCCCCACGACCTCCTCGGGTTGGTTCCTCTCGGACCTCCCTCGGGTCAGGACGTGGAGCTTGGGGAGGTTTGAGGTCCAAAGACCTTCTTGGGTCAGGACCCTAGACCTTCGGGTGGTCCAACCGGACCTCTCGAGAGGTCTGGGCGGTCCTACCAGGATGCCCCACGGGACGTCCTGGGAGTCCTTTTACGGACCTCCCAGGAGGTCCTAAGGGACCTCTCGGGTAAGCCCTGGGCCAGGTCGTCACAACCTTCAATCTAGATCTGGCCGTCCAATTTAAATCGGACTGTCCACACTCGTTGGGACGTTCGGACCGAGCAAACGCAATCTTGATCGGGCTGTTTCATTTCTGATCCAACGGCTGAAAAGGGTTGGAGATGAAACACGCGAGCGAGCGGGCCGTGTGGGCCACGTGCGCATGGAGAACATGAGTGGACCGAGGAGGTTTAGGCCCAAGGACTGTTTGAGAGTTTTCTAATTGATTTAACAATTGATTTAACTCAGATAATTCAAATAGGCTTTAGAAAATAGCAAATAAAATCCAAAAATTATGAGAAAATTCACAGAAATTCTCAAAGATATTTTGGGCTTAAATAAAATATTTCCAACTTATATTTGGTAATAGATTTTGCAAATAAATTTATTTTAGCTTTAAAATAATTAGGGAAAAGCTTTTAAAGTTCCATAAAATTCTAGAAATTAATTAAATTTTTATTTTTCAATCTAAATCAAATAAAACTTCAAAGACTTCAATAAATTTTATTCAAGAAAAGAAATCAAACTCTTTCAAATTTCAGAAGATCCAATAAAGTATTAACTTTATTAATTTTTATTTTCGTAACAGAACTTTGGGATGGTACACTTTATTAGCTATCTTGTTGTATGGATATGATTTCATCGATGTTGCAACTGTGTGAGCTAGCTACTGATCATGAGACTAGTTCAGAATACATAGAGGGTCCCGGAGTTTCATATCCGGGGTCCCGACACCAAACCACGTGTTTGGGACCTCTCAGGGCTAATTCCTGAGTATGCCCAGGACTTCACTCCTGGGTACGCTAGAGCTACACACTCGGAGTGCCACGAACCAATCATTCGGGAAATCTGGTATTTAGAAATGAGGTAAGTCACATTTTTTTGCCTTCAGCCTATATTTGATTTCTATAAAGGTCTTTTCATAATTTATTTTCGGTAAACTATTTCTAAAGGACATGAGATGAGAGCTTGAGCACAATGCGGATTACTTTTTTCAGTTGCATTGTCTAGTGGTCATGAAGCATGCATGCCACATGTTCCATACTAGAGCTTATTAACATGTTGGTAGGATATTAACATGTCAAGTTCCGAATTGAACTTCGAGCAATAGAGTTAAAATAATCTACATGTTGGTGGCATCACAAATAATGTACATAGGCCAGTACTCTGTACGATGTAGAATAGCACAAGTAGATATTAGCATTCACCAAATAACTAAAAGAAAACATTACTTAAAACCTAGCAAACTGATGACATGCTAGGTAGTCAGCTCTTGGATTATATAGGTAGCTCAGTGTCTCCTTATTTCTACATTGGATTATGAAAAACAGACTTTTGGGCTATATAACTCACACTTTCCTAACTTAAAGCATCCAACTAGAAAATGACACTCTTGGTAACAATGAACTCTGCTCATAGCAATATGATTGTTGACACGATTTGAAACAACACTATTTTATTCACATATTACTATAGCCATGCCTCTCTATAAGTTATAATTCCCAGCAACTTCTCAAAGTATAATCTTTAGTGGAATCTACACCTCTTGTGTTCTAACAATAACATAGAACATACATCTCAATTTTCAAGTATAACTAATTTCCCAACATTGTATCTCAAAAAATTCCCAACATTTCTCCTTCGATCTGAAGAAACAACATGCATTCAACAACAATCATACATTGATCAACAATCATACAACAAAAATCATACATCAACAATCATACGTCGATCAACAATCATACATCATAAGAAATTAACTTCGGTTTTTACCTCGACGACACTAAGGACGTCCGGCGGCGGGAGGGCAGTAGCCGGCCAAAGGACTTCTGACGACGGGAGGGCGGCAGGCGACCGAAGGACTTTCGGTGGGGGGAGGGCAGAAGGCCACCGGGCAGAGGAGGAGGAGGTGGCGCAGTCAGCTTCATCGGAGGAGGAGGAGATGGCCCAGCATAGACGAGGAAGCCGGGCGTGGAGGTGGAGGTGGAGGCCGGGGGAGGACTGCGGCGGCAGGAGGACGGGTGGCCGGGAGAAGGACTGTCGGCGGCTGGGTAAAGACCGGCTGGGAGAGGAGGGGCAGTGGGGAGAGGACGGCCGTTGAGGGGAGGACGGCCGCGGGGGAGGATGCCCGGTGGCGGGAGGACAGGAACGGGGGCAAAGAGAGAGGCGCACGGGAGTGGATGGGGAAGACGGGGAAAATGAATAACTAGCTGCGGCGAAGTTCATAAGTCACCGCTGCCATGCCATGACCCGTGGTGTGACAACCTAACTCATCGCCTATGGCATGACAGATGCCACTCAAGCCCTCCACGCTGGCATGACGCGCAGACGATGACTTGCGTGGCAGTTTTGGCCACGTCGCCATAGGTGGCGTGATAGCACGGTTTGACCACGCCACGGGTGGTTGCATGGCTAAAAGGGTCAGAATTGGAAATAAAGTTCACGAGGGATTAACTTTAAAATATTAATAAAAAAGGACTAAATAAAAAAATTCCCTATGTTGAGGCTACCTCAAGTCACGTTATAACAGAAAAAAAAACGTTATTTCGGAAAAAAAAGAGTGGTCTTGAGTGGATTTTTAAAAAAAAAATTCAAAAATACTACGGTATTTGCAATACTACGATTTATAAAACTACAATGTTTGTTGTATCCAAACACCTCAAAATTTTAGATACCATGGTATTTTTGAGAAATCATGGTATTATCAAAAAACTAAAAAAATATGTATGCAGCTTTTTTATTTCACTGTTTTATAAATTAGACTTTGTGGCACTGTAAAATAACAGAGTAATCCAATTAATCTAAGAAGGTGCATGACATGCTTGCATGATGATGGGAAGAGTTGAACATCAAAGAGACAAAAAAGTGGCACAGAATATTTTGGGCTTCGTGTATCAAAGCAGATTTTTATCATAAGCCCTAAGAAGCTTAGAGGTTATTTGGTTCATTGCCCTAAAGTGCCAAACCAAAATTTTGGTAGTGCCCTAATATTTTGTCTAGCGTTTGGATTATTACCAATTTTTTGGCGTGCCTAGAAAAATTTGGTAGAGCCAATGGCTCCCAGTTCAACTGCGCTGGCCATTCCTGGGCGCACAAATCGCTCTCCCCAAAATTTGGCTCGCCTCCAGCCATTCATGCCATGAGGTGGCAGCAGCCAATAGGCTACATTTAATGCAGATCTTTCTGATTAATCAGTTTCAAATGATTATATTTCCTAAACCGATTATCTGATTTGTGATCCGTTTGAACCATTGTATTTCTTGTCATTTTATCAACAAAACAATATCACTGTTGGCATATTTTAGGGCAAAAAAATTATATGTCAAGCGGGATCCGCGTGTCATACTCACAATTTTGGTATGGCTACAATCCAAACACATCAATTTCAACATTGCCTGTGAATTGGTATGGCTACGATCCAAACACTATTTTTTTTGCCCTGGTTTTGGCACTGCCCCGGTTTTGGCATTACCAAAATTTTGGTATGGCTACCTAGGGTAACAAACCAAACAGGCCCTTAGGGCCCTTTCCTAGTGAAAAACTAATAAATGTATTCAGTTATTTACCCTGTACAACTGCATAAAGTTTTTTTTTTAAAAGGGATAAACACCCTGCTTTTAATAGAAAGCCATATAAGGTTCTTACAGCAGTAACAAAACAAAAAAAGAAGAACTAGGGATACCAGTTTACATCAACATCACGAGCTAACATCTAACCAGCAACTAAAGATAATAGCAAACACTAGTAGCAGCACAAGGAGGAGGCAAACTAGCTGAAAGCCTGCAGCAGAACTCTAGCTAATCCAATACAACTGACTTAGTAAATCTTCCGCGCTCCAAAAGCTTGAAAACAGATTTCGGCCAAGCTAAACACAAAGTCCTAGTCCCCTCAAACACCTTCTTTGCTCAGAATTCTCCACTTCAACAGAACTGGGGACTCCAGAAAGCGATACCAGCACATCAAAGCAATAGCTAAACTTCCAAACCTAGTGCCAAAGCTAACTCAATCTCACCAACAAAGACTGGAGGCACCAGATTACAAAACAATCATAGCAAAACAATAGCTAAACTGCTAGCACTAAGAACCACAGCTACACCAGCAGAACCAACATCAAACTCAGAAAGGTTAAGTATTATGCAAAGTGACAGAAGAATTGACATTTCGGTTACAAAACATTTTCATCCAAGCTTCAGTCGACACAATGAAGTGATCCAGCTTCTCGCCATCATCCCCTTTTAAAAGGACCCACCATTGCTGCAAACAAGATAAAGTTTTGTAGATCACATCTATTAGATTCTTAATATAACTCTTCTCAAACACCATATTGTTCCTAACTCTCCAAAGAGTCCAAGCCGTAGCTGCAAAACTAAACAAAGCAACATTGTAATCATTAGCCCCCTTTTTTTCCAACCAATTTAGTTGGAAATCATCTAAACAAGTTGGATGTCACTTCCAGCTAAGGATCTTTTTAATGCAAATCCAAAAGAAAGTCGATAAACTGCAAGAAAACATGATATGATCGATATTCTCTTCCATACCACAAAGAAGACAGTTTGTATTGCCTTTCTAACCCCTATGTTTAAGCTGGTCTAAAGTTTGGACTCTATTATTATAACAAAGCCAAATAAAGATTTTAGCCTTTAAAGGACATTTGTTTTTCCATAGCTTAGACAACTTTCTACTCTTGACACCCCCAAATAAAAGATAGTTATACAAAGATTTGACTGAGAAGATCCCAGACTTTTTGAGACACCACACTGGTGTATCCCTTTTGTTATTAAGCTCAACTTGTTCAATATCCAACTTAAGGTCCTTCCACTAATGATTTTCTTCTACCCCAAAGCTTGTTCGAAAAGGAATGTCCAAGCTATTATTTTGCACCCCAGCATATACACCCATAGAAGGTGACTGGCAAAGATTGAACAAACTGTTGTACTTAAGTTTGAAAGAGCAATCTTTGATCCAAATGTCCTCCCAGAATGAAATGTCCTAACCATTACCCACTATATATCTAACCCCCAAATTGAAAAGATATCTAACTTTCATCACACTTTTCCAAAACTGAGAACCCCCCAAGGTTCTTGCCTCCCTAAACACCCCTGTAGAAAAGTATTTAGCTTTAAGGATATTAAACCATAGATCCTTATTACCTGATTTAATTCTCCAAATCCATTTAGCCATAAGGCAATCATTCATTATCGTCGTGTTTATAATCCCCAAACCACCAAACTTTTTAGGTCTACAGACAGCACCCCAGTTAACCATGTGGTACTTAAATTTGTCAGTTGCTCCTCTCCAAAAAAAAATCTAGCTCTAAATCTATCCATCTTATTATGAGTCTCTTCATTAAATCTGTAAAACCCCATGGTATAAATTGGAAGGCTACTAAGATTGCTGTTAACCAAAACCATTCTACCCCCAAAGGATAACAGATTATTTTTCCAATTATCTAGTCTTTTTCCTAGTTTGTTAATCATATTTTCTGCAGTTTTCACCCCTAAACATCTGTTGCCAATTAGAATGCCCAGATAAGTCATAGGTAAATGAGCTAACTTGTAGTTGAAAGTGTTAGCTACTCTGTTAGCTTCTTCATTTTCCACCCCCAACACAAACACTTCACTTTTGTCATAATTAATTTTGAGGCCTGACATCCACTCAAAATAGTATAACAAGAATTTCAGGTTCAGGAAATGGTCCACCCCATACTCTATCATCAGCACAGTGTCATCTGCATATTGCAGAATTGGTACCCCTCTAGGAATCAGATGTGAGATCACACCCTTTATCAAACCTCTATCTTAGGCTTTGTGAATTATTTCTGATAAAGCATCTGCTGCCAAATTGAAGAGAAGAGGAGACAATGGATCTCCTTGTCTCAAACCTCTAAAGGTTTTGAAGTAAGGACCCATCTCTCCGTTAATATTAATGCTAACTTTTCCCCCCTTGACTGAGCTCATCACTATCTTAATCCATTTATCAGAGAATCCTTTCCTCATCATCACTTCCTCTAAGAAACTCCAATTAATTTTGTCATAAGCCTTCTCAAAATCCAATTTTAAAATCACCCCTTTCCTTCTTGAAACTTTGAGCTCATGAAAAATCTCATGAAGAGGCACCACCCCATCCAAAATATTTCTTCCTTTGATAAAAGCCGACTGACTCTCATTGATGATTTTATCTGCCAATAACCCCAGTCTATTGGCCAACAATTTAGTTAGAATCTTGAAGCTGACATTAAGGAGACAAATCGGTCTGTACTGTTTAATACTATTTACCTCTTTGAGTTTTGGAATTAAAGTAATACCCCAAAGTTTAACCTTTTCAAGTCCAAGCCACCTGAAACTAGATCTTTAACCAAGAGCATGAACTGATCCTTGAACACACCCTAGAACTCTATATAAAAAAAGCTAGGAAAACCATCTGGCCAGGTGCTAAATTCACTGGTATTTCCTTAATCACTTTCAACACATCTTCTTCAGTGAAATCCTTAAGCAAGTGCATGTTATCTGTCTAAGAGATTCTAGAGGACTCACCCCAAAAACCATCTGCTAAACCCACCTCTTGTTCACCCCCTGATCCAAATAAATGTTTATAAAAGCCATATATATGCTCTCTAATCTCCTCCTTATCTTGCAGAATATGTTTATCGTGCTCTATACTGAAAATTTGATTTTTCCTTCTCCTTCCATTAGCACACATATGAAAAAAAAACCTGTGTTGGAATCCCCTTGAGTGATCCAATTAACCCTCCCCCTTTGCTGCCAGTGTTTCTCTTCCATCTCATATAAATTTTCTGAATCATTTTCAAGAGAGTATCTCTGTTTCCAATCCTCATGATTCAAACCCCTGGACTCTGCAGCAGAGTCTAATCTTTTAAGTTGCTCCAATACCCTTTTCTTCTTCAATTTGTACTCCCCATTTATGTTAGCTCCCCATCCTCTCAGAAATCTTCTTAAGTATGCCAAACAACCATTCCATCTATCCATGGAATAGCAGACATATGAAGCTCTATTATTTATCTCGCTCCATTTATTCTGAATTAATCCCTTGAAGTTCTCATGACACAACCATTTTTTTTAAAAGAAAAATCTCCCTGTCTTAACTGTCTCTCCCTCCCTAGAATTCAACAACAAAGGACTGTGATCTGACCAACTTTGGTCAGATAATGAACATGACAAAGAGGGAATTTTAGACCCTAATCAGTTGAAACAAAGACTCTGTCCAAATTCACCATGATTGGGTTATCTTGCTTGTTAGACCAAGTGAATCTGGCTCCCTTTTTCTTAACTTCCAAAAGCTTGTTCTCAGAGATAAACTCATTAAAGATATCCATCAAAGTATAGTTCACTTTACCATTACTTTTGTCTCCAGGCACCCTGATCAAGTTGAAATCACCCCCCATAACCAAAGGTAGCACAGTACTTTTGCACCTTCTATCCAGTTCCTCCACAAAAGACTGAGAGAGCTCATGATTGGCTGGGCCATATACTGTTATCACTTCCCATCTCAAATTGGTAGCTCTGTTTCGAACCCCCATGCTAACAAAGTATCTTCCAAAGTCAAAATTTTCCACTTCAAAAAGATCTTCTTTAACACCCAGCAGAATACCCCCTGAATGACCTATTGCTGGTATGCAATGCCACTTAAAATGAAAGCCACATTCCAGATTATTGAGCTCTCTGACTGAAAAATCTTTTTTAATAGTTTCCTGCACCCCAACAATATCTAAATGTTCAGAAAACAATAGCTCTTTAAACTGTCTTCTCCTGGCTGCGTGCCCCAAGCCTCTAATATTCCAAAACAGGCATTTCATGTTTTGTCATCCGCACCCCTTTTCTTGAGCTTACTACTCACTTTCTTGTTCATCTTAAAACCTGTCACACCCCTTTTATCAACGGCTTCTGACTCTGTGGAATTTACCCCAATATCACTGTTTTCTTCAACTACCATAGATTCATTGCCTGCTGCTTCAGCTTTTGCTTGTTCAACTTTAGCCAATGCAGCTCTTACAATTTCTTGAGCTTGCATGGTTGAAATGATGTCCCTAGAATTCTTATGTTGGCTTCCTAAGGTAATATCACAAGTAGCATCTACTTGTTCTAAATAAGTAATAGAAGCATTGTTAAGAACATTTAAGGGATTTTTAGGTTTACCTTGAGACTCCAAATTCTGAATGGATTTAAGTTTGGATGCCTTCTTCTCCATATGTATCCCCTGGTCCTGGATCCCGGAGCTTTTTATGGTTGCCATTATAGCTTCTGTGATTCTACTTTTCTTCCCTCTCTTTTTAGTAGACATCCAGCCTCCTTGCTCCTCCTCTATGTCAATCCCTCCACAAATGTTTAAATTTCCACCCTTGTTTGAATTTTTAGCTTGCACCCCCACACCAAACTCTTTTCCATTGTCAACATCCACCATATTTTCTGAAATGATACAACTCCTATCACCCTTTTTGAACTGAGGCCCTATACCACTATCATGAGATACCTCTTCCACAGAAACCTTCTGCTCTGACACTACTGTATCTTCTTTCAAAGGAGGTTTTAAACATGGCCAGCTTTGAGCAGGAAGCAGAGAAGGACCTCTCTCAGTGTGAACCACAATCTCCTTCATGTTCACAACTTACCTTAATGACTTCAGGTTCACCCCCTTTAAGATATAAAATCCCTTCCCCTCCCAAAGACGGCTTGTCATCTTCAATCTTCTTTAATTGAGTAGCTTCAAAAGGGAAGCTAAAAGCCAAAGGCACAATAGCTAGAGCATTATTTTCAGTATCCCTTAAAATTTTATCTTTACCCTTGTCTGAATTTTCAGAATCAAAAGATACTTCCTGATCAGTATTAACTGGAAGATCAGACTTGTGACCCCCATCATCAGATTGAATGTCATCTGTAGGGATATGATGCATCTGCAAAGCAAGGGTTGACACTATACCAGTTTGATCAAGATAATCTAGACCCTCTTCCAACTTATTCTCAGCCCCCACTGAAACCTCCTGAATATTGTCTGCAGCAGGCCTAGTTTCATGTGGTCTAGTACCAGTAGGTCTTTCCATCAGCATATTAGAGCCCTCTTGTTCCCCTTTGTCATCCCCCCCCCCACATGATGGTTTTTACCCTTACTTTTGGCAGAACCTCCCCCACCATGCTACTTAGAGGACTGAGTGATATCCCCCCAAATTTCTCGGCCAGTTTTTCCCACTCTATTTTGTGATTGCTGCTGTGTGAGTCTTCCTCCTCCCCATCATCCTCATCATCATCCTTCTTATGCTTATGGATCTTATGAAAGTGATCGTAGACAGGTTCTCCTTTCTTCTTTACAGTATCCCCTTCCGCTTCAAACTTAATTTCATATCCCATAGAATTGATAAAGATCTTAACATAGCAATTTATATTTGCCGGATCTCTACTAAGAACTTTAACTCTCACAGGATCAGTCCTCATCAAACTTATCTCATCCACTTCTAAAGGCTCCCCCACAATGCTAGAAATTTCTTTAACAATTGCAGTGGTCTTAGCAGGGATAGGAATACCTGAAACTTTAATCCAACCTGCCGTAAGCATAGAGGAAGCCTCAGGATCTAAATTAGATTTTTCTATCTTGGCCTTGATGGAATGTAAAGCCAATTCCACGCTTCTGGCCTTCGACCAAGTTTCCAACATAGCTTTGGAAGGAAAAAACCACCCCAAATTTAGAATCTGAAAGCTTCCAAACCTTCTAGTCCCAATCTGCTTGGATTAAGTGTTTCAGTTTAGCTTCAATTTTAGACACTGTAGCCACACCTTCTTTGATGCTCAATACCCCTGAAGCTTCCTGCAATTCCGATAATTTCAAACCCGGAACTTGCGAGCTGTAAAATCCATGTCCTGATATCCTAAAACCGCACAACTTCAGACCTAGATTTTGCTTATCCTCAGGACAGTGAGAAGTCATGTGTCCAGATTTCTTGCAAATATAACAAACCAGCATATTAGTGCATCTAGCTTGATGATGACCCAATTGCAAACATCTGAAACAGGTACCACGATCTTCAGCTCTCAACACCCCTGTATTAGGACCAGTCTCACCCCAAACTTTTTTGGTATTTTCCCCTTTACCGAAATCAGCAGAAGAATCCCTAGAATTCACATTTTTAGTAATGTCTTCCCTGAGGTTCCCACCTCTATCACCATAACCCCTCGGAAATCCCCTCTCAGATTATCACCCCAATGAGCCCCTTCAGCTCGATCTGAAAAATCTTTGTGAGAATCTTGTTGCCAATTTTTCCCTTGATTGACATTGCCTCTACCAGATCCCCCAAACCGAGACTCAAATCGATCCCTATTCCCTTCATGCAAACCAAATTGCGTACCTAATTTAGGGAAACCCCCATGTTGAATCTCTTGATTTCGCCACTTCTGATCCTGGTCTCGGCGAAGCTTCGATCTCAAATCTTCTTCCACCAACAAGTCATCTTCATTCATCCAATATTCCGGAGCAAATCTTTTCTCCCCGATGCTGTGACCTCCTCCCCCAAATCGACGTGGATAGTGACCCCTTCCCCTATCCATCTGCTCACCCCGCACCACTTCAGCAAAAGATCGCATTAGTGGCGGCGGATCTCAGATCCGCTGAACCACCTTCACACTTGCCCCCAATCAGCGAATCTCACGAGTGGTAGGTGGAAACCCTAACTCGCCAACGCCAGCTCCTTTGGGTATCCAGAGCCACGAGGAAAGTGGGATGTGTCGCAAGGACTGCGAGTAGAGATCATCGAGAGACGTACCATGTAACATCCCAACTGTGTAATTAGGGTTAATCAAGTATAATTATATGTGTAGAAATTAAAACTTTTTCTCACATCTTGAAAAACCCTAAAATCTTATGTAATTCTTGTCCAAGAGTTGTGTAATCCAAAAACACAAAGCTCTTGTTGACCAAAAATCAAACTCATTTTCCAATTATCTTAAATCTTGTGCCGAACATTTGGAATATATTTTCCTTGGTCCCAAAAACTGATATGGGACCCCTCTGAAAAATATCATGAGTTATAACACTTGTTGATAATTTTTGGAGGCAAAACAATCCTTTAAACAACCTTCATGAATTTCCTGAGAAAAATGCATTGCATAATAACCTCTGGAAATTTTATGCAAGGTTAAGCTCATTGTCAGCAAGCTCCTGTAAAAATTTCATCAAATTTGGAGTTCATTTGCTATCTCAAATAATTCTGCTAAGTTTCAATTTGTTAAAACTAAATTTTAAAGCCTACCTTTGTTCCTTGGGCTAGCCACTTTGCAAAGCTGGTCCAGCCCAACCCCATCTGACCTCCTTCCCCACCTTGATGAGGTCGTAGCCGTTGGATCCAATCCAAAGGCCACGACCTCCCCCTCAACCAACGCACCCAGGACCTCCCCTTCGAAGTCCTCTGGACCGCGTGGACCTCCTCGGGTCAACGTGGGCGCCAGACCTCCTCATGGTCAACACAAAAAGACCTCCCACCTCATGAGGTCATTGCCGTTGGATCAAAGATCCACGGTCATGACCTCCCCGTGTTAAACTTCAAAGACCTCCTCGAGTTGTTAAACCATCGCGGCGAGGTCATCCCATTTGTTGAGGTCGTGGCCGTTGGATCAAATCCAATGACCACGACCTCCTCCTCAACATACTCAACAGTCCTCCCACTGCGTGAGGTCATAGCCTTGGATCCAAGATCCATGGCCCTGACCTCCCCTCACCGTTAAACTAAGCAAACCTCCCACCTAACCAAGGTCGTGGCAGTGGGATCGAGATCCAACGACTCACGACCTCCTGCGATATCAAGCGCTCACAACCTCCCCATCTTTTGTTGTGCACCGTTAGATTAAAATCTACGGTCACGACCTCCTTTGTCTCATGCGCACTGAGACCTCCCGGCGACGTGAGATCGTAGCCCTTAGATCTAAATCTAAAGGCCATGACCTCCCTTGTGCGTTGCGCAAGCTCAGGACCTCCACCTCCTTTGATCGGAACCCTTAGATCTAAATCTAACGGTCTGACCTCCCTTGCTTGCGCATCATATCGAGACCTCCCCATCAGTCGGTGCCCTTGATTTAAATCCAAAGGCCATGACCTCCCTCATGTCTTTTGATCGCGTGCGTTAAGTTCTCTTGGAGGTCACTTGCGTTGGATGGAGATCAACGCTTTGGACCTCCTGTCCCTTTTCCTCACGTGCGTTTTCGCGATTAAGGAAATCGGAGGGCCACGACCTCCCATCCTTGATCGTGTGGCTGGGACCTCCTCCCAGCCACTTAAAGACATAACGGTTCGAAAATTGGATCCGATGGTTAGGACCTCCCCAGGTCTTATCCAACGGTCACCAAGACCTCCCCTGTTCTTCTCCTTCCTCTGGCGCGCATGCGTGCTCTGAGCGGTGGAGTGTCGCGCCAGAGCCTCTGTGCACCTTTTGACTCTTTCTTGACCGCATTTAATCTTTGGTCGACCTTCCTCTCATGTCCACTCGACCGCCAGTTGTCAACTTTATGTCATGTCCACCCCATGGACCAACCGTGGGCTAAGCTCACCATGGAGCTTAGCCCCAGCTCCTAACCTTCACCTCGGGCTATAAGTGTCCACTCGAGCTCCCGTTGGCTTCCTTTACACACTTGGAGCTGTCATACCAGTGTTTGGCTGAGCTCCTAACTCACTCACCTCCTCTCTAGTGGCTGCCATTGTTGAGGACCTTGGAGCTTCTCGGTAGCTCAAGAGTTCCAGTGACTCCCTCTTTCAAACCTTGCTCACTCTTGCTCCCCAAACCTCCTGGAATAACCCTAACTTATTTTGTTTGGGCATTTTTCAGAGGTGGACAAAGCTGAGCTTGGAGCTGGTGCCGTGAGTGCGCAAGCTTCATTGTCTTCCCCAACTCCGGTCATCACCTCCACGACCTCCCGGCACCTTAGGACCTCCGGTACCTCCTGTTAGTCCTTTAGTTCTTGGCACCCGCTGAATGCATGTTGCGGAGCTTAAGTTTTGGCTTTTCGCTTGATTGTCATGCAGAGCTCCATTTTGCATTTTCGTAGTTTGGCCGTCTTTGGTCATCTTTTGACCTCTCCGGCTCGGCGGCGTTCAAGCCGTCGCCGCCGTTGAAGGAGGACCATTAGTGCGCATGGTTATTGCGGACCGCGGTACCGTGGATCTCGCCGGCGGGCTCTACATCGCCGGCGAGATCACTTCTTCCCTTCGGGATTTTGTCGGACGCCCCGGCGTGTCATTGTCGTTTTAGGACATAAATTCACCGTTTAAATGCCCAATCATTGCAATCATGGGGTTAGCGATAAATGCCATTAAACTTGTCTCTTGTGCGCATTTAAAACCTCCCTCGCGGACCTCCTCATGGTCCTGGCGCATTTATTCATGTCCTAGCGGCGTCGCGAGTTAAAGCGGCCAGTGCAGGGCGCCCGGACCTCCTCGAGGAGATCTGGGGCGTCCAAGACCTCCCCTTGCGTAATCGTGGCCGTCCAGACCTCCACGGAGGTGCAGTGGCGTTAGGACCTCCGTTTAGGACCTCCCGAGGCCATCTCGGCCTTTCATGACCTCCCGGGTAGATCTTGACCGTCAAGGTCCTCCTCGGACGATCTGGACCATCAAGGACCTCCTTGGAACATCTCGGACCGTTGAGGACCTCCCGTGAGGTCTCGACGATGTAGATTTTCCTCGGGGAGATCTTGATAGTTTGGACCTTCCTTTGGAAGATCTCAACCGTTGAGGACCTCCCTTTAAATCTGGTCCGTTCAGGACCTCCTTTCCATGTTGTGGTCCGTTGGATTTCGCATCTCGGCCCCGACCTCCCTCACCTCACAAGATGCGTTGCTAGGAGGTCCGGGACCTCTGGACCTCCCTGGAGGCGTGTCGTTGTTCACTGGGAGGTGCGAGCCGTTAGATCTATGATCGTGGCTCACGTCCTCCCATGTCCCTATGGGTTTTAGAAATTCAGTGAGCTCTAGTATAAACTGAAATAAGGTATAAACTTTAGAATTCCATATCTTTTTCATTTTTAATCCAAATGAGGTCATTCAACTTGTGTTAGCTCTGTCTTGAACTTGACTTTAATCCAAAAATGATTGTAAGTTGAGTTCAGCTCCAGAGCACAGTTTGCCATTAGATTTTAAAACCAACTTTAGAATATACACTTAAATCAATGCTTAACTTGTAAAATACATAACTAATGCTCTATAGTTTATTTTTGGGTGAGACCAACTTTGTTGGTTTCCTCTCTTAGTGAACTCACTGTGAAAATTGGTTTTGAGCTTGTTGCTGTTATAAAAATGAGGACTTGTGCATTATCATTTTGTTCAAGTTCTTGTTTTTGAAAATTTGTAGAGAGTGCAATATAGCTCCAAATGAGGTGAACTCAATTGTGTTATTCATCTCATGAGGTTCTGTTTTTACAGTAAAAATTTCAGCTTCATTTCTATTCTAGAAAATTTTTCGATGAACAGTAACATATTTCTAATTAATAGGCTGAGCAGAATTGATTTCATCATATCTTTTGCATTAAGAATCCAAATCAATTGGTTCTTGTTGCTAAATTCATGATAAATCATTGTCTTGCTGCTATAAAATTTTCATGGCTTTTGGAGTTCGTTTGTTGTGCTGTCTTTGTTGTTTTTAAATCGTTCTTATCGGTTCTTTCTCGCTTTTCCGTTGAAGCCGACATTTGTGGTGATCCCAAGAGCGACCCTCTGCCACAACTTGGCCAGCAACAAGGCAAGCAGTTTGATCATTTCCATCATGTCCCATTACTTTAAAGCTTAATACTTTGTTTTACTTCTATGTATGCATGCTACTTTGTGTTAAATGTCGCTAGCAAGCCTATAGTTGCATAATCTGTAGGAACTGTTTATCCTCTACTACCATGAGCCTAGGTTATTTGCTGTGGTGGGAGCTCGTTGGATGAGCTCCTATCACTTAGTAGTTTCGATTTAAATTGCTTAGACATGCTTAGTTTTCGGTAGAAATGGGCGATCATCGACTTAGTCGATGGTCTTGATCACTCAAAAATGATTATTACTCCTATATGTCCAGCACTTGTGCTTTGATTAATTGTAAAATCAAAAACTGAAAATAAAAGATTGATTTAGACTTGGGCATATTGGATGGATGGTGCGGTTTTTGGATGTGGTGGTATGCTGGGTCCCTAAGGACCGAGTACTTGGGTCACTAAGCCAGCGATTTCACAGCGTACTAACCACGCTGAGGGCATATGGAACCCCTCTTGACTAAGTACTCTAGGAGGTGTTAATTATGAGCGAGCTCGGTTGGTGTGTTTTCAAAACAAATGTATATGTATAGTGTGAGAGGGAGCATTAGCTTAGGGAAGGTTGTGTGATGTCTCCTTCTCCCGTGGGTTGTGCAGCTCGTAATTAGCATTCATCCTTTGGAAAGGTCTCGAGGACTTAGCCGTGCGGCACACCTTCTAAGTGTGCGTAAAGGAAAGGCGATGCGGCGTGTGGGTGCAGTGGTACACCTGCAGGATAAAACTATTGAATAGCCTCGTCCTAGGTTATGGACATGCTTGGTAAGGTCGTTCAAGACTAGACTACAACCTTTAATTAAAACTTGACATGGTTGGTATGAACGGGGAGTTCATGCTATTGTTGTGGTGACTTGGGTTAGTCACTTCTAGGTTGTTCTTGTTGTTGTTACTATGTTATTATCACGTTGTTATTTCAACAATTAAAAATGCTTTGTCAAATTGCCTTCAATCTATTATGTTATTGCAAATAAATGTTGCTTTATGCTAAAATGAGTCCAAAGCCTCATCCACTTAAATAAAGCTTGCATGTAGCTATTTATAGTTCTGTTATCTCACACGTAAGTCTTGCGGAGTACTTTATGTACTCATCTGCCCGTGGTTGTGGCATTTTTGTGGCTTTTGTTGCAGAGGAAGAAGGAGAGCTCCAAGAGCCTCTCTTTTGTGCTACGTGTTGCAGTTTCTTGACGACTAGCTTGGCGGTCGGTCCGATGCCTAGGGGTTAAGGCACCTTGATTGGCTTTGTGTTATAGCCATCTTTATGGCACTTTTGCTTCATTGTTATCTTTGTAGAATTGTTGCTATTTGGCCTAAGGGCCCTCTTTTGTAATAGCTTTTCCTTATTAATGTTAACTTCGGTTTGTTGCTTATGTTCTATGTGTTGTATGGAATTGATACATTCTTTTGGTGTGAGGTATGTATCTCGCATCTCGGGAGTATACATCTCATGAGACCGGTTTATTTGGTTGATAATACTAGGGTCAATTGGATGACTAAGTATTATGAGCCTAATAAACGTCGGGGTCTCACATACCAAAACGATGGGCCTTCGCTGCTTTACTGCCTTGCCCCTTCTCATCTCCGGCGCGTGGCACATCCTTGTTCCCCGCGTATGCAGCCCAGACCAGCGAACGGCCAATGGAGCCTCCAGACACGCGGTCGCGAGAAGCTTCCCCCATTGTCTTCGAGGGCAAACCCGACTTTTCGCCAAAGGAAAGCCCTACCGATGCCAGGGACAACCTCGTCTTTTCGCGAGATGAAGAGGCCATTGTCTGTTCGTTATCATTTCGATCGATCACAACTGCATAAAGTTTGAAACTAACCTTTTGTGTAATTTTGATTATCAAAATCATTAGATATTACTGACATAGAAATCAATATTTTCGACAGCTTGTACCTTGCTGTATTGTTATTTCGTCAAGGTGACACATTCGTGACATATACCATTAGGACATTAAGTCAATAATATTTAAACGGACTAGATAATACGATATTAGTTTTGAAAAAATCGGATCGACGCCTATACTTCCCAAATTCTTTTAGCCCCCGTTTGATTCTCAGAATTGCACCTTGAGGCTTAAATTGGAGAATTAGAATTTGGATTCCTCAATTCATCTGTTTGGTTGCACTCAGAATTCAATCTAGGAATTGAAACATCCCAACTTGTCACATGAACTTTCGATTTTTTGGGATTAGGTGGCAAATTTCAAGTCATGCTACTGCCTGAAAGTACAAGTGGTATATATTCTTACATTCTAAAGTACAGATGGGAATTTACAAAACTACGATGGTACACCAATGAAGTCAAATAAGGGTTTGTGCCTCCCAAGGAATTACCCCTTATCCAAACAGAGCCTAAGAGGAAAAGATTTACATTCGTTGTCAAATTAATACTTGTTGATTGTTTTAACTTTTTTATATTGAGTTTTAACTATTATGTCTAATATACAAAATTATTTTTTGCCAACATACAAAATTAATTAACCAACACTTGTACAATTGTACACCATCTAGTAGTATGAATTTCGAAACATTGTCTTTGACATCTTTGATGACAATATACTTTCAACCCTCCATCCCTTTCAAGACTTACAATATCAGTCATTTGTCCTTTTCCTAGAGTTCTAAATCTCCACCATGCCCCATATTGACGCGAGGCGCTCCACCCTGGGCCGCACTAGGGTGAGTGGATGTGGGTTAGAAACCGCCCCGCCCCGCTATTGATGCGCGATATTTACACATTTTCACCCCCTGAAATCTCCTGTAAAAGGCAAGGTATCGCAATGCTTCCATGAAAGTCTGTCGCTTTACACTCATAATTACTCTATTTTCGTGCATCAACTCACCGTGCAGGTTTATGAGCGAAAACACACAAAAAGACGACCAATTGTCAAAGCCATCAATGGAGACTGCCGCGACAGGAGAAACAGCTACTGCGGCAATAGCAGGAGGTGGTCAGCTGAAACACCTTCTCCACCCCAAATGCCAACATGGACAAAGTGGTGATCGACCAAGCCACACATGGATCGCCTGTAACACCTATCAAGCCAAGAAATGGAGCTCCAAAAATGGTTCAAGGCATGTACCAGTCGACACAACTGTCTTTTGGCCGATGCACCTTCTCCAACATCCTGAAGGCATGACCACAACCCAATCGGCCGATGTACTTGTGCTTAGTGTTCCCCTAGACGGCCACCTAGGTCGCCTAGGCGCTCGCGCCAGTATGCTGCCACGATTTGACCCTAATTGGCAGGCTAGGCAGAGGAGGTGAAGCTGTGGGACTAGGGCGGCCCTGCGTGCCCCGTGCATGGATGGGCCGAGGTAGAGGAGTCACCAACCATCGAAGGAGGCGAGGATATGGGACCAGGGCGGCACCGCACACCCCGTGTGTGGAGTGGCCAAGGCGAAGGAGTCGAGGTTGCGTGTTCAGGGTGGCACCATGTGCCCCACGCGTGGATCCACTAGATCTACCATCCTCGCCATTAGATCCATCCTCATGACTGCCTCTGCGCCGCTCGCCGGCGGTACGATGACAGCATGGGAGAGAGGATAGAAGGGGAGACCAAGAGGGAGGAGGCAGTCGATCTCGATCGAGACGAGAGTTGAGGTTGAAGGCTTGAGCGGCGGTAGTGTAGTGCAACTAATGAGGTGCTGGGCCTCCTCACGTGCATGCCAGCTATAGTGCTGGGCTTGATGGGCTGCACTAGGCTTATGTAAGGTGTGTTGCAATTTTTCTTCCTTTTTCCCTTTTCTCTTCCAATTTTATTCTTCACTTCCCTCCTTTTCTCACTGTCTCGGTGCTTCATGCTGTGGGCTAATCGACCGTCTAGGTGCCTAGGCAACCACCCACCACCCACCTAGCACCTAGCGCCTAGGTGAACACTAGTTATACTCCAGCAAAACAACTGCTCTAACTCAACCAAGTCAAGAACGTGACCGAGCCAAGACATTGTTTCGGTTGACACACATATGGCTCGACTGATGTCATTGGATTCCACCTCGAGATACCTCGGAGGCTAAATCTAATTTGACTTGATGTCCGGCCAAAGCGCACTTCTTTGGCTAAAACACGAGCGTGCATGGGATTTCTTCGTGCAATGTCAAGTGATCGTGATTGTCCACGTCAACCAAAGACCAAGCATGGGGAGTCGTCCACGTCCATTTGCATCGCCCGGACACACATCACGTTGATCAGCCGACCACATGTTGCGTCAGCCGAAACATGGCCCCGTCGGCCGAAACAAGTCAAGGCCTTCATTCGCGCCACCACTCTACATTCCCGCGAAGTGCTCCGGCTGATACACCTCCCCTTCAACCAAAATACTCATTGGGCACTATAAATACCCCCTACACTCTCCATTCACATCATCCCTAATCCATCATCCCATATCACTTTCCATCACTTGCACACACTCCATTGTGTAGTGTAGACGACATCGAAGTCATAGTAGCTAAGAGGTGAGCTAGGAGAAGAGTCGGTTTTGCGAAGCCAAGGTTCCGGAGTCATCTTTAGAGGTACGATATGTGTCCGGCTCCATGTACCCATGTTACCATTGTATGAGTACTATACGTTCAATACAAAGTGGTAATTTTGTGCATGTGCTATTCTCTTTGATTTACGACAAAGTCTTGTTTCACAATTTTTTTATATTACTCTGGTGTCGATTATGAACCGTTCGGGTAGAGTAGTAATTCATAGAAATAGACATGGTGTCTAGGTCTTTATTAGCTTAGAATGCCAGCTATTTGTGGGTTAATGCCGGTCCCATGTACCATGACAGGATGAATGACCAGGCCCTCAGAATAGTTAAGTAGGAGTAAAACCTCGAGAATTGTCGATGGTCAATTGGCGATAGTTTGCGTAAATATTATAATTGCCAAAGATCACTAAAAAGGAACCACATTACTCACTCCTAGTTTCGCTCACACCCACTACTAGACTCTAGATAGCTATCTACATTTGGATGTGTTGTGTAAGGTTGGATAATTGTTTGTGCGGATAATCGCTTCCCATCTATCGATAATGTTTTCACTCTCGCTCTGGAAAGTCCAGATAATATCTAGATAATTTGTTAACAAGATATATCTAACTCATTAGTGCTTCCTCGTGGATAAATACGATACCCTGTAATACTCCAAGGTGAAACGCTACAACGGTAAACAGTCAGCACCCGCCTCGATTACATAAATGTTTTTGTACGAATTAATCGTAATATTATTCTACAAGCTATTATAATGCAATATTAACTAGTATTTGCTATTCCTAAGACATGTGTTACCATTATTACAAGTTGGTCTTTAAATATTAATGGTTTATGATAATATGTCAATCAAGTTTAGTAAATAATATGTTTCTTACCTTTTAAAATACATGAAATTGAGAACCCGCCCTGACCCAACCGAGCATCGTTGTCAACCCTGCCCCGACCCAACCCAACTAAAGTCAGGGCAAATCCAGGGCAAGCCAAAAACCCGCCCTGCCCCACCCCATTTATATCTCTTCCTTTTTTACACACACACCCACTAGCGAATTAACTACACTAGGCTTGATGAAACTCAAGCATGTATTAATTTACCCAACACTTCATTATAGTGGTTAACATTGTGACTTCTTAATTGTGGACCTAAGGACCTGTTTGGTTGGAGGTCTAAGTGAAATGACTAAGAAAAAGTGATGCTTAGAGGTAGCCTAAAGTTCTGATAATTTTTGGCTAGATAGGCGCGTCTAGGTTTGTGCCGTTTAGTTGGAGACATTGACCTACGTAAAAATACGAAAAACGAAAAGTTTGCTTTTGTGAATGAGGAAGCTTAAGATATTGAATGTGCCTTTAATTAGAATGCAACCACAACCAATCCCTGATTCACCGCAACCACAACAATCCATGTGGTCCGATCTAATCGATCCATCATGAGCGGCATCAAGGCGACACATGACCAGGTCACGACACTGATGGGTTCCCCGAGATCTGGCATCAAAGCGGTAGTGGTGTCAATTAGCAAGGCGTCGAAGTTCAAAGGGTGGCAGGCAGGGGTGGAACTAGAATGGAAAGGACTAGGGTTTACCAATTTACCGTATGTATAACAAAATATATAATTTTGAAGCAATATGGTACTAAATAGTAATGTATCCAATAACTTTTAGCATCAATATTTCAACATAACCAATAGCAATGCATAATGATAAAGAAGTAGCGATCAAAATGCTCACTAACATAAAGAAACTCACTAATAATATTGTTAATTATAGCAAAGTGAAGCAACAAAGGGCGAAATCATGGATAAAGATAGTCGACATCGGCAAAATACATCATCCTACCTCAATGACCTATATAAAAAAGAACAAAATAAATTAAAATTATCTAGTAAAAAAGTAGAATAGTCGAATGAAAGTAAGTACAATACCTTTTAGTATTTACGTTCTTTCAAATTCATGAAACGATGAACCACAACGCCATTAGTGACTTTCTTCATTTCTTCTTTCTCCACATAACAAATTAGGCTACTCACTCATGAAATCATCACTAATGCGACTACGCAAATAATTTTTTACAATTCTCATGGCTAAAAAACATCTCTCAACTGTGGCAATGGCGACAGGCAATACTAGTACTAGCTTCAAAAGTCGATAAACCAAAGGATAGCAAAGATGTTTCTGTGTCTCCACTATTTTTTTGAGAAAGTTGGCCAATAGTCTGTATGTTGGAGAATCTATCATCTGCTCGCACATCGACAATGTAGAGGCAAAGATGATGATTAAGGTCCCTCAATTCCCCAAAATCAAAATCAGTGGGATAAAGTTTAGCTATGCTCATCAAATTATCCAAATTGAAATCATGAAATGAGTCTTTTGGACACAAAGCGGCCGACCAAACAAGCAAGTTAGAGGATGTCTCATTGAAACGACTATCAAGCTCTTGAAGTAGCCAATCAAGAACATCATTAAAACAATCCACTTCATAATGATGCTTGTTGGTAATTCTAGTTCTTTGTCGTTGCTTCTTTATATTAACGTAAGTTTCTCCCATTTCCAACTTAGGAATACCATGTTTCTCACAAAAGGCATACACTTCACTTAGGACAGATTCCCGCCCATCTCTTCTAAGCTCATCCAAATGCAACCTAGTTGATTTCACACATTTAATGGCATTCACAATGTCTTGATCCTTTCGTTGCAGTGCTAGTGACAAGGTGTTTGTGATTATCAAGATAGTCAGCATGAGATGCAAATAAAAGATAAAATCAAATGACTGAAAGTACACTAGTAAACCCAATGCTTGATCTCTATTTGTTCTGTCCTTGTCTTCTTCTTCCACAAATTCTAAAACTGTGACAACTGTTGGGAATAAGTCAACCAAACTCTTAAGAGTTTTATAATGAGAACTCCAACGAGTATCTCTGGGTCTTTGAAGACATTGCTCTTGATTTAATCCCGTCCCAATTTGAAGTAGCCCACAACCTAAAGCCATGTGCACTTGTTCGTGGTTGATATCTCGAACCATGTCCCTCCTCTTTGAAGATCCACCCACCACATTCAACAAGAGAGAAATCATACTAAAGAAATTACTAATACATTTATGCTTTTTTACAACGGCCACAACTACTAATTGAAGTTGGTGAGCAAAACAATGGACATAATAAGATGTGCTATTTTCTCTCATGATCAATGATTGCAAGCCATTGAACTCACCTCGCATATTGCTAGCACCATCATATTCTTGGCCTCTAACTTGCTTCAAACATAGCTTATATTCTGCAAATAGAGAATTAATAGAAGACTTGAGGTAGGCAGAAGTTGTCTCTTTCACATGAACAAGACCAGCAAAACTCTCCTTTATAATTCCACAACTATCAACATACCACAAGACCACTGCCATTTGTTCTTTGCAAGAGACATCTCTGGACTCATCAACAAGCAAGCAAAACACATCATGTCCAATTTCTTTGAGAATAGAATGCAATATGTCCTTTGCAAAACAATGAGCAATCTCTTTCTAGATGGGAGGAGACACCATAAGACAATTACCTGCACACCTTGCCTAAAGCTGGATCATGCTCTGCTAAGAACTCATAAAATTCCAAGAAGTTTCCTTTGTTGTAGGACTCCTTTGACTCATCATGGCCCCGGAAAGGCAATCCTTGCTTCAATAACACTCTAGCAACGTCAATTGAGGCATTTAGTCTAGTGAAATAAGCAAACTTCGAAGCATCATTTTGTGTATAGATAGCAACATCAATGTGTTGTTCTCTTTTTAACAAATCACCGCAATTTTTCAATGCTTGGTTGTGAATGCTATTCACACCAACTACATGCTCTTTTAGTCTAGCTTTCTTGTTCCAACCATTCCAACCATTTATAACAAATGCCTCATACCCAGCTTCTTTCTTGTTGCGGTCCCTAAATAAGAAACAACAAAAACAATATGCCCTATCTTTGGACTCACTATATTCAAGCCAACTCCCAAACTCATCAAACCATTCAGGATTAAACCTTCTGTTTTTATCCCCAAAGTGTGTATATGGAAAATAATAAGTACGAGGTTAACAAGGCCCATTATTCAAGTACTTTCTTCTTACCACATCTTTCTGATTAGCATAGTAGTCATCTATCATTTTCCTTTTGCCTGGATCAAATTGAAATTCCTCTTCCCAATTGATAACTTCTGTAGGTAAATTCCTAGCATTAGTAGTGGCAGTCAAGGTAGTCAGAATCGAGATCCTAAGTTGGATCGATTTGCTTTCGGTAGAATCGAAATCGTAGGATCGAATCGTAGAATCGGCGATTCTACGGAATTGTAAAAATACACATATTTAACATCTATACTATAAGTTTGTATGATTCTTGTATGGTTTACCACTTGCATGTTCCTTAAAAGCAGCTAGACATACTCTAGGAATAAAAATAGCTTATCATTATCAAGCTCAAGATTGCTCATGCCATAAGATAGATATTTGTACTAGCATTACCACACTGATACAATATTTTGCATGCTCCTTGTTTATTTATAGTTTCATTCTCAGAAATTAACATCAACAAATTTTACTCTAAAACAAAATATCAGCAAAGCTTGGCCTCTAAAAAAAATTGCCCTAAGTCTCTACGAGTAGGATCGACGATGCGATTTGGATCGACAGGCTGTCGTGGGTTCGTAGAACTGTAAGACTCTAAGAGTAGGATCGCGATCCTAACTACCTTGAGTAGGATCGGATCGACAGTGAGATTTGGATCGACAGGCTGTTGTGGGTTTGTAGAATCGTAAGACTCTAAGAATAGGATCGCGATCCTAACTACCTTGGTGGCACTGCTATCGGGTACTTTTCTCTTCAAAAACTTTTCCATAAATTTTCCTGTCATTTCCCGATTATTTGAAACCTCAATTAGATGCTGTCAATTACTCAATTGCCATATTCAACAACAAGAATAATAAATTACAAGCATCAAACATACGTGTAGATAGGTGCTTTTACTTACTTGACATTGGTTGAGCACAAATGCACAATAGACACCACACACGGGTCACGATCACGTGTAATTTTTGCCTGCGATCACGGGTCACGATCCAATTTAAAACCCTAAATTTCAAGTTTATAAGTTATAACCCTAACATTTGATGAAGAAAACAACAATAATCATTCATCGAGTTGAAAATCCCCACTTCTTGAAAGAAATTGGAAGAATCGAGGGAAATTAGAACAAGAATCAATACCTAACGGTGGCGACCAGAAGAAGCTCTGGTGGCCAGCGGATGAGGGCGTGACGCCGGCGGCGTCCCACATCCAGGCTGTTGAGGCGAGACGGAGAGTTGGAGAGGCCATCACTTTTCGTGTTCTTGGTTTCTCTCCTCTCGGTCTCGGTCTCGGCTCTACACGACTACACGCAGCACACTAACATGCAACACGCAACAGCAGGCAATGCCGCAGCACCGAGCGAATCAGCGAAGGAGCGTGGGGCCGTGGGCGTCGCGTGGTCGGCTGGCCTCATGGGCCTGTAGCCTGCAGGCTGCTAATGCTAGCTAGCTACGCTGCGCCTGCTAGTGCTAGCTAGTTGCATGTGGCGCATGGGCCTGTAGCCTGCAGGCTGCTAGTGCTAGCTAGCTGCGCACGCCTGCTAGTGCTATCTAGTTGCATGTGGCGCTGGGCCTGTTGTTATGTGGTGGGCTGGTGGCATTGGGCCTGGTCCTTGCTGGCTGCTGAGTGAAATTAGCACCAGCAAAGCTGCGAAGGAGCCGTGCTAAGGGGCGTGGGCCGTGTGGTGTGGAGCCGGGTGCGTCCGCGCATGGAGCCGGTCGCATGTAGCGCATGGGCTGGAAGTGGCCCGGGTGCACAATTTTTTTGGTTGGGGGTGCACACATGGTAGTAAAGAGTTGATCTCCACTAAAAAAATTTTAGACCCCGTGTCCTGTGACACCGGGTGGGCCTATTAGGCTCCGCCCCTGGTGGCAGGATCCAACGAGGTTCGATGTGGTGATGACAGCCGTGTCCAACGATGAGTCGATAGAGTCCAAGGGCAGCGGCGGTGGGTTCCAACGACGGAGAGCAACACAACGGGATTAACATGTGTACCCTTCATTAACTTGTTAATTGTGTTTTCTTGCTACTACCCAAAGCTCTGGTGCACGATTTCTAACGCTGGGCTCAGACTAACGAAGGTGCCAGAAGAGACAATGGTAGACCAAGAATAAAACAAAAGGGGTGCACACAGAACCCTAATCTTCTTCTACTTCTAGACCACACTCTCTCCCTAACGGTCGACGAATAGAGGTGCTATAGGGGTACGCAGGAACCGATTGACGGTAGAGGGTGTTCCTGCCCTAGCTGCCCCCTGTTGAGCCCACCCCTTGAGGAGAGACCAGGCCAACCAGTAGTTCATTGCTCCAGGTTTCAAACCAAACACACCTCGGCGTGGTCTCCACCTAGTCATTTGAGCCCCGAGCTGCAACCAAACAAGCCCTAAGTCACCCTGATCGAAAACTAGAGCTGGCAAGATGGGCCGTGCTGGCCGAGCTGGCCCGAGGCACGACATTGTTGGCCTGCCCTAGACATGACACGACTTGTACTGTTCATGGGCTGAGCCGGCACAACACAATAGCATGGGCTGCCACCCCGGCACGACCCATTTATTTTTAATATACATACATACATACATACATACATACATACATACACACACACACACACATATATATATATATATGATTTTATTACCATTTCTTAATATTTATATGATTTTATTTTCAATTTTTAATACTTATATTGTTTTATATTGTAGTTTTTTAAAAAAAATTATATAGTTCATTTTATAAGTATATATAAATTTATTTTGGTTTTTAAAAATTATATATATTTTATAGGATTTGTTTTACATTTTTCAATTTTTCATGCCTTATGGGATAAATGGCAAAGGTTTTAACGAGGCAGTCATTTGAACATTAATAAAATTATTTATTACATTTTCAATATGCTTGTCTCATTTTTTATAATTTTCATATGTATTTCTGCATTCTACATGTGTTTTATTGTTTTGATTTTTTTTTTTGGATTTTTTTTTTGAATTTCCAGGCTTAACGGACTAAGTGGGCTAGAATTGGTCCATCGAGCTAAACGGACTCGGGCTAGCACAGCACGACCCAAAAGGCTGTCGGACAGGCACGACACGTTTAGTTCGCAGACTAGAATGAATCGTGTCGACACGGCCGGGCCGTGCTATCCATTTGGCTAGCTCTACCGAAAACGTGGCCAGCTCTACCGAAAACGTAACAACCAGAGCTAATGGTTGCCAAGTTTGGTCGGTCCTTTCCTACCAAAAATTAGCAACGGAGGCCAAACCAAACGAGTGGAAGTGTTGGATCGAATAGGCGACTAGAGGGGGGGCTCAATAGGAGCACCGATTTTTCTTTCTTCAACCTTGAAAGGATTCAACACTACTTTGACTCTATTAGCTATGAGAGCTAAGAAGGTCAATAAGCAAGCAGCAGAAGACTTGGAAGGAATCCAATCAAAACCTTAGAGGAGAAAGACCAACAAACCAAAAGCTCAAAACCAACAGAGAAAGAACTCGAAGAGACTCATTTTTGAGGGATTGGTTTAATTTACTTTTCAGAATGAATTGGATTACAGCCACTCCAAACCTGGAGGACAAAGCTCAAACACTTGAGCACCTCATAGACCTCTGCTCTCAACAGACTAGGGTTTTACAATCCTCCGTGTGCACACACCACCTCCACACAGCCAACACTACCCTATTTATATTGAAGGATAAAGTCTAGAGAAGTCATCTAAGAGGGCACCCGTGAAGCCCAGACAGAACGGGTTTTACTTGTCTCAAACTCTGCACTGCTTGATGTGTCCCATCGCATGCAGTCTCGTTCATATCAACACTCTGCGCTAGTTGACAAGTCTGTTACGATCTGCAAGGCTCGATCATCATTACCCTTTTTTCAAAGATGCTTGTTCGGACCATTGGTTCTCCCAACCAAATCTCAATCCTTCTCACCATAGATCTTAGTTGACCACCAACTCAAGACCTCCTCGAGGGCCTCCTCGAGGATCTCCGCAGATCCTCCTCGAGGACCTCCTCGAAGTCCTCCGCAGGACCAACCTGCACAAGCAAAGATCAAAGAACATTTTCCAGGCACAAGTTCTTCACAACTTGACCCAAGTTAGCCAAAACATGCATCATGCAACAACTATGCAAAGAACCTCAAGAACTTGACCTGACTTCAAAAGCAAAACTCAAATTTGGTCGACAAATAGCACACAAGCGGTATTACCGTCATGTTATGGCCAGTACTACCGCACTGCGGTAGTACCGCACCCAAAACTGCAGTCGTACCACTTCCCAGGGAAAACCAAAACTCTCCAAAACATCTTCTCTAGAAAAACCATACTGCCACCTTGCGGTATCACCGCCCTACGGTACTACCTCCATCCAATGCGTGGTCGTACCGCTCCGCGAGAAAACCAAAGTCTCACTAACACCTTCTTTGGAATTTTCGTACCGCCAAGAACGAACGGTACTACTGGCATGTGGTATTACTGTTCCCAAAGTTGCAGTACTACCACTTTCCATGGGAGATCAAGGCTCCCAAACACCTTCTCTGGAATAATCATACCGCCATGAACCAAGCGGTACTACTGGACTTCAGTAATACCAATTCTCAACAGTGGTATTACCGTTTCACAGAAACGCTCAAAAGCCTTAGACCCGAACACCCTGCCACGTGGACGGCCCAGATTCACAGGAATGTTTGGACCGCGTGTCTTAGCCGTCCGATCTGGGCACTATTCGGAGGTCCGAATGTCCCACTTGATCTGGACCGTCCGTTCAAGATCTGACCGTTCGAAACACTTTCGGACCAAGTGACTTGCGGTAGTACCGTGCCCAACATGCCGGTAGTACCAAAAAACCTAATACTTGCTGAAATCAACAATTACGACAAAACTTTTAACACATTTGCCAATTGTACCACGAATGGCAATGTATTCATCATTAACTGCCAGGACTAAAACCTCCTGGTCTAACAATCTCCTCCTTGATGAATACATTGACAATACATCAAAAATCGAGAGTTGAATGTTTGAAAGAAAGTTTCAAAGTTTCAAAACTGCAAAGCACAGAAACTCCCCCTCAACACAAGGCACAATTTCTCCCATCATTTCTCCCCCTTTGGCAATGAATTTAGCAAGAACTTTTTAGAGAGAGAACTTCAAAGAAAGAGCAAGGGGAGCAAAAGATCAGAAGCTGTGAAGATTATTCAAGACACTTCAACTGTTTTAAGAATTTAACCAAGCCATCATGTTTAGTAGAGCTATCTAGATCATATAAAAACATATACCACACAGCAATGTCAAAACAAGTCTGTAGAATGATTAAACAATTTGAATTCATGACAGGCATCTCAACAATGACTAAAATAGATTATAAGACCACAAAGAGAGATCACCATAAAGAGGTAAAGCCTATCAATGAGGCAAGCTTTAAATCTAGATGAGCTAGCAAACTTAAGAAACATCCTATTGCTTTACTTCCAATTCTTATTTGCATGTGGCATGCTTGCAGCATACTTCTTTTCAAGTGATGGCATGCTTGAACCATACTTACTTTTATTTGAGCACTTTCTGTGTGCAAAAATTTTCTTTTGAATATACATAGATATGTATGGAATGCTTGAAGTAAACATCTTTTCAATTGACGATTTTTTTTTATTATAACATGCCAAATTGATTGAGCATAAAAGGATTACAAAGAGAGACATACTAGCTTCAAATCCAAGATTTAAAATAAGACTCACACTCAAGCTGAACCTTTTTGATGAACATCGCAAAGAGGTCACAACAATCAATTTAGTCAGAGTATACGGCCTTGTCATATTTTAATTCAAGTAGCAAGTTAAGTGAAACCAGTCATGATCAAAGCTACACAACACATGAATAAATATGATAAAAAGAAGCTCTACAACTCATTTGATTTCAATGGCTTGGTTTGAATGATTTGCTTGTCAAGATAATTAATCAAAGCTTCTGAACTTATAAACACAAGCTCCCCCTCATAATAAACCCATGGGATGCAAAACACCCAAATCACTTCGCAAAAGGGCAAACCGAGCAGAATCAAGAGGTTTTGTAAAAATATCAGAAACTTAAGACTCTGAATCAATAAAGTGCAACACAACATCTCTCTTTTCCACATGATCTCTAAGAAAATGATACCGAATATCAATGTGCTTGGTTCTTGAATGCTGCACAGGATTTTTAGCAATACTAGTGTTATCACAGAAAAGTGGAACACTATCCAAAGTTAAGCCAAAATCCTTAAGAGTAGAAGTCATCCAAAGCAATTGAGAGCAACAAGAAGCAACAGCTATATATTCAGCCTCAGTTGTGGATAGACAACAGACAATTGTTTTCTAGAAGCCCATGACACAAGAGATGTGCCTAAGAAGTGACATGTGCCAGAAGTACTCTTCCTATCAATTCTACAACCCCCAAAATCAGCATCTGAGTAAGCTCTAAGGGTAAGGCATGATGAAGAAGAATACCATAAACCAAAGTCTAAGGTTGACTGAAGATACCTGAAAATTCTTTTGACTGCTTGACGATGTGAAGCACGTGGGGAAGCTTGAAAACGAGCACACAAACATACAGAAAAATGAATGTCTGGCCTTGAAGCAGTGAGATACAAGAGTGAACCAATCATGCTTCTGTACTCTTTTTGATCAACAGACTCTCCATCCTCGTCAGGGTCTAACACTGTAGTGGATCCCATTGGTGTGGAGATTGGTTTGCTTGTCCCCATTTCAAAGCGACGAAGGAGAACCTTGGTGTATTTGGTTTGATGAACAAAAGTACCCTACTTTAATTGCTTGATTTGAAAACCTACGAAGAACGTGAGTTCTCCCATCATGCTCATCTCAAATTCTCTACTCATAGTATCTGAAAACTTGGAAACAAGAGCATGAGATGAACCTCCAAAGATGATATCATCCACATAAATCTGAACAAGTAAAAGATCATTGCCATGCTTGAGTGAAAACAAAGTCTCATCTACTTTGCCCATTAGAAAGTCATTTTTAAGCAAATAAAATTTAAGCCTATCATACCATGCTCTTGGCGCTTGTTTTAACCCATATAAAGCTTTGGACAATTTGAAAACATGATCAGGAAATTTAGGATTTTCAAAACCAGGTGGTTGTCTTACATAGACCTCTTGCTCAATGTATCCATTAAGGAAGGCACTCTTAACATCCATTTGGTACAACCGGAAGCCCTTAGAGGCAGCAAAAGCTAAAAGGATTCTAATTGCTTCTAACCGCGCCACAGGTGCAAAAGTTTCACCAAAATCAAGACCTTCTACTTGGGAAAAAAACCCTGAGCTACAAGTCTTACTTTATTTCGAACAACAACACCATCCTCACTTTGTTTATTCTTAAAAACCCATTTGGTGCCAATGACATTAAGACCAAGAGGAGGTGAAACTAAGGTCCAGACCTTATTTTGCTCAAAATTTTCTAATTCCTTATGCATGGCATTAATCCAAGACTCATCAGATAAAGTGTGACTTATATCTTGGGGTTCAAAAGAGGAAACAAAAACAGCATGAACATATAATGCATCAGAGTTATACCTGTTGCGAAGAACTCTCTCATCTAACTCACCAATCATTTGTTCAGGAGGATGATGTCGTTGAATATGCCGAGGAGCTTGTGGAGTTGTTGGTGATATAGGTGTAGCAGAAGTGGCCTCTACCTCATTTGAGGTAGGAGCAGAGCCACTGGGTGTAGACTCCATTTGTGTAGTGTGAACTGAAGTTAACTTTTCATTGTCATCAAAATCATAGAAAATGTCCTCTGGTGTGTCATTTTCTTGTAGACCTGCAATGTTAGTTCTAATTCTAGGACTAGCCTCATCAAAAGTGACCTCGCAGGTCTCAGCAATTTTGTTAGTTTCTAAATTGAGTACACGGTAACCTCTAGTGTGAGCTGGATAACCAAGAAAAATACCATTTGAGAATCTAGATTCAAATTTATCAAGATTTCCATGTTTAAGAATAAAGCACCGACAACCAAATACCCTCAGATGAGAGACCTTAGGAGAATGACCAAAGCGAAGCTCATAAGAAGTCTTATGCAATTTAGAACGCAAAAAAAAACTCTATTAGAAATATAGCAAGCAGTAGAAATAGCTTCAGCCGAAAATTTCCTAGGAGTAGCATGTTCATTCAACATTGTTCTTGCCATCTCATCTAAGGTTCTATTTTTACGCTCTACAACACCATTCTGTTGAGGCACACGAGCTGAGGAGACCTGATGGTCTAAACCTCTTTCAGTACAAAAGGAAGCAAATAATGTGTTCTTGAATTCAGTTCCATTATCACTTCTAATTGCTCTAAGTGCTCCTGGGAGTTCAGTGGAAAGTCTAAGGACAAGCTCTCTAAAGTGACCAAAGACTTCGTCCTTAGATGCCATGATAAAGACCCAAGAGTATCTAGAGTAATCATCAACAATAACAAGAACATACTATTTACCTTCAACTAACTGAACTTTAGCAGGACCTACAGTGTCCATGAGCAACAATTGACAAGGTGCAGCAGTCATGACAAGAGAGAGAGGAGGATGTGAAGTAGAAATCATCTTACCATGTCGACAGGGTGAACACACAAAATCCTTTGATTTTTCCATTTTAAGATTGGGTATTCCTCTAACAAGATTCATATTACTGATACGAGCAAGATGATCAAAGCCAATATGACCTAATCTACAGTTCAAGATCTTTAGAGTCAGATGAAACAAGGCACCTTAGATCAGAAGATGATGAACATGAAAAATCACCTTTAAACAACCGACCTACTCGGATAATCTTGCACACTAGATCACCAGATGCATCTAAAATGCAGCAAGAATGCTGTTTAAATCTTACCTCAAGATTGTCATCAATCAATTGTGAGACTGAAAGTAGATTATATCTCAACTTACTGACAAGAGCAACATCTTTTAAAATGAACTTGTCGTTGATGCGTAAAGCACCTCTTCCAAGAACTCATCCTTAAGCATTGTTCCCAAAAGCGATCATCTCATCACCTGAGGCATGAGTGAGAGAGGAGAACCATCGAGAGTCTCCGGTCATATGGCGAGAGCAACCGGAGCCAACGTACCAAATGTTCTCCTTTTGCTTGCGACGAACCTACAGAGCACGAACAATCGTCGGTATCTTAAAACTGGGGTTAGAGAATAAGGATTTTGTAGCCAGTACTGGGATACGCGACGCACAAAAACAACAGGAGGCAGCGACACAGAGTTATTAGCTTCTGAGCACTGCCGGTACGACCTCTGTTGAAATGCCGGTCTTACCGCAGTCCGGTCGGACCACATGACAAATGCCGATTATATCGCTCTCCGATCCGACCGCTTGAAAGACGCTGGTCTGATCGGTCCTCTAGGAAAAACTCCCACACTTGCAGAGGATTGTTTAGAGAGAGCAAAATGATGATGAGGGACTCGACCAAACTCTACTCCAGAATAAGAAATTTTCCTTAACCTGTCTTTCTTTTCTCTCTTTGCTTTTCGAAAACATAATTGAACCAAATGACCCTCTTTACCACAGTGAGTGCATTGATACTTGTCTTTTACCTTAACAGTACTTACTTTGGTAGATGAGTTCGTTGTAGTACTAGCAGATTTAAAGACAATTTGTGTGACGACCCACCCTGTGATATACCGCGAAGGTCCGGGAGGACCATTTTTTTTTAGCAGCGGTACTACCTCAGAGAAACGGTAGCACCGCTCAGTGCATTCCCGAGGAGGTCTACCAGGACCTCCCAGGAGGTCCTTAAGACCTCCCGGAGGTCTTGGCCCATAACCCGCCGGTAGCACCTCTTGGTATATCACAGAGAGGTCCGACAGGATCTCCCAGGCAAAGTCCTGTGGGACCTCCTGGAGGTCCTGCCCCTGTGCTCCGAACTAGTCCCAGGACAACAGAAGCTAGTTCGCACGGGTACACAAGATAACATCACAACTACAAGGCCAAACAGAGATGAAGAAGACAAATAAGCTTAATATTAAATAGGACCTTATGGTCAAGCTTGTACACAAGAGGTCTGCCACTAAGGGCTTACAAAAACCGACAAGGACTTACAGCCAGCAACAAAAGAGCTCCAAAGCAAAAGCACCAAAAGCACGTAAAGGCCATCCGGCAAGCCCACAGGCTGTCAAGTGGAGGACGTCCTAGGCAGCAGGGTCATCGAAGAACTCCTCCTCAAAGAGGTCTGCACTGCCCTGCACTTGATCATCTTCAAAATCTGCTTTGACACAGGGCTTTAAGCCATGAGTACTTTGAATGTACTCAACAAGACACAGGGAGCATTTATGCAAGTAATATTCATGCAAAGGCTTACCAATTGAGAGCTGTATGGTTAGATTGCGCAAAGCCAAGTTTTGAAAGCAATAACATAAGTAGATTGAAAAGCAGCAAGTTGAAACAATAGCATATAATACATTTGATTTTGCAAAGAGGGAGTGAGCACCAACTCACATCCACAACCAAAAGGAGGAGGTCTGGTCGCACCCATGACCAGGTCCTCACCCAAAAACCACCCTAGAGCACCCACTCCAGAGGTCTGAACCAGCCCCTGGACCACTACCCGAGCCAACCCCGACCCCTCTGGAGCCGGCCAAGGTCTCTTCGAGGCAAAGCCAGGGCATCTTGCTGAAGTGTCCAGTGGCACAAACTTTTGGAAACACTACTCATTGCACCATTTTCACCAGGCATGTCCATAACCAAGGTCTTGGCTATTCGAATAGATTTACACTCTACAGAGGTGTACAACTTTACCCACAATCCACGATCTCTCTAGCAGGACGGGTTCCGGAAAGACCCTTGCTCACTTCCGATGGTGAGCAGTCTAGAGAGCGCGGCAAGGCCTTTACAAAGCTTTGCCGACTCGGACTCGAGCGCCTGGTTCATTCAGCCCCCCTTTGGTCTAGAAGTCCGCAGGTTATAGAGTGCCCCTCTTGCGCCAAGCGAATCAACACGCTCAACCACAATAGCCCCAAGCCATCTCATTGCTAATTATTCAGCCCTGACCATTCCCATAAAATGATCTTGTGGTTGCCTTTGGTTGGCCAGATCAACAGAACACAAAGTTAAGTCCTTAATTGTGCTAAGGCAAGACTTCCACAAACCCAAAGTGCAAAGCACCGCTACTCACTCCTGCCTTCTTGCCTCAAAAAAACACTTCGTCATTACCCTTACCAAAAGACCACCGGTCTTGGCACACCAGTTTAACAAAGTGGTCTCACACCACGATCAACACAACTTAGGCATCCTGCCATAGCTGCTTAACAGTGGCACCGACCACAGATTCCATAGATCATTAGTCAAGATTATTAAGAATGAAACATGACACGGTAGAACCACGATTTCTAGAGCAAAGCTATATAGACCTACGGCCCCATGTTGGCAAGTAACAAGGAATACCAACTACATACCCAATCTAAGGCTTACAAGGTAAACATGTCAACATGACCCAAACGAGAGATAAAGAAGGCATAACAGCAAGTAGGAGAGTAACTACATCCCAAACATTTCTTATAAAAATAGCCATGCATTGATAAAGTAAAACCAAAATATATTTGCAAAGCTAGGTTCAATATGATCAAAAGGAGATCTGTGGCTTGCCTTGGTCAAGCAGTAGAGAACCTTCGGCTGGGAGAGCTGGATCCAAGAACTCCTCGAACTCGTGATCTACACGTTCGCAAAAACCAAATAAGCAAAACCACACAAGGCCAAAGAACTTCAAAAGACTCAAAAGGAACTCAAACCAACTCGGCATGAACAGAAAAACCAAGAGGCTCAACACAGCCTCACCGAGCTCCTGGGAGAACTTGCGCCAGGAGAAGACCAGGCAAAGGAGACAAGGAAGCCGGAAATGAGCAAAGGTGGCAAATAAAAGCTTGCCCAGGCTATATATAGCCAGAGTTGGTGGAGTGCACCAAGAAAGGGCTCAATGACGTGTTGGCAATTGGGGTAGCTAGGACAGGGCTTGCCCTAAAAGAATTAAAATAAGGTACCTCAGATGTGACTGCATTTAGTGTGATCCGACACCTATTAAATGCGCACAGAGTTCTGAGGCAAGAGCGATAATAACAAGGTTGAGTGAGGCTGGCATGTGGCGCCAGTCAAAAGGGTGCACCACTGGTCAAAGAGGTGGCCCCACCGCAAGGGCTGTCTCTGCTAGAGACCACTGGGAGTTCCTGGACAGGAGGTCCAAACACTCAAGGGGGAGGTCCTGGACAGGAGGTCCAAAACGCTCAAGGGGGAGGTCCTGGACAGAAGGTCCAAAACGCTCAAGGGGGAGGTCCTGAACAAGAGGTCCAAAACGCTCAAGGAGGAGGTCCTAGACAGGAGGTCCAAAACACTCAACACAAGGAGGTCCTAAAGACAAGAGGTCCAAAAGACACACAACGAGGAGGTCCTGATCAAAAGGAAAACTCTGGACTAGGAGGGTGGTCTTTACGAAAAGACCAACAAGGATCGAGGAGATGGTCTTTACAAAAAGACCAACAAGGATCGAGGAGGTGGTCTTTACAAAGCAGCCAGGAAGAGGTCCTGGGCGGTCAAGATCTCAAAGAGGACCACCTTATCGGTCAGGATCAAAAGGCGCAAGGAGGTCCTGACGGTTAGGTCTCCAAAAGGGAGGTCTAACGGTCAAGATCTCAAAGAGGAGGACCTTAACGGTCCAGATCAAAAAGGTGCAGGGAGGTCCTGATGGTTCGGTCTCCAAAAGGGAGGTCTAACGGTCAAGATCTCAAAGACCAAGGGAGGTCCGCGGAGGCAAGGATACGCGGGGAAAGGCTGGGGCCGTTATATTAAGATCGGATGGCGCAAAACAAAGGGGCCGTTCGGACCGAGCGAACGGGTCAACGAGACCAGGCCGTCTGATCTAGATCGGACGGCTAGGAGGGAAAGGGGACGTTTGGACCAAGCAAACGCGTCCTCAGGATCGGGCCATTAGAACAGCATCGGACGGTCCTTAGGTGAGGAAGGCAAAGCCTTAAGCGGTTCGGCCGCAGGAGCCAACGGTGGGTCCAAGTGCTAAGGAGGTCTTGGACCTAAGGAGGTCGGGACCTTTAGATCCAATCGAAGGGAGGACCTGGATGGCTAAGATCTCCAAAAGGGAGATCCTATCGGACAGATCTATACAAGAGGGAGGTCTGAGCGGTTAAGATCTCTAGAGAGGAGGTCCTAACGGCTAGATCTCAACAAGGGGGAGGTCTGAGCGGTTAAGATCTCCAGAGAGGAGGTCCTAACGGCCAGATCTGATCAAGGGGAGGTCTGAGCGGTTAAGATCTCCAGAGAGGAGGTCCTAACGGCCAGATCTCAACAAGGGGGAGGTCCGAGCAGTTAAGATCTCCATAGAGGAGGTCCTAACGGCCAGATCTCAACAAGGGGGAGGTCTGAGCGGTTAAGATCTCCATAGAGGAGGTCCTAACGGCCAGATCTGATCAAGGGGAGGTCTGAGCGGTTAAGATCTCCAGAGAGGAGGTCCTAACGGCCAGACCTGATCAAGGGGAGGTCAAAAACAGAGAGGGAGAACGAGAGAAGAGATCCAGACACAAAAAAGGTCTGGAAAGGAGAAACCAAACACAAGGGCACACAGAGCAGCAAGAGGGAGAATGGGAAAACTCCAACAAACAACAGAAGGCACCGAACAGATTTAGTTCACATTTGGTTTAATCAATTAAAGCTCTTTTGAAAACTCAAGTTAAGCTTTGAACTCTCATCAAAACCAAATGGTTATTTTTATTTTGGAAACTGGGCAAGAACCTAGGAGAAACGGGACGTTACAATTTGTTTAGGTTCAGATTCTACTTCAAGTTTTCCAAGTTCAAGAAGCTTAACCACCTTAGGAGGATTATTCTTGGCATGCTCAACAAAGTTAAATCCTAGACCACGATGTTTAACACTTACTCTTGACTTGTTTAGGATCATATTCAAGTTCTTCTTACCAAAAGGAAATCTCTCTAAGGTGTCCTTAACATACTCATTTTCCTTAACTAGAGTAGGACAAGTTGTGTATTTGACAAGTTCATTTATAACTTTCTTAGAGGCAGTCGACTGGACAGACATTTCTTTTTCAACAAAATCAGTGAGTTGTCTAGTCAAAGCTTCGATTTCTATTGTGAGTTTGGGATAATTAGAACAAGAAGCAATCTCATGATAAAACATCTGTTGAACTGTCTCCTGAGATGAATTGAGTCTAGCTTCTAGCAATCCACAATTAGAGCAAGTTTTAGTTTGAACATTAGAGATACTTGACTCTAGATATGTAGGAGAGCTATCCTTAAGTTCTTCAATTTCAGAGGTTAAACTTTCAACAAGACTATTGTTTTCTCTCAGTTTCTTTTTCATCTTTTTTAACTCAATAGCAAGTTTAATCAAACCATCTTCAAGTTCATCATAGGATGGTCTTACCTCATCGGGGTCACTGTTATCTTCATTGTCGTTGTCGTTTCTTGCCATAAAGCACATACCATTGAAGTCATCTGTGTTCTTCTTCTTTCCTTTATGGTCCTTATTGTCGTGGTCTTCGTCATCACAACTCTCATATTCAACATTACTAAGACCAAGTTGCTCAATTGCCGAAAGGACCTTTTCAGCAAATTTTCGACGAAAATTACCACATTTTGTGTTGTTGTTCTTGAATGGCCGACCACGGTAGTTCTTGTCTCCCTTGATCTCCTTCCCTTTAAGCTTAGGACAGTCCACCTTAATGTGTCCGAGCTCGCCACATTCATAGCATCTGATCGAACTTGAACCTCCTCCTCGCTTTCTCATCTTTATGTTGTTGAGCGCCTTGTATGCTCATGAGGAGATCAGCACCAGATCCTCTTCAGGGAGCTGTTCGAACTGTTCTTCTGAAAAGGAAGACAAGACAAACAAAGAAGGAGCACTCGAAGACATAGTTTGGAAGGGGTTAGTCACAAGAGCTAAAGATGAAGATTTATCAATCTTGAATGGCAAAGCTTCCATCTCATAGGTTTTCAATCTAGAGAAAAGGTCATCCATAGTTAAAGTATCTAGATCAATAGTTTGATTTATAGTTGTGACAACCATCAACCACTCAGAACCTAAAGATCACAAAATTTTAGATGCATTATCTTCATCAGTAGGAATGACACCAACACCACACAAGCTACTGTAACATCCCAAATGTATAAATGGGTGTGTGTTTCAAATGTAAGAAAATGTGTAGAAATTAAAACTTTTTCTCACATCTTGAAACTCTTGAACTCTCCTACAACTCTTGTCAAGAGTTGTGGAATTCAAAAACCTAAACCTCTTGTTGACTAACCCCTTTATCAACTTGGCAAGAATCTGGTAGCCAACCTTTGGAAATATTTTTCCTAGGTTCTTGAGATGATGTGTGACCCCTCTGAATTATATCATAATTTTTATAAATTATTTGATAAATTTTGGAGGTAAGTCAAACCCTAGAACAGCTTTGATGAATTTCTGGAGAAAAATTCAATGCACAAAAACCTCTAGAATTTTTATGTAAGGTTAATCCTGGAGGGAGGAAGCTTCAGTTAAAATTTCGGAATTTTTGGAGTTAGTTTGATACCTCTAAAAATTCCTCCAACCTCAGCCTTCAAATTTAATTTCAAATCTGGCACTATTCCTTGGGCCCGAGCCACTTTCCAAAGTGGGTCGAACCCAACCGCTTCCCCGGCTCAGCCCGCTCTCCTCCTCACCGCGTGAGGTCATGCCCATTGGATCCAGATCCAACCGCCACGACCTCCGCCACAACCCACCGCGGCTCAGCCCCTCACCCGCGCGAGGTCGTAGCCATTGGATCAATATCCAACAGCCACAACCTCCGCCTCAGACCTCCCACCTCCCAGCTCAGCCAGCTCCTCCCCCTCGCGAGGTCGTGTCCTTTGGATCCGCATCCAACGCCCACGACCTCCCTTATCCTCTCATCGCCGTTAGATGGAAATCTCGCGCCAGACCTCCCCTCCTTTCGATTTCCGCCTAACGGCCCAGACCTCCCATGAGTCGTGCTCCGTTGGATTAACATCAACGGCCATGACCTCCCCTCTCATCTCGTTGCCGTCAGATCAAGATCTCACGGCCACAACCTCCTTTGCGTCGTGCGCGCCAGCCACGACCTCCCCTCAATGTCGTGCTCCGTTGGATGAAAATCCAACCGCCACGACCTCCCACCTCTGTTGTGTGCCGTTGGATCAAAATCCAACCGCCACGACCTCCTCTTGCGCCGTGCGCAAAAGGCCATGACCTCCCTCCTCTGTTCAGCGCCTTTGGATGTAAATCCAATGGTCCTGACCTCCTCCTCTGTTGTACGCCACTGGATTAAAATCCAGCGGCCACGACCTCCTTTGTGTCGTGCGTAAAGCCCACAACCTCCCCTCAATGTTGTGCACCCTTAGATGTAAATCCAATGGCCACGACCTCCCTTCTGTATTGTGCACCGTTGGATTAAAATCCAATAGCCATGACCTCCCATCCCTTGTCTGTGTCGCGCGCATCAGTTAAGACCTCCCCATCGGTTCTGCGCCTTTGGATGCAAATCCAACGGCCGCGACCTCCTGCCGCCTTACCGCGCGCGACCTCCCCTTTTCTTTGCTCCACTGTGAGATGAAGATCGTGCAGCTGCGACCTCCCCCTTTTCCTTTGCAGGTCATACCGTTTCAAATTAGATCAGAGGGTCACGACCTCCCAGCCTTTCTCATCCAATGGTGGCGGTGAGCTCCTGTTCTTCTCCTTCCTCGGACGCACGCGTGCGCCATGGCAGAGGAGGAGGGCAGTGACCTGTCACTTCCCCAACAGCTCTTTTGCTGCCAGCATTAAATGTTGGTCAGCTTTCTGCCCCCTAGGTCTTGCTCAGACCTGCCCCCACCACCTCCACATCTTTGTCCGAGCCATTGACCGAGCCATGGGCTAAGGTCACCATGGAGCTTAACCCTAGCTCATGACCTCTGCTCCCCGGGCTATAAGACCTCCTCTTGTTCCTCCTTGGCTTCTTTTACACACTTCCCCTCTTGCTCTCAGTTCTGTGGAGCTCCAATCACCCGAAGCCCCCTTGGCCACCATTGTTGCACCTCGGAGCTCCTCGGTGCCAACTGGGTTCCTGGGGTCCTTCCTTAGCTCTCTGTGTTTCCTCTTGAGCTCCTCATCGCCCTAGTGTTTTCCCCTAACTCGATTTTAGCTTGTCTCCACAGGGGCGGGCTAATTTGGAGTTGGTCTCCTTGCGGCCGTGAGCACCCCGCCCTTTCTTCCCCATCGCCGGTCCTCCTCTCCTCGCTGTCCTCCTCGGCGCCGGCAAGGTCCTGCGTCGTCGGAGCTCCCCTGTCATCCTCGGCCTCTCCGCGACCTCCAGGTACCTCTTGGTAGTCCCCTAGTTGTTTGGCACCCGCTTGTATGGCTGCTGCGGAGCTCCTTGTGCTGTTGTCATTTTGGCCGTGTGTTACCGCGTCGCCCCTCTCCGGCTCACCGGCGCTCTGGTCCACCACTGCGGGTGTGAGTGGTACCAGTGGGTGTGCACTGCTATTGCGCACCCGTACCTGGCACCCACTCGCACCGCCGTGGCCTGAGTCTCCGGCGGTGGCCATGTCTTCGCCGTCGGTTTCGTTGTCGAACGAAATCGACAACTGTAGCGTTGTCCCTGAGCCGTCCAGCTTTAGATCTGGGGCTCCGATCTCACGGGCCATGCGCGTGCGCTGTGTGCGTTGGTCGTGGGCCGTCCATCTCGCGATCAACGGCCACGACCTCTGTCCCCGTTCGCGCGCGCGAGTTCCAAACACGCACATTGCCGGGAGGACATGATCCATTGGATTCAAGATCAACGGCCCATGTTCGTTCGACCTGCGCGGGCGCGAGCGCACGATGCCGCAGGTCGTGAACTGTTGGATCTAGGATCCACGGCCCACGTTCGTCGATCTCGCGCGGACGAGTGCACGTTTTCCCCGAGGTCTTGGGCCGTCCAATCCAGGATCAACGGCCTAGGCTTTTCCATGTCGTTTCCTATTTAGGGGATTTTCCAATGGATTTAATTGTAAACTAAAAAAGGTAATAAACTTTGAAAATACATAACTAATTCATTTTAGCTCCATTTAAGTTGATTCAAATTTTGGTGGCTTTGGTTTGAACTAAACTTTAATCTAAAAATGGTTGTAAGTTTAGTTCGGCTCCAGAAAGTGGTTTTGCAAATTGGTTTAGAAATAGACTTTAAATGTTGCTCTAAAAATTGCAATTAACTTGTAAAATGCATAAGTAATTCTCTATAGATCATTTTTTAGTGAATCCAACTTTGTTGGCTTCCTCTGTTAGTGCACTAAATGGTAGAATAGGATTTAGGCATGTCACTTTTTCAAAAGAATTGTGGGTGCATTTTATTTGTGCTCTTTTGCATGTCTTTGAAAAATCATAAAACATACATCCTAGCTCCAAATGAGATGAACTCAATTGTGTTATTCATCTCATGAGGTGCTGGTCTTACCATAAAAATCCCAGGTGCAGCACATCTTTGAAAAATTGTGCTTGAGAATTTAATTCGGATGAACAGTAACCGATTTGAATTTTCCAGCATTTTCCAGGCTGAGCAGAATTGTTTTGGCCATATCTTTTGCATTGAGAACCCAAATCAATTGGTTCTTGTTGCTAAATTCTCTAAAAATCATGCTCTTGCTGCTGTAAATATTTCAGAGCATTTGGAGTAAGTTTGCTGTGGAGTCCTTTCGGTTTTATTCGTTCTTATCGGTTCTTTTCACTTCTTCGTTAGGTGCCGACGAGTGTGTTGATCCCGTGAGCGATCCTGTGCAGCATAGTGAACAGCCCCAGCAAGGCAAGCAGTTTGATCATATCCATTGTGTCCCATTACTTTAAAGTCTAATATATTGTTTAACTTGTATGTATGCATTGCTTTTTTGTTGTTAAATGATATCGATTAGTGATCCTATAGATGCATATTCTGTAGGTAAATGTTCATTCTCTGCTACTAAGCCTAGGATTATCTTGCTGTGATTTAGAGTTCGATGGATGGACTCTTATCACTTAGTAGTTTACGTTGATGCTTAGAAATGCTTAGATAACGGTAGAAATGGGCGGTTGTCGACATTATGTCGATGACCTTGATCACACAAAAAATTATTATTCCATTATGTCCAACTTGTGCTTTGTTACTTTGTAAACAAATAAAATAAAAATGAAAACAAAATTGTTTCATGACTTGGGCACAATGGATGTTGGTGTGATATATTGGGTGTGAATGGAATGGTGCCTAGGTCCCCATGGACCGAGTTACTTGTGTCACTAAGCCAAGCGCTTTTGCGTGCTAACCACACGAGGGTATTGGGAACCCCTCTTGGCTAAGTACTTTGGGAGGTGTTAATTATGGGTCGCAGGTGGTTAAAACTGTTTTTATAAGGGAAAGAGCACCCGCAGTTGCTTAGGCTGGGCCGGTGTTTCCTACCTTCCGGGTTGTCGCGACTCTTAATTAGCATCATTTATTGGAAATGCCTCGTAGGACTTAGCTGTGCCGGCATACCAAAGGAAGTGTGCTAAATAGCTTGGCGAAAAGGCGGTCTGACATGTGGGTACATTGGTACACCCCTGCAGGGTTAAAACTATTCGAATAGCCTCGTCCTAGGTTATGAACATGCTTGGTAAGGTCGTGCAAGAACTAGACTAAACATTTAATTAAAATTTGTTGGGTGGTATGAATTGGGTGATTCATGCTATTGTTGTGGTGGCTATTGGGTTAGTCACTTCCAGGATTGTTGTTGTCATATATCTATTGTTATTATGTTGTTGTCTCGTTGTTATTTGCAAATTAAAAATGAATTGCAAAACTGCTTTGAATCTATTTAAATATTGCAAATGAAAACTTGCTTTATGCTAAAATGAGCCTAAAGCCTTCCACTTAAATAAAGCTCACATGTAGCATATGTATAGGTCTGTTACCCTTACACGTCAGTCTTGCGAGTACATTTTTGTACTCATTTGCTTTGCTTAATAACTTTGTTGCAGAGGAGGTAGAGCCCCAAGGGCTTTACTTTTGTGAGATGTGGTTGGGAAGACTAGCTAGGCGGCCCGGTCGGTTGCCTTGTGGGCTAAAGGCAAACGTTGTGGCCTTCTTTTGTTTATCGCCATCTTATGGCTTTTGCTTCCGCTGTTATTTATTTCTTCCTTAGTTGTCTTTGGCCGGTCGGCCCCTTTTGTCATAACTCGATATTATGTATGTCCTTTATTAATCTAGTTCGTGCTTTGGTTCTATGTCTTGTATGATATTGATGCACGATTTTGTAAAGGGGTGTGTATACTGCATTTCTGGGAAGTATACATATCTCGAAGACACGGGTTATTTTGTTTGTGATGTTAGGGTCAATGGATGACTAAACATTACAAGCCAAATAAGCCGGGATCCTCACAGCTACTTAGTATCTTCTCAAAGCGAGCAAAAAGATCATCAATAGATTCACCAGATTTCATAGAAAAACCGGAGTACTCTTTTTGATAAAGATTTTTTCGGACTTTCTTGATTTTAGTGCTTCCCTCATGGTAATCGCAAAGAGTCTTCCATATTAAGTGTGCAAAATTAATATGAGTTACACGATCAAATTCTTTGCGAGAGATTCTGTAATAGCCCCAGTTTTAATGAACAGTAAGAAGGTGCTTTCCATGGCATCACTACTCATTTTTGAAACTTGGACATTTTGCTACAAACTAAAACCTCCCTTTTCTAAGTCAAAATCCAAAACTTGTTTGAAGCTTGAAAAGAAAATACCAGTCAATGATGGTATTAAGACCGGGAAGTATTTTTTATTAAGAACTAGATGAATTATCTTGGCCAAAAATATTTTTTGTTAAATTTCTAAAGATTATTTTGACCTTGAGAAAAATAATTGTCTTTAAATAAACCTATTCGGTTTAAATGAATTAATTATGTATTTTAAACTGAGAAACAGTGGTTTTCAAAATTTATTTGGGGAATATATCATCCCAGTAGCACCCTTGCAAAATTTCATATTTTTACAAATTTATTTGCTATTTTTTAAAACCTGGTCAAAATTTTGAAGTTTTGAATTTGGGTTGGTCAAATCACTCGGCCTAACCCTAGACGTTGGCACTGTAGCGACTCGAGCCCAACGGGTTTGAATCCAACTGGTGCGCGTCGGCGGTCTCTGTCACGACTCGTGCGCACACCCAAAACCTCTAGTGCTTGCGAGCCGTCGATTTCCAAGCGAGCGGTCGAGATCTGCGAAGCTGTGCGGGTTCTTCCCGCACATGAAGCGATTTGCACCGTCGGATCTACATCCAACCGCGCCCAGCCTTGACTTTGAAACCCTAACGCGCCTCCCACTCGTGGCCGTTAGATCTCAACGAACGGGCCGGATTCTTTGGGTCGTTCGGGCCATCCCGATGAGCCATGCAATATTGACCGTAGGATCTAAATCGTGCGGTGTACAATTATCGGGCTGTGCCATTTTTAAATGGTAGAAGCTGAAATACGCGCGAGCCGTTGGATCCTCAATGAGCAGGCCAGATCTTGTGGGCCGTTCGGACCGTCCGAACCCCACATCAATCTCCACCGTTGGATTTCGATCAAACGGACTGTATTGATGGGCCGTTCGGACCACCTAAACTTCCCTTCAATCTCCACCATTGATTTCAGATCCAACTGTGCCTTCCTTTTTGATTCGAAACTCAAAGGCGCACATTTACTTTAGCCGTCGGATTTCAATCCTATGGTACCCCTTTCAAATCACGTGAGAATAGGGCTAGATCTTGGTGCGGCCGTCAGATTAAGATCGCACGGTCCATATGGAAAGGTACCGGTTAGAACTCCCAACGTTTCTAATGATCCCGACCACCCACTTCAAATCGAACGGCTGTTGTTCTTTTGATCTTGCGGGGGCGTGTGTGTGCTGCGGCTGACAGCAGAGCCCACTCGTCAGTGAGGCGCCTCTCTTCCTCCTCGCCCCTGTACATCGCCGCCGACCTGAGCGCCGGAGAGGTGGCATTTCGCCGTGAGCTAGCAAGTGATCCTTTGCCACATGGCACCATTTTGCCACCGCATCAACTCTAGAACTCTCTCGGTTGCTCTGGAGGTTCAAACTCTATTTAAACCCTAGTTTCTGGCTCACTGCCATTGTTGACCAAGAATAGTTTTCTTCACCTCCTTTCCTTCCCAATGAAGTTTCTCTTGTCCTCATTTCTTGTTCATCCCTCTCGGTGCTTAATTCACCTTGTAATGTGAGTTTAGCATCATTTGTAGGTGAACAAGTGGGTTGCTCTCTGTTGATCCGAGCTGGTTGGAAACACCACTTTGGGTGATTTCTTGTTCCGGTGAGGTATGCTTCACTCCCTCCTATCAAGATCATGTATTGTGATCCATTATTTTCGTTCTTGGTCAAATAGGTGAAGTGGATTTTGCATCTTTGATATTTCGGCCGAAACTCAAACCCTTCTCCTCCAGCTCCGGTGAGTGAGCCTTGATCCTATCTCCTCCTGTCTTGAGCTTCTTAAGAACCTCAATAGCTTCTCTGAAGCATTCATTTGTGCATGTGATGCTCAAATCTTGCTTTTACTGAAAAGTTCCTTTTTATAACTTTTTGGTCTTTCATATCGTTTTTAAGCTTTAGGGTTTCTCTTGTCACCTTTTCAGCTTAAATAGGTCCTTACTAAACCCTAGTATCATAAGCAATCATTCTTTTGTTCATAATGTCTCCAATTCAGCTAAGGGCAAAGATTCTTTTCTGTTGTGTTTTTGTCGGGCAACACCGACAAAAGCTGTAGCTCCCTCTTTTCTGGTAATCTTTGAAGGTAATGTTAGCAAGGGTTGGTCTAGGGTGTTATCTACTCTAAAGATCAGCTTTAGCTCCCATTTAGAATCTTTTGCTTAGTATATTTCTAAATCAGCCAAAATCTTCAATCTTTGTCTTTGCTGTTTTGTTGCCGGTTGAACCGACAATATGCACAGCAAAGCCCTTAGTCTCTAAATCTTGTCAGTTAATGATGATAAATGAGGAGTTAGGCTACTGCCCTAGTTATGAATACTTTTAGTTAAAGCAAAGTATTTTACTTGTGTATGTATAGATCAGCAAACCATTCTTTTGTAATCCGTCCTAATTTCAGTTTTCGAACTTTGAAATTGTAGTTCCAGAGTAAACCTCAATTTTGATAATTAGTATTAACTGATGTTAAGTGATAAGTTAGACTTTTAGATTTACTTACTTAGCTATAACTTACCCAAAAATATTATTTTGTTTACAATATAATATAGCAGCAAGTTTTGCTTTTGGTAATCTATCTGATTTTCAGTTTTTCTAAAACCCAAAACTGTAGCTTAAAACTGAACCTTAATTCTTGTCAAATAGTATCTACAAGTATTAATATGGGTTATTATCCTTATTCAAGCTAGATGTAGCTTAAGCATGATGTTAAGTATGCATTAAGATATTGATCATGCATTCTTTTTCAATATTCTGCTATCTGTCAATTTTTCTTGTGTTCATTGTATTTTTGTGTTTTAGATTCTGGTTCTTCTGAAGTGGTTGAATCTGTTATTGAGCAACAAGAACCTGAACAAGAGATTTACTATTACCAAGGCAAGCATCCTCTTTGCACCATGTTGATCCCAATTTTTGTACTGTAGATTTCTAAAACCCAGTGACACTGTTGCATGCTAATTTCCTAAAAATTTATTTGTGATATGTCAATAGTTAGTTACAACCTAACACTTGTGGCTTACCCTTAATCTGATCATACACTCCAACTTAAGGTAGTGTGTTTATACTAACATACTTATTCTAGGAATTGCTTAGCCATGCAGTCTGTAGAATGTTAGTACTTGTCAAACTTATTTTGTCAAACATAGGAGCATTAACTAAATCCTATTTGTTTTGGTTCTTTGTTCAATCTGTTTAAAACTGAAAATGAAATCAAACTTTGTTTAATAAAATTGAATCTAGATCTGGACAAGTGGATGCTAGTGATGGTGCCTTAGTGCACGAGATTGGGAAATATGGTTGTCTTGTCTGGGTCGATTAAGGACTGAACATTGACTAGACGATTCAAGCCCTAACGTACTTCTACACGCAATGTATGGGGTGTTGTTTGGTTAAGTAAGAAGTTGATGCTATTGAGTTGGAAAACAAGAGGTGAGGACATATGTGTTTGATCTCATATCTGTATCATATGTTCTTAAAAGGGTGAGGGCGTATATGCGTTCCATCACATGTACGTACCTTAAGGGCTCCGATTGCGATCTAATATGCGCAGCTAGCACAGTTCTACTTTCTGTCATTTAATTTTTGTCGATCGGGTCGGCATTCCCGGCACAACATGTGGGCCCCCAGTTGGCAGGTTCTATTAGTAATTTGAACTAAGCGGGATCAGTCGCACATGGGTAGTCCAGCTCAATAGTGCCAACTTGCTAAAAAATACCAAATCTTAGTTTACCCGGTCGGCATACCAAAGGCAGTGTGCTATTATTCCGAAGGCTTACGGGCTAACTAAGTCGTGTGGGTAAAGATGTACACCCCTGCAGGGTTAAAACTATTCGAATAGCCGTGTCCACGGTTATGGACAACGCTTGAGTTGAATAGATCTTTGTATAGACTTTGATGTGTCCCATCGCACAGTACTGTTCATATTAACACTCCTGCGCCAAGTGACAAGTCCTGTTACACAGTCTACTGCGCTTAGTCATCATTACCCTTTTTCAGCATGCTTGTTTTGGACATTGGTTCTCCCAACCAAATCTCAATCCTTCTCACCGTAGATCTTAGTTGACCACCAACTCAAGACCTCCTCGAGGACCTCCTCGAAGTCCTCCGTAGGACCAACCTGAACAAGCAAAGATCAAAGAACATTTTTCAGGCACAAATTCTTCACAACTTGACCCAAGTTAGCAAAAACATGAATCATACAATAACTATGCAAAGAACCTCAAGAACTTGACCTGACCTCAAAACCAAAACTCCAATTTGGTCGACAAACAGCACACAAGCGGTATTACCGCCATGTTATGGCTAGTACTACCGCACTGCGGTAGTACCGCACCCAAAACTGCGGTCGTACCGCTTCCGAAGGAAAACCAAAACTCTCTAAAACATCTTCTCTGGAAAAACCATACCGCCACCTTGCGGTATCACTGCCCTGCGGTACTATCTCCATCCAATGCGTGGTCGTACCGCTCCGCGAGAAAACCAAAGTCTCACTAACACCTTCTCTGGAATTTTCGTATGGCCAAGAACGAATGGTACTACTGGCCTGCGATATTACCGTTCCTAAAGCTGCGGCACTACTGCTTTCCATAGGAGATCAAGGCTCCCAAACACCTTCTATGGAATAATCATACCACCATGAACCAAGCGGTACTATCGGACTTCAGTAATACCGATTCTCAACAGCGGTATTACCGTTTTACGGAAACGCTCAAAAGCCTTAGACCCGAACACCCTGTCACGTAGACGGCCCAGATTCACGGGAACATTCGGACCGTGTGTCTTAGCCGTCCGATCTGAGCACTGTTCGGAGGTCTGAACGTCCCACTTGATCTGAACCGTCCAATCAAGATCTGACCGTCCGAAACACTTTCGAACCAAGTGACTTACGGTAATACCACGTCCAACATGCCGGTACTACCGAAAAACCTGACACTTGCTAAAATCAACAATTAAGATAAAACTTTCAATACAATTATCAATTGTGTCACGAATGGCAATGTATCCATCATTAACTGCCAGGACTAAAACCTGCTGGTCAAGGTTGCCGTCCTCCTGCTACAGCAACATCCGTAGTTGCCAACCGGACGTCGTGCGGCCCTCTCTTGGCTTGCTTGCGAGGAATACGCGTCCTCGAGCCTATTTTTTAACCCTCCGCCGCTCCCTCCATATTCCCCCCCACCACCCGCCTCCTCCTCCCCATCTCCAGGCCGACTCCTCTCGGAGGTACGCGTTCTTCGCTTCCTAAATCATCATTGTTTCTTTCTTTGGGTACGCCCTGCTCCCGCCCCCCCGCCCCCCCAACGCTCGCTTCTCTCGCCACGGACATCTCCTGCCTCCGGTGAGCTCCGTCCAGCGCACCCTCTGCGAGCGCCGCCCCCCTCCATGGGGCCGCCTCCATCGCTTCTCTCCGAGAGTGTCGCCCCCTCCATCGTCCTCTCTGTCTCTCGCCCACGTTGGCCGTCACTAAGCTCCCTCACTAGCAGTCACGGCGTCCGATGGCAGCATTCCATCGGACGTCCAACGCTTAGTCGTTCCCTAATTCTTTTTCTTTTTTTGGGTACCGTTCGAGTCCTCACATTACATTCGTGTGATCTTAATTGGATCGTGCATGCCGCTTGGTGGTCTCTTAGGATTATTGGCTAGCTTGGTCTTGAAGGGCGGCGATAATGATAAATTCTAACTAAGAACCGCGGCGAAGAGGAGCTTGGGCGTTGCAAGAAGGGACGAGATGATCTTTTAGGAACTAGGATTTGTTCATAGTTCCTTGTGGTTTCATCTGCGTTTATCTTTTGTGTTTCTGACCACTTTGTCTTACACTGCCTCAAATAATTCAGGCTAAGCGAGGCTAACTATGTTCTGATTATTCAGGATCATTTGCCTTCAAGTTATTGCAAATTTCGGGTCAGGTGGTGAATTAATACAATTTCTTCATGCTTTCTAACTTTTTGGGGATTCTTGGTAAAAAAAAAAGGCGCGATTGGTTCTGATTGAGCTGGTCTCTGATCCTTATTAGTTGTCTTCAATGTTCTTGTAACAATATAGAATAGTAGCCACAGAAACACCCGTTTAAGAGCTCTTTTACAGTACCCCAAACGTTTCTCAACCGTCCAATCTTTTTGATTCTATGGATTAGATCTGTTAGGGTTTTCGTATACTACCCTACCTAGTATTACAAAGTACAACAGATTAAGGGGCAAAATACTAACTACTCATGATTCTCCAAAGATCAGAACCGGCACGACCCATCTCTCCCTACCATCTGCTGCCATGGCTTGTGGGACCATGCGCTCAAGATCTACTTTCCACATTCTGACCGGTGAACATAACAGCTACACTAGTCACCTCTATTAATCATATCGTATTTTATTCTATTCATGGCCCTGCATGCTGATTGGTTCATTAAATCTCTAAAGTGAAATTTACCTTCAAACGCTTAATCTGTAAATTATTTGCAGTATGTGATTCGTGCAGCATTGTGCTCTTTAATTCATAGCAATCAACGAGTCTTTGTATGGCTCCGTTCGGGTGGCGGGGGCGGCAGTTGCCGAGGGGCTGCATGGTGTCGAAGTCTTGGCCGACCGATAGTCTCCACGCCGGCGTCGACGCCCGATTAATTTTGATTCTTGAATTAGGTTTAGGGTGGTTAGCTTTGCAAAGGCCCCTTGAGAATTAAGAGTTAGATCAACAAATAAATTTAGAGCGAAAAATCTATAATGCTTTTAAGAAATCGATGGTAAAATCTGATTTCTACTATCATCCCTTAATGCCTCTGGTACCCAATAGTTTCTCCATCTGCAAGTAAGAAGTCTGACTTTTGGCCATTCGTGATGGATTTACCATGGCATGTTTGTATAAGAGCAATAGGAACACAGACTAATCAAATTATAGTTGTAAAGAGGGAATGTATACCTTCAGGCTGTTGAAATGTTCATACGTACAGTTGTTCTTTATTTCTTATTGTGCATAGCAAAGCCTTTGACCTTACCAAATAATGTTGTGCATAAATATTTTATCAAAGTTATCCTCCTATCTTTGATCAGGTCCAGATAGGGCATACCAATCATGGCAGAAGTCCTGTCAGGACCTCTCGAGGTCCGTCTAAGCTCTGGTAAGAATGCACATCATTGTCATAACCATTTTCTTGTTCATTAAAGTGGAATATTATGCCACAATACTTTCTCTTTTCGTAGAGGAAGAACTTCTGATATTCTCTTCTATCTCAACATATACATACAGCCTTCTTCAGGAAAAGCTAACATGATTGTTCAAAATCGAATTTAGTCTATGAAACTATGCAGAATTAACTAATGTTCAAATGATGTCAGCAGCGTTGGATGGTCGCTATGAAGAGAAGAGGAAATCCAATGCGGAATACTCTGAGGATGAAAGGAAAGCCAGGATCGCGTCACTGAAGAAGAAGGCGATGAGCGCCTCGCAAAAGTTGAGGCATTCCATGAAAAAGGGGAGGAGGAGCAGCAAGGTCATGTCCATCTCAATTGAGGATGAGCGTGACCCCGAGGAGGTGCAGGCCGTAGATGCCTTCCGCCAGCTTCTTGTACTTGAAGAGTTGCTACCATCGCAGCATGATGACTACCACATGATGCTGAGGTGTATAATCTGATAATGGCACATCATGCTGTATGATTGTATTTTTATGTGGAGCAGTATCACTGAAAGTTGTGATGATACAGGTTTTTGAAGGCAAGAAAATTTGATGTTGAGAAAGCAAAGCAAATGTGGGCTGATATGCTGCAGTGGAGAAAGGAGTTTGGTGCAGATACCATCCTTGAGGTAATTACATCTTCAATTGGGTTCGTAATATTATACTTTGTTTTGATTAATCCTTTTCTAATTGATAGTTACTATTTAGTTCATGGACTGTTGTCACATTTTTCTTCTAATCTCATCATAGGATTTTGAATTTGAAGAAGCCGACAAGGTGGCAGAATGCTACCCTCAAGGTTACCATGGCGTGGATAAGGAAGGCAGGCCTGTCTACATTGAACGGCTCGGACAGATCGATGTCAATAGGCTAATGCAGGTCACCACAATGGATCGCTTTGTCAAGAACCATGTCAAGGAGTTCGAGAAGAACTTTGCTGTTAAGTTCCCAGCTTGCTCAGTCGCTGCCAAGCGCCACATTGATCAGAGCACAACCATTCTTGATGTGCAGGGAGTGGTATGTATCTACAAACAGGTGGACAATTCATTCAATGGTTGCAGTTTTACCACGGCTAACCTAAGGCAAAGAACATTTTCAGGGGATGAAACAATTTAGCAAAGCTGCAAGGGACCTCATCGGTCAGCTTCAGAAGATTGATGGTGATAACTACCCAGAGGTAATCCCTTTGACATACAATTCATCATACTTTTGCAGAAACTTTGAGCTGAGTTTTGTAAAAAATGTTCTTACTGTGTCGGTCATATAATTATTGTCCCAGACACTGTGCCGGATGTTCATCATTAATGCAGGCCAAGGATTCCGGCTCCTCTGGAGCACAGTGAAGAGCTTCCTTGACCCGAAGACCACGGCAAAGATTCATGTAAGTTTCCTTCTTCCTATATTTATTTCCCTATAGCTATAATTCTACTTATCCAGTAAGTTAGAGGATTGTTTCATGAACTGTGCATTTTTCTTTAGGTGTTGGGTAACAAGTACCAGAGCAAGCTTCTTGAGGTGATCGATGCCAGGTACGAAACCGATTCTGTAATTGGTATCTATCATTTATCAACTTGATTAAACTCCTAAGTTACTCCTAAAACAATATTTGACAATTTAATTATATTCATCTGTGTTGTTCAGTGAGCTGCCAGAGTTTTTTGGTGGAACTTGCCAATGCGAAGGTGGTTGCATGAAGGCCGACAAGGGCCCCTGGAAGGATCCTGAAGTCATGAAGGTGTGTACTTCAATCTGATCTTTCAATCTCACCCTCTTATTCTTTAATAGATCATCAAATTACAAAGGACATGACATTAACTCGTGTTTTCTACGCTACTTTGATGTGAAGATGGTTCAAAGTGGCTCCGGGAGGTGTGGAAAGCTCAATTTGAACTCTTTCGATGCCGAGGAAAAAATGATTTGTGAAGATGACACCATATACTCTAAGGTACCGAAAACAAGATCACTTTTTCACAATCACATATTCATATTAACATATTTGCCAATGCATTGGAAAATAGTACTTAGCCATCTGGGCTTTCACTTTTCTAAAATGAAGAAGCAAGATTCTTTCAACGGGGAGGCACATTTAGTAGGAGACGAACGGTGCACTCTGTCAGGAAAGATCTCACGTGGCCGAATCGAACATCCTCAATTGTCACCTGTTCGCGAGGAACTTCTTCCTACGTTGTTTCCTGTAAGTCATGTTTTATGACTGATATATATATATATATATATATATATATATATATATATATATATATATATATATATATATATATATAAATTGCCGTTATTTGACAATTAGCACTGATGTAATTGATACTAAACAAGTTTGTAGTTAGTGTTAAACCATACAGATAATGAAGTTTCACATCTCTTGTGAACGAAAATAGAGGTAGAATAATTTTGATGCTCAACATCCAAACTTAGGTGGGTTTGCTAGTTGACAATAAGAAGGCATACATCACAAGTGCAAGGGTAGTTCCATCTCTCAGAAGGATGGATTCAAGAGAATGATTTGACTACTATTCTATTTTTCTCAATTTAATCATAGTCACAAACAATAATTTAGTTCTAGCAAAGGCTTAAGCCTAAAAAAATCCTAAGCTTAAACCTCAAATAAATCCTAACTCTTATCATGCATAATTGCATATACGTATATCTCACTTATATATGTTCGCAATTTTATTTCAGACCCCAGGGTCACCATATTCTTGTGATGTTCCAATGGTTGAGAAGGCCATAGATGCCATCTGCCAGAGCAAGGGAATACCAGATGAGAAGCTCGCAATCACCAAAGGTTAATACCACTCCTACATCTTGACAAACTTCTGACGAAACATTGTTACTCCCACTTTCCTTCCACTGACCGACTGACCAAAATATTGTTCTTCATCAGCTGTTGTAAATGCCTCTAATGGATCCAATCCCCCACTCTTTGGTGGCATCATGGCTCTTGTGATGAGCATTGCAACGATGCTCCGTGTGAGCCGTAACATGCCCAGGAAGGTACTTGGTGCCGCCATAGGCGGCGCTAGACCTTCTACCCCTGGCGCCCAAAGTACATCGAAAAGCCACTCGCCGCAGCTATCCAAGATATCACCGGAAGCTGTGTCGGCGGCTGAATGTGCTGCCTCTGCAAAGCGCCTCGCTGATCTTGAGGAGAAGGTCATTGCACTCCTTGCAAGGCCTGCAGAAATGCCGGTGGTTAAGGAAGAGATGCTGAAGGCTGCTGTCAGCCGTGTCAGTGCATTGGAAGAGGAGCTTGCAGCAACCAAGAAGGTAACTTATTTTGCGCTTTGCTGGAAAGCTATTGTTTACTACACAATACCAAGGTTCCTGTGTTGTCATGTTAATTCAGGACCTTTCTGTACTACTAAATGACTTGAAAGTTGAAACACTTTCGAAGTATGCTGCTCTGCATATTTTTAAACCAAGCAGTCCTAAAACTTGCTTTGATGTGAGTTTTTGCAGGCCTTGCAGGAAACTCTTGAGCGGCAAGGGGAGATCATTGCATACATTGAAAAGAAAAAGAAGAAGAAAAGCAAGGTAACCAAGAAAAAAACAAATGGCAAAACAAAATACATCTGTTTATTGTAGTTTTGAGTTCCGACCCTCACTAGAACCTTTTTTTAATTTTTATTTTAAAGTTAACCCCTAGCGAACTTTATTTCCAATTCTGACCCTTTTAGTTACATCACCACTCGTGACGTGACAAAACAACATTGTCACGTTATTGAATAAATCCCTAAAATAGTACTTTTGGTCACGTGGCCAAACTACACTATCACATCATGGGGTAGTGGCGTGACAAGAGCTCCCCCAGATATGGGCTGACGTGACAGTGTTGTTTTGTCACGTCACAGGTGGTGGTGTGATCAAAGGGGTTAGAATTGAAAATAAAGTTCGTCAGGGGTTAACTTTAAAATAAAATTAAAAAAAAGGTTAATTAATAAAAAAATTCCCCTTACTAGCTGAAGGAGTACTTTACAAGTGTGATCAATCTTTCTACTAAAAATATATGTCATTCTCACTAAAATAATTAGTATTAATCAATTAATCTACTGAATACTTTTACAACTATAAATCAATATTGATTCCACGTGCTAAAACATAGTTCTCCATTGCCTGTTCCATTCTTTCATTCCTTCAAATTAATACTGCCATTTGAAATTGTGTGCTTGCAGCGCTTGTTTCGTTGGTAAACACAAAGAACAAAGAGAAAAGTGATGTGTGTCCATAAGAGTCCTGAGTTTGATCGAGAGTGAGCTGGTGTTTTCATCTGTCAGCAAAACGTGGTTCTAAGTGTAACTTATGATGTTCGTTTATTCTTTTCCCTGTGTTGCTACTTCCTACAATTTCGGCCTTAATGTACATTTTGCCTTGACCACGTGGATGAGCTGCCAATCCTCTTATTGTTGTTGTCAATTGTGGATGGACTGTTGAGTGTTAAGAACATAAATTTATCAATTTTGAACTCTTGAGATTATGCACTAATTGATACGAGTAATAACAAAACACTATGGCATTATTCCCTCGCAAAACAAAAAAACAACAACATTAAGTTGACTACTTGCGAGAGAGGTTTATAGACGTGCATATATAAACATCACTATCAAATGTGCCTCGAGATTGACACAAAATTTTAAAATCCAAATCAACATCCTATCTTCTAATAATTTTAATGTATTACTAAACTTAATTCCTGAAAGAAAGCGCGACCTCCGGCGCTGTACACGTCACCTGAATTACTATGAGCTGTCGGATGTCCAGCGTGCGTCCACGTTAGCCTGATCTACTGCGCGTCGGCCGAACCGACGCTTGCGCTTCGTGCACGCGAGGCTACGACGTATCCCCAGCTGTCCCTCTTCTCGCTGCTTCTCTCCATTGAGTCCTCCCCAGCCACCCCTCTTCACCAGCGCCGCCTTCTCCCTCCTCTGCCGCGCTTCTCCGCGGGTGCCTCTCTCTCTCTCGCTCGGGACCGCGCCGCCGCTTCTCCCATCGCTTCCCCTCCGCCTCCTGTCCCCTCCCTCTCCCTCCTCCGCCGCCCCTCTTCACCAGCACTGCCCTCTCCCTCCTCCTTGCACTTCTCATGGTGCCGCCCTTCTCACTTGACAACAGAGTCCTTCGCTCTTCCTCCCCGCCGTTAAGCAGCCTCCCTCCCCCGCCCGGCCTTCGGTAGTTCTTCCTCCCTCCGCCCTTCGGTCTCCCTCCATGGCGCGGCGTGCGCTCGTCCCTCACTCTCACTCCCCCGCCGCCCCCTTGGCCTCGCTCCCCCGCAGCTGTCGTTCCCTTCCTCTTCTAGCCCACAGCCTGTAACACCCTAATTTTCAGAGCCTTTTTGAAAGTTTTCAAAATAACAAGAACTATTTGGTTTTGATGGTAATTCAAAGCTTAACTGGAGAATTTCAGAATTTGAAGAGTTGAAAATGACTAAGCTAAACTTCAACTAACCCAAAACCTAGTTCTCTTGTGCGTGTGTGGTTCTGGGGTGGTCTCAGTTCTCTACGACCTTCTCTGGTGGGTCGCAGGAGGGTCCTGAGATGACCTCAAACCTCCACGCCTTCCCCTGGTCTGGCCGTGGGAGATCATTGGGGGTGCTCCTCGGCTCCTAAGACCTCCTCTAGCTTGTTCTCCTAGACTTCCAGGAGGTCCTGCTGGACCTCCTGGGAGGTCTTGGTGGACTGTCCGAGAGGTCCTTTGTGGACCTCCTAGGAGGTCCTGATGGACTTTCCAGAAGGTCTTGGAGGACCTCTCGGGTGCCCTAGGATTGGGTCGTTACAAAAGTGGTATCAGAGCCTCACATTGCAGTGCAACCTAGTAGAATGGACGTTAGTGAAGATTTCAAAATTTATTTTACAACAAAAGAAATAACTTGTTCTTTCCTTATCCGAGTCATCTTTCTATTCTTATCCCCTTCTCTGTATCTTTTCTTACTCTATTTCCCTCTTATCATTTTGCTTGCCTCAATGTTTTACAGAGGTAAATGAATTCTCTTTCCTCTGGAAAATTCTATAGGACCGAGCCTTTGAGTTCTGAGCCCTGGATACCTCGGGAAGACTGGAACCGATGGACCAACACTACAAGCTCCTGGAAGCTGCCCTTGTGAGTTCACCAGTACATCTGGGTGCCAAGTTAGGTAGCTCTGAAGTCAGAGGTGCAGGCTGAATTTGAGAAGCAAAGTTTTGAGGATTTGTTGGGATTATTGGAAGTTTTATGAATACTGGAGCATGTTGGTGAGTGTGTCTGATTGTAATGGATTAACGATGTGAGCACCCGGATTTATTAAGCTCATAATACTTAGTCATCCAATTGACCCTAGTATTATCAACCAAATAAACCAGTCTCGAGAGATGTATACTCCCGAATGCGATATACATACCTCACAACAAAAGAATGTATCAATTCCATACAACACATAGTACATAAGCAACAAACCGAAGATAATATTAATAAGGAGCAGGTTATTACAAAGAGGGCCTTACGGCCAAATAACAACAAGTACTACTAAGATAACAATGGAAGCAAAAGTGCCATAAAGATGGCTATAACACAAAAGCCAATCGGTGTGCCTTAACCCCTAGGCATCGACCGGACCGCCAAGCTAGTCGTCGAAGAAGGCGCAACACATAGCACAAAAGTGAGGCTCTTGGAGCTCACCTTCTTCCTCTGCAACAAAAGCCACAAAAAATGCCACAACCACGGGCGGATGAGTACATAAAGTACTCCATAAGACTTACGTGTGAGATAACGAGAACTATAAATAGCTACATGCAAGATTTATTTAAGTGGATGAGGCTTTGGACTCATTTTAGCATAAAGCAAGTTTCATTTGCAATAACATAATAGATTGAAGGCAATTTGGCAAAGCATTTTAATTGTTGAAATAACAACGAGTTAATAACATAGTAACAACAACAAGATCAACACAGGAAGTGACTAACCCAAGTCACCACAACAATAGCATGAACATCCATTCATACCAACCCATCAAGTTTTAATTAAATGGTTGAGACTAGTTCTTGAGCGACCTTACCAAGCATGTCCATAACCTAGGGCGAGGCTATTGAATAGTTTTAACCTGCGAGGGTGTACCAATGTACCCACACGTCCGACCGCCTTTCCTTTAAGCACACTACCTTTGGTATGCTTGCACGCAGCTAAGTCCTCTGAGACATTTCCAATGGGCGATGCTAATTACGAGCCGCTTCCCACGGGGACAAGGACACATTAGACAGACCCTAACCGGTCGCTAATGCTCCTCCCAACACCACACACACACATTGTTAAAACATACCCACCGACCAGCTCATAATTAACACCTTCCAAAGTACTTAGTCAAGAGAGGTCCCATATCCCCTCGTGTGGTTAGCACGCAAAAGCGCTTGGCTTAGTGACCCAAGTAACTTCGGTCCTTAGGGACCCAGGCATACCACCACATTCCAAAAACCGCACCATCCATCCAATATGCCCAAGTCTAAATCCATCTTTTATTTTCAGTTTTTGATTTTACAAATTAATCGAAGCACAAGTGCTGGACATATAGGAGTAATAATCAGTTTTGAGTGATCAAGACCATCGACTAAGTCGATGATCGCCCGTTACTACCGATAACTAAGCATGGCTAAGCAATGTTAACGTAAACTACTAAGTGATAAGAGCTCATCCAACGAGCTCAAACCACAGCAAATAACCTAGGCTCATGGGTAGTAGAGGATAAACAATTCCTACAGATTAGGCAACTATAGGATTGCTAGCGATATTTTAACACAAAGTAGCATGCATACATATAAGTGAAACAAAATATTAAGTTTTAAAGTAATGGGACAATGATGGAAATGATCAAACTGCTTGCCTTGCTGTTGCTGGTCAATTTGTTGCTGAGGATCGCTCACGGGATCACCACAAATGTCGAAGCCTAACGGAAAAGCGATAAAGAACCGATAAGAACAACGAAAAACCAAAAAGACTCAACAGAGAAACTTCTCCGAATGCTATGAAAATTTTACAGCAGCAAGACAATGATTTATCATGAATTTAGCAATAAGAACCAATTGATTTGGATTCTTAATGCAAAAGATATGATGAAATCAATTCTGCTCAACCTATTTAATTAGAAATATGTTACTATTCATCGCATAAAATTTTCTAGAATAGTAGTGAAGCTGAAATTTTAAGGTAGCATAAGCACCTCATAAGATGAACAGCCTAAATGGATTCATCCCAATTGGAGCTATAATGCACCTTCTATTAATTTTTGAAACAGAATTTTGAACAAAATTATAATGCATGATTATTCTTTCTGAAAACAGTAACATGTTCAAAACTATTTTTCATAGTGAGTTCGCTAATAGAGAAACCAACAAAGTTGGTCTCACTCAAAAATAATCTACAGAGCATTAGTTATGTATTTTACAAGTTAAGCATTAATTTGAGTGTATATTTAAAGTGAGTTTTAAAATCTAATGGCAAAACTGTGCTCTGGAGCTGAACTCAACTTACAATCATTTTTGGATTAAAGTCAAGTTCAAGACAGAGCTAACACAATTTGAATGACCTCAATTGGATTTAAAATGAAAAAGATATGGAATTCTAAAGTTATACCTTATTTCAGTTTATACTTAAGAGTTCCTTGGAATTTCTAAAACCCACAAGGACATGGGAGGGCGTGAGCCACGAGATATCAGATCTAACGGCTCAAGACCTCCCGAGAACAACGCACTACAAGACTCGAGGTCCAGAGGTCCTGGACCTCCTAGCAACGCACATGCGCTTGAGTGAGGGAGGTCGTGGCCGTAGATGGGGAATCAGCGGACCACAGCGATGGGGGAGGACCGGGACGGTCCAGATCAAACGAGGAGGTCTGAATGGTGAGATCTTCCAAGGAAGATCTAAACTATCAAGATCTCCCCAAGGAAGATCTACATCGTCAAGACCTCTCGAGGAGGTCTGGGCGGTCCAGATTTTCCAAGGAGGACCTTAATGGTCTAGATTGTCCCGGGGAGGACCTTAACGGTCAAGGCAACAACACAGAGGTCTGGGCGGTTCAGATCCACTTGGGGTGGTCTGAACGGCCAAGATCTAACAAGGGAGGTCCTAAATGCCTCAGATTTCCTTTGGGAGGTGCAGGCGGCTAAGATTTACCCGAGGAGGTCCACAAGGTTAAGAGGACCTCGGGGAGGTCCTACGGTGGAGATCAACACGGGGAGGACCTCAGCGGCTAAGATCTCCCACAAGGAGGTCCTAGCGGTCAAGATCGCAAGGAGGGAGGTCTGGGGTTGTCCTACAAAGACCAAGGGTGGTCTTTGCAAAGAGACCCCAGGGAGGTCTTTGAGGAGGTCTTTGCCAAAGTCCACGGGTGGTCCTCGGCAAAGAGGTCCCAGAGATGCACTGCTGCTGGGAGACCAGCCTTGGCCTTAATTGCGCAACAAGGGACGAAAACAAGGCATTAAAGGTGACCGAAGTTTACCAATGATAAGCAATGATGATCGCGATTAAGGAGAGATCTTTGTCCTAACGACAATGGCACGGTGCCATTGTCGTCCGACAAAACCCCGAGAGGCTCCCAAGGCTTGTCATGGCGATGAGGACCTCATGGCGCCATCCAGAGACACCAGCGTGTGCGCAATAGTGTTGCGACACGCCAGGAGCCGTTCGGCGGCGGGGTGGCCTGAGCGGCGACGAGCCGTAGATTGGCGGCGCAAAACACACGGCCAAAACACAAACAGCGATAAAGAGCTCCGTAGCGTACATTCAAGCGTGTGCCCAAGAAAAGCTCCGCAACAACATACCGCGGGTGCAGCATCTGGGACTACCGGGAGGGTTACGGAGGTCGCGGAGGTCTTTGAGGAGGTTGGGGCGTGGAGGACCGGAGTTGGGGAAGAAGGGTTGCTCCACGGCCAACTCCAAGCTCCAAGCTCAAGTCAAGCCTCTTGAAAATGTCAACCCAATTGAGGTTAGGGTTAACTCCGGGAGGTGCAGGGAGCACAAAGTGAACAAGAGGTTGAAGAGGGAGCCCTTTGGAACCTTTGTGCCACCGAGGGCTCCAAGCTTCAACAATGGCGGCCAAAAAGGGAGGTTAGTGGAGGGATGCTCGCCAAGCACAAGCAAGGCCAAGCTCAATGGTGTGTAAAAGAAGCCAAGAACAGCAGTGGGGGTTTTATAGCTAGGGAAAAAGAGGTCTGGACCACGGGTTAAGCTCATGGTGAGCTTAGCCCAAGGGCGCCCACAGGAGGTCCATGGGGTTGGACAAGATGGATGGGACAGTAGGTCGGGACGGGGCATGGGCTAGGGGCGGAAAAGCAGCGACATACATTTAATGCCCCGAGCCTGAGCCATTGGATGTGACAAGGCTCGACTTTGCCCATTGCCATGGCTCGCACGCGCATCAAGGTAGGAGAAAAACAGGATCTCACATCCACCGTTGGATTACGTGGATGGGGAGGTCTGACCCTCGGATTTTAAGTTTGAACCGTTATGTTTTAAGTGGTGGGAGGAGGTCCAGCCACACGATTGAAAGGAGGTCGTGGCCTCCGATTTCCATAATCTTGAATCTTGCGTGGAAAAAGGGACGGGAGGTCCAAAGCGTTGGATCTCAATCAGCAGTGCAGACCTCTGTGAGGTCTTAACCGCACACGAACTTCAGAACCTGAGGGGGAGGTCATGGCCTTTGGATTTAAATCTAAGGGCCACGATCTCACGTGCGCGGGGAGGTCGGATGCGCACGAGGAAGGGAGGAGGTCGTGACCGTAGATTTTAAATCCAACGGTGCACAACATACGATGGGGAGGTTTGGTGCGCTAGATTTTGAGGGGAGGTCGTGGGCTGTTGGATCTAATCCAACGGCTACGACCTCAACAAAGTGGGAGGACCTCGCAGAGAAGGTTTGCAGAGGAGGTCGTGGCCTTAGGATTGAATCCAACGGCTACGACCTCAAGTGAGTACAAAATGGAGGTCAAGGTGGTTTGAGCTCGCGGGGAGGTCAGGGCCATGGATTTTTGATCCAGCGGCCAAGACCTGATGAGGTGGGGTGGTCCTGGCTGCGATGATTGAGGAGGAGGAGGTCGTGGCTGTTAGATATGAATCCAACGGCTACGACCTCAAGTGGTTTAAGGAGGTCCGATGAGCTGAGGAGTGGGTTGGGTTTAACCCAGATAGGAAAATGGCTCAGCCCAAGGAACAGTGTAAAGTTTTGAATTCAATTTTAACAGCTGAGACTTTAGGGATTCATTTGAGATAGCAATTCAACTCCAAAATTTATAAAATTTTAACTGGAGCTTGCTGACAATGAGATTAACCTTGCATAAAATTTCCAGAGGTTATTATGCAATGCATTTTTCTCAGGAAATTCATGAAGGTTGTTCAAGGATTTGGTTTACCTCCAAAATTTATCAAACAAGTTTTACAACTTGTGATGTTTTTCAGAGGGGTCCCACATCAGTTTTAGGACCAAGGAAAATATTTTCCAAATGTTTGGCATAAGATTTAAGATAATTGGAAAAAGGAGTTTGACTTTTGGTCAACAAGAGCTTTGTGTTTTTGGATTACACAACTCTTGGACTAGAATCACAGGAGAGATTAGGGGTTTTCAAGATGTGAGAAAAAGTTTTAATTTCTACACATATAATTATATTTGAACAAACCCTGTTTATACATTTGGGATGTTACAAAATCTCCCCCCCCTTACAAAAATCTCGTCCCGAGATTTTGGCTCAGGCGGGGAAAGAGGATGGGTAGTCTTTCCGTTTCCATGTAACTCCATCCACGGAATGATTTGGCCATAGAACTTTTAGGATCTTGAGGACATGATTCCTTGATCTTCATTTAGCTTCTTCAACGATGCGAACCTTCCTTTAAGATTCTATCCATTTATAATATTTTTGTTGTACTTGGACCTAATTCTCGAATCTGTTCAGTCCAATCAACACTTTATTTAGTTACATATTGTTCCCATTTCGTTCCTTGTCGAGGCGGATTTTATTGATTTGTTTTATTGCATTGTTTCTCGTCGGTCACAATTCGACCAATCTTCTTGCACATCAAGAATTTCCAGCGAACTTACTCGGTTGGAACAGGAGGCACTTCTTAATTTGGGACACATGGAAAACATCATGTACCCCCTCAAGTGCAGTTGGCAACTCCAACTTATAGGCAATGACCCTTTCTTTTCGATAATGCGGTAAGGATCCGCATATCGAGGAGCTAACTTACCCATAACGCATTTAAGCGTTGATGGCCCTTCAAAGGAGAGACTTTGAGATAAACAAAGTCATTAGGCTCAAAACGCAACTCACGTCGACGGCGATCCGCATAGCTCTTTTGCTGGATTGAGTACGTGCGCAAACGCCACGAATAAAATTTGGACTTGGCGCTCGACCTCATTGATTGAGTCCGGGCCAAAAGAGGTCTTCGCCGGTCTCGACCAGTTCAACGGGGTTCTACACTTTCTCCCGTACAAGGCCTCGAAAGGTGCCATACCGAGACTGGCCTGAAAGCTGTTGTTATAAGAAAACTCGGCGAATGGCAAGTATTTCTCCCAATGCTTCCCATATGAAAGGACACAAGCACGAAGCATGTCTTCCAAAACTTGGTTGACCCTCTCGGTCTGACCATCAGTTTGAGGGTGAAATGCCATGCTAAAGGTAAGACGGGTTCCCATAGCCTCTTGTAAACTATGCTAAAATCGAGAAGGGAGCAGAGAAGCACGATCTGAAACAACCGTCTTCAGTACACCGTGCAAACTTACGATGCGGAATATGTAGAGATCCTTTGGAAAACCTACAAGAAGGTTATTTTTGGACAGACTGAGAGCTTGTTCTTGATTCGATGGTTGGTGGTGCATGGCCGTTGTTAGTTGGTGGAATGATTTATGCAGTTAATTCGGAACAACTTGTGCAGTTAATTCGAGCGATTTATTTGGTTAATTCCACTAACAACGGGATCTCGACCGCTAACTAGCTTTACGGAGTCATCCCTCCACGACTAGCTATCTTAAAGGGACTAAGGTCGTTCTTAGTTGGTGGAGCAATTTGTGCAGTTACTCCACTAACAAAGCGAGACCTTGGTCGGTTAACTAGCTATATGGAGTCATCCCTCATGACTAGTCTCTTACAAAGGATTATGGTGTTTAGGCCACGAAGGTTCGAGCAACAACGGTATGTGATGCCTTTAAAATGTAAAGGGGCGGAAATGTGCCACTTTAGTCAAGCGATCGATGCAACCCAGATGGCATCATTTTTCTTAGGGGTTCGGGGTAGACTAGTAGACCTTTTGAAGCGGGGTGGTGCCGAGCACGGATAAAAGAGTGAAATCGGGATCACCAACAATGATAAAAGATGGAGATACAAGGAAATGAGGTGCTCTGAATCGAATAAAATAATATCCGGCAAGAGTTAGCGAAGCGTACCTAACACGACGTCGGTGCCTCGAGCTTTCTCGGTGAGATGGAGTCGATTGGATTACAAACGATCTTTTCTTTGCTTCAAAGGGCAATTGTTGGCGTAATGCCCTTATAGTTGCGAGAAGAAACAAGTGATCTGGCAAATGGATTGCTATGCTTCATAGGGCAATTGTTGGCGTAGTGCCCTTCTTGCTACAAAAGAAACAAGTGATCCGGCATCGATTTGCGGGGACCACCTTGCGACTCGCAGTGTGCGTGATGGAGGCACGACTGCGAGCGACGAGGGGTTCTTTGCAAGCTTCTTAGGACAATTATTAGCATAATGGCCCTTGAGATTGCGAAGAAACAAGTGACACCGGCGACCTTCTTTGGAGTCACCCCGAGTCCTCTCTTGACACTGCTGACGATCCTCGACTTTCTCTTTTTGCCCATAGCAACAACAGGATTTTCACCACAAGTGAAAGTCGGAAGGCATGGGTCGGTAATTTGTCCATAACTCCTCGGACAAATCACCCAGAACTTCTCGATTTGGAGGCATTGGCGATTGCAATACTTGCAGATGACCGAAGAAAGCGATCGCTGCAGTTCAATGACTTGGCAATCACCGAGTTCAAGCTACACTCCTTGGGATAGCGATCGCTTCCCCGCAGAGAGAAACAAGTAACTTTGGCGGCCAGTCAATCTCGGGTAAGTGGTCTTTGTCACAGTTTGGACAGGATGTGGTACCTTGGTTCTTTGTAGTGTCCTTCCTCACCACAGCGCCGACACACCTTGACTCTTCCTAGTTCGCAATCTTGGTGAAATGCCCTCTTCACCACACCAAGGCAAAAGGAGGCGATTGCCGCTTTTAGAGCAATAGGGCCACAATCCAAACACTTGCGAGGCGAGTAAACACAAGTCTCTCTGGACGGTGGAGCTAGGGAGAATTTCGTCCCCACCGACTTGCGACCTAGTCCGCTCTTGGACTATTGGACATCTGCTCTGAAGAGATGGGTTAACACGAAACCCAAGGACTAGAAGTTGAAGAAAGCGAAAAGGGATGCCAACGACTAGGAGAATGGAATATCACCCTAAACGAAAGCCAAAACAGCGAGTAAATCAACTTTAGAAGCTTCTAAAAGACTCTAAAAACAGCCAAGAAACACCAAAAGCAAGGCTCAACTTCTCAACTCAACTAACCCGTATTGAATGAACGAGTAATTGATCGAGAAGATTAAAGATCAGATTGTAAGATGAGATCTAAAACTATTAGAGAGCAAGGTTAATGCAGCGAAATAAGTGTTAGATACTTAGCTAACTAGTATCACATCTTACCCTTTTATTCCCACAATTTTTAGTTGAATTATCCTCTCATTATCTATCCTAATTAGAAACCTTTGAGGCTGCTGTCAGGAAATTTGATGCTTCTGTCAGATTTGCATCAAGCTCCTCGTCGAATCACCGACTCGAACTTCAAAACCTTGTAGTGGGCAGCTCACACTTCAATTTGCCAATCTCATTGATTCCCCAAAACCCCATTAATCGATAACAACTATTTTGTAGAAGGAAGAGAAAACAACTTTTAAAACTTAAATTAGAGTGAGATGAGAAAAGAAAGCTAAGATAGATGAGGAGTAAAATCGAGAATTTTCTTAAGCTTTCAAAACTCATTTGATACTTTGAAATTAGGTTTTCAAAATACCCTAAAACGACCAAGCTTGCGTTACTACGGTCGAAGCGGCTCGATACCAACTTTTGTGAGCACCGATTTATTAAGCTCATAATACTTAGTCATCCAATTGACCTAGTATTATCAACCAAATAAACCAGTCTCGAGAGATGTATACTCCCGAATGCAGTATACATACCTCATAACAAAAGAATGTATCAATTCCATACAACACATAGTACATAAGCAACAAACCGAAGATAATATTAATAAGGACGAGGTTATTACAAAGAGGGCCTTACGGCCAAATAACAACAAGTACTACTAAGATAACAATGGAAGCAAAAGTGCCATAAAGATGGCTATAACACAAAGCCAATCGGTGTGCCTTAACCCTAGGCATCGTGGGACCGCCAAGCTAGTCGTCGAAGAAGGCGCAACACATAGCACAAAAGTGAGGCTATTGGAGCTCACCTTCTTCCTCTGCAACAAAAGCCACAAAAAATGCCACAACCACGGCGAGATGAGTACATAAAGTACTCCATAAGACTTACGTGTGAGATAACGAGAACTATAAATAGCTACATGCAAGCTTTATTTAAGTGGATGAGGCTTTGGACTCATTTTAGCATAAAGCAAGTTTCATTTGCAATAACATAATAGATTGAAGGCAATTTGGCAAAGCATTTTAATTGTTGAAATAACAACGAGTTAATAACATAGTAACAACAACAAGATCAACACGAAGTGACTAACCCAAGTCACCACAACAATAGCATGAACATCCATTCATACCAACCCATCAAGTTTTAATTAAATGGTTGAGACTAGTTCTTGAACGACCTTACCAAGCATGTCCATAACCTAGGGCGAGGCTATTGAATAGTTTTAACCTGCGAGGGTGTACCAATGTACCCACACGTCCGACCGCCTTTCCTTTAAGCACACTACCTTTGGTATGCTGCAAGCAGCTAAGTCCTCTGAGACATTTCCAATGGGCGATGCTAATTACGAGCCGCTTCCCACGGGGACAAGGACACATTAGACAGACCCTAACCGCCTGCTAATGCTCCCTCCCAACACACACACACACATTGTTAAAACATACCCACCGACCAGCTCATAATTAACACCTTCCAAAGTACTTAGTCAAGAGGTCCCATATCCCCTCGTGTGGTTAGCACATAAAAGCGCTTGGCTTAGTGACCCAAGTAACTCGGTCCTTAGGGACCGAGCATACCACCACATTCCAAAAACCGCACCATCCATCCAATATGCCCAAGTCTAAATCAATATTTTATTTTCAGTTTTTGATTTTACAAATTAATCGAAGCACAAGTGCTGGACATATAGGAGTAATAATCAGTTTTGAGTGATCAAGACCATCGACTAAGTCGATGATCGCCCGATTACTACCGATAACTAAGCATGGCTAAGCAATGTTAACGTAAACTACTAAGTGATAAGAGCTCATCCAACGAGCTCAAACCACAGCAAATAACCTAGGCTCATGGGTAGTAGAGGATAAACAATTCCTCTGATTAGGCAACTATAGGATTGCTAGCGATATTTTAACACAAAGTAGCATGCATACATATAAGTGAAACAAAATATTAAGCTTTAAAGTAATGGGACAATGATGGAAATGATCAAACTGCTTGCCTTGCTGTTGCTGGTCAATTTGTTGCTGAGGATCGCTCACGGGATCACCACAAATGTCGGCCTAACGGAAAAGCGATAAAGAACCGATAAGAACAACGAAAAACCAAAAAGACTCAACAGAGAAACTTCTCCGAATGCTATGAAAATTTTACAGCAGCAAGACAATGATTTATCATGAATTTAGCAACAAGAACCAATTGATTTGGATTCTTAATGCAAAAGATATGATGAAATCAATTCTGCTCAGCCTATTTAATTAGAAATATGTTACTATTCATCGCAAAATTTTCTAGAATAGTAGTGAAGCTGAAATTTTTAAGGTAGCATAAGCACCTCATAAGATGAACAGCCTAAATGGATTCATCCCAATTGGAGCTATAATGCACCTTCTATTAATTTTTGAAACAGGAATTTTGAACAAAATTATAATGCATGATTATTCTTTCTGAAAACAGTAACATGTTCAAAACTATTTTTCATAGTGAGTTCGCTAATAGAGGAAACCAACAAAGTTGGTCTCACTCAAAAATAATCTACAGAGCATTAGTTATGTATTTTACAAGTTAAGCATTAATTTGAGTGTATATTTAAAGTGAGTTTTAAAATCTAATGGCAAAACTGTGCTCTGGAGCTGAACTCAACTTACAATCATTTTTGGATTAAAGTCAAGTTCAAGACAGAGCTAACACAATTTGAATGACCTCAATTGGATTTAAAATGAAAAAGATATAGAATTCTAAAGTTATACCTTATTTCAGTTTATACTTAAGAGTTCTTGGAATTTCTAAAACCCACAAGGACATGGGAGGGCGTGAGCCACGAGATCTCAGATCTAACGGCTCAAGACCTCCCAGAGAACAACGCACCCACAAGACTCGAGGTCCAGAGGTCCTGGACCTCCTAGCAACGCACATCGTGAGGTGAGGGAGGTCGTGGCCGTAGATGGGGAATCAACGGACCCTAGCGATTGGGGAGGACCAGGGGCGGTCCAGATCAAACGAGGAGGTCTGAATGGTGAGATCTTCCAAGGAAGATCTAAACTATCAAGATCTCCCCAAGGAAGATCTACATCGTCAAGACCTCTCGAGGAGGTCTGGGACAGTCCAGATTTTCAAGGGAGGATCTTAATGGTCTAGATTGTCCCGGGGAGGACCTTAGCGGTCAAGGCAACAACACGAGAGGTCTGGGCGGTTCAGATCCACTTGGGGTGGTCTGAGCGGCCAAGATCTAACAAAGGGAGGTCCTAAGCGGCTCAGATTTCCTTTGGGAGGTGCAGGCGGCTAAGATTTACCCGAGGAGGTCCACAAGGTTAAGAGGACCTCGGGAGGTCCTACAGTGGAGATCAACAGGGGAGGACCTCAGCGGCTAAGATCTCCCACAAGGAGGTCCTAGCGGTCAAGATCGCAAGGAGGAGGTCTGGGGTTGTCCTACAAAAGACCAAGGGTGGTCTTTGCAAAGAGACCCCGAGGGAGGTCTTTGGGGTGGTCTTTGCCAAAGTCCACGGGTGGTCCTTTGGCAAAGAGGACCCCGAGATGATGCTGTGGGAGACGGCCTAGCGCCTTAATTGCGCAACAAGGGCGAGAAAACAAGGCATTACAGGTGACCGAGGTTTACCAATGATAAGCAATGATGATCGCGATTAAGGGAGATCTTTGTCCTAACGACAATGCACGGTGCCATTGTCGTCCGACAAAACCCCGAGAGGCTCCCAAGGCTTGTCGCCGGCGATGAGGACCTCGTGGCGCCATCCAGAGACACCAGCGTGTGCGCAATAGTGTTCTTGCGACACGCCTATTCGGCGGGGGTGGCCTGAACGACAACGAGCCGTAGATTGGCGGCGCAAAAACACGGCCAAAACACAAACAGCGATAAAGAGCTCCGGCGTACATTCAAGCGTGTGCCTAAGAAAAGCTCCGCAACAACATACACGGTGGTGGCAAGATCTGGGACTACCGGAGGGTTACACGGAGGTCACGGAGGTGCCGAGGAGGTTGGGGGCGTGGAGGACGGAGTTGGGGAAGAAGGGTTGCTCCACGGCCAACTCCAAGCTCAAGCTCCAAGTCGAGCCTCTTGAAAATGTCAACCCAATTGAGGTTAGGGTTAACTCCAGGAGGTGCAGGGAGCACAAAGTGAACAAGAGGTTGAAGAGGAGCCTTTGGAACCTTTGTGCCACCGAGGGCTCCAAGCTTCAACAATGGCGGCCAAAAAGGGAGGTCGGTGGAGGGATGCTCGGCCAAGCACAAGCAAGGCCAAGCTCAATGGTGTCTAAAAGAAGCCAAGAACAAAGTGGGGGTTTTATAGCTAGGGCAAAAGAGGTCTGGACCACGGGTTAAGCTCATGGTGAGCTTAGCCCAAGGGCGTCCACGGAGGTCCATGGGGTTGGACAAGATGGATGGGACAGTAGGTCGAGGATAGGGCATGGGCTAGGGGCGGGAAAAGCAGCGACATGCATTTAATGCCCCGAGCCAGAGCCGTTGGATGTGACAAGGCTCGACTTTGCCCATTGCCATGGCTGCTTGCAGCATCCAAGGTAGGAGAAAAACAGGATCTCACATCCACCGTTGGATTACGTGGATGGGGAGGTCTGACCCTCGGATTTTAAGTTTGAACCGTTATGTTTTAAGTGGGTGGGAGGAGGTCCCAGCCACACGATTGAAAGGGAGGTCGTGGCCCTCCGATTTCCATAATCTTGAATCTTGCGTGGAAAAAGGGACAGAGGTCCAAAGCGTTGGATCTCAATCCAGCAGTGCAGACCTCTGTGAGGTCTTCTCGCACACGAACTTGAGAACACGAGGGAGGTCATGGCCTTTGGATTTAAATCTAAGGGCCACGATCTCACGTGTCTTGGGAGGTCGGATCTTGCGAGGAAGGAGGAGGTCGTGGAGTAGATTTTAAATCAACGGTGCACAACATACGATGGGGAGGTTTGGTGCGCTAGATTTTGAGGGAGGTCGTGTCTTTGTTGTATCTCGATCCAACGGCCTCGACCTCAACAAAGTGGGAGGACCTTGCGAGAAGGTTTGCAGAGGAGGTCGTGGCCTTAGGATTGAATCCAAGACTCGACCTCAAGTGAGTACAAAATGGAGGTCAAGGTGGTTTGAGCTCATGGGAGGTCGAGGCCATGGATTTTGATCCGTGCCAAGACGATGAGGTGGGGAGGTCCTGGCTGCGATGATTGAGGAGGAGGAGGTCGTGGCTGTTAGATATGAATCCAACGGCTACAACCTCAAGTGGTTTAAGGAGGTCCGATGAGCTGAGGAGTGGGTTGGGTTCAACCCAGATAGGAAAATGGCTCAGCCCAAGGAACAGTGTAAAGTTTTGAATTCAATTTTAACAGCTGAGACTTTAGGGATTCATTTGAGATAGCAATTCAACTCCAAAATTTATAAAATTTTAACTGGAGCTTGCTGACAATGAGATTAACCTTGCATAAAATTTCCAGAGGTTATTATGCAATGCATTTTTCTCAGGAAATTCATGAAGGTTGTTCAAGGATTTGGTTTACCTCCAAAATTTATCAAACAAGTTTTACAACTTGTGATGTTTTTCAGAGGGGTCCCACATCAGTTTTAGGACCAAGGAAAATATTTTCCAAATGTTTGGCACAAGATTTAAGATAATTGGAAAAAGGAGTTTGACTTTTGGTCAACAAGAGCTTTGTGTTTTGGATTACACAACTCTTGGACTCGAATCCTGAGGAGAGATTAGGGGTTTTCAAGATGTGAGAAAAAGTTTTAATTTCTACACATATAATTATATTTGAACAAACCTGTTTATACATTTGGGATGTTACAAAAGAGGATCTGAATAGTGGACTGTACAATTTGAGCAAATAAAAGTTGATCTGGAAGGAAAGTTATGGTGGGTCATGAAAAGATAGGAATTCCAAGTATTGATTCGATTACTAGGATAAATTGAATACCCCTAAAATCTGGAGTAGATTGCAATGTTGATTGGAGGCCCAGACTTGAATCTGTGGGATATACTGGACTTGGATGGATACAATCAAATAGGAAATTCGGTTTTGAAAGGGATCTTGATTGAATTATAGGAATAAGTCTTGATCAGATCCTGGAATTGCATAACGGTCGTATTTTGAAAGGTATGCTTGAAGGGTATCTTGTTGATATTAAGACTGATCAATTAGCTGCTGGATAGTTGCGGATGTAGTAATTTATTGGATCAAATTTAAACTTGTGCCTAGGAAATCTTTTATTCCGAAAATGGGGAATTGTGTGATCTTTCCCATTGATCAGAACTCAGATTGAATAATTGAGTCCTTCTAATTGGGTGATCTGAGGTATGTGAGTTGGTGGATCATTGTTAAACCGGTGGTTTGCATAAGTCTTTTGAAAGGATTTATGATACACTCTTGTGAGCGGTAATGTCGATTAAAAGCTGGTGGAATAAGATGAGTAATTAGATTCTTTTAAAGGTGTGACTTGATATATATATATATATATATATATATATATATATATATATACATATATTCATGGATTTGGTGGATTTTAATAATAGTGCGTTGTGGATCTAGCGAATTTGGGAAGCTTGATTCTTAGCTCTTAACTAGCCCACAGTACTGGTTAAAGCAAGTGGCTCCTAAAGAGAGATTTGGAAGAAGAGAAGCATTGTCGTCTCTACCCTTGAGGGCTACATGCAAGACCTTAGAGGACGTTTGGTCACCCAACCCCTAGCCTAAATTGTCCAGACTCCTCCTATATAGGGAGCCTGTTACGATTTAGTATGAGGATCGCTAGAGTCTTTGCTAGTTGTTGGGTTCTTCTAAGTAAAATTGTTGTTGGGTTACTGTGTTGGGTTGTTTCTTGGTCTGCATTTCCTTTTGGTCTCTTTTGTCCCTTCCCTATCCTTGGTCCCATTTCATAACCTTCGGAGCACCAGTGAGATGGGGAGACCTCATTGCTCTCGGGTGGAAGTTACTTGGCGACCATGTCCCTCAGTGGTAGTCTTAGAAGGACCCTAACCGTTGTCCACAGAAGTCCTCCAAAATCTGAATCAGTTTTTCATCACCCAGACCCAACTGATGCAACAGTTAATGCAGCAATTGAATGGCAATAATGCCTCCTTAGCCACACCCTCTGCCGCACCAGAAGAGCGTACCTGCGAAGAGCTATCCGAGGATGAGCCACTGGAAGTCCCTCCTAATGAAAATGCGAGCCATATCATTCTTGAAGGCCGCCACCCTTGGAAATCGTGCCTTTGCTCTGGATGTGGTGGACAAGGGCATTTTGCTTATGGATGTCCCGAAAGGAAAACCGAACAAGAAATTCTATCGCTAGGCTATGCTTGACACCGGACACTATTTCATCAGGTGTCTTAGAAGAAAAGAAACCCAGTACCAAGTTTGCTACTATTGTGGCAAGGAGGGCCACTTTGTCAAGCAATGCCACTTACAAGCAAATCCGGCGCCACAAGTAGCCTCGATTCAAAAAGCAGTCGAGAAGAACTTAGGGCCCAGCTCAGCGATTATGAATTGCTCCAGCAATGAAGACCAGGAGCCCTTGAGGACATATTTGACCTCTGCAGCACAACCTCAGTGTGTGAGTAATCAAGCCGCCCCCAATCCAGCCGAAAAAGGCAGGACCAGTCCCAAAGCGCTCAACCTTCAAGCTCCCTGCCATCCTCAGGGCAAGGGACATAAAAGGAAGATGAAAGATCAAGTGCAGGACCTTGTGAAGATCTCCAAGACCCATACGATTGATGGACACTCCCTCCAGAACAAGACGCTAAAAGCCAGGGTGCAGAGTTTCCATTGTTGGGATAAGCGGCATCGTGCCAAGGGATGCCCAGAAAGGTGGTTAGCACTTCTCCCGGACAGTATTCCGGAAGCTACCCTTATTGCAACAATTTTACCAGCAGCAGGAAGAAAGAACAATAAGAGGATTTTGTCGCAAGTGCAAAAGTACAGAAGCATAGGCTTGCCAATGCCCCAAGATGAGGCAGTGAAGCATCAAGCCAGCCCTAGCACCTCCAGGTTATCTGCTCTAGGCCAACCCCAGAAGAAGTTCCCTCCTATTGCAAGTGTCATGTGCTTCTATTGCAAGGAGTTGGGACATTACGCCAATAAATGTCCAAAAAGGCAGGCAGTGAAGTTGACAGGTAAGCAGCAGCTCTAGTTGCCCTTTGCTGCCCACCTCCTTCTTTCTAGTCTTTTCGAATCTCGGGGTCGAGATTCCCTTAAGGGGGGTAGGTTTGTAACACCCTAATTTTCAGAGCCTTTTTGAAAGTTTTGAAAATAACAAGAACCATTTGGTTTTGATGGTAATTCAAAGCTTAACTGGAGAATTTCAGAATTTGAAGAGTTGAAAATGACTAAGCTAAACTTCAACTAACCCAAAACCTAGTTCTCTTGGTGTTGCTCTAGCTCTCTGGAGCTACCTTTCGTTCTCTTGATGAGATTTCCTTTCCTCTATTCTATTCGGACAATCTTCTACGCCCAGACCTTCTCTCCTGTCTAGCTATCTCCTGGAAGCCATATCCCCTTTATGTCTGGAGCTCTTTTGTGAGTCTAGACCTCCTTGGTATCTAGACTGCCTTGGTACTTAGGCCTCTTCTTTGTTGGCCTGAATATCTTTATGGTTCAGACTTTTTCTTTTCCTCTTTGTTCATCTGAACCTCCTCGGGTTCATTTCAAAGCCCTTTGGTGCTCCCTTGAGCCCTTCAAGCTCCAATGGACTTTCCTTGGATCCTCTGGGTGTGCTCATTCGGACTGCCATGGCGAGTCTTTTGGACCTCCCGCCCATAAGACCTCCTCCAGTCCTTTGCAAGGATCTTCCTTGCGGTTTGAAACCACCTTGTGGTCGGGACTTCGAGTCTGTGCTTGGACTTTCCACCTTTGAGATCTTGACCCTCGGGATCTCCTTTGAGATCTGGCGTCGGGACCTCTTGGATGCCCTCACTCTTAATGGTTTGGACCTCTGTGGGGTCTAGCTCTCTTTGTGTTTAAACCATTGAGGTTTAGACCTCCTTTGTGTTTAAACCTTCTTTTGTGTTGGACCTTTTTAGGTTGATTTGTAACATCTGATTTCTAAATCCTTGTTAAAGTGTGTAAAACAAATTAAAACTATTTTGTTTTGATGAGAATTCAAAGTTTGGTTCGGCTGGAGAGGTTTAAGTTGTTGATACCTCCTTTTGGTATGCTCAGTGGACCTTCCTTTAGCCTATCTCTTTTGGGCTATGTAGGTTTAGACCTTCTCTGTGGCCTAGATCTCCCCAGTGGTTCTTGAGGTTAGACTCCCTTGGGGCTCAGACCTTTTTACACTTGGACATATTACATGTCCAGGCCTTTCTCTTTGAGTTTGATCACCTTGGATCTCTTTGTTGGTTTGAATCTCTTTGGATCAGACCTCTTTTCTGTTCAGACTTCTCTTAAGTTTAGACCCCTTGTTGCCTGGGCACTTTCTTATGCCCAGACCTCTTTTCATTCGGACCTCCTTAGGGTTCATTCTAACCACCACGGCTTTTGATCCCACCCTAGAGGTTGGAGCCTCCTTTGAGTTGCCTTGACTCATGTACTTCTGTTGGACCACCTTTTGTGAATATTCCCGTGGGATCCCTCTCTTTCTCGGAACTCCTCTGCCTGGACCTCTCCTTGTTTCGAATCTAACGGTTTGGACCTCCCCTCACCTTGAATCCAAAGGCCCAGACCTTCCCGTGCGTTATTTATCTCTGGAGACCTCCCCTGCACGTGTGATCTTGGCTGTTGGACCTCCCTCTCGGAGATCCAACCGCCCGGACCTCAACTTGTCTTTAATCTCAACCACGGGCCCTCTTTGTAGTTCTCTGGACCTCCTGTCCAAGACCTCTCCATGGCCTATTAAACCTGGCCCTGGACTTCCTCGCCCGACCTCCCTTGAAGAGATCCTAACCGTCAGGACCTCCTGTTGTTGATCCTGACCGTCGGGACCTCCCCATGTCCAGACCTCCTCTGCATGTCTGGACCTCCTCAACCTTTAGACCTCCCTGTCCTTCGGGCCTAGGACCTCCTAAGCCTCTCGGACCTCCTCAAGGATCTCCCCTGCGGGGCAAGACCTCCCTCTTGACTGTTGTTTCTAAGTTGGTCGCCCCCCTGCCAGTCTTGGTCATTCTCATTTCCTCCGCCACATTAATATCTTGGGCATTTAATGCATGTCTTGTCACATTAAATGCATCCATATACGTGGTGTTTACTTTGAATCTGGTCACTTAGCCGTACTCTGACATCCTTCTTTGTTCCTTCCCATAGCAACATACGTTGTCCTTCCTCGTACCTTTTATCCAGAATGGTAGTGACACCTGCCCTGCCACTCACCTACCTTTGACCCATTTCTATACTTATCCTTGACACGTATATTTCTAGTTTTCTTCACCACCTTGACTACAATCAGACCAAGAAATTCTACCACATCACCTTTCTCCACACTCTGATATCTTAGCTCACGATCAGTGGCTCTCCAGGGAAGACCTTGCTGTCCACGACCTCCCCTCCATCCATTGTTCCTTCTTGTCCCTGGTGAGTCCCCTGGCGATCTCCTCCACTCTTGTTTTTGCCACTGCACTGAGCTGGTCGTGTCCTTCTCAGGACCTCCCCTGGTGGACACCTTCTGGATTTCTATGGCCTTTATTTGAGGACCTCCTCTCTGGACTTTGCGCAAGGATCATCTCTCAGGGCCTCTCTGTTGTAATACTTAAGTCGCTCCTTTGGGGTCTTTTGCTAAAGACCACCTAATCTCGTAAGCTTAGACCTCCTCCAAAAGAACTTTGTTCTAAGTCTGATACTCTTACATTAATTGAGTTTTGAGGTTCCTCTGGAGTTCTTTTGGTTCTTTGCTTGAGTCTCTGTTGGTTCTTTATTTGGAGCTTGGTCTGAATATGTTCTTTTGACCGTATAGATCTTGGCGTTTCGAGAGAGCCGAGCCGTGAGAGAGAGTAGATCCTTGTTGCATCAAGCAAGAGGCAAGTTACGCTCTTGATCATATTGCACCCAGTAATTCAAATTAATTATGTCCTGTTTTAATGTATAATGCATGCCTATTTCTACCAAGTTATTTCAATACCTGTTTTAAATCCATAGTTATGCCTACTTCCTTTGTATGGCCACTGTTGACTTGAACTGAGCATGTTGTCACCACTAGATCAAACTTGGGTCATGCAATAGTGTGAGCCAAGACCATTTGAAAAACATATGCTTAGTCATGCTTAGACCAAAAGTATTGATTTGGGGAAATCTTTACCATCATGACCAAACACTGTTTTAAATGTTTTTACCATAACATTGAGTTGTCATGGAAGGATGAAAATGTTGCTGGGGAAGCAAGGAAAATGAAAATGGATTGGGACTGGGGCGAATTGGTTGGATTGGCTGGTGCAATGTTTGTGCACGGACTCTATCCTGGTAAAGGTGGAGGTCCAGGGGTTTGTGAAAGTCGCCCTAGTCATGTGAGGACCGGTCTTTGAGCGACCAATGCCATGCTTATAATGGGCTATGCCACAATCGTGCAACCACATGTCTCTAGTGTGGGGCGTGGGATCTGGCTGAATAATTTGCAAAACTCCACCATAGGCTGCTCCATTGGAGGTGTGGGAGGTCTTATATGGCCAATGGTCTTTTATAACCCTCTCGTTCCCCTTGGTGCAAGAGGGGCTTCATTTGGATTGCGTCCATAGGGGTGAAACCTTAGCAATGAAAGGTGTGGTGGAGCAATGCATTGTAAAGGCCTTGTCATGAACTCTAGACCTCTTACCTTGGCAAGTGAGAGGTGGCACTTTCAAGATGCCAAACAAACTAGAGTACTCATGTCATGTGGGTAAAGTGCACAACCTCTGCAGAGTTAAATCTATTGAATAGCCGTGTCATGGTCATGGATGTCTTGGCAAAGGCTACTCGAGTTAGATGTTGGTTTTGGGGTTTTTCAAAAATGTTTACTAAAACTGTTTGGGATTGCTATCCCATGGGTTGGGCCGGGAGCCTTGTGACAGGAGGGTATCCTTCACCACTTGTGATGAATGAATATCCCTCGAAAAGCAGATTTACTAAATGAATTTTATTTATTATATGATGCTTTGGAACTTAATACTAGTAATTGGAAATAAACATGGCTTTATGCAAATTAACCATAATAAGCCTTCCATTGTGATATCCATTTATGCATGTCATTTTGTTATCTGACGGGTGTAACTTGCGAGCACGGTTGTTGTGCTCACTCTTGCTTGATGCTGTCTTTAGCAGGTTATGGAAGCTTTAAGGTGATCTACTCAGTGGACCAAATGGTCCAGATTGACTAGGGTTGCGCCCTCCAGCCGGTTGCCTGTGGTGTATCGGGTGGCTCATGTGTTTATTTTTCTATGTTTTGCCTACTGGCTTGTAAGCTCTCTTGTAAACAACTCCTTTGGTTATTAATAAAGCTTGTGTTGTTGCTATGGTACCACTGGTGTTGCTGTAAAGAGCTAGCCATGATCCTTGGGACTAGCTCAGTTCACATAGAGGACTTTGGAGAGCTCCCAATCCTCCCGACCACCCTCAGGTTTGTGCGTGTGTGGTTCTGGGGTGGTCTCAGTTCTCCACGACCTTCTCTGGTGGGTCGCAGGAGGGTCCTGAGATGACCTCAAACCTCCACGCCTTCCCCTGGTCAGCCATGGGAGATCATTGGGGTGCTCCTCGGCTCCTAAGACCTCCTGCTTGTTCTCTGGACTTCGGGAGGTCTGCTGACCTCCGGGAGGTCTTAGTGGACTGTCCGAGAGGTCCTTGTGAACCTCTGGGAGGTCTGATGGACTTTCCAGAAGGTCTTGGAGGACCTCTCGGGTGCCCTAGGATTGGGTCACACACCCTTCCGGTCTGCCTCCCCCCACCGCCGCCCCCCCTAGCCGCCTCGGCCTCACTCCCTCGCCGCTGCCGCTCCCTCCCTCTTCCAAGCCCCCGCCCCTCCGGTCTCCCTCCCCACCACCGCTTGCTCTTCCCACCGTCGCAGATTTGGGATGTTACATCTACGAAGGTGCCACGGATCTCCTCCCGTCGCGCCCATCTCCCCTTTTGGTTCCCCTGAATAGCCGCCGCCGATCTGCTGATCTATTTTTTTTTACCGTAGGGTGATGTTCGTTCTCTCGATACGTTCCTGGTGGAGAACGTCCACGGCCGCGTAACCCGGTAGCAACAACGTCAGGTGATCGAAGTGTGCCACCGGGTGGTGGAGGACGTCCACGGCCGCGTCGCCCGATAGCAACATCGTGAGCTGATCGAGACTCTCCACGGCCGCGTCGCCCGGTAGCAGCATCGTCAGGTGATCGAAACTCTTCAGAGCTATACGCACGAAGCATTTGAATCTTTATGATCATCACTGCATGTTTTGATCGAGGTTTTGCCAATCTCGTGAGCTAGCTCAGTTACCATGGAATTAAGAGTAGGTAATACCACAGAATCCTACCAATTTCAGTACAGAGTCAATCATCACAGATAGCATTATGGACACCTTTTGCTCATTTGTCTCACTAGACTCATCGCATATTGCTAGCCAATTTGTTGACAGCCATGAATTCGTAGCTTAGAACACTGCTGACTTTGCATTGCCAGGGTGAACAGATCACCCGGACTCATTAAGTAGCGTCTGACATTGAGCAGGACCTTAGTGTGGTAAGTTCTGCACTTGGTGATATTGGGTAACCCAAGTATACTTTAGTTTATTCTCACGACTATTGCTTATAAAAATAATTTTGAGATATGTTAGTCCTTGATTTCAGTCATCACCTCATCCAAACAATAGAGATGTATGCACCCCTTGAAAGGGAAGTTATGCCAAACTTAGTACAGATCTATCTTTATCCCACTTTCTGAGCTCTCTTTCAGTTTATGATTTTGTGCGCTGTGTGTTACCAATTTCTGGGCTAAATTGTGGATCATTTTATCAACATGAGTGGTACTAATCTTTGGCATCTTAGGGTTTTGCACAACTAGCCATTTATTGAGTGCTATTATTGTAGACGTTCTTCCTTGTGCAGATAATAATGTTTGTCTTGCTGATTTAGGATAATTGGTTTCATTTAGACTTTTTTAGTAAACTCTACAAATATAACATCATTACTTTGCAATCGCAATGGACAAAGTTCAGGTCTGTCTTCTCAGTTAACTATGAAGTATAGAATGAAGTAGTATCTTCTGAAAGTTAACGCCACTTTCTTCTATTAGGCTGAGAAAGCAGAGCAGGATGATGAACTTTCAGACTTGAGTAACATATTGGGACAGCTGAAGAATATGGCACTAGATATGGGTACAGAAATCGAAAGGTAATACCTGTTTTAAATATATTTTATACCTTGAGGTAATATAGTTTAGCTCCTTAGAGATAGTTTAATTTAGATTTGCTTCTCTGATGACCGTGGCATGTGATGGAGGATGGATTGAATACATATATTTGGTGAAAGTCCAATTGTTACACATACTGCTTTGTGCCCTTTATGGTTCTGAGAAAGCCAATAGGAAATTGTGATATTTTAGTTTCGGAATTTACTTTACAGGTTTGTTCTGTCACATGTGTAGACGTATTCTATTAACTTGAAATCTCTACGTTTATATTTGAGAACTATCTTTAACTCCATTATATGTGATTCCTCTGCTTTGAGCTGCAGAGCGCTCAAGATCTTTCTGCAGCAGTAGGTCTAGATTCTAGGTTGCCTGATAGCATTGTTGCGCATATACTTATTCTTGAGACTTACATTCCTGATTCACTCAGATTAATTTTAAGCTTTGATGTTTTTTGCTACTATTTTTCCAGCATGTGCATCCTGTAAGATGTCTTCTCTGGTAATCTTTCTTTCAATATGTCCGAGGGATCGACCTGGAGAATTACGCATAGTGATTGCTGTGGAATAAGATCAAAGAAGGTATATAGCTCTGTTTTGGGGGGATATTGAGGTTTTAACCTGATTAGTTACTTTCATTTCATCAAGGCTCAAGCCGTGTATACATAACGTTGCTCTATTTGTTACTATGTTTCCTATACATACACTGCTCTCTAGCGTAGAACAAGGATCATGTGCCCTTACAGTCAACTGCTCCATAAATATATACATAACTACAACTAATAGCAATATTCTATTAGGCCTCTAAACTCTTTACTTTCACTAAGTTTTTCCCATTAGTGTGATACGTGACGTACATACGTATTGTTACTTTAGCCATTAAAGAGATTAATCCAACCATCGCTGCGACCTCTTTTTAGTATTTAATGCTTACTCAGTGCTACAATTAATTACACCGTTAAAGAGATTAGTCCCGCCATTACCATAGCCTATTCTTCCTATTGACTACTTACTCATTGCTTGATTTTGCTTTGTATCTGCTTTAGCTCAATTACTTCCTAGCACAAAATAGAACTATATTTTTCGAGATGCATTACCTCACTAATCTTTATTTCTTTTTGCAGTGATAGCTTGCTAAACAGCAAATGACATGCACTCTACTTTCTCAAATTACTCCAAATAGCCGACAATGGATAGTTTCTGTCAGAGTTCCGCGCCGTTGGCACTACCGAAAAGGAGCAGATACCGGTCCTATAGAGCACATTGATTTAGTCCTTCTCGATGAACAAGTTATCACAATATTCAATTATTTCACTAAGTACTTATCTCTATGCTGTTCTAACTCGAGCCTTTTTTTATCATAGGGCAATTATATGTATATGGAAATAAATCTTGACAATGTTGACCGGTTTGAACCTCTCTTTCGAAGAAGGAGGGTCTATGAATTAAGAAAATTCATTGTCACTCCACCAAAAAATGTGCTCAAACCGGTTCAAGCACCTTTCATGATTTGGTTTACAAGACATGCAGTCATTCAACAAATAATGAATGTGCCCAACAATTTTCCAATGTGGACGTACAATCCAATTCCATTCACAGAAATTCCTAGACCTACCAATACCCCCGAGTATTTTGTTGGTAAGCATTGTCATTTTTACACAACTGAATCAATAAATTTATTACTATGCTGCCAATACTAATCCATTCTCTTTGCTTACAACTTTGCCTATTCCTTTTTTAAATCGTAGATGTTACAGGGGTTGTTTCTGTGATTTCTAATATAGAGCATATTAAGACTGCCTCAACTTTCCATGCCTTCACTAGAAAGATCGGTTTTCCTTTGTGACATTAGCTCAATATAGATCTATAGATATGCACTTGCTGTCTACTAAACAGAACTCATATATATTTTCTACGTATATATAAGTTGCTGATTTATGTTCTGCATTCAGTGATAATGAAATTAGGCTTTATATATGGGGTGAATGTGCTACACAATTTGATGGATAGACTATACAAGAAATCGGTGAAACAGAACACGTAGCCGCTATCTTTGTAGGGACCTTGCCAAAGATGTTCAAAGGTAATACCACAATCATCTAATTACTGTACCTACGCGCATTCACAATGTACTCTATACTGTTGTCCGCCTGTAGCTAGACTGACTTTCTTATTGACGATATACACAAGCCAGATAAGTCTAAGGGGGAGTTTAGCCTGTAGATGTGCATTGCGTAAGAGGTAGATTCCTTTCTTTGTTAATGTGCAATCGATTTCTTGCGCTTTCCTATTTAGGTTTTTTAGTGCATATTACTCGGCCCAGCTTTTTTGGCTTGGTTTATAGCCGACGCAATCAATTCGATCCACTTAAAACTATTGCCCCTTTTGCATTGACGTTTCTACAGCAATTACCTGTCCTCCTATCGAAGAATTTTTTTTCGAGAGCTCCTTGATCTTGGCCTGTTTGACACTGAGAAACTAATTACGTTCACTATCATTACTGCTTTCATTGTATGCAAACGCTGCTAGCATGATTTCATGTTTCACAGGACATATACTATTCATACACCGTCGCAATTACGTGTTTAGCACCGGCTTAGGTTCCATGTTTTCTTCACTATCATTACTGCTTTCATTGTATGCAGACGCTGCTAGCATGATTTCATGTTTCACTGGACATATACTATTCATACACCGTCGCAATTACATGTTTAGCACCGGCTTAGGTTCCATGTTTTCTAATTTTTTTCACGTTCATTTCATTTCAGTTTTATATTCATTATACTTATATACTACACTTATCTACGTACCTACACTACATACTATATAATCTAACATAACTCAATTTCCACTCACTCTTAAATAATCTAGTAATCCATTACCGTCCGTGCCATATTGCACGGGTGAACTTCTAGTTTACATAAATCTCGAAACACTTTGGATGGATAGTATAAGTAGATGAGCGTCTATATACATACACGTGGACTTACGTATCTCCCGTACCTGCACTTTATTTTTTGAGATTGTACTTAGCACTTCATAGCACACAATTTTGGGATGAAATCCATTACTAGTCCACCCCCAACAAGCGCCACTCGTCCGTGCCCACCCCTCTCACCGCCGGCTTGCGCTCATCCCCAGCTGCCCATGCCCTCCCCGCGCTCCACTCACCGTCGCTCGTGCCCTCCTAGCGCTCCACTCACTGTCGCCCGCGCCGGGCCACACCCGGTCGCTGCCTCATCGGACTCCACCTCCCGCCGGTGTGACGTGCCACGACAGCAATGAGCGCGTCCAAAGCAGATCCGGTGGCGATGGATGGTTGCGACGACGTCGACCCCAAGGCTTGGCAGCAGCGAATTGCAGAGACGGCGGTACCATGAGGTGTCGCAACAACCCACGGCTGTAGCAGAGGACTGGCCCTGATGGCCATCGGCAGCAACGAAACAAATAGGGGTCAACGGGGGGCGCTGGAACTGTTCCTATTTCCAATCTCAGCATAGATCAGGACCCCGTCGTCCTCACATCCGACCAGGTAATTTGCCTTCTTATGGCCTACCAGCGCTGGTCCAAATTGGTTGTTTGTTTGGTTTTGGGTGGTCCAGTCAAACATCACTGTTGAATTTGTCATTTTTGTGTGTCATAAATTTGCCAGACTCAGATCCATTAGTGCCAATATTCTACCATATAATTCTTGCTTACTAATTTGCTTATTGCTGCTTCGGTGAAGAATCTAGCCCCAGTTTAGTGCTTTTGCAATTAAAGATAACCATGTATTATGAACTAATCTGCTTTGTCAAGTGATTAAAAATGTTAGTCTTGGATTAAAAGAAGGGAGCACTAAAGGTACTTAAGTATTGGATATCAATATCATCTAGCTCAAGCCAAAGGTATCAAGTAGAACATGATCTTTTCATAGTTTTACCGGTCTAGACGTATGAGGATAAAATACCGGATTACTAGTATAGATAGCCGTACTATGAAGAGGGATCAATGGCTAGTAGCTTGATAGCAAAGTGTGCCACAATGCTCAAACTCTCTTGGTTGAATCTTGGATTTCTTTGTGATTCTTCAGCCACAATTCATCTGTTCTTTTTTTGCTTGGCCGAACTGGTCGTTGGTGGAGGTCTGGACTGACCGGACCCTCGGTTCACCTACGCGATCAGCTTTTTTCAGAGAGCTCCTGTTTTGCAATTCTCCTAGCCAGATTGACCGCAAGCATAAGTCCGGACTGACCGAACCCCCGGTCTGAGTCAGGCGGTCAACTTTTTTCAGAGACTCTCTTTTGGCTTCAACTCTTCTCTATTTTGTTATCCGGACTGACCACAGTTGGAAGGCCGGACTAATCGGACCTCTGGGTCTTTGATGCGGTTAGCTTTTTCTAGAGAAGCGTGTTTTTGGTCTTGCTACTGATTTTCTTCATGCCAGACTGATCGCTAATGTTTTCCCAAAATGACCGGGCTCCTGGTTAGCGTAGAGTGGTCAGCTTTTTCCAGTAGCATGTATCTTCCGGTTTGGATATCTTTGAACCCGGTCTGACCGGATTTTGAGTGGGTGGACTGATCGGACCTGACATAACAGATAGTTTCTATCGCATTAATTGCAGCAGAGTTTACCATTATACTATAGTCCGAACTAATTGGCCATGTGCCTGTGGACTGACCAGACTTGCTGATTTTGCACAGTCTCGAGTGCCAACCACTAGTAAAGTGGGTGGAGGCTATAAATACCTCACCCACTGCAGCAAGGGATTCTTTAAGAACCTCATTGAATACTCTTGAGCCCTTTGCTACTCCTCTACTCTTTGAGAGCATAAATTTCATCTTGCAAAGGTTGTAGAGGTTTTTTCAAGTGCGTTAAGTTGAGTTTGATTCTTGTGGCACTTGAGCATCTTCAAGCGAAGTGTTATTGGTTTATTACTATTGGAGGTTGCCGCCTCCTAGACGATTTGAAGAAGGTGATTCGGTGATCTTCTCAAGAAGTTTGTAAGAAGATCCGAGCGTTTGTGAATGTTGGAGCTCGCTTTTTCGGAGTGAAGAAGAGCCAACTCTATTGATCGAGGGACGTGCTCGTGTGGAGCCGACTTGATTTGTTTAAGCTTCCTCAACGTGGATTAGTGGAGACCAGCAAGTCTCCAAGACCACAGGAAAACATCGGTTGTCTCTATAGTGTGGTTCATCTTTCTTGCTCTACTCTTTCTGCATTTACTTATGAGCAATAGTGCATCTTGATTAGATTGTTTATCTTGATCTAGAGTAAGTAGGGCACTTAGAAAGACTTAGATTATTTAGGCCGTGAATTGTGAAACTGTATTTTGTTGCTCAAAATCGTTAAAATCTATTTTTAGCCTAAAAGTTTTAAAAACCGCTTATTGTCCCCTCTCTAGTCGGTTATCCTTGATCCTACAAGTGGTATCAGAGCTTGGTCTCTCTGTGGAGATCATGTGGATAAGATCCTAATCTTAGTGTGTTGAACAATTGGCAATAGCGTTGAGGTGTTTGGTGAAACCCTCGTTTTCGGTAAAGTCCTGCTGCTGTCAGGTCTCAAGCGGTTAGACCGGCCATTGTGTGGCGGGCAGACCGGCCTGTATGGTGGTCTGACCGGCCACATTGGCGGTCAGACTGGCCAGGCCTCAAGTCAGGCTCAGGCCAAGTGGTGGCGGTCGAGGCCAGGCCAATGGGTGGCGGTCTGACCGGCCAAAGTAGATTTTGGATTTTGAAGCTAGGACAAAAATAGAGGGTGTAGGCAAGAGAGGAGATTCTACTGCACTTGATCTCATATTTTTTGGAGATTCGAGTCAAAAGTTCTATTCGTTTGAAATTTTCAGAAGGTTTTGGACTTCCAAGTTGGAATTTTCGCTAAGTCTCGGTGGGCGGTCGGACCGCCAAGCAGTGGTGGTCGAGGCCGGCGAGGATGGTTAGACAAGCCAAAGCTGGCGGTCGACCCGCTTTTGGCTTGTTCATCGGCCAACTCGGTGGCGATGATTGTTTTGTTAGGTCAAGTTCATGGGTTTCATTGCATAGATGTTGCATGATGCATGTTTTGGCTAACATGGGTCAAGGTGTGAAGAACTTGTGCCCGAAAATGGTTGCTTGGTCTATTGTTGTGTAGGTGGCTTGGAGTCAACTATGGTCAACGACGAGGAGGACCGGGACTTGGTTAGGAGAACCAAGGTCCAGAACGGTCATGGATGTCGGGTGAGATGGTTGGACTCAAGCAAGACGCAAGATGGACAAGAACCACAGAAGGCAAAGTTTGAGCAAAGGCCTGTGTGAAGGTATGTGCTCATGCCTCATCAATTATGAGAATTGATGATTGTGCGTATTGTGCGGTGCTACGTAACTGTTTGCTTGTTTATGATGGTTGTAGGACACCGGAGCTAGGTCATGGTGAGGTGGACTAGATCGGGACTAGGTTAGGAGAACCGAGGTCCAGAACGATCGAGGTTGTGCTGGAAGATGACTAAGGCTAGCGGAGTGCTTACATGCCGAGAAGACAAGAAACCAGAGCGGAAGCTACCAGTGGTGAGACATGTGGTGCGCCAAGTGACTTGGTCCCAGTTGCAAGCAAAGACGGTTTGGTGGCATCCGGACGCGTGAGAGGCTTGGCGGGAAGTCATTGGGACCACATGGATGAAGACGGAGCATGGGAGATGCTTCGAGGCGAAGGAATCGCAAAAGGTCGGTAGAGGGGAATTTTGGGAAATTGCTCTATACCGGAAAAGTGGTAAGTGGTGGTGTGCGAAACCACCTTCTTGGCCTTGGCTAAACCGCGGCGCGGGATGGTGCATGGAGAAGCGGTTTAGGTCAAGCGAAGATGAAGACACCGCTTTGAGATGCGTGCGTGTGTTGAACCCGTTTGTGTGTGGGCTTAACGGGTGCCCTAATGGAATATTCTCTAGATACTAGCCTCCACTATAAATAGTGCTTTGTGCTGGTTGCACATGTGTGGCAAAACCCTTCATTTGGAAAACCTAACTTTTGTTGTTAGGGCTTGGAGAGATTAGTGGGAGGTTAGGGTTCTAAAGAGATGGATTGATTTGAGTGTTCAAGTGTTGAGCTTTGTCCTCTATGGTGGAGTGGCTGTAAACAAACAATCTATCTAATCAATCCATGCAAGATTTGCCCCAGGTTAAGTTCGTTCTTATTCTTGCTTCTCTTTGATGCCTTTGGGATTTTTGATGTTCCTTAGGTTTTTATTTGAGATCTTGCTGTGATCTTGCTTGCTGGGACGTGTGGGATATGATCTAAGGTCATCTTGATCATTATCCACCCATTAGCAAGCTTTTGGATCTAAGTTTTGATTTTGCCCGGTTTTTGTGAAAGAAATGGTGATTTTAGGGGGTTTTGCTCTTGATGGCTTTTGGCTTGATTCTTCCTGTGATTGAGGATGATAGGACGTATGGGAGACTATCCTTAGTCATCTTGGATTGATTCCTCCCACGAAATCATCTCAATCACCGTTTTCGTATTTGGCTCGGTTTTGAAGCGACCTTCGCTAAAATGGATAAAGGTCGGAACTTTGGCAACGATCTCCACGATCGTTGATTGGAATAGGTTCTTGACATCTTAAGGAAGGTATGTTTCAAGTTTCGTGACGTTTGGAGTCACGAATCAAAAGTTAGACCTTTTGTGTTTTGGAAGTTCGGGCTAATTTCACTGTTCATCAGGCTGGAGGTCAGACCGCCCATTTGAGAGGTCAGAACCCCCCATGGAGCGGTCAGACCGCTAGGTTGAGAGGTCTGACCGCCCAACTCATTGTGAATTGAGTTTTTGGTTATTTTGGTTGTTTTGCTTCGGGGTTTCAATTGGATTCAATACAAGTTTTCCGCTGTGCTTGTACTTTGATCTTCATAGCTTCCATAGCTATTGGAGTGAAAACGTGTTGAATTCAACTAAGGTGAAAAAGTTTTCGTTCTCCTATTCACCCCCCTCTAGTCGCCTGTTTCGGTCCAACAAGTGGTATTAGAGCCAAGTTTGCTCTTTTGTGATCTTCACCGATCTTTGAGCATGGTGACTTGTATAAGGGCTTGTGAGCGCTTCTTTGTATCTTGTCGTAGTTCTTTTGCCTTTGATGTCCGTCGTGACAAGATGTTTGAACGTGCGAAATTTATGAGGTCAATTGAGGAGGAATTCTCCTGCGATGTTTGTAGCGATCTCTTTTGTTTTGATTGTCATAGTTTCAGAGATGAGATACACTTGGAGCCCGAGGAGAAGGAGCCCATTGGCATTTGTGCAGTAGCGATTGAGGATGAGCATGATGGAGAGCCTTTTGAGGATGATCATGATGACTCTTCCGAGGATGATCCCCTACTCGAGCTAAGCAAGGTGAGCAAAGAAAAACTTATAAATGTCTTGTTGTCATATGATCTTAAACTGATTGCTCTTAGGAAGAAAGTGAAATTGCTAGAAAGAAAGAAGGGTGATTTGTCCTGTCGTAGCTAAAAGGCTAGACAGATGGGTACGGGGACCCTCCGTACAGTGGAGACCCTCCGTACCCTTTGTCTTGGGTGAAGGACCGGATAGAGAGGAGCCAAGGCATACCATGTATGAATAGTATTGTATATGTGTGGAAATGAGAAGATCCCCCCATTACATGCCCATGGGGCTTTATTTATAGGGGGCAAGAAGGGACAATTACCTTCTTGCCCCCATAGGCGAGAGAGAGAGAAAGGGCATTTTAGGAACATTTGCCATAACATACACTATACAGGCTAGATTTACATATGCACAGCATCCCTGACGGCGCACCGGTATTCCCGACGATCCGAGGGTGCGGGGCACCCCTTGGTGCCTCTCACGACAACTCCTCGTCTGCGTGGTCCGAGGTCGCGAGGATAGATCCGTGATCCCGAGGCGGCGGACGTAATCAGACGCCTCGCCTCGGGAGTCGGGATACCCCGAAAAAGTTGACGTGGGACCGCCCACCGAGGCACGGGCCTCGAGGCGGCGTCGAGCCGCTTCGCCGAGGCCATAGCCTCAAGGCGGGCGGGCGGCGAGCGAAGCCGGCCCACCGAGGCATTGGCCTCGAGGTGGGCGGCGTCGGCAGAGCGAGCCGCCCATCAAGGCGCTGGTCTCAAAGGCGGGCGGGCGGCCGAGCGGCCGCCTACCGAGGCGCTGGTCTCGAGGCGGCAACAGTCGGGCCGCTTCGCCGAGGCCATAGCCTCGAGGTGGGCGGCGGGCGGCCGCCCCACCGAGGCGCTGTGGTTTTGAGGCGGCGGCGTGTCGAGGCCGCCCACCGAGGCCATAGCCTCGAGGCGGGCGGCAGGCGGCCGAGCGGCCGCCTACCGAGGCGCTGGTCTCGAGGCGGCAGATCAGGCCCCGCCGAGGCCATAGCCTCGATCTGGCGGCGGGCGGCCGAGCGGGCCCACCGAGGCGCCTGGTTTCGAGGTGTTGCCGGGGGCCGCCCGTCGAGGCCATAGCCTCGAGGCGGGCGGCGGGTGAAACCGGAGCGAAGCCGCCCCACCGAGGCATTGGCCTCAAGGTGGGCGGTGTGATGATGATGAGGCGCGCCATGGCGATCCTTCTTTGTCTTCAAATTTTGATTATTTTTCTGGTGTGGCCGCTTGGGATGCTCCTGTTGGGAACCTAGTACCATCCCCCCTTTGGCCGCTCCTGGTCAAGCGTCCTCGTGACTTGGAGGGGTGCAAAGGGTATTTGCCCGGTTGCCCAAGGAGTTAACGCTGGGCTTGCTCGAGCTCGTCGAGGCCGGCGAGGGGGAGGCGAAGCCGATCGCCGTCCCCCAACTTTTTTTGCTTGGGCTCGTTTGAGGGCCCAGAAGCTAGCGAGGGGGAGGCGAAGCCGATCGCCATCCCCCAACTTTCTTTGCTTGGGCTCGTTTGAGGGCCCAGAAGCTAGCGACGGGGAGGCGAAGCCGATCGCCGTCCCCCAACTTTCTTTGCTTGGGCTCGTTTGAGGGCCCAGATGCTAGCGAGGGGGAGGCGAAGCCGATCGCCGTCCCCCAACTTTCTTTGCTTGGGCTCGTTTGAGGGCCCAGATGCTAGCGAGGGGGAGGCGAAGCCGATCGTCGTCCCTCAACTTTCTTTGCTTGGGCTCGTTTGAGGGCCCAGATGCTAGCGAGGGGGAGGCGAAGCCGATCGCCATCCGCCAACTTTCTTTGCTTGGGCTTGTTTGAGGGCCCAGATGCTAGATAGGGCTCCGGAAGCCCTAACTCTTTGCTGCGAGGGGGAGGCGAAGCCTCACGCCGTCCCCCACACTTTTTTAGATAGGGCTCCGGGGAGCCCTAACGCTCTGTTGCGAGGGGGAGGCGAAGCCTCGCGCCGTCCCCCATACTTTTTTAGATAGGGCTCCGGGGAGCCCTAACGCTTTGTTGCGAGGGGGAGGCGAAGCCTCGCACCGTCCCCCCCGGCCTGGGCTGACTAGGACCAAGCCAGGCTGGGTTGTGTTATGGGCGCTGTGTTCACTATGTGTACTGGTGTGGATCTCGTCCATGCTCTCATGCCTGCGGTTGATTCATGCCTGCTGTGTCCCCTTCGCAGGCTCCTCACGTTCCGAGTGTGACCTGATTGCTTGTCACCGAGGCAAGGTCTTCGGAACGACTAGGTTTCTTCACGAACGAGCGCGAATGTGCGCAACCTCCCCACCGAGGGGTGCGCGTTTGAGCGCGGTTTCAAATGTCTCCCGCCGGGGTGAGGCCCTCGCGGCGGGAGACTCCCTAGTCGCCGAGGCGGGTCCTCGGAGCGACGAGGGTTGCGCGTTTCAGCGCGGTTTGAAATGTCTCCCGCCGGGGCGAGGCCCTCACGGCGAGAGACTCCCTAGTCGCCGAGGCGGGGCCTCGGAGCGATGAGGGGTGCGCGTTTGAGCGCGGTTTGAAATGTCTCCCGCCGAGGCAAGGCCCTCGCGGCGGGAGACTCTCTAGTCGCCGAGCGGGGCCTCGGAGCGACGAGGTCTGTGATTTGAAATGTCTCCCCTGGGCAGGCCCTCGCGGAGGAGACTCCTAGTCGCCAGCGGGGCCTCGGCGGCGAGGTCTGCGCTTGAGCTTGATTTGAAATGTCTCCCGCCGGGCGAGGCCTCCTGGCGGGGAGACTTCCTAGTCGCCAGCGGGGCCTCGGGCGGCGAGAAGGCGTCTTGTCTCGAAGGCTGTTTGAAATGTCTCCGCCGGGCGAGGCCTCTGGCGGGGAGACTCCTAATCGTGGCGGGGCCTCGGGCGGCGAGGTGCTTGTTGGCGGTTTGAAATGTCTCCCGCCGGGGCGAGGCCCTCGCGGGGAGACTCCCTAATCGCCGAGCGGGGCCTCGGGCGGCGAGAGGTCTTGGCGTTGGCGGTTTGAAATGTCTCCCACCGGGGCGAGGCCCTCGCGGCGGGAGACTCCCTAGTCGCCGAGGGGCCTCGGGCGGCGAGGTGCACGTTTGAGTAGCGGTTTGAAATGTCTCCCGCCGGGGCGAGGCCCTCGCGGTGGGAGACTCCCTAGTCGCCGAGGGGGGCCTCGGAGCGACGAGGGGTGCGCGTTTTCAGTGCGGTTTGAAATATCTCCCGCCGGGGCGAGGCCCTCGCGGCGGGAGACTCCCTAGTCGCCGAGGGGGGCCTCGGAGCGACGAGGGGTGCGCGTTTTGAGCGCGGTTTGAAATGTCTCCCACCGGGGCGAGGCCCTCGCGGCGGGAGACTCCCTAGTCGCCGAGGGGGGCGTCGGAGCAACGAGGGGTGCGCGTTTTGAGCGCGGTTTGAAATGTCTACCGCCGGGCTGAGGCCTCATGGCGGGGAGACTCCTAATCGCCGAGAGGGCCTCGGGCGGCGAGGTGTGCGTTGAGCGCGGTTTGAAATGTCTCCCGCCGGGGCGAGGCCCTCGTGGCGGGAGACTCGGTGGGTATGTGAACCTCACACCTACGAGGGTGCGTTAGTGTGCGCCGGGGCTCGGGGCCGCCCGCGGCGTCGTTGTTGCCACGGTGATGGGCTTATTGATGATGCCATCCTTGTGGGCTTATACACCGAGGCCGTAGCCTGCGAGGTGTGCGCCGGGGCTCTTCGGCCATGCGCGGCGTCGTTGTTGCTCCGGTGATGGGCTTATTGACGATGCCATCCTTGTTGGCTTATACACCGAGGGCCGTAACTCGCGAGGTGTCTTGCGCCGCTCTTGACCATCTGCGGCGTCGTCGTTACCCGCGGTGATGGGCTTATTGACGATGCCATCCTTGTGGGCTTATACACCGAGGTCGTAACTGCGAGGTGTCTTGTAGGGCTCTTGACCATGCGCGTCGTCGTCGTTGCCACGGTGATGGGCTTATTGACGATGCCATCCTTGTGGGCTTATACACCGAGGTCGTAACTGCGAGGTGTCGCCAGGCTCTTCGACCATGCGTGGCGTCGTCGTTACCCACGGTGATGGGCTTATTGAAGATGCCATCCTTGTGGGCTTATACACCGAGGCGTAACTGCGAGGTGTCTTGCAGGGGCTCTTCGCCATGCGTGGCGTCGTTGTTGCCACGGTGATGGGCTTATTGACGATGCCATCCTTGTGGGCTTATACACCGAGGTCGTAGCTGCGAGGTGTCTTGGCCGGGCTCTTGACCATCTTGCGGCGTCGTTGTTGCCGCGGTGATGGGCTTATTGGCGATGCCATCCTTGTGGGCTTATACACCGAGGCCGTAGCCTACGAGGTGTCTGCGCCGGGCTCTTGCCACGCTGGCGTCGTTGTTGCCACGGTGATGTGCTTATTGACGATGCCATCCTTGTGGGCTTATACACCGAGGCCGTAGCCTGCGAGGTGTCTTGCGGGCTCTTGCCCGCTGCGGCGTCGTTGTTGCCACGGTGATGGGCTTATTGGCGATGCCATCCTTGTGGGCTTATACACCGAGGTCGTAGCTGCGAGGTGTCGCAGGGCTCTTCGACCATCTTGTGGCGTCGTTGTTGCCACGGTGATGGGCTTATTGACGATGCCATCCTTGTGGGCTTATACACCGAGGCCGTAGCCTACGAGGTGTGCGCCAGGGCTCTTCGGCCATGCGCGGCGTCGTTGTTGCCACGGTGATGTGCTTATTGACGATGCCATCCTTGTGGGCTTATACACCGAGGTCGTAGCCTGCGAGGTGTGCGCCGGGGCTCTTCGGCCATGCGCGGCGTCGTTGTTGCCATGGTGATGGGCTTATTGACGATGCCATCCTTGTGGGCTTATACACCGAGGCCGTAGCCTGCGAGGTGTGCGCCGGGGCTCTTCGGCCATGCGCGGCGTCGTTGTTGCCATGGTGATGGGCTTATTGACGATGCCATCCTTGTGGGCTTATACACCGAGGCCGTAGCCTACGAGGTGTGCGCATACATACATATGAGGGTATGTACAGGTGTACCATTTCACAATGTGGTACTGCGCTTCACACGAACCTGATGATTTTGCTCAATGCTTTACGGAATATTCAGCTAAGTGGACTTCAATATGGCACCCTCCTTAATTGACTAAAACATCTGGGAATGCGATTGCTTGATGTAACTTGGCGGTACACAAGAAAGAGCAAATGATAAATAGGCGGTGAAGTACTGATAAGTGGTAAACAAAGTAAAACTACAAAATGTCTACGCACTACGAACGGCTTCCATTATCTAATCACAAGGATGACAGGCACAACGATCCAAAGTGAGTGCACACAGTTTGGTATAAAATTTGCAGCGTGCCCGCAACTATTCGCAGCAGTCCAGTGGTTCCATGGAGGATACATAATGCCGTTCTCACTCTACACGAATCTTTGCACTATGCAGCCAACTCTTGGGACTTAACCATCTAATTAAGATGAATATAGCATGCTTGCCACGCCCAATACACACTCTGAAAGAAGTGAACGAGCTGAACTACCCAGTGGCGCACCACCTCATGCCCTTTTGCTCACCAGTGCCAAGCTAAAACCAAGTTTTAGTCTGTGTGAGTTTTAAGCTTACAACTTGAACACTGAATCATCTGATTTTTGCGAGGGGAAGCAACAGAGATGACGTGGCTCCCTAGGCAAACCGTAAGCTGCTAGCAAAATAGGAAGTCAAGGGTCGTTGAACCAGCCTGGGGAAAATTGTGCTTACTGGTTGAGGCGAGGTGGCTGTCGCGGTGCTGCAGCCTGGGCGCATGCAGGGGGCCGATGTCGCCGCCCAGGGTCCCGCAGTGGTCGGAGCTGATGCGGAGGCTTGGGGGCCCGAAGGTGGTGCTTCGGTGTCGAGGCGGCCGCGACACCGAAGGGGGCTCCAGGTGGCCCGGAGGCTGCTGAAGCTGGGCTGCTCGAGGGGCTCAAGTGGCCGGGCGAAGCGAGGGCGCCCGAGGTGGTCGGAGGGGGGCCGAGGCGTTTCGAGGGCGCCCTAGGGTCGCCGGAGTGGGCGCGGACCCGAGGTCTTCGGTGGCGACGAAGGGTCCGCGCGAGGCCTCCGGAGGTTGCGAAGGGGTCGCGCGGAGCCTCCCGTCGGAGGAGGACCCGAGGGTGGCCTCGGTGGGCCTCGGTGCCGCCGCTGAAGGAGGACCCGAGGGGGGGGGCTCGGTGGTGGTGACGAGGGGGCCGCGCGCGGTGGTGCTCCAGAAGCGGACGGGGCCTCCGGGTTTGCTCCGAAGGTGGCCGAAGCTGTGGGGGAGCTCCGGGTGAAGGAGCTGCTGATGAAGAGTTGCCTCGGTTGATCTCACTGCCGCCGCCAGAGGAGGACCCGAGGGGGTGGCGCTGCCGCCGCCAGGGGAGGAGGACTCGAGGTGGGGCTCGCTGCTGCTGCCGGAGGGGGAGGACCCGATGTTGGCCTCGGTGGGCCTCGGTGCCGCCGCCGGAGGGGGAGGACTCGAGGTGGGGGGGCCTCGGTGGTGGCGACGAGGGGGGGCTGTGGTGGTGCTCGGAAGCACCCGCAAGGGGGGCGCGAGGTGGGCCGCCCGGTGATTCGAGATGGCGACGCCGAGGGTGCCCTTGAGGCGGGCGATGGCCGACACCGGCGGGATCTTGTGATCGAGCGGGGGCGGGGCTTTGGGAGTGGAGGTCACCCGAGGCGGGGCCGCCCGTGTCGGAGGCGAAGGTGAGCCGAGGTGCCCGACGCCGAGGTGGCCGCAGGATCGAGGTCGAGCGGGCGCTCGGGGCTGCCTGGCGGGGGGCCGGTGTTTTGGCCGGGGTTTTTTTTTGGGGTGGGGGGTGGGAATGAAGGTGCTGGGAGGGAAACGGGGGCTTCGGCAGATCTTTGGCTTCGGATGCGCTCTCTGTTTTTTTTCTGGCCGAAGGTGCTACGGGGGAATGGGTGCTTCGGCTTTTGCTGTATGTAGCTTTTTGCTCGGTCCCCATGGACGGCGCCAACTGTCGTAGCTAAAAGGCTAGACAGATGGGTACGGGGACCCTCCGTACAGCGGAGACCCTCCGTACCCTTTGTCTTGGGTGAAGGACCGGATAGAGAGGAGCCAAGGCATACCATGTATGAATAGTATTGTATATGTGTGGAAATGAGAAGATCCCCCCATTACAGGCCCATAGGGCTTTATTTATAGGGGGCAAGAAGGGACAATTACCTTCTTGCCCCCATAGGCGAGAGAGAGAGAAAGGGTATTTTAGGAACATTTGCCATAACATACACTATACAGGCTAGATTTACATATGCACAACATCCCTGACGGCGCACCGGTATTCCCGACGATCCGAGGGTGCGGGGCACCCCTTGGTGCCCTACTACGACATGTCTCATGAGCTCTCCGAATTGAAAACCTCCATAAATGCTTTTGATTCTTTGCTTGTAGACATGGATAACTTGAAAAATTCTCTTGCATGTCTAAAATCTAAAAATGAATTATTGAAATCAAATGCTTCTATACCATGTGATTTTTGTGTTGCCTTACATCATAAGCTTGATAATGCTAAGTTAGAAATAGGCAATCTTAGATCTATGACTAGAAATGAGTGTGATTCTTTTGTAGGCATGCTTGCTGAAATTGAGAAATTAAAATTGACTAATTCCTTTCACCTTGAGCAATTAGAAAATGCTAGGGCTGAAATTATTGAAATTGAAGCTAGCCCTTGTAGCTTGTGCTTAGAGTATGAAAAATTGCTTAAGGATGGTTTAGTCTCTTGTAAGAATTGTGCTAGTTTAGAAACTGAAATTGATGCTTTAAATTGCATGGTTAATATGAAAGCATCATAAAATTCTTGCACATCTTGCATTGTCTTGATGAGCGAGGTTGAGTCTTTGAAGAAATTGCGCGATGATATGAGCACAAAGTCATGTGACTCTTGTATTTGCCTTCACTCCGAGATTGATGTTCTCAAGATTTCTCTTGCCTCTTTGCATTCGGAGTTGGAGTATTCTTGTGCTAAACGTGAGTAATTTGATGTTGGTTTTTGTGCCATCGCTTTGGGTAGCTCTTTTTTGGCAAGTGAGACTCTTTCTGACTCTTCTTGTGTTGTCCAAGAGATTTCAAAAGACAAGGGCGCTTCTTTCTCAAATGGTACTACATCTTCAAAAGAGAAGTACCATTGCATCTTTTGTAAGAAAGATGGACACATTTTTGAGTTTTGCTTCCGTCGTGTCAAACACCAGCGTCGAATGTGCCGTCGTACTTTTAGCGACACACATCTCTCATCTCATGGCATGTGTGATCCTAGTGCCGACACGAGGGCGAGTTATGATGTTGGTTCTTCCCGCTTGTCCAATGGGACTTCTTCTTTGAGCGACAATGGTGCTTTGTCCTCTCAGACTGTGATGGGAACGGGGTCCCGATCTTCCAACAGGTTCTGGATATGTTCGATTTAGTGGAGGCGCGACACAAATCGATTCGGCTTCGAACAACACGTTCGAACCCCGCAATCGCAGCACCACGTCTCCTCGGGTTATCAACCGTCGCAGCCGGTTGACCTCGCTAAGAAGGCTAATCCTCGCTGCGAATCGAAGAACACAAGCAAGAACAAGGAAGAACACAACGGAATTGCAGATGTATTGTTTTAGCACTCGAAAGTTGGGGTCTCACAAACCGATGAACGGCGAAACTGTTCAAGACAGAATTAATCTAAGCAAAACCCAACCCTAATGGTGGGGGTGGCGGCTGGATATAAAGGACCGAGGCGTGCAAAACCCTGGACGCGCGCGCCTAATGGGCTCCAACACGATACAAAGCTAAACGGCCCAAAAGACGGTGGCGCAGCACCCTGACAGATTCTGAATGCCCACTTGTTTCGATGATTCCCATTGACTCAGAAGGAATTTTGACATGGGACTAGAGCCATTGGAAAGGTCGTCTTCTTAGCTTTCCATACATATGTGGAACGTCCAAAACGGAGCCCGGATGCGATCTGGGTGTCCGTTTTAGTGCGGCCTGGTCCTGGACTCCGAATTGGATTCGAAGTCGGCTTGAGTTGGGCCTCCAACATGATTCGACCGCCCTCGCTGGACTTGTGCGCCTCGTAGCCCTTCTTCAAGTACTTCCAGGTCCTCTCCATGGTTCCTAATCATAATTAAATCATTAGGTAGCAATCGATTCTCAAATGAACAAAAAGAAGTACTTAGGAACGAGCTCACCTGTAAATTCAATTGTCGGGCGCGAGCTCTAGTGATTGGTCCTTGAATGTCAAGTGGAGGATTGTTGTGTGTATCCGAAGAAGTGATGTCCTCATCATCCTCCCCCTCTTGAAGCGGAGTTGTCCTCAACTCAGCCTCATCTTCTTCTCCCAAGTATGGCTTCAAATCTGAAATGTTAAAGGTGGGACTAACCCCAAACTCGGAAGGCAACTCAAGTTTATATGCATTATCATTTATCTTCTCAACTATCTTAAAAGGACCAGCAGCTCTAGGCATCAATTTTGACTTTCTTAACTCAGAAAATCTATCCTTTCTCAAGTGCAACCAAACAAAATCACCCTGTTCAAGTTTAACTTCCTTTCTACCTTTACTACCAGTAATCCTATATTTTTCATTCATCTTTTCAATGTTTGCCTTAGTAGTCTCATGCATTTTGACAATAAAATCAGCACGCTCCTTAGCATCATTATGAACTCTCTCACTAGTAGGCAAAGGTAAAATATCAAGAGGGGCACGGGGATTGAATCCATATACTACCTGAAAAGGACTTACCTTGGTGGTAGAGTGTGCCACTCGATTATATGCGAACTCAACATGCGGCAAACACTCTTCCCACAGCTTCAAATTATTCGTCAAACAGCTCTCAGCATGGTAGACAATGTGCGGTTTACCACCTCGGTTTGGCCATCAGTTTGTCGGTGACAGGTTGTAGAGAACAACAACTTTGTACCCAACTTGTTCCATAGAGTACGTCAAAAGTGACTCAAGAACTTGGCATCACGATCTGAAACAATAGTAGAAGGCATACCATGCAAGCGAACTATCTCTTTGAAAAGATGTCGACAATATGAATGGCATCATCGGTTTTATGACATGGTATAAAATGAGCCATCTTAGAAAAAGCGATCCACAATAACAAAATGCTATCCCTCCCCTCTTAGTCCCGGGCAATCCTAAAACAAAGTCCATAGAAATATCGCCCACGGAATAGAAGGAACAGGAAGAGGCATATACAAACCATGTGGATTCAAGCGAGACTTAGCTTTTTGACATGTAGTGCAGCGAGCCACAAACCGCTCAACATCTCGCCTCATTTTTGGCCAAAAGAAGTGTGTGGCCAGAACGTCCTCCGTCTTCTTAGCACCAAAATGTTCCATCAAACCGCCTCCATGCGCCTCCTGCAACAACAAAAGACGAACGGATCCAACTGGAATGCATAGGCGGTTAGCTCTAAACAAGAACCCATCGTTGATCACGAATTTATTCCATGCTTGCCCTCTTTACAATGCAACAACACATCCTTAAAATCAGCATCTAAAGCATATTATCCTTTAATGGTTTGAAGACCAAAAATGTAACAATCAAGTTGAGACAACATGGTATAGCGTCAAGACAAAGCATCAGCAATCACATTATCCTTCCCTTTCTTGTGTTTAATGACATAAGGAAAAGATTCAATAAATTCAACCCACTTAGCATGTCTATGATTCAAATTGGTTTGACTACGAATATGCTTAAGTGATTCATGATCAGAATGAATGACAAATTCTTTAGGCCATAAATAGTGTTGCCACGTCTCTAAAGAACGAATAAGAGCATACAATTCTTTATCATACGTGGAATAATTAAGAGCAGGACCATTCAATTTTTCACTAAAGTAGGCAACAGGTTTGCCTTCTTGCATCAAAACACCACCAATACCAATTCCGCTAGCATCACATTCCAGCTCAAAAGTCTTACCAAAATCCGGAAGTTGGAGCAATGGTTAGTGTGTAAGCTTGTCCTTCAAAAGATTAAAGGACTCCTCTTGTGATGGCCCCCAATGAAACACGACTCCTTCTTTGTCAACTCAATCAGCGATTGTCGCATAATGGTGCTGAATTCCTTGACAAAGCGGCGATAAAACTCGCAAGGCCAAGAAAACTCCGCACTTGGGAGACCGTGGTGGCGTGGGCCAACTCCATATTGCCTCCACCTTGGCTCTATCAACCTCAATTCCTGTGGAGTCACAACATAGCCAAGAAAGAGACTCGATCCGTGCAAAAGGTGCACTTCTCAAGGTTACCAAACAAACGTGCATCTCTCAAAGCATTAAAAACAGCACGTAAGTGATTCAAATGTTCATCCATGGACTTGCTATAAATCAAGATATCATCAAAGTAAACGACCACAAATTTGCCAATGAAAGGACGTAAAACCTCGTTCATTAATCTCATGAAAGTGCTAGGTGCATTAGTTAAACCAAAAGGCATGACTAACCACTCATACAAGCCGAACTTAGTTTTAAAAGCAGTTTTCCATTCATCGCCAAGTTTCATTCTTATTTTGTGGTATCCACTACGCAAGTCAATCTTTGTGAAAATTATAGCACCACACAACTCATCAAGCATGTCGTCTAGCCTGGGAATAGGATGACGATACCTTATAGTAATGTTGTTAATGGCTCTACAATCTACACACATACGCCAAGAACCATCTTTTTTGGGTACCAAAAGAACAGGAACAACACAAGGACTAAGGCTCTCACGTACCTACCCACGGTCCAAAAGTTCTTGGACTTGTCGCTGAATCTCCTTAGTCTCTTCGGGATTGGTCCTGTACGCCGCACGGTTTGGCAAACTCGCTCCAGGGATCAAGTCAATCTGGTGCTCAATCCCTCGAATGGGTGGAAGTCCTGGAGGTATCTCATCAGGAAAACATCTCTAAAATCTCGCAAAAGGTTAGTGCGGGGAGCAGCAAAGTGCAAGGCATATTATCAAGAGAAAATAAAGCATCTTTGCACACAAAAGCATAGCATGTATCATTAATATCATCAATTTCAGCAAGGTCTGATTTTGTGGCAAGCATAATGAATGTTTTTCAGATTTATCATGTTCCGTTGGATCATGAGCGAAAGACTTCGCTCCTATCGGCCTCTATAATCTCAATTTGGGGTCAAAAGCAAGAAAGTAACTTTCTTTCCCTTATGCATAAAAGTGTATTTGTTACTACTACCATGGTGTAAAGCATCATTATCAAATTCCCAAGGTCGACCCAATAAAAGAGAGCATGCTTGAATGGGAACCACATCACAATCAACATGATCAGCATAACCACCAATGGAAAAATGGACTCGGCATGTTTGTGTTACCTTAGCTTTTCCAGAGTCATTTAACCACTAAATATGGTATGGATGTGGATGCGGTTGCGTGGTCAAGCCAAGCTTCTTGACCAAATCAGAACTCACCAAGTTGTTGCAGCTTCCTCCATCAATGATGACACGTCTTGCCGGTTCTTGATTGCAAAGAAAGTCTGAAACAAATTTTGGCGTTGAAGCTTATCGGGTTGTTGTACGTGTCTTTGAGGACTCATTGCACAATGATGCTCGTAGCGTCGTTGTGGACGCCCACCAAGGAACAGTCGTCATGACCACCGTCATTGTCGTCCGAGGCAAAGAAGAACGTCATCATCCTCCTCGACATCCGGAAGTCTTGATGTAGCCTCCATCTTCCGTGGCGATGTATGCCCGTTGGCTAGGGCAATTCCTCGCACATGACCAAGTCCATGGCAGCGGTGGCACTGAATGTCGGAGGAGCGGCCCGTGGAAGCCACGGAAGAAGAATTTTTTGTAGAATCTGCAGGGCGTGTCGTGGAAGGTGGCTTCGGTGGCGTGGCAGCAATCTTGTTCATCGGTGGTGGAGGAGAAGCGAAAACTTCAAGAAGACTTGGGCGATCCGTCGATGTAGTCGTTCGCGGTGTGTAGGAGGGTCGTCCGATTGCTTGCCGTCGCCGATTCCTTGCGTCCTCGCAATTTTTTTTCGCAAGCATAGTGGAACAACGGTTGTGATGAGTAAAATCTTTATAATCAACAATGTTCGAATTTCACGCCAGTAACCCCGTAGAAACGACAAATCTTATCCTCTGTTTCCTCAACAACCCCACAACGCACCATACCCTTTTGAAGCTCAAAGCATAATAGTCCCGAGCAGTAACTATCACCTTGTTCTAAGCGCTGTAATTTTTTTTTCTCAAATCACGTTTATATGAGGGAGGAACAAAACGACACGCATAGCTTCTTTTAACCGCTCCCATGTGTCGGGTTGTAGCGCATGGTACCCAGTTCATTCCACGGATAATAGCAAAGTCCTTAAACTCACTAGTAGCTTGTCTAACTCTATGTTGTTCAGAACCAAGTGAGAATTAAACTTACGCTCTACCGTCATCTCCCAATCAAGATATATTGCAGCATCATAAAGGCCGAAAAAGATGGGATGGTAAACTTGACTTTAGCAAAAGGGTCATCGTTACCATGAGCGGTTTTGGTTATTACCTCCCATACCATGTCTGTTTTGCTGAAGACGCCGGCGTAGTCGTGCATCTTGTGTCTCCGCCGATCAATGTTGCCAACCGCATCATGCAATCGTGTCATCATCATGATGATGGCCGTCATTGACAGTGGCGGCGTGCCTCAATCGTCCATCGACAAGGAGGTCGACCATCCGCCGCTCCACCACTCAATGCCTTCGTGGTGTTCAATCGGGCAATGGCGGCGACGATGGTGTCCATTCGCGAGCCGAGATCAGTGAATGAAGCATTTTGTTTGTCGAGCGCAGCTTGTAGCTGGCCGCGACTAACACACTCGTTGAAATCGACCGGTGTCCCGTCCCCTTCGGCCCCTGCCATGGTTAGTGGAAACACAGGGAAAACAAAATGATTATCCCTATCAACTACAAAGGAGGACAGTGGGAACCCGCAAAGGAAGTGGCTTACCAAGCTCTTACAAGTGTTCTTACCATCGCAAACAGTAGGTGGTACAACCGGTGGCTGGTTCGTGATACCTGGAACGTGGTCTTTGCGATTGCAAGGGTCAAAAGCTGTGCTATCCGGAAATAGGTATATGGAGCTTGGAAGGCCAAATATGTTAGTGGAACACAAATCAATAACATATAGTAATGCTGAGTAAATGTCCAAAACATTGGTCCTAGTTGCTGGTCTAAATGTGTCCTATAGCAGGTATGATATGATGAACAAGGAGTCAAGACCAAAATAGTAAAGCAAAGACAGAACAAAGATGGCGAGCAAAGACAACAACAAGGATGGCGGTAAAGACAAAGACAAATCAATATCATCACCTAAAAGCTGTGCTCTCTGTTCTTTTTTTTTTTTAGGCACAGAGTGCTCTCAGTGCCTTTGCTCTCGTGCAAAACCAAGTGCGAATTTTTTTTCTTTTGGTTTTTTTTTTCTGTTATTTTTTCACAAAGCGAGCACGTAAATAGGAACCACACAAAGTTTCACCTCAATCGATGTAAGGTGTGGCCTCTGAAAATGATGAATGTGTAAATTCGGTGATGAAAGTTGAGCTCGAGTCTCTGCACTTTCCAGGCCGAATTTGGGCAAAATAAATTCGCGAACCCGACGAAGTGGGGGAGTTTCGGATGCAAAATTTAATTTCACCCAATTTCAAAAAAACAATCGTCTGATTTCGAGTCCGTATGCGAAAGTTACGGCCGTTTGAAGGAGGGCCTCCGACTTATGGTTGCTGTGGAGGCCGAAACGAAATCGGGTAGAAGAAATTGGTGGAAATTGGGGCGGAAGCTCGGGAAGAGGTGGGGATGGTCTTTGGGTGATCATGAGACTCAATGGCGAAAGGTCTTTGGGTGATCACGAGACGCGATGGATAACTCAAAACAGAGGGTAGGAGAAACAAAAGTTGACGGCTAGGGTTTGTATGAGAGGTAGCGGAAGCAAGACAACCCGAAATAAAACACGATCTAAACCAAAGAACACAACTCGACTAAGGACACAAACTCAACACTACGGACTCTGAAATCAAATTGTGCAAAAGGTTAAATGAGATCCGGGACAGGAACAACCTATGACTACAATTTTTTGTAGGGCTTTTTCTTGGACTCTAGGATGAAACCGAAAACAACAAGGGTAGGGTAGCTTCGAACTGAAGGAACACCAAGCTCGATACCACTTGATGGGAACGGGTCCCGATCTTCCAACAGTTACGGATATGTTCGATTTAGTGGAGGCGCGACACAAATCGATTAAACTTCGAACAACACGTTCGAACCCGCAATCGCAGCACCCGTCTCCTCGGGTTATCAACCGTGCGCGGCCAGTTGACCTCGCCAAGAAGGCTAATCCTCGCTGCGAATCGAAGAACACAAGCAAGAACAAGGAAGAACACAACGGAATTGCAGATGTATTGTTTTAGCACTTTCGAAAGTTGGGGTCTCACAAACCGATGAACGGCGAAACTGTTCAAGACAGAATTAATCTAAGCAAAACCCAACCCTAATGGTGGGGTGGCGGCTGGATATAAAGGACCGAGGCGTGCAAAACCCTGGACGCGCCCTAATGGGCTCCAACACGATACAAAGCCGAACGGCCCAAAAGACGGTGGCGTAGCACCCTAACAGATTCTGAATGCCCATTTGTTTCGACGAATCCTGTTGACTCAGAAGGAATTTTGACATGGGACCAGAGCCATTGGAAAGGTCGTCTTCTCAGCTTTCCATACATATGTGGAACGTCCAAAACGGAGCCCGGATGCGATCTGGGCGTCCGTTTTAGTGCGGCCTAGTCCTGGACTCCGAATTGGATTCGAAGTCGGCTTGAGTTGGGCCTCCAACATGATTCGACCGCCCTCGCTGGACTTGTGCGCCTCGTAGCCCTTCTCCAAGTACTTCCAGGTCCTCTCCATGGTTCCTAATCATAATTAAATCATTAGGTAGCAATCGATTCTCAAATGAACAAAAAGAAGTACTTAGGAACGAGCTCACCTGTAAATTCAATTGTCGGGCGCGAGCTCTAGTGATTGGTCCTTGAATGTCAAGTGGAGGATTGTTGTGTGTATCCGAAGAAGTGATGTCCTCATCAGACTGTGTCTCCTAGTAGATCTTTACACCATTGCTCATTTTGTGGGAAGGATGGACATCTTGTGGATTTCTGTTTTCGGCGTGCAAAACATTTGCATCGAGCTCATGCTTCTAAGTCTCCTAGTGGGCATAGTCTTTCTCATGACATGCGCACTAAAGAGCCTAGCATGAGAACTCGCTCTATTGATGGCTTCTTTGACATCTTTTCCAGCGGCATTGGACAGCATGTGGACTTGGTTTCTGTGGTCTTGGTTTTGGCCCACGAGCTGCCCCGAGACAGGATTTCCGCCGTTTCTCAAGTGGTGGACCTCGTTTTCCTCATCGAGTTGTCCACTCGCGGCATGCCTCCAAGGATGGTATTGGATCTTCTTGCATGGACCATCATTTGCATCATGCTAACTCACATAATGGTTTAATTACTTCTAGTGGCAGTGTGTCCAAGGTTTGGGTTCCCAAGTATTTACTCTCTAACCCTTCGAGATCCAAGACTTGGACATTTTGCCTTTCTCATGTGTAGGTACTGGGAACGTGGGTTGGAGAACATGGACTTAAAAGGTTTAAGTCTTTTGCTTCATCTCGTGATCGGAACACTTGATGGTTCTCCACCCCCATGATGGCCTCCAAGAGGCATGTGCTTTCATGATCGGCGCCTTCACCTGTTTTGTGAGCTATCTTACACCTTCATGCATTCATCTTCATGATTATTCATTCTTGGCATGTTGTGCTTGTCTTTGAGCTCACTTGTATCATATTGGTGTGTTTTACTCTTTTGATATCTTTCATCATGCCTTTGCTAGTACCTTGCTTATATATCTATGTATTATATTGTTGTTCATTATTTCCGTAGTTGTATGAGCTTGGTTTTGTCATCATAAGCTTGTGCTAGTTTGTACATTTATTATCTTGCTTTTGTTGATTTTTGCTTTATGTATCCACATGCTTACTTGATATACATGTTAGCATACTTTATCCATGATTTGTTCTATAGCATGTTTTATGCTTACATGGTGTTGTGCCTTATTGTTAATCGTGGATACATGAGCTTTGCCATAGCTTCACTGGCATGCTTTACTCTTGACTAGATGCATGTTGTGTGATATGTTATGTGCTTGTTTGCTTGCTCTTGTGCCTTATTGTGGATTAAGGTTATTTTGAGCTTTATCATATCTTGGATAGCATGTGTTGCGTTTGATATGTCTATCTTCATGCTCTTGCCCTGAATTATTGATTATATGCTTTTATGAGCTTTGGATCATCTATTGCTACCCTTGCTAGTCGTGTGTCTTAGTACTATTTCTTTAGATAATGTCTCACTAATCCAGTACCAAGGCATAGATTTCTTCTTCTGTCTCTTTGGTGTAGTCTTTTTAGTTGAGAAGAAGAACATGTGGTTCATGACTCTAGTTGCTGGTTCCTCTTCCTCACATGCACATTCAATGCTGGCTATCACTTCTTGGAGACGCAGTATGGACCATCTTCTACTCATTCGACTACATCTCACTACCAAGCAGTGCGACTCAGGTTCGAGCTTCTATACCTTATATTTGTGTATGGTATCCCTAGTCTGCCTTGCCTTGCATCTGGTTCGTGTCAGGTGTTGGGCTTGTTGAGTTCAGGCTAGATAGGAAGCTCTGTTCTAACACGTGTCCTTTCTAGACACTCTTCTTATCCCATGGTTTTCTAGGATGCACTCTTCTCACAGCCTAGGTCGAGCTTGTCTCCCAGTCACTAGTCCTTAGCAGGTTTTGAGCTGCCTGTAAGCCTTTTAGTGTTGGTGTTTCGCTCCCTAGCTTTTCGAGTCGTGTTCCCTAGAGATCTTGTAAAGTTTGAAGTTTTTGTGCTAGTTTGTGGTGTCCAAAGCACAATTGGCAGATATCCTCTCAAATCTTTTAGACCCAACAAGGTTTGCCACCTTGAGAAGTGTGTTACGGGTTATTTACCCCTATGGGTTGGTTTGAGGGGGAGTTGGTTCATTTCTGAACTTTCCTTGTTCATCTGAACTTTTGTGGATATTTTCTGATACCTTCTTCAAGTGGTATTTTCTTCGAATCCTTTTGATCTTTTAGGCTTTTGAGTCTTTTGTGCGTCTCATTGTATTATATTGCATTCATATGAAAATCCAAAAAGATGCATTGTAATATAAGCTTTACCGCTTCTGTTTTTTAATTGATGAAGCTTTGCTTTTTACCCTCTTGAGCTTTAGTATTTCAATTCTTGCTCAAGATTGTGTCTAGCTCTTTGACTTGCTAGAATTATCATGCTTTTACATGTGTAGCAAAGTCATTGCTAACTGAGCTAGAACTTTAATACAACTTGAACTGGAAATTGTAAGTTGTAGATCTTTTAGCTAGTTGCACAATTAGTGATCCTTTTGTGACACTGGCCTTGTCAAAATTGCTTTGTTAGCTCTAGAATCTAGAATTGAACATCTCTTGAGCTTTTTTATTCCTTTAAAGATTCTGAAATTGCACTTGTGATAAATGAAAAATCAATTTCAAAAGTTCTCATGTGCTTAAATTGTGCCAAACTATTCTCATGAGACTACTTGTCAAAGACATGAACTTGGAGATAGTTTGATGATCCAGACGATCTCATGGGGACTGCTTGTCAAATGACATGAACCTCAAGATTTGTCGCTTTGGTTGAAGCTTAGGAAGGGATTGTGGATGGCTCCTAGTCCAGGATCTCCTTTACTAAGATAGACCTTGGTTGAAGCTTAGAAGAGGTTGTGGATGGCTCCTAGTCCAGGACCTTCTTTACTAAGATAGACCTTTAATCAATTTCAATATTCATTGCAAATGAAATCTGTTGATAAAATTGGGCGTTTTGAGAAAACTTGAGCAAAATGATTCAATTCAGGACTTTTTGTGTCTAAGATGATCGTTGCTAGCTTCTTGATCTCACAATGGCATTCTGACATGGCTATTATCACTTTAGGATACCTGTTGCTGAACTTGCTACTTGTGAAGCTTTTGCTTAAATTGTAAAAATTCATCGCTTCATTTTGAGCTCACTAGCTTAGCTTTGCTATATATGTCTTAACATGATCTTGCTAGCTCTGTCAGGCTTGCTATGTATTGAGTAGTAGTAGAAATGCTATTTTGCTCTTTTGGGTAATCTCCAAAGCTTCTTTTACTAAAAACAGAAAAACACAAGAACATGAAGCTACTCCATTGCACTTCATGCATGCTCTTTCTTATGCTTCTTCCTTATTTCTGCATTTGTCTTCTCTGGATGAGAGGAAGGCGTGATTCCTTGATGAATCCATTGTCAAAGGGGGAGAAATTTTAGCAAAAATGTGAAAAAGAGCTTTTTGGATGTAGGGGGAGAAGAAATAAAAAAAAAATGAGAAAAATGAAATTTTTTTGCAAAGTGATGATCATAGTGAGGGGGAGCTTTCAAATTGCATTCTTTTGATCTTATTGTCATTTCTGAATTTGAATTGCAATTCTTGAAGACTCACAATGATCGAAGGTCAAATAGAACAATTGTTCTTTCATATGGACCTTAAGTGAGATTTTTGACTCTTTCCTGGAAATTAGAGCTTTCTTGCTTTCTTTGACTCGATCTCACATGCCTATGCTAATCTGAAGCTATCTTGGTCATTTTTATAGCTTTTCCTTACCTATGGACCAAGATGTGCCTTTGCGCGAAAACGAGAGTATTTTCATTTTCAAACCTCCAATTTGCATTTTTGAGAAGATTGCCAATGTGTTTATTAAGGGGGAGATTGTGGAGATCATGTGGATATGATCCTAATCTTAGTGTGTTGAACAATTGGCAACAGCATTGAGATGTTTGGTGAAACCCTCGTTTTCGGTAAAGTCCAGCTGCTGTCAGGTCTCAAGCGGTCAGACTGGCCATTGTGTAGCGGTCAGACCGGCCTGTGTGGCGGTCCGACCGGCCACATTGGCGGTCAGATCGGCCAGGCCTCAAGTCAGGCTCAGGCCAAGTGGTTGGCGGTCCGACCGGCCAATGGGTGGCGGTCTGACTGGCCAAAGTAGATTTTGGATTTTGAAGCTGGGCCAACAATAGAGGGTGTAGGCAAGAGAGGAGATTCTACTACACTTGGTCTCATATTTTTTGGAGCTTCGAGTCAAAAGTTCTATTCGTTTGAAATTTCCAGAAGATTTCGGATTTCCAAGTTGGAATTTTGGCTAAGTCCCAGCTGGGTGGTCAGACCGGCCAGGGGGCGGTCAGACCAGCCAAAGTGGCGGTCTGACCGGTTTTGGCTTGTTTATCGGCCAACTCAATGGCGATGATTGTTTTGTTAGGTCAAGTTCATGGGTTTCATTGCATAGATGTTGCATGATGCATGTTATGGCTAACATGGGTCAAGTTGTGAAGAACTTGTGTCCGAAAATGGTTGCTTGGTCTATTGTTCTGCAGGTGGCTTGGAGTCAACTATGGTCAACGACGAGGAGGACCGGGACTTGGTTAGGAGAACCAAGGTCCAGAACGGTCGTGGATGTCGGGTGAGATGGTTGGACTCAAGCAAGACGCAAGATGGACAAGAACCATAGAAGGCAAAGTTTGAGCAAAGGCCTGTGTGAAGGTATGTGTTCATGCCTCATCAATTATGAGAATTGATGATTGTGCGTATCATGCGGTGCTACGTAACGGTTTGCTTGTTTGTGATGGTTGTAGGACACCGGAGCTAGGTCATGGTCAGGCGAACTAGATCGGGACTAGGTTAGGAGAACCGAGGTCCAGAACGATCGAGGTTGTGCAGGAAGATGACTAAGGCTAGCGGAGTGCTTACAAGCCGAGAAGACAAGGAACCAGAGCGGAAGCTACCGATGGTGAGACATGTGGTGCGCCAAGTGGTGCGCCAAGTGACTTGGTCCCAGTTGCAAGCAAAGACGGTTCGGTGGTATCCGGACGCGTGAGAGGCTTGGCGGGAAGTCATTGGGATCACATGGATGAAGACGGAGCATGGGAGATGCTTCGAGGCGAAGGAATCGCAAAAGGTCGGTAGAGGGGAATTTTGGGAAATTGCTCTATACCGGAAAAGTGGTAAGTGGTGGTGTGCGAAACCACCTTCTTGGCCTTGGCTAAACCGCGGCGCGGGATGGTGCAAGGAGAAGCGGTTTAGGTCAAGCGAAGATATAGACAGTGCTTTGAGATGCGTGCTGTGTTGAACCCGTTTGTGTGCGGGCTTAACGGGTGCTCTAATGGAATATTCTCTAGATGCTAGCCTCCACTATAAATAGTGCTTTGTGCTGGTTGCACATGTGTGGCAAAACCCTTCATTTGAAAACCCTAGCTTTTGTTGTTAGGGCTTGGAGAGATTAGTGGGAGGTTAGGGTTCTAAAGAGATAGATTGATTTGAGTGCTCAAGTGTTGAGCTTTGTCCTCCATGATGGAGTGGCTGTAAACAAACAATCTATCTAATCAATCCATGCAAGATTTGCCCCAAGTTGAGTTTATTCTTATTCTTGCTCTATCTTTGATGCCTTTGGGATTTTTGGTGTTCCTTAGGTTCTTATTTGGGATCTTGCTGTGATCTTGCTTGCTAGGACGTGTGGGATATGATCTAAGGTCATCTTGATCATCATCCACCCACGAGCAAGCTTTTGGATCTAAGTTTTGATTTTGCCCAGTTTTTGTGAAAGGAAGGGTGATTTTAGGGGGTTTGCTCTTGATGGCTTTTGGCTTGATTCTTCCTGTGATTGAGGATGCTAGGACGTATGGGAGACTATCATTAGTCATCTTGGATTGATTCCTCCCACGAAATCATCTCAATCACTGTTTTCGTATTTGGCTCGGTTTTGAAGCGACCTTCACTAAAATGGATAAATGTCGGAACTTTGGCAACGATCTTCACGATCGTTGATTGGAATAGGTTCCTGACATCCCAAGGAAGGTACGTTTCAAGTTTCGTGAAGTTTAGAGTCACGAATCAAAAGTTAGACCTTTTTATGTTTTGAAAGTTCAGGCTGATTTCACTGTTCATCAGGCTGGAGGTCAGACCGCCCCATGGAGCGGTCAGACTGCTAGGCTGAGAGGTCTGACTATCCAACTCATTGTGAATTGAGTTTTTGGTTATTTTGGTTGTTTTGCTTCGGAGTTTTGATTGGATTCAGTACAAGTCTTCCGTTGTGCTTGTACTTTGATCTTCATAGCTTCCATAGCTATTGGAGTGAAAACGTGTTGAATTCAACTAAGGTGAAAAAGTTTTCGTGCTCCTATTCACCCCTCTCTAGTCACCCGTTTCGGTCCAACACTCTCATCTATTAGGCTTTACCGCCTAGAGAGAAAATGATGGCTAGTGAGGGATTTTTAATTGGTAGAGTACTACAATTCGATGGCACAAACTATTCTTATTGGAAGGTCCGTATGACCGTTTATCTTAAGGCATGAGGTCAAGCATATGGAGAATTGTAGGAGAGGGTTTTGTTATGCTCATTGATCCCAATCATCTTACCGATTTAGATGAATGGAATGCTCTTATAAATATTCAAGCAATGAATGCTCTTTATAGAACCTTGAACATGGATGAATTCAATAGAGTGAGTTCACTTGAAACGGCTCACGATATTTAGAGAACTCTCTCTAAAATAAACGAGGGAACATCCGCGGTCAAGGAGGCCAAATTGCATATGCTTAAGATCAAATATGAGACATTCATCATGTTGCCACATAAGAACATCAATGAGATGTACTCAAGGTTGAACAATTTGGTGAATGAACTCAAAGGCCTTGGTTCAACTTTAACCGATCTTGATGTTGTTAGAAAAATGCTTATAGCTCTACCAGACAAGTATGAGACCTTTGTTATACTATTTCTAAACTCATCTAAATTGCCAAGAATGACTCCTATCGGACTCTTGGGAAATCTCATTACCAATGAGCTATACAAGAAAGACAAGAAAGATCTCTTGGAGCAAGTTGCCTCTAAGAAGAAAAATATTGCTTTCAAGGCAAAGACGGAATCATGTGAAGAAATTATCGAAAGTGAAGATGATTCTGATGAAGAGATGACTTTTCTTGTAAGAAAAATGAGCAAATTCATGAAGAGACGCTCAAATCGAAGCTTCAACTTTGACAAAAGCAACAAAGATTAATCCTCAGGCAAGAAACACTACACCAACATTAGGTGTTATAAGTGTGATGAGAAGGGTCACATCACATCTCATTGCCTAAACAAGAAAGATGAAAAATCCAAGTCATTCAAGAAGAAGGACTACAATGGCAAGAAGAAGCTTCACAAAAATGACAAAAGTGAAGCTCACATAGGAGAATGGAACTCCGATGAAGACCTTTCCGACTCCGACTCAGAAGACGACGAGTCCTCAAGAAATAGAGAACTTGCCGGAGTTGCCATCAAAGAAGTTCTATCACTATTCTCTACACCCTATTATCTTATGGCAAAAGGGGAGCAAAAGATAACTAATGATAATGATGATGAGCCTACTTATGATGAACTAATGGATATGCTAGAGGGCTTGAATGCATATCTTGGCAAGGAGAAGTCAAAATTTAAGGTCTTGAAGAAATAATTTCTTTCTCTCAAAGACTCTTATGAGCAACTAAAGGAAGCTAATGAAATTCTCCTTGTCAAGGATCATTCAAAGTCTAAGGAGGATGTAGGAATCACTTGTGATATCATTGATAACATATCTTGCTGAAATGTTGCATCTTGCATCTCATCTAAGACAAGCATATCAACCTCTTGTGATGGATTGATTGCCATGCCATATAGCTCTAAAATTGATGATGTTGCTTGCTTGAGTATAAAAAATGATCATCCTCTTATTATTGAAAACAATGAACTCAAGGAACAAGTAACAAAGCTAAGTAAGAGTTTGGATATATGTTTCAAGGGAAAAGCCACCCTTGACAAAATTCTAAGTGAGCAAAGATGCTCATACAACAAGGAAGGACTTAGTTTCATTTCTAAGAAAGGAAAAAGACCAATCCACAATGCTGCAAGGTTTGTGAAGAAAAATGGTAATTTTTGTTACAAATATCATGATTCAAGGCATTTAGCAAAATATTACCTAATTGGTAGCTCATCTAAATTCTTTGTATTTGATTCTTACTATATGCTTAAGAAATCTAAGGATTGTAGAATTGTAGCTAAATTCGTTGGCACTCCTATACTTGGTAGTAAGAAGAATGCCATTTGGGTGCCCAAGACCTTGATATCTAACCTCCAAGGACCCAAATAAATTTAGGTACTTAAAAAAGTGTAATTTTATTTTGTAGGTGAACTACAAGACCGCTAGAAGACATTGGGTACTTGATAGCGGTTGTATCCAACACATGACTGGAGACCGAAAAATGTTCACCACATTCGAAAATGGAAAAGGAAATAATGACAAGATCACATTTGGTGACAATAGCAAAGGGAAAGTAATTGGTTTGGGTAAAATTTCTATATCCATTGATCTTTCTATTTCTAATGTACCTCTAGTTGAATCACTTAATTTTGATTTGCTCTCGGTTGCTCAAATTTGTAACCTTGATCTAACTTGCACAATCTCTCAAGAAGGTGTTTCCATTTCAAATGAGAAAGATAACTCGTTTGTTTTCAAATGTTTTCGTTTTGGCAATCTCTATTTGGTAGATTTTTCTTTAAGTGATTCTTGCCTCAAAACTTGTTTAATTGCAAAAACCTCCTTGGGTTGGTTTTGACATAGAAGACTTACTTATGTAGGAATGATTCAACTTAAAAGGCGTTTTAAACATGATTTAGTTGTGGGCTTGAAAGATAAGCTATGCAGTGCTTGTGAAGCCGACAAGCAAGTAGCAAGTTCTCATCCAACCGAAAGTATCATTCCCATCTCTAGACCATTGGAGCTCTTGCATATGGATTTGTTTGGGCCAACAACCTATAAGAGCATAGGAGAAAATAGTTATTTTCTTGTGATTATGGATGATCACTCAAGATACACTTAGGTTTTCTTTCCATATGATAAAACTGAAACCTTCGGCATTTTCAAAAGCTTTGCAAAAAGGACTCAAAATAAATTTGAGTTTAAGTTGAAGAAAATCCTAAGTGACAATGGTTCTGTGTTAAAAACACTAGAATTGAAGACTTTTGTGATGAACTTGGAATAAAGCATGAATTCTCTGCTACATACACTCCGGAGCAAAAAGGAGTTGTAGAGAAGAAAAATCGAACATTAATTGAAATGGCTACGATAATGCTTGATGAGTATAATACTTCCGATGATTTTTAGGCGGAGGCCATCAATACCGCTTGTCGTGCCATAAATCGGCTTTATTTGCATCACCTTCTTAAAAAGACTTCCTATGAGCTTTTTATTGGAAGAAAACCGAACATTTCCTATTTTCGTGTCTTTGATTGCAAATGTTTCATTGTAAGAAAATGTGTTCGCCTTTCTAATTTTCAAAGTCGTTGCAATACTAGATTTCTTCTTGGTTATTCTTCAAATAGTAAAGCTTACCTTGTCTTCAATCAAACCATTGGTTTTGTTGAGGAGACGTGTGATCAAGGTAGTCAGAGTCGAGATCCTGAGTTGGATCGATTTGCCTTTGGTAGGATCGAAATCGTAGTATCGAATCGTAGAATCGGCAATTCTACGGAATTGTAAAAATACACATATTTAACATTTATACTATAAGTTTGTATGATTCTCATATGGTTTACCACTTGTATGTTCTTTAAAAGCAGCTAGACATACTCCAGGAATAAAAACAGCTTATCATTTTGAAGCTCAAGATTGCTTATGCCATACTATAGATATTTGTACTAGAATTACCACACTGATACAATATTTTGTAGGCTCCTTGTTTATTTGTAGTTTCATTCTCAGAAATTAATATCAACAAATTTTGCTCTAAAACAAAATATCAGCAAAGCCTGGCCTCCAAAAAAAATTGCAAATATTTTTTTTTTGCCCTAAGTCTTGATGAGTAGGATTAACAGTGCGATTTGGATCGACAGGCTATCGTTGGTTTGTAAAATCGTAAGACTCTAAGAGTAGGATCGCGATCCTAACTACCTTGCGTGTGATATTTAATTTGATAAAACTAACGGCTCTCAAGAAAAGAAAGGAAATTTGGATGATGTAGGTGATGAAGGCTTGAGACAAGCTATGAAAAATATGACACTTGACTACATCAAGCCAAAGGAAGAAAATGATGATCCATCTTCTTCTACTCAAGTTGAATCTCCTACCCCCGCTACGCCAAGTCAAGCTCAACTTGAAAATGTGGAAGATGTACATGCACCGGTAGTTCATCCAAAGATCCATAATGCAATTGCCAAAGATCATCCCATTAATCAAAATTTAGGTGATGTTAGTAAGGGTGTTCTAACTCGATCCCGTGTCGCTTCTTTTTTTTTGAACATTACTCGTTTGTTTCCTCTATTGAGCCAAAATATGTAGATGAAGCTGTAGATGATCCAGATTGGGAAAACGCTATGCACGAAGAGTTAAACAATTTTGTCTACAACAACGTGTGGACGCTAGTTGAAAGGCTCAAGGATCACAACGTCATTAGCACAAAATGAGTTTTTAGAAACAAACAAGATGAGAATGGCCTGGTGGTAAGAAACAAGACAAGATTGGTAGCACAAGGCTACACCCAAGTCGAAGGTCTGGATTTTAGTGAAACTTTCGCTCCTGTAGCTAGACTAGAAGCTATTCGTATTTTGCTTGCATTCGTATTATGCTTTGAAATAAAACTTTTTCAAATGGATGTGAAGAGTGCTTTTTCTAAATGGCAAAAGCTCTGAACTTGTCTTTGTTGAGCAACCTCTTGGTTTTGAGGATTCTAAGAATCCCAACTATGTTTACAAACTCTCTAAAGCACTCTATGGTCTCAAACAAGCTCTTAGAGCATGGTATAAGCGACTTAGAGATTTTCTTGTTTAAAAATGATTCAAAATTGGGAAGGTTGACACCACTCTTTTTACAAAAATCATTGATGGTGAATTATTTGTTTGTCAAATTTATGTTGATGGTACTATACTTGGGTCTACTAATAAAGAGTTTTGCAAGAAATTTGGTGATATGATGTCTAGGGAATTCGAAATGTCTATGATTGGAGAACTTAGCTTCTTCTTTGGACTTCAAATCAAGCAACTGAAGGATGAGACATTTGTGAGTCAATCCAAGTATGTGACGGACTTACTTAAGAGATCTGGCATGGAGGATGCAAAGCCCATCAAGACTCCCATGGCTACAGATGGTCATCTCGATCTAATAAGGGAGGTAAACCGTTAGATTTAAAGCTTTATAGATCAATGATTGGTAGCTTGCTTTATCTTACCGCATCTAAGCCCGATATAATGTTTAGTGTTTGTATGTGTGTTCGTTTTCAAGCTTTCCCAAAAAGAATGTCATCTTATGGCCGTAAAAAGAATTCTTAGATATTTAAAGCATTCCTCTTGCATTGGCTTATGGTATCCTAAAGGTGCTAAGTTTGATTTAATTGGATATTCGGATTCCGATTATGCAGATTGCAAAGTAGATAGAAAAAGTGATACGGGGTCGCTCGATCTTCTCGACGTAGGATCAAGATACTCACGTGTAGCCTCTCAAATCGTAGTGATCCTCCGTTGCCAATGCAAGAACGAACACTCTTTGATTCGCAAGAACACACGCGCTGGACTTCACGACCACCAAGCGAAGCCCTATCGTGCTCCCAATTCCCAGCAGAAAGGTTGAACGATCTCAATTAGCAAGAACTCCCAATTTCCACATTGATGCCATCGGCTATCAAGAAGAAAACAATCTGTTTCTCTCTGTTTAATCTCAAAATCATCATCCCCCTTACATGGAGGCGGCGGCTGCTATTTATGCGCCCCAACCTCTCCTGATACAAGCGCATCGACCTTGGGCCGGTTTGTGAAAAGGAGTTCGGCTAAACCAGTTTAGTTCGGACCAAAGCTCGTAGCTTGACCGAAACCACAGTGAATCCTACTAGTGACCGAAACAAACTAAGTAAGGCATGGTTTGGACTCACCTACTAATACATGTGCTAATTGTGTACATGACTAATTACATGTTCGGTTGGTGGGGGTAACGTGCATGGCCTTGGACCATTAACAACATGATGTGCAATGCTGGCTTGAACGTGGCCTGGGACCATTAACAACATGATGTGCATGCTGGCTTGAACGTAGCTTGCATGTTGTCCTGACCGTAGCTTGCATGTTGGCTTGATCGTGACTGTGGCTTGCTTGATATGTTGTCTGCCGAATGACCAAGCACATGGCTTGATCCCTCATGGTTTCAGAATCTTCAGTGTGTTCGAATCTTAGAATACACAAAGAACTTGCATGAGGTAGTATATTGTTCTCATTAATACAAGGAAATTTATTAAGAAACAAATTCACCTGTTGATTTAGAAGTTTAGCTCTTGCTATAGTCATTGGACCCTTTGGTGCTTCATAAATATCCTCATGCACACTTGGCATGGAAGACGTAGTAGTAGTAGAGATGCCCTCGTCATCCCCCCTCTTGAAAAGGAGTCGTCCTCGACTCTGTATTGTCTTGCCCAAAAAATGGTGATAAAGCAGCAACATTAAAAGTGGAACTTACTGCATAGTCAATTTGATGTTGAATTCCTCGAATAGGCGGGAGACCAGCGAGTATCTCCTCCGGAAAGACATCCTCATAAGCCTGCAGAACTTGAGAAACCATGCTAGGAAGAGAGGTTAAGTCATTAGTAGAAAGCAAAACATCTTTGTATAGCAGTACAAAGTGCATCAAAGTGGGAGCATCTCTCATCTCTCTCAAATCAGATTTAGTGGATATCATGACTAACTTTTTCTCTCCCTCATTCTTTCTTTTCCCATTCAGTTTTAGCTTGTGATTCTCACTCACCTTTTGTGGAATCACACTCTTTTGCTCCTTCCCTCTCTCATGCTCTACGTTCACCGCAATCTTTTGAATGTTATCATTCACAATTTGAGAAGGAGTCAAAGGTTGCAATGTTATTTCTTTGTTATTCCACATGAACGTATATTGATTTGTTCTACCATCATGAATCACAGATCTATGATACTGCCATGGTCTTCCTAAATGTAAGTGACAAACATCCATGGAAAGAACATCACACTCCACAGTATCTCAGTAATTCCCAATCTGAAAACTAACATCAACAGTGTATCCAACATTCATAGAGCCATCATTATTCAACCATTGAATTTGATATGGATGTGGATGTTTCTTGTATTTCAACCCATGTTTAGTGCAAAATTTTTTACTAGCTAAATTGTGGAAACTACCACCATCAATAATAACTTTGCAACACTTACCATCGTTACTCACCTGAGCTCTTGTGTGGAAAAGATTGCAGTGCTGCTCATGAGTGGGTTTTGCTTGCACATTCAATACCGTCGGTGTACACACAAGGATAGGACCAGCCTCAAGGTCACAATAACCATCTTCATGCGCCTCCTTCCCTTGTCCTTCCACATGTACACCTCCAAATCTTCTAAAATCAGCAAGGGCCTCACCTTCCTCTTCGCTAGTAGAGTCATACTCTCCATTCTCCATTAGCAACACAACCTTGTTATTTGGACAATCCCTTTGTATATGACCTCGTCCAAGGCATTTGAAGCATTGGATGGCACTACTTCTTGCTGTAGAGCCCACTGAAGACGAGGTAGAAGGTGCTGAACTTTTCTTGGCAATGGGTGTTGTTGCATTTGTTCCGCCTAGTGCAGCACTGGTACTAGGAGCAAAACTTCTACTAGATTGATTAGTTTGAAAAGAATCGAAACGGGATGTGGGTTTACCTCCTGTAGGTGCTGAACGGGCTGTATATGATGATGTTCTTGTTTCTCTCATATCTTGTTGCACTTGCCTTTCAGCCTTAGTTGCTTGATGCACCAACTCTACCATGTTGTTGTAGGGCTGAAATTCGGTGATGCACTTGATGGGAGGGTGCAAACCAGCAAGGAAGCGAGCCATTGTTTGTTCTTCTTGCTCAAATATATTAGCTCGAATCATGGTCATCTCCATCTCTTTATAATAGTCCTCCACCATGAGAGGACCTTGCTTCATTTGCTGCAATTTATCAAATAAATCATGTTTGTAATGTTTAGGAACAAACCTCGCTCTCATGTGTTACTTCATCTCTTCCCATATAGCGATAGGAGGTTCGTCGTATTCTCTCCTTTGATTTTGAACTTGTTCCCACCATATAGGTGCATATTTGTCAAATTCAAGTGTAGCCATATGTATTTTCTTCGCCTCGGAGTAGTTGCGCATACAGAATACCTTGTCCACCTTGAGCTCCCAAGTGAGGTAATCTTCGGGATCATGTGTACGTAAAAATGTTGGCATAGTAAATTTAAGCTTACCAAATTTCTTTTCATTAGGTCGTTCATTGCCGTAGCGGTGTCAGCGGTGGTATCCATCATCGTAGTGGTACAAGTCGTCGTCGTCAAAGTGAGGCGGTCCACCACCTCGGCCACCATGACCACGGCCCCTCCCGGGTCCTTGGGCGCCTCCCCCACCTCCTCTCCAAGGTGGAGGTGGCCATATGGCTTGTGCCACCACATGGTCTTGCCGTTGTTGCGCATCCTGGGTGACTCGTGCAGCGACCACCTCATCTCGTGGAGGCATGAGAGCTGATAGATGCACACTGTCTTCCTCTGGTTGGGGATGAAGTGCCCGCACAACATCATTCACGATGCTCGTACGTAACACGTTCATTTGTTGATTGAGGTCAATGCGGAGGTCCTGCATATCCGCCTTGAGTTGATCCCCCATTGCAGTCGCGCCAGCTACAAATTCTTGTTGCAATGTGCTCCCTCAATGCTTGATGTTGGAAGCGAGTCACCGGGGCATTAAGATCAATAGCATGCTCCTCACCATAGTTATCCTCTCCACCTGACATGGTTAGGTTGTGCAAAAGAAAACACAAACAGTAAGGATGTATATGGATTAGTAAAATTCACTCAATCTCTCTTTTCTCTCACAAGCAAAATTCTTACCCTTCCGAAGTGACTTAAGGCCAAAAGAAACTTACACTTGGTGGAAGCTATAATAGCAAAGTGATGATCAAGCGAATTTAAGAGTGTTCACAAATGCGTAACAACGGTTATTTGTGGAGCTTGGTATGGAGGTGTATATCCTAGCAATTTGAAATTCTTGATGTTGTAAAGCTATGTAACAATTCAAGCTAGAATATTTTGCCTAAGTGCTAATCCAAAAGATTTAAGTGAAGTATATGAATGCACACGCAAAGATCAATGTGACTCAATGCAACTAAAGGAATGAGCTAGTGAGATGTAATCTAAAATTGAAATGAAAACTAGCTCGTTTTTTGCACCAAGTTCTAGGAGAGACGCTAGCTAATTGCAATAATATAAAATGTAAGGGCACAAGATTGCTCAAAGAAAATAAATATACAATCTGAAATTTATGAACTAAGGTTATCCTTTTCCCAAGTTTCGGCAAATATCTCCTTCTTTTCTTTTCTTTCTTTCTTTCTTTCTCTCTCTTTTCTTTTTACTTCACAGCCACGCTTTTTACTTCACAGCCACCGCCTTTTTTTTAAATACTTGTGGCTTGTCTTTTCTTTCGTTCTGTCTTTCTTCCTTTTTTTTGTTGCCGAAACTAGGGTTTAAGCTTCCCTCACACAAGTTCAAATTCTCAGCAAGTGTAAATAATTCAATGAATAGCCCCTAAGCAATTATCAAAGACTAGTCTCAAAGACGAAAGGAGTTTTTTCTTCTTCTGCGCACTGGTCACAACACTATAGCAAATCTCTAATGTTCACGCGACGTTGAAAATTGTGAATTCTTGTAGGCGTTCTTGGTCCTCATAGCAGGTTTAACCCTTGTAGTGCTTTCGGCAAAAGCGCGAATTATTAGATATTTGTGCGGCGTTGTATGAGATGAATCCTTCATAAGCACCGGCGGGTTCATGCCGATCGTTTTTTTTTGTTGGGAACAAAGATTAAGCAACACAAAAGAACACTATGATCAGCACTAAATAAAAATTCTAAAAGATTAAAACCTAACTAAACTCACAAAAAATAACAGATACAAAAACTAGGGTTTGGAATTTTTTCTGTGTTGCAATTTTCGGTTTGTGGACTATAGGTATTAAGAACAGCAAATAAAATCAATCTACTCTAGGGATAAGTAATCCTACCGAGTTAACTGCGCTCTGATACCAAGATGATACGGGGTCGCCCAATCTTCTCGACGTAGGATCAAGATACTCACGTGTAGCCTCTCGAATCGTAGTGATCCTTCGTTGCTAATGCAAGGACGAACACTTTTTAATTCGCAAGAACACACGTGCTGGACTTCACGACCACCAAACGAAGCGCTATCGTGCTCCCAATTCCCAGTAAAAAGGTTGAACGATCTCAATTAGCAAGAACTCTCAATTTTCCCTATTGATGCCATCGGCTATCAAGAAGAAAACAATCTGTTTCTCTCTATTCAATCTCAAAATCATTGTCCCCCTTACATGGAGGCGGAGGCTGCTATTTATGCGCCCCAACCTCTCCTGATACAAGCGCATGGGCCTTGGGCCGGTTTGTGAAAAGGAGTACGGCTAAACCAGTTTGGTTCGGACCAAAGCTCGTAGCTTGACCGAAACCACATTGAATCCTACTGGTGATCGAAACAAACTAAGTAAGGTATGGTTTGGACTCACCTACTAATACATGTGCTAATTGTGTACCTGACTGATTACATGTTCGGTTGGTGGGGGTAACGTGCATGGCCTTGGACCATTAACAACATGATGTGCATGCTGGCTTGAACATGGCCTGGGACAATTAACAACATGATGTGCATGCTGGCTTGAACGTAGCTTGCATGTTGGCCTGACCGTAGCTTGCATGTTGGCTTGACCGTGACTGTGGCTTGCTTGATATGTTGTCTACCGAATGACCAAGCACATGGCTTGATCCCTCATGGTTTCAGAATCTTTAGTGTGTTCGAATCTGAGAATACGCAAAGAACTTGCATGAGGTAGTATATTGTTCTCATTAATACAAGGAAATTGATTAAGAAACAAATTCACTTGTTGATTTAGAAGTTTAGCTCCTGCTATAGTCATTGGACCCTTTGGTGCTTCATAAATATCCTCATGCACACTTGGCATGGAAGATGTAGTAGTAGTAGGGATGCCCTCGTCATCCCCCTCTTGAAAAGGAGTCGTCCTCGACTCTGTATCGTCTTGCCCAAAAAATGGTGACAAAGCAGCTACATTAAAAGTGGTACTTACTGTATAGTCAATTTGATGTTCAATGCCTCGAATAGGCGGGAGACCAGCGAGTACCTCCTCCGGAAAGACATCCTCACAAGCCTGTAGAACTTGAGAAACCACGCTAGGAAGACAGGTTAAGTCATTAGTAGAAAGCAAAACATCTTTGTGCAGCAATACAAAGTGCATCAAAGTGGGAGCATCTCTCATCTCTCTCAAATCAGATTTAGTGGCTATTATAACTAACTTTTTCTCTCCCTCATTCTTTCTTTTCCGATTCAATTTTAGCTTGTGACTCTCACTCACCTTTTGTGGAATCACACTCTTTTGCTACTTCCCTCTCTCATTCTCTACATTCACCTCAGTCTTTTGAATGTTGTCATTCACAATTTGAGAAGGAGTCAAAGGTCGCAATGTTCTTTCTTTGTTATTCCAACGTAGATTGATTTGTTCTATCATCGTGAATCACAGATCTATCATATTGCCATGGTCTTCCTAAAAGTAAGTGACAAACATACATGGAAACAACATCACGCTCCATAGTATCTCGGTAATTCCCAATCTGAAAACTAACATCAACAGTATATCCAACATTCATAGAGCCATCATTATTCAACCATTGATTTTGATATGGATGTGGATGCTTCTTCTCAACCCAAGTTTAGTGCAAAATTCTTTACTAGCTAAATTGTGGCAACTGCCACCGTCAATAATAACTTTGCAACACTTACCATCGTTACTCACATTAGCTCTTGTGTGGAAAAGATTGCAGTACTGCTCATGAGTGGGTTTTGCTTGCACACTCAACACCGTCGGTGTGCACACAAGGATAGGACCAGCCTCAAGGTCACAATAACCATCTTCATGCGCCTCCTTCCCTTGTCCTTCCGCATGTATACCTCCAAATCTTCTAAAATCAGCAAGGGCCTCACCTACCTCTTCGCTAGTAGAGTCATACTCTCCATTCTCCATTAGCAACATAACCTTGTTATTTGGACAATCTCTTTGTATATGACCTCGTCCAAGGCATTTGAAGCATTGGATGTCACTACTTCTTGCTGTAGAGCCCACTGAAGACGAGGTAGAAGGTGCTGAACTTTTCTTGGCAATGGGTGTTGTTGCATTTGTTCTGCCTAGTGCAGCACTAGTACTAGGAGCAAAACTTCCACTAGATTGATTAGTTTGAAAACAATCGAAACAGGATGTGGGTTTACCTCCTGTAGGTGCTGAACGGGGGTGTATATGATGATATTCTTGTTGCTCTCATATCTTGTTGCACTTACCTTTCAGCCTTGGTTGCTTGATGCACCAACTCTACCATGTTGTTGTAGGGTTGAAATTCGGTGATGCGCTTGATGGGAGGGTGCAAACCAGCAAGGAAGCGAGCCATTGTTTGTTCTTCTTGCTCAAATATATTAGCTCGAATCATGGTCATCTCCATCTCTTTATAATAGTCCTCCACCGTGAAAGTTCCTTGATTCATTTGCTGCAATTTGTCAAATAAATCATGTTTGTAATGTTTAGGAACAAACCTCGCTCTCATAGGATACTTCATCTCTTCCCATGTAGCGATAGGAGGTTCGTTGTATTCTCTCCTTTGATTTTGAACTTGTTCCCACCATATGAGCACATATTTGTCAAATTCAAGTGCAGCCATGTATATTTTCTCCACCTCTGAGTAGTTGTGCATACAGAACACCTTGTCCACCTTGAGCTCCCAAGTGAGGTAATCTTCGGGATCATGTGTACTTGAAAATGTTGGCATAGTAAATTTAAGCTTACCAAATTTCTCTTCATTAGGTCATTCATTGCCGTAGCGGTGTCGGCGGCGGTATCCATCATCGTAGTGGTACAAGTTGTTGTCGTCGAAGTGAGGCGGTCCTCCACCTCGGCCACCATGACCACGGCCCCTCCCGCGTCCTTGGGCGCCTCCCCCACCTCCTCTCCCAGGTGGAGGTGGCCATATGGCTTGTGCCACCATACGGTCTCGCCGTTGTTGCGCATCTTGGGCGACTCGTGCAGCGACCACCTCATCTCGTGGAGGCATGAGAGCCGGCAGATGCACACTATCTTCCTCTGGTTGGGGACGAAGTGCCCGCACAAGATCATTCACGATGCTCGCACGTAATACGTTCATTTGTTGATTGAGGTCAATGCGGAGGTCTTGCATATCTGCCTTGAGTTGTTCCCCCATTGCAGTCGTGCCAGCTACAAATTCATGTTGCAATGTGCTCCTCAATGCCTGATGTTGGAAGCGAGTCACCGGGGCATTAAGATCAATAGCATGCTCCTCACCATAGATATCCTCTCCACCTGACATGGTTAGGTTGTGCAAAAGAAAACACAAACAGCAAGAATGTATATGGATTAGTAAAATTCACTCAATCTCTCTTTTCTCTTACAAGTAAAGTTCTTACCCTTCCGAAATGAATTAAGGCCAAAAGAAACTTATACTTGGTGGAAGCTATAATAGCAAAGTGATGATCAAGCGAATTTAAGAGTGTTCACAAATGCGCAACAACAGTTATTTGTGGAGCTTGGTATGGAGGTGTATATCCTAGCAATATGAAATTCTTGATGTTGTAAAGCTAAGTAACAATCCAAGCTAGAATATTTTGCCTAACTGCTAATCCAAAAGATTTAAGTGAAGTATATGAACGCACACGCAAAGATCAATGTGACTCAATGCAACCAAAAGAATGAGCTAGTGAGATGCAATCTGAAATTGAAATGAAAACTAGCTCGTTTTTTGCATCAAGTACTAGGAGAGACGCTAGCCAATTGCAATAATATGAAATGTAAGGGCACAAGATTGCTCAAAGAAAATAAATACACAATATGAAATTTATGAACTAAGGTTATCCTTTTCCCAAGTTTCAGCAAATATCTCCTTCTTTTCTTTTCTTTCTTTCTTTCTTTCTCTCTTTTCTTTTACTTCACAACCACAGCCTTTTTTTAAAATACTTGTGGCTTGTCTTTTCTTTCGTTTTGTCTTTCTTCCGTTTTTTTGTTGTCGAAACTAGGGTTTAAGCTTCCCTCACACAAGTTCAAATTCTCAGCAAGTGTAAATAATTCAATGAACAGCCCCTAAGCAATTATCAAAGACTAGTCTCAAAGACGAAAGGAGTTTTTTTTTTCTTCTGCGCACTATTCACAGCACTGTAGCAAATCCTAATGTTCGCGTGCTGTAGCAAAAATCGTGAATTACTGTAGCGTTGCGCAGTACCGTAGCAAGCTTAACACTGTAGTGCTCAGCAACACCGTGAATTCTTGTAGTAATCTTGTATATATGCAGAGACGAATCCTTAATCATCGAGCCAGCGGGTTCGTGCCGATCATTTTTTTTGTTGGACACAAAGATTAAGCAACGCAACAGAACACTATGATCAACTCTAAACAAAAATTTTAATGGATTAAAACCTAACTAAACTCACTGAAAATAACAGATACAAAAACTAGGGTTTGGAATTTTTTGTGTTGCAATTTTCAGTTTATGGACTATAGGTATTAAGAACAGCAAATAAAATCAATCTACTCTAGGGATAAGTAATCCTACCGAGTCAATTGCGCTCTGATACCAAGATGATATGGGGTCGCCCGATCTTCTCAACGTAGGATCAAGATACTCACGTGTAGCCTCTCGAATCGTAGTGATCCTCTATTGCCAATGTAAGAACGAACACTCTTTAATTCACAAGAACACACGCGCTGGACTTCACGACCACCAAGCGAAGCCCTATAGCGCTCCCAATTCCTAGCGGAAAGGTTGAACGATCTCACTTAGCAAGAACTCTCAATTTTCCCCATTGATGCCATCGGCTATCAAGAAGAAAACAATCTGTTTCTCTCTGTTTAATCTCAAAATCATCGTCCCCCTTACATGGAGGCGGCGGCTACTATTTATGCGCCCCAACCTCTCCTGATACAAGCGCATGAGCCTTGGGCCGGTTTGTGAAAAGGAGTTCGGCTAAACCAGTTTGGTTTGAACCAAAGCTCGTAGCTTGACCGAAACCACGTTGAATCCTACTGGTGACCGAAACAAACTAAGTAAGGCATGGTTCGGACTCACCTACTAATACATGTGCTAATTGTGTACATGATTGATTACATATTCGGTTGGTGGGGGTAACGTGCATGGCCTTGGACCATTAACAGCATGATGTGCATGCTGGCCTGACCGTAGCTTGCATGTTGGCCTGACCGTAGCTTGCATGTTGGCTTGACCGTGACCGTGGCTTGCTTGATATGTTGGCTACCGATTGGCCAAGCACATGGCTTGATCCCTCATGGTTTCAGAATCTTCAGTGTGTTCGAATCTAAGAACACACAAAGAACTTGCATGAGGTAGTATACTGTTCTCATTAATACAAGGAAATTTATTAAGAAACAAATTCACCTGTTGATTTAGAAGTTTAGCTCTTGCTCTAGTCATTAGACCCTTTGGTGCTTCATAAATATCCTCATGCACACTTGGCGTGGAAGATGTAGTAGTAGTAGGGATGCCCTCATCAAAGAGCATCTCTAGAAGTTGTCAATTTCTAGGAAGATCCTTAGTCCCTTGGTCCTCAAAGAAACAAACTTCCATAGCTCTATCTATCGCTGAAGCAGAGTATGTCTCTGCGGGTAGTTGTTGTGCTCAATTGCTATGGGTGAGGCAAACTTTGATGAATAATGGAATTAACTTATCTAAAATGCCTCTTTTGTGTGACAATGATAGTGCCGTGAAGATAGCAAACAATCCGGTTCAACACTCTAGAGCTAAACACATAGATATTCGCCATCATTTTCTTAGAAATCATGCAAGCCAAGATGATATTGTGATTAGCCACATAAGAACCGTTGATCAATTAGTGGATATCTTCACCAAGCCTCTAGATGAGTGTCGCTTTTGCAAATTGAAGAATAAATTAAATGTCATAGATATTTCTAATGTTGTGTGATGTCGTGATTCTTGCTTAAATTCTTGTTTGCAAGTCCTTTCGATTCTCTTGTGGTTTTATTGTTTTGAAATCTTGTAAATGGGAAACACATTTAGGGGGAGTGTTATACAATATTCATGTATAACACATCTCTATTATGTGAAAATAATGAAAAATCATGCTAGAATACCTTTCAAAATCATCCCTTTTAGTCAAAAGTCAAAATTTGTGTATTACAAACCAAAAATCGTGAAACACTACCTATATCTATTCAAATATATTTGTCAAAGGTTTTTGGTTGGTTAGAGCTCTCTATCTTTGGAAGAAAAATCAGTTTTTGCCCAAAAATGATCTTCTAGTATCTAGTTTTTTTTTACCAAAACTAGATTTTTGTGCAACATCTATTCCAAAAGGAATTTGATCTTAACCCCAAAATAACAAACCTAGAGTTGGCTATTCATAATCTTTTTCGTATTCACAAGTTTTTCAAAATACCAACCTAGTAAAAGTTATTTGAGTTTGAGTTTCGCCCAAAAACAACCTTTGACCTGAAACAACATATTCTAGCATGTAATGAGTACTACTATTTAGGCCATATTTCCTCAAGTATATTACCTCAAAATAGCATTTCATACTCACACGTCTCAAAACAAGTGAAAATTCCCATTTTTGCCCTTTTTTTGTCCCCTCAAACGTTATTTTCACCAAAATTGTTCTATTTCTCTCCAAAACTATGTTCAAATCTACTTTGGTTATCTAATCTTGTTGAAATTTCTCCAAGAAAGCTTTATGTTGTGTTTCAAATATCTGGAGCAAGAACAACATCCTTTTCTGCTTTGTGTATGTGTTTTCTCTGAATCGCGGTCAACTCACCATTATCCTCCCAGTTTGACCGCACCTCCCTGAACTGACCGTGTGTCCTTCGCCAGTCTGACCACACCCTGTGCAGTTAATGCTCATCATCCCAGCCATTTTATATTTTCATCCTTTCCGCTTTTACCTCTTCTATCGCACCTTTTTCATTTATTCTCTTGAAAACCCTCACTCTCCTGACCCCACGCTGCCACCTTCGACCACACCTCCGCCTCTTCCTCCTCCCGCCGCCACCAGTTTTCCTCTCCTTCGTGCCGTCGTCTTTCCCCCGAAGGTTTGCTAAGTTTTTCCCTCCTCTCTCCGCTTTCTTTCTTCTCAATCGATCTAGATCTATGGTGCGATTCTCATCTCTTTTACATCTGTTTATCCTGCTACATTGTTCCCTTGTATCAATGTACGTTTGTGACTTGCTCCATTTTGTTTAATCCTTGTTGAATGGATGAATATAGGGTTTTTGATTTTGTCAGGTCCGGTTGACCGGTGCATATCCTGCGGTCAGTCCGCCATGTGGTCTGGCTGGCATGTGTTGCACAGACTGACAGGGCCTACCAAAATGGTACACCCTTGGTTCTCTCATTATCTCTTGCTAATTCTTGGTATCGTTCCTCTACGGTCATCATGCCTAGGACCAAGACTGCCGTTAATCCTGGGGCTTCTTCTTCTCGCTCTCTTCCACCCCGATAAGCTACTCATCGCCCTCCAATTGATCACGGTGGCTCCGAGAGTGTCGAAGACCCTCATCAACCCTCCCAATCGCCGGTTGCTAATGATAGTGAAGATATGGACCAAGACTATCAACAAGATGATACTGCACAACCATTCCCAGTAGAGCCTCGAGTTGACCTCCGCTCCATAAAAAATGAGGACTTTATGATGCTGCGACACAAGAACCAGTATGAGATGCCCAAGATATCCACAAATGAGCATTTCCACACCGTGTTTTAGGAAGACACTTATCATCATGTCTTTATGCACAAACAGTTTGCCATTCACAAGTATGTCAATTGAACTATTTGAAAGAGCAAACAAGGTATGGAGGACTTTATTCTATGTTTTGTGCAGCTGGTTTAGATGGAATAGTCAGTTTGAAGTGCAACTTTATCGAAGATATTATCCGTCAGTTTTATGCAAGCATTCACATTGCCTCCAACTTCTCAACTATTTCTTGGATGACTGACGCGGTGCACTATTATGCCACCAAGCGCCATTTTGAAGAAGCATTGAATTTGCCACAATGAGATTATGTTAAACTTCATCTTGAGTCAGCCCTTTAGACTTTAGAGCAGACTCAGTATTATGATCCAAACTATGTTGGTTTTGTTCCTAGAAAGGTCACTGGTCTCCTGCCTCTTCCTAGTGTCATCAACTAGATTATAAGAGCCACCATTTTGCCCAGGAGTGGCAATAATGATGCCATTAGAGGACATGCATGGAACGTCATCGACTTTGTCATGAGAGGTAAAAATTTTGATATCATGCATTTAATCTTGACTGAGCTAGCAGCATGCAAAGGAGATTTGGGCAAGTGGATATATTTTGCACCTTCCATCATGAGGCTCATCCACCAAGTCACTCACTTCAACGGTCCTCTTCCTTTCCCCCACAAACAGCACAAGCCCGAAGGTGACAATCAAAGAGACCTGAGGAACATGCCTTTGGAAAGGCATCCCCTACAGTCGGCTGATGATGCCCTAGAGCATCCACCATAAGGACCACAACCTGCTCCATAGTAGCAGGGTGGAATTGATCCCCTTTTCTTGGAAGTTTTTCATTCTGGGATCAACACCATCGTTTCTTGCTTCGATACAGTGGATAGTCGCCTAGAGGTTCTTGATCATCGCATGGACAACATTGATTGCCATTATGCATGTGCATCCAAGTGCTACAAGTTGTTGTTTCTGATGGTTTGTGCTGCATGCATGCGTACAGTGCTTGCCTTGGACCAGATAATGCATGCTGTATGATTTGCATGGCTTCATAGAGGTTGAAAAGTAGAAGGAAGGAAGAGAAAGAAAGCAGGAGAAGGGAAGAAAAGTGAAGAAATTCCTAGTAACAATTTGTATATTCTATCTATTTTGTTATTTTAATTAGGGGTTAAAGAATCGAGATTAGAGAAGACATCAGCAATTTCTAGTCAAGGGGATGATTAATAGATTGGCTTAGTCTGATGTTCTATTGTACAATTATTTTGGGTACCATAGGGGCGTAATTTGGGGATTTTTTTTCTACTAGTTAATTCTAGATAATTTTTGTAGCTTTCTGTAGAATATTTAATCATATCGATCGGATGATTAAATTTCGAGTTACGAATTTTGTAAGCCTGCTGTCTAGGGAGTTGTCGTCTTTTGGCATCATCTTGGTAGACTGTAGATTAAAATTAGTAAATGAGCTAATTAGGGTTTTTGATTCACATGAAAGGTATAGATAATTGTCTAAGGATTCTAGATAGTCTAAGAACATGATTTTTGGTTGGGTAAAACAGAAGTTATGACAATAGTAAACCTATTGTCCAGAAAATGACAAATCTGACTTCAGGTAAAGAAACAGGGTAGAAAACGGTAGAATCAGAGTTTCATCATAACTAGAAAAATATAGGTTGTTTGGTGAGGATTCCAGAAAGTCTTGGTTGGTTGAACTTGGAGTTCGGATGCATAAATTAGAGACATTTTACTACTGGGACAACAGGCAGTGTGTCCGGTTGATTTGAGTTAATTTAGCCGGTTTGGCATAAACATGCGAGGTCAATTAGTGTGATGGGTTGGTGTTGTGGTGATGTTTTTGAGTGTGTGTTATTACTTGCTTGTTCAAGGACTATGGCCTCATGCGTCGTGCCACAATTTTGCTATCCGGCTTCAAAGGGCTAAGAGGCAAGTACATAGTAGAGTGGTGAACAACGGGTTATTCACCACTATCATTGATATTACTTATCGTGCTATTTGTTATGCTTTCGTTAAGCTTATTATTATGCATGATATTGATGACATTGAGTGAATAAGATTACGAAATTGAGTTAATGGGAATGAGATATTGAGTTAATGAGATGAATTATGTTGATGAATAATTAAAGATGTTGCATCATTTATATTCATCATGATAGGAGTTGCACGAGCCAGGTCGGTGAGAAAGTAATGTAACTATTCCGGTAAGGTCGATGAGAAAGATACAGGACTAGTCCAGAGTACTCTAGATAAAATCCTACTTCGGTGGGAACTTCACAGGACTGAAGGATAGAGTGTGTCATCGACGGGTGAACACTCCACTATACCGGTATCAGCTGATGAGATGCATAAGAGCATGAGCATGATGGTGCATTCACATATATGAGTAAATTGTTAAGATGTGCAACTTTACTTATATGGAATATGGTTTGATTGTTTGAGTATGAGAATGGCATTAAATAGATAGATGATAATGATAACCTTGATTATGGTTGATAAGCCGTTGTTTATGGCTTTATTATGTATTTACTGAGTCTTAGACTCATTCTTGCTCTATTATTGTTTTTAGGTGATCGTTGGTGACGTTTCACTCGGGAAGGGCTAGCGCACTTGTATGGGGTGGAAAAAAAGCTCCAAACTCGCGAGCCAGCTCGGCTTGTTAAGGGCCTGACTCGACTCAGCTCGAACTCGGTCCCTTAACAAGCTGAGCCGAGCTGCCATTTTAGCTCGTTTTCTTAACGAGCCGAGTTCGAGCTGGCTTGCGAGTTGCTCGTTAAGCTCGTTAGAAAACCAGCACAGTAGAGCAATAGTACCAAGCTAGTCCAACCCAGCAACCCTTAGGCAGTCCAGAGAGGCACAAGCCACAAGCTGTGATCTCTTGACTTTCTAAAAATTTTATTAGGCGGATTTTTCTTTTTAGCGAGCCTAACTAGCTTAATGAGTCTAACGAGCCTAACGAGTTTCAAACTGTGATATTTTGACTTTCTTAACGAGCCTAACGAGCCTAATGAGCCGAGTTTGAGCTTTTTAACGAGCCGAGCCGAGCCGAGCCTGGTATTTTGCTCATTAGCTTAACGAGCCGAGCTGGATTGTTATCCACCCCTACGCACTTGGAAACACAACCTACACCCAATTATTTGATTCATTGGACATGAGAAATTTTTATTATAACCTAATGAATTATATTTAGGATATGATGGTGTTGAATAACCTTAGATGATAGGTTGGAGTTGAATATTCATTCAATAGACTTTATTCGATTGGTTTTGCGTTGTTCGTGAATTATTATATTGCTATGCTTTCTAGAGATCAATTATTTATGATTGTTATATCATTATACTTGTTTTCATGTGACACGTGGATGGGTTTTATCGTTAAGATGTTTGCTGTAATTTATTATAAAATGATGTTAAAATTAATAGTTAGGGTAGTTAGTGGCATTTTGGACTTCGTGTTGGGCCAGGGTGCTACAGTGGTATCAGAGCGGGCTTTAGGTCTGTGGCGAATGGATTAACAACTTACGTAACCTAAAATGGCTAAAATCTATTTTAGGACTAGTAAAATCAACTAAAATTTGCTAATGGTTAATTAACTTAAAAATTTGACACACTGGTGCATTGTAGGATGGGAATGGGCATTGTATTACATTTGCATTTCCGTTATGTCGTATTATTGAGTTATGTTATGAGATGATTTTGTATGCTTATGATTTGATGACATGATTGGTATGTGCGATGATAGTCGATGTTGAGGGGTAGAGATATTGGTTGTGGCCATGGGCATGGCCAGGTTGAACCACCGTTCGTGGTATGGGAATGGTAAAGGGTTTTCTCGGGTAGCTTAGCTACAAAGGTTGGGGATGAGTTTCCTTGGAAAGGTTGTTGTTTTCCTTGAGTTGCATTTGGTTATTCTGATTACTAGCTGGTTTTTTATGAACTTACTTTGGATAGCGATTACAATGCAGTTGGTGTGTTCCATTGGTCTTCATTGGTTCCATAAAGTAATTATTTGTTCTCCCGACGGTTGATCCGTTATTGTTTATTCTGAATGCCGTTAATTTGCAAGATTGTTTTTGTCACGAGAATTCTGCCTTTCTTGTTGGGAAACATGATTCATTTATTTCGTTTGGTATTTTGAATAATGGAAATAATCAATTGCAAGTTCTTTATCATGTGGAACGTTGATCTTACGTAGCTCTTTTGGAGTAATTTGAGCATTGAAGTTAGTGTCTCTCTTTTATGAAAGAAAATGTTAAAAACCTTGTCATGATTAAGTGAGAGGTTGTAATCGTAGAAAATTAATTGATATGATATTGGTTATCAAGTTGGGTATGTAGCATGGTGAATAATTAATCTTAACTAGTATCCTTAAAGTTGTAGTTGATTGATTTGATGTTGTTTTATAGTTGTTCTTAATGAACTGTGACTGTGAATATGTCTATACCTAATTGGAGTTAAAGGAGTTATTAACAAACGTGGAACATTAATGAACTAGTTTGACCATTAAAGTTGTTTAGATTGCTAAACTTACTGGATTATTTGGTCTCAATGGATGAAATTAACTGTGTGGGAAGGAAAAGTTGAAGAGATGCTAGATTAGAGGTGGAACGGTTGAATATGTATTTGTAAATGTTCTTGTGATTAGGAAAGAAAAGTAGGTAGCAACTAGACTTCATAATGAAGCCAGTTGATAACAATGATGGTTGAAGTGCAATTGTTGTGTGTTGAAGTTTGGTGTTGAGCATCACTAAGAGTTGAACTGATGGGATATAATATGTGACTTATGTTTACATGATGGTGAATTTGTCGGATAATACTATGTCTTTGATGAAAGGGTTTTGATAGAAGATTTTAATTTGTGTGGTAGATCTACTATAAAATAAAGTGGTTGTTGTAGTGAGGTTGTAAGGTTTTGGTATACTCTCAATTTGAGGATGGGATGATAAAGTAGTATAGAACAATTTGGTGAGCCTTTGGGGGCGTTATAATAGAGGAGTAGGCGATGACGATTCTTATTAAGAGTATATTATTCTTGATGATAGTAAGATTATCAGCAGTGGATTGTGAGTGTGTTGTTGATTCTCCTAAAAAAAGTAGTTTGATAGTCTTTCGTGGTATAGCTTAAATGAAATGTTTCGAGCTTTGCATTCGTAAACTTTTTGAGTTCATGATTTATGTAGTAACTAAAATTAGTTTGAGCAAGTGACCTGTTGAAAAACTTTATTGGTTCTTAAGTGATTCATATGATTTGGTTTTAAGAGCTCTTCTTGTTTGTGTTGGCAAGGTGAGGTTGTAATCAAAGAAAATTGTTTTCTTTGTTAAATGAAATAGTGCAGTAGAGGTATTTGAGGTTGGAATCAAGTTTTGTAACTTACTGCTTATTGAAGTGTGCTTAACCTTTATATTTTGCTGCATAAGAGTTCCTCGAGTTCCAATCACAATGCTTTATTCTTATTTGAGGTTTGATATTCTCTTTTAGTGGGACATGTGCCCACAATGGTGGTTTCCTCTTTTTCTTTCCGAGATCATTACTATTTGAATATTTCTATTGGTCTTGTGCTTACTATGAATGGTAAACATTTTTGTTTGTACTGAAAATTGTTTTTATTTGCCTCTTCTTTTGAGAAAGAAATAGTCAATTTGTTTTACAAAACCTTATAGAGTGTATAGTGACAACTGATCAGTAGTGGTCAAGTATATGATGTTGGGAAACCTTGGGTTGCAAGTTAGATGAGGAGCATTAGAGGATGAATTGGTGTCATGATATAAATCTTGTAGAGTATTGGATGTAAAAAGAATGATGGTCGTTGGAGCAATACTGACTATGATCCAAGAATATTTGTTCATGTTGATGGAATATTGGAATTATCAAAAGTTTGAATATTGGTCAATTAGTGTAACAGTCCAAAAATTCATAATTGTAAAAATAAGGGATTTTTTAAAACTTTTGCATAATGACTATTATCGTGCGCTTGCTTGCATCTTTGAGAATTGCTTGAGGACTTTTTGCATCTTTTCTGCTCTCGTGATTTTATCTACCATCCTGTCAATTTGCCTTTTCTTAAGACTATCTAATTTTCCTTCCTTCTCCCCCTACCTCCTTTAGCTAAAGTGTTGACCAGCCTAGTGTCAAGTATATGATGTTGGGAAACCTTGGGTTGCAAGTTAGATGATGAGCATTAGAGGATGAATTGGTGTCATGATATAAATCTTGTAGAGTATTGGATGTAAAAGGAATGATGGTCGTTGGAGCAATACTGACTGTGATCCAAGAATATTTGTTCATGTTGGTGGAATATTGGAATTATCAAAAGTTTGAATATTGGTCAACTAGTGTAACAGCCCAAAAATTCATAATTGTAAAAATAAGGGATTTTTTAAAACTTTTGCATAATGACTATTATCGTGCGCTTGCTTGCATCTTTGAGAATTGCTTGAGGACTTTTTGCATCTTTTCTGCTCGTGATTTTATCTACCATCCTGTCAATTTGCCTTTTCTTAAGACTATCTAATTTTCCTTCCTTCTCCCCCTACCTCCTTTAGCTAAAATGTTGACCAGCCTTTAGCTAAAATGTTGACCTCCCCGTGCATTCTCTTTACTATCCTTCTGACCCACGGCTGGCCATGCCCGGTGCAGCCAAGGCCTTTGGCTGTAGACTAGGGTAGTGCCTCTCTCTTTTTCCGGGCGCCTATTGCACCAGGCAAGGGCTTAGGCCTGTGACTGTCCATCAGTCATTAATAACCATCGCCTAGGATGTCCCTCAACGGCACTGTACAACCACTCCAACCACTCACATAATTAAATTGATAATCAACAGAGATTATTACAAAAAGGGGCTTACAAGCCAACAATAAAGAACACAGCAGAAGACGAAGAAGATGTAGTAGAGTCCAGTTCATTTGCCATAGGCAATCGACTGGGGTAGCGGTCTAGTCGTCGAGATCCACACCAGTGGTGAAGTCCTTCTCCTCTGAAATTTGTTTGCATAAAGTAAGAATGAGCACAACTACCGTGCTCGCAAGTTACACCTGTCAAGTAACAGATTGAATGCATGCATATAAGGGTATCTCAAAGGAAAGCTTATTGGTTGAATTTGCATAAAGCAGTGTTTTTTTTAAATACTTGTATTAAGTTCCAAAGTAGTTATTCTATAACTAAAATTTATTTTCTAAATCGATTTTATAGTCAGATAACATTCACACATGAGTGGTGAAGGATACCCTTCTATCAAATGGCTTCCTGCCCAATTCCCATTTGCATAATCCATTTGATGAAGTTTTTTGAAAACAAAATCCAAAGATCTAACTTTGAGAGGCTTTGTTAGCATGTCCATGACCGTGGACACGGCTATTCGAATAGTTTTACACTCTGCAGAGGTTGTACAGCTTTACCCACATGACATGAATTCTCTAGTTTGTTTGGCATCTGTCGATACCACCGCTTACTACCATAGGTAAGCAGTCTAGAGCACGTGACAAGGCCTTTACAATGCGCCATTCCATCGCAGTCCACCCTCATTAAGGTTTGGCAAATCCCCCCTTTGGATAGAAATGCGCTGGGTTAATGGGTGCCCCCTTTTATGCCAGGTGGGAATAATAGTCATGAAAGACTTTGTCAAAAGAAATGGCCATGAAAGACCGCCCACGTACCAACAGGATCAACCGCGATGGAACTTTGTAAATTAGTTGGCCAGGTCCTACTCCCCATACTGAGGACATGTGGTTGCACGGTAAAGCATAGCCCATTATAGGAATAGCAAAGGATCGCTCAGAGGCCGGTCCTTAACTAACTTGGGCGACTTTCCACAAAACCCATGGGCCTCGATCATGGATCCCGTGCATTGACATGCACCATCCAAACAAACCATTTCGCCCAAGTACAAACCATCATTTTATTTCATTTTTCAAAGCCACTTATAAACTTCTATAACACACCAGTGCTATGGATACAATTTAAGCAACATTTAATGTTTGGTCGAAATTCCCCAATTCAAACATTTTTGGGTCTAAGCATCACTAAGCATAATTTTTCCAAAGGATCCTAGTTCATACTATTGTATCAACTAGGTTTTATCTAGGGTGACAATATATTTGATTCAATTATCAAATTTGGCCATACAAAGGATTTAGGCATAAATATAAATTTAAAATAGGCATTTAAATTACTGAATATAAATAAGCATGCAATAATAATTTAAAACAGAATTTAAATAATTTGAAATAATAGGTGCGAATATGGTCAAGAATGTAACTTACCTTGCTTGATGGATTATTCTCAAACGGCGTTGAAATCTGACTCTCCGAAGTCGTCAAAATCTATATGCGAAATAAGCCAAATTCAAACAAAAAATTCAAATGAAGATTCAAATGAACTCCAAATTAAATAATTTTATTTTATTTAGCTAGACAATAATTTTCTATGAATTTAGCAATTTGAAACACCCAAATCGGAGTTTGGATGCAAAAGATATGAATTTTAGAAGTTTAAACCCAAAATCTGCAATTAAATGAATTTCCCGAATTATATTTCTAAAGGAAAATCCATTTATTGCGCAAGGCTGACGTCAGCCCTGAGATTTTCGGAAATAAAATAATTAAAAAGAATTTCTGACGTGCGGGCCCCACGTATCATAGACACGGCTCACGTGGACCAAGCCAACGGGCTTTTGGCTTGGGAGGGCAGTGCTGACGCGGCGCCACGTAGGCGGGGTTGGTGACATGGCGCCCATGTGGCTGTGAGGTGGCACCATGGTGGCCGTGCCACGTTGGCAACGATGGCGCCGGCGTCGGGACCAAGGGTCGCCGGCGCTACACTGTGCGGCGGTGGGCGGCGAAGGTATGAGAAGAGATAGGAGATCGCAGGGATCACAGTGCGCTCACCCCACTCGGCGAGAAGAAGACGGAGGCGGCCGGCGGCGAGGAGAAGGCGGCGGCGCAGTACGGTCGACGGTGAAGTAGTGGCTCCGAGGGTCCTCTGGTGAAGTGAGTGGGTGCACCGGCTTCGCGACGACACGACGATGACAGCGGTGTGGGCGACGAGGGTGGAGCGGCTCCGGTGGTGGCGCAATCGAAGATCTGAGCTTCTTCGGTTGCCGGCGAAAGAACTCGAAATTGGGGCGCTAGGGGAGAGGTGGACGGCAATGGGTGGTGGCGTTGGGCTCAGTGAATGAATGCACACCCGGGGCGTCCTTTTATAGGAGCCCGGGAGCACTGGAGCGGCGAGGAGATCATGGGGGGTCATGGCGGCGGTTCCGGGGCGTGGGCGTATCGGCGCGAAGAAAAGGGGGGAGAGGGTGGAGATCGCGGTGGAGGTGTCTTGTGAGTCGTGTGCGTCTTGTATGGAAGATCTGCGAGCGGTTGGGGAGGCGACCGTTCTGGCTTCGCTTCATGATGGCCATGGCGGTTGTGTGAAGCGGCTGCGTGGAGAAGAAGATGGGGGAGGACGAAGGGTCGAGGGCCCCACAGCGATGAGGCGAGGGGGTAGTAGGTGGGGCCGCATTTGTTGTGAGAGAGAGTCTTGAGGTGGGCTGCTTGGTGAGGAGTTGGGCCGAGTTTTGGGTTTTGGCCTAAAACTGTTTGGGGTTTTAAATGAATTTGTTAATTTAAATAATCAGATTAATACAAATAGGCTTTAAAAAATAGCAAATAAAATCCAAAATTCTAGAAACATTCACGAAATTCCTAGAGTTATTTTGGACTTAATAAAATTATTTACAACTTAAATTTGGCTTTTAATTTTGCAAATAAATTATTTTATCTTTAAAATATCTAGGAAAAAGCTTTTAAAATTCAAGAAAGTTCGATAATTAATTAAATTTTTATTTTTCAACTTTAACTCAAATAAAACTTCCAAAACTTTAATAAATTTTCTTTTTGACTTTTAAAACTTCGGAAATTCAAATAAAGCAATCAAACTCTTTCAAATTTAAGAAAAACCAATAAAATAATAACTTTATTTATTTTTAATTTGGTAACAGAACTTTGGGATGTTTCACACCAAGTCAGTTGAAGACTTCTCGTAACATTCTGGGTTTCCCCCAAGTCTCTTTGAACTTTCAAGTAAAAAGAAACATTTGGTTTTGATGAGAGTTCAAAGCTTGACTTGAGATTCAAAAGGAGCTTTAAAATGACTAAATCCAACCTCAACGAAATCTTAGCTTGGTTTTCCGCGAGTCTGTTGAAATCCTCGCCTCCCTCCTTGCACAGCCCTCCCATTTTACAAAGACTACCCTCTATCACATGATCCTCCTTTTGCAAAGACCACCCTCATGACCTCCCCCTGGTCGTAATGCTCACACGACATTCCCTGGTCGCAACACTCACAGGACCTTCCCTGGTCCTGGTATCTTTAGGATCTCCTTTATGTGCATCTTGACTATCGGGACCTCCGTTGGTTCTATCTTGACCGTCGGGATCTCCTTTGCGCGCATCCTGACCGTCAGGACCTCCTTAGGCTCCATCTTGACCGTCGGGATCTCCTTGGCGTGCTTCTAGACCGTTAGGACCTCCTTTGGTTCCATCTTGACCGTCGGAACCTCTCTTGTGATCGTCTTAACGGTCCAGACCTCCCTCCGCTTAGATCTAAGGGCCTAGACCTCCCCTCACCTGGATCTAACGATCCAGATCCCTCTTCGTTCAGATCTAACGATTTGGACATTTCTTCATTTAGATCTAAGGGACCAGGCTCTTGTTTGCATAGATCTAACGACCCAGACCTCTCTTCATTTAGATCAAACGGTCCGGACCTCCCTTCGTTTAGATCTAACAACCCAAGACCTCCCTTTGTTTAGATCTAACGAACCAGACCTTCCCTTGCTTAGATCTAACGGTTCAGATCTCTTTTCGTTTAGATCCAGCGACCCAGACCTCTCTTCACCTGGATCGGAGGGTCGAGACCTCCCTTCCTCTAGATCTAATGGCCTGGACCTCCTCTTCGCTTAGATCTAAGGGTCTGGACCTCCCTTCATTTGGATCTAACGGTCTAGACCTCCCGTTCCTTGGATCTAGCGATCCAATCCTACCCTTGATTGGATCTAACGATCCAAACCTTCCCTCGAGTGGATCTAATGATCCAGACCTTCCCTTGATTGGATCTAACGATCTAGACCTCCCCTTGATTGGATCTAACGATCCAGACCTTCCCTCGAGTAGATTTAGCGATCCAGACCTCCCCTTGATTGGATCTAATGATCTATACCTCCCCTCGATTGGATCTAACGATCCCGACCTTTCCCTTGATTAGATCTAACGATCCAGACCTCTCTTCGTAGAGATCTAACGACCCAGAACTCTCCTTGTTTGGATCTAACAGTACAAAATCGTTCTTCGTGTAGATCTAAGATACCAAACCTCTCTTCAATTAGATCTAACGGTACAGACCTCTCGTCTAGATCTAACGGTCCAAATCCTTCTTTGTTTTAGATTCAAGGTTCCAGATCTCCCTACATTTGGATCTAACGGGTCCAGACCTCCTTTTGTTTGGATTTGAGGGTCCAGACCTCTCCTTATTTTGATCTAACGGCTCAGACCTCTCTACGATTAGATCTGAGGAATTCAGACCTTCCTCTCGTTAGATCTCCCTCTTGATCTTTTTGTAGAGACCACACTCATGGTCCATGACTTTTCTTAGTCTTAGCACTCTCACGACCTCCTCTAGTTACAGTGATTCCAGGACCTCCCCTGGTACAGTGATTCCAGGACCTCCCTAGACACAGTACCTCTAGGACCACCCTAAGTCATAGTTTTTCCAGTACCTCCCTATTGTATCCTTCTTGAAACAAAGTAGTTTGTACGACCACCACAGATCCGACGACCACTGGGTCTTCAACTACATTGGCCTCATATTTCTAAATCTACGTTGTTGCATTATTTGGAGTTCTTTGCATATCTGAAAGCGATTCGAATTGGAATATCTGTTTATTTGCCTTTCGATTGTTTTGCGATTATAGAATCCGAGGTGACCGAAGAACCGTTCGTTGAACAAGATCCTGATCAGCAGCACTCTGAGCAAGGCGAGTCAATCCTTTGACCATGTTGCACCTACCTTTTGCAAATTATGTTGCCTTAAAATTATGAAACTACATCGCTATGTTATATCAAATTAAATTGGTCTAGATCATAGTTAATGCCTTAACAAATACTTGTGTATAAACTACCAACCCTAGTCAAGTAAGAGAGATGTATCGCCCTAGTCAAGTAAGGACCGAATCTGGTGATGACCTCTCATGCAAAAATAGTGCAACCATAAGTCTATTATGGGTATGACCTGGCCGACTAATTTGCTCGCCTCAGCGTAGATCCGCCGTTGGGATGATTGCTGGTGGATAGCGGGGGGAGAACGAAGCCACAAAAACCGCATTGGCACAAGAGGGGGCCTCCCGGAGAGCCTTGGGAGTGGGCTCAGGGCGGTGGAAACCTTAGTGTAGCGGATGGAGTGTGTTGAGGCTGAGCATTGTAAAGGTCTTGTGGTAATCTCCCCTTGATTCGCATGTCTAAGGAAACGTGTGCATATATCAAGGCAATTACCTCTTGTGGGTAAGGTGTGCGAACTCTACAAAGTAAGAAAACTATCATGATAGCCGTGCTCATGGTCAAGAGCGGTGCTGAGAACTTGCTGGATATAGCTTTCGTTTTTACAAAAACCATTTGTGATGAAAAGGGAAGGCTGGGGTGGGACCCTAGGGATTTGAGAAAGGCCTAGTCGGGGACCAGTGGTAAATACGGGATAACCCGAGTATAGGAGGTGGGACCTCCACTAGTACATTTTAAAAGAAAACTCATTTATGAAAATAGATTTGTTAAATTGCTAGGTCTTAGGATTTACTACTACTTATCTATTTCAAACCTGGCTTCATGCAAATAAAAGAACTCTAAAGCTTCCCTTGGTTAGCCTTGCATCTATAAGAACTGCATCGTGGGTTGGCTCGCGAGTACGATTGTGTACTCAGGCTCTGCCAATATATTCTTTTCAGACCGGAATGATCAAGACCCCTACCAGTACTTCACGGAGGATGAATCAGATGGTGGTGAAGATAACGAAGCTTAGGCCGGGACCCCCAGTCGGTTGCCTGTAGGCAAAGTGAATGGATCCACTATGATGTATTTTGTTGTCGAACCTGTTCTGCTTCCACACTCTGGTTTTTTTTTTGTAAAACTCACGCCTAAGTGACGCTTTTGTAAACAGTTGGCCTCACGCCCAGATAATTATGTAATATATTATGGGCTTGCACTGTTCATATCAAGTATTGCACATATTGAGTAAGATTTACCATCAGCTTGTGCCTAACCGCTAGACAGATGTCTCACGACCACTCCTATATGCTCTAAGACCTCCACCAGATGCCTCACGACCACCCCTACGTGGTCTAGGACCACTACTAGGAGACCCACGACCACCCCTATATGGTCTAAGTATTACTTCCTGATGTCTTAGGACATCCTGTACTCATTTGGTCGCACCCCAGGACCTCCTCCTCCGGACTTCCTTAGGACCTCTTGTACTCCTTTTGGGCGTATCCTTAGGGCCTCCTCAAGACCTCCTATGACTTTTGTCATATCCCCAAGACCTCCCCAGAACATCACTATTGGGTTTATCAAGACCTCCCTAGGACATCTCCACAGTACATCCTGGGGCCTCCTCACGACAACTTTACAGTAATCCTTAGGACCTCCTATAGCCTCCGGATCTCTTTAAGACCTCCCAGGACCTCCTTGTGAAATACAGGACTACCTAGGACCTCCCTCGATCACCTTGAGACCACCCAAGACCTCCCTCGACCTCCTCGTAGGACCTCTCAGGGTCGCTCAAGACCTCCCTGGGATCAGTATAAAACCATACTAGGACCTCTTTAAGACCCTTCTGAATGGCTATTTTGACCAACTATGGTCATGTCTACGAACCAACACACGCGTCCGCGTGGAGCTTCTATAGGTGCATGTTTGAGCAAACATGGTATTTTGTGTGTGTCAGCTACTGATCTAGGGAAATTAGGGTCCGACAGACTTGGTATCAGAGCGACTGTAGGGTGTTGGCCTTGGCTAGCTGGATGATAGGAAGCTAGGATTACACACTAAAGAGCAGTATAGCAACCCTACAAAATTCTGTATATGTATTTTCTGGCTGTTCTTTTCTCGCGTTTTTGTGAAAACCAACCCTGGATTGAATGCACTTTTTCTGATTTTTACCAGTTGGCTTTAATTGTGCCATTTTGTACTGGGTAGACTTGTGATGACTTCATCTTTGTCATCACTTTGAGTTGACGCGTACTGCTCTCTAAAGAGTTTTCGTTAACAGATGCCTCCAAGGAGAATAGCCACGGGTCGTGGTCGCGGCCGTGGACGCGGCCCAGCACCAGTAGTAGCACCACGACCACCACCTGAGCATCCCACAGTGGCCCAAGTGATGGCACAACAAGCTCAAGTGCTGGCGCAACAAACCCAGCTGCTACAATCAATGGCCGTGGGTCAGCAAGCCGGAGCAGCCAGCCATGGGACCAGGCTTGGGGATTTCATGCGCACCAAGCCTCCCGTTTTCTCTAGTGCGAATGAGCCATTGGAAGTTGAGGATTGGCTTCGCACTATGGAGAAAAAGTTGACGCTTGCTCGCTGCCGAGAGGAAGACAAGGTGGTGTATGCAACACACCAACTCTCGGGACCAGCTGCTGACTAGTGGGACAACTACATGGCCACCAGAGTTGAAGAAGAACCTGCGACCGACGACGAGGGAGCTGCAGCAGAAGTAGGATGGGCGGAGTTCCAAGAAGCTTTTAGGAGCAATTTCATTCCCTCCAGTGTCATGCGCATGAAGAGGAATGAGTTCAGGACCTTGAAGCAAGGCAACTCTTCGGTTACCGAGTACCTCACCAAGTTCAACCAGCTGGCACGCTTTGCACAAAGTGATGTTGCAGAAGAGGAAGAGAGGATCGTCTGTTTCAGAGAAGGGTTGCGCGATGGTCTGAGGGTGTAGTTAATAGTTCATGATTGTCAGGACTTCCAACAACTAATCAACAAGGCATTGCTCCTAGAAAGCGAGTGCAAGGTCTTTGAGACCAACCGTAAAAGGAAGATGGGAACCTCCAGTGGACCAACCCATAGTCATCGACCATTCAAGGCGACCACTTCAAGCAGAGGCAGCACTTCAATCACTTCTCCTCGAGCTCCTCGTTCAACGAGCCGACCTAGTGGTGCCTCACTCACCACCCTGGCCCGACCTGGGCAACCTCAGCAAGGTGGCACTGCACCAGCCCATCTTGCATGCTTCAAGTGTGGTGGTCTTGGGCACTTTGCCCGCGATTGCCAAACACAAGCTACCCCCACTCCCAGGTTTAATACTGGGGGCACCACTGCATGAGCATTGTTCACCCCTGGTACCGCAGCAAGAGGTGGATCTTCAACCAAATTAGCACCAGCATAGGGGCGTGGCAGGGTGAACCATGTCACGACTGAGGAGGCACAGGAGGCCCCAAGAGTTCTGATGGGTACGTTCTCAGTGAACTCCTCGCCGGCATGTGTTCTCTTTGATTCTGGAGCATCGCATTCTTTCATTTCCCGCAAGTTTGTGGATCGTTGGTAGTTGCCCACCTTTATTCTCAAGAGACCTTTGGAGCTTAGCTCACCTGGGGGACTACTATGGGCCAAATCAGTAAGCCCTGGGGTAGAAATCTTGTTTGAGGGAATATTGTTTTCAACAAACTTGATGGTGTTAGAAGCCCAAACCCTGGACGTCATCTTGGGGATGGTTTGGCTAGCCAGGTACCAAGGGGTAATAGATTGCACCAATAGAACCGTAAGCCTTACCAAAGGACCGGGTCTAGTGGTCGTAGTCAAGATGGACCACCCATTCCAATGGAAAAGGGTAGTCTGCTATGCCATAGGTGTCCCTTTAGAAGGAATGCCAGTGGTACAGGCTACTCGGACGTCTTATCGGAAGAATTACCTGGAGGACCACCCGATTGCGACATTGAGTTCATCATAGCGCTATTGCCTAGGACAGCCCCCATATCCAAGAGACCCTATAGGATGCTGGCAAATGAGCTCGAAGAACTGAAGAAGCAAATTAGAGAATTACAGGACAAAGGGTTTGTTAGACCGAGCTCATCTCCATGGGGATCTCCAGTGTTATTCATGAAGAAGAAGGATGGTAGTATGAGGATGTGTGTGGATTATCGGTCCCTGAACGAAGTAACTATCAGGAATAAGTACCCATTGCCCAGAATTGATGACCTGTTCGATCAGCTCAAGGGGGCAACCAAGTTTTCCAAGATAGATCTGCGTTCAGGATACCACCAATTGAAGATTAGAATTGAATACATCCCCAAGACGACTTTCTCCACCCGATTTGGCCTTTATGAGTTTAATGTTTTGCCTTTTGGGCTAACCAATGCTCTGGCCTACTTCATGAACCTGATGAACAAGGTGTTCATGGAGTACTTGGAAAGATTCATGGTAGTGTTCATTGATGACATCCTGGTCTATTCCAAGGATGTCGAAGAGCACGCACAACATCTAAGAGTGGTGCTAGATACCCTCAGGAGCACCAACTGTATGCCAAGTACATTAAGTGCGAGTTCTGGCTATCTGATGTCAGTTTCTTGGGCCATGTCATATCTGCCAATGGAGTGGCCATGGATCCAACCAAGGTAGACTCTATCCTTGAATGGAAACCGCCGACCTCAGTGACTGAGGTCTGGAGCTTCCTCGGATTGGCGGGATACTACTGCCGATTCATTGGGGAATTCTCCAAAATTGCGTGACCTCTCACCCAGCTCCTGAAGAAAGAAAGGAAATTTGAATGGACCGAAGGGTGTGAGAAGAGTTTCCAAGCATTAAAAGCTCACTTGACCTCTGCACTAGTTTTGGTCCCCCCCCCCCCCCGATATCCATAAGGACTTTGAGGTATATTGTGATGCCTCTCGTCAAGGTCTAGGAAGTGTGCTGATGCAAGACAAGAAGGTGATAGCTTATGCATCTTGACAACTTCGACCATATGAAGAGAACTACCCTACTCATGACCTAGAGTTGGCATCAGTGGTGCATGCACTGAAGATATGGTGCCACTACCTTATTGGAAATCATTGCAACATATACACAGATCATAAGAGCCTCAAATACATCTTCACCCAACCAGATCTCAACCTAAGACAACGAAGATGGCTGGAACTTATCAAAGACTATGATTTAGACCTGCACTATCACCCGGGTAAGGTCAATGTGGTGGCTGATGCACTAAGCAGGAAGTCATATTACAACCACATTGGGACTCCTAAGTGGTAGCCTTCCCTAACTGAAGAACTTGAGAAGCTCAATCTAGAAATAGTGCCACAAGGGAGCCCCTCTACCTTGGGAGTTCATCCGACCTTGGAAGAAAGAATCAAAGCTGCTCAAGCAGGGAACTCAGGCACAACAAGGCTCCAACAACTTATGGAGCAAGGGAAGGCCTCCAAGATGACGAAGGATGATCAGGGCATCCTACGTTATGGAAAGCGCATCTTTGTGCCCCATCAACTGGATTTGAAAGAGTTGATCCTCAAGGAGGCCCATGAGTCAGCATACTCAATTCATCCAGGTGGCACTAAGATGTACAGTGATTTGAAGCAACAATACTGGTGGCCACGAATGAAGAGGGACATTGCAGAATACGTAGCGCACTGCGATGTGTGCCAACGGATCAAGGCCAAACATCAAAAGCCTAATGGTTTGCTACAGCCTCTATAAGTACCCGAGTGGAAATGGGAAGATATCAGCATGGACTTCATCACTGGTCTGCCCAAGACCAGGTCAGGGTGTGATTTGGTGTGGGTCATAGTTGATAGTTTGACTAAGATTGCCTATTTCATACCAGTCAAGACCACCTACAAAGGTGATAAGCTAGCAGAGCTGTACATGTCTCGGATAGTCAGTTTGCATGGTGTGCCCAAACGAATTGTCTCCGATAGGGGTTCACAGTTCACCTCCCATTTCTGGGACAACCTCCATAAAACCTTGCGCACTTACCTGCCCTTCAGTACAGCATATCAACCTTAGACCGATGGTCAAATTGAAAGGGTGAACCAAGTCCTTGAAGACATGCTCAGAGCTTATGCAATAGAGTTTGCTGCTGACTGGGAGAAGTGTTTGCCATATGCTAAATTTGCCTACAACAATAGCTATTAGTCTAGCCTGAAGATGTCCCCCTTTGAAGCCCTCTATGGAAGACAGTGCTGAACACCTCTGTTGTGGTCAGAAGCTGGAGAAGGTTATTTATTCGGGCCAGACTGCCTAAAGGAAGCTGAAGACAAGGTACGTCTCATACGAGATCGACTACTGGCAGCACAATCAAGATAGAAGAGCTACGCCGACTGCCATCGCAGGGAGTTGGAGTTCAACATAGGAGACTTTGTCTACCTAAAGGTCTCTCCTCTCAGAGGAACCAGAAGGTTCAAGGTCAAAGGAAAGCTGGCACCAAGATATATAGGGCCATACCAGATTGTCGCTAAGATGGGAAAAGTGGCATATCAATTGGAGCTGCCTGAGCAATTGTCTGACATCCACAATGTATTTCATGTATCACAGCTCAAGAAATGCCTCCGTGTGCCTGAAGAGCAAACCCAATTAGAGGACATTGAACTAGGCAAGGATTTGGTGTATGTCGAGCATCCAGTTGAGATTCTAGAGGTAACTGAGAAGCAGACAAGGAATCGGGTCTACCTCCTGTGTAAGGTCAGATGGAGCAACCACACAGAAGGCGAAGCTACCTAGGAGTGTGAAGACTTGTTGAAAACTGAATACCACCAGCTGTTTGATAACTGACTAAGACCTCCCACGACCAGTCTCTGGGTCGCAGGACCTCCCACAACTAGTGCCTGGTCATAAGACCTCTCGCACGACCAGTCCTTGACCCATGGTGTTGTAGCTTTGTCGGTCAGGTCTACTAGGGAAATTGTAACCTTATCTGGATCTCGGGGTCGAGATTCTCTTAAGGGGGGTAGGGTTTGTAACAGCTCAAAAATTCATAATTGTAAAAATAAGGGATTTTTTAAAACTTTTGCATAGTGACTATTATTGTGCGCTTGCTTGCATCTTTGAGAATTACTTGAGGACTTTTTGCATCTTTCCTTCTCTCGTGATTTTATCTACCATCTTGTTAATTTGCCTTTTCTTAAGACTATATAATTTTCCTTCCTTCTCCCCCTACCTCCTTTAGCTAAAATGTTGACCAGCCTAGTGTCCAATCCGACCCACCTTGCCCACGTGCATTCCCTTTACTATCCTTCTGACCCACGGCTGGCCAAGCCTGGTGCAGCCAAGGCCTTTGGCTGTAAACTAGGGTAGTGCCTCTCTCTTTTTCCGGGCGCCTATTGCACCAGGCAAGGGCTTAGGCCTGTGGCTGCCCATCGGCCATTAATAACCATTGCCTAGGATGTCCCTCAACGGCAGTATACAACCACTCCAACTACTCCCCCTGGATAGGTTATGCGTGTGTATATGTTGCCCAAGTCCTTGTTGCCTCTTTGTTGCTTTCTTAGCCATTCCAGTGCTAACCTCATTCTCTTCTTCCTCCGAGTGAACTTGAGCTCCAAAACAAGTTCAAGCGCTCATCTCTGTTGAGCGCCACCCCATCGCAGCCTTTACCATTGGCGCCCATCGGGTACTCTAAGATCTCCTTGGCGGGCCATCTATCTGCTTCCAAGGAACAACCTTGAAGACCGAAGACCACCTCCTCCCCTCAAGCTACTTGCAGCACGGAGCTCCTTCCCTTGTTCTGATCCACCCTCGCCAGCCGACTTCGACTAACTCATTTCCCAACCCGCACTGGTAAGTTCCAAGTGACTGGGTGTTTTTCCTAATTCGAGCCGCCTGGTACTCCTTTTGGATTTTCCTTTGGTACTTCCTTTGGTTTTGTCCGCTGGTTCATTTGATTGCACCAAGTCAGTCGAAGACTTCTCATAACATTATGGGTTTCCCCCAAGTCTCTTTGAACTTTCAAGTAAAAAGAAACATTTGGTTTTGATGAGAGTTCAAAGCTTGACTTGAGATTCAAAAGGAGCTTTAAAATGACTATATCCAACCTCAACTAAATCTCAGCTTGGTTTTCCGTGAGTCTGTTGAAATCCTCGCCTCCCTCCTTGCACAGCCCTCCCATTTTACAAAGACCACCCTCTATCGCATGATCCTCCTTTTGCAAAGACCACCCTCACGACCTCCCCCTGGTCGTAATGCTCACACGACATTCCCTGGTCGCAACACTCACAGGACCTTCCCTGGTCCTGGTATCTTTAGGATCTCCTTTACGTGCATCTTAACCGTCGGGACCTCCGTTGGTTCTATCTTGACCTTCGGGATCTCCTTTGCGCGCATCCTGACCGTTAGGACCTCCTTAGGCTCCATCTTGATCGTCGGGATCTCCTTCGCGTGCTTCTAGACTGTTAGGACCTCCTTTGGTTCCATCTTGACCGTCAGGGCCTCTCTTGTGATTGTCTTAACGGTCCAGACCTCCCTCCGCTTAGATCTAAGGGCCTAGACCTCCCCTCACCTGGATCTAACGATCCAAATCCCTCTTTATTCAGATCTAACGATTCGGACATTTCTTCATTTAGATCTAAGGGACCAGGCTCCTATTCGTATAGATTTAACGACCCAGACCTCTCGTCATTTAGATCAAACGGTCCAGACCTCCCTTCATTTAGATCTAACAACCCAAGACCTCCCTTTGTTTAGATCTAACGAACCAGACCTTCCCTTGCTTAGATCTAACGGTTCAGATCTCTTTTCGTTTAGATCCAGCGACCCAGACCCCTCTTCACTTGGATCGGATGGTCGAGACCTCCCTTCCTCTAGATCTAATGGCCCAAACCTCCTCTTCGCTTAGATCTAAGGGTCCGCACCTCCCTTCATTTAGATCTGACGACCTAGACCACCCATCGCTTGGATCTAGCGATCCAGACCTCCCCTTGATTGGATCTAACGATCCAAACCTTCCCTCGAGTGGATCTAATGATCCAAACCTCCCTTGATTAGATTTAACAATCCAAACCTCCCCTTGATTGGATCTAACGATCCAGACCTTCCCTCGAGTGGATCTAACGATCCTGACCTCCCCTTGATTGGATCTAACGATCCAGACCTCCCCTCGATTGGATCTAACGATCCCAACCTATCCCTTGATTGGATCTAACGATCCAAACCTCCCCCCACCTGGATCCAACGATCCAGACCTCTCTTCGTAGAGATCTAACGACCCAGAACTCTCCTTGTTTAGATCTAACGGTCCAAAATCGTTCTTCGTGTAGATCTAAGAGACCAAACCTCTCTTCAATTAGATCCAACGGTACAGACCTCCTCTCGTCTAGATCTAATGGTCCAAATCCTTCTTTGCTTTAGATTCAAGGTTCCAGATCTCCCTACGTTTGGATCTAACGGGTCTAGACCTCCTTTCGTTTGGATCTGAGGGTCCAAACCTGTCCTCATTTTGATCTAACGGCTCAGACCTCTCTACGATTAGATCTGAGGAATTCAGACCTTCCTCTCGTTAGATCTCCCTCTTGATTTTTTTGCAGAGACCACACTCATGGTCCACAACTTTTCTTAGTCTTAGCACTCTCACGACCTCCCCTAGTTACAGTGATTCTAGGACCTCTCTAGACACAGTACCTCTAGGACCACCCCCAAGTCATAGTTTTTCCGCTACCTCCCTATCGTATCCTTCTTGAAAGAAAGTAATTTCTACGACCACCACAGATCCGACGACCACTGGGTCTTCAACTACGTTGGCCTCATATTTCTAAATCTACGCTGTTGCATTATTTGGAGTTCTTTGCACATTTGAAAGCGATTCGAGTTGGAATATCTGCTTATTCGCATTTCGATTGTTTTGCGATTATAGAAGCCGAGGCGACCGAAGAACCGTTTGTTGAACAAGATCCTGATCAGCAGCACCCTGAGCAAAGCGAGTCAATCCTTTGACCATGTTGCACCTACCTTTTGCAAATCATATTTCTTTAAAATTATGCAACTGCATCGCTATGTTATATCAAACTAAATTGGTCTAGATCATAGTTAATGCCTTAACATATACTTGTGTATAAACTGTCAACCCTTGAACTTGGACACTATCCTCTGTCCCCCTAGACTTAATGGATTACATACTAGCTGATAGGTTTGTATCTAAATGTCATGCTTAGCCTTTCTTAGATACATTATTATGTGGGCAATAAGTTGCCCAACCTCAATCCTTAAAACCTTGGAAAATGATTTGGGCAGTAAGGCTGGGAGCCTAGCTGGTATGTTGAGGTAAATGGTTATTTTCAAAACAAACTAAACTTGAAAATTGTTTATCGACTGAGGCGGTTGGAAGGAATGGCTGGTGCTCGAGGCACGAGAAGAGGATGGTATATGGATGTACCGCCCTGGTCAAGTAAGGATCTAATCTGGTGATGACCTCTCATGCAAAAATAATGCAACCACAAGTCTATTATGTGTATGACCTGGCCGACTAATTTGCTCGCCTCAGCGTAGATCCGCCATTGGGATGTTGCGGGTGCATAGCCGGGGGAGAACGAAGCCACAAAAACCGCATTGGCACAAGAGTGGGCCTCCCGGAGAGCCTCGGGAGTGGGCTCAGGGCGGTGGAAACCTTAGTGTAGCGGATGGAGTACGTTGAGGCCGAGCATTGTAAAGGCCTTGTGGTAATCTCCCCTTGATTCGCATTTCCAAGGAAACGTGTGTATATATCAAGGTGATTACCTCTTGTGGGTAAGGTGTGCGAACTCTGCAGAGTAAGAAAACTATCATGATAGCCGTGCCCACAGTCAAGAGTGGTGCTGAGAACTTACTGAATATAGCTTTCATTTTCACAAAACCCATTTGTGATGAAAAGGGAAGGCTGGGGTGGGACCCTAGGGATTTGAGAAAGGCCTGGTCGGGGACCAGTGGTAAATATGGGATAACCCGAGTATAGGAGGTGGGACCTCCACTAGTACATTTTAAAAGGAAACTCATTTATGAAAACAGATTTGTTAAATTGATAGGTCTTAGGATTTACTACTACTTATCTATTTCAAACCTGGCTTTATGCAAATAAAAGAACTCTAAAGCTTCCCTTGGTTAGCCTTGCATCTATAAGAACTGCATTGTGGGTTGGCTCATGAGTACGGCCAGGTACTCAGCTCGCTAATATATTCTTTTCAGACCCGAATGATCAACACCCCTACCAGTACTTCACGGAGGATGAACCAGATGGTGGTGAAGATAACGAAGCTTAGGCCGGGACCCCTAGTCGCTTGCCTGTGGGCAAAGTGAATGGATCTACTATGATGTATTTTGCTCTCGTAGCTGTTCTGCTTCCACACTCTGGTTTTTTTTGTAAAAGTTTGTGGATATCATGGGGATATGTGCGTGATCCTAGGATGATGATACAATTGGCAATGGCTTTTGTGGTTTGTCAAATGATGCATTTTCGGTAAAGTTTCAAAGGCTGTCAGGTCACTGGCGGTCTGACCGGCCACTTTGGCGGTCAGATTGGCCTTGCCTCGGTTTGTTTTTTCAAGTTTGGTGGCTGATGGTCTGACCGGCCTTGGTAGCGGTCAGAGCAGCCAGTGTGGCGGTCTGACCGACTACCCCTGAGCGGTCGGACCAGCCATTAAAGTGACTTTGGATTTTTGTGCTGAGCCACAAATAGAAGGTGTAGGTAAGTGAGAGGGTTCTTCTGCACTTGGTCTCATAATTTTTGGAGCTTCCAGTAAAAAGTTCTATTCGATTGAAATTTCCAGAGAAGGTTTAGGTTTCCAGGTTGAAAAATTGGCTAAGTCCCAAGTGGGCGGTTAGACCGGTGTAACAGCCTCAGCCTTAATAACCAGTAATGAGATGCTGTTCATAGCATCACTGTTCATTTTGGAAAATTTGGCAACATGTTACAATCTAATTTTCCCCAAACTCTAACTAAAAACTCCAACTTAATCAAAGCTTCAAAAGGAAATACCACTCAATGTTGGTATTAAGACTGGGAGGTATTTTATTTAAAAGCCAGATGAATTATTATGGCCAAAAATAATTTTTGTTGAATTTTTAGAAATTATTTTGATTTTAAGAAAAATATTTGTCTTTAAATAAAACCTATTCAGCCAAAATGAATTATTTATGTATTTCCAAATGAGAAACATTGGTTTCAAAATTTTATTTGGGGAATATAACATCCCAGTAGCAGTTCTGCAAAATTTCATGTTTTTACAAATTTATTTGCTATTTTTAAAGTCCTGGTCAAAGCTTTTGAAATTTTGAAATGGGTTGGTCAACCCTTCCGACCCAAACTCCACCCGCAATCAGAGCGACTCAACCTCAAACCCGTTGGGTCCAACCCAGTGCGTGTGGTCTAGCTCGGCCCTGTCACGTTGCGCACGCGTCGTAACTCCCAGCGAATCCAAGCCGTCCATTCCCCCACGAACGGGCCAGATCTAATGGGCCGTTCGGACCACTCCAATCCGCCCCTCTGATTTTGACCGTAGGATCAAAAACGTGCGGCGCGCGATCTTCAGTCAATGCCATCTTTAATGGCAGAAATTGAAAAGCATCTGGGCCGTTGAATTCTCAACGTGTGGACCTGATCTGTTGGGCCATTCGGACCGGGCGGAGGTGCCAAGCAAGATCCACCATTGAATCTTAATCGGACGGACCACAGCCATTGGGCCGTTCGGACCGTCCGGACCTCCCGTCAATTCTAGCCGTTGATTTTAGATTCGACGGCGATCTCCTTCTTGGGCCGAAGCTCACCAGCGCGCCTTAGATCTTGGGCCGTTGAAGTATAATCGAACGGCTCTTGTGGGTTGAGATGTTCGGACCGTCCGGACCTCCCCTCGATCTTAGCCGTCCATTGGAGATCGCACGGCCCATATTGCATGATACCGGTTCAGTGTTAATTGCCTCCTCATCATAGCCGTTCGTTTCTAATCGGACGGTGGCTGTACCTTGAGGCTTGCTATGTGTTGTGCGCTGCTGAGACTGCCTCTGGGGCCCGATTGTCAGTGGCAGCTCTTTCCTCCCTCTCCTGCTGTGCGCCGTCGACGATATCCTCGCCGAAGTAGAGGCATGGCAAAGGGAATAAACGAATATTCTTTGATATTTATCCTTAGATGCCACCTCATCGGTTCTGGAGAATTCTCGTTTGCTCTAGTGGCTCCAACACTTTATAAACCCTACTGTCTACCTTCTGCCATTGTTGACCGAGAGGAGCTCCACTAGTTTGCCTTCCTTCCTAGTGAAGCTTTCTTGCTCTCACCCTTGTTCAACTTTAAGCATACCTAAATCTCATGCTAATGTGGATTTTGGGCATCTTTTGTAGGGTTGAACTTAGGGTTTCATCTCTGTCAACTTGAGCCAGTGGAAAACCACCTTGGTGAAACCTCATCCTGGTGAGTTGGATTCCATCCTTTCTTGTCAAAGATGTGCCTAATGTTCCTTAGTGCCTTAGTTCTACCATTTTTGTTTTGGTCAGACCAAAGAATAGAGCTTGGATCTTTACTGTTTGACCTAGACATTGACTTCATCTTCTCCAACCCTAACTGGTAAGCTTAGACCTTGCCTCCTGTTATCTTAAACTCCCTAAGGACATCCTTAGCCCACATGAATCACTCACATGTTCATGTGATACTCCAACCTTGCTTTATCTAGAAAGTTGTTTTTATAACTTTTCGGTCTTTCATATCGTTTTCAAGACCTAGAGTTTCTTTGCCAGTATAATAGTTTATTTAGGTTCTAGGTAAACCGTAGTATTACCCATAACCTTTCTTTTAATTTTTAAGGTCATCAATTCGTTTAACAGTGCCATATCCTTCTCTGTTATTTATTATCGGTCCAAAACCGACAAGGGTTTAATCTCTTTTCTTTCTTTAAACCGGGCAGTTAAGGTTAGTATTGATGGCTTATGATATTAATTGCTTTCCAGGAAGCTCTAACTCCCATTTAAGGTCTTCGTTTTGGTGTATTTCTTCAAGATAGCCGAAACCTGGAAAGAGGTCCTTTGCTGTTTTTGATCAAACCGACAAAAGTCCATTCTGTCTTTTCTTTCCTTAAACCGTGCTGTTAGGGTTAGCAACAATAGGTGGTGATATTAAGTACTCCCCTGATAGCTGTAACTCCACTTTTAAGTCTTTGTCTTGTGTAGTTTTCCAAGCCAACCGAAAATGGTAAAAGACTCCTTGCTGTTTTTGTTGTGGGTTAAACCGACAACAACCTACAGCAAGAGTCCAATTTCTTAAGCTGCTATTAATGGGCATTAAATGACCAGTTAGGTCACAACACTAGTCTAAATACCCTTAGTTCCAACACAATATTTCGTTTATATGAGGTTTAGCTAGGCAAGTAATTTAATTTCAAGCTGTCCTGTTCCAGTTTCAAAAACCTGAAACTGTAGTTCAACCTAAACACTAAACTGTAATAGATAGTGTTAGCAAGAATTAGTTGTAGTTTACTATTCTTAATTAAATTAATGTACCTTAAGCATGTTGCTAATCATGCATTAAGCCATTGACCATACATTCTTTTTATGCATGCTTTTCTCTGTTTTTCTCTGTGTTCATTGAATTTTATTTTCTTTTAGATACTGGTTCTTCCGAGGTTGTTGAGTCTTTTGTTGAGCAGCAAGAACCTGAGCAAGAGGTTGTTTATTACTACCAAGGCAAGCTACCTCTCTGCACCATGTTGATCCTAATATTTTGAACTGTAGATTTACAAAATACAGTGACATTGTTGCATGCAATTTTCTAAAAAGTATTTGTGCTCTGTTTTTAGTTAGTTACAACCTGAACTTGTGTCTTACCTTGAATTTGATCATACACTAAACCTAAGGTAGTCTGTGGTATTATAATATTTAGTTTTAAATTTTGCTTAGCCATGCAGTCCATAAAACGGTAGTGTTTGGCAAGCTTATCTTGTCAAACCTGGGAACAATAAATAAATTTTATTTATTTTAATTCTTTGTCAGTTTATTTAAATCTGAAATGACTCTAAATCTTGTTGTTAAACTTGTTTCAAATCTGGACAAGTGGATGCTAGTGATGGTGCCTTTGTGCACGAGAATTGGGAAATGTGGACGTCTTGTCTGGGTTGATTAAGGACTGAACTCGACAAATTTCAATTCAAGCCCTAACGCATTTCCACACGCGTGTATGGGCCTTTGTTTGGTTAAGTAAAGGGTTAATGCTATTGAGTTGGAAACAGGAGAGTAAGGACATGTGTATTGATTTCGTATGGCATAGATGCTTAAGTCTTCGGGCCGTGTCGTATGCCATATGGAGTTTATATCGATATCGATGTTCTTAGAAGGGTGAGGGCGAGATGTGTTCCATCACATGTACGTACCTTGAGGCCCCGTGCGGTCTAATATGTGTGGCTAACATGAGTTTGCATTTAAATGATTGGGTCGGCATTCGGCACAACATGTGGGCCCCTGTTGAGAGATGCTATCATCGTTGTTTAAGCGGGATCACCCCACATGGGTCGTCCAACTCAATAGTGTCAACTTGTTGAAAAATACCAAATCTTAGTCTACCCGCCAAGATACCAAAGGCGGTGTGCTATTATTCCGAGGCTACGGGCTAACTAAGTCGTGTGGGTAAAGATGTACACCCCTGCAGGGTTAAAACTATTCGAATAGCCGTGTCCACGGTTACGGACGACACTTGAATTGATGTCACCTGTATAGGCTATGCTCTAAATTTGGTTTTGGGAATTATTTCGGCATGATGGTGGTCATGCACGGTTTGGTTGTAATCTGTGACTTATTATTGTACTGTTTATGCTTATGCTCTCAATCACTTACTGTTTTAGTCTAAATTGATTTATTAAAATTGCTTTGTCAAAACATAGCAACTGTAGGTTACGGTGTATGCTTTCTGCAAATTTAACCAGTATAACCCTTCCGTTGTTAACCTTATGCATGTAAAAATTCTATTCCTTTGTATAGGTTCTATCAAACACTTCCTTTTATTAGTTTGTGTAAGTCTTGCTGAGTACCTTCCGTACTCAAGGTTTATGACCTCTTGTTGTAGGTGAAGATGGTTATCTTTATGAGATGCCCGTTAGCGCCGATCAGGGTGACGCTAACGAGTGAAGCTAGTTCTAGTCTCCACGCAATAGCCTGCGGGATTGGGGCCATTGGTGGTTTTATTGTTTATTTTGCTTCCGCTGTTGATCTTTTCTGATGACCAAAGTCATCTGTTACTGTAGCAAAATCGGTTACTGTAGCAACCGAACCAAACTGTAACCTGTAATGTATAATTATGTGAATGTATGACTTGTATGTGGATGATGCAATGTTGTTTAAGGATATATGCGCAATAGTCACTAAACCTGGGAGCTATTGCATGACATATATTCGGGAACTCGAATATTGTAATTGTTACTTGTTATTATTATGCTTCTAGTATGATTCTTAATGAGGGAATTACACTCTTCCTTAATTAGGAATTGTGCTACCAGTATAATTTTAATTCGGCACATTCCAATATTTGAGGGTCTTACAACCGGCCTTTTGTTGGCGGTTAGACCGACCAGTGGGCGGTTCGACTGGCCAAGGGTGGCGGTCTGACTGGTTTTGACTTGTTTCGCTCGTTAGTATGGCGCGATGTGTGTTCGTTAGGTCATGTTCATGAATTTCATTGCATATGTGTTGCACATTGCATGTTTTGGCCAACGTGGGTCAAGTTGTGAAGAACTTGTTCCCGGAAACGATTTCTTGGTTTATTGCTGTGCAGGTGGCTTGCAGGTAAACGACGGTCAACGGCAAGGATTATCGGGACTAAGCTAGGAGAGCTGAGGTCCAAAACGATCGAGGATGCTAGGTGAGGTCAAGAGACTCAAGCATGGTGCAAAATGGACAAGGATGAACGAACGGGTAGTTCGGTGCGACGGGTTGGATCAAGCGGCGTAGGAGTCAATGCAAGTGCCATGGTGGTTTCGGCCGGAGTCGGACGGGAGAGACTTGCCGACACGATGAGAGCCGTTGATTAACCTACACGTGGCGAAGCAGGCGAGTGCTTCACCAAGATTGGACTTGGTCTTTGGAGAAAGATCAAGAAGGGGTATTTTGATAATTTCACCAAATACCGCCTCTGTGACCTTGGGCTAAACCGTGGCGCAAGACGGTGCGTGGAGAAGCGGTTTAGGTCAAGAAAAGATGAAGACGGCGCTTCAAGATGCGTGCGTGTGTCCTGTTTGTGTTGGGCCTTAACGGGAGCCCATTAGGGTTAACTCTTCTAGAAGCTAAGCCTCACTATAAATAGGAGGGGGTGTTGTCAAACAGCCTCCAAGCACTTCATTTGCAAAACCCTAGTTTGTCTTAGGGCTTAGAGAGGAAAGGAGAGGCTTAGGGTTTTAGAGAGTTGGATTGATTTGAGTGCTCATGTTGTGAGTTTTGTCCTCCACAGGGGAGTTGCTATAATCCAGCAACAACCGACAATCAATCTATGCATGATTTCTCAAAGATGAGTTCTCTTTGTGTTCTTCCTCCTTATTTTGTGATTTTGAGTTCATCTTTGATCTTTCGGTTTTTGGTTGGTTTCTTGCCCTCATCTACCTTACTGTGATGTGTGGGAATACATTTAGGATCATCTAGATCATCATTCAACCACGAGCAAGTTTTGGATCAAGTTTTTCGTTATTGCTCGGTTTTGAATCATCTTTCGGTAAAATGGAAAAAGGCCAAAACTTTGATGTGGATCTACTCGATCGTCACTTGGAATATGTTCCAGATATCCTTGGGAAGGTGTGTTCCAAGTTTGGTTAAGTTTGGCTGTGTAGATCAAAACTTTGATCGATTTTCGTTTTGGATCCCGTGTAGGATCGTATGGCACAATCAGAGGGGGGGGTGAATGATTTGCGCAGATTTGACCTTCAATTCATTCAGCCGAACCCAAATTGTTAGGTCCCTCAGAGAACCTCTTTGAGATCAGCTCAAAGTTCTCTCTTGGATATCTTCAAGAACCTCCAGAAGCTATCTTTAAGATTTCCACCAACAATCTCATGCACAGCAGAAATAAAGCAAAGCTCCGGAGACAATATAGAATAAATCTAAATTGTATTACTCAATACTTTGATCTGTGGCTACAAGGTGCCTCTCAAACACCCCTCAAAGTCTTCCACAGAAGACCTTACAAAGCTATCTCAACTTTACGCTCAAAATACAACTCAAAACCGTAACTCCAAAGCTGTGGCCAAAACTATCTCTCCCGTGTGCACGAGTTGGCTCCTAACCTGCCTCTATTTATACCCTAGAATTCTAACCATGTCCAACATGACACCGACACGGATTCTATCTCAAAAACATCAAGATTTGGAACTCCTTCCAAATCTGTAACAACCCACGGCGCAAGTCTCGAGGACTCCTCCCATAGCTCCAGCGCGAACCACCTTTGAACTCCACGTGCTCCAGCGCAAACTCAACCATCTCGCAACATCCACGACCACCAAGACCTCAGATCTCCCCAATCCTAGTCCGAGTCCTCCTCGTCACGACAATAGTTGCCTTCACACTCATCCTACACATGCAAAGATCAAAGAAACAAAATCTGGGCACAAGTTTTCCAACTTGACCATCCATTAGCTCACACACATGCATAATGTGGCGACCCGGCCAGGGGCCTCACCCGAGAGGTCCTCCAAGACCTCCCTAGGAGTCCATCAGGACCTCCTAGGAGATCCCAAGGACCTCTCGGGCGGTCCACCTAGGCCTCCTAGGAGGTCCAGCCGGACCTCCTGGAGGTCCAGGGAACTGACCCGAGGAGGTCTTTGGACCTCAGATCTCCCCAAGCTCCACGCTCTGACCCGAGGGAGGTCCGTGAGGATCCACCCTGAGCTGAGGAGGTCGTGGGGCTTGGGACAAGCCTCAAGTCCACTGTGATCTAAACTAGTCCCTAGGGATCAACGACTACTTCTCACAGCAAGCAAGTGATAACATACACATCCACAAAGGCTTTATTGATAACAAAAGAGAGTTGATTACAAGGGGTTGCTTACAAGCTCCAGCAACCGAGAGCTAACTACATAGCGGAAAAACCAAAAGGATAGACTCCATCCATTACACCACAGGTGATTGGCTGGAGGGCGCGGCCTAATTGACTTGGTCCTCCTCATCATCAAAGAAGTCTTCACCTGCTCAATTCATCAATGAAGCAAGTGTGAGCACAACTACCGTGCTCGCAAGCTACACCCGTCAATTAACAGAATGACATGCATAATGGATATATCAAAGGACAACATATTAGGGTTGATTTGTGTAAAGCCAAGTTTGTTGCAATTACAAGTACTAAGTTTCAAGCCATTACAATAAGTAAAGTTCATTTTCAAAACTTAATTTTCAGTTGGATAACATTCATCATCAATATGGTGAAGGATACCCTCCTATCACATGGCTCCCCGCCCATTAACCATTTGGATAGAAATCCAAAACCAATTTCATAAGTCCTTTGAAAACCAAAACCAAGAGCTAACTTTGAGTGGCTTTGCTAGCATGTCTGTGACCGTGGACACGGCTATTCGAATAGATTTACACTCTGCAAAGGTTGTACACTTTACCCACATGACATGAATTTCTCTAGTTTGTTTGGCATCCGTCAATGCCACCTCATACTTCCTTTGGTGAGAGGTCCAGAGCACATGACAAGGCCTTTACAAAGCATTACTCCAACACAGTCCACCCTCGCTAAGGTTTCACCCCCTTTGGACTACCCATCCGCAGGGTTCAGGCCCCCTCTTGTGCCAGGTGGGACTACAAAGGTCGTAACATGACTACCCACCGCATCCACAGGATCAACCGCGATGGAGCTTTGCAAATTAGTTGGCCAGGTCCCTTTGCCCATTTCTCAAGACATGTGGTTGTACGAGGGTGGCACAGCCCATTATAGGCATAGCAAGATGCGGCTCAAAGACCGGTCCTCATATGGCTTGGGCGGCTAACACAAACCCCTAGGTCTCAACCCTACCCGAGTTGAGCCGTGCATACCTCGCACCTGACCAAACAACCAATCCGCCCAAGACCAAATCCATTTGTTCATTTCTGTTTTTCAAAACCATTTATCAAAACCTCCATGACAACCCAATGTCATGGCTTTGAAAGCATTTGATATTTTGGTCTGTTGGAAGAAACCTTTCCCAAATCAAGATGTTTGGTCTAACAAGGCTAAGCATTCATTTTTCAAAAGCCGCTGGTCCTTACTACTGCAAAAACCAAATTTTTATCTGGGGTGACAATGGGGTTGGTTCAACATAGACAGTGGCCATACAATGGAACTTGGCATAGCTATGAACTGAAAGATATGCATTGAAATATCTTAGTAAAAGTAAGCATGCATACATCTTTGAAACCAACATAAGTATCTTGAAGTAGTGCCTGCAATATGATTAAGAGTGTAACTTGTCTTGCTCAAAGTCTTGAGCTTCTTCTTCTTCAAAGGACCCTTGCTCCTCACTACTGTCGCAATCTACACAGTGGGGAAAACAAAATAACTTAAACAGAGCTCAAGCAAGATCCAATGGAACTCCAAATAAACTCCAATGTAAAACCAACTGAGAGATTGGGAGATCAGGAGGAGGTCCAATGAGCTTGATGGAGAGGTCCAGAGAGCTTGGAGGGAGGTCTAAGAGCTGGTCGGTGGAGCTGGAGAGTGGGAAATGAGGAGAAAGTGAGAGAGGAAGGGCTGCCCAAGCTATTTATAGCTGGAGCCATTGAGCATGCCCCAAGATACGGGTGTTCAAGAGTTAGTAAAGAGGACAATGGAAATAGGCAAGGGATGTGACAAAAGTATGACATGGGTACTGCAAAAAGTGGTAGCATTTAATGTGATACAACATGCATTAAATGTGGGGAGACTTCTTTGCACAAGGACACAGTCAAAGGATAAAAGAAGCATGGGTGTGACTGCCAAGTGGGTCCAGTCAAGACCCGATGGGGAAGTCCTGCGGAGACCTTGAGGAGGCCCCACGAAGGACAAGGGAGGTCCTCACCCACTGGAGAGGTCCTGACGGCTGGATTTCCAAAAGGGAGGTCCAACGGCCAAGATCAAGTGCAGAGGGGATGTCTGGGGAGGTCAAGGGGAGGTCCTCACCCACAAGGGAGGTCCTGACGGTTGGATTAAATCAAGGGGAGGTTTGGATGGTTAGGATCTAATCGAAGGGGGAGGTCTTGAACGGTTAAGATCTCCAAAGGAGGTCTGAACGGTAGGATCTTTAAAGGGAGAGGTCTAGACGGTTAAGATCTCCAAAGGGGAAGGTCTTAACGGCCAAATCTACAAGGAGGGAGGTCTGGACGGTTAAGATCTCCAAAGGGGAGGTCTTAACGGCTAGATCTACAAGGAGGGAGGTCTGGACAGTTAAGATCTCCAAATGGGAGGTCTTAACGGCCAGATCTACAAGGAGGGAGGTCTGGACGGTTAAGATCTCCAAAGGGGAGGTCTTAACGGCCAGATCTTCAAGGACGGAGGTCTGGACGGTTAAGATCTTCAAAGGGGAGGTCTTAACGGCCAGATCTACAAGGAGGGAGGTCTGGACGGTTAAGATCTCCAAAGGGGAGGTCTTAACGGCCAGATCTACAAAGAGAGAGGTCTGAATGGTTAAGATCTCCAAAAGGGAGGTCTTAATGGCCAGATCTACGAGGAGGGAGGTCTGGATGGTTAAGATCTCCAAAGGGGAGGTCTTAACGGCCAGATCTACGAGGAGGGAAGTCTGGACGGTTAAGAACTCCAAATGGGAGGTCTTAACGGCCAGATCTACAAGGAGGGAGGTCGGCGATAGCGAGATAGGAAGCGGGAGAAGCGGGAGCCATAGGATTTCAATCGGATCGCCCAAAATGATTGGGCCGTTCGGACCATCCGAGCTAGCGCTAGATCTCGGCCATTGAACTGAATCGGACGGTCCGAAATGATCGGGACGTTCAGACCGTCTGAATGCCTCTACAAATCAGACCGTCCGACAAAGATCTAAGGGCTCAGAGAGGGTGGGGCATTTGGACCCTCGGAACGTCTCACCAAGATCAAACCGTCTAATACAAATCGGACGGTACACAAGCAATAGAGGTCTACATAGACAAGGGGGAGGTCCTAGAGGACCTAGGGAGGTCCTGAAGGACACGGGGACGCTAGATCGGACCGTGCAAAAGACAGAGGAGGTCCAAATCCGAAGGGAATCCAATGGGGGAGATTAAAGGGGAGGTCTTTAGCGGTCAAATTTGATCAAGGGAGGTCCAATTGAGTTCAAGGAGGTTTAAAGGACCCGAGGAGGTCCACAGAGAGATCCTGAGAAACGGTATTACCGCGAGTTGGGAGCGGAAATACCGTGTTGGCAGAGAAAGGAATTTCCCGAGAGGGTTACATGGACCAAAGCAAAGAGGGAGTCCGAGTGAACACAAAAGCTTCAAGTGGGTTCCGAAGGAACTCAATTAAACATGAGGAAGGTGTGGGCCTGGGAAGGTTTTAAGCCAGAGAAGAACCAAAGAGGGAGGTTTGGATCTAGGGAGGTCTAGTCCAGAGATGGACAAAACATGGACAGAAAAGGGAAGAACACCAGAACTCCAACAATCTCAACAAACTATCAAGGAATTTTAGTTGAAGTTTGAGTTAGTCAATTTAAACCCATTATGAAATCTCAAGTTAAGCTTTGAATTCTCATCAAAACAGAATGATTCTTTTTATTTTGAAATCTTCAAAAAGGCTCTGAAAAAATCAGGGTGTTACACATAAACATTATCATGCATCATGCAACACATTAACACTCATGAATTTAACTTAACCTCAGCCAAATTCCCAAAACGATAATTTTACAGAGCACAAACGGTCATACCGCCACATTAGCCCCGGTACTACCGCACCAGCGGTTGTACCGCTCGAAACACTTCGGTACTACCGCTCCTCGGTAAATCTCAAAATCTTCCAAAAACATGCTCTCTGGAAATTCCATACCGCAAACAAACGGTCATACCTTGTTGCGGTACTACCGCCATTGAACCACGGTATTATCGGCCTGCGGTCGTACCGTTACATAGCTGTGGTACTACCGTAATTCACTTATGAAACCTTGTCAGAAACACTCTCTCTCTCAACGCTGCGCGAACGCTCTAGATGATTTGGCAGATCGGACCACGCTTCACAACCGTCGGATTTTAAGAGTACTGTAGCAAGTCCGAACGTTTCCCTTGATATCAGCCGTCAGATTTCAAATCAAAGGCTCACAATCCTTGAAGAGTTCGGACGGTCCGAACGTTCCTCTCAATATGAGCCGTTAGATCAAGATCTAATGGGTCGAACAAAACACCGTTCGGAATCAGTGACTTGCAGTACTACCGCACTTTACAAGCGGTCCTACCGCAAACCGGTAGTTCCGCAGATACAAAGCCGGTAGTACCACTCTCAAGAAAATCCAAAAGCCAAAATACAAGTCTTTGGAAAATTTCATACCGCCAACAATTGTGCAGTAGTTCCGCCCAGCGGTAGTTCCGCGGACACAAAGCCGGCACTACCGTAAAACCTGACAAATGCTGATTTTCGACATAATTCAACAGAACTCAAAAGCATGTCAACATCTAAGATCACAAGCACGTTCCAAAGACAATGTATTCATCTTAAAACACCAAGACTAAGTCTTTCTTATTGTCAATGTGTTCATCATTAAATATCATGACCAAAAACCTCCTGGTCTTACAATCTCCCCCTTGATGAATACATTGACAACACTTCAAGAATCAAGAGATGAATGTGTGTGACAGAAGGTGTGAAAGTTTCAAAACTGCCAAGCAAAAGAAGGTTCCAAAAACAACAGCTGAAAAACTCCCTTCAACACAGGAAAAGCAATTTTGTGCAAATCTTTCTCTCAAATTTTCTCCCCTTTGGCAATGTGATCATCAAGAGCTTCAAAGAAGAAATGAAGGAACAAGAAGAATAAAAATCTAGAAGCTTGGAAGATTATGCAAATCAATTTAATGGATTAACCAAGCCATTTTGTTGAGTAGAGCTAACAAGATCATATAAATGCATATACCACAGAGCAATAGCTAGACAAGTATTTCAAAGTGATGAGACAATTTAGATTCATGACAGGCATATCACACAATGACTAAAAAAATTATAAGACCACACATAAAAGTCATCAAAAAGTGAGAGCCAAATAGTGAGACAAACTTTAAATCTGGATGAGCTACCAGTCTCATGTAGCATCCTTTTGCTTCATTGTCAATTTTTATTTGCATGTGGCATGCTTGCAGCATACTTCTTCTCAAGAGTGGCATGCTTGAAGCATACTTCTTTTGATTGAAGTACTTTTTGTCCATTTTTTTAAAACAAATACATAGCTATGTATGGCATGCTTGAAGCACACTTCTTTTCATGTGAGCACTATTATGTACCCCTTTTTTTTGTTTGATACACAGCTATGTATGGCATGCTTGAAGCACACATCTTTTCAAATTCTTTTTCTCAACCCTTTATCTTTTATAATATGCCAAATTGAGTGAGCAACACAGGATTGAAATGAGAGACATTCTTGCTTCAAATCTAAGATTTAAAATAAGACTCACAAACAAGCTTATCCTTTTCAATAGACATCACCAAGTGATACCAATAATCAATCTAGTCAAAGATTTCAGCCCTGTCATGCTTTAGTTCTTTATGCAGCAAGTTTATTAAAACCAATCAAGATCAAAACTACATAGCACATGAATAAATATGATAAAGAGAGCTCTACTACTCTTTTTATTTCAATGGCTTGGACTTAATGAATTGTGAGACAATGAGAATAATCAAAGCTTCTGAAATTTTGATCAAACAGCTCCCCCTCAAAATAAGCCCATAGGATGAACAACACCCACTTCACTCCACAAACGAACAAAACGAGAAGTATCAAGCGGCTTAGTGAAAATATCAGCAAACTGAAAATTAGTTTCAACAAAGTGAAGAACAATGTCACTCTTTTCAACATGATCTCTGAGAAAGTGAAATCTGATATCAATGTGTTTGGTTCTAGAATGTTGCACTGGAGTCTTAGCAATGTTAATAGCACTGGTGTTATCACAATAAAGAGGAACACTGCCCAATTCTAAACCAAAATATCTGAGAGTAGAAGAAATCCAAAGGACTTGAGAGCAACTAGCGTATAAACAACATACTCGACTTCGTGGTTGATTGAGCAACTGAAGATTGTTTTCTAGAAGACCAAGACACTAATGATGTGCCTAAAAAGTGACAAGTGCCAGATGTGCTTTTTCTATCAATTCTACACCCCACAAAATCACTATCTGAGTATGCACGCAAAGTAAGACAGGATGAAGATGAATAGAAAAGACCAAATTCTAAGGTTGATTAGAGATACCTGAGAATTCTTTTCACAGCCTGTCGATGGGATACACGAGGTGAAGCTTGAAATTGAGCGCATAAGCATACAACAAAGTGTATATCTGGCCTTGAAGCAGTCAAATAGAGTAGAGAACCAATCATACTCCTGTATTCTTTTTGATCCACTGCCTCACCTTCTTCATCTGGGTCAAGAACAGCTGTAGACCCCATTGGTGTAGAGATGGGTTTGCAAGTTGCCATGTCAAAATACCTAAGCAAGTCTTTAGTATACTTGGTTTGATGAATGAAATTGCCTTGCTTGGTCTGTTTTACTTGCAAGCCTAAGAAGTAAGTTAATTCTCCAATCATACTCATCTCAAACTCCCTGCTCATAGTATCTGAAAACTTGGAAACCAAAGCATGAGAGGAGCCCCCAAAGATGATATCATCCATATAAATCTGAACAAGTAATAGATCATTGCCATGTCGAAATGTGAACAAAGTTTTGTCTACCTTGCCCATTTGAAAATTATTTTTTAACAGAAAAAGCTTTAGCCTCTCATACCAAGCTCTAGGAGCTTGCTTCAAACCATACAAAGCTTTTGACAATTTGAAAATATGATTAGGAAATTTAGGATTTTCAAAACCAGGTGGTTGCTTAACATAAACTTCCTCCTCAATGTAGCCATTAAGAAAAGCACTTTTAACATCCATTTGAAACAATTTAAAACCTTTAGATGCAGCAAATGCTAAGAGAATTCGAATAGCTTCTAGTCAGCTACTGAGGAGCAAAAGTTTCACCAAAATCAAGACCTCCACCGAGAAAATCCACGAGCAACAAGTCTAGCCTTATTTCTAATAACAACACCATCCTCACTTTGCTTATTTTTAAAACCCATTTAGTTCCAATTACATTATGTCCATGAGGAGGTTCAACTAAGGTCCAGACTTTATTTCGCTCAAAGTTTTCTAATTCTTCATGCATGGCATTGATCCAAGACTCATCAGATAAAGCGTGACTTACATCATTAGGCTCAAAAGAGGCAACAAAAGCAGAATGAGCATGTGAGTCAGGAGAAGTGAACTTAGAACGTGTTACCCTTTCATGAATGTCACCACACCTGGCCAAATGGGCATGCCGCCCAAGATGGCACCTGCCAAACTTAGGCGGGCCATTTAGGCATGGCCCATTCGGCCCGATGTCTTGTTCGTGCCATCCGGCCGCCCATGGCAGGTGGTGGCTCAGCACTACCGACGGCATTCGTGCCGTGCCAGGCCGACACGAGCCCGTTTGGCCCGTCGGGCCAGATGTGGCCCGTTTGGCCCATCAGAACAAAAAAATCCAAAAAAATAAAAAAAAATCCAAAAAAAAATAGAAAAATGTGTAGAATTCAGAACTAGATATGAAAATTTAAAAAAATGAGACAATCATATTAAAAATGTAATAAAGAGCTTTATTGATGTCCAACTGGCTGCCTCGTTAAAACCTTTGCCAAGTAAAAACTCAAAATGAGAAAACCTTGGCAAAGGAAAAAGAGTACAGCCTATAGCTCTACAATTCTGCATACATGATACATCTTTGTTCTATGTGTCGGTGTCATTGTCTAAGTACAGATTTTCAAACACCTCCGACAATTCTGGATTTTCCACAGAGTGTTGTGTTCGTGAATCAGCTTGTTCCCAATCCTTCACAGTTAGAAGGATCTCTACCATCTCACTTGTGAGACTTGTTCTTCTGTCCTCTAATATCCTTCCAGAAAGACTGAAAGAAGACTCGGAGGAAACCGTAGAGACAAGAATAGTTAACACATCACGTGCAAGTATGGATAGCACGGGCTATGTTAACTTATGGCTTGCCACCATTGCAAGATGTCGAAACCTTCTGAGGTGAAATCCACCGTATCGCTGTCCAGATAGGTGGATAGTTCCCTGCTCCTTGTGGGTCTTGGCTGAGCAAGCGCTAGTGCAGAAGAAGAAGAAGATGAAGACCTGGACCTGGACCTAGAGGAAGAGGCACCAAAGATCGTGCCCCACATACTTGTCTTCCCACTCGAGGTGGGGGCTACTGGAGGTCGTAGCGAGCGGACTCCTCGGAACTTATTTTCATACCTTTGGTAAACCTCGTATAACCGAGAACGAACTTCTGCAAAATAGTTAGTATAGTCTAGCCCCGTAGCATCACTAAGAAGATCAAGTATAGTACCAAATGCACCAATTTTAGCCCTAGGATCTAAAACAAATGCAAATGCATATAGGTAAGGGATTTCTCTCCAATATTTAAGGTATTTAGATTTCATGAAAACAACAGCATTATGTAAAACTAAGTCATTTTCATACATTTTCAATTGAGTAGCAATCTGTAAAATAGTATGCACAATGATAGGAGATGTTGGATAGTAGACAGCGGACAAAGCAGCAATTGTCTCGTAATTTTTTTAAAAAAATGACAGTACCTTCTCAACAACGAACCAATGTTGCTCAGTTAATAGCAAAGTACCGTCAGTGCTAGGATAGTGTGTTTGAATAAAAACAAAAAAAGTGCTCTTGTATGGTAAAAGATGCTTAAGCATGAGGTAAGTAGAGTTCCACCTTACCTCCATGTCCAAACCGAACTTTCTTGGACATACACCCATCGCTCTGCAGAAGTTCTTATATTGTGCTATTCTTACGTTAGAATTATTCAAGAAAGAAATCGCATCGCGAAAAGCTTTAATATACGGACTCAACCTCTTTAGACCACATTTGACTATAAGGTTGATAATATGACAAGCGCATCGTTGATGTAGTAAGAACGAATTGGCATATGTACTCAACACTGGAGTAAGAATGTCCATAGCCCTAGAGTTTGAAGCGGCGTTGTCTAAGGTAATTGCGAATATTTTGTCTATAAGACCAAATTCTTCCACGACTTTGAGAATACAGTTCACAATATTCTCCCCCGTGTGTCCTACATCAATTAATTTCAAACCTATAATCCTTTTCTCCATTACCCAGCCGTCATTAACATAATGCGCAACTACACTAAGATAATCCTCTCTAGCCCAACCACTCCATATGTCCAAGGTCAAGGCCACCGAAAATGTGCACGTACTAAATAGTTCCTTTATTTTATTACGACGCTCATTATAGTATTTCACTAGATCCCTTCTTGTTGTCTGTCTAGAAAGCGGAAGAAAATCTAGGATTATGCGTGATCCTAATGTAATTTTGGAAAGAAGTAGACTACTTAAAAGCCTAACGGTAAATCCTCGAAGCAATTAAGCGAGAGAGATTAGCGGGCTACCGAGGATTGTAGTCTGACTAGATATCAGATCTTGTCGGGGTTGTATTGCGATTGCGTCGCCTCATCGCCAATCCTTGCTTGGTTCGACACCTTGTAGCATGTCTAAGCAAGTGCCCCGTTCCACCTATAGACTTTGCAGACAATTCATGGCGACAAATTTTACAAATAGCATATGGTACCTCATTTCCCACTACGTCTTGCCTGGTTGTCCTGTCGAAATTGTCCCATACTCCCGATGTAGACGGCCTCGACCTCTTTGCTCTGGTTGCCGTTGAGCCTGATGCTGATGTTGAGCCTGAGGACGGAACTCCAGCTTGCTCCTCTGGTGAAACCTCCGGTTCGTTTGAGGCAGCCGTAGCCGCCTCCATAGACACAATTTTGTCCGATGAAAGTCCGAACTCACTAAGAGCAAAGCTATCGTAAGGACTATCCATAACGAAAACTGCAAAATCGAAACTAACATTATTACTACTTTAATCTTAGCAAAACAATAATTGACAATAAAAGTATTACAAAAATAGTATTGTACCTCTTTTCATTGACTTTCGAATTTAAAATTGAAATTTCCAAATTTTGGCACAAATGTTTTGAATTTTGCCAAATTAGCTCAACATGGATTTGAATTTGCACAACACAATTTCAAAGAGAGAATAGAGAATGAAGGGGTGCTGAATGAGGGGGCGGGGTATGATGCCTATTTATAGAAAAAATTTCGGAATTTTTTCAATTTTTTTGCTATTTCTTAAGCCCCCCAACGGTAAAAAAAATCACTCAACGGTCAAAAAATTCACTCAACGGTCAAAAAAACGGCCAATTTTTTTTGGGCGTGTCGTGCCGGGCATGGCCCACGGCACGACATGGCCCAGCTCCCTTCTTCATCTCCCCCCAACCAGCCTCGCCCAGTCGCCCTGCGGCCCCGCCGCCGTGTAAGATCCTCGAATATTGGAATGTGCCGAATTAAAATTATACTGGTAGCATAATTCTTAATTAAGGAACAGTGCAATTCCTTTATTAAAAATCATACTAGAAGCATAATAATAACAAGTAACAATTCCAACATTCAGGTTCCCGGATATATGTCATGCAATAGTTCCCAGGATTAGTGACTATTGCGCATATATCCTTAAACAACATTGCATCACACACATACAAGTCATACATTCACATAATTATACATAACAGGTTACAAGTTGGTTCGGTTGCTACAGTAACCGAGTTTGCTACAGTAACAGATGCCTTTCGTCATCACCAAAAGATCAACAGTGGAAGCAAAATAAACGACAAAAAAAAAACCACCAATGGCCCCAATCCCGCACGCTATTGCGTGGAGACTAGAACTAGCATCACTCGTTAGCGTCACCCTGATCGGCGCTAACGGGTATCTCATACAGATAACCATCTTCACCTGCAACAAGAGGTCATAAACCTTGAGTACGGAAGGTACTCAGCAAGACTTACACAAACTAATAAAAGAAAGTGTTTGATAGAACCTATACAAAGGAATAGAATTTTTACATGCATAAGGTTAACAACGGAAGGGTTACAATGGTTCAATTTGCAGAAAGCGATACATCTTAACCTACAGTTGCTAAGTTTTGACAAAGCCATTTTAATAAATCAATTTGGACTAAAACAGTAAGTGATTGAGAGCATAAGCATAAACAGTACACTAATAAGTCACATATCACAACCAAACCGTGCATGACCACCATCATGCCGAAATAATTCCCAAAACCAAACTTAGAGCAAAATCTATACAGGTGACATTAATTCAAGTGTCGTCCGTAACCGTGGACACGGCTATTCGAATAGTTTTAACCTTGCAAGGGTGTACATCTTTACCCACACGACTTAGTTAGCCCGTAGCCTCCGAAATAATAGCACACTGCCTTTGGTATGCCTAGGGTAGACTAAGATTTGGTATTTTCAACAAGTTGACACTATTGAGTTGGACGACCCATGTGGGACTGATCCCGCTTAAACAACGATCGATAGCATCTGCTCAAGCGGGGCCCACATGTTGTGCTTGGGAATGCCGACCAATCAATTAAATGCAAACTCGTGTTAGCAACACATATTAGACCGCAGTCGGGGCCCTGAAGGTACATACATGTGCTGGAACACATCTACGCCCTCACCCTTCTAAGAACATCTGATATCGATATAAACTCCACATGGCATACGACACGGCCCGCAGACTTAAGCATCTATGCCATATGAAATCAATACACATGTCCTTACTCTCCTGTTTCCAACTCAATAGCATTAACCCTTTACTTAACCAAAGCGGTGCCCTATACATCGCGTGTAGAAGTACGTTGGGGCTTGAATTAGATTGTCAGAGTTCAGTCCTTAATCAATCCAGACAAGACATCCACATTTCCCAATTCTCGTGCGCAAGGCACCATCACTAGCATCCACTTGTCCAGATTTGAAATAAGTTAAACAACAAGATTTAGATTCATTTCAGATTTAAACAAACCGAACAAAGAGTTAAAAGAATTAAAATTTATTCTTTGTTCCGGGTTTGACAAGATAAGCTTGCCAAACACTACCGTTCTATGGACTGCATGGCTAAGCAAAATTTAAAACTAAATATTATAATACCACAGACTACCTTAGGTTGAGCGTATGACCAAATTTAAGGTAAGCCACAAGTTCAAAGTTGTAACTAACTAAGAACAGAGCACAAATAATTTTAGAAGATTGCATGCAACTTGATGTCCTTGATTTAAGTAAATCTACAGTTCAAAATATTAGGATCAATATGGTGCAGAGAGGTAGCTTGCCTTGGTAGTAATAAACAACCTCTTGCTTAGGTTCTTGCTGCTCAACAATAGACTCAACAATCTCAGAAGAACCAGTATCTAAAAGAAAATAAGATCCAATAAACACAGAGGAAAAACAGAGAATAACATGCATAAAAAGAATGTATGGTCAAGGGCTTAAGGCATGATTAACAACATGCTTAAGGTACACTTATTTAATTAAGAATAGTAAACTTTAACTAACTCTTGCTAATTCTATCTATTACGGTTTAAAGTTTAGATTGAACTATAGTGTCAGATTTTTGAAACTGGAATAGGACAGCTTATAATTAAATTAATTACCTAGCTAAACATCATATAAATGAAATATGGTGCTGGAGCTAAGTGTACTAAAGCTAGTGCTGTGACCTAGCTAATCATTTAGTAACTATTAATAGTAATTTAAGAATTTGGACTCTTGCTGTCTATGTTGTCGGTTTGACCAACAACAATAAAAACAACAAGCCTCTATTTACCAGTTTCGGTTGGTGTGGAGAACTACCCAAGACAAAGACTTTAAAGGGAGTTACAGCTATCTGGGGAGTACTTAATATCACCACCTTTTATTGCTAACCCTAAAATACTTGGTTCACGGAAAGAAAAGGCAGAGTGGACTTTTGTCGGTTGAACCGACAGTAACTAACAGAGGGGGGGTTGCATTAATAAATGCTCCAGTGCTCTAAATAACCAAAAGGAGGTCTACTAATGACACTAGGGTTTACCTAGGACCTAAATAAGCTAGTATGCTGGCAAAGAAACCCTAGGTCTTCAAAACGATATGAAAGACCGAAAAGTTATAAAAACAACTTTTCAGTTTAAAGAAGTTTGGAACATCATAGGAGCATGTGAGTGATTCCAATGAGCTAAAGATGTCCTTAGGAAGTCTGAGATGACAAGAACCAGGGTTTAAACTTACCAGCTAGGGTAGAAGAAATCAAGTTCTTGGTCAACAGTGAAGGTCCAAAGTCCTTTACACTAGTCTGACCAAGACAAAAATGGTAGAAGTAAGGTTCTAAGGACCATTAGGCACATTCTTGATAAGAAAAGATGAAATCCAACTCACCAGTAGGAGGTTTCACCTAGGTGGTTTTCCACTGGTTCAAGTTGACAGAGAAGACAAACCCTAAGTTCAACCCTGCAAAAGATGCCCAAAATCCACATTATCATGAGATTAGGCATGCTTAAAGTTGAACAAGGGTGAGAGCAAGAGAGCTTCACTGGGAAGGAAGGCAAAGCTAAGGAACTCCTCTCGGTCAACAATGGCAGAGGTGGTTTATATAGTGGTAGAGCTCCCAGATCAAACGAGAAATTTCTAGAGCTGATGAGGTGGCATCTAGGGCTAAATATCAAAGGGATATGCGTATATTCCCTATACATTACCACTGCTCCGGCGAGAATGTCGGCGACGGCGTAAAATAGGAGAGGGAGGAAAGAGCTGCCACTGACACGCGGGTCCCGAAGCGATCCTGACCATGCACAAAGACCTTGACAAGCCTCAAGGTACAGACCACCGTCCGATTAGAAAAGAACGGTTTGTGATGAGATGGCCAAAACACACTAAACCGGTATCAAGCAATATGGGCCGTGCGATCCCCATTGAACGGCTACGATTGAGGGGAGGTCCGGGTGGTCCGAACATCTCAACCCACAAGAGCCGTTCGATTAAGCTTCAACGGCCCAAGATCTAAGGTGCGCTGGTGAGCTTCGGCCCACAAAGGCAATCACCGTCGAATCTAAAATCAACGGCCAGAAATGACGGGAGGTTCGGACGGTCCGAACGGCACATTAGATCTGGGCGCTTCATTGAAGATCTAACGGTGACCGCTTCTGAAGAGGATTTTACTGATAAGAATGAAATGCGATGCCGTAGGATTAAAATCCAACGGTGGAGATCACGTGGGCGTTAGGATAGTCCGAATAGCCCATTAGATCTGGCCCGTCCGTGGAGAATTCAACGGCTAAGATCTCAAGATGGATCGGAGTGGTCCGAACGGCCCATTACATCTGGTCCGTCCATTGAGATCCACGGCCACGTGTCGGAGGCGTGCTAGGGTCTCCAAAGACCGTGGTTAGGTATGGTTGGATGCGGTTAGATGGGGATTGGACGGTGAGGATCGAGGCGCGTGGACGCATACAACGCACAGCTTCTCCAATCCTTTCCCGCACGTGAGAAAATGGATGGCTGATTGATTTTGGAGGTTGGGTCACAGAACGTGACAGGCCGAGCCACTTCAAGATTGGGTTGGACTCAAGTGCGTTGAGTCGCTACAGTGCCAGGTTGGGTTTAGGCAGGGAGGGTTGACCAACCCATTTCAAAATTTTAAAAGCTTTGAGGGACTTTAAAAATAGCAAATAAATTTGTAAAATTATGAAATTTTGCAGAGCGCTCTTTGGGATGGTATATTCCCCAAATAAATTTTTGAAACCACTGTTTCTCATTTTGAAATACATAAATAATTCATTTAGGCGAATAGGTTTTATTTAAAGACAAATATTTTTCTTAAAATCAAAATAATTTCTAAAAATTCAACAAAAATTATTTTTGGGCATAATAATTCATCTGGCTTTTAAATAAAATACCTCACAGTCTTAATACCAACATTGAGTGGTATTTCCTTTTGAAGCTTTGATTAAGTTGGAGTTTTTAGTTAGAATTTGGGGAAAATTAGGTTGTAACATGTTGTCTAATTTGCCAGAATGAACAGTGATGCTATGAACAACATCTTATCACTGTTTATTAAGGCTGAGGCTGTTACACGCCGCGTCGACCCGCCGCCGGAGCCTCCCCACGGCCCCGCCTTGCCGTCGCCAGCGACCCAGCGCCACCTCGTTGACCCCACTCAGCTCCTCTCACAAGACCTCATGCTGCCTGCGCAACTCCGGCGACGGCGACACCCTCCTCCTCCCATCGCGTCGACGACACCGCCATCGCCTCCTCCTCCATTCGCTCGGTGCGGACTGCACCGCGCCATTGCTCGCCCGCCTCCTCCTCCCTCTGCGGCGTGGCTGCAAGTCGCGCCGCAACGCCTCCTCCTCTCCGCTCTCGGCCTCGGGCACTGCACCGTGCCGCTTCGGATTACGCTCGCCTCGGGCCTCGTGTGATCTGCGTCTTGTGCCTTGCCCGCAGCCGCTCTGCCTCGGCCCTCGCCTCCGCAACCGCCTCCCTGCTTGCCCGATGGGCTGTGCGGGTTGCGTGCTCATGCCGTTGCAGTTTAGCACGGCCCGACATCGACCGTCTTGCGTCTTTGAGCCTACCCACCGTGGCCGAGGTGGCGGCTTGCACGGCCCGGTATCGTCTTGGCCGGCACGGCCCATGAACAATCTTGGCCATGCCGTGTTTGGGCGGACCTCTGATGACGTGCTTCGTGTCAGCCCGTTTGGCCCAAAGCCCATTTGGCTAGCTCTAAATGTCACCAATCATTAGCTCGGAGGATGAAGTCGCTGAATCCTCAATGGTGCAGAAGGTTCTGAACTAGCTTCTATTGGAAATATGCCCTAGAGGCAATCATAGAGATGATTATATTTCATTATGTTCTTAATATTTGATAATATGTTATCTTGTTCCTTGAATGAATCATCAGTCATGAAGATTAACGAGTATGTAACTTGTTGGTGAAGCTCTTTTTAACTTATGATGATGTCGTTCTAAAAGTATCCACGGTCGAAAGTCCTTTGGTGGAACACTAGTGACTCTCGACCAAACACATGTATTGATTGATGACCATGTTTCACGGTCATGGATATAGGGATATCGAATCAATAATGTGGACACGTGTTAGAGAACATAGTGTTGGATAAGATCCACCTTGAGACACTATTGAGATTGTTATGATTCTATGTGTCGTTAGTTGGTCTCAAGCAATGATGATGTATAATCCTTAGACACGAGATCAAGATGGTTTCCTACATGTATAATAGCACTCTTAGGGGTTGCCAAACGCTACTAAATGAATCGGGTGGTTATAAAGGTAGCTTTCGGGTATGCTATGAAACATGCAGAGGGATGTGACCGGTGGGATATGGATTTGCCCTCCTAACATAACATGAGAGATATCTCTGGGCCCTCAAGTGGTCGGATAAAGAAAGTGCATGGCCATGCCCTTTGGTGGTCAAGAGTTCGACCACATAAGGTTATCCGATACTCGTCGAGAAAGCATTGAACAGTCCATGGATGACACAACATCTCACCGAGTTCAACCAGATATCGTGAGGCAAAGGGAGAATACATGAGTAGGTTAGTTCGACCCGACTACGGATGGTCGTATGGAGATACAAGCAAGTCGAGATCGGTGAACGTAATCACAGAGTGGTCAAAACCAAGTCGTAAGGAGTTACGAGTTGGTCGTGATCAAATACGAACTGGTCGTATAGAGATAGGACCTGGTTGTAAGTGATGAGGACCTGGTCGTAGATCATATTGCATTAAGGTTCGTCCGATATAATTTGTGTGTATTCGGGAATCGTTATGTCCTGCTAGGAACCGCTACGACTCGTGGCCGAAAAGGGTTTCCGAGTCACAACATAACTACACATGAACCTAACGGGTCACACACTTAACAGGTTGGAACAAACCAGTACGAATACGATTCGTAAAGCGTGTTTGGATAGGATTCGACACGGGCACTATATAAAGAGATGCATGAGGCTGTTGGGAGGGAGAGTTGACGTGAGTTGCCCTACTGAAACCCTAGCCGCCATCTTCTTGAGAGCCTCCCCGTGCGATTTGGTGCTAGCATACCGGCGTACGGTTGTTCCTTCCCTGGACGTGTGGATACCATAGAGGCGCTTCTACGTTGTCGCGCTTAAGGACGATCCGCGATCTTCGCAAGGAACTGCAGAGGTGCTGAAGGAGACGACCAACTCACGAGGACGCTGGACGATCGACTACGACCAGTATATCGACACACTCCTCGTCAGACCAGGCTGCTCCGACGCTTCTTCCGCTGCTCTGCGCGTCTAGTGTAACGATCTGTGATCATTTACTTGCTTGGCTTCCTGGTTTGCGTGGTAGAATTTTTGTTTGTAGCTATCGTAGCCTACCCCGCGACCTAACAGCTTCAACATCATGAACATCTTCTGTAGTTTGTTCATCACTTGGTGGTGGCGCAACAACAGGTGCATGATCATCAGTAGGTGATGGCATGAGAGATGAAAAATCAAAATCATCTTCTTCATTAAGGAATATGCTTTCGGACTCCCCCTGAACTTGTGTTCCTGAAATGTCAGTTCTAGAATAAATACTGACCTCATCAAAAGTAACCTCACAAGTCTCAACAATTTTGTTAGTTTCCAGATTAAGCACACGATAGCCACGTGAGTGAAGGGGATATCCAAGAAAAATGACATCCAAAAATTCTGAAGTGAGAAACACTAGGCTTTTTGCCAAATCTCAACTCATAAGAAGTCTTGTACAAAGAGGCTCTCAAGAATACTCTATTTGAAACATGACAAGCAGTTGAGATAGCCTCTGCCCAATACTTCCTAGGAGTAGCATGTTCATCAAGCATAGTCCTTGCCATCTCAACCAAGGTTCTATTTTTCCTCTCTACAACACCATTCTGTTGTGGGACACGAGGAGAAGAAAATTGATGTTCCAAATCCTTTTCAGAACAAAAAAAAAGCAAACAAGGAGTTCTTAAATTCAGTACCATTATCACTTCTTGTTGCTTTCACAGCACCATGCAGTTCATTATTAAGTCCAAGAAATAAATCTTTGAAATGACCAAAAGCCTCATCTTTAGATACCATAAAGTACACCCAAGAGTATCTAGAGAAATCATCAACAATCACAAGAATGTACCACTTACCTCCAACATATTGAACTATAGAGGGACCTATAGTGTCCATATGCAACAATTGTCTAGGGCCATCTGTAATGATTACAGAAATAGGAAAATGAGGGGCAGCAACCATCTTACCATGTCGACAAGGGGAGCAAACCAAATCTTTATCACCTTTAAGTTTAGGCAGCCCCCTAATGAGATCCATTCCACTAATTCGAACATGATGATCAAAACCAATATGTCCTAATCTACGGTGCCAAAAAAATAGATCCCTGGATTCGGAAGCTACCAAGCATCTAACATTAGGTGAAAAGGAATATTGAAATCAGCTTTAAAAACCTTCCCTAACCGAGATATATTAAAGACAAGATCTCTAGAAGCATCCAAAACTCTACAAGCATGTTTCTTAAAGCTTACCTCAAAATTTTCTTCTATCAATTGTGAAACCGAAAGCAAGTTGTACTTCAATTTACTTACCAAAGCAACATCTTTGAGTATGAATTTGTCATTAACACGCACAGTACATTTTGCCATCACAATTCTAGTTGAAGCATCCCCAAAAGTAATCAATTCATCACTGGATGCCTTAGTGAGGGAGGAGAACCATTTTGAATCACCAGTCATGTGCCTGGAGCAACCTGAATCTACTAACCAAACGTTTCCCTTCCTCAACAGCTGTACCTCATCAGGGTCACTGTAAAGATCATTACTATTAAGTTCTTCACTACTTGCCATAAAGCACATCCCTGTGAAGTCCACCTCTTTTGCCTTCTTGTTATCATCCTCATTGTCGCTTTTAGAGTCAACATCACTCAATCCAATCTCCTCAAGTGCTGAGAGCACCTTGTTGACCGCCTTACGATAATTTTGCTTCTTGCTTGAATCAAACTTGAATTTTGAGCGCCAAGCTGGTGCTTTGTCATCCTTGGTCTCCTTACCTCTCAGCTTGGGACAATTCACCTTTATGTGGTTTAACTCACCACATTCAAAGCATCTAATTGGACCTCCTCGCCTCCTTGATCTGATATTGTTGATTGCTTTAGTCATCCTGTCGGAGAAGAGTACAAGCTGTTCTTCTGGAATCTCCTCCAATTGTTCATCTAAAATAGCTCCCAAAGCAGACAAGGAAAAACTAGAAGAACTAGATGAGCTGTTAGTTTGGTTGGTCACTAAACCTAAAGAATTCAACTTATTTATCCTGGCCAAAATATCAATCTGATGTGTTTTCATCTTGGAATAAAGATCATTCAGGGTGAGTGTTTCCATGTTAACAGAATGATTGATGGTAGTGACTAGAACCTCCCAGACAGTCATATCCAAAGCATTTAAGATTTGACGAGCATTGTTAGAATTAGAATATATGACATCAACAGATTGCAAATCACTAACAATTTTATTGAAGCGATAAAAAAGAGCATCTACAGATTCACCTGTTTTTATCTCAAATTTAGAATACTCCTTTTTAAATTGATTCTGACGAACACCTTTAACAGATTTTGATCCCTCATGATAATCAGCAAGTGTAGTCCAAATCTTGTTAGCAGATTTAATATTAGCAATTCTGACAAACTCGTTTCTACTTAAGCCTTGCAACAATATATTTCTAGCTTTAGCATTAGCTTCAACATCAGCAGTATTGTTGTTGGTAATAACAGTAGGTACCTCATAAGGATTTTCAACTTTTTGCCAAATAACATTACCTTGTGCTTGTAGAAAAACCTCCATGCGTGTCTTCCAGTAGATGTAACAAGATCCATCGAAATATGGTGGCTTACCTGAGAAGTGATCTCGGTCTAATGCCATTACAACCTTGCTCTAATACCACTTGTAGGATCGTATGGCACAATCAGAGGGGGGTGAATGATTTGCGCAGATTTGACCTTCAATTCATTCAGCCGAACCCAAATTGTTAAATCCCTCAGAGAACCTCTTTGAGATCAGCTCAAAGTTCTCTCCTGGATATCTTCAAGAACCTCCAGAAGCTATCTTCAAGATTTCCACCAACAATCTCATGCACAGCAGAAACAAAGCAAAGCTCCGGAGACAATATAGAATAAATCTAAATTTTATTACTCAAGACTTTGATTTGTGGCTACAAGGTGCCACTCAAACACCCCTCAAATTCTTCCACAGAAGACCTTACAAAGCTATCTCAACTTTACGTTCAAAATACAACTCAAAACCGTAACTCCAAAGTTGCAGCCAAAACTATCTCTCCCGTGTGCACGAGTTGGCTCCTAACCTGCCTCTATTTATACCCTAGAATCCTATCCATGTCCAACATGACACCGACACGGATTCTATCTCAAAAACGTCAAGATTTGGAACTCCTTCCAAATCTGTAACAACCCACGCCGCAAGCCTCCAGGACTTCTCCCATAGCTCCAGCGCGAACCACCTTTGAACTCCACGTGCTCCAGCGCAAACTCAATAATCTCGCAACATCCATGACCACCAAGACCTCAGATCTACCCAATCCTAGTCCGAGTCCCCCTTGTCATGACAATAGTTGCCTTCACACTCATTCTGCACAAGCAAAGATCAAAGAAACAAAATCCGAGCACAAGTTTTTCAACTTGACCATCCATTAGCTCACACACACACATAAACATTATCATGCATCATGCAACACATTAACACTCATGAATTTAAATTAACCTCAGCCAAATTCCCAAAATGATAATTTTACAGAGCACAAACGGTAACTTAACCTCAGCCAAATTCCCAAAACAATAATTTTACAGAGCACAAACGGTCGTACCGCCACATTAGCCCCGGTACTATTGCACCAGCGGTTGTACCGCTCGAAACACTTCGGTACTACCGCTCCTCGGTAAATCTCAAAATCTTCCAAAAACATGCTCTCTGAAAATTGCATACCGCAAACAAACGGTCATACCTTGTTACGGTACTATCGCCATTGAACCAACGGTATTACCGGCCTGCGGTCGTACCATTACATAGCTACGGTACTACCGTAATTCACTTATCAAACCTTGTCAGAAACACACTCTCTCTATCAACGCTGTGTGAACGCTCTAGATGATTTGGCCGATCGGACCACGCTTCACAGCCGTCAGATTTTAAGAGTACTATAGCAAGTTCGAACGTTTCCCTTGATATCAGCCGTCAGATTTGAAATCAAAGTCTCACAATCCTTGAAGAGTTCGGACGGTCCGAACGTTCCTCTCAATATGAGCCGTCAGATCAATATCTAACGGGTCGAGCAAAACACCATTCGGAATTAGTGCCTTGCGGTACTACCGCGCTTTACAAGCGGTCCTACCGCAAACCGGTAGTTCCACAGATACAAAGCCGATACTACCGCTCTCAAGAAAATCCAAAAGCCAAAACACAAGTCTTTGGGAAATTTCATACCGCCAACAATTGTGCGGTTGTTCCGCCCAGCGGTAGTTCCGCGGACACAAAGCCGGTACTACCGCAAAACTTGACAAATGCTGATTTTCGACAGAATTCAATAGAACTCAAAAGCATGTTAGCATTTAAGATCACAAGCATGTTCCAAAGACAATGTATTCATCTTAAAACACCAAGACTAAGTCTTTCTTATTGTCAATGTGTTCATCATCAAATATCATGACCAAAAACCTCCTGGTCTTACATCCCGAGCTATTTTTCCTGTTCATTGTCAGGTCCGGTCAGTCCGATCCTTTGCCACCGGTCAGACCGCACCCCGGTCTGACCGCTTAATGAACGCCAGTCTGACCACCTGAAGAAGCTTGACCCCTTTTTGTTCTTTAGTTTGGGGATCTTGGTTTGGATTCAACATAAGTCTTCTGTTGTACTTGTATGTTGATCTTCATAGCTCTCATAGCTATTGAAGTGAACTTGGTGTTGAATCTGAACAAGGTGAAAAATTAGGCGAGCTCCTATTCACCCCCCTCTAGTCGCCTTTTTGGTCTTACAAGTGGGATCAGATCCCGGTTAGCTCTTCTCATAGATCTTAACCGGTCTTTGGAGCCATGGTGTAACAGCCTCAGCCCTAATAAACAGTAATAAGATGCTATTCATAGTATCACTATTCATTTTGGCGAATTGGGCATTATGCTATAACCTAATTTTCCCAATTTCTAACCAAAAACTCCAACTTGATCAAAGCTTCAAAAGAAAATACCACTCAATGTTGGTATTAAGACCGGGGAGTATTTTATTTAAAAGCCAGATGAATTATTATGGCCAAAAATAATTTTTGTTGAATTTTTTAGAAATTATTTCGATCTTGAGAAAAATAATTGCCTTTAAAATAAATTTAGTCGGTTTAGGAGAATTATTTATGTATTTCAAAATGAGAAACAGTGGTTTCAAAAAATTATTCGGGGAATATATCATCCCAGTAGCATCCTGGCAAAATTTTGTATTTTTACAAATTTATTTGCTATTTTTAAAGCCCCGGTCAAGCTTTTGAAATTTTGAAATGTATTGGTCAACCCTTCCGACCCAAACTCAACCAGTGGAACTGTAGCGACTCGACCTCAACACGTTGAGTCCAACCCAGTGCAAGTGGTCTGGCTCGGTCACGTTCACGCGTGCGTCCTAACTTCCACTGAACACGAGCCGTCGATTTCCTCACGAACGGACCAGATCAGATGGGCCATTCGGACCACTCCAATCCGCCCTTCAATATTGACCGTAGGATCAAAAATGTGCGGCGCGCGATCCTCAGGTTATGCCATTTTTAGATGGTAGAAATTGAAAAGCGTGTGAGCCGTTGGATCCTCAACGTGTGGACCTGATCAGATGGGCCGTTCGGACCGGCCGAAGGTGCCAAGCGATATCCACCGTTGAAATTTGATCGGACGGACCACATCCATTGGGCCGTTCGGACCATCCGGACCTCCCCTCAATCCTAGCCGTTCATTTGAGATCGCACGGCCCATATTGAAGGATACCGGTTCAGTGTTATTTGGCCACCTCGTCGCAGCCGCTCTTTTCTAATCGGACGGTTGCTGTTCCTTGAGGCTTGCCGTGTGCTGTGCGTGGCTGTGACTGCCTCTGGGACCCGCTTGTCAGCGACGTTCTCTCCTCTTTCTCTTGCTGTGCGTCGTCACCGACATCCTCGCCGGAGCGGTGGTAAGGCACAGGGAAAATACGAATATTCCCTTGATATTTATCCTTAGTTGCCACCTCATTAGCTCTGGAGAGTTCTCGTTTACTCTAGGGGCTCTAACACTATATAAACCCTACTGTGGAGCTTCTGCCATTGTTGACCAAGAAGAGCTCCACTAGTTGCCTTCCTTCCCAGTGAAGCTTTCTTGCTCTTACCCTTGTTCAGCTTTGAGCATGCCTAAACCTCATATTAATGTGGATTTTGGGCATCTCTTGTAGGGTTGGAACCATGGTTTCCTCTCTGTCGAGTTAAGCAAGTGGGAGCACCACTTCGGTGAAAACCTCATCCTGGTAATTTAGATTCCATTCTTTCCTATCAAGAACGTGTATGGTGGTCTTAGAGCTTAAGTTCCATGATTTTCGTTTTGGTCACACCAAAGAAAAGGACTTGGATCTTTCTGTTTTGACCAAGGACTTGACCTCATCTTCTCCAACCCTATTTGGTAAGTTTAGACACGGATTCTTGTCATCTTAAGCTCCCTAAGAACATCTTTAGCTCACATGAGTCACTCACATGTTCATGCGATCCTCCAATCTTACTTTAACTGAAAAGTTGTTTTTATAACTTTTCGGTCTTTCATATCGTTTTCAAGACCTAGGGTTTCTCTGCCAGTGCACTAGCTTAATTAGGCCTTAGCTAAACCCTGATATCATGAGTAGTCTTTCTTTTGATCCTTAATGTCACCCACCTAATCATTGTTGTACATTCCCTCTCGGTTGGTCATTGTCGGTTAAAACCGACAAAAGTCCACTCTTTCTTTTCTTTCCGTGAACCGAGCAATTAAGGTTAGCAATAATAGGTGGTGATATTAATTACCTCCCCAGATAGTTGTAACTCCACTTTAAAGTCTTTGTATTGTGTAGTTTTTCAAGCCAACCGAAAATGGTAAAAAGGTTCTTTGTTGTTTTTGTTGTGGGTCAAACCGACAACACCTACAAAGAAGAGTCCAATTTCTTAAATTGCTATTACTAACTAATTAATGATCAAGTTAGATCACAAAGATTAATCTGAATACACTTAGCTCAAGCAAAGTATTCCATTTATATGATGTTTAGCTAGGCAAGTAATTTAATTGTGAGTCATCTGCTCGCTTTTAAAAATCAAAGCGTAGCTCTATCTAAACTCTAAATCTGTAATAAATAGTATTAGCAAAGGTTAAGTTGTTGCTTATTGTCCTTAAATAAGTTAATGTACCTTAAGCATGTTGCTAATAATGCATTAAACCTTTGACCATACATTCTTTTTATGCATCTTTGTTCTCTGCTTTTTCTCTGTGTTCATTGGGTTTTATTTTCTTTTAGATCTTGGTTCTTCCGAGATTGTTGAGTCTATTGTTGAGCGGCAAGAACACGAGCAAGAGGTTATTTATTACTACCAAGGCAAGCGCCCCTCTCGCACCATATTGATCCTAATCTTTTGAGCGTAGATTTACAAAATCTGATATCTTGTTGCATGCAACTTTCTAAAATTATTTGTGATCTGTCCCTAGTTAGTTACAACCTGAACTTGTAGCTTACCTTAAATTTGATCATACACTCAACCTAAGGTAGTCTGTGGTATTATAATAGCTAGTTTTAAAATTTTGCTTAGCCATGCAGTCCATAGAATGGTAGTGTTTGGCAAGCTTATCTTGTCAAACCTGGGAACAACAAATAAATTTTATTTATTTTGATTCTTTGTTTAGTTTATTTAAATCTGAATTGACTCTAAATCTTGTTGATAAACTGATTTCAAATCTAGGCAAGTGGATGCTAGTGAGGGTGCCTTTGTGCACGAGAATTGGGAAATGTGGATGTCTTGTCTCGGTTGATTAAGGACTGAACTCTGACAGCCCAATTCAAGCCCCAACGAACTTCCACACGTGGTGTATGGGAACTGTTTGGTTAAGTAAAGGGTTAATACTATTGAGTTGGAAACAGGAGAGTAAGGACATGTGTATTGATTTCATATGGCATAGATGCTTAAGTCTTCGGGCCGTGTCGTATGCCATGTGGAGTTTATATCGATATCAGATGTTCTTAGAAGGGTGAGGGCGTAGATGTGTTCCATCGTATGTACGTACCTTCAGGGCCCCGACTACGGTCTAATATGTGTGGCTAACACGAGTTTGCATTTAATTGACTGGGTCGGCATTCCCGACACAACATGTGGGCCCCGGTTGAGCAGATGCTATTAGTCGTTGTTTAAGCGGGATCAGTCTCACATGGGTTGTCCAACTCAATAGTGTCAACTTGTGGAAAAAATACCAAATCTTAGTCTACCCGGCCGGCATACCAAAGGCAGTCTGCTATTATTCCGGAGGCGTACGTGCTAACTAAGTCGTGTGGGTAAAGATGTACACCTCTGCAGGGTTTTAAAACTATTCGAATAGTCGTGTCCACGGTTACGGACGATACTTGAATTGATGTCACCTGTATAGACCTTGCTCTAAATTTGGTTTTGGGAATTATTTCGGCATGATGGTTATCATGCACGGTTTGATTGTGATCTGTGACTTATTATTGTTACTGTTTATGCTTATGCTCTCAATTACTTACTATTTTAGTCCAAATTGATTTTCTTAAAATTGTTTTGTCAAAACTTAGCAATTGTAGGTTAAGATGTATTGCTTTATGCAAAATTGAACCATTCAAGCCTTTCTGTTGTTAACCTTATGCATGTAAAATTTCTATTCCTTTGTGTAGGTTCTATTAAATACTTCTTTTATTAGTTTGTGTAAGTCTTGCTGAGTACCTTCCGTACTCAGGGGTTATGACCTCTTGTTGCAGGTGAGGATGGTTATCTGTATGAGATGCCCGTTAGCACCGATCCGGGTGACGCTAACGAGTAAAGCTAGTTCTAGTCTCCACGCAATAGCCTGCGGGATGGGGCCATTGGTGGTTTTGTTGTTTATTTTGCTTCCACTGTTGAACTTTTGTGATGACCAAAGGCATCTGTTACTGTAGCAAAATCTGTTACTGTAGCAACCGAACCAAGATGTAACATGTCATGTATAATTATGTGAATGTATGACTTGTATGTGTATGATGCAATGTTGTTTAAGGATATATGCACAATAGTCACTAATCCTGGGAACTATTGCATGACATATATCTGGGAACCTAAATATTAGAATTGTTACTTGTTATTATTATACTTCTAGTATGATTTTTAATGAGGGAATTACACTGTTCCTTAATTAAGAATTATGCTACCAGTATAATTTTAATTCGGCACATTCCAATATTTGAGGGTCTTACAGCGTTGGTATCAGAGCATATGGTTGCCTGTAGGTTAGAATTAGTATGGTCGTTATCCTTAGTGAGTTTCTGTGAAACTATTTTAACATAATTAAATTTCTAAAGATCTAAGTATGCTATCTTTTACTCTTATCTTCCTTAGTATCAATTCTTATCCAACTTTCTGTTGATTTTCCAAGATCAGTTTCTTACTTACCTTGTCTTTTGTCTATAGATGAGTGGCTAGTATTTGATTAAGGAGACTCGAGCCGAAGATGTGGACGGGTTTCCGGCCTTGCTTCGAGATATGATGTGGCGGGCCAATTTCACTTATCAGCCGGAGTATGCCATTTATCGTCGAGACCGAGGGCCTGGTATGGAAGAGTACCAAGCTATCATTAATGTGATCGCCAGACAGGTGGTGGGTAGTGTTCCATACTGCATCCTTGTACGTGCCACCTCTGAATCTATGGCTGTTCAGGAAGCTGCGCGTAGGATGATGAGCCTCCTTCGTCATGATTTGACGGAGCTATCTCAGCCACCCTATGTTCACTTCCCAAAACAAGGTCCTAGAGCAGATGTGAGTACGTTCGATGAGATTCAGTTTGGAGAGGACCCATACGTACGCGAGTTAGCGAGGTTGGTCCGTATTATGGACCAAGTCCATCACTGTCTCGTGTACGAGTTATGGGAAACCCGCCGTCGTCTGCACGAGGCACAGGAGTATTTGAGGCTTGGTGTTGCCACGAACCGCGTTCCTCGTAACGTGCTCTATGGTAACAATGAGATCTCTCCAGCTGCTACTGCACCACCGGGATTTCAACTTCCAGAGGTGCCTGGGCTTGTTCCTATCCTTGGGCAGTGTCGCCAAGCCCGAATGTCCGCCGGTTTTCCTCGCACCCAGCGACCTACACCTTCTGGGGGACATCATTTGCTGTTGGGTTCTCCTACACGTCTCATCAGCCCTAGGGATCCCATAGATACGGGTTCACCTGAGGCTCATATGTTAAATGAGTTTCCAGTGAATTTTAACCGTAATGACTATACTTATAAGTTGGATGAGGTGTTCGACATTAGATGTGTAATAGGCTAGTAGCTGTCCATTAAGTATTGTGTAATAGAATAGCCTATATTTTGTAAAAATACTATGTGCCGACTTTTGAATTTTGGACTTGGTGTTGTGGTCAGCCGACATGTAATAAAAGTGAAGGCCGAACCTTTTTGCTGTACTTGTGCGGTTTATGATTTTGGTGTTAATTTGGCTACATGACATAACATGATGCATGATTAAGTTTAGTACTTCTTTCTTTTCTATCTCAGAATCTTGTATGTGTTCGCTCAAGTATATCCTTGTGATGTTGTTAACCATTATATGGCAACTGGATGACAGGACCTACTACTTGTGCTCGAGCACAACAAGAGGAGAGGTTCTCCACCCCTGTTCCCTATACTCAGGGGGAGCAGGCTGACCCTTCCGGATCTCATGGTCCGCAAGGTGGCCGTTAGGAAGAGGAGCTTCCTCCACCACCCACTATGGCTGATGTGCTCATGCAAATCGAGCGCAACCGAATGGACCAAACGCGCATATTGGAACAAATTGCGCGCAATACTTCTTCCACCACCCCACCAGCGGGTAGGGCAAGAGTTTAGCATGGGCAGGGAAGTCTTGTTGATTTTCAGCGGACTAACCCGCCAGTGTTCTCCAGCTCCCAAGACCCAATGGAAGCGGAGGATTGGCTTCGGGAGATTGAAAAGAAGCTGCTGATTGCCCAATGTTCTGAAAGGGAGAAAGTCCTATATGCTAGTTACCAGTTGACTGGACCAGCTAGCAATTGGTGGGATAATTATCTTGCTATCCAGCCCACAGGACATACCCCTACCTGGCTTGAGTTCATGGAGGCCTTTCGCGAGGCCCATATTCCTGAAGGAGTGATGATGCTCAAGCAGCAGGAATTTCTCGCTCTCAAACAGGGGCGAAAATCAGTGACCGAGTATCTTCATGAATTTAATTTCCTTGCTCGGTATGCACCGGACGATGTTTCGACTAACCTTCGTCATCGGAACCGTTTCATGAATGGTTTGTCTGAAGAGTTGTAGTTGGCTTTGGCAGTATAAGATTTCAGGAATTTTCAACATCTTGTGGACAAAGCCATCATTACTGAAACTAAGAGCAAGGCTTTGGAGGAGTCACGAAAGCGGCAAAAAACTACCCAATTTGCATCTAGTAGCCGTTCAAGCGGCACCGTGTATGCATGGCGCCTCGATCTTTCCGAAGCGCCAAATTTCAGCTCCACCTAGGGCGCCGGTGTTTGCATTTCGTCCACCGCCACCCACTGGGCAGTCCCGACCTATTGGAAACAGGCCACCTACTGCTATCAATGTCAGGCCTAGTGTGATTTGCTACCATTGTGGACGCCCGGGGCATTTTGCAAACCAATGTTTTGCTAAGGCACGGGGCTTGCCACCTATTCAACCTTCCCCAACTGCTGTGCGTCATGCACCTTCTCCAAAAGCGATTGTCAAGCTCGATCGATTCGATTGTCAGATAAATCAAATAACTCTATCAAGAAGCGTAACGAGGCACTGAAGTTATTCTTGGTATGCTCCTATTTAATTTCAGTACAGCTACTGTTTTATTTGACTCTGGAGCATCCCACTCTTTTGTTAATAGGCAGTTTGCTACTCAACATCAATTAGTTATGCATCATCTTCATCCACCACATATTATTCACTCACCTAGGTCAGTATTCATGACTGATCAAATCTGCCATAATGTCAATATCCTTATTGAAGGGGTAGATTTTTGGGTAGACCTGATTGTGATAAACTCTAAAGGGGTAGATGTTATTTTGGGAATGGATTGGTTGTCTCATAATCTCGGCCAAATTAATTGTGCCCAACGAACTATATCCATCACTTCTAAAAATGGCATTTCAGTCGTTTTTCAAGCTAGAACAGTTCATTCTCATCTTGGTGCATTGAAAATTGATGCCGCCCCTACCTTGGAGTCAGTACCGGTAGTATGTGAATATCCGGACGTCTTTCCTGAAGACCTTCCCGGTATGCCACCAGATCGGGAAGTGGAGTTCGTAATTGAACTAGTTCCTGGTACTGCCCCCATATCAAGAAGACCTTATCGTATGCCTTCTAATGAGCTGATTGAATTGAAGAAACAGCTTGGAGAATTGCTTGACAAGGGATTCATTCGACCGAGTTCCTCACCTTGGGGGTGCCCGGCCATCTTTGTTAAAAAGAAAGACCAGACTTTACGGATGTGTGTGGACTATCGTCCGTTAAATGAAGTCACTGTCAAAAATAAGTATCCTTTGCCCCGAATTGATGATCTGTTTGACCAGTTGACTGGGGCCCGGGTCTTTTCTAAGATTGATTTGCGATCGGTCTATCATCAGATCAAGGTTAGAGCTGAGGACATTCCTAAAACAACATTTTCTACTCGTTTCGGATTGTACGAGTATACTGTTATGTCCTTTGGTCTAACAAATGCTCCTGCTTATTTCATGAATCTTATGAATTCTGTATTCATGGATTTCTTGGATAAGTTTGTCGTTGTATTCATTGACGACATTCTTATCTACTCCAAGTCTGTCGAGGAGCATGAGCAACACCTGAGACTTGTGCTGGATACACTTCGCAAGCATCAGCTGTATGCCAAATTTAGCAAGTGTGCCTTCTGGCTCAGGCAAGTTGCATTTCTGGGACATGTATTATCCGAAGGAGGTATTACTATTGATCCCAGCAAGGTACAAGATGTACTAGACTGGAAGCATCCTCAGAATGTTTCTGAAGTTCGAAGTTTCCTTGGACTTGCGGGTTATTACCGTAGATTCATTGAAAACTTCTCCAAAATTTCTAGACCCTTGACTCAGCTTCTAAAGAAGGAGAACAAATTCTTTTGGTCAGCTGAGTGTGAAGGCAGTTTTCAGCTCTTGAGAAAGCTCCTGACCGAAGCTCCTGTTCTCACTCTTCCAGATATTCATAAGAATTTCGATATCTATTGTGATGCATCTCGCCATGGATTTGGCTGTGTGCTTATGCAAGAGGGCCGAGTTGTGGCATATGCATCCAGGCAGTTGCGATGTCATGAGGTGAATTGTCCTACTCATGATTTGGAATTGGCAGCCGTAGTCCATGCATTAAAGATTTGGCGGCATTACCTTCTTGGTAATCGTTGTGAAATCTATACTGATCATAAGAGCCTGAAATATATATTCACTCAAGCGGATCTGAATATGAGACAAAGAAGATGGCTTGAATTGATCAAGGACTACGATATGGGTATTCATTATCATCCTGGCAAGGCCAATGTTGTGGCTGGTGCTTTAAGCAAAAAGTCACAATGCAACTGTTTATCGACAGTGCCTCTGGCTAAGAGCTTATGTGCTGATTTTCAGCGCTTAAATCTCGAAATGGTAGAAAATGGATTTCTCGCTGCCTTGGAAGTGAAGTCAACACTCGAAGATCAGATTCTGGAGGCCCAGAAAACTGATGCTGAGGTAGCTGAAATCAAGGAAAATTTGAAGGCGGGTAAAGCCAACGAATTTTCTGAAGATGCCCGTGGTACCATTCGATATCGCAATCGTTTGGTAGTACCCTCAGATTCTCAGTTGAGAGAGCTAATTATTAAGGAGGCTCATAATTCCAAGTTTTCCTTGCATCCTGGAAGCACTAAGATGTACCAGGATTTGAAGAAGACATTCTGGTGGAGCCAGATGAAAAGACAAATTGCTCAGTATGTTGCTGAATGTGACATTTGTCAAAGGGTTAAAGCCGAGCACTTAAAACCCACTGGTACCCTTCAGCCTTTGCCTATTCCACAATGGAAATGGGAAGAAGTCGGTATGGATTTTGTTACCGGACTTCCAAAGACTCAGAATGGATTTGATGCCATCTGGGTGATAATTGATCGTCTGACGAAAGTGGCTCATTTTATCCCTGTCAGAACCACTTTCAATGGCAGGCAATTGGTAGAGCTATATATTGCCAAGATTGTTTGTCTCCACGGTGTTCCGAAGGTTATTGTTTCAGACCGTGGATCTCAATTCACTTCCTATTTTTGGAATTGCCTTCATCAAGCAATGGGAACTAAACTCTCCTTCAGCACTGCTTATCATCCTCAAACCAGTGGTCAAACTGAAAGGGTGAATCAAGTGATGGAGGATCTTCTTCGAGCCTGTGTGTTATCATATGGCAAGAATTGGGAGAAATCTTTGCCGTATGTGGAGTTTTCCTACAACAACAGCTACCAAGCAAGTATTCGAATGTCACCTTTTGAAGCCTTGTATGGAAGAGCTTGTAGGACTCCATTGAATTGGTCGGAGTCTGGTGAAAGACCATTCTTTGGTCCAGACTTGGTAATGGAAGCTGAAGAGCAAGTTCGTCTGATTCGAGACCACTTGAAAACTGCCCAGTCTCGTCAGAAGAGCTATGCCAATCATCGACGTCGTGAGCTAAACTTTGAGGTAGATGATTATGTCTATCTTAAAGTGTCACCGATGAAAGGCACTCATCGCTTTCAAGTAAAAGGGAAGCTAGCACCCGTTATATCGGACCTTTCCGAGTTATTGCAAAACGAGGGGCTGTGGCATATCAATTGGAACTTCCCGACACTCTTTCGGTAGTTCATGATACCTTTCATGTTTCTCAATTAAAGAAGTGCCTTCGTGTTCCTAACGAGGCTACTGCTCATGAGAATCTTAATCTTCAACTGGATCTTTCTTATCAAGAACAACCTGTGCGTATCCTCGACGAAATGGAACGTAGGACAAGAAATCGCACTGTTAAGTTCTTAAAAATTCAGTGGGCTAATCACTCAGAGGATGAAGCCACGTGGGAGCGTGAAGATCTGATGAGAATCGAGCACCCCCACCTTTTTGTTGTTTAAAAATTGCCTTTGAATCAAGAAAGGCAAGGTTAAACAAAGCAATGTAAAAGAAGATGTAATAACAACACTATGTTGTTATGTAAACTCTTTCTTTTCTGTCTTTGAAAGAAATAAAGACAACTGATGTTATGTTTCTAAAAGCATCATTTCAGTTCCATCTTCGTCCAACTTCGACCATTGGAAATCTCGGACGAGATTTTCTTAAGGGGGTAGGTTTGTAATGACCTCGGCCCTAATAAGCGATAATAAGATCTTCGTTCATAGTATCCTGCTCATTTTGGTGAATTGGGCATTATGCTACAACCTAATTTTCCCAATTTCTAACCAAAAACTCCAACTTGATCAAAGCTTCAAAAGAAAATACCACTCAATGTTGGTATTAAGACCGGGGAGTATTTTATTTAAAAGCCAGATGAATTATTATGGCCAAAAATAATTTTTGTTGAATTTTTTAGAAATTATTTCGATCTTGAGAAACACTACACCATGACATAGTATTAAGGGCAATAATCTGCCGGGAAAAAATGGGATGAGTGGCAAAACATGTGCCGGGAATATTCAAGAGAATAAGGGACACATTATCTGCCGGCAATAATTATTGTTTAGAACAATTTATCTGCCGGCAATAATTATTGTATTAGCTACAATACATCTGCCCTAAAAAAGTTAACTAGGTCATTACAACTGCCGCGAATAACATTTGGCAAACCATTAGGCGGCAAAATGAAAACATTTGGGAGATAGGCGCGCAAGAGGCATCTCTCCACCTTATCCCCTCAAAAACACCCTCCTGCTGCTCCATCCTCCCGCTCCTCCCCGCCCCCTCCCGGCCACCCTTCCTCTCCCCGCCCCCCCGGGGCCACCCCTCCTCCCCCCGCCCCCCTCCGGTGCCCCCCCCCCCGCCCCACTCCGGTGCCCCCCCCTCCCCTGTGAACCCTAATCCCCAAATCCCCTCCCGACCGCCTCCCGGCCGCCTCTCTCCAGCCGCCTCCTTTCATCCTTTGCTTCATCTCCTCTAATCTTCCTGATGCTTCTTTCTCCTAGCCGTAGCTCTCCATGGCGCCTCCTTCTCTGGCCTCCGACCTCGCCTCGGCTTTCTGCGCCGCCTCCGCTGCCGCCCTGCGCCTCCAGGTTCAGCCGCCGCCATGGCCGCCCCACCGTGCGCCGGCTCACCTCCAGCCCTCCGGCTCCACTCGGCTTCTCCCCTTCCGGCTTGGCCTGGCCCGGCGGCTTGGCCTCCGGCCGCCGCCGGCCCGCCGCCATGCTCCTCCTGGCTCCTAATACCGCCTCCGCCTCCGGCCTCCCCGGCGCGGCCGGGAGGCCAGCACCGCTCGGCTCTCCCTCTAGCTCGCCTCCTGAGTTTCAGCATTGGTGTTAAAACAGCAGGATCATTCCAAGTTTTGCATAACAAACACAAATTTATTTTGTACTAAATATATGCACTATTAAGGCAATTGTGAATCGATCTTTGGTGTCAATGCACATCTTTGTAATAGGTCGGCTTGTTGGGTGCAGTCTGGATTTGTGTTTAACAACACCGTAAGGTGGCGGCAGCAGTAATGGTTTGGAGGTGGGGTTTGGCATCGATCCATATGGTGTTGGGATTGGAATCTTTTTAGTTTGTTAAATAATGTTGGCTAATCCTAATCTGGTTTGTGTAACGTGAGAACGTTTGTTGTCATTGAAACGAGTCGTAACAAGTAGCAGTAGTAGGTACTCCATCTTGTAGGAATCAGGATAGGATAGGATAGTGCCTGTGATAGGATTCAATTACATAGTATTAGTATATAGTTGTGGACAAAAATAATGGCATGACTAGTGTTGGGTGTATGCTATGGTATCTCGAAATTAGAATCGATCCTTGTCTGTGTGTGCAATGCGACAAAGAATCAATCATTCCATCCACAGAAGAGCGGAGGAAACTAAACTCGATGTCGGTTATTCTTGGTGGGTGGTATTTTTTTTTTGATACTCGTCTGGTGGAGTGAGTAAGCAATGTGGTAGTAATCTAATCTAATGTGATCAATTTTTATGCTTTCAATGGACTGGAACTTTGATAAAGAAGGGTTGATCTGCAATTTGAGCAAGGCGTAAGAAATGGAGGTGGATTGCTACTATTTGTTCATTAGGAAGGCTGATTTTGATTCATTGTTAGTTCAACCCATTTCTTCCGAGGTAATACCCCTCCTTCTCGATTTGGATTTTTGTGCTTGAGCTTGACTCACTATTACGCTACTTGTTAGTCGATGCATGCTCATGGTGTTGGAGGTGGGCTTACATCTTTGGTGGTGGTGTCAGCCGATGTCCGCACACTAAGGTATCCTCCCCTTCCTCTCTACTCCCTGATCCCGCCCCTTGCTCTGTGATGAGCTGATGAATGATGAATGTTCTGATGAGTAATCCTTTAAGTTAGTATAGAATATTATAACATTGAAATGCTTTTCAGCGTAGACACGCCAGATTGGAGACTGCAGTGACACTTTTTTTAATACTCTTTGACCATTGGATATGTTTTTTGTACTCTTTAGGAAATGTTTTTCAATACATTCTTTTCTTTTATATAATTGTTTAATTCATGGAGCATGCTATCATATATATCATGGATGCAATCCTCTTCTTCTTTAGATATAAGATTAGTATCAATAGCCATTTTGAGATCCAACAAAAAGAAACTCATTATCTGATATGCACTTGCAGAAAGCAATCAGAGGTAATTATATTCCTGTAATGTTTACTCTAGAGCACTTGATTCTATCAAAATTCTCTGTGAACTGCAATGTTTACTCCGGAGTTTAACAATTGCTTAAAATCCTAATCACTGGTTTTCACATTTATATGATATATCATGGGTCCTTCTAGAGCAGGAAAGACCACTATTGATGGTGTTAACCAGGTATCACTTTGAAAGATAATGATACTTAGCAAACTGTCATGCATCTATGAATTTCTGCAGCGTGTCCAATTAAAAATAATGCAATAAGTGTGATAAAATAATTTTCCCTCTTGTACTCACATAACATCTGACCTTTTGTTTTCAGCACTTCATCTCGTGTTACAGTGGCATTTTCATCCAAAATATCACACAATTGTCAAAACAGTTGAATCTTCCGGTGGATAATCTGTCAGCTGTAGAAGATATAGCTGCTGTTCCAAAACCTGTACACAACAATCTTCCAAGGAGCTGGGGTGATGCAAAATTTACTTCATGGGAATTGTGGCGAACATGAGCTCTGTTTCTTAAAATTGCAGTGAGGAGTTGTTTTTTTTGTTTGCCCTTGAACCTTATATGGAAGTTCCTTTTTGGCTCCAGATTTTAGACATAATTAGTTGCCCATTACCTTTTCATTTTACAACAATATGATACCTTTTTCATGTTTGCAATTATATTCTGGTATGTACATTGCAATCTGAAAGTTTTTTTTATATTTGTTTCAGAATACAAGTTATAGAGTTGATGCAGCATCCCAGTGAGTGCTCAAAGCTCTTGACTCCATATACATCCCAATGTTTGTATGGAATGAATTAGTGGTTAGTGGTTTTCATTAGAACCTTTGTTGTTGTCAGTCAACTCAACTCAACTCAACTCAACTGGCGGATTGGGAAGGATACTAATGGATTTTGTTTTCGAACCTTCGCAAACATTCAGATTCAAGGATATTCTTTGTAAGCTGATCACTGAAAACTTTCCCATTTATTGAACTATCTGAACAAGTTTGCATCATGCCATGCTCTAGACAACTCCACATGCTTATAATACTAAACAACACATATATGATCTGACGTTTTCCTTTAATAAGCGAGAATATGTTTGTGCTCTATAAAGCACATAACAATACATTACAATGCAGGACTTAACTTTTGATGACCTATCAAAAGGGTTTCTTAACAATCAGTCAGGTTCTTCGCATGGAGAAAATGAGAGGAATGAATAAGATTTTTGTTCATTATCTTCATTGGATGACGTACTCATTTCGCCTTCTTATTTTGGAAATTTTGATTGGTTACCTTAATATTTGTGCAAATATAGCCAAATGTGTTGTGCCCACTATACGCTTTCCGGTTTGCCTTTGCAAAGACACTTATTTGCTCCACTAACAAAGACGCAGTGTTTGAAACATTGGGTGTTTGACATAAATATTTTATAATAAAGTTGTTATGTACTTATGTTGCTACCCTAACTTTCATCGATCTTGTCATTGGTTCTAGTTGTATTGTTTCAAGTCACCTGTTACCTCACAACTCTCCCTCATTTAGTCTTGGTCCTATTCTGCTTTGTGTTGTTATTCTTTGGAGGAACAGAGCTATGGTGCTAATTCCACTTGGTGCTTCTTGGATTGTATTTGTAACTTGGTCATGGTGCTACATTTTAATTTAATTATCGACACCTATATTATCTACTGCAGCAAGCTTTGGTAGGTGAAGATCTAGCTGAAAGGCGCTTATTTTCATCCGATGGCGGTGTCACGAGATGACGAAGATCTGCTGCGATTTTGATATTTATATAAGGAAGCTTCTGTAAAGCTATGGTTCTTCCACCCATCATTAGACGTAATATAGTTTTAGACGTAGTGCAATTTACTACATTCCAAAATGTGTGATTGTGTGGCGCACACCTACAGTCCCACACTATCATAGAATATATTAACAAACTGCTTGTGGTGCTAACTGGCCACAAATCTCTTATCTCACTCGGTATAAGGTGGCAAACCATTCCTTTTGTAATTTTCCAGAAAGAAAAAAGAGAGTGCCAAAGTGGTCTATGGAGTTAAGTTACTTACTAACCTTTGCAATTTCATGTCCACACTAATCTATGTTGTGAGAAACAAATAAAAAGAAGTTTGTTGTACTAACTTTTGTTTTCCCCCAAATTTGTTTTCCATCAAGAAGTGAGGGAAACAATGAACTAAGATTTGTTTCTGCTAGTTATCAAATGGTATTGTGAGAATGTGTTTCTCGGCATCACTGTGAATTGCCCACTTGACCAAAATCTCGGGCGGCTTTAACTACGTGGTCCGACCGACTAATGGGAACTTGCTAATTCAAGCTTGTTTCTAGTCACGGCTTTGAAGCAAAGCATCGTCACCTAAGGCCAACATTTGGATTCAGTTTTCCTTGAATGTTATGAAATGCTTGGTTGAGGCAATGAACAACAAATTCAAGGTATACAATAAAATAATAAATTGAAGGTAGAAGTAGAATTAATTTCGATAATAGAGATGGTTTTAGTATTGCATTTCCCCCCTCCAGTTTACTAGACGATTCTGTCCAAAAGTGTATACAAAATTACAAGTTTATGAAGACGAGAAGAGTGGGTCTTTTTAAGAGCTAGGACCGACTTTGAAATAGTGCCCCGTTTTAATTTCGTATTCCAACTTGATCCAAATTATAGAAAATGTACTTTTTTTACTGTCTATTGTCTAATCCTCTCATTTGCACTCCTTGCCTATCTATTGCACAAGAATTTAAATTCCTCCTGGGCATGGCTTATACCTAACTCAGATGTGGTTGGAAGTGCACATCAATGTGCAAAGGTTTTCATCCACCTTGTCATGGTGGAAACCTTGATATTTGGAATTAGCATGGTCAGAGATGTTGATATGTTATATGTTCTTATTTGTATCTTGCTGATTATAAAGTTTGCTTCGCGTAGGATTCACATAAGGATTGCAGTGCAAAGCTTTTGGAGGAATCTGGAGGATGCTGGTGCGACTTGCTTCTTCCTATTGTTAAAGAAGCTTGGAAGAATTGCAAGAAAGGTACATTTCAGTTTTGGAGTGAAGTTCTCTTTTTTATTTATGCTACAAATGGCGATCATTAGAAGTAGCTGTCAGTAGAGCCCCACATCATTAAGAGATTAAACCTGAGGTTAAACTATAGGATAAGTAGTTGGTAAGAAGGTTAGATGGAAATGGTATTGTAGTTAAGCTAACCAAGGTAATCCATACAGATGACTAGGAATAGTCAGTTATTAGTGAGCAGTAATCTATGCTTAACTAAAGTATAGAGGCAAGATTACTTAGAAAGGATACTAAGTTAATTCAGTTCAGGCCATCACTAAAAGATACTAAGTTAATACAGATTCTATTTGTTGTTTGTATTTTTGCCTAAGTACTAATTAAAAACGTATACCCACAATAAATTATTTTCATTTGCTTGTAGGCTGTCATCAATGCGAACATAATTGGTCCTCTAGTGCATCTTGAAAAGCAATTTCGAGATGCTAGCCAAGATTCCCCACCACAAGATTCCCAGCTTAGTAAATGATATGCAGCTTTCGAGTAAAACTAGGAGTCAGAGTAGTCAGTCAGCTTCATCATAGTCGAAATTATGCCTTGCTCTTCGTCATGTAGAGGCCGAGTACATTCCCTTTCCATTTGGTCTGAGATCATGTGTATCACTTATGTTTTGCCCATGAAAGAGAGACCGAGAACTGGTTGGCAAATATTTCACTTCTTGTTTTGTTTGGTACCTGGTTTCAAATATTACTGTAAGTTTAATTATCACCATATTGTGAATTGTGAAGTGTATCTTTTACCCTATCCCTTACTATTATGTTTTATTTCTTGGATGTTGTTAAATATATGAGCTGAAACTTTTAGGTATTGGTTATATGTAGCAATTAGGTTGAACTTTCAGGTATTGGCTATATGTAGCAATTGAGGGCAATTAACTGCCGGCAATAGAACTAACTGCCGGGAAAAAAACTTATCTAGGGCACTTAACTGCTGGGAAAAAAACTTATCTAGGGCACTTAACTACTGGGAAAAAACATATCTAGGGCACTTAATCGCCGGAAAACATGCAATCGAGGGCAGTTAATCGCCGCAATACATATAATCGCGGAAAACTCTAATCGCCAGGAAACTCTAACTACCGGGGAAACTCTAATTGCCGGGGAAAAACGACTTTTCTAGGGCAATTAACTGCCGGGAATGCACATATCTGCCGGGAAATGTTTTTCCAAAGACTTTATCGAGGCAGTAATAAGTGCTTTGGGAATACACATTCTAAGAGATAAATTGCCAGGAAAAGTAGTTTTTCCCGGCAGTTGCATTGTCCTTAATACTATGCCATGGTGTAGTGAAAAATAATTGCCTTTAAAATAAATTTAGTCGGTTTAGGAGAATTATTTATGTATTTCAAAATGAGAAACAGTGGTTTCAAAATTTTATTCGGGGAATATATCATCCCAGTAGCGTCCTGGCAAAATTTTGTATTTTTACAAATTTATTTGCTATTTTTAAAGCCCCGGTCAAGCTTTTGAAATTTTGAAATGTATTAGTCAACCCTTCCGACCCAAACTCAACCAGTGGCACTGTAGCGACTCGACCTCAACACGTTGAGTCCAACCCAGTGCAAGTGGTCCGGCTCGGTCACGTTCACGCGCGCGTCCTAACTTCCACTAAACACGAGCCGTCGATTTCCCCGCGAACGGACCAGATCAGATGGGCCGTTCGGACCACTCCAATCCGCCCTTCAATATTGACCGTAGGATCAAAAATGTGCGGCGTGCGATCCTCAGGTTATGCCATTTTTAGATGGCAGAAATTGAAAAGCGTGTGAGCCGTTGGATCCTCAACGTGTGGACTGATCGATGGGCGTTCGGACCGGCCAAGGTGCCAAGCGATATCCACCGTTGAAATTTGATCGGACGGACCACATCCATTGGGCCGTTCGGACCATCCGGACCTCCCCTCAATCCTAGCTGTTCATTTGAGATCGCACGGCCCATATTGAAGGATACCGGTTCAGTGTTATTTGGCCACCTCATCGCAGCCGCTCTTTTCTAATCAGACGGTTGCTGTTCCTTGAGGCTTGCCGTGTGCTGTGCGTGGCTGTGACTGCCTCTGGGACCCGCTTGTCAGCGACGTTCTCTCCTCTTTCTCTTGCTGTGCGTCGTCACCGACATCCTCGCCAGAGCGGTGGTAAGGCACAGGGAAAATACGAATATTCCCTTGATATTTATCCTTAGTTGCCACCTCATTAGCTCTGGAGAGTTCTCGTTTACTCTAGGGGCTCTAACACTATATAAACCCTACTGTGGAGCTTCTGCCATTGTTGACCAAGAAGAGCTCCACTAGTTGCCTTCCTTCCCAGTGAAGCTTTCTTGCTCTTACCCTTGTTCAGCTTTGAGCATGCCTAAACCTCATATTAATGTGGATTTTGGGCATCTCTTGTAGGGTTGGAACCAGGGTTTCCTCTCTGTCGAGTTAAGCAAGTGGGAGCACCACTTCGGTGAAAACCTCATCCTGGTAATTTAGATTCCATTCTTTCCTATCAAGAACGTGTATGGTGGTCTTAGAGCTTAAGTTCCATCATTTTCGTTTTTGGTCACACCAAAGAAAAGGACTTGGATCTTTCCTGTTTTGACCAAGGACTTGACCTCATCTTCTCCAACCCTAGCTGGTAAGTTTAGACCTGTATTCTTGTCATCTTAAGCTCCCTAAGAACATCTTTAGCTCACATGAGTCACTCACATGTTCATGCGATGCTCCAATCTTACTTTAACTGAAAAGTTGTTTTTATAACTTTTCGGTCTTTCATATCGTTTTCAAGACCTAGGGTTTCTCTGCCAGTGCACTAGCTTAATTAGGCCTTAGCTAAAACCTGATATCATGAGTAGTCTTTCTTTTGATCCTTAATGTCACCCACCTAATCATTGTTGTACATTCCCTCTCGGTTGGTCATTGTCGGTTAAAACCGACAAAAGTCCACTGTTTCTTTTCTTTCCGTGAACCGAGCAATTAAGGTTAGCAATAATAGGTGGTGATATTAATTACCTCCCCAGATAGCTGTAACTCCACTTTAAAGTCTTTGTATTGTGTAGTTTTCCAAGACAACCGAAAATGGTAAAAAGGTTCTTTGCTGTTTTTGTTGTGGGTCAAACCGACAACACCTACAGCAAGAGTCCAATTTCTTAAATTGCTATTACTAACTAATTAATGATCAAGTTAGATCACAGCATTAATCTGAATACACTTAGCTCAAGCAAAGTATTCCATTTATATGATGTTTAGCTAGGCAAGTAATTTAATTGTGAGCTGTCCTGTTCCAGTTTTAAAAATTTGAAACTGTAGCTCTATCTAAACTCTAAACTGTAATAAATAGTATTAGCAAAGGTTAAGTTGTAGCTTATTGTCCTTAAATAAGTTAATGTACCTTAAGCATGTTGCTAATAATGCATTAAACCTTTGACCATACATTCTTTTTATGCATGCTGTTCTCTGTTTTTCTCTGTGTTCATTGGGTTTTATTTTCTTTTAGATACTGGTTCTTCTGAGATTATTGAGTCTATTGTTGAGCAGCAAGAACCTGAGCAAGAGGTTATTTATTACTACCAAGGCAAGCGTCCTCTCTGCACCATATTGATCCTAATCTTTTGAACTGTAGATTTACAAAATACAGTAATACTGTTGCATGCAACTTTCTAAAAATTATTTGTGATCTGTCCCTAGTTAGTTACAACCTGAACTTGTAGCTTACCTTAAATTTGATCATACACTCAACCTAAGGTAGTCTGTGGTATTATAATAGCTAGTTTTAAAATTTTGCTTAGCCATGCAGTCCACAGAATTGTAGTGTTTGGCAAGCTTATCTTGTCAAACCTGGGAACAACAAATAAATTTTATTTATTTTGATTCTTTGTTTAGTTTATTTAAATCTGAATTGACTCTAAATCTTGTTGATAAACTAATTTCAAATCTAGGCAAGTGGATGCTAGTGAGGGTGCCTTTGTACACGAGAATTGGGAAATATGGATGTCTTGTCTGGGTTGATTAAGGACTGAACTCTGACAGCCCAATTCAAGCCCCAACGTACTTCCACACGCGGTGTATGGGCATTGTTTGGTTAAGTAAAGGGTTAATACTATTGAGTTGGAAACAGGAGAGTAAGGACATGTGTATTGATTTCATATGGCATAGATGCTTAAGTCTTCGGGCCGTGTCGTATGCCATGTGGAGTTTATATCAATATCAGATGTTCTTAGAAGGGTGAGGGTGTAGATGTGTTCCATCGCATGTACGTACCTTCAGGGCCTCGACTGCGGTCTAATATATGTGGCTAACACGAGTTTGCATTTAATTGACTGGGTCGGCATTCTCGACACAACATGTGGGCCCCGGTTGAGCAGATGCTATCAGTCATTGTTTAAGCGGGATCAGTCTCACATGGGTTGTCCAACTCAATAGTGTCAACTTGTGGAAAAATACCAAATCTTAGTCTACCCGGCCGGCATACCAAAGGCAGTGTGCTATTATTCCGGAGGCTTACGGGCTAACTAAGTCGTGTGGGTAAAGATGTACACCCCTGCAGGGTTTTAAAACTATTTGAATAGCCGTGTCCACGGTTACGGATGATACTTGAATTGATGTCACCTGTATAGACCTTGCTCTAAATTTGGTTTTGGGAATTATTTCGGCATGATGGTTATCATGCACGGTTTGATTGTGATCTGTGACTTATTATTGTTACTGTTTATGCTTATGCTCTCAATTACTTACTGTTTTAGTCCAAATTGATTTCTTAAAATTGCTTTGTCAAAACTTAGCAATTGTAGGTTAAGATGTATTGCTTTATGCAAAATTGAACCATTCAAGCCTTTCTGTTGTTAACCTTATGCATGTAAAATTTCTATTCCTTTGTGTAGGTTCTATTAAACACTTCTTTTATTAGTTTGTGTAAGTCTTGCTGAGTACCTTCCGTACTCAGGGGTTATGACCTCTTGTTGCAGGTGAGGATGTTTATCAGATGAGATGCCCGTTAGCGCCGATCCCGTGACGCTAACGAGTAAAGCTAGTTCTAGTCTCCACGCAATAGCTCATGGATGGGGCCATTGGTGGTTTTGTTGTTTATTTTGCTTCATTGTTAAACTTTTGTGATGACCAAAGGCATCATTCTATGTAACAACCGAACCAAGATGTAACCTGTCATGTATAATTATGTGAATGTATGACTTGTATGTGTATGATGCAATGTTGTTTAAGGATATATGCGCAATAGTCACTAATCCTGGGAACTATTGCATGACATATATCCGGGAACCTGAATATTGGAATTGTTACTTGTTATTATTATGCTTCTAGTATGATTTTTAATGAGGGAATTACACTGTTCCTTAATTAAGAATTATGCTACCAGTATAATTTTAATTCGGCACATTCCAATATTTGAGGGTCTTACATATGGCGACTGACAAGTATTCAACCAAACCACCGGTGTTTGATGGAGTCGATTTTGCTTACTGGAAGGCTCGCATGCATGCCTACATCGAGGCTCAAGGGCACGCAATTTGGCTTAAAGTCAAAAATCCTTATGTTGTGCCAGCCAATGACAATGTGATCACTCCAGATGTTGAGGGTAGTAGCAAGGCTCGAAACTTCTTAATTCAAGGACTTAGTCGATCTGAGTTTGAGCGTGTCGCTCATTTGAGGTCTGCTCACGAGATCTGGAAGACCCTCTGTGATTACCACGAGGGATCTACTGCGATCAAGGAAGTGAGACAGAACCAGCTTAAGAAAGAATACTCAAAGATCGAACAAAGGCCTGGTGAATCTTTGGATGAATTGTGGGGAAGGTTTTGCAAGATCCTTCATGATCTTCGTTCTGTGGATCTTGTGTTCACTGAGTCTAAGAATGCACGTCAGCTCTTGGGTGCTCTTGATATGAAAGTCTGGGGGATGAAAATCACTTCCATCAATGACAACACTGTCATGAGTGAGCTTACCATGGATAAGCTCTACTCGAGGTTGAAGATGCATGAGATTGACTTCATCTCGCGTCTCCCTAAGACAGAGTCAATGGCTTTAGTGGCTGACCCATCTAAGGGTAGTTCTTCTGATTCTTTGGATTTTGGCTTATCTGGGTTTTCATTGTTCGCTTTACACTCTTTGAGCGATGAGCAGCTGGAGAAGCTATCTGAGGATGATTTAGTCCTCCTATCCACAAAATTCTCGAGAGTTTACAACAAGGTGAGGAACAAAAGGAGAGGTGGCCCTGTCACTTGCTTTGAGTGTGGTGAGCCAAATCACATTCGCTCCAAGTGCCCCAAGCTGAAGGGCAAAGTGGAGAAGGACTCTCGGAGGCGTCCTCAAGCTAAGGATGTGAAAGGCAAGAAGCCCAACTATCGCAAGTTCGTCAGCCGGGTCCTTGCCGTTCTTGAGAGTGTTGATATGAGCGATGTGGACTCGGGGACGGAGGACGACGACGATGATTCTCATGGCAAGAAGAAGGCTTAGGATTTCACTAGCATGTGCTTCATGGCCAAGGACCTGCACGACGTTGACTCCTCCAACGACGATGACCCTTTCAGTGATCCTAATGAGGTATGTCCCTCACTCAATGACATGAAACGTGCTTTGGTTGTTGCTGAACAAAAACTGAGGAAGCAAGCTAAAATGATTAAGAGACAGGACACCATGATTGATAACTTGAACCTAGAAGTTGTTAGGTTCAAATCCATTAATCCTGTTGATGTTTGTGATTCTTGCTCTAGCTTGAATTGACCAATCTGAAATCTGCTAATTCCTTTGTTGCGAATCATCTTAAAGATGCTCTTGATGAACTAGAATCTCTCAAGTCTAGTTCTGCTTGCATGAATGCTATTGCTCTAAATGTGATTGCTGTAGATGCTATTCCTTTACCTTGCTCAAATTGTGCTTTGCTTGAATTAAAATTGGATAGCGCTACAAAAGAATTGCTGAAATTTGATGCTATTCACACTTGCTCTCATTGTGAGGATAATAAGATTAAAATGAAAGAAATGACTGAAATGGTTCTTCATTCTAAATCTGCATCAAGTGAAAATTGTCTTAAACTCACAATAGAAAATGAAGCTCTAAACAAGACTTTAGAGAAGAAAGCTAAAATTGAACAATCCATGTCCTTGAATGCATCCAAGAAAGTTATTGATTCTGCTTCTTTTGCTTTTTGTGTTGAAGTTGGGACAAATTTAGATGAGATACAAGAAGCGTTTAGAGTCAAATTCAAAGAGCAAGTGAGTAGGATTGAGAATACTTCTTGTGTGTCTTGTGAAGCTTTAAGGGTTGATGTAGCTCTTGTTAAAGAAAAACTTGCTAAGATAATCAAGTCAAATAGGTGTGTCACCTGTAAGGACCTAGCCAAAGAAAATGATTACCTCAAAAAGACCCTTGAGAGATTTTCTAGTGGGAAGAAGAACCTCAACATGATCCTCAACCAATCTAAGGTGAGTATGAAGAAAAGTGGCCTAAGATTTTATTCCCTAGAGCATTCCAAGAACCATCCACCTAAGGTTGTGAGAGTCGTTGAGAGTGGTATGCTTGAGGTAGAACCTTCTGAGCCATCTAAGGTAGTTTTTAGATCTGCAGGTTTTGCTCAAACCCCTTCTAGCAAGATAGGTGCTTCTACTTCATCAGGTCAGACCCCTCAAAAGGTCAAGTACCATTGCACCTTCTACAAGAAGGATGGCCACATCGTTGAGTTCTGCTTCTGTAGAGCCAAGATTGAAAGGAAGGAGAGGATGAGTGCCTTGAGGACCATTAGAGGAGTTCCCTCATCTATGACAGTCTCTAGAGCCAGGTAGCCTGTTTTTCCTACTAGACATAGGCCTAGGTTCGTAGATAACTTCTTTGACTCTTTTGGTGGCTCTAGGCAGCATTTTGGGTTAGGATATCGTGAGGAGAGACCGTGGGTAGCATCTAGACAAGGCGAGTACCGATCTTTTGGTAGATCGATTCGGAGAGGTCTAGGTGTTTCACTTGTGCATTCTTATGATTTTTCTCCTAACCATTTTATTGCTGCTTCTACTGCTTTGCCTAAGCATCGTATGACTCAGTACTGGATTCCCAAGTCATTTATCACTAACCCTAGTACTGAGGCACAGATGTTTTCTGTTCGTGCTCTGTAGGTCTGTCGTGCGAGGAAGGAGGACATATGGCTTGTTGACTCTGGGTGTTCTCAACACATGACTGGACATTTTAGATGGTTCTCCTCCCTCACACGTGCATCCGGCAATGAATTGATCACATTTGGGAATGCTTCTACTGGGACCGTGACAGCTAAGGGCACAGTGCGCGTCAACAACAAGTTCATGCTTAAGGACGTCGCTTTGGTAAGTAAGCTGATGTATAATTTGCTATCTGTTTCTCAGCTTCTTGATGAGGGTCTGGAAGTGAGGTTCAAGAGTGGTGAGTGTAGAGTTCTAGACTCCTCGGGTGAGCATGTTTTTGGGATCTCCAGGTTTGAGAGGATCTTTTGTGCTGATTTCAGTGTCTCTTCTACTTCTAGTCCTAGATGTCCTGTGGCTTCTGATTCTCATGATCTAGTTTTGTGGCATCGTAGACTTGGACACATAGGTTTTGACCACTTGACCAGGATCAGTAGCAAGGACTTGATTAGAGGTTTGCCTAGACTTAAGCCTGTTGGAGACCTAGTGTGTACTCCCTATAGACATGGTAAGATGGTTTCTACTTCTCATCCACCTCTTTCTTTAGTGATAACTGATGGACCAGATCAGCTCTTGCACTTAGATACTGTTGGCCCTTCTAAAGTTTAGTCTGCAGGTGGGAAATGGTATGTGCTTGTGATAGTGGATGATTTCTCCAGATATTCATAGGTTTATTTTCTGGTTTCTAAGGATGAGGCTTTTGGTTATTTTAGAGAATTGGTCCTTAGACTAGCTATTGATCTTCCTGGAGCTTTGAGAGCCATTAGGAGTGACAATGGGATAGAATTCAAGAACTCTTCCTTTGCCACTTTCTACACTGATAGGGGACTTGAGCACCAGTTCTCTTCACCTAGAGTTCCCAAGCAGAATGGTGTTGTAGAGAGGAAGAACAAGACTAGGACCATACTAGATGAGCATAGTACACCTAGGGGGTTTTGGGCTGAGGCGATCTCTACTACTTGTTATGTGTCAAATAGGGTTTTCTTGAGATCTGTGATTGGCAAGACTTCTTTTGAGCTTAGATTTGGTCATAGGCCTAAAGTCTCTCATTTCAAGATTTTTGGTTGCAAATGCTTCATTCTTAAACATGGCAACCTAGATAAATTTGAATTAAGATGTTCTGATGGCATATTTCTTGGATATCCTACTCATTCTCGTGACTATCGTGTATTTAATTTGGATACTAACAAAATTGTTGAGACTTGCGAAGTCACTTTTGATGAGGCTAGTCCTGGTACTAGACCCGATGATGTAGGTTCGCAGGTTTCTGAGAGTATCTTCGTCGATGAAGACTCTGAGGATGAGGACCCAATCCATCCTCTAGTCACTTTTGAGATGGTTGGAGAGCCTGCTTCTACTTCTCTAGTTTTAGCTGAACAGCCTCGTGTCATTACCCCAAGGGTAATCACACTTAGGCATATAGATTACTATTCGTTTGCTCAGTAGAACACTGCTCCAACGAATAGTAAGCCCTTACCAGAGTTAGCACAACAGAACAATAAGATAGAAACTGTACATCTTTATTACAGTAGTAGCCACGCAAGGCTATGGTCTTTATTACAAGTAATTTACAGCATACAAAAGTGGACTATTCCTCCCTTGCCTGCCCTATAGTATCGGTCGCCTACTCATCCCACTCATCATATATGGAGTCCATCTCACCCAGCTCCTCGTAGCAAGTACCCTTGTCACTAGTGGTCTCACCTGTACCTACGGGTCCCTCATCCCACTCGGGATAGCTCCTGGCCGGACTAGGATCTAACAAAGGAAAATAATAGCAAGGTTGAGTACACGAGTGTACTCAGCAAGTAATTAATAGCAAAATGCACTTTATGACCCATCTCTTTTTCTTTACCTCATTTTCTAGATCTTTTTCGCTTTTGAAAATAACCATTTAAAACATTAAGTGACAAATTTTAATTATGAAAAGACTACTAGTTACTCAGAGAGAAGAAAGACCCCTAGCGGTTCCCGTAGTTTCCACTCTAGGAAACTGGCATGAATTCATGATTTTATATATAGCACTGCGCAGGCTTGTACCACTTTACCCATAGCTATCCTGAACTCTTTACGAGCTAGGTCCATCGCATTTCCTTTGATGCAACTTCGAGTCCAGAATACAGAACGTTTTTCAGGTTACGTGATTAATTTCTCCACCCATTACTTTCCGTCGGTGCTGACCTGGCCACCACCGAGTTCAAGTAATGTTGGTTGGGCCAGTTCATCCTCTCTACACCCAACACTCCACTTAGTGCTATAGCACCTCTTCTTACACCACACTCACACATATTACATACCCGGTGTGGAGAGCATAATTACGTAACAAGGTAGCATTTTCTGCCCGTCAGAATGGGAAAAATGGTTGGCACTTAAAATACGGCATCTGACCGAGTAAGAGTTTTGTTGATCCTTATATTTTAACCATATGTAAAGGGGTCCCACCTCTTGTCCTCTCTCTTCCTTGCCCCGGGTCCCCTTTACCAGCCATAATATTAACTTGCTATCATCTCATTTCTCAATTCTGTTCATCTTTTTCATCTTTCTTATCCATTTCATCCTCATTTCATTTATTCGATTTGATTTTTGAGAAATAGTTTTGATGCAATATATATAAGATACAACAATATACAGTTTAAATTTAACATAACTATATTTATGTTCAAGAGGAAGAGCTTGCCTTTAGAATCAGAGAAAAGGTCGTCACGATTTAAATCTATATCAACTCATCAGAGACTACTTACTACTTTGCTACAAAATTCGTGACGGAGCGGATAATAAATAATTGTGCAATTACTTAGTGGTATATGTGTGCTATTAGTGCACAATAGTCATTTGGTTCTTTTTGGCAGATTTTATTTAATAACCATTTTTAGGGTTTTTTTCTGGGTTAGCACTCCCCGCTACGGTCATTCTCGTATAACGGTTCCAGGGTTAGAGTTGCCGATACTCACATTTTACGTACGCAAAGAATATATTATACGTGATTGCATCTATTTAAGTCTATCAATTTTTATTCGCACAAAACTAAGTTTATCAAATTTATGCGAGCAATTAAGCAATTAGCTTGATTTTTATGCCGGTGCTAAATAAATGAGTCTTAGTTGAATAAATTATCTCTAACACCTCGAATTACCTATTTGCTTAATTTGGGAGTTCTATCGACGACTAACTCGAATCTATGGTCCCAAATTAGTTTATATGCATTTTTCGCCTCTAATTTCTACCGGTCAATTCACTGCTAAATATTTTAACGTACATTAAATGGCCTATCTTACCGGTGAATCAAATGAAAATCACATTTATACTGCTAATTCAATCTATCTACCTATTTTGAATTTTACGGCAATTTTTACCAAATTTTCCCATTCTTTTTCTTCTCTTCCCCTATTTTCCTTTCCCATTTCCCATTTTTTTTTCTTATCTTAGCCCTGTTCGGCCGACATCAACCCCATCCAGCCCCTTTCCCTTTCCTACAGTCTCAAATCCCTAAATCCCCTTCTCCTCTCTCTCACCACCATCCTGGCGCTGTCGCCGCCCGGCCCCCTAACCTTCGGCCTCCCCGGCGCTCCCTCTTGCTCGCCGCCTGCTGCTCATGTTTTGGCCCGCCTCGCTCCATCTCCTCCTTGCCGCCATCGCTCACGACTGCCACCCGAGCACCTCCGGTCCGATCCGGCTGCTTCCCTTCCGGTTCGCCGCCGCAGCCTCCTCTCCCAGTTGCTGGCCCATCGCCGCTTCCTCTGGCCTCCGGCCTCCCCGGTCCCGACGCCCGGTGGGCTCCTCCTTGCGCCCGGCTCCTTCGCCTCCCGTGGCGGCCTGGTGGCAGCGCCGCCGCTCGACCCGTCTCTGCCCTTCGCCCGTGGGGACCCCTCCTCCTCTAGCTCGGCCTAGCCCGGTCCAACTCTCTTGCCGCTTCCTTTGATGCGTGGCTCGGCCTCTAGTCACATTGCTGTTGTCGGCCTTGCCCGGCCCGGGTTCTGGTGGCAAGGACTCGGTTCGACTCCTCTATTTTCCTTTCCTAAGATTGATTCATTGATTAATTGATGTTGTAATGCTTACTGATAAGTGCTATTCATTACTATGCATGATATGGTGACTGGGTTGACTACTGGAGGCTGGTTCTGGTGATGCTTGTTGGTGGCAGACTGAGGTGTGGTGATGGTTCATCTGAGTTCCCTAAGGTATTTCCCTTTTCTCCCTAACCTCTTGCTCTTTGATGTGAGGATCTGGGAGTTACATGTGGGTTCTACTGTGAGATGTTCTACTTGTGCATGATAAGTATGTGTAAGGCCTACTAGAGTATGCTGAGGTTACCTTGGGTTGGGATCTGAAATGGGGGAGGGAAGATGACCGTGATGGCTTCGTGTTGGGGTTCTCCTCTTCTCCTTTAGGGTTTGGGGCTTGTAGACTGTGTTGGTGTGGTTGCTGAGCTCCTCCTCCTAGCTGCCTTGATGCTCTGGTTGCCTGAGCTTGAGGTTGGCAGAGAGAGAGGAGTGCTGGCTTCCTTCAGTTGATGAGGCTTGTGTAAGGAGGTGGCCTTTGTGAGGGGATATGTATATCGGGAGAACCATTAATTTGTTTTATGCTCTCCCTATGGCGCTTGGCTTCTCCTTGACTGTGTAATCGAGTTATCTCTATCTCCTGTGCACTTTGGGCTATCTCCTTACTATGCTTTGAGTCATCTCCTAACGTGCTCTAATTTATCTATTTGGGCAAAGGTGCCTAGTTGACCTCTCTTGCTCATTTCTATCTTACCCTTATCTCGACATGTTGTCTTGCCCTCACTGCATTGTTATGTTAATTGACTAGGGTCATTTGGCTAACTAAATTCCCTGATTTTGATTGCATGAACTGAGAATGGTGGATGAAGATTGGATGCAGCTACAAGGAGGGCTTTGAAGGAAGGAATGCAAGAAGTGAATTGCAATTTAGTTATCTTTTGGAAGTGCTCTGAGTTAGATGTAGGGTTCATATTGTATCAGTTCCACAGAGTGCAAGTGTATTATCTTTGATTAACTTTTAGATTGCTGAGATGTAATCAAGGTTGTATTTTGATATACTTTGAGATGTATTGAAATGATGCTGCATTGGTAATACAAAGTTCCATCTTGACCAATGTGTGGATTAATAGCTTGAGGTCCAAATTGAGGTTACACTTTATTACGAATTAAGAAATCTTAATTACCCTTAATTACTAGTTAGTATTGCCTAGCTTAGTTTAATGGTGTGGGTTCTCACATCCTCCCCCCCTTGGAAAAATTTCGTCCCGAAATTTAAAATTCTCACTTGAATAGGTTGGGGTAGGCTTCGCGTAGTTCTTCCTCTTTCTCCCATGTAGCTTCTCGTATGGAGTGGTTCTTCCATTGCACCTTGCAGAAACGGATTTTTCGGTTTCTTAGTTGACGGTCTTCAGTAGCCAGAATCTTCGCTGGGCGCTCTTCGTAGGTAAGGTCATCTTGTAGTGGAATGTCCAGATTGGTCAGATGATGAGATGGCTCTCTCAAACACTTTCGAAGTTGGGAGACATGGAACACATCGTGTATTCTTGATAATTGACTTGGCAGTTCCAATTTGTATGCCAGGGTGCCTTTATGCTCTAAAATACGGAATGGTCCAACATACCGGGGACTTAGTTTTCCTTTTAGTTCAAATCTACGCACCCCGCGCATAGGCGATACCTTTAGATATACATAATCTCCAACTTCGAACTGGAGATCTCTCCTATGTTTATCGGCGTAACTCTTTTGCCTATCTTGGGCAATTTTGAGACGCTCTCTAATTAATTGAAATTTCTCATCAGTTTCTCTTATCAATTCAGGTCCCAATAAAGTTTTCTCTCCCGCTTCATACCAACAAATGGGTGACCTACATTTGTTTCTAGTTGATCTCGAACACCCAACGCACTCATCATATCGTGCCCTGCCAACCAAAGTCCGAGAAGAATTTCCATAGCCGAAACAGAGCTAGACAAAGTTTAGAGAGAGAGAGAGACCACTCACCTCTTTGGACCCAGAAAAGGTAGCAGAAGAGTTTTGAGCTTGTGTCACATTTGCAAAAAAAAAAAAGGAAAAGAAAAGAAAGCAAGAAGCAAAGAGTGCAAAAAAAAAAAGGAATTCAAAAAAAAGAGAGAGGAGGAATACAAAAAAAAGAGAGAAGAAGAAGAAGGACAAATCAGTTGCTTGGCGAATTTTGTTCCATTGTGCTTGTTTCTATCCTATTTTTCGGCTTGCTTGAGCTAGTTCTAGGAACGCGTTTGGGCCAGCAACTGTGACAAGTACCGTGGACTTTGATTCAGCTTTGCTAATCTGTTTTCATTACTGCTATTCCTTGCTACAAAATTTTGTCTGTCCGAGCTCCACATATTTTCGGCCCTCAGATTTGGATCCTCGCATTCGCCATCCGCCGCGGTCATACATCCCACCTTCTCCGATCATACCACCTGCTGCAATTGGTAAGAAATTCATAAGAGCTTGGTAAGACGCTTGAGAGTGTGTGATCCCACCTCCCACCACCTAGTAGTTGATAGGGATAATATCTTTGTGCTATCTTTTGTCTTCTACTAACCATGGCAGGTGAGGAATTGGATGCGCAAGAGTGTGTTTTGAGGGAAGAGCTCACGAGGGTGTTGGATGAGTACCGCCATGCTATTAATGACGACATTGATAGGAAGTTTGCAGAAACAACTGCTACACTGCAGCAACTCAATGATACTATCGCAATGCTCAACACATGCATTGATGGTTTGGCCAATCAACCACCGAACAATGGGCGTGTGGGTCCTCATGGTGCAGCCCATGACCGTGAGTTTGACAATGAAAATGAGATGCACAACCACGACGCCTTTGATGCACGACAACAGAACCGGTTGAACTTCAACCGTCAAGGTATGAGAGAAAAGGAATTGCAGGGACGACAGCAGAGGCCAAGGAACAATTTTGGAAGCACGTCTACACCAAGAACAATGCCGGGACAAGTTAAAACAGTCCCACCTTCGGTTACACGGTCTGCTGCCCCTCCTCGAGTAGGGCGCGTTCAGCAACACCTCCGACATCATCACATGCCCCCGAGGGAATGGGCCACGTCATGAGGAACTGCCCAAGTCAGCGAGCATACCTTGCCACTGCGGACGGAGGTTATGTAAGTGCTAGTGATATTGAGGATGAATATGTACTTGCAGCTAACATTGCAGGTGGAGGAGACGAGACAGACAGTGATGCTGATGATGTAGAGGAATAAGTAGCTGCTGTTGACACCGGGAATCATATGAGCCTTGTTGCGCAACGAGTGCTGAGTGCACAAGTGGAGAGAGCAGAGCAAAATCAACGGCACAACTTGTTTCAAACCAGATTCCTCGTGAAGGAGAGAGCCTGCAGAGTAATCATTGATGGAGGGAGCTGCAATAACCTTGCAAGTTCCGAGATGGTCAAGGAGCTTGACTTGGCCACACGTACCACACCCACGCCCTACTACATCCAATGGTTCAATTAGGTGTGGTAAGTTAAAGGTAAACCAAGTTGTGAGAGTGCAATTTTCATTTGGTAATTACAAAGATAGTACCGACTTTGATGTAGTGCCTATGCAAGCATGCTCTTTGTTGCTCAGTAGGCCTTGGATATATGATAATGATGTTTTGCACCATGGTAGAGCTAATACCTACTCATTCTCACATAGGGGTAAGAAGATTAAGTTGTTGCCTTTGACATCAGCTAAAATTGTGAAAGATGAAGTAGAGCGTGCTAAAAATGAAAGAAATAGCAATGAACATGATTCTGAAAATCAACAAGTAGCAAAACATGTTTTCCCACCTAAAGGGGAGAAAGTGGCACCTAGTGCTAAGTCCGAGGGGATTATATTGAAGGGGTGTGTTATGCTTGCTACTAAATCTGAACTTGCTGAAATTTGTGACAATGAGCTGCCATGCTATGCTTTGTTATGCAAAGATGCTTTATTTTCACTTGAGGATATATCTAGCTCTTTGCCTCCTGCTGTTGCTAACCTTTTGCAGGAGTATGTGGATGTATTTCCAGCTGAGATACCCCCGGGATTACCACCTATTCGAGGGATAGAGCATCAAATTGATTTGATTCTAGACGTTATACCATGTTATCTCAACTTGATCATAAGATTTTTGGCTTGGAGACCATTAAAGATTTATATGCTACTGATTTGGACTTTAAAGAAGTGCTTGAACATTGTAAAGGAGGGAAAACATGGAATAAATATGTGCTGATTGATGGTTTGGTCTATCGTGCTAACAAGCTATGCGTTCCAGCTAGCTCCGTTCGTCTTTTGTTGTTGTAGGAGGCGCATGGAGGAGGTTTGATGGCGCATTTTGGAGCAAAGAAGACTGAAGATGTGCTGGCCGCCCACTTGTTTTGGCCAAAAATGAGGCGCGATGTCGAGCGCTACGTGGCTCGCTGCTCTACATGCAACAAAGCTAAGTCCCATCTCAACCCACATGGACTTTATATGCCTCTTCCTATTCCTAGCGCCCCTTGGGAGGATATTTCTATGGATTTTGTTTTAGGATTGCCTAGGACAAAGAGGGGGAGGGACAGTATATTTGTAGTAGTGGATCGGTTTTCTAAAATAGCACATTTTATACCTTGTCACAAGAGCGATGATGCCACAAACATAGCTGATTTGTTTTTCAGGGAAATCATTCGCTTACATGGAGTGCCCAATACTATTGTCTCGGATCGCGATGTGAAGTTTTTGAGCCACTTTTGGAGATCACTTTGGAACAAATTGGGGACAAAGCTGCTATTTTCTACTACGTGCCATCCCCAAACTGATGGACAAACGGAGGTTGTCAACCGCACATTATCCACCATGTTGCGGGCTGTTTTAAAGAAGAATTTGAAGATGTGGGAAGAGTGTTTACCGCATATTGAGTTTGCTTACAATAGGTCGGTACACTCCACCACCAAGGTAAGTCCGTTTCAGGTAGTGTATGGTTTTAACCCCCGTGCTCCTATTGATTTACTACCTTTGCCTACCTCTGAAAGAGTTAATTTAGATGCTAAGAAGCGTGCTGAATTTGTTCTTAAGTTGCATGAAACAACTAAAGAGAATATAGAGCGTATGACTGAAAAGTATAGAGTTGCTGGAAGTAAAGGTAGAAAAGAAATAAAATTTGAACCAGGTGATTTAGTTTGGGTGCATTTGAGAAAGGACAGGTTTCTGGAATTAAGAAAATCAAAGTTGATGCCTAGAGCTGGTGGACCATTTAAGATAATTGCAAAGATAAATGACAATGCATACCAATTGGAGCTACCTGCAGATTTTGGGGTTAGCCCTACATTTAACATTTCAGATTTGAAGCCATACGTTGGAGAAGAAGAAGAGCTTGAGTAGAGGACGACTCCAATTCAAGAGGGGGAGGATGATGAGGACATCACTCCTTCGGATACACGCACTACACAACATCCTCCAGATCTGGTTGCTAAACTACAAGGTCCTATGACAAGAGCTCGTGCACGTCACTTAAATTATGAGGTAAGCTCGTTTCTAGGTGCTAATAATTTATCTATGCAGAATGGTATGCTACCTAAAAATTGTGATCTTCTGTTACTTAGGAATAATGGGGAGGATCCAAACCGTCTACGACCAGGTGTACCCGCTCTACGACCAGATCTGCCAAAGCTACGACCAGGTCTTAAGCTCTATGACCAGTCCTACGACCAGGCCCACAACCAGTGACGACCATGTTGGGTGTTGGTCAGAGACATTGAAATAAGGTGTTGCGTCACTGTTTTGGGCCTAATAAGGCCTTGTAAGTGTGGCGAGGTCAAAGCCCAGGATGTGTACGCCTCTCCACATGGCAGCACAACCCTAGGACAAACTCCTCATGTTCTCCCCCCCTATATATTGCAGCAGCCGCCACAGTTTAGGGTTGGGTTTTTCTTAGATTATTCTGCCACTTTGCAGTTTCGCCGCTTGTTCGGTTTGAGGAACCCCACTTGTGAACTTCATCTATATTCGTAATATAATTCAGATTGCATCTACCTTGTTCTTGTGAGTTGCTTCGATTGCTTGCAGGAATCATAACCCTCGTGGTAAGGTCAATCGTGTGCAAGCATGGTTGATAACGACAGTCGTGCGGGTGTAGCGAATTGCGAGGTGACGAACTGCGGGTCAGAAGCCTCAAAGCGTCAACGTCCTCACGACGAAATCAATCGAACCTATCGGAAGATCGGGCCACCGTGTCTCATCAGGTACCTCCAAGACACTCTTGACTTTGGACTTTGGTATTCTTCCGATTCTGCTATCTCCATTCGGGCTTTTTCTGATGCTGATTTTGCAGGGTGTAGAGTGGATAGGAAGAGTACTTCTGGCACTTGTCGTTTCTTAGGCACATCTCTTATCTCTTGGTCATCCAGGAAACAACCCTCTATTGCATAGTCCACTGCCGAGGCCGAGTATGTAGCTGCAGCTAGTAGTTGCTCTCAGTTTCTTTGAATCTTGTCTACTCTGTGGGACTATGGGTTATCTCTGGGTAGTGTTTCTCTTTTCTATGACAACACTTCTGCCATTAACATTACCAAAAACCCAGTGCAACACTCATGGACCAAGCACATTGACATTCGATATCATTTCCATAGAGACCATGTAGAGAAGGGTGACGTTGTGCTTCACTTTGTAGAGTCTGAGCAGCAGGTTGCGGATATTTTCACTAAGGCTCTTGATTCCTCTCGTTTTGCTTCTTTGCGGGGAGAGTTGGGGGTTATTAGTCCCCTTGGCCTGTTTTGAGGGGGAGTTTGCTCTTTTTGCATTCATTGTACCCTAATGCATTTTAAAATTCAGCAACTTGCATTGTAATATAATCTTGTGGAGCTTTGATTATTATCCTTGTATGACATGGTTTCATACTTTATACCCTGCCATGTCTTGTGCTAGTTTGCTAGATTTCTTTTTTGGCTTTTCATGTATAGCTTAGCTTTTGCCATGCTAGCTTTATTATCTGTGAGAAAATTAAATCAAAACATGACTTGTTGGATCTTGTGACTAGTTTTTCCATAGTGATCCTCTCATGATTCACACCATGTCATATAGGCTAAATTGAGTCTTGGACTTACTTTGAGTTTTAAATTGAGCTATGATAGTTCTTAAGTCAAGCAAATGAAAAATGAGTTTTTCTGTGCGAAAAAACTAATCTCACTAATTCTTTCTCATGAGACGGCTTGCCATTGCACTAGGCATGAACTCAGGGGGAGTTTTGGATGACCTAGACCACTCTCTTAAGCTTCTTGCTTGGGATGGTCGCGGCAAGGCTTGAGATCTAGCACAATGCTAAGAAAACAAATTGTCAATTGGTTGAAGCTTAGGAGGCAGTTGTGGATGGCTCCTAGTCCAGGACTTGCTTTACTAAGATAAAACCAAAAATTTTCAGCAAAATACTCAATGTGCTAAATTCCAATTGCTTGAACAAATTGATTCATAACTGAACTCATAGTGCTCAAAATTGATTCATTTTCTAGTTTCTGGGCTCCATTTTGCCTATAGACATGGCTTGACTCATTTTTGGATACCTATAGCTAAACTATGATCTTGAGCAACTTGCCATGCTTACAATTCTTTGCTGTACATGTTTTGCCATGATAGAACGTAGCTTCTTCACATAATATGGCTTGGTGTAATACTTGTACAGTCTTCTTGGATAATTCTCATGGCTCCTTTTGCTAAAAATTGAATAAATTGCAGCCATTTCATGTCATTCATGCTCTATCTTCCTCTATGCACCTTGATGAATCCATTGTCAAAGGGGGAGAAATGGTAAAAATGGACAAATAGGGAGAAATGAATTTTTGTGATCTTATTGTCATTTCTGAATTTGATTTGCAATTCTTGCAACCTTAAAATGATTAAAGGTCATGTTGAACAATTGTTCTTTCATATGGGCCTTAAGTGAGATTTTTGTCACTTCTCTGGAATTTGAAGCTTTCGTGCTTTCTTTTGCTGTATCTCACTTGCCTATGCTATTCTGAAGCCAGCTTGGTCATTTCCCTTGCTTTCTCTTGTATTTAGACCAAGTTGTGTCTTTGTGCGAAAACGTCGAGTTTTTTACTTTCTAAGCCTCAAACTTTGCATTTTTGGGAAATTACCAATGTGTTCATCAAGGGGGAGATTGTGGATATCATAGGGATATGTGCGTGATCTTAGGATGATGATACAATTGGCAATGGCTTTTGTGGTTTGTCAAATCATGCGTTTTCAGCAAAGTTTCAAAGGTTGTCAAAGCCATTTGGTCTCGACCGCCACTTTGGCGGTCGATCGGCCTTGCCTTGCTTTTTTTTTTTCAGTTTGGTGGCTAACACCGACCGGCCTTGGTAGCGGCCGACCGGCCCATCAAGCGGTCTCACCGGCTGCCCCTGAGTGGTCAGACCGGCCATTAAAGTGACTTTGGATTTTTGTGCTGAGCCAAAAATAAAAGGTGTAGATAAGTGAGAGGGTTCTTCTGCACTTGGTCTCATAATTTTTGGAGCTTCCAGTAAAAAGTTCTATTCAATTGAAATTTCCAGAGAAGGTTCGGGTTTCCAAGTTGGAAAATTGGCTAAGTCCCAAGTGGGCGGTCAGACCGGCCTTTTGTTGGTAGTCAGACCGACCAGTGGGTGGTCAGACTGGCCAAGGGTGGCAGTCTGACCAATTTTGACTTGTTTCGCTCGTCAGTATGGCGCGATGTGTGTTCATTAGGTCAAGTTCATGAATTTCATTGCATATGTGTTGCATATTGCATGTTTTGGCTAACGTGGGTCAAGTTGTGAAGAATTTTTTCTCAGAAAAGATTTCTTGGTCTATTGCTATACAGGTGGCTTGCAGGTCAACGACGGTCAACAGCAAGGATGATCGAGACTAAGCTAGGAGAGCTGAGGTCCAGAACGATCGAGGATGCCAAGTGAGGTCAGGAGACTCAAGCATGGCGTAGGATGGACAAGGATGAACGAACGGGTAGTTCAGTGCGACGGGTTGGATCAAGCGGCATGGGGGTCGGTGCAAGTACCATGGTGGTTTCCGCCGGAGTCGGACGGGAGAGACTTGCCGACACGATGAGAGCCGTTGATCAACCTACAAGTGGCGAAGCAGACGAGTGCTTCACCAAGATTGGACTTGGTCTTTGGAGAAAGATCAAGAATGGGTATTTTGGTAATTTCACCAAATACCGCCTCTGTGACCTTGGGCTAAACTGCGGCACAAGACGGTGCGTGGAGAAGCGGTTTAGGTCAAGAGAAGATGAAGACATCGCTTCAAGATGCGTACGTGTGTCCCGTTTGTGTTGGGCTATAACGGGAGCCCATTAGGGTTAACTCTTCTAGAAGCTAAGCCTCACTATAAATGGGAGGGGGTGCTGTCAAACAGCCTCCAAGCACTTCATTTGCAAAGCCCTAGTTTGTCTTAGGGCATAGAGAGAAAAGGAGAGGCTTAGGGTTTTAGAGAGTTGGATGGATTTGAGTGCTCATGTTGCGAGTTTTGTCCTCCACAGGGGAGTGGCTGTAATCCAGCAACAACCAAGAATCAATCTATGCATAATTTCTCAAAGATGAGTTCTCTTTGTGTTCTTCCTCCTTATTTTGTGATTTTGAGTTCATCTTTGATCTTTCAGTTTTTGGTTGGTTTCTTGCCCTCATCTACCTTGTTGTGACGTGTGGGAATACATCTAGGATCATCTAGATCATCATTCAACCACAAGCAAGTTTTGGATCAAGTTTTTCGTTTTTGCTCGGTTTTGAATGCTCTTTCGGTAAAATGGAAAAAGGTCAAAACTTTGACATGGATATACTCGATCGTCACTTGGAATAGGTTCCAGATATCCTTGGAAAGGTGTGTTCCAAGTTTGGTTAAGTTTGGCTGTGTAGATCAAAAGTTTGATCGATTTTCGTTTTGGATCCCGAGCTGTTTTTCCTGTTCATTGTCAGGTCCGGTCAGACCGATCCTTTGCCGCCGGTCAGACCGCACCCCGGTCTGACCGCTCAATGAACGCCGGTCTGACCGCCCGAAGAAGCTTGACCCCTTTTGTTCTTTAGTTTGGGGATCTTGGTTTGGATTCAACACAAGTCTTCTGCTGTACTTGTATGTTGATCTTCATAGCTCTCATAGCTATTGAAGTGAACCTGGTGTTGAATCTAAACAAGGTGAAAAATTAGGCGAGCTCCTATTCACCCCCCTCTAGTTGCCTTTTTGGTCCTACAAACTCACGCCTAAGTGACGCTTTTGTAAACAGTTGGCCGCACAGCCGGATAATTATGTAATATATTATGGGCTTGCACTGTTCATATCAAGTATTGCACATATTAAGTAAGATTTACGATCAGCTTGTGCCTAACCGCTAGACAGATGTCTCACGACCACTCCTAGATGCTCTAAGACCTCCACCAGATGCCTCACGACCACCCTTACGTGGTCTAGGACCACTACTAGGAGACCCATGACCACCCCTATATGGTCTAAGGATTACTTCGTGATGTCTTAGGACATCTTGTACTCATTTGGTCGCACCCTAGGACCTCCTCCTCCAAACTTCCTTAGGACCTCCTGTACTCCTTTTGGGCGTATCCTTAGGGCCTCCTTTGACTTTTGTCGTATCCCCAAGACCTCCCCAGAATATCACTATTGGGTTTACCAAGACCTCCCTAGGACGTCTCCACAGTACATCCCGGGACCTCCTCACGACAACTTTACAGTAATCCTCAGGACCTCCTATAGCCTCTGGGATCTCTTTAAGACCTCCCAGGACCTCCTTGTGAAATACAGGACTACCTAGGACCTCCCTCGATCACCTTGAGACCACCTAGGACCCTCCCTCGATCACCTTGAGACCACCCAGGACCTCCCTCGACCTCCTCGTAGGACCTCCGCAAGACCTTCTCAGGGTCGCTCAAGACCTCCCTGGGATCACTATAAAACCATACTATGACCTCTTTAAGACCCTTCTGAATGGCTATTTTGACCAACTATGGCCGTGTCTACGAACCAACACACGCGCCCCCGTGGAGCTTCTGTAGGTGCACGTTTGAGCAAGCATGGTATTTTGTGTGTGTCAGCTACTGATCCAGGGAATGACACAGTGTACACAGGAGATCCCAAGTTCCAAAATTGGGGTCCGACAATTAGTTAGGGGATTACGAATGTGTATATTGGGGTCGTTTAGGTGAAATTGAATGGTGTGGTTTAGTGAGGGTCCAAGATTGGTGAAGTTAATCACTTTGGATGGCCACTTGATTAGTAAGGAATGTTGATATTAATGACTGGGGTTATTGTTTGAGTTGTGTGAATTTTAGTAATCGAATATGAGGATTTCCTATCAATTATACCAGAAATTCATTGTAGGAGACTTGAGGCTGAATTTGGGCTTTACATTTTTATGCTAGAACCTTGGTGGCCCAAGGATTAGGTGTCAAAGTAGTAAAACAAAGTGGATTCTGAATAGTGTGATAATCATTGATAGCATCCTTTGGGTGTAGTAAATGAGTGCGTGTGCTGTGAATTTCAGGTTAAATATCCTTAAAGGATTGAGGTGATGTGTGTGTGGGTGAAATCTTTATTGAGGTGCATTGGGAAGTATTTGTCAAAATAATTCCTTTGGTAGAGGCGTAGACTAGAGTATTTTTTATGGAATAGTACAGCCCCTCTAGATGAGTGTGGTTGTTGCTTTCGAATTGAGCAACGCTTGGGTTGTCAATTTACGAGAAATGAGTTAGTGTGTTATGCGATGATTTGGAATCCCATGGTTTAAGGGAAAGTTTATTTCTAAAAGAAAAAAATTGAGAAAAGAATGTCTTCTCTGTTAGTGAAATGTTCTCTTGATTATTGTTTGAGCTGTGTGTTTATGACAGATGTCATTTACAATTTGAGTTAGCTTTACGTTGGCATGGTGGTTCTTTCTGGTTTATAAAAAAATTAAAGGAAGTGATTGATTTGGACATTTGAGTGATTTCTCTTTTGGCTTACGTGGTGTTTATTTGTAAACTGCTTACTTAGAAAGTGCCTTTGATTTTGGATTTGACTCTTATGATGGGGAGTTGGTAATGCATGGTTGTGATGATAGTCCTTTGTTTTTAGTTGGGTTCTGTTTGTAAAAGAGTTTGTTTAAAACGAGTTCGGTTGTGCGTTCCTGGTTAAAGGAGGTGCTCCTTGCAAAAGTGAAGTGAATGATTGAGAAAGGGAACAAGAGTTCCGTGTGATTTGTGCAGGTTGTATGGTTTGGTACCAAAGAGAAGATTGGCCCAAGGTATTGGGTTATTTCCAAAAGTTGCGAGGATTTTGGAAGTTAGCGTTTCGCTAGGACCATCTCGGGTCCTAGTGCGGGGTATACAACGTTTTGTACGAGCTGGCGTCGAGGGAGTACTTGAGAGATCTAGAGTGTGAGGTTTCGTAAGAGCCGTTGGCAAATGAGTAAGACCATACCTTCGAGTCCTGTGCGTTGACTGTACCTAGAAAGGTCAGGACGAGTATTGATGTGTAAGATGTTAGTTTACGTCAAGGTGCTATGGTCGCATCATTCTGAGAGAGAGGCTACTTGGGAGTTGGAGTCTTCCATGCGCGAGCAATATCCGTAGTTGATCACAATGGGCACGTGTCATTGGTTGTTAATTTTAGTTTTTGTGTTCTTTCGAATATAACATCGAGTAGAATTCGAGGTCGAATTCTGTTTATGGGAGGTAGAATGTAATATCCTGAAACAATTGAGATGGGGTAAAGTGATACGGCCATAACTACTACGAAAGCATTGGTTTGCATCACTAAATTGCAAACTATTGCTAGAATTCAAATTGGCGTCATTGGTGTTGTTTTGCAATAAAAGGTAAAACAAAATGATGTGAAGGCCGATAGGGTGGATGAGGATGCTGGCCAACGAGATGGAACATGCCCTTAGGATAAAACCCTTGTGCGTGCGGGCGGTCAAGAAAGACATGTGGTGACATGGCAGCAAGGGTTGCATTGGCGTCAAAGGAAGCATCAAGTGTATGGAACAAATTCGTGCAAGAAGCTAAGAGAAGGAAAGCCCACAAACACAAGGAAAACCGACAGGGAGACTTGGCCATGCATGGGGAGGACGCCGGGAACATGGCATGTGGGTTGGTTTAGTTTGGATCCAATTCGGACAGCCAATTGGTGTTTAATATTTTTATTCCAAAATTAGAGTAGATTAAATTTCGAATTAAATTAGGAGTCTACAATAGGATTTTGGTTTAGATCACTATTCACTGGGTCGGTTACTATTCATCCGACTAGGATTACTATTCATCCAACATGTATTGTTCATCCGAGTCTTAGTGCTTGCATGGGAGGCTATATAAACCCTCCATGGCCGCACCATGTAGGCGGACAAGTTATGATTTAGATAATAAAAATCGGAAAAGCCATTTTGGCGCGTATCGTGTGTTCTTTAGTCGTGAGATGAGTTCAAGAGATTGAGGGAGAAAGATTGTGAGCGAGATCAAGATATCCATCTCTTGCTTCGGAGTACTATTCACTGAAGGCTACTACTTGCAATTCAATCTATTAGATTGGCTTGTGAGTGTATTGATTTTCTTGCAATTCAATTCAACGAATTGGTTTGTAAGATTGCTACTGATCTTCGAGTGTACCGTGAAAGATTGGGCCAACAATCGGGATTCATCTAATCAACTAGGTGGATCCATATTAGGTGGTATCAGAGCTTCAGTTGCTCATGGTATTTTGTTGCTGCAAAGATCAAGGATCGACATGGCCGACATGAAGGAGATGAAGCTGGTTATGCAATTCAGCTACACTATAGATCAATGTGAGGAGAATCTACTCCACAATCTGAGCTACGTATTCTTCAATCGGTGTTGAGTGGGGAACACATATTGTGCTATGATAATCGATACGGGAAGCTTGACAAACGCTGTAAGCCAAACACTTGTGGACAGATTGAGGTTGGTCACAAAGCCACATCTGGAGCCATATCTGTTGCTTTGGAGGTTCAAGCACATTCCGATCACAAAACAAGTGGAGGTAAAATTTTCTTTGGATGGGTATACTGCTGTTGTTACTTGTGATGTGATTCCTATGCATATGAGAGCATGTTCATTGGTGATTGGTGCATATTGGTTGAAAGAACAGAACATACACTGAGTTGTGTCACATCCTGTCATGCGTTACTCTTTTCCATGGAGAGAAACGCGAAAGAAGATTACATCTTGGTCCTCGTCAGGGTACTTTGAAGATAGACAACGACGAGACAAGGTCCAAGAAGACATTAAAGAGCAGCGACAAAGGCTAAAGGCCAAGAAATGGGAAGAAGAATGGTTGGCCGAGGAAGAAAAGAGGAAATCAGAATTGGCATCCCTTCTTTCTACCCAAAAACAGCAAGAGGAGGAGTCGTTTCATGATGACAAAACTACTAGTGAGGCACCACAAGATGGTCTTTGTATGCTAACCAAGACGGTTCGAGTTGGTGACACTTTAATTTTCGCAATGGGGAACCAACGTGTTCAAATCTGAGTGCAAAATCAGCGGAAAAGTTTGCAAGCTTATAATTGATGGTGGAAGTTATAACAATATCATTAGCAAGGATTTGGTGTAAGCTTTCGGGTTGACAACATGGTGACATCCAAAACCGTATTATGCACAATGGTTGCATAATGTCGGTAAACTAAAAATTACTCATCGTGTTAAAGTTTGTTTTTCAGTAGGAGGCTATCACGACAAGGTGGAGTGTGACGTCGTGCCTATGCACGCATGTCACTTGCTGTTGGGGCGTCCGTGCTAGTATGATCGCAATGCTACGCACCACGGGAGGTCCAACAAGTACTCTTTGGTGCATCAGGGAAGATCATATACCCTGTGTCCTATGCTAGAGAATTCTATTCGTGTTGAGGAGATCATCGCTAAAAAGGCGATTGTGAAGACTACCCCGACAGAGATTCCTGAGGTTACACAAAAGATGAGGACATCTTTTCTTGAAGAAAGGGAGGATGATATGGCTATAACTACCAAAGTATTGGTTTGCACCCCTAAATTGCAAACTAATGCTAGAACACAAATTGGCACCATTGGTGTTGTTTTGGAACAAAAGGTAAAACAAAACGATGTGAAGGCCGATAGGGTGGATGAGGATGCTGGCCAATGAGAGGGAACGTGCCCTCGGGATAAAACCCTAGTGCATGTGGGCGGTCAAGAAAGACATGTGGTGACATGGCAACAAGGGTTGCATTGGCGTCAAATGAAGCATCAAGTGCATGGAACAAGTTCTTGCAAGAAGCTAAGAGAAGGAAAGCCCACAACACAAGGGAAACCGAGAGGGAGACTTGGCCATGCATGGGGAGGATGCCGGGAACATGGCATGTGGGTTGGTTCAGTTTGGATCCAATTCGAACAGCCAATTGGTGTTTAATATTTTTATTCTAAAATTAGAGTAGTTTAAATTTTGAATTATATTAGGAGTCTGCAATAGGATTTTGGTTTGGATCACTGTTCACCGGGTCGGTTACTGTTCATCCGACTTGGATTACTATTCATCCAACACGTACTGTTCATCTTAGTCTTAGTGCTTGCGTGGGAGGCTATATAAACCCCCCATGGCCGCACCGTGTAGGTGGACAAGTTATGATTTAGATAATAAAAATCAGAAAAGCCGTTTTGGTGCATATCATGTGTTCTTTAGTCATGAGATGAGTTGAAGAGATTGAGAGAGAAAGATTGAGAGCAAGATAAAGATATCCATCTCTTGCTTCGGAGTACTATTCACCGAAGGCTACTACTTACAATTCAATCTATTAGATTGGTTTATGTGTGTATTGATTTTCTTGCAATTCAATTCACCGAATTGGTTTGTGAGATTGCTACTGATCTTCGAGTGTACCGTGAAAGATTGGGTCAACAATCGGGATTCATCTAATCAACTAAGTGGATCCATATCATAAAGGAATTAGAGAGAGAATTAAAAGAATAAAAGGGGGAATTTAAAAAAAACAAACTGTGAAAACTTAAGACATGGGCTTTCAGCCCACGACGTCTTGGCCCAATGGTGGGCTGGCGTTTAGAGGGCAAGGGGGAGGGACCGGCTGCCCAAAACCCTAGAGCCGCCTCTCCAAACCCCCTGCAACCCTGTCTCCATCTGCCCCTGTGCAGCCGCCTTGCCTCTGCCACACCTTTGTTTTTTCTCTCAGCCGCATGCATCTCTGCCAATTCTCTCCCGCATGCATGCGTTGGTTTTTTCGTGCTACCACAACCCTTGCATGCATTGCCTAGCCTATGCGTAGCTGTTGCTACCAGCGTTTGCATGATGTAACCTTCTCCAGCATGTGCAGCTTTTCTACTAGCCTTACATGTTCCGTTCTGACTGCTGCTCTCAATGTGCACTGCTGCATGCATGTGCATCCAAGTGCTGCAAGTTGCTGTTTCTGATGGTTTGTGCTGCATGCATGTGTACAATGCTTGCCTTGGACTAGATAATGCATGCTGTATGATTTGCATGGCTTCATAGAGGTTCAATAGTAGATGGAAGGAAGACAAAGAAAGGAGGAGAAGGGAAGAAAAGTGAAGAAATTCCTGGGTAACGATTTGTATATTCTATCTATTTTGTTATTTTAATTAGGGGTTAAAGAATTGAGATTAGAGAGGATAGCAACAATTTCTAGTCAAGGGGATGATTAATAGATTGGTTTAGTTTGCTATTCTATTGTACAATTATTTTGGGTACCATATGGGCGTAATTTGAGGATGTCTTCTACTAGTTAATTGTAGTTAATTTTCGTAGCTTTCCGTAGAATATTTAATCATATCGATCAGACGATTAAATTTCGAGTTACGAATTTTGTAAGCATGTTGTCTAAGGAGTTGTTGTCTTTTGGCATCATCTTGGTAGACTGTAGATTAAAATTGGTAAATGTCCTAATTAGGGTTTTTGATCTACATGAAAGGTATAGATAATTGTCTAAGGATTCTAGACAGTGTAAGAACACGAATTTTGGTTGGGTAAAACAGAAGTTATGAAAATAGTAAACCTACTGTCCAGAAAATGATAGATCTATCTTCGGGTAAAGAAACGGTGTAGAAAATGGTAGAATCAGAGTTTCATCATAATTAGAAAAATGTAGGTTGTTTCGTGAGGATTCCAAAAGGTCTTTGTTGGTTGAACTTGGAGTTCAAATGAATAAATTAGAGACATTTTAGTACTGGGACAACAGGTAGTGTGTTCGGTAGATTTGGGTTAATTTGGTCGGTTTGGCATAAACATGTGAGGTTGATTAGTGTGATGGGTTGGTGTTGTGGTAATGTTTTTGAGTGTGTGTTATTACTTGCTTGTTCAGGGACTGTGGCCTCATGCATTGTGCCACAATTTCGTTATCCGGCTTCGAAGGGCTAAGAGGCAAGTACATAGTAGAGTGGTGAACAGTGGGTTGTTCGCCACTATCATTGATATTACTTATCGTGCTATTTGTTATACTTTCGTTAAGCTTATTATTATGCATGATATTGATTGCATTGAGTGAATGAGATTACGAAATTGAGTTAATGGGAATGAGATATTGAGTTAATGAGATGAATTATGTTGATGAATAATTAAAGATGTTGCATCATTTACATTCATCATGACAGGAGTTGCACGAGCCAGGTCAGTGAGAAAGTAATGTAATTATTCCGGTGAGGTCGGTGAGAAAGATACATGACTAGTCCGGAGTGCTCTAGATAAAATCTACTTCAGTGGGGACTTCACGGGAGTGAATGATAGAGTGTGTCATTGACGGGTGAACACTTCGCTATACCAGTATCAGCTGATGAGATGCATATGAGCATGAGCATGATGGTGCATTCGCATATATGAGTAAATTGTTAAGATGTGCATCTTTACCTATATGGAATATGGTTTGATTGTTTGAGTATGAGAATGGTATTAAATAGATAGATGATGATGATAACTTTGATTATGGTTGATAAACTTTTGTTTATGGCTTTATTATGTATTTGCTGAGTCTTAGACTCATTCTTGCTCTATTGTTGTTTTTAGGTGATCGTTGATGGCGTTTCACTCGGGAAGGGCTAGCGCACTTGGAAACACAACCTACACCCAATTATTTGATTCATTTTACATTAGAATTTTTTATTATAACCTGATGAATTATATTTAGGACATGATTGTGTTGAATAACCTTAGATGATAGGTTGGAGTTGAATATTCATTCAATAGACTTTATTCGATTGGTTTTGCGTTATTCATGAATTATTATCTTGCTATACTTTCTAGAGATCAATTATTTATGATTATTATATCATTATACTTGTTTTCATGTGACCTGTGGATGGGTTTTATCGTTGAGATGTTTGTTGTAATTTATTATAAAATGATGTTAAAATTGATAGTTAGTGTAGTTAGTGGCATTCTGGGCTCCGTGTTGGGCTGGGGTGCTACAAAATCAACCAAACTCTTAAGAGTCTTACAGTGAGAACTCCAACGAGTGTCTCTGGGTCTTTGAAGACAATAGCTCTTGATTTAACCCTATCCTAGTTTTAAGTAACCCACAACCTAAAGCCTCATGCACATGTTCTCGATTGATATCTCGAATCTTATCCCTTCTCTCGGAAGATCCACCAACCACATTTAGCAAAACAGAAATCATATAAAAAAAATTACCAATGCCTTTATGCTTTCTTACAACAGCCACAACAACTAATTAAAGCTGGTGAGCAAAACAATGTATATAATATGTTGGGCTATTTTCTCTCATAATCAATGATTGCAAGCCATTGAACTCACCTCGCATATTGTTAGCACCATCGTATCCTTGTCCTCTAACTTGCTTCAGGCTTAGCTTATATTCCGCAAATAAAGAATCAATAGAAGAGTTGAGGTACGAAGAAGTTGTCTCTTTTACATGAACAAGGCCAACAAACCTCTCTTTAACAATTCCACATTTATTAACATATCTGAAGACCACCGCCATTTGTTCTTTACAAGCCACATCCCTAGACTCATCAACTAGCAAGCAAAACACATCATGTCCAATTTCTTCCAGAATAGATTGCAATATTTCCTTTGCAAAACAATGTACTATGTCCTTTTGAATGTTTGGAGATACCATCAAATTATCACCTGGAGCATTGTTGCCCACAACCTTGCCTACAGTTGGATTCTGCTCAGCTGTATAAGCATGAAATTCCTTAAAATTTCCTTTATCAGAAGACTCATCATGGCCTCAAAAAGGCAATCCTTGCTTCAATAACACTCTAGCAACATCAACTGAGGTATTTAGTCGAGTATAATAAGCAATCTTCTCAACATTACTTTGGTTATTCAAAGCAACATAAATGTGTTGGTCTTGTTTCAATAAAGAATCACAATCTCTCTTTGCTTGGTTGTGAACACTATTAACATCTCCTACATGCTCCTTTAGTCTAAAATTCTTGTTCCAACTAGACCACCCAGTTGTAACAAATGCATCATACCTAGCTTCCTTCTTGTTGTGGCCTCTAAACAAGAAATAATAAAAACAATATGCTCTATCTTTGGATTCGCTATACTCAAGCCAACTCCCAAACTCAGTAAACCATTTAGAATTAAACCTTCTATTTTTACTGCCAATCGTTGAATATGGAAAATCAAAAGTGCGAGGTTGGCAAGGCCCATTATCAATGTACTTTCTTCTTACCACATCCTTTTGATTAGGAAGGTATTCCTCTTTTCTTCTCCTTTTGCTGGGATCAAATTGAATCTCCTCTTCCCAATTGATTGTTTCTGTAGGTGAAATCCCTGCATTAGTGGGCATTATTTTCTTCATGGGAGGGGCCATCGTTCTATTCATGTGATGGGACATCATTCTCCTCTCGTGGTGGCGCTTTTCTTTTAAGAAACCTTTCCATAAATTTACCTGTCATTTGCCAATTATTTGAATACTCCATTAGATATTTGTACTACAAAATAATAGAAGCATACATTTGTAATCAATTATTTAAAAGTATGAGGCTTACTTACTTGACATTGTGTCTTAACTCTCAAGTAGTCAAAAACTCATATCCAAATCTTGACACATCACATATTTTTGAAACAAAAGTAGATGGTCGGTTGGTCACATGGATGATGGATCACTCAAAAGTTGCAATTTTGCCTCTGATTTGTCACTAGGTATTCTAATTCCCACTACCAGTCTACCACAATTGTAAACCCCAATCATAGGGTTTGAGAAAACCAACCAATGATTAGCAAATTGAATCCCTAAAATACAAAATTAGTGATTGTGCTTAAGACAAATCGGTATTACTGACTATTGAGAGAAATCGAAATTACCTAGTGATGGCTTTGCCGCTAGCCGGCATCAATATCAAACAGGATTGCTTCCTGTGGAGCCAGTTTTGACAGAGTGCTACGGCTTCAGATAGAGGGGTCAGTATTAGTGTACATGTTGTAGTAACACAAGAGGCAAGAGGAGGAGATGCACTAATCATCTCATCTCATCTCACATGATAGTTTCTATCATATACATACGGTCAACAAAATAGTACAGAATACTTTAATTCCAAGCAAAATAAACACGCTTCATGAAGGCATGATTTAAGCATCGCCACTTGTTGGAACAATCTGTCCAAGGAAGAGATGACAAGAGAAGCTCACCTGCCGCCTGGCCCGCTAGAAATCGAAAGGTAGCTCGTCTGCGTGTGTGGTTTCGCCAATCGCCGCTAGAAATTTTGCCGCTAGAAATCGCCGCTAGAGTAGTGTCACATGACTCGCGTCTTGTCTCGGTCTCGGCCGTTCGGCATCTCGGCCATTGTTTTGTTGCCGCCTGGCCCGCAGCCCTGTATCACGCACGTCTCCTCGTTTGCCTGGGCCGCACCCGTGCACACCTCTCCTTGGCTGGGGCGCGCGCACGCCTGGTGGACTCACTCGGCTGGCTGAGTGGCTGGGCCGCGCGCCCATGCGCTCACACATAGGAAGTTGGCTTGGGCTGTAGCCGATGTCCTTCGTTTGGGCTGAGGGGTGACCAGTACTATTAATACATGGGATATATATATATATATATATATATATATATATATATATATATATATATATATATATATATATATATATATATATATATATATATAAACCGATTTTGGACCTAGTGTCTGCACCAGTGGGCCTTATCGATCAACCCCTGGCCATGCCTTCTGAAACAAGTAGAAACACAACAAATACATGTATACATCCAATTCACATTCATTTCAAAAACAAACACATCCATTTCACAAATCAATTAATTAACTCAAATGAACTGAAATTAACCATTCATGAAAAATACACACATGTACCATTAAGTTCAATCTTATCCCAATCAAGTTCAATCTACATTGTGGAACTCCCCATATGACACATTCTCATATATATAAATGCAAATTCATATACGTCACATTCTCATATACATAAATGCAAATTCAGAACATATGACACATAAATATTTTATTCATCATTCCACTTGCTTATCTCCTTTAAAAATTAGCCCTTCATGATGATCGACGCATATGTAGCTAGTTTCGTCACGTTGTTCTTCCTCGACCCTTATGTCGTTTCCGAAAGGAGGCAACTCATCAAATTGATTGTATTGTTACTCGTCCACTACATTCTCAACTCCGATAATCCTCATTTTTCCATGAAGAACTACGTGACGCTTCTTATTTGCCTGGTCGATTACATAGAAGACTTGAATAACTTGGTTAGCGAGTACGAATGGTTCATCTTTGTATTCGACACGTTCGAGGTCCACGGTAGTGAAGCCGTACTTGTCAACCTTCACCTGTGGGAGATGGACCCAAGTGTGCTTCGATCTATGCTCGATTCTTAAACATCTTCATATTCTCGCAGTCAATGCATGGACAATACACATATTCTACCCCCTTATTCAACATATCCTCCTCGGTAACTGATGAGGACATCCCTACCATGGATACAATCGCGCCTACAGACACAACTCAACCATAGCCAGTGTTACAAGGACCACTTACTTGAGCTTGTGCTCACCAACTTAATTACCAGGTGAATTTGTTCCTAGGTTTATATATTACTGAGAATAGACCGCTACCTAATGCAAGTGATTTAATTATGCTTAGAAACATGAGAAAGGACCAAGGAGAGGCAAGTGGAGTCATGGACATGCATGAAAGGCATAATGGAGGTCACCATGTCACTTTGGGTTCGAGTCAAGCAAAAGTTCGAGTTTGGCTCATTCTGGATTCGGATTCGGACTGCTGCGACAGTACTAAGTTTAAATGGTCGTAACTTCTTTATACGGACTCCATTTGGGACGTTCTTGGACTTCATGGAAATCTTATCAAGTCTAATTTCCAACAGATCCAACCTCATCTTCAAATTCCATCCGAGCCGGTCACAATCAACAAAACAGTCCATGTCTGTTTCTAAGCCCGAGTCAAAAGGGTGTTGTGCCACCTCCATTGGGGCCCATGGGCCTTGTAACCCTAGAGGCGTGCGTCCACTTCCCTGGGCACCACCCCTGGTCATCTCCCCATATAGGAGCCGCTGCCTCCCTTTGCTAGAACTTGGATTTCGTTGAGTTTAGGTTTAGCCATTGTGCAAACTTCTATTCTTCAGTTGTGTCGGACGACCACCTGTCAAGACAGCCTTCGGGATCCCACCTTTGATTATCAATATCATCTACACTACAGTCTTATTCACAATATCAGATTGCGTACATCTTATTCTTGCTAGTTCTTTGATTGTTCACAGGGATTGAACCTTGTGTTCAGGTTGATCGCGCTTCCAGCAAGGTCAATAACATCTTGGAGTTGATTCAACGATTGCTAAGGCACAAGCATCATCGTACGGTTGTAGTCGGATCGCGAGAGTCACCTCCACCAAAATCGATAGTTATCAATCTCATCGAAAGATCGGGCACCTTGCTTGCATCAAGTGGTATAAGAGCTCAAGGTTGCTCAGTGAGAATTTTCTATCTTTCATAGTTAGATTGCTTAATTCCAAAAGTCTAGAAAAGGCCAAAGAAAATTATATCATCAGATCACCTTTCTGTCCAAGACCGTTCACACCATTGCTTATTTCTTTTCAGTAATTTGCATTGTTGAGTTTGTGTTGCATTGTTGAGTCACGTTGCTAGTCTTAGCTGAGGTCGTTGTTTAGTTCATACCCCCACTATTGTGGCACTCATCACCCCATGCCGCGCCGCTGCCTTCTCTGCCGCAGTACCCATCACCTGCCGCCTGCCGCCATTGCTAATCACTGCCGTGGCACAAAAACATTCTGCCACCATTCACTACCGAGGGAACCGAAGCTACTGCCGTGACGACCATCTTGTTGCCGTGACCACTAGCCATCTGGTCCAAAACGTCTGCCGCTATATCTTGAGCAAGAAGGGAAGCCCTAGTTGGGTTCAGATATTTAAGGAAAAGAAAAGAAAGAGAACAAAAAAAAGGAAAAAAAGTAGAGGCTATTTTCATGCTGCCAGAAGGAAACCTAAGATTCATCTGAATTCGGCAACGCGATCAAAAAAAGTTTAGAGAGAGAGAGAGAGAGATTTTGAAGACCCATATACCTCCCTAGGCCCGAAAGAGGATTTTGAAGAGATTTGAGTCAATTGCTCATCTGCAAAAAAAAAAGGAGCAAAACAAAAACCTCTCTTCTAGGGCTGTTGGCACCTGTTTCTTTTGGTGGTTCATTTGTATTCCTCTGGTTGCTTCCTTTGTTGGTTTAGCTATTCCCCGGTCTAGGCGAGGATCAGCAATATTGACTAGTACTTTGAACATTTATTCAACTTGCATTTGCTGAATTGATTGTTGCTAATCCTTGCTACCATACTTGAGCCTTCCCAGCTATACCTTTTCTACACCACGCAGGCTGAACTTCACATGGCAATCGCTCCATCCAATCTTCGGAGATACGTTGACACCGTTGGTTGCTGATCACCCCTGTGTGCTTGGTAAGAATTCGATAGAAAGCTTGAGTGTGAGCGACTTTTGAACCACCACATCCTAGTAGTTGTTAGGGACATATTCTTGTGATTTGCTAACAATGGCAGGTTCTTCGGAGCCTTCAGATGAGGATACATCTCATACTCCTCGTACGAAGGCAATCGTACAACATTTCCGGCGCATCATGAACCTTCGTGTGGAAGGCCTTGAGGAGGGTGTCAGGGTCACGAATGGGCGACTTGCTCAACTTGAGGGCGCCCAGATTGAGACAAACGACACGCTCGCCGCGATGGAGAGAGCGCAAGGCATCAATAACACTTCTTTAACAGGTATTATGGCGCGCCTTGAGGAGATTACCCAAGCATCCACTATTGTTGCCCCTACTGCACCGGTCGAGGGACAAGATGAAGTCGACTACGTGGCTGATACCGAGACCGATGACAAGGGTAACAACAACAACGATTGAGCTCATCGATAGTTGTGTTTTAATCGACAAGGTATGCGATGAGACCCACCTCGACATGCGGTACGTGACTACGATGATTCTTTTGCTAAGGTTAAATTCACTATGCCCTCTTTTAATGGTAAATATGATCCTGATGGTTATCTTAATTGGGAACTAGCTATTGATAAAAAATTTGCTTGCCATAAATTTCCTGAGATTAGACAAGTTAGGGTTGCTACTAGTGAATTTACCAACTTTGCTTCTGTTTGGTGGAAAGAACATTGCCGTCAACATCCTAATAACATACCTAACACTTGGGAGGCTTTAAAATTGCTTATGCGGCATCGATTTGTTCTCTCATATTATGCTTATGATTTGTTAAATAAATTGCAATGCTTACGACAAGGTACAAAGTATGTGGAAGACTACTATTAAGAATTACAAATTGGTATGTTGCATTGTGGTTTAGTTGAGAATGAGGAGGCCTCAATGGCTAGGTTTTTGGGAGGGTTGAATCGAGAAATTCAAGACATCCTTGATTATAAAGATTACAACTCCATTACTAGATTGTTTCATCTTGCTTGCAAAACTGAACGTGAATTGCAGGGACGCTAGACGAGGACACAATCAAACTATTCTGTAGGTCACACAAACTCATGGACGTCACGCACCTCTACTAGCCCATCCACTAGTGCACCCCCACCGCCATCCTCCAACCACAAGCAGCACCCCGCTACTTCAAATTCAGCACCACGAGTTTCTGAAGCAGCCAAATCAGTACCACAAGCTTCTGCAAAAACCTCTTCTTCGGTTGTTTCGACAGGACAAACTAAGGACGTTCAATGCCATCGTTGCAAAGGCTATGGAGACATGATGCGGGACTGTCCAAACAAGCGCGTACTGATTATATGCGATGATGGTGAGTATTCCTCTGCTAGTGATTTTGATGATGAAACATATGTTATGCTTGCAACTAACCCTGCAGGATATGATGATGAATCTGATCATGAGGAAGAACATGTTGGCGCCGAAGATGCCGATAAGTATTTGAGCATTATAGTGCAATGCGTACTAAGGGCCTGTTTGGTATGGCTCTGCTCCAAATTTTTGCAGCTTCAACTCTAGCTTCACTTTTGGATCCACTCCTATGAGAAGTTGGAGCGATCTGAGGAGGTGTTTGGTTAGAAAGTTGGCTCCAACTCCAGAAATGAGAAGAATCTTTGTAAAAAGACTACACTACCCTTGTTTTGTGACTAGTATTTTATTCGTATTGCTTAACTTATAACAGTTTAATAAGTTGATTTCAGTCATATTGTGCTTTTATTTATTTTATTTTTCTTGTCATGTTCTCCCATCTTTTTCGCCCACATTTGAAATTTTTACTCAAAAAAAAAACATACATCAGCACACATGGATATCAGGGGAAGCGGCAGGACACACTCCTCACCCTCTCAGCCATTGCCAAAAGCTTAGCACTTCCCATTTCCATTCAACAATATGCATTGCATTGAATCTAGAATAACCAATTTACATGATTTTCACATAAAACTTTCAGGGAAGTTAATTTTGCGTGCAACAATTCGAGCAACATATTAGCATTGAACAATCTACTTTGCATTGAACTCAACATATTAGCATTGAACAATTTTCTCAAGAAATATTCATACAAGAGGAAACCCGATACTATTTTATTCAACAATCTGACACAACTAGGGTACAATTTCAGAGGATTCAACACAAAAAGGAATGCTAACCACGAAAGGCATTTGAACTAGTGACAGAAACCACCAAATCTCCATGTCAACGAGCTTGCACATGATCCACACAGAACAACATCACCAAAACATCACTGTTCTGTATACATCATTGTTCTATATACATCACTGTTCGATTATAAACTATCAACTAACTAACTAGTAATTACCACATCCTCATCTGTGTAGCCTAAAATACCTTTCAACGAACATTCAGATGCTTCCCTGAAAACAAATATCACAAAATGGGTAAGCATATTGTCGAACTGACAAAGTTGGCACAAGCTGGTGTAAATACGAATAAAAATTAGCTGTGGCACCTTTACATTCTTTAATTTAAGGAACTAAGATTGGCCTTAACTCATACCAAAATTGTTAAATCAACTAAGCTACGAAACCTACTTCTCCTCCACTGAATGATCAAAGGGAGCTGATAGAATGTAGATGAATGCTATTGGTTCCTGGACAGCACACACCCTTCGTTCCTTCTCCTATATTTATCCTCAAGTGCTATTCAATATTAACGTTCAACATCTTGATAACTCTATTGTACTTTCAATTACAGAACAGTTAATTTTATCACAAAATAGGACTTCTTCGCTACTAAGATTCAAATTTTGGTATGTTGCTATGATGCAAGCTTATATTCCAAATTTTAGCATCACCTAAAAACTAGGCTGAAACCGTCTTGATTATTACAAAATTACTGATTAGATCTAAGCAATATGTCCTATAGATCTCTACATCAAAACTACAGCTAATAAACTAATAATCAACGATATCCTAAAATCTTCTCCAATTTCATATACCCCGACAAGCAATCACAGGAACAACGAAATCACGAAGCAAAACAACCACCAAAACGAGAATAAAAATTCAGATCTAGAGGGCGTAGGGCAACAAACCTCCGTAGTCGGGGCATGCGCATTTGAGCGGCAGTGCGACTGCCTGCTGTGCCATCGCGGCCTACGGGTGCATGCCCGCCACGACCGTCGTAGCCATGGCGACCGTCGTCGTTGGGGCCATGCCCGCCGCCGCTGCCATGGCTTGCTGCTGCCGCGTGTCGGCATACCTCCAGTAGTTCTCGGTGGCCATCGCTTGCTCTTCGCCTCCTAGCTCTCGCAGGGGGTGGGGGCTGCGTGTGGCTAGGGTTTCTCGCAGGCGAGTTGTGTTTTGCGGGAAGGGATATGAGGGGGTAGGGGGCTGCGGGTGGGAAGGGTAGGGTAGTTGAGCGGCATTTTGCGGGTAATTTCTCTCAACTTCTAGGGGTATTGTTTATTGTTGGTCCACAGCTCCCACTTGGAGCAAGGTTTTACCTGCTTCCAAAATTTATACTAGAGGCTACTCCACTCCAGGTAGCTCCAACTCTAAAAATTTTGTGGAGTTAGCCCATTTGGCACAGCTCCACCTACTCTAACTAAGAAGCTAGGAGTTGGAGCCATACCAAACAAGGCCTAAGTGCTCAAGTTTCTCATGCCGAGCAAAATCAGCGCCATAATTTGTTCCAAATCAAGGGCGTTGTCAAGGAACACTCAATTCACATAATTGTTGATGGTGGGAGTTGCAACAATTTGGTGAGTATGGATATAGTGGAGAAGCTTGCTTTGCCGACCAACCCTCATCTACACCTATATTATATTCAATGGTTCAACAACAGTGGTAAGTTGAAGGTAACACGAATGGTTAGAGTAAACTTTTCTATGGGTTCATACCATGATTATGTTGATTGTGATGTTGTTCCTATGCAAGCTTGTTCAGTGTTATTAGGAAGACCTTGGCAATACGATATTGATTGTGTGCATCATGGTAGGAATAATCAATACTCTCTCATGTTCAAAGGAAAGAAAATTGTGCTACATCCTATGACTCCTGAACAAATTGTTAAAGATGAACTTGCTAGAGCTAGTAGAGAGAAGGATCAGGAGAATGTTAAGAGCGAAAATCAAATTGTAGCAAAAAAGCTTGAGCAACATAAGAAGAAAGAACCTAAATATGCTCATATGAAGAATAAAGAAATTAAATTGAAAGGTGCTAGTTTTCTTGCTACCAAATCTGATATGACTGAATTGGATGCTAGTAATTCTGTTTACTATGCATTAGTTTGCAAAGAACCTTTGTTTTCATTTGAAGATATACCTTCTTCTTTGCCTCCTGCTGTCACTAACATTTTGCAGGAATACAAAGACATCTTTCCGAAGGTCACACCGCCGGGGTTGCCACCGCTTCGAGGGATTGAGCATCAAATTGATTTAATTCCCAGCGCATCATTGCCCAACCGCGCACCATACAGGACCAATCTGGAAGAAACTAAAGAAATTCAACGCCAAGTTCAAGAATTGCTTGATAAAGGGTATGTGCACGAATCTCTTAGTCCTTGTGTTGTTCTGGTCATTTTAGTGCCTAAGAAAGACGGATCATGGCGCATATGTGTACATTGTAGAGCAATCAATAATATCACCATTAGGTATCGTCATCCTATTCCTAGGTTAGATAATATGCTTGATGAATTGAGTGGCTCTGTTGTTTTCTCGAAGGTTGATTTGCGTAGTGGATATCATCAAATTCGCATGAAATTAGGAGATGAATGGAAAACAACATTTAAAACTAAGTTCGGGTTATATGAGTGGTTAGTAATGCCTTTTGGTTTAACTAATGCACCTAGCACCTTCATGAGACTAATGAACGAAGTTTTGCTTGCTTTCATTGGTAGATTTGTAGTGGTTTATTTTTGATGATATATTGATATATAGCACATCATTAGAGGAACATCTTGACCATTTATGTGCTGTTTTTAATACTTTACGTGGTGCACGTTTATTTGGTAACCTTGAGAAGTGCACCGATCGAGTCGTGTTTATTGGCTATGTTGTTACTCTACAGGGAATTGAAGTTGATCAAGCCAACATTGAAGCAATACAGAGTTGGCCAACTCCTAACATGGTCACACAGGTGCGAAGCTCTTTAGGACTTGCTGGATTCTACTACCGCTTCGTGAAGGATTTCAGCACTATCGCTGCACCATTGAATGAGCTCACCAAGAAAGGCGTGCCATTTGTTTGGAGCGCCGCACAAGAGAAAGCCTTCAACACGTTGAAAGATAAGTTAGAACACGCACCACTACTACAACTCCTTGATTTTAATAAGACTTTTGAACTAGAATGTGATGCCAGTGGAATTGATTTAGGTGGTGTGTTGTTACAAGAAGGTAAACCTATAGCATACTTCAGTGAGAAATTGAGTGGGCCTAGTTTGAACTATTCTACTTATGATAAGGAGTTATATGCACTCTTTCGAACTTTAGAAACTTGGCAACATTATTTATGGTTCAAAGAATTTGTTATACATTCTGATCATGAATCTTTAAAGCATATTCGAAGTCAAGGTAAACTAAACTGTAGACATGCAAGGTGGGTTGAATTTATGGAGTCTTTTCCTTATGTTATAAAACACAAGAAGGGAAAGGATGATGTTATTGCTGATGCTTTGTCTAGAAGATATACCATGCTTTCCCAACTTGACTTCAAATTTTTTGGATTAGAGACTATTAAAGAGCAATATGTGCATGATGTTGATTTTACGGATATATTGTTGAATTGTAAAGAAGGGAAAATATGGAACAAATTCGTCATTAATGATGGGTTTGTGTTTAGAGCTAACAAGCTATGCATTCCAGCTAGCTCCGTTCGTTTGTTGTTGTTACAGGAAGCGCATGGAGGTGGGCTGATGGGACACTTTGGCATGAAGAAAACAGAGGATATACTTGCTGAACATTTCTTTTGGCCAAAGATGAGATAGGACGTCGAGCGCTATGTTGCTCGCTGCACTACATGTCAAAGAGCTAAGTCACGACTTAATCCTTATAGTTTATACATGCCTCTAACTGTTCCTAGCGTTCCGTGGGAAGATATTTCGATGGACTTTGTTTTAGAATTGCCTAGAACAAAAAAGGGGAGGGATAGTATATTCGTGGTTGTTGATAGATTTTCTAAGATAACCCACTTTATACTATGTCATAAGAGCAATGATGCTACCAATATTGCTGATTTATTCTTTCGTGAGGTTGTTCGCTTGTATGGTGTGCCTAATACTATAGTTTTAGATCGTGATGCTAAATTCCTTAGCAACTTTTGGAGAACTTTATGGGCAAAATTGGGGACTAAGCTGTTATTTTCTACTACTTGTCATCCCCAAACTGCTAGACAAACTGAAGTTATGAATAGAACTTTATCTACAATGCTTAGGGCTGTGTTGAAAAAGAATTTAAAAATGTGGGAAGAATGCTTGCCTCATATTGAGTTTGCTTATAATCGTTCATTGCATTCTACTACAAAGATGTGCCTTTTGAGGTTGTTTATGGTTTTGTGCCTCGTGCTCCTATTGATTTAATGTTTTATTCCATCTTCGGAGAAATTGAACTTTGATGCTAAACAACGGGTTGAATTGATTTTAAAAATGCATGAGACAACTAAGGAGAATATAGAACGCACAAATGCTAAATATAAACTTGCTGGTAGTAAGGGGGGAAAACATCTAACTTTTGAACCAAGAGATCTTCTTTGGTTGCACTTGAGAAAAGATAGGTTCCCTGAATGGCGAAAGTCAAAATTGATACCTAGAGCTGATGATCCTTTCAAAGTGTTAGAAAAGATTAATGATAATGCATACAAGCTTGAACTGCCTACAGATTTTGGGGTTAGTCCCACATTTAACATTGTAGATTTGAAGCCATACTTAGGAGGAGAGGATGAGCTTGAGTCAAGGACAACTCAAACACAAGGAGAGGATGGGGAGGACATCCCTACCATGGATACAACCTGCCTACACACACAACTCATCCACAACCAGTATTACAAGTATCACTTACTCGAGCTAGTGCTCGCCAACTTAATTACCAGGTGAATTCGTTCCAAGGTTTATATATTACTAAGAATAGATTGCTACCTAATATAAGTGATTTAATTGTGCTTAGGAACATGGGAAAGGACCAAGGAGAGGCATGTGGAGTCATGGACATGCATGGAAGGTGTAATGGAGGTCACCACGTCACTTTGGGTCCGAGTCAAGCAAAAGTTTGAGTTGGGCTCGTTCTGGATTCGGATTCGGACTACTGCAACAGTATTAAATTTAAATGCTCGTAACTTCTTCATACGGACTCCGTTTGGGATGTTCTTGGACTTCATCGAAATCTTATCAAGTCTACTTTCCAACAGGTCCAACCTCATCTTCAAATTCCATCCGAGCCGACCACAATCATCAAAACAGTCCGTGTCTGTTTCTAGCCCGAGTCAAAAGGGTGATGTGCCAACTCCTCTTGGGCCCATGGGCCTTGTAACCCTAGGGGCATGCATCCACTTCCCTAGCCACCACCCCTGGTCATCTCCCCATATAGGAGCCGCCACCTCCCTTTGCTAGAACTCGGATTTCATTGAGTTTAGGTTTAGCCATTGTGCAAACTTCTGTTCTTCAGTTGTGTCGAACGACCACCTGTCAAGACAGCCTTCGGGATCCCACCTTTGATTATCAATATCATCTACACTACAATCTTATTCGCAATATCAGATTACGTACATCTTATTCTTGCTAGTTCTTCGATTGTTCGCAGGGATTGAACCTCGTGTTCAGATTGACCGCGCTTCTAGCAATGTCAATAACATCTCGGAGTTGGTTCAACAATTGCTAAGGCGCAAGCATTGTCGTACGGTTGTAGTCAGATCGCGAGAGTCACCTCCACTAAAATCAATAGTTATCAATCTCATCGAAAGATCGGGCACCTCGCTTGCATCAACAGCTCTTGTAAAAGCATACACACCATTAATGTACTCTTCACTCACATAGTTCTCAGCGTACATCCAGCTTAGGTCTCCCATAGATAGTCATGAACAAATAGATCTACAATCACTCTTCCCAAATCCACAATCTCCTTTTATCAAATGGCCTCAAAGCCCCAGCTCCTCAAAGCCCACCTGTACAATCACTCTTCCTAAAAGATTCATTCAATTTGGAGTTCATATGCAAACATTATTAACATTTCAATTTGGTTCAGTTTGAAAACCATGGAAATAAATAAAAAGGTGACGCCGAAAGCGTATTTTCTGTAGCTTACGCTTTCCAATAGAGAAAGCATATTTTTCTCTAAACTAAAGGTGGCTTTTCTCATTTTAACAATTTTTCGGGAATAGTGACTGGTCCCACATGTCGGCGACTCATAAACTAAATACGTTTTGAATTAGATTTCTGTTAAACTTTTCGACCGGGCCCACTTGTCATACCCTCACTACACTTAATGACTATCATTTTGTGCTAATCCTCTCCTAATCTTGTGGGTCCCACCAGTCAGAGAGAGAGAGAGAGAAGGAAAGGAAGTAGGGCGCACATGGCCAAGAGGGAAGGTGAGCTCGTCGGCGGCGAGTTAGTCGCAGAAAACATCGGGAGAGCCTGGGATTGGAGAGAGGGTGTCACGGCGATGACATGGGTGGTCGAGATGGTTAGAGAGGTGGACGGAGGCGATGTCACAGTGGTGAGATGCGACGGGGAGCCTCGGATGCAACATGGCTTTGGTGCCAGGGGCAAAATCAGTAGGATTTGAAGCTCAAATTGGGCTCAAGGTGCCATCGCATTGCTAATAGTTGTAGCTCGAGGCCCTAAGGTCGCTTGAGGCAAGCCGATGGTGATGTCCTGTGGCGGTGCCATGGGCTTCACTAGCGATTTCGGCATAAACGCCCGAAACTACTTAAATTAACAGATGCTTATACTCTAGTAGCTCACCACGATCACGAGGGAGGTGTCAATGAAGTCGAGGAAGGTCCAAGGCGGCTGGTCATCGGTGAACAGAGGTGGTGGCGGCAAGCTCCTCGGTGATAGATCTTCTCGGTGGAAATAAACTGAAACGAAGCACATATACAACTTTAAGGGGACTTATTGGTCGATGAACAAAGTCATAGGACGTATCACAGACGGTTTTAATAAAAAACCGTTTGTGATATTTAGTAATATCACACACGGTTCGTTGTATGAACCGTCTACGATACTTCATGGATGGTTTTAAAAATAAACTGTCTGTGATATTACCTCTTCACAGACAATTTTTAGCGTAGCTAGTAACACAAACGGTCTCTAAACCAAAACCATCTGTGATTGTATTTAATACTGACGGTTTTGGTCAACCGTCTGAGGCGTCCAGTATTAGCCTTTTTGTAGTAGTGCTCGATTCTCACGGCCATTGGCCTCTGCAGCCCTCGCCAGGCATATTGTGGCGAGGAGGTGGGAGGTTGGCAGGAGGCGGTGGTGGCATCGCGGTGGTAAGCGAGGCGGCGGTGGCGTAGGGGAGGATTAGGATGAAGACGACATGGTGCGGTGAACTCGAGACGGCGACGCGACAAGGGAAGGACGCCTTCGTCTCTGCCTCTTTCTCGTGCACCATCGTTGCATCCCCTCCTTTCTTCGGTGCCGCCGCTTCTCCTCGAAGGTACCGCCTCCTCCTTTCCTCCCTTCCCTCCTAGTGCCTTCTCCTGTCCCCGACACCCCCTCCCATCCCTACTACCTCCTCCTGTCACCGACGCTACCTCCCTGCGTCGATGCCTCCTACGTTGTCAGGTCTCCTCATCTTCGTGCACGCCGCCTGTTGCATCCTACTGACTAAGTGCTGGAGAGGTCAGGATCTCTAAGGCGCGAAGCGAATGTCAGATGGGCGCAGGAGGCGAGTCACGGCCTGAGACAAGAAGGATTGGTACAGTAACGAATTTCGTTGTATGCATATGAAGAAGAAGTGGAGCGGCGACGGTTTTAGTGGTTGCGGAAGAAGTAGGGGCATGGATATGTTCACAAGTCACAGGGGATGGCGGGGGAGATCTTGTTCCTGTCATGTTGGGTTCACATATTGGTGTGTCTTGATAAGGAATTTGGGAGAGGTCAAGCACATGCATAGAAGAAAGGACATCATCCTGATTCGCAAGGGTAAACTCCTTTTTTTATTAGTTAAGATAATAATTTTATATTTTTATATCTAGAAATTTAGAGTAAATTTCACAAAACTATAGGTTTATTATCAAAACTATCACCAAACCATAGGTTTAAGCAACAATTTCGCATCACTACAGATTTAAGGTGTGAACATTTCACGGAACTGCAAGTTTTTTATATTTTCGTCATAAGCTACGGTTCTAGACAATTGAACCCACGTATGAGCATCACAAAGTATCCTTGCACGTCCATTTCATTGCCAGTTCTCACGTTTCACTGCCAGGTGGGCCTTGTTGTCACGCAACCCTAGCATATGACAAAAATCTCAAAACATGTAGTTCTATGAAATGTTTGTCCCTTAAGTCTGTAGTTCTGCGAAATTGTTACTTAAACCTATAGTTTTGTGATAGTTTTGACAATAAATCTGTAGTTTTACGAAATTTACTCGGAGATTTATAGTCCAGGTTCCTTGCAAAAATAAATAAATAAATTATAGTCCACATATGTAGTGCATAGTCTATACCCAATGAAAATCAAGATCATCGGCCTATTAGACTATTACGGGCAACGGATGATGGTGGTGTGCTTGGCGATAACCAGGAAGGAAGTTGCAATCCCTTGTTTAGCAAGATGGATGAGAAATTGTGAGTAATTATTTTGTATTCCCTCTGTTCTTTTTTACTTGACTTTCTAGAATCCGTGAGATCAAACTTTCTAAAGTTTGACCATCAATAGATTTAAAATTATCTAGATTAACTATATAAAAATTATATCATTAGATTTGTCGTTAAAAATACTATCATAATATTATAATTTTATTACTATATCTTAATGTAAAGTTATAAAAAGTAACGGTCAAAGACGTATCTCGAAGACCACAAAAAGTTAAAAACGTCAAGTAAAAAAGAACGGAGGGAGTAGCTTATAAAACATCCTAAAATAAGTTATCATAAAGGGTTGAGATGTAACGATATTTTTCAGAACACTAATTTCCTTCCTCCCACCTCTTCCATGGGTACAAAATAGTGGTATCAGTTGGGCCATCAAATTCCCAATCCCCGAGTCCCCAACTATCTTAAATTTCCGTGCCTACTAACCGAACAAGGGCGTAAAAATTCTCATCCTCATTTCCCATTTCCTCTCATCAATCTCCCCAAGCAAACACGTCGTGAAAGTTATTTTTTTAATAGTTCAGATTAATTGGAAGATTAATAGTAAAGGTTCGTTAATTAGATTTTGCGGCTGGCTGATTAATTGTGTAAGACCTTCTAAAGACGCCCTCCAAACATAATATGCTTCAGAATTTAACCAACACTATCGACCAATCATCCTACTAACTAATGTGGGATTTTTTACAACACTGATTATGACTTTATCCTGCATTTGTCTCTGATTTATTTCTGTATCGTTCCAATTTTACCCCAAGTGTCCGAAGAGACTTGTCTTTGATTTATCTAGTACGCACTGTTGTCTGTTTCTGGAAACAAAACACACTATGCTGATTGTATAAGAGAACATATAATTAGTAGAGTCCAAAGAATATAAATCAATATATAACCCAGAGAGGGACAAAAATCATGAAAAAATTACTTGCACATACGTATATTTTAAGTACAATATATGACAAGAACAACCAAAACACAGGGAACTCATTTGGACTAAGCAGCAGCAACCTCTATGTCACATCTATATCAAGTCACTAATTAAAATATTAGCAAGCCTAGGAATACCTCTATATCTATACATCAAATCCACATCCACGTAGATAGATTCCTCCCCCATTGTTGCAACCTGGATGATCAGGTAATTAGTTGGGTATGAGCTTGAAGTGGGGCTTGTCCATGGATGGGGAAGGGTCGTAGCTGCCGTAGTCATTCGTTTTGACGTTGAGCATCCGAGCATGTACTTCTTCCAGGGCTTCATTCCGTTCAGCTTCTGGTCCCTGCAAATTGTTCCAGGAAATGTAAGCGAAAAGAGAAAGTACTTGAGATGGATCGTGCCACTGGTCCATAGTTTAGTTAGTACTATCGATGCTTCTTTCCTATAAAATTGCACTCTCTCTCTCTCTTACACACCCACACTCACTCTCTCTCTCTCTCACACACACGCAAAGAGAGGGAAGAAGAAAGAGGGGAAGTTTTGGACTGCTGGTTAAAAATTTTCTTGTTCCATACCTCTCCTTCACGTAAAGAGTCTTGATCTATTAAGAAGCTCCGCTCTCTCCCTGAAAACACAGAATCAAACATAGTAAAAAGCAAGAAAAGTACATCTCTTTTCTCAATGGCATGAATCTGGCTACTAATTATAAGCTTCTTGAGCAGTTGCTATCCTCATGCATCAAACAACCAGCGCACTAGCTAGTAGGTACATATGACCACTTTAAGCATTTTATCAGAATCACTTGAGTGGCAGCGCAGCATCTATTTTCTTTAATGTTTGATGCATTGTAACATTGGCAAAGCAAGAGAAGTACAATATGGGTGTTCTTAGGCATACTAGGAAAGGAAGGAAAGGCTTGAAAGAAAGGAAAACTAAATCAAGAACTTGCTAGAACAAATAATTACTCATACAAACCAGCGAATGAATTCGAAAACAGCAAGGCGAAGACGAGAGCAAAGAGGGCAGCAGCTCTCCGAGGCTTCAGATGCATCCTCATTTCTGAACTCACGCTATGCATACACTCTCAGTAACACACAGAAGGCATGAACCTGAAACGAGGTGAAGCAGGCCTTCCTCCCTTTCCTTCCCTTTTCTTTCGCAGAGAAAACCAAATATATAACTGGGCAGTTAGGCAATCCTTTGCATGCGACAAATGCGAATCCCACTTCCTCTGAACAAATCCAAAGAAAGGAATTTTTTTCTGTGGCAAAAGTGGAGGGCCAGCAGCTTTCTGTATGGAATTCGCCGGATGGGGTCATCATAGTTGGTGGCTTCTTGCTTAGCTTCAGTTTAATTATTTATTATCGAGTAGTTCCTGACAAGAAAGTGCAACTTGACAAATGGCTTCTTTCAGTTACAAATTGCATTGTTTTCTCATACTGCTTTACCAGTACATTACCACATGGTTTAGGGAAATGGTTAATTAATTAGTCTCTTCCTTTGATTAGTGCCAGTTGTTGCTGGCATGCACAATTTAAAGCTGGTCATATTTGCAGGAAGGATTTCCAGTTCAGATATCAGTTTCAGGGACATGTACGTTGTTGCTTTAGGTAATTTTTAGTTTAAGGGTTACTAGGTGCTGAAAGGAATACGAAGTTTCAGATCCAATAGCCTTGCCTTCCTTTCAGAATCCACCACTATCTACTGACGCCCAAAATCGGTTCAAGAGACCCAAGCAAGCAATTCGTCTTTAGCTGCTACTAAATGTAAACTGATTCAGAATACTCTTTTGTGCGGAAGCATTTTGTCGTAATCGATAAACCGGGAATCATACAATCAAAAGCATAGTAGAATGTTAAAAATGGCAAGTAGGCTGAAATGGAGTAACTACACTAGCATAGTGCATTCCATTGTTCAGGATATGTGGATCGCATAGGGACAGACATTAGACAGGGCTCATGCATGTCCTCTCTTGTCGCCATCCTCCAGTTAGCATATTCCATCGCCATGCCATTGGGAACACCTAAAAAGTGCAGCAATGGCAGGGGGATCAAAGTGAAAAAAGCACTCCTAGCTGGATCCAGGGAAAACAATTTTGTTTTGAAATTTATTTCAGAGGGTAACGAAATGAATGAAATTACCGAAATTTTGGTTATAATTTCGGTGGGTTTTCAAACAGACGCTTGAAATTTAGACGAAATTTTGTCCAAATTCAAATGTTACCGAATTTAGGATGTAATTTGTCCAAATTCAAATGTTTAAGAATTTTTTTTGAACGAATCGTATTTATTTCGGAGGGTAACGAAATTTTGCCGAAATTTCCGCGAAATTGTTAACCGTGACGGGATCACGACCTGCCGATCGAACGCTCCTCGTCGCTTGCTCTGAAGCACGCGCACTGGGAGTCGGGACAGTGTAGTAAAATCAGAAGCAGAGGCTGTGGTGGAAGATGAAGACTGAAGAGATAGTGCTCCTGATGATACCCTGATAGAAAGTGACCAGGAAGTCAGTAACAACCAGGCAAGCACATTGTCATCAGGAGACAGTAGTGGAGCATAAAGGGAGATCTCCACTACGAGTGCTCTGCGTACAAAGTATGTGATTAGATGCTGGCTTTATGGGCTAGTGGTCTCTAATTAGACAAATTAGATGCCCGCTTTCTGCGCAAGTGGTTGGCAATGGCAAAGCTAGCACAATGCTTTGGCTTTGCTTTGCTTTCATCCATGCATTTTGTGTACCTGAAGATGGTAGTGTGTCGAGGATCTGCTTGTGGGGTTTCAAGATTTGGACTAATTGGAAGCTGCTGAGTTGCATGATGGGATCAAAGGAGCTTTTGTTTTGCCTTGTTGATGTACTGCGCTAAGGGATGAAGCAGTTGTCTCCTAGAACTTTCAGTGAGAACTGCAAATAAGCCAAACGTAGAAAGTGCATGCATTTATGAGAGTTATAAATGAAATGCATTATTATTTTTGAGAGGAAGTTGAAATTGGGATTAATCTGCTGGACAAGAAAACCTCTTATTAGCAGCTTTGGAAGAACAAAAAAAGACTGTAACACTATACACAGGAAAACAAAATGATTCTATCCGTTGGTCCACCCAATTATAATCTAGGACACCTTTAGATTATTTTATGCCGTGTATTTTTTGTTACATACAAGGTGAGCAAATCACCAAAAAATTTGTGTAAAACTGGGAAGCTCACTTTATATCTTATAATTATAATACTATTCCCCCACAGGAATCTATTAGTTTAAGTCTCTGTATATTGGAGCCTAAAATTGGATTAAATGGAGCATTGAAGTACTTCCTTAAAATGATCTAGTAGGAAGCCCGTGAACAATTTTTCAATACAAATACACATTTGCACGGGTCTCAAGATTTTGAATTCTATCTAAACTCTTTATCTTTTAGACCTAAAAACTCTTTAATTGGTAGAAAAGAGTATGGAAGAAAATTTGGATATAGTCAACTTTCACTATAGTAAGTTTGGGGGACAAAACATGATTAACTATGGAGTTTGCACAGTACAAAATTCGCAAAAGTGAAAATAAAATTAGAATTACCCAAATATGGATATAGTCATATGGCAAAGATGGTTTACTACTTTCAACCATATCCATGCTTTGGAAGTTCGATTGTTTTCGCCATAGTTCTATCAGATTGATCCTTATGGATCTTGAACTTTAATCTTTCAAAATTGGCCTTTTGTGGTTCATCACTTGCAGTCACACAATTGGCACCTTTTGCAATTCACCACTTGAAATCTCACATTGGGAATCCGCCAAAAACCTCCACTTCAGAAGAAAGCATGTTGGCTGGAGAAACTTGTTTAGCGAAGATCAAGGAAAGGGTGTGAACTACTGGATGGCCTGTGAACTAAAGTGCGGGGAACTAGTGGATAAAAGGGGGTTGGATACGCCCCCCTACCATATCTATACAAATAGAATAGTCCATTTATACATAATGATAAAGAGGGCTCTTCTACGATCATCTATTCTAGAAATCCATACAAATATGAAAGAAAGGGTATTTTATCCTTACCAACTGGATCTTGTTGCACCCGGTAACAAACATGCATAAACCATTTCTTGAAGTATGTGTCCGGATAGTCCAAAGTCTCGATAGTTTGCTCTAGGTCTTCCGGTCAAAAAACAATGTCGATGAAGGCGTGTAGGTGCACTATTACATGGTAGGGATTGCAATTTTTCTCACATTTTTGTTTTTTCACTCAAACTCAAGGGGGAAACTTTGATTCTTATCTTTTTTTTTTGAAGATCGACGAATCAAATGATATTTCTGTTCTAATTTCTGCCGCTTCTTCTCCCTCTGAATCAAACTTTTTTTTTGCCATAATGTGCCGTTCCTATTATTATGTGAGACCCTCAAATATTGGAATGCGCCGAATTAAAATTATACTGGTAGCATAATTCTTAATTAAGGACAAAGGCAATTCCTTATTAAAAATCATACTAGAAGCATAATCATAATAAGTAACAATTCCAACATTCAGGTTCCCGGATATATGCCATGCAATAGTTCCCAGGATCAGTGACTATTGCTCATATATCCTTAAACAACATTGCATCATACACATACAAGTCACACATTCACATAATTATACATCAGATTACATTGTAAATTCGGTTGCTACAGTAACCGAAATAGCTACAGGAACAGATGAACTTGGGTCATCACAAAAGAACAACAGCGGAAGCAAAATAAACATAAAACCACCAATGGCCCCATCCCGCAGACTATTGCGTGGAGACTAGAACTAGCACTAGTCGTTAGCGTCACCCAGATCGGCGCTAACGGGCATCTCATAAAGGAAACCATCTTCACCTGCAACAAGAGGTCATAAAACCCTGAGTACGAAAGGTACTCAGCAAGACTTACACAAACTAACAAAAGAAAGTGTTTGATAGAACCTATACAAAGGAATAGAAAGTTTCATATGCATAAGGTTAACAAAGAAGGCTTAATTGGTTAAATTTTTTGCATAAAGCGATACACCTTAACCTACAGTACTAAGTTTTAATAAAGCAATTTTAATAAATTGATTTGGACCAAAATAGTGAGTAATTGGAATCATAAGCATAAACAGTAACAATAGTAAGTAACAGCTCACAATTAAATGTGCATGACAACCCTCATGCCGAAATAATCCCCAAAACCAAAATGAGAGAAACATCTATACAGGTGACACCAATTCAAGTATCGTCCATAACCGTGGACACGGCTATTTGAATAGTTTTAAATCCTTACAAGGGTGTACATCTTTACCCACATGACTTAGTTAGCCCGTAAGCCTCCGGAATAATAGCACACTGCCTTTGGTGTGCCGGCCGGGTAAACTAAGATTTGGTATTTTTCAACAAGTTGACACTATTGAGTTGAATGACCCATGTGAGACTAATCCCGCTTAAACAACGACTGATAGCATATATTCACCCGGGGCTCACATGTTGTACCGGGAATGCCGACCCAATCAATTAAATGCAAACTCGTGTTAGCCACACATATTAGACCGCAGTCGGGGCCCTGAAGGTACGTACATGCGAGGGAACACATCTACGCCCTTACCCTTCTAAGAACATCTGATATCGATATAAGCTCCACATGGCATACGACACGGCCCGAAGACTTAAGCATCTATGCCATATAAAATCAATACACATGTCCTTACTCTCCTGTTTCCAACTCAATAGTATTAACCCTTTACTTAACCAAACAGTGCCCATACACTGCGTGTGGAAGTACGTTGTGGCTTGAATTAGATTGTCAGAGTTCAGTCCTTAATCAACCCAGACAAGACATCCACATTTCCCAATTCTCGTGCACAAAGGCACCATCACTAGCATCCACTTGTCCAGATTTGAATCTATTTATTAACAGGGCTAAGGATCATTTCAGATTCAAATAAACTGAACAAGAATCAAAAATAAATTTACTTGTTGTGCCCAGGTTTGACAAGATAAGCTTGTCAAACACTACCGTTCTATGGACTACATGGCTAAGCCAAATATAAAACTAAGTATATAATACCACAGACTACCTTAGGTTAAGTGTATGATTCAATTTAAAGTAAGCCACAAGCTCAGGTTATAACTAACTAAGACAGAGCACAAATAATTTTTAGAAAATTTGCATGCAACAGTCATCACTGTATTTATAAATCTACAGTTCAAAAGAGTAGGATCAATATGGTGCAGAGAGGTAGCTTGCCTTGATAGTAGTAAATAACCTCTTGCTCAGGTTCTTGTGGCTCAATAAAAGACTCAACAATCTCAGAAGAACCAGTATCTAAAAGAAAATAAGATCAAATGAAACCAAGAAACAGAAACAGAGAACAAAATAATGAAAAAGGATATATCATCAAGATGGTAATGCATGGTTAACAATATGCTTAAGCTATATCTAACTTACTAAGGATAATAACCCATATATACCATTTAATGGCACTTACCACCCAGATTTTATATTTAGTTTATAGCTACAATTACAGATTTTTGAACTGGAACAGGATAGTATAGAATTAAATTATTTAGCTAGCTCTACTCCATGAGAATGAAATACTGCACGTAGCTAAGTGTATTAAAGCTAGTGTTGTGAGCTAACTATTTATTTACTACTTATTAATAATAATTAAAGAAGTTGGCTTCTTGCTGCCTAGGTGGTCGGTTTGGACAACAACCAAAAACAGCAACAGACCTTAACCATTTTCGGCTGATTGGGAAAGCTACAGAAGACTAGAGCTTTAAAGTGAAGTTAAGGCTACCAGGGAAGCACTTAATTTCACATCTATAACTGCCAACACTAACCGCACGGTTTAAAGAAAGAGAAAGAAAAAAAAAGGAGTTATTGTCGGTTTAGACCAAAACAGTAAAGGATCTAATTCCAGTTTTCGGTTGTTCAGGATAATTACACAAAGCGATGAGCCTAAATATAAGTTAGAGCTAACTAGAAAGTTATTAATACCACAAACCAACCATACTAACCTGAACCGGCCAGTTACAAAAAGAAAAAAAATAAATGACTCTTTTGTCGGTTGACCCAACAATACTACAGAAGGAGGGGTTCGCACTAATAAATATTCCAGTGCTCATAATAACCAAAAAGGAGGTCCACAATGATACTAGGGTTTACTAATGACCTAACTAGACTAGTATCTTGACAAGAGAAACTCTAACCCTTGAAAATGATATGAAAGACCGAAAAGTTATAAAAATAACTTTTCAGTTAAAAGAAGTTTGGAGCATCACATGAGCAAGTGAGTGCTGCATGTGGGTTAGTGAGGTCCTTAGAAAGCTCACAAAAACAAGAAACCAGGGCTAGACTTACCAGCTAGGGTTGATGGAGAAAAGATAAGTTCTTGGTCAATAGAAAAGATCCAGTGTCCTTTTCTTAGTGCTGACCAAAAAGAAAATGGTGGAACTAAGATCTAAAGAATATTAGGCACATTCTTGCTAAGGAAAGATGGAACTCAACTCACCAGGATGAGTCTTTCCCAAAATGGTGCTTCACAGGGTCAAGGTGACAGAGAGAAAAACTTCTTTGTTCAACCCTACAAGAAATGTCCAAAATCACATTAGTATGAGATTTAGACCTTCTTGAAGTTGAACAAGGGTGGAAGTAAAGAAGCTTCACTGGGAAGGAAGGCAACTAATGGAGTTCTCCCTGGTCAACAATGGCAGAGAGTGGGAGACTAGGGTTTATATAATGTGGAGGTCCCTAGAGTACACGAGAATCATCTAGAGCTAATGAGGTGGCATCTAAGGATAATTATCAAAGAAAATATCTTTATTTTTACTGTGCACCACCACCACGCCGGCGAGGATGGCTGCACCGGTGCACAGCACGCAAAGGAACAAAGACTGCCACTGACGCGTGGGCCCCAGAGACAGCCACAGCCATGCATCACACACAGCAGCTTCGCAGAACAACAACCGTCCGATTCTATTTGAGCGGCTGTGATGCAGTGGCCCAAAAACATACTAAAACGGTATCGTGAAACAGGGACCGTGCGATTTCCAGTGGACAGCCACGATCGTGGGGAGCTCCGGAGTGGTCCGAACGTCCCAACCTACGATAGCCGTTCGATCTTGCTTCAACGGCCCAAGATCTCAGGCGCGTTGTGAGGTTCAGCCCACAAAGGCAGTCACCAATGGATCTAAAATTAACGGTCAGAGATGATGGGGTGTGTGGATGGTCTGAAGGTCACAAAGGTTGTGGTCCACCCGATCTAAAATCAACGGTGGATCTTCGCTGGCACCTCCGGACGGTCCGAACGGCACAATGGATCAGGGCGGTCCATTGCGCATCTAACGGTGGCCGAATGTGAGGAGGTTTACGAAGAGTGAGATAAGCTGCGATGCCGTCGAATTGAGATCCAACGGCGGAGATCGCGTGGGCGTTAGGACAGTCCGAACAGCCCAATAGATCAGGGCCACACGTTGGGATTTCGACGGCCCACGTGCTTTTCAATTTCATCTATTTAGGATGGATTTGCCTGGGGATCGCGCACCACACGTTGCTGATCCAACGGCCAGGATGAGAGGGTGGTTTGGAGAGGTCCGATCAGCCCAATACATCCGGCCCGTTTACGCGGAAATGGACGGTGATCGTTTACAGGAGGTTGAGGACGTGCGTGCGCAACGTGATCGCGCCGCACCAGGTGCACCGGTTGGACTTAGCTGCTTAGGGTTGAGCCGCTACAGTGCCAGAGGGGTTTAGGCCGAGAGATTTGACCAGTCTAGTTTAAATTTTCAAAAGGTTTGACCGGGCCTTTAAATATAGCAATAAAATTTGTAAAATCATGAAATTTTGCAGAATTGCTACTAGGATGATATATTCCCCAAATAAACTTTGAAACCACTGCTTCTTCTTTAGAAATACATAAATAATTCATTTAGACCAACTAGGGTTTATTTAAAGACAAATATTTTTCTAAAAATCAAAATAATTTCTAAAAATTCAACAGAAACTATTTTTGGCCATAATACTTCATCTGGTTTTCAAATAAAATATCTCCCAGTCTTAATATCAACATTGGGGTGGTATTTCCATTTGAAATTTTGATCAAGTTGGAATTTGTAATAGAAAATTGGGAAAATAGTTTGTAACATGTTGCCTAATTTGCCAAAATGAACAGTGATGCTATGATCAGCACCTAATTACTGTTTATTAGGGCTAAGGCTATTACATATTACCAAGTATACGGTTCTAATCCTAGATGGAAAAATAAATAGAAAAAGAAATCTAAGAAGGCGGATCCTCCCTCTCCATCAAGAGTAATGAACTAGGTGCTAGTACAGTACAAAAAAAATTTAACCAAACTTGCCTGATGTTGAGGCTGTAATATCCCGTTTAATTATTTGAATACTTAATAAATTATAGTAAGTAAATAAAGAATTAATTCAGGATTAGAGGGGGGAATAGAGATGGGCTTCGGCCCATGGACCATTTTTTGGGGCTGGCAGTTGTTGAGAATAAAAGAGGAGGAGCCGGTATCCTAAACCCTAGTTTCCTACTACCTCCCCTTTTTGCACCAAGCCGCCGCCTGTTGTTTTGGGGCCACGCCTCTTGCTCATGCCTCACTCCCCTTCCTCCCACTTTGGCTGCTGCTACCTCTCCCACACGTCAGAAGGCCGCTCTTCGCTTGGCCCCGGTCTTGGTCCGCCCGCCCGCGCGCCTCCCCCACTGCCCCACCGACGCTGTCGTCTCGTCGGCACCTCGGCCCTCCGACTCAACCCGGCTCCCCATGGCGCCACCTCCTGCCGCCAGCCCTCTCCGGCCTTGGCCCGGCTTGCTCCTCCTGCGCCTCCCCCAAGCCCGGCCCGGCGGCCCATGTGTCGCCGCTTTGTGTCTGCGCCACGGTCTGCCTGTGCCCAACTCCTTGCGCCGACTCCGTTTGGCGCCGCCCATCGACAATCGCCTCCCTAGCCCAGCTCGGTCTCCTCTACACCACCGTCGAGCTTGGCTCCAGTTGAGTGTGGATGATGGCCGTGGTGAGGAGGCCGGCCTTATGTTGTCGTCGTAGCGTGAGCCCCTCCTCCGATCGGGGACCTCGGCTAGTACTTCTCGTTGAACTTGGTTCGATTCCTTCATTCCTTACTTCGCCTTTTTCCCAATCTAGTTTTGCATCGTATAATTTCTCGATTCAAATGTTAGATGTGTCGTGGTTATATAGGATCGTTGCTTGTTTCCCCAAGGTTGATTCCTCGCTAGATTGAACTCAGATCTATGCACACACCCAAGCTTGCCGAGCCGATTGCATGTTGTGAATGAACTCCTCATGGAGCATAAATCTATAGTGAGCAAAGTCTTTGCTCGCCACCGTCCTATTCTATGTGTATGTCTTGCATGCGTGTTGTCTTCGTGGTTGAACCATTGGAGGGGCTTGGATTGGGCCTTCGATGGGATGTTGGCTTTCAGATCAATTCAAATTGCACTTGCGATATAAATCCGATCTCGAACTATAGCTAAGGCTTTCATGCTTGATGTGATCTAACCGATAAAGTCTTGCATCGTATTATATACTATTGGGCTAGTGAAGTACATTGTTTCTTCAATGGACTAAATGTTTTTGGATGCAGATCCATCTCCACAAGTGTACATCGGTATAAGTCTTTGTGATTAGTTTTAGATGATGAAGCATAGAATGATTTTGATAAAAATTCTTTTTCCCAATTCACAACCACAAATTTATTTGTAGAGAGAAGGCAAATCTCCATGTATTTGTAGGGTTTGACAGACCTTTGAAGGTCCAGTGTTTGTGCAATCATGCCCTCAAGATATGCATTTCGTATGCATGTGGCATCTTAAGGTATTGATTGCAGGAACCACTTGACTTCTTGTGAGCAACATGAATGGGAAGTTTGAAATGGACTGTTAATGATGAGATGCTTACGGCTCGGGAGTGGGAGCTCAGGCACAATGAGTGGTGTTGAATTGTGAGATCAGCTTACATAACAACCGGTGTTGCCTTCAATTTGTTTTTAGTGCTCCAAAGATCGGAGAATGTGTGATCATTTTGACCACATAGTACATTAGTAGTCAAGTACTAAATCATTGTATCTTCACAATGTCGACACCTGAACAACATGACATTGTTTTCACGTGGAACTAACTGAGTTCTCTTGCGTTGCACGGCTAAATACTAGAAAATATACTTGTAGTTGTTATACAACTCTAAAGCTTCTGATTTAAAATAGAGTTGGATTTCTTATACCATTGCAGCAGTTTTAATATACATCTGAGTATTCTGCACCGTTATAATGTAGACCCACTATACCATGTAGGCATTCATGGTTTGCATTCTGGCTCTAGCTTTCTTTACTTAAAGGTGAGGAGTTGATGCTACTTCTCGCATATGGAAGACGTCACTAGTATGAGTTTGTTTGGATTTGGGGGATTTAATCCATCAGTTACGTGAAATTCCGGACTTCTGGGATCCTTACTTTCTCTAGGTTTTTATTTGGATTTTGATGAATGTTAGGGAAGGAATCGTTCTTGTTTTTGTTTAGCTTGTTGTCTAGCTTGAGTAGATCGAGGGTTTAAACTTGAGTTATGGGGAATCGATGTAGAACTCAGCGAGTAATGTCTTGTTATGTATGGTTGATTGATGCCTGGTATCATTCTTGGTTACCAGGTGGTGGAGAACCCTGATGAGAGCGTTCCGCCTTCTCGTCGTCTGTTTCACGGTTGAGGCAAGTGCAAGTATTATTAATGAGTTATTATATTATATATTTGATGGATGCCATAGTTGATTGATGTTGATAATTGCTTGGTAATGTTGGTGAGCCCAATGCCATAGTTGAATGATGATGCTTACTACTTGGAGGTGTTTACATAACGACACATGCTAATGTTTATGTGATGACACCTACATGGTAGTGTTTACATGAGGATGCTTACATGGCAATGTTTATATGGTGATACTTACATGGTAATAGTTACATGTTGATGGCAAGAATGATGGGTCAAGGTGAGCAATGAGGCTACCTTGTTAATGATGAATCTTGATAATGGTAATGGATATGTGCATTTGCATCATGACATTCATTTCTGAACTTGGACTACGTGGTAGCCAAGGGTTGTTTCCTTGAGGTCCCCGCCATGTGTTGGATGGGCATTAGGTCCCCATCATGCATGACGGGCTTTGGTCCCCACACCCGTGCAAAGTCATGTAACTAATCCGGTGAGGTCGGTGAGAACTGTTACATGACTTGGAGTGTGGGCTTTGGATCCCTATGCCTAGAGGGCACAGGCTTAGAGTATGTATCGACGGATACACTACTCGGCATTACCGATAATTGCAAAGATGTGAAGAATGTGCATTCATGACATGATCATTGCATTTCTGCATAAGATGGATTTGTTTGTTTAGCATTCAATGCTGTGTTCATGATGGGATTGTTTGTTACCTCTGACTGTCTATGATGCTATCATAAGAGATGGGTTTGTGGTATATAACGCTGTTATTCATGATGGAATTGTTTAATCCCTTTGACTACATATGATGCTATGTTTGAATTACTATTGCACTTTGCTAAGTCGTGGACTCACACTTGCTGTGTTGTGCTTGCTAGGTACCTCTCGAGGCAGCGACATGCATGGGAAGGGGTAGACTTGGTGCACATCACATAATCACTAACCACATTGAATAACCTAGTCCATTTGGTCGCACTTCCTATTCTTGATATTTGCTTTAGATTCAGATTGTGACCATCCTTCGTGGTGGTTGTTTTAATTGTGGTCATGGATAACCTATTTATGTTCTTATTCATTTGTTGATTGGTTTCATTTAATTATCGTGATGGGTTAGAATGTTTGGTTGATGGTTTATTGAGTTGATGAAATTAATTGGTTCAGTAGAGTCTCAATGATTTGTAATAGGGTAGAATAGAAGATTATGGATGCCCTTTTTATTATGCTAGTTGTTTAGCTTATCCTGGATGTCCTTGATGATTCGTTAAATTGGATGATCTGATTGTTGAACGATGCTATATTAATCTGCTTGAACCCCCGGTATAGTCATCTATACAAAGGAGGTTCTGGCGGATTTTAGAGAAATGTCTTCGTTCCATTTGGTTATAGCACTATTGTTTGAAAAATGGTTGAAATTATTCCGTATTGCTGTTGTACGTTAGTCTTTTAGGTAATATCCTGGCTTCCGCATAGCTAGGGTGTTACAGAGGCAATCAAGAAAGCTGCATAAGTGAATATATAACCCACGGAAAAGTGGGCTAATCCAACCAATCTTGCTTTCACAATGGAAAGAGCCACATGCTTATCTCTCCAGCGAATTAAACTAGCCAAAGGTGTGCGTTCATGAGCCCATGCTAAAGTCTCAATTAATTCCCACCAATATCCACGCCAGGAAATTAAGAACATAAATCCAGTAGCCCAAACAAGATGTCCAAATAAGAACATCCACGCCCATACCGATAAACTATTCATCCCAAAAGGATTATATCCATTGATAAGTTGTGAAGAGTTTAACCATAGGTAATCTCTTAACCATCCCATCAAATAAGTGGAGGATTCATTAAATTGTGAAATGTTGCCCTACCATAATGTGATGTGTTTCCAATGCTAATAAAAAGTAACCCATCCAATGGTATTTAACATCCAGAAAACTGCCAAATAAAACGCGTCCCAAGCAGAAATATCACAAGCCTTGCAAAGATATATCGGCGGGATCAAATATATGACGAGGTTGCCAGACATTGTGATCCTCCTTGATCAGCAAAAACAGTATATAGCTCTTCGGGAATGTGCCATTTTGGGGATTCATACTATTTCTTTAGTTGATACAAATTGTGACCCAGATCTCGCAAATATATCGATTCCGGCCAACGATGACACTATGACTTCAATTCGATTGATTCTTAACAAATTAGTATTTGCAATTTGTGAGGGCCATTCTCTCTATATAAGAAATCATTGATTAAGAAGAATAGTTCATTATTGGGTAACTACGTAGATTTATGGGATCACTTACTGTTCTTTTTTGTTTTGCATAGATAAAAGAAGGGGAATATTGATATATATTAGAGGGTATTGATATATATTATCATCTGATGTGATTTCTTGGTATCCTAAATATAAGATTAATACTTCAAGTTGCTGAGTTGAGAAAGAGATGGTTGAATAAAAAGAATTCATTTTTTGAAGTTCAATTTTTATCAGAGGACAATATGAATATTATACCATGTTCCGTTAAAACACTCAAGGGGTTATATGATATATTGGGTGTAAAAGTAGGCCAACACTTCTATTGGCAAATAGGAGGTTTCCAAATTCTTGCCCAAGTACTCATCACTTCTTGGGTCATAATTACTATCTTGCTAGGTTCAGTTATCATAGCTGTTTGGAATCCACAAACCATCCCGACCGACGGTCAGAATTTCTTCGAATATGTGCTTGAGTTTATTCGAGACTTGTGCAAAACTCAGATTGAAGAAGAATATGGTCCCTGGGTTCCCTTTATTGGAACTATGTTCCTTTTTATTTTTTGTTTCAAATTGGTCGGGTGCTCTTTTACCTTGGAAAATTATATAGTTACCCCATGGGGAATTAGCAAAGACCCACTAATGATATAAATACTACTGTTGCTTTAGCTTTACTCACATCAGTGACATATTTTTATGCATGTCTTAGCAAAAAAGGATTGAGTTATTTCGAGAAATATATTAAACCAACTCCAATTCTTTTACCAATTAACATCCTAGAAGATTTCACAAAACCATTATCGCTTAGTTTTCGAATTTTTGGGAATATATTAGCGGATGAATTAGTCGTTGTTGTTCTTGTTTCTTTAGTCCCCTTAGTAGTCCCTATACTGGTCATGTTTCTTGGATTATTTACAAGCAGTATTCAAGCTCTTATTTTTGCAATGTTAGCTGCAGCCTATATAGGTGAATCCATGGAAGGTCATCATTGAATTGACTAGTTTTCAAAATAGTCTTTTTTTTTAGCTTAGCTCAATTCATGCATGCTTCCAGATAATCCGCTTGGTTGGAAAACTAAATAGTTAGAAATGCGCATGAATATACAACCTAGAGTTGTAGGAGAGAGAATAGACTATATTATGGAATTGTCAAAGTATATATGCATTAAGGGGGCGGAGTCAGGCTAGATCTATATCCTTAATGTCCATAAGTCCAGTCAACTTTTTTCTTGCATGTAGGAAATGAGATTTTTTTCTTTTTACTACAAATTAATAAGTTGTTTTGTTTCACTCATATAGCTATCTAGTTTAACTTACCAACCCAAATACAGAATAAGAAAAGGAAGATAAATATTCAATGGATTTTGGAGGAAAAAGATCCTATTTTAACGAATCACACGTAGAGATATTGCTAGCACACAAAAAGTTAATGGTATTTCATAACTAATAGATTGAGCAACAGCTCGCAGACCGCCTAAAAAAGAATATTTATTATTTGAGCTATATTCTGCCATAAGAAGACCATAGGAGCAATACTTGAAATGGCAATCCATAAAAAAACACCAATACTAAGATCGGCTAAAACAAAACGATATCCCAAAGGGATAACTAAAAAACTTAATAAAATTGATATGACTGCTATAGAAGGTCCAATGCTAAATAAAGGAATATCTCCTCGGGATGGCGGATATCCTCCTTAAAAAGTAGCTTAGTTCCATCGGCTATAGCTTGAAG